>JAVRXN010000009.1:92418270-93695770 GCA_033556935.1 Timema podura
CGGTCGGAGGACTCGTCGTGCTAACCACATGGCCCCCTCCATATGCAGAAGTTGGCAATACAATCTCCAACAGACCGTGGTCGCTCGGCTTGATTGTGGGCTGATGCCATGGAGGTTTTGTTTTCAACTTCTGTTAACTGCAATCGTAGTGAAGTCATCTAGAACGTTATACTCGCAATAGATTGGATCGCCGCTGATGGGAAGTTTGAGATTCACATCTTGGTCAGGTGCATTGAGAGTGATTTTCAACATATGATTTATCACTAATGTTTTCCTCATCCACGTTAATTTGGGTGTACTTTCTTTAAAATTACCCTCCTCATACCTACGTCTATAATGACGTTACTCGTAGTATTAATAAAACCCTACATACACGGATAACTCATCTGGTAAGCTCTTTTGGTATATACTACGTGAAAGAATACATTCTTTTGGCCTTTACTACGTACGTGGAAGAACTAACGTTTTGATATTTGCAACGTGAAAGAATACAATATTTTGTTATTTACTACGTGAAATAGCCCATACTTTTTGTATTTTTTATTTATTTTATGTAAGAATACATTGTTATTGTATTTACTACGTGGAAGAATAAACTCTTTTGCTATTTACTACGTGAAAATTTCCATTATTTTGATATTTACGATGGGAAAGAAACATTATGTTGGTATTTACTACGTTTAAGAATACAATCATTATCTTGGTATTTACTACGTTTAAGAAATATTACATATTTTTGGTATTTACTACGTGAAAGAATAAATTCATCTGGTATTTGCTTCGTGCAAGAATAAAATCCGGGGAGCATTTATATGATCATCACAAGTAGTGAATTATTAAAATATGTTCTCCTTTTCTTTTATGAATCGTAAGCAAATATCGTAAATTTTAATAAGCAAGTTGAGCTTTCTGCATTATTATTCGTTTCTCAATAAGGGTGAGGGAAATTAAGCCCTAAAAGGCTAAAAGTGCTATATAAAATATCTGAGCGAGTAATATGAATGTAATCTCAATCAAATATATATTTATCATTAGCACTAATACTCTTATGGAACACTTAGGGGTGAAAATAATGTTCTTATTAACCAATATGTTTACTACAGATTTTTGAACTTAAAATAACTTAAACTTAAAAAGTTTCTTACATTTTTACTAAATCCTTGCTTAATTTATTTATTTATTTTAATTTGGGCATTTGACAAGAGCTTTCGGGGCAAAATTTATTAATAAACGTATTGATTAACCTAGGACAACATACAAAATTACACTAACCAAACTCTAGCTACTGACATTTTAAAGATTTGGACTAACTAAACCTATACATTAATATATTTTTTAAGCTCTATCATAGCGCACGTGTCAGCATAAAAGTTTCATGTTCACATTTATTTTGGTTATAAATCAATCTCAACTGACATTTCATTGTTAATCTATTTACAAAAGAGCTTTGAAATATATCATCCCAGTTTTAGATATAGTTTACTACAAAGATTAAATATTTTTGTATGAAACGCGATTCTCCCTAATTTCTTTAAATCTAATGGTTTTGTTTTCTTTCCATAGTGTTTTTCTTCTAGATAACACTTTTAAAAACATTTTCTGTTGCCAATTTTTCTTACTTTGTTTTTAAACAACTTATTATTCCAAGAAGTATAAAAAATTGCACGTTGGCACCGAGTCGTATCCTTAAAGTGGCGTAGAAGAGAACGCAAGATAAAACCAATATTTTTGCAGTTTTTATAGCAAAACTTTTTTTTGACCAAAATAAATAAATATTGCTTCAGTAAATACGTTTATTTTATTTCTCTACACATGATAATCTTAATAGTTCTTGGATATCTGTCGTGAATATAATGGAATTTGATGTTAAAACTTTTTAAATTAAGAAATAAAAAAAGTTATCAAATTTTGCGGTACCTATGACAAATATTTATTCTGTATAGAAAATTAAGCTAGACGTATTTACTGAAACCAATATATGATCACTCAACTCAGTGGCCAAATTGTCCAAGTCGTCACTCTCGTGTTAGACTGGCATGCTGATGACAGAGAGATCTACGTTAGAATCTCAGTCGGTTCTATTAAGGGTTCCCCCCCCCCTCCTAAATGGTTTCCTACTTTCATTACAAACAAATGCGGGTATATTACCTCTAAAATGTTTCCTTCCACATCCCTACCCCATTAAAATAATAATTATCATATATACGTATAAGTTGAACAGGTAATAAAAAAATGATATATTATTTATTTTGGCCAAAAAAGAAGTTTTGTCAAAAAGCAAAAATACTGACCTTCGATCACGCTCCCTTCTGTCCTACCTTAAAATGACACATGGAACCATGTGAGGTCACTTGTACAGTTATAAGAAAACATTTGTTTTCCGACACGTAGACTCTAAACAATTGTACCAATATTTTGTCCTCCACATACGTGCTTGTCTAAAATAAATAATAGACCGACTTTCACTGTTCTCTGTGTCAACATATTTTCCCCTGGTACGATGGATTTTTTTTTAATCTTCTTCGTATTTCACTTGCGGAGAGTTTCGCGTGTCATACATAAATGTGGTTGATGTGCGTTAGTAGGCCAGAACACGGCGACACATCATGTGTCACGGCGAGCTAGGTCGCAGACACGCATGAAAGAGAAACAATGGCTGACAAGGATAAAGGATGGATGTTTATGGTCTCTCGGAAACTGTGAAAGAAGAGAAAACTTATCTGATTCATTCATGAGTTTTTCAGCGCCGACATGCCATTTTCATTATCTCTAGACAAGGTTTGTTATTTATGATAAAATAATAAATAAACGATAAAACACCATAGTACACCATTTCTCCTATAGTTTATAATAACATATTTTTTCAAAAATCTGTTATCATTAAACTAACCCTTTTATAAGTTTTCCGTGGAAAAACAAACGTATTTTTATAACCATATGGAACACTCTTTTGATATACACTCTGAACAAAATTGTTAGTATTTTTTTTTTTAATTTTATATTTCAGGGCCATAACTAGAAATTTTCTTTGGTGGGTGAACCTCAAAATGCCGCCTCCTCCCGCTTCTCTCTCTCCCCTCCCCCCCTCCCCCATTGGTTAGGTGGATCTTTTCCAAATGATTTAACTTATGCATTAAAAAAAATTGCGTGTTTTTGGATTTGAGCTACCATAGATGTGTATTTTGATTTGTTTTTGGTTGGAATTGGAAAAATAAAAACAAAATAATTTTTTTATAATGAAGGTATTACTTCTGGCTTGTACACAAATATATGATACAAAATAATGATACAAAAATGAACAAAAGGGATTTAAAAAATACTCTTAGTCTAGAACTTCATCTTGCAAGTTTTCTTGGCTGCAAATTCTTTAATGACCTCATCATACGATATTTGTGATGCCACTTTGTACTCAATGTTAATATACTTAGGGTTGAGAGACAGTCCTCTCTCAAAGTGTTCTTACGCGTAATTTATTTTCTATCGAACAAAAAATCTAAAATTCTTTCTTTTTTTTCCTTCGTTCCGAAGATTATTTCACCATACAACCCATTTGGCGCCCCCTTGCGGCATCACCCCTAGATGTGGCCCTGCCTATTTTCAAAAATCAGTTAACCATAATTTATTTTAGGGGAGAATCAAAATAAAAAATTTGGATTCGAGGTATGAACATATAAATTTACATACAGAATCAAGTTTAAATTAAATATATCAAATCATTTCGGCTGTAGCCTCGGCTACATACAGAGGGATAGACAAACATGGAGACAGTTGGACAGACATGGAGCTAGACCAAATTGTGTAAGATTTACTTTTTTTATTTCGAAGATCCATCATAATCTTGAGATATAAAATAATGACGATTACAATACTTTCTTAGTATGAGAAAGCATAAATTACCAGGGCCTACTTAGAAGTTAGAAGTGTTTTAATTTATTACAAAAAAACAAACAAAATGATGTAATTAAAAAAAAGTGGGATTTGAAGAAAATACCGAGATTCGCGTTCCCTAAGAACATATTTCATTGACAAAGAACATTTTAATATAATTGAGGATTTAAAAAAAATGATTTGGAAGCTTCATAGCTGCTATTTCTATTAGAAATACTGCCCCTTCTAGCAGACGGTGGCCTTAAACCTGAACTCTTATTGAAAGTAAATAGAATCTAGAGGGTGAATTCTAAGTAGCGCAGCAGTGTTTGTTGAAAAAAGTATGACATATATAGTAGTGGGAGTGTGCGAGGAAGGGGGAGGGGATGGAGGTTGTATTGTAGAGGGACAGGGGGAGGGGGGGTAAGGCGTCCTTCCTGAATATACCACCTGCCAGAACCAAGCACTTGTCACCTAGCTTCAGGCTACAACGCTGTTCCGAATGACAATTCACTTCAACTCGAATTACACCAAATGATGCAGAGCGCAGTTGATCGGACATCCGACCTATCGTGGAAAGGAACGGGCAGCCCTCCGTTTCTTCGTCTCTACCCGTCGTCACCTTCAATAGGTTCGACTGTCAGGTGTGCTAGACCAGAACCGAGTCATCAACCTGGGACCACACTCTTTAGAGAGCTTGTCTCAACTAAGTTGAGACCCACTTAAGTGGCCGAACAGTCTAAGGCATCACTCTCGTCTTAGACTAACTTTCTGATGACGGAGAGATCGGGGTTCGAATACCAGTCGGGTCTACTGAGGTTTTTTTTTTTCTAAATGGTTACCCACTCTCCTTCCACACAAATGCTGGTAGATTACCTCTAAAATGCTTCCTTCCTCAGCCCTAACCCATTAGAGTAATTATCATATATGCGTATAACCTGAACAGGTAGTAAGACGCGGTGATAAAAAAAAACTAAGCCGACCGTAAATGTTAACCAGTAGTATCTGTTATAGTTAATATGTGGTAGGAGTGTTAAGTAAGTGACCACTAGCAGAAGGTTCTTTATTGCAAACATAAATTCAATAATGTAAAATTATTTATAAATAATTATTATTTTCTTTGTAATACGATACTATCAATAAATAATGTTATCAAATGAGTCTAATAATACTTCCAACCAATGTTTCTAATACAGAACCTTCTGTTAGCTGCCACCATCTTTCCTACCACAAATGAGCTTTTTTTTTGGGGGGGGGGGCAGGAGGGGGAATAGAAAATACAAACTTTTTGCGATCAACATTGATAACATTTTATTTTACTATCGGTGTTATTTCATGATTATTGATACTTTCCATAAAAAAATTGACAGTTTTAGATCACATGACTCAATGTAATAAATATATGAAAAGTGTTTTGATAACTTTTATAACTGTCCAAAAAAGGTTCCTTCCCAAATAAATCAGACAGTATCTCAACACCCTCGGGGGCACACTTCGGTGGCCGCATGGTCTAAGATTCTCGCAATAGACTAAACTGCGGATGACGGGGGTATTGTGGCTCGATTCCGGTCGGGTGTACTGAGGTTTATTTCCCTAAATGCTTTCCCACTCTTCTCTCCATGCAAATTAGGATACACTTATTTTCAATTAAACCTTACTAATCCCTACCCATTTGCATAATTAGTACATACTCGTATATCCCGAATGGGTAGTAAGACGCGGTGCTTGAAAAAAAAACCGCCCTTGGAGTCACCCAGACGCAAGAGGAAGAAAGGGGCGAATAGCAGTTTCTCCCAAGCCCCTTCTTCCCCGGGAACCACCCAAACATATATACCTCAGTTTTAGCTTCTGTGGTGCTGACTGACAGCTCACAGCTGATTTCTGACGACTTTGAAAAGCTACCAGACCAAATTATGTATCCCTACGCCGAACCATATGATCTGCAAAAAACATGTCTTTAGCAGTTGTCACTTCTGACAGTCAACATTTAGGTATATATCTAAATGTTGACTGTCAGAAGTCAGCTGTGAACTGTCAGTCAGCACCAAAGAAGCCATGGGGCTACTGTAGGTCTATATTGTTTACGGTATCAAGTCTTGCCGCAACCACAAAGTGTTGTTTTAATGGTGGTTAACATTGCCAAGATATCATTTTCTTAGCACCGCGTCTTACTATACTTTCGGGTTTAATACGCCTATGTACTCATTGAAATAATGGCTTAGGAATTAGGAATATTTAATTGAGAGGAAGTGTACCCGCATTTGCGTGGAACGAGAGTGGGAAATCATATAGTAAAACCCATACTCAGTGCACCCAACCGAGATCGAACCCCGATCCCCCCGTCTTCGGCAGTCTAGTCCAACACGAGAGTAGCACGTTAGACTACGCAGCTACCGAAGCGTGTCAATATATTATTAATGTAACTTAAAATTAGATGGAAACTTTTATATATTTCTTTTCGTGTAGGCTACGTAGCTGAAATATTATAATACATACATGATTATGTTAATAATTTTATGTGAAAGGTGGCCCCAAAGTTAAATTGCTACACACTCCCTTGGTGCTGAGTGTTGGGTGGGGTACATTGAGATTCATAAGCTAGCTAATGAAGGTGTTACAACCTTTTTATTATCACCGCGTCTGACTAACCGTTTGATCTATACGCATATATACTTATTACGCTGTGTTAGTGACAAGAAAGGTTGGATTTAGAGGAAGTGTACCGAAATTTGCGTGGATGTAAAGGGGGAAACTATTTAAGGTAAAAAAACCTAAGTACACCCGGCTGGGATTCGAACTCCGATCTCACCGTAATCGGCAGTTTAGTCTCTTACGAGGGTGATGCCTTAGAGTTAGACCATGTGGCCACCGAAGTGGGCTACAAATATAATTATTAGTATTTTTACGCCGTGGTTGGTATTACTCGCTTACGGACCCACGCCACGCCGTAGTTAAAAAAAAATCTATGCCACGTCTCACAACCTATCCGAGCTATAAGCGTTTTAATGACACCAGTGGTAGGGATGAGGCAGTTTTGAGATGAAACACCTCCACATTTGCGTGGAAGGAGATTGGATATTCACTTTAGAAAAATAAGCTCATTACTCCCGGAAGGGATTCCAATCTTATCTTATAAGCACCATCAATCCAAACCAAATTCGATTGACGCCTTTGTACGCGTGTTCACCGGTGCGGGTAGGTCAGTCTCGACTCAGCTCGTGTTTTTTTTTTGACTACTTTGTTATTATTTGAATGTACATGACCACTTCCGGCGCTCGACCCTAATCAGAGTTCAGTGTCACGGAAATTGTTCGCACGGGACGTACTATTTTAGGCTGTGATAGGGCGGGCCAAGTAGAGCGCGCCATGTTACCGCTACTGGACCTTCAAACACTTCCCTAATTTGATTGTTACAAAACCGTCGCAAGAACAGTTACAGAATGTACACGAACAGTACACCCCCGCAGAGATATGACACCCGATAATCGCATACAACCGAAGAGGTATTGTCATAGTCACTATTCCTCTTGATCCAAAGAGGTTTTATCATAGTTACTCTATTTTTCTCGGTCTAAAGAGGTGTTGTCATAGTCACTATTCCTCTTGATCCAAAGAGGTTTTATCATAGTTACTCTATTTTTCTCGGTCTAAAGAGGTATTGTCATAGTCACTATTCCTCTTGATCCAAAGAGGTTTTATCATAGTTACTCTATTTTTCTCGGTCTAAAGAGGTGTTCATCGTAGTCACTATATTCTTATAGGTTTTGTGAAAGTCACTTTATTCACCTCCCAAAGAGTTTTTTTAATTGCAATATTCCCCTTGAAACAAAGAAGTTTTGTTGTAATCACTATACTCCATTAGTGTAAGTACGCGGATAGCAAGAATGAATAGCAAGACATGCACTTAAAAATACAAATAAGTAAATACATTTCAAGCTAATATCAAAGGGTTGTACTATTCTCACATTTCGTGACTTGTACTGTGTTTTTACTTTGACTGTACATTTTACAATTAAATGGCACGATTGTACAAATAAGTATACCGTTTTGAGACACAACGAAGTAAGGATCTGTATCACAAAAGTATTTTGGCTTTATCTTTAAATCTTTGTCTATGACCTATTTTATTTTAAAGCAACAAAAAAACAAAAATGTTTTATAGCAGAGTAATGTTTTGATATTTGGAATAAACTAGTGTTGTAAAAACTCTACCAAAAGAATTATAACATGTTAACAAAGACAAATACAGGCTATGCTACCCAACCGTAATCGATAAATTTCCATAGCTTCAGTGGCCGCATGGTCTAACGCACTACTCTCGCAATAGACTCGTCTGCCGATGACATCTTGGTTCGAACCCAGTAGGGTGTACTGAGTGTTTTTTAAATGGTTTCTCATTCTCTCTTCAAGCAAATGCGGATACACTTCCTCTAGAATTCAACCTTACTCATTACCTTCGTAATTATTACATAAGTGTATGGCCTGAATTGGTGGTAAGACGTTGTGCTAAAGAATGAAATCATAAAAAAAATAAGGTTGCAATGAGACAATAGTTCTTTGGGTTATGTTTTGCTGTTTAATTATTATTTTAATTAGATACAGACCTAGGTCTATAAAGATAACACCTGATCTACCACAAAGAGGACTTGGACAAACAGTTCGGAGGAGGTCAATAACTATGCTCGCTCCATACAACGAACCGACGCCATTTTGTTCCAGGAGGATGAAACCGAGCTCATGGTACTCCACCACGGTGCTGGTGGTGTTCTTCTACCTGTATGTCCTGGCCGTGCAGTACATCCGGGCCGCAGAGGTCCTGCCGGATCAGGATAAGGTGTCCTTCCAGGACGAGGCTCCTCGGCGACTGTCACCAAGCGAACAGCGAGTACTTTCAAGGTGACACTCCTCATTACTATAAATTTGACATTGTTTAAGATGTCGGGTATTTAAAGGAAAGGACAGGATTTTCTTTCAGGATGAGACCTCGTGGCTTCAGAGAGTAGCGAGAACTTACAAGAAAACCCTCGTTTTATTCATGTTGAATACAATATAGAGGCTGTCCTTCAATTAAGAGATCCCTAGTATGAATACACAGCGAACATCCCCAGTTTATTTTTTATTGTGTGTTCTATCTCACGATAGGTCCATTCCTTTTGCCGGTGAACTTAGACAGCCTATGTGCCTTGTCCTCTGCCTTCTGCTCCAGCTCTCAGAAATGTATTATTTCCTTCAAGTAATCCAATATTTGAAGACTCCTTCTTCCTAAGTTCTTCTTTCCCTCAACCTTTTCTTTTATGACGTCGTGCAGAAGACAGTTCCTCCTAATGAAGGGCCCTATTCAGTTTGCTCTACACCGAAGAATCACACCCAAAATGGTTCTCTTCTAACCCACTATTCTCAGGACTGCTTCATTTGTCAATTGTCACCCTGTCTGTCCACCTGATATTCTTAAGTCTTCTTCAGCACCACATTTTAAAGCTCTCCAAGTATTTATTTTCCATCTTCCTAAGAGTCCGAGTTTCTGCTCCATACAGCACGATGCTCCTAATGAGGCATTCCATCAGTTTTTTCCTTCAGTTACAAGCTCAACTTGCTGTTGATAGTTTCCGTGAAAGTTACATTGATCCTTGCAGCGAACAACCGGGCTTGGCCGTACGGATAGTGTGAGATTAGATTTTACACATCCGGTTTCCATCCACCTTCCAGGCAATATACTTTCTTGTTTACCCTCCTCGTTAACGAGTATCTCTGTGTGTTGACAGACCGGATTCCCCATTGGCACTGACCTCATACGGCGGCGGCGGCGAAGAATCCCTGGATATTGGGGGCGAGTCCCAGGACGGTGGAGGCGAGTCCTTGCGGTCGGTAGGGGTGGGTAGCGCCAGCCTGGATCGGGCGGTGGACTACCGGCCGGGGTACAACCTGGACCCCGCATACAACCAGTACTACGACTCGTCACAAGGGACCGACCCTTCGTACGGGCTGGAGTTCAAGTACCATGACTTCGAGCAGCTCACCAAGTTCCTCAGGACCACCTCGTCCCAGTACCCCAGTCTCACCGCTCTCTACTCCATCGGCAAGTCCGTACAAGGTAGGAGACACTTCATGTTTACCGCTGGGAAGACTGGCCTGGCTATAGACAGTGGCGTGCGTGGGAATGTTTTCAGGGTAGGGGCTTAGGTTATAATCTTCATGTGCACAGTCCTATTTAGATAAGAATTCATTGAAGGTATTAAAGCAATGTTCATAAAATAATACGTAAAATCACGTAAAACACAGCTGTCATTTTTCATATATGATATAAATGTCTATAAAATAATAATATCAATTTTGACCACAAAAAACCTATTTGTTAGTTCTGAAAATTCTATCTTCCTACCAGAATCTTACTACACTAGTCCACAATGTAGCCTACATATTAGAATCGAGTAGGCTCTACTCTACTTTTTCTTGAATATGAATCTTAATTTTTATCCGCGAATATTGAATCATGAGTACGAAGCTTAGAAAAAACGATAAGCATAATATTTTAACTTTCCCACTTATATATTACTTCCCCCCCTCCTTAAATTCCGATTTTGTTCAAATAACGAGGTAAATTTAAAGTCTAGAGTCTGAATTTTAGGTTTGGCCATAACCACCAGTAAGCATATTAATATATATGAGAATTAAGTCAATAATTCGAAGGATTTGAGAGATTCGATCCCCAATATTAAAATCAATTTTTCAGAAACATTATAATATACTTTAAATTGTTAATTTTTTTTAGCACTGCGTCGTAGTACCCATTCGGCTTGTATGCTAATTGTTAAACTAATACTGCATATGTATAAGTATAAATAAGTTTATACATTATAGTATTATATCTATATTATAGAAATAGTATCAGAGTGCAGTTTCCTGAAGATTTCCTTAAGATTTAGTTTGGTAATTTTTATTTATTTTAAAATAATCTGTTTTCAATTTCATAGTATTTTGTTTAAAATATAGTAAAACGGTTTCACTTGTCTTAATTCTATTATTTCCTAAAGTGAAACACCTAAAACCGCATTACGTTGCAATGCCTGGATCGAACAACCTATTCGTGATTTTTGAGATGGACTCTTAAGGGGACCACCTCGATAAACGAGAAATTGCCTTGCAGCTGATGTTTGACTCTAACGAAATATTGAATTCTACGATGCGTTATTTCAGATTACGGCTCACGCCAAAATAAAGTCGAAATATTCCAACAGGGCTCTTTTTCCTTAACAATCCTGTAGTTCAAGTTTTATTAATAGAAAAATGTGTTGCCGATGTAGCATTAACTCATTTTAAACGGCTATTTAAGCATATTTGTGGAAATATGGGACTAGGATTGATGAAAAGGGCTCTAGATTGAACAAATACAGTAATATTTTGATAGGCTGGAGAACTAGCAGCGAGCTTTCCTGTTTACTTTGAGATAAGAAGTTTCGTAGTTTTCTTCCCCCTAATCTCTTAGTGACATGACAAAGGGTGGTTGTAAGTGAAGGGTGAAAGGACGTATAAACTTATACAGAATAGAGATGTGGTTCCAAAAAACGACACAAACCATTACATTTTAAGCCTTGTGAGCTAACAGCGATTGATACTTTCTCGCTGACCGAGACGGCCGCCTTAAGTTTAAAACCCAGTTTGTTCCGTTCATTCATTGGCCATAAGAAAAGGTTTCCGTGTTGAGTGAGACTCCTGGTCCCGAAACGTGTTCACGCTGTCTGACGTCTCGAACAGATTATTATACTCACTCTCTTGACCGGTTGCTCGGGGTTCTGAGTAACGGGATCCCGGCTGGGGGGGGCCAAGGCCGGCACACCCTGATAGACAAAATACACCTTTGATTATAAATGGAAAGTTATTTCCTACTAAAAGGTAAACTTAAGAGCCCTTCTCACCCCCACGGATAACGCGTAGCTTAGGTTGGCGATACTGCTCGACAGGCGTCGTCGCATTGTGGTGCGGTGTTCTGAATTCAACTTTTTTTTTTCTAACAATGGAATCTAGAACAGTTTAACAGCTAACCCGGTTAGACATGGAATCGGCTGTTGATATAGGAGCAGGTATTTATGTAGGATCCAATTTGGACGCTGGAAGGGAGAGGAAACTGTGGCAGACTCCCACCGAAAACAAAAAATGGTATACAAACGTGGTTTTTCAGTTCTTCTTAGATAAATAAGCTTTATACCTTAGGTATGATTCGTGACGTCATAAGTCTAGACCATAGCCATCTACAGCCGATCCTTAGCTCAGTCGTTAGCGTGTCTGTGTACTGAGCTAAGGTTCCCCGAGTTCGATTCCCGGCATAGTCGAAAAAAATATCATTGGTGAAATGTGGTTTCTCCTTTCATAGTGATGAATTAACTTCCAGGGAACTGGGTGTTGTCTGTTCTAGATTTAAATTAGTTTATAAGTCTTGTGTTGATATATTTAGTTAGTTCAGAAAGTGCAAGTTAAATACCTCAAATGAATCAAAAAATGAAATTTAAGAGTCAAGATGTCCACTTATGTTGCATTTAAAATGAAATTACAATAAATCATAGATAAAATTAGAAAAATCGATGAGGCAGTGATAACACATTTTTTTAGGTGAACCAAACCATTAAGAATGAGACCCTCAATCCTAGAATCATTAAGAATATTTAATGTTCGATGATTCGAGATTCACTTAAGAAAAATCAATTGGAATTTGCTTTAGAGCTTTAATACTGCAAATTGATGGTTCAGAGCCAACGTAGCTAATCATGGGACAAATTTAACAACCATATCCCAGACTTTAGATTAAAAATTAACTGAATGAATGAATGCATTATAACAAAAAAAAGTTAACATTTAGTCATTATTTATATTTCCCCTTATGTTAATTATTTTTTTCCAAGACTATGATTTGAATTTGGGTCTTGGGATTCATAGTTAAAATTAAGATTCGAGATTTGTATTAATAAAATAGTGTATTAACCCAACTCTCCTTTAAACGTAGCAAAAGGTAATGCATGCCTTGTGTGTAAATATTTCAGGTCGAGATCTGTGGGTTATGGTGGTATCAGCCTCCCCGTATGAACACATGATTGGCAAGACCTGACGTCAAGTATGTGGCCAATATGCATGGTAACGAAGCAGTGGGCAGAGAACTCATGTTACATCTCATACATGTGAGGATATTTTAAATAATCATGTTTAACACAATAACCCCCCTCCCTTCCACTCTCATCTAACGGATGTATTGTTAATTATTTATTATGTTGTCAAATTTTTCTATGGTGACTATTTTCCATGTTCTTTGAATAAATATCTTGTTAACTTGGAACCAGCAGTTTAAAATCAACTCTAAAATTATATTATTGGCTCGAAATTCATATAAAATAAATATTACCAATTGTGTAATTATTACCCACTTCGATGGCCGCATGGTCTATCGCGCTTATCTCACAGTAGACTAGACTGCCGATGACGGGGAGATCGCGGTTCGAATCTCGTTCAGGTATACTGAGGGTATTTTTTCCAAAAATAGTTTTCCCTCCACGCAAATGCAGTACACTTCCTATAAATACAACCTTCCTTAGCCCTAAAACCATTAGCGTAATTAGCACATAAGTGTATAATCTGAACGCGTGCGATGCCAAAAGAAATATTATTAGATATACTTCAGTTATAATTTACTTTGGGGAACCTTTAAGTTTCTAAGCAAGGTTTTGTTTTTTATAGTTGTAATGCAATCGGATATAGGGTGTGACTACCATAAGATGATATGTGTGACAGTTACAAACATTATTTTCCTATATATTAACCAGTATCCAAGAATAGTTTCATGGGGGATATGAAATCAAATTTTGACAAAGAGATTGTATGTATGTAAGAATTAGACGAGAGTGTGCAGACTGCTGACATCAGCACTAGAGTGGAGGGTTTCACGATATTTATCTACATATTTACAATTTAAAATTTAATTTAAACTTTTATGGAAGCAGGTAAATTTGGAGGGGAACATATCTCGATATTTCCCCTCTCCTGGCTATGACCTAATTTCAACACATCAAAATATGTTCTAGAGAATAAAATACTATCATCACCATTAAAGCAATTATAACTATATTGTTACATTTTTGTCATTATGACAATAAACAAATATTTTTTAGTATGTTTTAAATACATCATAAAAGTTCCTATTTCTAAAAAAAAAACACTAACAATATATTTGGCAGCATCCACTCTGTAGCTATTAAACATTATTGGAAAAGAATAACAATTTTTTAAATGGGACCTTAATCGATCCTTTTGGCCTCATTGCTATAACTAATGTTATTGTTTTAGTATATGGTGACCAGCTATAACACTGACCCTTACATCAAGTGGCTGTTGGATAACACTAGAATCCACATTTTACCATCCATGAACCCTGATGGCTTTGAGGTGGCCCGGGAGGGACAGTGTGATGGAGGACAGGGAAGGTCAGTCAAACGACATTTAACGAGATCTATAAGTTTGTATTTGCCCCTACTGACAGAAAATTACTGCTTTGTCCAGTGGCAGCAGTGTAAAGTGTAAAGTGTGTTTCTCTCTTCTTAGGGAAAGCCATTCTGTATTTTTCACACATATTTATTCTTGAATAATATACAAAACAATGTTACCAGTTGTTCTTTATTGGTGTGAAACATGGTCTCTTACCTCACATTACAAAAACAAATTTATGGTACTCGAAAACAAGGTGCTTGGGAAGATATTTGGTCCAAAAAGGGATGAGGTTACTGGTGAGTGGAGGAGGTTACATAAGGATGAGTTACATCCCCTGTACTCATCATTGTTAGGATAATCAAGTCTCGTAGATTAGGGTGGGCAGGACATGCAGCGGTATAGAGGGATTCTAGAACCCTGTTCAGGGTGACTGACCGCTTCTGACCGAGGAACCGCCGTGTTAAATACCCTCCACTGCTGCCTGGCCTTGTCCAATGGGAGAAAAGGGAGCTTCCCATTGGCGCGGGAAAACGTGAGGGAGAGTGGCCGCCAAGCGAGCCAATAGAAAGAGGAGTTCTCATGGGTACTGAGTAGAGTGGGGAAATCATCATGGACGGCTCAGAGAACATTGACTGTGGAGCGGTCCAGGCAGTAGAGAGGGTGGGTGGCGCGGCCTGTGCAAGTGCGGAGGAAAGATTCAAGGGCCGACTGAGCAGTGAGGCACAACAAGGGCACTGACTGACTAATTCAATGGGAAAAGACCGTTGGGAAGACCTTGTCATGGATGGGAGGAAAACATTAGAATGGACTTGAAAGAGATAGGGAATAATGAGATGGACTGGATAAAACAAGCTCAAGATATGGCTACGTTCTAATGAGGTGAACTGGATAGAACAAACTCAAGATAGGGATAGGTGGCATACTTTTGTAAGTGCGGCAATGAACATTCAAGTTCCTAATGACCTAGCGTAAGTAAATAAGTATTTGTTCTGATTCCTGTCCTTCTTCCATATTTAAAATGATTAATAATGGTATTATTTACTTAGTAGATTGACAGACCCACATTCTTGTCTAAATTGAGTCTTTCAGCATGTCTTCTATTAGCAGCCATCTTTTTATAGACACTGAGACTTTTTTTCTTTTTTTGAGGTGTCATTCATCAGTCGCATTTGTGTGATCCCTTTCTCTCTTCCACTTTGCCGTCTATATCACTCACTAAGTCATTTCTTCTCATAATGTGACTCATCCATTTGGATTTTATTCATATAACCACCTGCAGATTATTATAACCACAAAATAAATAAATTTTACTAAAAACAAACACATTATCCACTCATTTCACAGATACAACGCTCGAGGTTTCGACCTGAACCGTAACTTCCCTGACTATTTCAAGCAAAACAATAAGCGAGGTCAACCAGAGACAGATGCGGTTAAAGAGTGGATCTCCAAGATACAGTTTGTTCTTTCTGGAGGACTACATGGGGGAGCACTTGTGGCCAGCTATCCTTTTGATAATACACCAAACTCCAGTAAGTATCAACGCAAAAAAATTAACTACATTTTTTAAGTTAATGTGTCAATTTTTCTATATCAATTTCATAAAAAAAACTAAAAAAATGCTTACACTACAAAACAAAAGATAGGTACCTATAAACATCCACTTATTATATGATTATGGAAAACATTAATGTTAATTTGAAGAAATAGCATTTGTTATAAAACTAAATATAGATGTTCACTGAGAAAATGATGGTATCTTGCTAGCATTTGAAGTGCTATACATGATCAGAGACCCAAAGAAAAGAATTAAAGGCTTTTCTTGAAATTTTGGTTTAGCGAGTCTATAAAAATTTATTTATATATTATGCGAAGTTACAACCAAATTTAGATTATTTTTATTACTTGTTTGTTTTTTGTTGGATTTTTATTTCATTTGAGCTTCATTACATAGGAATAAACCATCAATGAAACAATGATTTTTAAATTTTCTAATACTCGTACTAATATTAAAGGAAAAAGTGACATTAGTTAGTTTCTTCTATACAGTCATAACTTGACAGCACTAAATGTTTGACATTTTAAACCCTATTACCTGATTCATTTTAAATTAAATATCATATTTTAATTTAAAACATATTAATAGAAATGTATTAACTATGCCACCTCAGTTTGTTTAAAATATATAAAAACAATAAAATAAATTTGTAACAACTAAATTAAGATAACTTATAACAGATTATTAGTTAATTTAAAAGTCTAATAATAAATGTTGTTAATCTTATATTATACTAGAATAAGTAAACAGCCAAAGCAAAAATTAAACTCTCTTTCAAACAATTATATTGTATTCAAAGTTTTATAGAATTTGTGCATTTTTATTTTTTTGCTTCTTACAAGGAATGTGCAGATCCTCTCCACTTTGTAAAGGTGAGGTCTTCGGACAAAACTCAAACACTCCTTCCTCCTGAACCATGCTAGAATGTTTATGCATATAAAAAAAAAATTGATGTCAATAATTATTTAAATTGCAAACAAACACATTCTATTATTATAAGTCTAAATTACACTATTTAAAAATGAACTAATTAAATAATTAACTTAATATGCCCTTATTAAATTTAAATATGTTCCTCTTTTATACACATCAGGAATGTTTAAGTTTGTGGTCTTTTAAATGCAAGTAACATTTACATGGACACACAAATAGACACTTAATTAGATACACAAAAGATGGTTCATATTCAAAATGGTTAAAGGTCGCTGCTTTTCACTATAAAAAAGAAATTTTCATACAAAATCTCAAATGTCGCATTCAGGGGTCATAACAAAACACGTACCCTAGGTAGGCCTATTTAAAATAAGTTGAAATAGTGACCGATTTTGTAAAAAAGTTCACATTTGAAAATAATCAACTAAAAGCATTAAAAAAACTTAAACATGAATCAAAAGTTGTTATTCACACATAAATAAAAGTAGAACAATATTTTTTTTAAATCCCCTACCAAACAATTGTTCACTATTGTAGCATGCTTAAAAAAACTCATCTAAAAACCTTGATGGGGTATGGCCGCAATTAAAAGTGTGTTTTAATTTAGTGCCAAAAATCACATAAAAAACTTAAGCTTAACTTTGTAATACATGTACCGGTATTGCTACATATAAATAAAATATGAACATCTATTTAAGAGTACGGCAGTACCCATAACATTTTTTTTATTTTGTTGTGTGTGTATATACTACTTGTAACTAAAATTGACAAAAAAGTGACTTGCTGCTACCCTCGCGCTTTGGATGTTCTCTTTTCGTTTTTAAATGGTGGTTATATTTATTATGAAAGATAAACTCCCCTACATTATTTTAGATTAATTTTTAACAAATATTTTAACCACATATTTACTTCTGACCTTATTAAATTGAAGATACTCTATGGTTATTACACTTGAATGCACACTTTGTTTACACTGAAATTAACAAACTTACCTTGATGGGTTTACACCACAGTGGAGCTTATAAGATAGGCCCATAATGAAATCATTCAAGGTAAAACTGCTATCGTTCAGGTTAAACAGTGTGTACCTACGTCATTTTTTGATTACGTAAAACTAAAACTGGTAAACATGTCAACTATAATTTTCATTTACTAAAAAAACTAGTCCCAGTAACTGCATGGTGTGTGTATGTTTGCCTCTGTGGGCCCAGTATTTCAGAGTTATTCGTCAGCTCCGTCGCTTACTCCAGACAATGACATATTCAAGCACCTAGCCCTCACTTACTCCAACAACCACCCTGTGATGAGAAGGGGCATGGCTTGCAAGGCAGGAACTCCGGCATTCAGCGATGGTATCACCAATGGTGCTGCCTGGTATCCGCTTACAGGTACTATACAATCACAGCTATTAAACACTAACATCATTAGTAGTGAAATTAAATAAATCAATGTGGTTAAAGTATTTAAATGTCATGTCTAGGAGGTCACTAAAATAATTATTTTTCCTCTACTTATGATTACTACTAAGACTTAAAAGGCCATCTCCCGATTGATTAACCGGGAAATTAAATACAAGATTACGCTCAAACCAGAAAATGCATCTAAGTTTGGTTTTTTGCATTCTTCACCTGACGACAGCCAAATTGAGATAAGTTTTTTTTTATCTTAAGCTATTTATTTTTCAATTATATTGTAATTTTTAAAGTATGGCAAAATGGTTTCACTGGTTGAGAATGCCACTGTTTTTTTTAAAAGTGGCATACAGAACGCCGCACCATGCTTTGATACCTGGTTTGAGCTGTATTATCTTACGTGTTATCCGCTGGGTGGGACAGGCTCTCAAGTTAATTTGCATGTGTGTGAAACTGCTCTTCCCGTAGAATATAAGCAAACCAAATTAAAGGCAGTGTTAAACCTACGTTAGTGAGTACGGGTCTGACCAGGGATTAAATTCCTCCCTTGAGGCACTAGGAGCGGATTTTTCTACATAATCACATACCATATTCACAACACTGGTATATTTACTTTTGTAATATTTTTTCACCATGACTCACTTCTCGTTCAGACTATACACATTCATTTATGTCACCTTTACAAGTTGTTTTGCACCCTTTATAGAGTATCCTCCTCATCACCATCTGTTTCCAGCCGGGTCAGTTTATTAAAATGCCTCCATCTTCCTCTTTAATTTCTTCCATTCTTCTCCTTTCACTTGCACACTTTCTGACATCTGCTCCTGCCATCTCTTTCTTGGCCTGCCTTGCAATCTCTTTCCTACATACTTCATTTCCAAAATTTTCTTTGGCATCCTCTCTTTTTACATCCTCATTACATTCCTATACTATTTCTGTCTTGCTTTCTCATGTAGTCCCTGCACCTCCTTCCTGGATAACTTCATTCCTGATCTTGTTTCTCCTCATGACAGCTAACATGTTCCTCACAAACTTCATTCCCATGGCCTCCACTTTCCTAGTCTCTCTAACATTCACTGTCCATGTTTCTGCTGTATATGTGATAATGGATACAAAGTACGCCCTGTATAACACTTCCTTGCACTTCAAGGGCACGTCTTTGCTTCATCATAGCAGATCTCATGCACATCTGTAGAACAACTCTAGTGGCGTATTCTCTGTGTATGCTAATCTTGCGCCGCATACCCATAATGATATGGACTAGTTTTTTTAAATTCAATGTTGTCTGTGCTAACTGTGTAAATACTAATGTTTAAACTTTTAGTAAATATACATGTAATGAATTATTAATTTTAAAACTAATATTGGTTCATATTCAAAGAATACTGTGTTTTAAGTAATTCTTCTTCCAAAAGGCTCTACACAACACAATAGGAAACCCAGGGCCTGCTGCTTGAAAACCGCAAGGCAAGCTAGTGAGGCTCTAATGACCTTGCTCAGTGTCTAGGGGTTGCAACACATTCCTTTAATAGTGTTCTTTTAGTTTTTGTTTTACATTAACGACTTATTAGGGTTTGGCCAGACTGACAAGCGTGCGAGCGAGCACGCAAGCGACTGGGTGGCCAAACTGGTGAGTGTGCAAGCAAGCGTGTAGTTAGCAGATAGCTCTCGATAGTTGTTGATGAGGAGGCTACGAATCTTGGCTCAGTGAAATGAGGGTGGTTTTAACAAGTGATTTATTGTTGTGGTTTTTTCCTCCTCTCTCCACGCTAATGGTGAGTCTTATTTGTAAAGACCTACTTTGATAATATTGAAGTATTTTAACATATCAGTTTTAAATATATATATATATATATATATATATATATATATACACATATATAAGTATGGTTTATGATCTTAACAATTAAATTAGGCTGTTAGTAGCAAGTGTGCTAAACCTATCGATAGTAATAAAAATGTCAAAATGAGAAGTTTTCCTAGCACTCAATGAACCAACATATAATAATATTGCCTAGCGCCTGTAAACTAGACTGTATTGGGTCGAGCGTGTGCGCTTGAAAAATAGAACCAGTTCTATCTTTCAAGCATGCACGCTCAGTCACTTGCTTCAGTCTGGCCACCTCTCATTACAACCAATGTGTTCTATTTATATTTTAGTCACTCGCACGCTCACTCGGTCTGGCCACCCCCTAAGTCATTGTGATATTATATAATTATACATCAAAGAATTCCAAAAGTCAGGAGTGTAATTTCACCATTTCAAGATGATTTAGAAGGAAAAGTTAAAATAAAATATATTTTCATATAATTTACTTAATCATTGGCGCACCCAGCCATTTACTTTGGGGGAGGCATTCAATCAAGGCTGTAGTAAGAATGAAATTTTGATGCAGAGAGCGGGTTTGGAGTTGCACAGCCCCCTAATCCTGAAGGCCGAGAATATTTATGAATATTAAATGCTTTTAGAAATTATTTGGAGTAGTTTTATAGTAATTAAGAGATTTAAATAATGCAAATGATATCAAAGCTATTATGTGTGTTTTTTTTAACTGTTAATTTTGTGTGTAACGATAAACCTTTTGATTATTAGGCTTAAGTCAGAAGCCTGGTATTAAAATATAGCCTATACATTCGACACATCTTCAATGTTAAATATTTTAGTTATACTTCATATTATTTAAATGTATATTAAAATAATTTGTGGTGTTTAGGGAAAAGGGGGGAGGGGGGGAAAGAGTCAAAAAAACTGTTTGCCCCTCTTCCCTTTGGATGCACCACTGCTTACAGCAAAAGATATGTGTAAATATCTTAGCAATAAACCAATGACATAGCAATAAAGTATTGATAATATAAAATAATCTCCCCTATGTTAGTCAGAGTTTATGCATCAAAATAGTTTTTGGAGCTTAAATTCTCAAGTTGGGTGACTCGTTTGTTTCCAAGCAGAATTGTGTGAGATAAGTTAGGCTTTAAGAAATAGTTTTAATTGCAACGTGAGTTGGTCAATCCAACTGATTCTCTCTCACCAAGATCTGATGGACGCTTAATCCATGTACCACTTCATTTTACTCTTATTATGATTCTTTGCTTTGAGTATTGCTAACTGTGTGCTTTTAATTACACTAGGCTAATTGAATAGGATCTGTCTCTCTTATGCATTCAGAAATGTGCCCATACCACTCTTAGCCTCGACATTAATATTTACTTAAATTTCTAACTATGTAGGTACCACTACAATTTGAGGACCACCTTTGCGGTATAGTTGTCAGAGGTTCTGACTACGGACCCAGAGGTCCCGGGTTTGATTCCTAGCGCTTCCAGATTTTCTTAGAAGTCTTTCCAGATTATCTGGGAAGCAGTGGGTCTGGAACGGGTTAGACTCAGCCTAGTGTGGATAAATAAGGAGCTTCTCAAATAAAGTAGTAGTGGCTCCAGTATAGAAATCCGAGTTTAATGGCTGAAGGCGTCATGCTGAATATTCACACCCTCTATCCGCAAGACTTGGCACTAATTCGCCAAACAGTCTGGTAGCCACTTGGTAGATATAGCCTGAATGCGAGCTGACACCATGGAGTTACTTTTATAACATTTTGAGTGGATGGTAATCATCGTTAATGATAGATAAAAAAGAGAGAATATGAAAGTAAGGGTGGGGGGGGCCTCAAAACTTCCTAAGATAGCATATGGTTAAGGGGAAATAATAAATGTTCGAGAACCGCTGTTCTATAGGTACACACATTCAAATATTTCCCTTGAAATAATCCGTTGACGTTCTTGGACAATGGTGGTTGAGGGTCCTCGGCCACCAAATCTCCCTTGCAACTTTTAGCATACAGCATACCTATTAATTTTCTCATAATACGTCACTGCAACTCTCCTTGCTGTACTCTTCTCATGAAATCCTCCCTATGTCCACATTTCACCTCAATCACACTTCCAAGATATTTTTGGTTCGGTACTTTTCTCAACTCTATTCCATCCAACTTTATAGTTTTACTACACCTTATCCTCTTCCTTGTCATTACCATCACTTCACACTCTGCCATGCTAAATTTCACTCCACACACTTTTACTTCCTCATCTCATTCCTGTATTTCCTCTTCCTTCTCCCCCCCCCCCCCCCCCCCGCCCCTTTCTAGATATTAGAATCAAATTTAGCTTGTAAATTAATTATTTTGCAAGAAAAAAGTACTATGCAGTCTCAAACATAAAAAAATACCTTTTAGTGCCATAAAATAAAGGTAGCCAGTATTGATTTATATCACTAAAATAAGTTAATAGCCCACCGATGCTTCTCAGCCACTTATTAAAATATGTCCTCCAAGATGAAAAGTAATTTCAAAAGGATTACAATGAATAATTAGACATTTCAAAGTCATATTTAAAAAATAAATAAATACATTACTGGTTTAAGATGTATGACGGATGTGTTACTTTGCAGGTGGAATGCAGGACTTCAACTATGTATGGTATGGGTGCATGGAAGTAACACTAGAACTATCTTGTTGCAAATACCCGCCAGCATCGGAACTACCCAAATTCTGGGAGGAGAACCGCATGGTAAGTGCCTATTACAACAGCACTGGGAATTAATACAAATGTTAAATGTTGCAAAGAATACTTTTTGAACAACTATTTGTAAAACTTTTATTGCGCTTCCAGTCTCTGGTGAAGTTCCTGGCCGAGGCTCACAGGGGTGTCCATGGCTTTGTCATGGATGAGAATGGCAACCCTGTGGAGAAGGCATCTCTCAAAGTGAAGTCCAGGGATGTTGGCTTTCAAACAACTAAATACGGGGAGTTCTGGAGAGTTTTATTGCCTGGAGTTTACAAGCTAGAGGTATACACATCACTTTAGTTAACAATGTTTACATGAAACATTCATGAAAGGAATAATGTGAAACAATGAACATAATTATTAGAACTTGTTTTGAAATATTCATGATGATGATTTTTAAATATTGGGTATCAGCTTGTCAGCAAAGTCTTTATACTTTCTTAACGAGAATATACAAGACATAAACACTAAGCTGGCAAGTTAACTGTACTATTTTTGAGACAAATAATGTAATTATATTTGCTGTTTTAATAATATACTGTACTGCACGAGTAAAAGAGCATCAATAGGCCACAGGAGAAATAAAGATTTGTGTAAAAGTTTAAATATTGTTGTATGGGTGGTTTTCTACAAACAAACAAAAAAACTTTTGACATAAATATTTGTATGGAGTTATCTTCAAACATAAACTACACGTGAGTCGCTTTGGAAAATGAGACCAAATATGTTCTTTGTATGATGTTTTGTATTTGATTAAAATATTTTTATGGTAAATCTAGCCTAATTAGTTCTTGCATAGCTTATATTTCTCAACTGATATATTGCACTGTAAATTTCTCCACAAGCTCACTATGTTTGGGGTGACTTACTATAACAAATGGAATGCTTGTAAATGTAAGAACTGCACACTTTATCAAAGGGAAAATCCAGAAACACAAACCAACACATGCATCATATTATTTCCGTAATCATTTTAAATCTTTCTTTTAAAATTTTAATAAATCTAGAAAAGGTTTTTGTCAAAATTTATTTTCTTGTGGATGTACATTTGAAGCCGCTTTTAGAAGCTACAAACATATTTCTTGGTCAACAATGATAACATTTACTATATTATTAGTGTTATTTTATAGGTATTGATAATACTTAACAAAGGTGACAGCTTCAGATCACATAACTTAACATATGAACACACAAAAGTAGATCTGATAACTTTTTATAGCTGTCAGATATGTTCATTTGTAAATTGTAGTTTAGAATAATATTCAACTCCCAGGATGTAGATATATATCATCAATACTCAAGCCATAGTTATAAATATAGTCATCAAAAAACCTGTTTTGAGATAGTTAAATTATGTGTAGAGTTTTAACCTGTTGGGTGTCTACAGGTGTATGCTGACAGCTATGTTCCACGGGAGCTCGACTTCATGGTAGTAGAACAGCACCCAACTCTTCTCAACGTTACCCTACACTCTGCCAAGGTAGGTCAAGGTCGCAGGCTCAAGTCGGGGTCGAGGCACCGACATCATGTCCGGCTGTTGTGGAAAACAGCTGGCAATGTTACCACATTGCCGCATGCCGAGGTGTCGAGTCACCCAAGTGATGGTGAAGGTGGTGGTGGGAAAGTGATAGAGGGAGATGGTGGTGGTAACAGGGGGGAGATAGGACGGGACGGAGGAGAGGAAGGAACGCTCACGGACAGTGATATGATTTCGCAAGAGCTCCCCAATTGGAAGCAGGTGGAACCATATACTTATTATTCCCCGGCCTCACAGGATATAACAGACACTCCTTATCGGAATAATAAAGACAATGCTTATCATATCAGGGTAGCCCAAGACACGCTCGACGATTGGAGAAGATCCTTGAGGAATGGAGCCAAAGATATACAATCGCTTATCCCTCTTCTTTTACATTTTGTTCCACCACTAATTTCTTGTCATAGCATTTTATTGTGATTAGAAAATTTATGCAGAATAGATTCCTAAAAATCCTTAGTTTTCAGCTTCATAAACTAGAGGTAAGCTTTAACACCAAACAATAATTTAATATTTTTAAATATAAAAAATACCCTTTTATTTATCATAACAAAGTTCCAGATTACCTGCTTCGGTGGCCGCATGCTCAAAAGCGCCACTCTTGTATTGGACTCGACTGCCGATGACGTATAGATCGAGGTTCGAATCTCATTAGAGTCTACTGAGGGTGGTTTTTCCAAAATGGTTTTACACTCCATCCATGCAAATGCAGCTATGCATATTAATCCCTAAAACAATTAGCGTAATTAGTACATAATCGGATAACCTGGGTAGTTAGTAAGACATGGTGCAAAAAAAAAATCCAGGTTAATATTAAAATGTAAATTAAATATAGTGATAAAATGGCAGCATTGCTTATATAATTAAATTTAATTAAAAACAAAAGCATATAGTAATATCAGATGTTGAAACATGTTTAGTGATAAACTATTTTTGTTTAATTTAATGAAAGCCTTGTACAAATTTATTGAGTTTTTTGAATACTTAATTAAGTATATTGGGGATTTGAAAACCATTTGGGATAAGTTTTTTTTTCTTTCATACTTTTTAAATAGATTTAAAAAAACTACTATGCTGATTTTTAATGGTATAGCCTAGGCCTGGCCAACCTACTAGATAAATTTTTAAACTACTGACAATATAAGTAGGAAATTAGCTAAACTACGCAAGATAAATAATAAGAAATATAATATTAGACCAGCCGTACTTAAACAACATCAAAAATAAATTTATATTACAGTAACTAAGATTTTTTGTACAAAAAACTGTGAGCACTTTCAAATCCACATACATTTGTGAAACTTTCTTTTAAAAATTTAAATCTAATCAAAGTAAATCTCGAGTTTTACTAAAAGATGAAAATCAATTAAAGATATACAACTACCAATATAGAAGTAATTTTTTTTTTAAATAAGCAATCACAAAGAAAAGCAAATATCTCATTGGAGTAGATATAATAAAAGGAATAAATAAAATAAATTTTTATGACATTTGATTTTTTTAATTCCTAAAGATTGTTTTATTTTAAGTATGGCTCACAGAACTATTATCGATAGCCAAACCTGATTTAGCCCAACATTATTATAGGACCAAACTGTAAACAAAATTTCAAACCATAAGTTTAGCTCCTAACCCTGCTTTGGTAACCGAATACTTAATGGCTTCACTTTCACAATAAACTGAACTGCCGATTATGAGATCCAGGTTCAAATCCTGATTGGATATACTGAAAGTGGTTTTTCCACTCTCCCTTCATATAAATGTGGGTGCACTTCCTTTAAAATCAACCTTTTAAATACCTGTCATTTTAGCATAATTAGTTCATTTATGTGCAACTCCAAATGTTAATCCAATGGTTAAAAAAAAAATTGGCACTTAAAGTTATTTTAAATATCAACTTAAGACTTGTGAACAAAATCTGAATTAAGAGGGTGTACTACTGTAGGAAGTTAATTTTTTTTTAATTATTCCTGGTCACTGGAATCGTAGAGCATTCCTTCGCTACCAAAGATAATTTTCCAATAATGATAATAAGGAAAGTTAACCTATTATGCTTGGCATGCTTTCTAAGATTTGAATTCAAAATTTGGGATTAAAAGGTAAAATAAAAATTCAGATTTGAAAAAAAGGTAGACTTGATCCATCTCCACAAATGGTATCTAATGAAACATTTTATTTTAAGTTTTAGGGCTTAGTTTGTAATAGTTATTAAAATATATTAGCGAATAATATATCACCAAAATGTTCCTGCTTGTTAGTAATAGGAAAAATATACATTATCTTGTATAGTGCCATAGTTAGCTGTGTATTGATCAATAACTTTTGTGCAGCTTTCATATATAACTTATGATGATTAGCATGAGTGATATTAGTATTTAAGAATGATTATATAAGTGTAAGCAGTGTAACAGCTACAGAACCGGGCAGTGTAATAGTTCATACATTACATTATTGCTTTGATAGTTTCCCCACATATATTTAAAAATAATAATCAAAGATAAAATTGATGGTACATTCCAAATCCAAATTAATTTATAAACATTTAAAAACACTGGATATTTAAAACAAATTAGTTTAAAATTATAGTATTTTGGTAGTTTTCAAAATAAATTGCTATGAAACAGCAGGTGATATTCACATTTGTTCATATAGTAGATATATACATCACGAAATAAAGAATATGCTTGTAAATAAGTATATCATTAATTAATACTAATCTAAAAATGTTTTGGCCTGTAAGCTAAATCGGGGAATTTGTTTGAAGTGAGCCATTATGTGCTTTAATTAAATATTAAAGATAACACCTAAAAATGATTCCTGGTTCCAGTTGTTTTTCTATTAACACAAGATCCCTTTTTAGTTAATCAATTTTTGTGATGTTAAACTCATATTTTACAGAAATTTCTGCAAATTTCTGTAGATATCTAAAACAAAACCAAATTTGCTCACTACAAAGATGTCTCCTCTTAACAGCACAACTTTATAAACATTTACAGCAAGTGTTAATATCACAAAATATTTGTGTATAATTTTAACAATGTTACATTCTTGTATGCAAAGTACACTACTGTCGTAAAATGATATCGAACTATTAGAACACAATATCAAGTCGAATTTATTAATGAATCAATAAAATACTTGGTTGACCTCGGTGGTCTTGGAGTAAGGTTTTAGCTTCAGGACTCAATGTTCGTAGGTTCAAAACCGGCCGAGGTCGATGGATTTTATTTGAGCAATAAAAATCTGTAGCACAACTTCCTTTAGAGGGGAAGTAGAGCTGTCGGTCACCATGTCGATTGTGGCATGCAAAAGAACCCTGAAAGGTATGTGAAAATACTTTTCCTGGCAAAATTGGTAGGATCTATCACTCACGTTCATAGAAATCGAGTGTGGAAGGCAACGAGATAATATTACACTTACCGAACTCCCCTAGTACATGGGATTTCCACCAGATGGTGCAGGCAGCACTAACTAGCCAAAGGACTGAGTGCATGTCCAGCTCCAAATTGATAGAAATCACATCAAACCAACCTTCAGGTTGTTGACTTAAGAAGAAGAGAAGAAAATACTTGCTGAAGTGATTATAAATTATAATCAATAAGAAATGTGTATATATATAATACTTTATATAAAATAAAATAGTATTATTTACTCATAAGACCAAAAATTGTACATAAAATATTATCTTTTCATATGATACTTACGTTCAAAATTTATCCAATGCGCATTACATTATTCTAAATCTTGTGCCTCTTTACAAACTTATCTTTGACCACTATCACTTAATGGACCACATGAAATATTCCTTTTCTAATATACAAGTATCTTTGGTTTAATTTATTGCCACCTGATCTAATATGTTTTGGGATAAACATTTAATTTTACAATCTCTTTACATATTTTTCAAAACCAAACCCAGTTACTTACACAATAATTTGAGTGGTATATTTTTAAGACAAGGTGACAATGTGACACAAATGAAAGGGGTGAAAAGAAAAAATAGGAGAAATTTCACCAACATTTTTGTAGTGAAGGTGTAAAAAAACATATCTAGTGGTTGGTTTGTGTTTGATCCCTTAACTTTTGAGCCAATCAGGACACTATGCCTACAGCTCACCCCGCCGGTTATTCAATGTGATCCCAACAGTTATTATGAATACACAAGTTTGAGTCGTAGTTTCCGCTAAGAATCGTTCACAACCCAAACAGTTACAGTAATCATATATAAAAACAGTGATTAGATGTTGTAAAATGTACTTGAAAGGGTTATAAACTTATCTGGAAAGATAGGTTAGACCAGAGATGGCAAATCTACGGCATGCGTGCTATAACATGATTTGCATGGCACGCTGACATGGAAAAAATAAACATAAAATAAAATTTTTGCCAATGCTGTGTAATTTTTTAAAGTTAATACTATTCCTACAGCCCTGAAGGTGTTACGTTCAATGTTGTTTTTATGCAAGTTAATGAAATTAATATTGTCTAAGATACTCACATTGAAAAATTTGATAAATTTTTCTTGTTTAATATTTAGTCATTATTAAAATATTTACAATTTGAATTGATTTATTCATTATGTTTCATAATAGGCTTATTCAACAAGATTTTGATTTTCAAATATCCATACAAAATCTAAATGAGAGGTGATATACTAAATTAGTTCAAAATTCAGATATTGATATTGCCTAAGTGGCAGGAACACTGGTCGGAAAAGTTTCGCCATCACCGGGCTAGACCTTTCATCTGATTTATTGATATTACAAATGCCAAACGAAAGAATTGCCTTAGGAACATAAACACCAATTATTAATGTTTCACTTATTTCCTCATAGCTCACAAAATTTTCAATAGAATTAACTATTATGTTAAGGAAGTGATGTCCTAAAATTAAAAGCTGTGAAGTGAAGATCTAACTTCACAGAAATGAAGCTGCATATCATTACACTGTTCATGGATTTTTTCATAGATTGATAAAAATAAATTATTTGTATTTATTTATTTTATATATAGCATTTGAAGTTTTTGACAGGTTTCATTGAATGTTACCGGTACTTGATTAAAGAATGAAATAAGTTTATAATAAAGTGAAACAAATTGCTAAAATATAAACTTATGAGTTATGGGTGTTTAATGGAACATTTTATTTATTGAAAACTTTTTTTTTTTCTATTTCAACAATTAAACTTTACAAAATAGATAAAGAGCGAAAGTAGTTAAAATAAGACCAAATTATGTTCATCTATCTAAATCATGCAATTATATTATTTAATAATAGAAGGAATATTACACAATGAAAATAATTTTTAATAACATTAAAATAAGAAATTGTGAACAATAAGCCTATTTATATAGGTCAATAATCAGTATACTGTTGTATATGGTATCATTTTAAATAAGTTATGTATACCATATATGTATGTATATAAAAAGTTGTATTTGACTGTTTGTCTATAAAGTTCATGTATACAAAATATTTTGAAATGAGAAAGCTTAAAATAGTATAAATATCAAAACTGTAATTTTTATAAATAAAGCTAGATATTTTAAAATGTTTCAATTTAGTAAAGAAAAGCCTTATTTATTAAAGTGAATATATATATATATATATATTTACTTTATTGCATCAAAAGTATATAGATCCAGGGACAGCTTAAGGGCCGGGTGAACTGGGCGCGGGCTCAAGAGGATGCCAGACAAAGCATCAATTTAACATAACTTGGGTGTGATATGAAAATAATCCCTAAACCTCATAGCTCCTCCTAGGGGGGTTCCAAAAACCAATCCCACCCGGGCGCAAACTTTACCTTTAACCCCCTGCATACAATGTAAAATATGCTAAACTTCAACAAAATATTAAGATTTAGTATTTTTATTTAAATTTCTAACATTATTAGCTAGCATGAATCTGATACAAGAACAAGGTTAGCAACATTAATTATTAATCTAAGCATGTGAATGTGTGTTTCTATATCTATATCTACCAAAAGAATTTTAACTAATAAGTGAGTCTTTATTATGTATATGTGTATAGCTTGCATGATCTAGATATGAAGAATGTTATCTATTTTTCTTTTATCCATTGCTATTTTAACATAGACCAAATTTTTATAGATGTATGTATAATAGAGTTATATATTTTAAAATACATGGTTGCATGCCAAAATAGAAACTACAAAATAATATTTACACTCTTATTTAAATAAATAGTAGCATAGTTTAGAGTAAAAGTAGAGTTTAGAATAAAATTTGAAGGCACTTTGGATTCTTATCCTCAATAATTGACAGCTTAAAAGGTTATTTGATCTACTTTATTGTATTCATATGACACTCTTGATAAATAATATCAATTACCTATAAAATAGTGAAATGTTATAAATTTTTAGCAAAAAAAAAGTGTGCATTTTCTAAAAGTACCTTATTATGAAAATTGGACTGTACCTGCATCTATGGGCATGCAAACTAAATTTCAATCTTGTCTAGTCCAGTTTGTTGGTGACAAGAATGTTAGGGTTCAAATCCTTGCCAGGTGTATTGAGGAGGGTTTTATCTAAATGGGTTTCCACTTTGTCCTCATTCAAATGTGGGTACATTTTCTTTAAAGTTCTACCTTCCTTATCCATACCCCAATAGCTTAATTACATGTGGATACCCTTAACAAGCATTAAGATCTGAAGCACAAGCTATTTTTTATGGCTATATGCATTTATAAGTTCTATTTTTTTAAACAACTTTTGAATTTTAATATTGATTTTCATAGGTACACCACACACTCACTTTCTGTGTGCTTCCATTAAACGTTCACTTTAATGACCGGTGGATCAGGGTTGTGTGACGGTGATCCAAACATGAAATTACAAAGACAGACACAGTTTAATGAATATTTACTAGACACTTCTTTCGAAACGACCACTTATAAGTTTGTACCGCACTCAGGCAGCTAAAAACCACACATAACGACTCCACATTGAAAAGTAATTAACACTTTTTACTATCCAAACATTCCAAGTCTACGAGAAGGCTAAGTTGTTGCGACCGATAGTTCAGGTCAGGCCATGGTCACATCTGGATTCAAACTCTGCTCCTTGACCAGCATCGGAGCTTACCTTGCCGGCGAGAGTGCAAGAACAGGACCAAAGTTTTACTTCACATTTGTCATAGCTCGTTTTATTATTAAATTACAGTTGAGTCTAGGAAACCGACTTAATATGGACTGAGATGGTGTCGAGTAATTGAAATGTCGAGTTTTACAATGAACTTGCATAAATGCATGTTTACTATGTCATGTTTACTAAACAAGAATGAATCCCAGTACAGTAATGAATATTATAGGTACAGTTGTACTGTACTGTAGTATTGTACGGTACAGTAACAGTAATGTACATATAATATTGTAATGATTCGAATAACACGTTACTGAATTGGAAAACTAACAAACACAGCAGTTGTAAAAACACCAAAGCACACTTTCCACTCAAGCTGAGAGGTTATACAGTTGAATGACCTTGGATTGTGATAACTGGCGCCAATAACTGTGTGTACTTGCACATGTCGAGTTTCCAAAACTCTACTGTATTTTATTATTATGATTAAGATATAATTTATTTTACTACACCAATGCACACCTTTAATTACTTTAGTAAATATTTAGGAGTCGAGATCGGCTCACAGGTCTCAGGATTTTTATAAAAAAAAAAAAAAGTTAAATATAAACTGTGTCTAAATATGAATTTTTAATAGTTAATGTATAAAATAGATCATTGCTAAAATATAACTTTTATTTTTTAAATTATTAATTTAGTATATTGAACAATACAATAATAATCACAAGCTTATGTAGTGTGGATGAGGGTAGCTATAGCTATGCTTATTTAATTTGAAGCTAGGTAAAGTTGGTGAATGGTTCATAGCTAGTGTAGATATAAAGTTTTTGTGTAAGAAATAGCACTATGGATATGAAAATGGATGTCATGATTAAGCTTATTTTATGAACTCAAATTTATATTTAAAATTTGAATAGATATATATTCTCCACACCTTAAATATTAATAATCAATGAACTGTCAATGGATGTTCAAATATAAACTGAGGAAGAACAATATAATAATTAAGGTGTTGCTTTGTAAAATATCAAAGCATATCAAATAAAATTAACAATTGAATATAAGAATATGACTTCTAAAATAAAATATATTAAATAACTGGTATGTGGTGTTAGTTTCTTATGTGGACAACTGTTTGTACATACGGGAATGTTTTGTGATTTGGGTTGTTGTGATTTCAGCTTGAAGAAAAGCCTCTTGACATCGAAAAATCTCCATTGGTTGATGAATCCATTGTCTTCCCAATGTCATAGAAAAAAATACACACACTAGATTTCACAATATTTGTCACTTGTAGAGTTATTCCACTGTGTAAGTAAGTGCACCACTGCAAAATTTTCATTTAGTCACCTGCTTGATTAAACACAACTCATGAAATTTTTCACACTAGTTTCAGTTTAGCTCACAAATTACTACTCATCATAATCAATCACTGTTTACAGACTTTGGCTGGGTCAGTTTAGTAAAATGCCTCCATCGTCTGCTATTCTTCCACCATTCTTCCTCCTTTAATCACTTCAATTCTTCTCCTCTCACTTGCACACTTGCTTTTATCTAATCCTCCCATCTCTTCCTTTGCAGTCTTTTTCCTACATACTTCATCACCATCAGTCTCATTGGTATTCTCCCTTTTTCCATCCTTATTACATGTTCATACCATCTCAATCTTACATCCTCTACTATCTCATGTACTCCCTACACCCTCAATATTTCCAGGATAGCTTCATTCCTTATCCTGTTTCTCCTTGTGACAACTAACATGCTCCTCACAAACTTTAATCCCATGGCCTCTATTTTCTTAGTCTTTCTTACATTTACTGTCCATGTTACAGCTGCATTTTTTGAATATGGGTACAAAGTACGTCCTATAAAGCCCCTCCTTCTACTTCAAGGGCACTTTTCTCCAGAGCAGGTCTCTTACACACCTATAGAACAACCTCCCCTGCTGCCCTCTTCTTAGTAGATCCTCTCTACCCCCACCCTTCACCTCAATCACACTTCCAAGATACTTCCAAGATTCTTATCCAACTTCTTTCTATCCAACTTTATAGCTTTACTAAGCCCTATCATCTTCCATGTCATTACCATCACTTCAAACTTTGCCATTCTAGATTTCATTCCACCTTTTTTCACTTGGTCATTCCATTCTTGTACTTCCTCTTCCTCCATACCATTAAATTATCAGCAAACATAATAACTTTCATTCTTTCCTCCCCGATTTTTCCTGCCACTTTACAAATGGTAGTGATGAAAGAGAGCACTCCTCTGCTTCATAAACTTTTTTATTTGGAACCACTCTGTTCATTCCGTCCACCTTTTCAACGTCTTAACACAACTCATGTTATCCTCATACATACTCTTTACTCCTATTACAACTCTTCTTTACACTCCAACCTCCTCCATTGCTTTCCAGACTTTATTTCTATCCATACTATCATATGCCTTCTCCACATCCATAAATTCGATTAGCAAGTCCTTCCCAAATTCATACCGGCTTTCCATCAGTTATTGTATAGTGAAGATCAAGTTTAAAGTAGACCTCTCTTCCCTAAATCCGTGATGAACTCTTCTCTCCACCTTTATTCCATTTTATTTCTTCTTGTCTTTACCAGTATCTTCTAATATATGTTTGTAAATTGGCTAGGGATGTGAAAAAAGTATCAACACTTTACTAATATCGGTATTTTCCTTGTCCACTAAGCATTCACTATATGGGTCTTGCATACCACCTTCAATCTCTTTTAGCTTATCATAATTCATGGCTGTTCTTTTATCTTTGTTTATCAATAAAGCCTGTCTGGTTGACAGCTGAGTGGAGACTAGTCTACTTAACACCCCCTTCCTTTATCAATGACCACAGTCATCACAAACTAAACAAAAGAAGATTTTGTAAGATCACAATAAACTCGCTCTACTCAAGGTGCTCCATGCAGATGAAGCAGAAACATTTATGTGCAGATTAGGCATGGCGGCTATTCTTCTATTGTTTGCCAATAGTTAATAATCTAGCTTGATAGAGTACATAAACGACATATGTAATTTAAAAAATAGCACCTCCCAAAAGTAAATTATGATTTTTTTAAAAAAAGTTGGAACCCGTCTTGGTGGCGTAGTTATCTAATGCACTAGTTTTGTGTTGAGCTAGACTGCCAAGGACGGGGAGATCGAGGTTCAAATCTTGGTCAGGTGAACTGAGGGTATGTTGTTTTTCACTCTCCCTCCACTCAAATGCAGGTTAACTTCCTCTAAATTCAACCTTGCCAATTTCTAACCCATTAATATAATTATTACTTAAGCGTATAACCCGAACGAGTAGTAAGACGCGGTATGTATTAAAAAAAGTTAGATAGCGAAAAAGTATCTTGTAAAATTTTGTTTTAAACTATTAAAAACCATTATAATTTTCGGTGTTTAGATAAAAATGAAAATACATTGATGATGCAAAAGTTGAAATTTTTTTGTAACATGTCTTACTACCTGTTCAGGTTATATGCCTATGTACTAATTACACTAATGGGTTAGGGATTAGGAAGGCTTAATTTAGATGAAATGCACCCACATTTGCGTGATGAGATAGTGTAAAGCCATTTAGAGAAAACCACCCTCAGTGCACCTGACCAGAATCGAATCCTAATCTCCCTGTCTTTGGCAGTCTAGTCCAACACAAGATTTGTGCGTTAGACTTCATGGACACCTAAGCGGGTAAGAGATTATTAATACTAGATAAAAAAACATTTTTCCCGATTAAAATTTCAATACCAATACGTACTGTTATCAATACTTTTCTTTCGATACTAGCACGGTATTGATATTTTTCTTCCGATACTTTTAATGAGTACAGTATTGATACCAAATCCCTAACATTGGCTCTTCAGTGTTATTCCCCTGTAATTCATACACCTATTCTTGTCTCCTTTCTTAAAAATTGGTACTATAATTCCCTTCTTTCAGTACCCTGTTTTCCTTCCAAATCCCTCTAAACACCCTCCCTGTATAACCATTGTATTCCTGATTCTCCTGAAGCTCTCATCATTTCGACAGTTGTCGTCCACACCTGGTGCTTTCCCTTGTTTGATCCTCTCTAATGCGTCCTCCAGCTCTGGTGGAACCCACTTTATTTTCTTATGCTAATTCTTCATTATCCTCTGTTTCACTCTCATCCCCTTCCTCTTTTGATTTAAACAGCTTCTCAAAATATCCCTTCCTTCTAATTTCTAGTTTTTTTCTTTCTCTTTCTCTTGCTTAACTAGCTATATAACATAGTCTTACTTTCTTCCACCTCCCTTTCCATTTTTGCATCCACTCTCTTCACTCTTCTCTTTTTCTCCCTCTACTTTATTTCTGTTTTCTCATTTCTATTTTAAAAACTCCTTCTGAATGCTTCGTTATTCTCCTGCACTGCTTTCTTCAGTCTGTTGTTCCACCCATGCTGTCTCCTTCCACATTTTCTTATCCCTTGTCCTCCAACATACTTACAGTACTTTGTAGCTCCCACCACTTTTCTTAAACCTTCCTTGTTCTACCTTTACACTTTTCATCTCATCCTTGGGCATTTAGCTTCCTCCCTTTCCTCTTCATTTTTAAGCCTCCACACTATTATCCTTCTTTCATCTTTTCATACTTTTCTTCTACATTTCCATCCCACAGTTCAAATAAGGAGAAGGGAATAAAATAATAACAAAGAAGATTTAACTGTATCTTTTATTTGTGTAGCAAACATTTTTGATTATGACAATTCAATAACACAGTCAAGTGTATTATCTATCAATAATCTTACAGGCATTTACTCAAATTCAGACAGATTAGCACAAGCTTAATTTCCTTTCATGAAATGTGAGCCATAAATTAAAAATAATAAGTGTGCGATCCTTTTAAAAGCATTTAAGAATATTATTTGAGCATTTTAAATCCTAATTAATTTTCTTTGAAAATTTGAAAAAAATTAAGTTAGCTTTTAAGAAAAGAACAATTTTATTTAATTATAAATCCAGATATTTTGGGTTCTCGCACATGCCTTTTTATATGAGTATTTTATATTAGTAGCCTATCAGTGATATACATGCTTGTGCATAGACAATATAATAATAAAAATATCTTCATTTTGCTTATTTCTACTTTCTCAATTTCACACATTTAAAAACCCATTAAAAATAACTCCATATTTTTTAAAGTTTTGTTGATAACTGTAACCGAGAATAAAATGCTATATTAATAATTAGCACCCGCTATTTCAATACGATTGCATAACCTGAAAAACTGTGGATTTCAAAATTTTAGTTAAAATTATACTTGTGGGTCATCGGGCACATAATAAATATGCAAAAACAAGTGTTCCCTGAAATGCAATCAAATTGTGAAAAAGAGTTTTGGATTTCCAAAGACTATACAATAAATAATATACTATTTCATTGGAAAGGCTTTGGTCATGAGCCTGGGTGTTGTCCCCAAAAAAACTTTGAATTGAGCCCTGTTAGGGTCCAATATTAATTCTTAATGTGGTGTGTAATCAGTTCCGACAAGCCGACAAACTTTTCATACATTTTTTAATATGTCCAGATTAATTAATTTCTTTTATACTAAACACTAGACTTTTGTGATAATTTGCATTGAAGGGTAAAACTTTCTTCTTCCTTGTGAGCTTTTCCTTTATTCAAGTTTCACATATAACTCTTCTTCCCAAACCCAAACTTGAGGGGGTGGGGGGCGAACCTATGTGTAATCAGAGGGAATTTAAATGATTATTTGACTAAAATGGTGAGTTCAGTCAGCATCATTAACCTCACTTATGTTTTGTATATGTTAATATAATTGAGAAAAAAAAAGTCATTAGTTGAGGATTGTATAGTATGAAAGCTCCATACTATATAACTCAAAGAAGCATATTTCATAATTCAAAAGCAACACCAATCAGCAAAACAATGTATTTTTCAGAGGCAAGATGGTTTCTATAGACCTCAACAGTCAGCTCACAACTACTATCATCGTCCCCAAGGGAGTTCGCACAAGCCGAACAGCGAGAACAGTGGAATATTTTCATCCATCAGCAGTGGCTTCAACAATTTTGTCAGCAATATCTTTGGTTGATAAGTTATGAAAACACATAAAAACAATTCATCCAACTGCATCACCATATAATACTGTATTCATCCAACTGTAAGACCTTTGCTACACATAGCTAAAAACTGACATTTCATAGATTTTGTTTTGTGAAAAATAACAATTTGGAAATGTAATGTTATGTTTAGTGGCCAATTGAAGTTGGTTTCAATATCCTTAGCCAGAACAGTTTTTATTTTTTACAAAACTCAAAATTATTTTTTATTTTTATTCAATTCAGAGAGGTTAATGAACAAAATAATGAATGTTAAATGAATGAATAGACAAATAAGTCATGAAATATACTTAAAACGTAAGAACATGTGTTCACTTCACATTACATTTTGTTTGAAAACTCTCGAAACATTATTTTGGATTAATAATATTAAGAAAAGGTAAGCTGAGGGATATTCACATTATTTTGTTGCAAGTGTTAAATTGTTATACCTAAGAAAGGAAAAAAAAGGCATTGGATGACTGGATTCAATGAAGATCAATAGTAAAGAAGGACAAGGCTTTCACACTACCAAGGAAAGTGTAGGTCCTAAAGTTTACATTTAAAATGCATCACATATTGGTAGTTTTCAGGGAGCATCCAGGTTTTCTCTTCAACAAAAGAAACAACGGGCCAGTTTCATAGTCATATTTAGTACGCCTCAAGTGCGGCGCTATACTAAATACAAGACGTCACCTACCTGAAATTGAATGGAGAATGGGCCAGTTTCATATGCGAAACTGGCCCATTCCATTTTGATCTAGGTAGGTGTCGTCCTGTATTTAGTATCGACTCGCACTTTGGGCGTACTAAATCTGACTATGAAACTGGCCCAACAGCTCTGACTAAAATATGGCTCAAGGTATGTAGCTTGTTCAAACTTAACTACATTCAACTATTATTATTTCAGGTATTTAATGTGCACTTTCTAAAATGAATGATTATATCAGCCCATAATTTATAAACTAACTTAAATCTAAAACAAACTCAACATGCAGTTTCCAGGCTGTTTATTCATCACTGTGAAAGGGAAAACCCACATTTCACCAACATTAAAAGTTTTAGGCCATGTTGGGAATCGTACCTGGGACCCTTAGCTCAGTAGACAGACACACCAGTGACTGAGCTAAGGTGTTGAACTTACAATCAACTATTCATGTTTGAACAGACAAGATCCAAGTTAGTGAACAACCTTGAGCCATAATCTAGTGTTCTGCTCTCTTCTGTCTTATGTGCCCTGAACATTTGTTTTAGATGCAAACTTTTGAATAAAAAATGTCCTGCTAGGTGTTTTAGCCCTTGCCTTTATATTCCTATTTAAATGTTTACTTAACCAGAAGTAAAAAATTTATGAAAAATTATAAACTTCTGTCAAACCTAGAGAGATCCTTTTAGTGAATGCAAAGAAGCTACACCAGCATAAAAAATATCCTATTTCATGACAAATTATAACTTATAGATCATGCCCATGTACACGACATTTGATGGAAATGTTCCTAGACTTTAAAGATAGTGTATATAGGCAGTGCCGGATTTAAATATGCAGAGGCCTTGGGACATCATATAGTGTGGGGGCCCCCATAAACCCATGTTTTTTTTTAAACCATGTCTTACTACCTGCTCAGAGTAAACATATGTATACTAAGTATACTAATGAATTTGGGATGAGGAAGTTTAAATTTAGATGAAGTGTACCTGCATTTGTGAGGATAGTGAGGGGAAAACCATTTAAGAAAAAACATCCACAGTACACCCGACTGAGATTAGAACCCAAATCTTCCCAGTTTAGTCTATTGCAAGAGTGATGCCTTATACCTTGCCGCCACAGAAGCAATTCCATGTAAATGGCATCATAGTATGTCTGAGGAAAGGTAAAAATAAGCAAATGTTTAATTTAACACAAATGTAATAATAGCAAAGTAAAAGGAAATAGGCTACATAAAGAGTTCATGAAAACGCTCATTATAATACAAACTCTCCTTACTTTCTTTGCAGCAAACATGCCAATAATGTCTTTAAAGCCCATTTCATGAAGTATATAACTTCCCATGCTGAGTAAGGAAAGGTATGTTAGACGACCTTGGTTCATGATTGTATGAAGCCTTTTTTTTCGAACTTAATTTATAACATGACCTTTCCCCACTAAAGTTCAACACTATAAGTGCTAAATATATTCCTAAAAGTATTTCAACATTGTAAAATGTTGCTCTAAAATGTTGTTCATTGAGGATTTCATAAAACGTTATGTTGAAAGAGTCTTGTGGTTTATTTATGTCCACCACTAGTGCCGAAAACTATATTAGTTCATTTCTTAAGGAGGGTCATTTTGTATTCAGTAACCAGATTGGTACAATGGCGGCGATACTGTGGGAGCAGGGGGCACTGCCCCTCTTCCTCCTGAAATAAATTTGCATCCACCTAGATACATTACAAATAATATGTTATCAAATATGAGGCTGAAAGATGCCCTTATCTCAAACTCCAAGTTACTTCTAGGGGTCACCGGTTAGGAAAAAAATCAGGCAAGTAGCATTCTAATTAGCTTCTAGGACCATCTAAACTTGAAAAATGTCTAAAAAAGGACCACTCCAAATAGTTTCTGAAAGCATTCAATTTTCAAATATTTGTCAGTGGGCGACCCCTTCAAATATCTTATTGAAGCCTTTAATTTCCGACATTGAACCATTCAAAATAGCTTTTAGATAGAGCTCATTTTAAAAATATCGCCGGGTGAAGACCACTTTAAACAGCTTCGAGGGGCATCCAAATTTCAAATTTTTTTAAAGGATCATTTTAAATGGTAGCTTCCAGAGGAGTCTAATTTAAAATAATTCAAGACAATTAATACTCATAATAGCTTCTAGAGTTATCCAATTTTCAAAAAAACTTGGGAAGACTACTTCAAATAGTTCATAAAAATAATCTAATTTTCAAAAATTTGGAAGGATCACTCCAAATAGCTTTTAGAGATATCAAACCTTTATTGAGGAGGGGAGAGTGGGGTAGGAGTGGGGGTAGAAGGAAAGTCCATAAAACCCTTTTTTTTTGCTTGGCATTTCCTGTACAAATAAGGTTCCGCCGCCACTAGATTGGTAGCTGTAGATAATATCTACAATATAAAATTCAAATTATGCTTTTCTTTCTTGTGGGGGTTTGTGGGGGCCCTTTCTGTGAGGGTCCTAAGGCGATCGCACTGTATATAAGATAAACATAGTTTTAAGGACTTATGGTTAATGACAATATATGTTAATGTATTTTTTATGTGTTATGTATTACAAGTTTATTTTAATTAAAATATTTTATTTATCACACAAAACTGCAGTTCAATTATTAAAGCATTTAAACCCAATACATTGCAACTTTAAAGTATCTTCATTTTAAAATAAATTCTAATAATACACATTAAATATTCACTTAGTTATAAAAGATATAAAATAAATCTACAGTACCTATAATTTACTTAAACACACTATTATTTTAGCATCGCGTCTTATTACCCATTCAGGTTATACACCTACGTTTTCATTACTATAATGTGAACTAGTAATGAGGTTTTTTAAAATTTATAGGATGTGTATCCACATTTGCATAGAGGGTGAGTGGAAAACCAGTTGGAAAAAAACACCCTCGTACATTCGACTGAGAAAGAACCCTGATCTCCCTGTCATCGGCAATCTAGTATAAAGAGAGAGTGACTAGACCATGCGGCCACCGAAGTGGGTCCACAGCTTATCACTAACCTCAGTGCCTAAGTGTAATGATGGCTATTTCAAATCATGATAAAATATCTTGGAACAAGTTTACATAATTATAATTAGGACACGTTTAGAACTATTACCTTGCTATCATTGAAGCAAAATCAAAATAGCTTTTTCACTTTATGTTTATCAAGTGTGTGAATAAAGTTGTTTAAAATTAGATGCATGAACTAAGCACCCTGGGTTAAATTCTCTACATGGTTAAAACATATATCATGTGTGAAATAAGCCTTGCATAAAATTTTCTTATCAAGAGAGGAGGGTTCAATGAAGTAGTGTTTTTAAATAGGTATACAAAAGAAATAGTGGATGGTAAAGTTTAGGTAAATATGTGCTAACTTTGACTTGAAGCTTTACATACTTCTACTTAAAGTGAAATAAATACATTTTGAAGATCAAATTTTATTAAGTAAAATTTAAAATTACACGTCTTCTTCTCCGGTACACACTCTCTCACTTTATTAAATGCTGCTATAAGAGCAGCAAGTTGAGCCTTTTCAGTCGTACCTTTACAAAGCCGAAACTCAATGTCCGACATAGCTGCTAACAAGCCTGTCTTCGCTTCCACAGGCATTTCAACTGAAATATCAATGCAAATATTAGATATTACAACATTCATTTAGGAGGTGAATGTTTGTTTTTTCCATTATTTTATGCTTATTTATATGCAAAATATTCTAATGTAATACAAATGTATTATATTTTTTATTAGATGCTATTTAATTATTTTAGCTTGTTTCATTGATGTTGATATAATAATCCTATACCAATACAGATAAAGTGAAATCTCTTACTAGCAGACACCTCTCAGGATTAAAAAGTGTTTGTTATTTGGAAAAATTTGTGTCTTTTTAAATCATGCTTTTTGAACACAGTTTATTCTAATAATTATGACTAATGAATAAATATTTACATAGCTTACATACAGATTGTATAATACATAGTTCAATATGTAAGTAAAATGAAATATGAACAGTAGGTCTTGTATACTGTATGTGTGTGCACGAGCACAGACAACTGTTGGAACATTTCTCTGCTGATAGCTTGGAAGAGGTCGGAGGTATTACCTTGAAGTACCGTAATTAATTATACATAGGTTATTTTAGAACTTTCAGTAGAGGGGGAACGCCTTCATTCCTACTGTCAAGTACTATAAATGGACTGGCGTTTTCAATTTCTCTCCGCTGTTTAGAGATAGTTATGAATAAATATGTACCTTTAGAAGTGTCCATGTCCGTTATTGAGAAAGTCTCTTATTGGGAGGTTGTTTCACCGTAAAAGCCCATGTCATTTTGCCGGGGAAATTTAAACTATCCGTTATAAAGAATAATCCACTATTCAGGGGTGTCCGTTAAGGATGATTTATTGTATCATCAACAGTTATCAAAAAACTATTGATTAGCTTTAATATGTTTGAGGATGCACACAAACCATGCGATTAATTTATTAGGTAGTTTTCTCCATTTTCCTGTTTGTCCCCCTATCGTCCAAATATTTTTCTCAGAACTTTGGTTTCAAAAACTCTCAGTTTATTCTCTTGGTACAGACCGAGAGACCACGCTTTACATCAATAAATTACCAACAAAATGCTAAATTATAACCAAACATTTCACTATGTACAAATTCTCTAATCAAAACTACTATTTTATATCTTTGTAATGTCACACTCAATTTCCCCCAACTTGATGGCACCATGCTGATGACCACTACCTACATTATAATTCCCTCATATTATAGAATTAACATGATTAAATATAAACTGATTTTGTCAGGAAGAATAGTATCTGGTAGGCTAGTTACTGAAACAATTTAATCATATTCATACATCATATCTTGTTAACTGCAACTGACACTTTTGATAGATATTATCAATGCCTATAAAATAAAACATTTAATACAGTAAAATGTTGTCAATGTTGGTAACAAAGATATATGTTTGAGTTTTCTAAACTGTTCTTCCATCAAAAATCAGGGTATAATTTTACTGAAACATAAAATTTAGTTAAAAGCATTAACTCACGGCGATGAACATAAAGATGAACTTCTGTTAGGATATCTTGAAGAGCCAAACCTTTTGCAGTTTTCAAGTCGAGTATTTCTAGATTATTAATTTAAAGAAAATAAAGAATAGAAATAGTCATCTGATAAACGCACCAAACTTTTGAATTCATTTTCTCTCTCTATTTTTTTTAAATAAAACTTTTCAAGCAGTTAAGTGTTAAATTTTGTTTGATAACACACTAAAGCAAAAAGTGCATAAAATTAAGGAGATATGACGACCTCGATGTCCAACAAGTGAAAAGGAAGACGCTCATAACAAACACCTATATGATGGGAAATGGAAAATTGACTGTCATATAGCAGACATCCATTGATTACACGCCAAGATAATTAGGCCTAGTGATGTGGGCCGGGTAAATACCCAATGGGTAGGGTAGTTATAAATTGATATTTACCCCTACTCTTAGTAAATACCCAAAATTAGGGTATTTATAGCTTTAAGTAATTTTTTGGTTATAATCTTTTTTTTTAACTATAGTAATACTATAAATAACCTTATAATAACTTACTTTACAACTTAAAATTATTGCAACATCCCTAAAAAAATCCAAAAATTATAAATACTCAAAAGTAGAAAGAACTAATTTCCAAAACCAATTTTTTACCTTTATTACACTTGCTAAATCACACAAGCCTTATTAAAATAACTAACATCATAAATGACAACATAAATGAATAAAATCTTTAATCTCATTGTAGACATGATAACTGCAATGGCCTCAAACATTCTTCAGATTAACAGAGAAGGCCTATATTCCAAATTTAACGAGTTAGAATCAACCATAAATAAAGAAATTCCTGTGTCCCCACTCCAAAAAGCTGAAGATTAAAAGCTTTTGACAAAGTTTACAGAACGGAAAAAATTTGGAGTAGGCCAAATCCCCCCGGCAGCCGTTCTTTTGAATCCAGCAGCACAAGGTAACAAATTGAAAGCAACAGAAATGATTGATGCAATAAGTTTTAAATGTGAAGTAAGTCACCACATGGGCTTGAATGTTGTACAAATTTGGCAAGATTTAGCCGACTACAGAGATAAAGAAGGACCGTGGAGGCGTCGGTTCATTTGGGATGGCGTGGCTGAAAATGAGTTAAGCCCAATGTTATGGTGGAGGGGCTTACGAGGAACTTGTGTGTTAGCTGATGTGGCAATAAGAATCCTTAGGGCCCCTGTCACATCAGCCACAGAAAGAATATTCAGTACATTCACTTGGATTCATAGCAAAAAATAAATAAACAGATTAACAACACAAGGGGCAGCCAAGTTAACATTATTATCTCATAACTGGAAATTACTAAACAGTAGCAATAGACCAAAAGAAAAGAAACCAAAAGATAAAACAGTGACACATCATCAGAACAAACTAAACTGCAATCTAATGACGATGAAGATGACGCAGAGGAAGAGGTTATGATGGACACTACATCTACTTGTAAAAGTGATGAATAAAATGTGGAAGAAATACTATTAAGTAATGAGAATGACTGATTGAAGAGGGTAATGAATTTTTATCATCTAATTCATCTTGCATCTTAATATTGGATATTCAAACATAACGTATATGTAATAGCATACATATAACATTTTATTACTGAAGAGAGGATTAATTAATTTTCATAATAATTGTCTAATTCACACAATATTTCTAGCAAGTGTGTTTATATTTTTCTGTATAGTTGAGACAAAAAGTTTTCTTATTTCTATAATTTTATATCACTAAGTTAGTGTATAGATAAAAACAGTTCAAATCACTTCTCTATCTGTTAATGTTATTTACACCTTTTATTTTTTTATTTCAAGATTGTGTAAGCCTTAAAATACACAAGTTAAAGGTAAATAATACTGGGGATTAAAAAATTGTTTAACATAGAAACCTAAAAATAATAACATTAAAAATTACTTATCAATGTGGTCAATTGAATGGTTATCTCTTGTAATTTGCAGTAAATAATAAAATATTAACAATTTTTTTGTATATGATGTGAAATTGTATATATTGTGTATATTATAAAGCATTTTGTAGAACTAAAAAGAAAAATATGAAAAACTAGGTTTTCAAAGGAGATTCATAAATACCTGGGTATTTACCCAGGTAAAAACCTAGAGTATTTACCCTTAATTATAAATACCCGGGTATTTTACATCTCTAATTAGGCTTATATAATTTCAAAATTTACAAAAATGTAATGGCCAATATAAATTTACTCAACTCTTAAGAAATTTGATTGAGGAAAAACTGCCAAGAAACAATTTAACAAAATTGCTACAGCACAAATTCAATCATTTGACCTACGATAGCCTGGATTATTTTTTTTACAAATGGTAGGGCCTATAGTATTGAATTGAGAGAGATACCAACATAATGGGGGGCTGTAAAGGGTATTTAAGAGCTTCTCAATAGGTGGTAGAATCAGGTGGGTGAAATACCAGGTTGAGCAAAATTACAAACGACTGAGCTGCAGCTAGTTCAGTATCATGATGCATTGGGTTTGAAATACTAGCACATACTCAATTATTGTTTTTATTACTATTCGAAACAACTAAACAAATGTATATACAAGTGTGTATACTACCATCCAGGGTAAACAGAGTAAACCCCTGCCGTCTTCAATTGGTTTAGATATTATTAGAACAATGTGTATGTAAGGGAGGTATAACCTAAATTAGTCTCAAGGCTCATTTTTTAATGTTCACAAAAATGTTTGGCTTTCTAGAATTAAGAGTCGTTACTAGTGCAAGATCGCTAACATGCAATTTAAGAGCAACATGGAAATAGTTTACTGTAAAGTGATAAAGTAAATATATTTTTAATATGTTAGAGAGAGTTGTGATATGTATTTATGTTAGCGCATTTAGTGGGGGAAACAAGTGTATTCATGCATGTTGAAATCTTAAATATTTTTAAGTTTTACCCACTAAGTAAATACTGCACTGACCCCAATATAGTGCAATATTTTTCTCCTAAAAATTTTCTTCTGAAAACTATACTCACATTATATAAGGAGCCTAACATTTCCACTAAAAACGAGTGCAGATTCATAAAGCGGTCTAGTTTGTAGTATTCTAAGCTCGAAACAAAGCAAGAGAGAGAACAGATTTTCATGCTTCAGTGTCAATGAAGTGGCAATTCAGTAGGTCAGTGTTTGTTGCTGTCCGAATCTGTTCTGTGTTATTGACATTAAAAAAATCATCCATGGCAGATCAGCAAGTGAGGGATCGTGTTGAAAAGAAGGAATCCTCGGCATCTCAAATAATCAAGGGTGTGTGAAGAAGCTATGATATAAATTTTAAATTAAGAACAGCAAGGCGCAACAAATAACTTGCAGGCTGTTAACAAAAGTTTTTCCTTGAGGTATATTCGAAACCTTTAATTTTTCATGAAGAACACCTTAAAAATTTTAGGCTCATATTATATTTGAGGCCATATTATATTTGAGCCAATATGGTATTCTTTTTTAGGCCTGGCTGTTATTTTTCTATTATGATCATGCCTGCCAGGCAATCAGATATGTGCATCCCTGTATATATTAAATGTAAGCGTGAAAGCTGTAAGAATCGCAGCATTTGTTCATGTCATAAGATCCAAAAACAGACTTTAAACCAAACAATAGTGTTACCAGCAAAGGATACTGTTGTAAGTGGCACTGAATGTATCACTTAACAGCCACTTGACTATGTTGGCGATGTCGTTCTTCAAGGGGTGTCCAACACACGTATAAACATTATCCTCAGTCACCTCCTTATATGCCATGGATGTGCTTTGGAGGACATTGAGGACTTTCCTCATGTCTCCCTGAGCAAGTGTGAGAAGGGCCTTCTTGCCATCTTCTGTGGCGCTCACGCTTAGATAGGAAAAAACACAGGAATTAAGGTAATATTTACAAAAGCAAGCTCAATTTTTTTCACTTAATATTGTTTTGAATTCCTGAGCTGTAACATTACTGTTCAGGACTCTGATCAAATAGTATAGATGAAATTCCAGAAAGCAAACAATCAAAATATAGGCGTATAAGCAATTTGGATTCTAAAAAAAAAAACACTCACACTTACTTTTCTTGCTCAATGACGTATTCTAGTCGTGGAAGGATTTGATCAGGATTGAGTGGCCCAAATCTAAATCTTGTGCATCGAGACTGAACTGCGGGTATTATCTTGCTGAGATAGTTGCAAATGATACAGAAACGCACATTTTCTGTGAACTTTTCAATAACTGGAATAAAAATAAACATAAATAAAAATAAGTTTGAAAACTTTAAAAAAAAAAGATATATTTGTGAGTGAAATATAACTACGGACATATTTAAATATTCAAACAAAAAAGAATTTTAAAAGAAAATTACATAGGAAAATATTGATTTTAAGTAATTTTTCTTTCTCTATAAATAAATATAATAATAGGTCTGCTAAGTTGAATACCATTTCAAGCTATATTTGCCCAATATTGGGCATACAATGCATTAAAAAATTGGTATTTCAAAGTAAAATTTAGCTCTAGGACTACTTTAGACCTTTAAATTCAATTTCATTTTTTTTTCTTTGCTATCCAAAACTTACTTCGTCTTAAAGCATTTTGAGCATCGTTCGTCATGGCATCAGCCTCATCCAAAATGATGAGCTTAAAGCCAGATTTGAAGATAGTTCGTGTGCTTGCAAAACTCAGGATCTGTCCTCGAACTATTCCAATACCGCGGTCATCTGATGCATTTAATTCCAGTACCTAAAATTTATAAATAATATTATGTAATAATTACTCTAAGTTGCCATTCTTTTCTTTGCAAAATAATGAGTCAATATTTCTAAAACAATTAATGTATGGATTTGATTCTACATTTAATACAAGGCAAAGATTATATTTTATCAGTATACCTATTACAAAATAAATAGCAAAAGGCCACTACTATAATCTTTTTTGTTGTTTTGAGCATTTATTGACAAAAGAGTCAATTTTTTAAATTATTTTTTTTACAAAATTGCTTTCATTCTAATGTCTCATCAAGTCTTTCATCTAAAGGTAGGCCTATGACAAAAGCACAATGCAACATTTTATTTATGATAGGGATGTGTAGGTAGGTACTTCAAGAATTTAAATATATAACTATTTAGAGCCATTCTGAGGGTTTAGCCAAACATTATTACAGGATAAACATAGTAACTAGACCCAAGCCAATTAATTTACAACTTAAGTGAATATAAATTCACATTTTAACCAAAGATATTTATTTACATTTATTTTAAATTTCTATTTCCTATATCAAATAAGGAATTAATGTAAACAAAATCAGTATTTAGGAATAAAATTAATAATACCAATGTGGGAAAAGTTACCTTACACCCTACAATTAATCATGTTTTTTTAAGATTGTGATTTAGATTGGAGATTAATTGGTAAAATGAGGATAATTATTCAAGAAAATGTGTACTTTTGTCTGTAAAAGAATGAGGAAAAAACTAAACACACAACATATAACACTTTGTGTAGCCTGAAAGATAGTAAACTTTACTTTGCTGATTTCCCCTAGCAACATTATCAGTCGTCGGTAATTTGTAATGCATTTTCAAGCTTGATTTATTGCCCTACAGAAATTAAGTCACCCTCAGGAAGGATTTCAATAACTGATAAAAAAAAGTATTTAAAAGGTTAATATAAAACTGTTAAGGGGTCGGTCAACACTCGTTCACCCATAAAAACATGGTATTACAAAATAAAAGATTGTGACAAAACAGTTCTATGGATTTGAAATCGGTTTTCACCAATGAAAAGGGATTTATATTACCTATAACGAAGATTCTGTATAACTTTTACTAATCGTACTAATTAACTATACAATGAAAACTATCAAATTTTCAACCTCACACTATTTTGCTTATAATGACTTCATTAAGTGAAATATTCAATTTGAATTGAATTTGAATTTTACTATATAAAGCAGAACTATTTTTACTTCAATTTTCTTGGATTAGAATTTTTATATTTAGTGTTCTATTATTTTTTTTAAATGAACTACTTTAACAAGATTAATATGGATGTAAATATTAATGTTGGAAAAAGAAGAAATCACAAGGCTAGATTATATTTTTCTCCTTGTTTTAGCTATTTATTTATAATCTATTAGTTTAATACTAAGCTTTAAAAGCTTATTTATAAAATTAAAATTTGAAATAGTTTGGTAACCGTAGTGTAACACTACTTGTAGGAATACCGGGAACTACTTGTACCGTTTAGCAATTTACAAGGGTCTTCCATTTACAGTGTTGACACAATCGTTTTAGAAGTGACGAGACAAACCATTTATTCCAATATTGTGAAGCTTTAAAAATATGTTCCCACTAACTGTTCACATTGAATAAATAGATCATATTATTGTATTCAAAAACAAATTAGCGTATAATCCGAACCAGAAAATATGGATGAACATGTTAGTAATAGTAAATCTATATAATTGAATACGTACCTATTTTTGTTTTTAAACTATTTATTTTTAATGTAATTAACATTATTTAGAATAATATATTGATTAAAAATATTAGCCTTTTTACTTTCTCATAGGCTAAAGAAATTATGGTGATCATGGACATTTTCGGCCTCAAGATTATGATGGCTCTAACGTTCTATGTGGTCCCAAACTTATATACAGACGATTTTACAAAGTAGAACTAATGAAACTTAATCAATTTACATATGCGAATTTTAGATTAGTTAAACAAATACAAGCTTGAGTTGTGAGACGGTTTTATAGATGATCATGAAGTATACATAGACACCCTATCTTTAAATAAAAATATTTTACATTATATAATGTTTTAAGCAGCACTCAGAAATTTAAAAAAAAGTAAACATTATACAATCAGCCCTAAGAAAATTGACTTACTAATATGAAAAGCTATTTGGAATAACCATTACATGGACAGAAATTTTATTATTATTATTTTAATTATTATTATTATTTCATTAGTGTAATTTGCGATTTTGCACTATACTAATATTACCAATGTAGATTTGTTATTTTTTCATCATGTGTCGTAAGTAATATTTTAGTAACGAAAAAATTAAAATAGTTGTATAATTATTGATCCAATAAAAGGTTATTTTAGAATAAATCAACATTGCTTACTATATCACGTTTTAATGTGGGCCTATTAAAAAGTAAATAAAATTTTATTAATTAATATTTATTATTGATTTAATTTTTAATTATGTAATTTAATGCATATTCACAGTTCTGGCATGGTATAGATTTGAGGAGATTTTAGGCTATCATTTCATTATATATTTATTCTCAGCACCGTGTCTTAATATTATCATTTATTCTATTGTGTACTTGTCTGATCTATACCCATTTAAATGCACTAATAGGGTATAGGAAATAGTAAGGTAAAATTTAGAGACATTTTAACAACATTTGCATGGAGGTAGAATGGGAAACATTACAAAAACACTCTTTGTAGACACTCAACGGGGCAGGATTTGATGCCTGACCGCCCCATCACTGGCAAACCAGACCATACCCCAATTTGATTACGAATGAACATATCTGATAGCTAGAAAACGTCAAATTCGTGTATGCTTTGGCCAGGATGAATTTCAATAAAAGACCAAACCAGTTGACAAATGTATTGCCTTCTATTTATGACAATCTTAGGTAGTCTCCCCTAATAGCTCTCGTCAAGGCTATATATAAGTTATACTCTAGCTCCCCCATCAATAAAGAGGCGATTGCTACCTGCGATAAATGTTTCAGAGGATTATAGCTCAGTCTCACTCTTTGGATGAGATAAGGGAAGGGGGGTGGGCTCTAAAGTGCTGATAGTTCTGGCAACACTGTGGGCTAACTGAGCCACCGAAGACAAAGTATAACTCAATTGGTTTCTTCTGATACCGTAAATTAGGGGCTGGCGCTGATGCGACTTCACTTCCAATGACCATTGACCAGGCCCTTAAGCTTTCATCATAAATAAAGTGTACATGTTGAAATAAACAAAAATGTTTGTACAGTAAAAATCGCTTGGATACAAGAGGGTTATGTAGTAATTTTACTTCTTCTCAATGTCCCTGAAAAGAATGTGTATGGTATTTTATTTCCAAACAGTCTTTATTTATATTGGGAGAAATAAATACCGTAATTTTGATTTAAGACTTTCTAGATTAAAATTGATACATAATCTTAGTGTCTTATAATTAGCTGAAAATTGATTATTTTTTTATAAACCTACTCACCATTTGACTAAATTTTTCAGGAGAATACAATTGTTTAGCGCAGGCCAAAATTGTGCTTGTTTTTCCAGTGCCGGGTGGGCCGTAGAACAAAAGATGTGGCAACTGATCTTCTTTGATGAATCTGTTGACTAAAAACAAATTAAGAAAGTAATTAGTATTTATAATTTCCACATGATTTATAATCTAGTAAAACACAAAGTTGAAAAATTGCCTCAAGAGCGATAAAGTAAAAGAAGATAACTGCCAACATGAGGTAAGCCTATCAGTTTAAACAAAATATTATTAAATTAAAGTTGAAAATCCAAAAAGTTGACATAGAAAATTATAACCTAAATTAAACAATGTTTTAGAATAAAAATCACCTAATAATATGTACATTGGTGGGTGAGCGGAATTAAGTGTCCTGATGCATGTGATCTGTTATGACAGTGATGGAGTGGTCTGAGTTTGAATTCCGGCTGGCTACACTGAGGGTTTTTCTTAAATGGTTTCTCAGCCTTACTCCACAAAAATGAAAAATATATTTTCTTTAAAATTATCTCCCCACTCACCAAACCCTGACATTAACATAATTAAATACAGATAATCCATATGGATACTAATAGTCTACATAGTAAACCAACTTCGGGTTTCAATCCTTGGTCCCGGCACAGATTCATCTGATTGCCAAACCCTTCCTTCACCTTTGACAAAGACGTGTATTAATCACAACTTGTGAATGTGAGGAATGCCAGGCCTGCACCGTGGTTCGGATTCCACATTAAACTGTAGGTCCTCCATTTCATCTCACAATCACCCTGCACATTACACATTAGTGTAAGTGCGTATAACCCGAATGGGTAGTAAGATGCGGTGCTAATAATAATAATAGTAAACTAAACTTGATAATCCTAATTAAAAGTAAACCAAAAATCAAAGTTTCTGCAGACCACCTCTTGAAATAAATAGGCCCAACATATAAATAAAACAATAGTAGTCATCCTGAACAGAAAGAAACAATGCAAAAAATAAATAAAAATTATCGGTACCTACTTACTTGTGTTTATTATATCATCATGTGATATTAGCTCATCTAATTTGTTTGGACGATACTTTTCAACCCTATAAACACAAGACATAAGGCTACATTTGTGCCAACATAGATAATATGATGATAATATATGTTATTTTAATGCATTTTAAGCTTGGCCTGCCATACTTATATAATCAAAATTTAACTTTATACAACTAACTCAATAGCTGATACAAACATGAATAAAAATTGAAAAAGCGAGAATGATGCCTAGGCACCTTACCATATAACACACTATATTTTACTAAAGATAGTAAATGTTGGCTTTATCTCTGCCAACATGTGACAGCCGCTTGGTCAGTATAGCTTGCTCGAAGGCTGACACCATGGATTTATTTTTACTAAATAATCAAAAAATTATTACTAGGTATCATTATACCCTACTTGTAAGGAAATGGTGAATCAAATAATACTATAATTCACCTTTATTTAGTTGAAATAATTTTATTTAACAACATTTAGACAAATCACCAAAATCTAAGTCCAAACATCAACACTAAGCCAACAAGTGGTTTTATCAATGATCCCTTACGATACGTCATCTTATACTACGAAAGTCAAATAGTTAATTTTGTAAATATTGAGATTATAAATTAATTGCAAATGGAACAGGCAAGGTTATATCAAGTCAGCCGAGAAATGGTTGTAATGAAGGTTAGATTAAGCTTATTTAGAAAGGAACCTTATAATATATTTATACATTATTTTGGCTTAAAATATAATTATATTATAATATACTAGGAAACATTTTATTTTATGATTTCATATGGATGACTTATGATGGTTGGGTCTATGTTCGTTCAGATCTTTACTAGATTTTAAGTTTAACTATAGTGGCACCTTGTGTAAGTTTGCTGGATATAAAATTGTTAGTGGATGTGCAAGAGTGTTTTCGTTTAGATAAAATGAAAAGTGTAGTTAACCATATACAAGAGATGTGTCTGTTACGAAAGTAAGCATAGTGTGGTTGATTCAGGAGAATATTGTGTACAAACCAGGTCTATAATTAATGGAAAGCTTCGGTACTACAATTTTACAGATTTTCCAATGATTTATGCTGATGTATCATTTAGGTGAGTTTGGTTTTGAATTGTTTAATATAACAAAGTCTTATAATTATTTTGAATTTAATATAATTGGATTCCCCGTTTTTTATAATTGTTATTGCAGTAACCTATAAATTTTGTGATTTTCAGGTTTTTAGAAAAAAATTGCCAAAAGGTAGGCCTATTGGTCTTGGATTTTGTCCCCAAAAAAAAGCTTTAGATAGCATAGTGAATATTGAACTGACACAAAATTAGTATCATATGCAACAGTACTACTAAACACTATATATTGTGTCAGAAGATACTACTGGTTAGTAGGCTAGCAGATTTCTTGTTTGACATTTGAAAATAAGTCATGTAGCCCAGACCTTATATAAAAAAAATGGAATTTAGTAGCATAATTTAAAATTCGTCCTTAGCAATAATTATTAGTTAAAAAAATGATATCCCTAACATGTCAAGTTTCGAATTTAAATTAATATATTGCATGAACATTTTATTAAGTCTAATATTACTTACCATGGTAAATTAGATTTTGTTGATTTTGATGAATCCGTTCCTATCATTTCTATAATAAGGAATAAATATTTATTTTCAAACTTAATGCCTAGCAGTGTTTAGAAAAGGGAGAGAACAGTAAATTATAATTGCGCCAAATATCAAGTGAGGCCAACCTTGCTTCTTGCTTCCCTCTTACAATAAGCAATTTTATTTCTTTTTCTATAGTCCCCTAAGATAATATACCTTTTCATCCGATTTTTATGCAATTTTAACATCTGCATTTGTAAACAAAATAAAGGTATGATTTTTGTAAAAAGCTAAATATAATAATCAATGCGAAACAAAAATATGAGAAATAACTCATGAATATCTTAATAATGAGTGCGCTCGCTTAAGATATTAATAGAAGAAAATTTACTTTTAGTATATACTTACTACTTATAGACTGCGCTTGGCTAATTTATTACGCCAGAATTTGACTATTATTATTTTCTGTACGTTTGACATCATTTTAGTAAACGTCATAATATGAGCCACTACTATTTTCCGGACCCAAACGTCACTTAGCCAAACTACAAAAAAATATTAACATTAAAACATTATCATGAATAGGTTTATATCGTGGTATTGACTATTGAATCATAAATAAGGAAGTATTGAATCAATTTTCAATGTTCAATTGAACGTTAAGATTGCTTGAAAGTTATAAAATAACTTAACTAAAATGTTTAACTTTATTTCATGATAAAATATTCATAATGTCTTTTTAAACTTTTAAAATATAAACTTATGTAAAATTTAAATTTTTATAAATCTATTGTCTTATAAATGAGCTCTAGCTCTTTGGATCAAGTAATTAGTTACCGAATAATAATTTTAAAAAACGTAGGCCTATAGCACCGCATCATGTCATATTGTTAGTTTTCTAGTGTGAAATGTGGATCAGTAAAATATAAACAAACGGAACTTGGATTGTAACAAAGCCGAACAAAGCTAGGCAGCATAATTAACATACTTTAACTTATATAATGTGACTAAAACTGATGAATAACTATTAGAGGACCGTTTATTAACTAGTTTTTGAAAATAAACGTAAAAATCGAAAGAATATTTAAGCCTTCATACAAATATTCTCTTATAAATAAATTATTTTGGAAAGTTTAAATGATTTACATTTCGTCTCGTACATTAATAAATGTACATGATTCCTCTACTTATGCACATTTTAAAAGTAAAATATCATTGAGTACGTGACACAAATTAAATTGATGGGTCAAAAATAATGTTCCAGCATACAAGAAACCTCAGGAGGGGTCAACTTTAAAGATCTCATTGAAACAGTAAAATAATAAATTTAAAACAAAGAAAGTATAGATTGGGCCCCAAACTTATTTATTTTTTCTTATTCAATAACACGTACCGTTAGGCCCTAAGTGTTAAAAAAGTTTTATCCCTAGAGTAGGTACTATAATAATTTATTTTCAAATGTTTAACTAATGTAGATCTATGCAACAAACATTGAGTGTATATATATATATATATTTTTTTTTTTCAAATACCTATTTACTTAAATCTGGTTTGTTTTTGGATTTTTTTACCTTTATTATAAATTATTTCATCTCAAAAATTGTATTATTATTGGTAGTACTTAATATGCACTCCTTGAACCTATTGATTTTTACAGCAAATCACTCCCAATCTTACTTAAAGTGGAAATCCCAATTTTTATCTGATGACAAGTTTTTAAGCAATGTTGGGAATCAAACCAAAGTCTTTACCAGCCTGTGACCGGGTTAGTTTAGTAAAATGCTTCCATCTTCCTCTATACTTCCCCCACTCTTCTTCTCTCACACACTTTCTGTTATCTGCTACTCCCATTTCTTTATTGGGCTTCCATGCGGTCTTTTTCATACATACTTCATTCCCATCATTCTCCCCTACTTCCTATCTCTCATACAGGCATTGTACCCCCACTATTTCCCAGAAAACATCATTCCTAATCCGGTTTCTCCTCGTGACAGTCAACATGTTCGTCAGAAACCTCATTTCCATGACCTCCACTTTCCTAGCTAGTATCTCTTACATTCAACTCTCATGTTACTGCTGCAAATGTGACTGTGGGTACAAAGTACACCCTTTTCAGCACTTCTTAAGACCTGGTTTCTTACCTTTTGTTAGATCCTCTGTAGTCTATACTCTCACTCTTCGCCTCAATCACACTTTCAAGATATTTTACACTTTCTTTCTCAGCTATACTCCATTCACCTTTAAAACTATAGGCCTACTAGGCCTTACCTTCTTCCTTGTCATTACATTCACATCACACTTTACTGTACTAACTATACTTACAAGTCAGATCAAACATCATGGCTTTCATCTTTATCTCCTCGAATTTCCTCGCCACTTTAATTATGATCATTTCCATAACAACTACAAAAATAGTACTTTACTCTTATTACAACTCCTCTTTCCACTCTAGCCTCCTCCAAAGCTTTCCAGACTTTATTTCTATCCACACTATCATATGCCTTATTCACATTCATAAATACCATCGTTACATATATGTGTATTATATAAATGAGCAAATCTGGTGTACATTAAAAGAGCATTATTATAATAAACTTTAAATATTGTTGATGTACCCTCTCTTTACCCTGAAAAGTAGCAGTCTTACTCAGACCAATTACACTAACTTATAAAATACACCATAGCAGTAACAAGCAAGGTAAGCTCGCTTCTTTTCAGATTAAATGTTTATTATTAGCACCGCATCTTACTACCTGTTTGGGTTATACGCATTTACGCTAATGTGTGGGTGATTGTGAGATGAAATGAAGGACCTACAGTTTAACGTGGGATCCAAACCACGGTGGAGGCCTGGCATTCCACACATTCAAAAGTTGTGATTAATACACGTCTTGTCAGAGGTGAAGGAAGGGTTTGGCAATCAGATAAATTTGTGCCGGGACTGCCGAAGTAAATGGAATGTACACTTAGTTTACAGTCTTATCTTAAATGGGCTCCACTATGGCTATATCATTATAAGATACACCATAGTGGAAATACGTAAGTTAAGATCGCTTACTTTAACTGAGAGCAAAGTGTACATGAAAAAATTGCACCAAAAGGTTGAATTTAATCAACATTGAGAGGAGGATGCAAGTACAATGCTTATACACTTACCAGAAAAATTTAGGTCCTAAAATTCACAAGAGAAAAAAGTGCAGTAATTTTTGAGGCACATAAGAACCCCACTTGGGCAAAATCATTTCAACATAAAACAAAAGGAAAGGCAAAGTCATTAAACTTAAGGAAAACAAATACGTATGTTTGTTATATTTATTTCTGTACAGAATATGCATTACAAAAACAGGGACACATGATATTATAAACAAATAAAAAAAAATTACATACAAATATTTTATAAGATTTTCAGGAAGCGTATGTAAAATTAATTTTTTATATAATATTGATTTTTTTCAAGGTTTGGTTATTTCAAAATTGCTAGTAAATCATAAAATCAAATATAAAAAAAAGAAGTAAAAATATACAAAATCACAATGGTAGTAATATATATTTAAAAAAAGGCCAGAAACAGTAATATTTAAAAAAATCTTTATCAGTTAGGTAGTTAATTCAGACTTGGAAATAACTCGGCAGTCAGAATCTCATTTATTAATGTGATTTAAGTTTTCTGTTTCTAGATAATGATTTTTATCATGGTTCTTATTTTTATCACTTCTGATTTAATGGCAATTCAATTTATTGAATAGTAATACCTACTAATTCCTTTAAAAAAAAGCATATTTTTTTTAAATGGATGGCCTGGGTGTTTTATAAAAAAAACTATTCCTCAAAATACAATATATATCTGTATATCTGGGCTGCATCAGCAATAAATAAATAAACTGCAAGTTTTAATACAATAAGCATTCTATAAAAGAGCAATGCAGTTTCCTTCCTTTCAGCCAAGTGAGTTTCAAAGCTGCATCTTCCACATCAGTGTTCGGCTTGACCTTACTGTCTCCACTTTTGCTGTTTGGGTTTCTTGACAAGGTTATGCATAGTACTACATCTTTCCACGCTTGTGTTGATAATGGTGTTTATAGTCAAGAAGAGACATAGGCTAGATAAAAATTGTCTTTAAAAATCACAGGCCTTCAAAGCAATTAGGGAGCTATGTTTTTTTAAACACAAAAACAAATCTTTTCTGTGTTTGGTAACAAATATATGAACACCTTTAAAGCTAGCTAGAGTGATTTTTTCCATTACAATGGATATTTAATTTTTTTAGCCTATCAAAAGTTTAGTTAGTCAAAACCACTAACATTACTCCTTTAGACACATTATTCTTTTCAATAAAGCTAAATTGTTTCTAAAATAGGTATAGACATTTAGAATCTTTAAAAATGTCCATAATTGTGTGTAAAGCTTGTGTGGGGCTTGATAAAAAGATATATCTATAAAATAGAAATTAATTCCACAAATTCTAAAGGTTGAATACAATCCAATACACCCCTAAAAAATTAATCAAGATAAAGAGACGAAAAAAAACCCACCTAAATTTCTTCTTAGAGAGCAATATTGTCATAATTTTTCATTTTTATCAAATTTAAACTCTGATTGAGGTGTGGTAGATTATTGTTCGTACGCCTTCTGGGCCCTGAAACACATATAAAATATAAGTAATAATTTGTTATTGCCAGTGACCGACCAAGTTGCCTGGATTTGGTAATATATTGATGAACAAGTTTGTATCTACGAAGCTAGGAAACATTGCATCTTTGGGGAAGGGCTATATTACCTTAGCATGAGTAAAAATCTGAATTACGTGTTTGGACATGAAGTGCTACCAGTTTGTCAAGGACATTGTGGTTGATGTCAAAACGATAACCATTTATTCGTTGTCCGAGTGTTCCTGTGGCAAGGCCAATATATTCAGGAACAGAATAGTTGCATTGTAGCTGGTATATAAGATTTAATGTGTAGCAGTCATAGTGGCCTTTCATGAAGTATTCCATTCGTGTGTCTGCTGTTGAATGAGGAGGAAGGTTAGTGAACTTTACAGGTACATACTGCATCTCGATTTGTTGCAAGTGTATGAACTTTTGGCCTGATGTTGTTTGCTGTAGGGTATCCTCGGGCTGTGACAACCTTGAAAAGTTGTTGACATTACTTGTTAAGGTCTTTTTCCTCAGAACATATACGTTTGGGCCTGTTAGTTAGGCTATAGAGTTGAGAGAGTTTAACATGAAGAGGATGTTTGTTTTGGAAATGGCGGTACTGTTGATGGTCGGTGGCTTTGGTGTGGACTGTGGTGTTTATGTTTCCCTCATGAAGGTTCTGTTCCAGACACAAGAATATGGCATGGTGTTGTGAAATGTTTCAGGTGAATCTGAGGGTGCTATGGTTATTTAACCAGGTCAGGAACTGTAATAAATTGGTTTCAGAATTTGTCCAAATTATGAAGATGTCGTCAATAAATCTCATCCAGCAGAGCGGTTAAAGGGTTAAAATTGCTAAAAGTTGGTCTCTAGTTTGCCTGTGGAGAATTTAGTGTAGGAGGGAGTCATACATGTACACATTGCCGTCCCTCGGATTTGAAGGTAGTATATCTCTTATGTACTTTTTGAACTGATTTATTTATCTCACCTCATCTTTTTCCTATATATATATATATTTATATCTATTTATTTTAACATTGCTGACACTAACACTGGCTTGTGGGGGAAAACGAACTATTATTAATCAACGGGACAAGAGCTTCCATCTGGTGACAGAAGATGACACTAAATGTTTGACTCATTCTGGAGGGGATAGCTGGGAACTTTGATACGTGACAATATCTATCATCTTGTGATGTTTTGTTCATAGTCGAACTCCGAAAAAAGAACAATAAACATGGTCATTAAAGTATTTTTATTAAATAATAATTTCCCCACAATTGTAATGTTTTGTTCAGATTAAAACTCCGAAAAGAGAAAAAAGAAACATGGCGACCGAATATCTCTCGAGATCAGACTGGATTAGCATCAGGGACGCGTAAACAAAACAAAAAAACACGAACAAAGAATGCACATGCACCACAGAGAAAACAATATTCTATCAGAGATTGAAGACCTCCGCTCGATTCAAATTTACAACACAGTGAATTAAACATATCAAAGATAAACTAATAAATATGTGAAGCATATTTATTAGTTGAGAGAGGGAGAATAACCATAATCTAAGGGTTTACAAAAGTATAAATTACAATCTGGTGGGAGAAGATGGCACTAACTTTTCTTTTAATTTTCGGGGTCTTGGACCTCATAGTGTCGTAGGCCTTTAATTTGGTATTTTTTCCTTTTAATCACTTCTTGTTTAGTAAGGTTTTTAAATTCTTTTCCTTTTAATTAATTGTTTCTTTTGCCTTGAAGAGGAAGTGACCTTTTTTATTGGTCCAGGGGCATTATTTTACAAAATTCGAGTCAACAATGTAATTTTATTCTCTTTTAAATTATTTCAATTCTCCCCAAAGGAAAAACTGATTAGTTAGGATTTTTATTATGTTTTTTTCTTTCCTTTTTTGGATATTATTTGAAATGTTTGTAATGTTTGGTCACCACATTAAAATTTACAATTTAAATGGTTTGTGCTATATGTAGAGTAGCATTCCCCTCTCTTTTTGGAGTCTTTGGTATTCATTATTACTCTTAATTTACTTTATTAAATACAGTTTGTCACTTTGGGGGAGGATAATAAACTGATATTATGTTTGGACATGTAATGTTTAATACTTTTAAAATGTACCTCTTCCCTCTCACACCTAACACCTTTGTTTCGAACCATGTCAATGTGTCTTCATTCTAATGTCTTTATTTAAATTATCAATTACTTATATGTTGCCAACCGTTTCTTTTTGCCCTTTTGTATACAACAATGATACTCTATTTTTATTGTTGGCACTATTCTTGAATAAATATTTACATTGTTGTTTCCTTCTACTCATCTTTAGGATATTATTTATTGCTTTATTACTATTTTATTTAATATTGAGTGAGAAGAGGAAAGAATATATTTTGCAGCAAATCTCTATTCCAGAACAGGCTTCTGACACTTTTAAATTATTTCATGTAAGTTCTCTGTGTGAATACTAATACTTTAAATCTAATTGAAAATAATAATTCAATTTAATTTTTATAAATGAATGCAATTAGTTATTTAGTGTCACTATGACATGCATATAATGTAAATCAATATAAATATAGAGTATTGTAAACAAAAGTTATTAATGGTTACCTCTATTTGAATACAAAATTATACCAACATATGAAACCCAAATAGCACCAAAAAAGGTTGAAGAAGAATTATTACTACTAGTTTGCACAAGTATGGATATTGCTACCTGTTTGTTTAGTTGATGCACAGCCTAAGAGTATCAAATCTATAGTGCTAAGGCAAAATAGACATTCAACATGACTGCTGACTAGATGAAATCTTGTGATAATTTCTTGACAAATAATATTTATATTGGTTTTAGTGAATAAATAAATAAAATTATGTGAATACATAATCTGACACCTTAGCTCAGTCGGTAGTGTGTCTGTCTACTGAACTAAGAGTCCCGGGTTTAATTCCCGGCACTGACGAAAAATTATCATTGGTGAAGTGTGGGTGTACCCTTTCACAGTGATGAGATAGTGGCCGGGGACTGGACGCTGTGCCTGTCCTAGTCTTAAGTCAGATTATAAGGCATATGAAGCTATGACAAACCTACCTACTAAGTCAGTAGTGAAAAATATATGGCTTGAATAAAAAAAACTGACCCAGGCCACAGGCTGGAAACAGTAATGTATGCAAAAAAAAAAAAAAAGTTAATATATATTTTAAATGAATAAAATAAATAGTCATCACTTCAATTAATAATTGCTTGAATATAAAAATTTGTATTGAAATTTAATTAGCCAATATCAGTTTTAAGATATTTGAAAATACGAATGATTCAAAATTTTGAGATTTAATATTTGAAAATATTCAATTTTTTTTAATATTTGCATACATTTACCTGATAAAGAACAGGCTGGATCTAATTTTTAATTTTTTTTTTTTGCAATGATTTAGCTAACCAGTAACCAACTTATAAATTAACATTTAATTTTAAAAAGAAGCCCTTCTGAAACCCACCTTTTGTATATAGCCTTGAGAATCCGCCGACTGGACTCGTAGCGGTTCTCATTCTTGTGTGCCGTGGCGTGCCATTTCTTGCGCACAGCTGTCCAGTGCTTGAGGTGGTCTGTCAGTAAACTCTCCTTACTGGGGGTCCCCTTGGAGTCCTGAAATACATTCACAGCATCCATCACACTCAGGTTTCAACAACAATAGAACATGCAGGGCAATATCAAATGTTTTATTAGAGGAATGGACAGCTTCAAATCACCAATGGAAACATGTAACTTTTAACTAGCTTGTGGATATTCTTAAAAAGTAGTAAAACGTGACGGACCAAAAAATAAAATAACTAGCTAAGTCTTTGTAGATTTGGGCTGAGTGGTAAGTATTTGTAGATGAGTGTTGTGCTGATTGTTCCTTTCCAGTTTGATAATTTATTGGGTTCAACACTTATCTTTAATATTATCACTATTATTATTTATTCACTGTAACAGTTATCATGTTAAAATATAATGTAAGCCCCAAGTGTTATTAAAATAAAAAGCAACTGCAATATAATTATTTGTTTCTATCCCTCTTACCTCTAACTTCTATTTATAGCAATATGTACACCAAAAAGTGAAACGAAGTTTTCCTTTATGATTTTATATATATATATATATATATATATATATATATATATATATATAATATTTTATCCATGTCCAATTTATTCATTTTCTATGTTTGTCTTTTATGTTACTTATTCTTTTTAAAATGTTCCTATTTATGTGTCCTAGAATTTTTACATATTTCCTTTTCCTCCTTTTGTAATTTTTTGTTTCCTCTCTTAAGAAGTTGTGTTGCACTTCAGGCTCCTTCCCGATGTGTAGAACGAAACCTAAGTCAAGGGAGTGAGCAGTAATGATCAATTAGCTCTTTTTCCAGCGGCAGTAATGTAAAGTGTGAATTGTGTTCCTCTTTTCGTTGTAAGATCTTTATTGTGTTGGTTCCTTTTATTTGTTCCCATCTCTATTTCTTGTACATTATTAGAGTTTTAGACACAATGCTTTTAAAATTGACCTATTTCTTGTACTCTATCTCTAATGCACATATTACTCCTCATTCCTCAATGGTGGGGACTGCTGTTGGGCAGATAACTAAATTCATAAGAAAAGCATGTGTCTCATCTGGTTAAAAGTCAATGCTTTCATGAATTTAAAAAAAAATTGAATATTTTTGTTAGTAAAACAGAGATAAATGTTAGACGCCTTTGATAATCTTTCTTTGGCACTATTAAATAAAAATAACATATTTTTCATAAAAGAACTACAAAATAAGCAAGTCTAGATCAAGTGTAAGCACGGGCTTTATAAAAAAAAACTTTAGCAATAGTTTGTTTTGCTCAAAGGCTTATTTACTTATGTTAGGGCATTAGGGACTCAAAAGTTCATTGCTGCACTTAAAAAGTATGCCACCTATCTTGAGCTTGATGTATACAGAGGTGCTAGCGACATAGCTAAGATGTTGTATGTATTACCTAAGCTTAGTTTTACCTTGTGTGTGTGTGTGTGTGTATGTGTGTGTGTGTGTGTGTATGTGTGTGTGTGTGTGGGGTTAATATTCAGTGCATCTCACCGTCTCATTCTTGACTTCCTGCTCAGGCTCACGAAGTATGGGTGAGGGTACTCTCATCGTGTATCTGGTGTCATCCATTGGTAGAGGCTTGGGAGCAGGCATTCGATACATCTCCTTGACTAGCTCAGAGTCGGACTCGCTGCCTGTACCCTCATCTTCGCCACTAACGGTGTCTGTTGTAGGCTCGGGTGTTGGGGAGCGTTCTCTAAAGTAGGAGTTTGTGAATTAGTTATTAAATTTAATCTATTGTTTTTTTGTCACCACGTCCCATTACCCGTTTTGGTACGTACACACCAACTTTAATTATTAATATAAAAATAAATGTGTGTCCACAATAATTAGGCAATATAAAATCTTAATTCCCACTTAAAGGAAATTCCAATTTGTTATTTTTGCTTTGATTTAGAGTGGGATGGAAGGGAGGACAAATTAATGACCCGCTTTGGTGTCTAAGGCACTACTCTCACAATGAACTAGACTGTCAATGACGAGAAGATCAACGTTTGAATCTTGGACGGGTGTACTGAGGGGGTTTTTTCCAAAATGGTTTTCCACACTCCCTTCACACAAATGCGGGTACCATTCCTCTTAATATAACCTTACTAATCTCTCAAACCATTAGTGTAATTAGTACATAATTGTATAACCCGAACAGGTTGTAAGACACAATGATAAAAAATAATAATAAAAGTCAGTATTTTAGAGTTTTTATAAACAAATTTAACACGATAAGTTGAATATTACTAACATAGATTTGTTTAGTTTAATTTTCGACACCTAGTAATCTCAACAGTTCTTGAATGTTTGTCATGAATTAACCCTCCAATGGGACCTCCTGATTACAGTAGTATATTTACTTGGGCATCAAGTTGGTGTTGTGAGGTTGGTTGGTCATCCAGGCACGACATATCGGGTACAGGGACGAATTCTCCTTGAACTGAGCAAGGTCCACACTGCGATCGAATAGTTTCATCACAAAGGTGTGAGGATGGAACGTTCTATCGACAACAAAGTCACGACGCCGACGTCTCTTTTTGAGCTTGAGCTTGATGTTCGAAGGAGGGGGAATGGTCTCCCTGAAAATACAATACATTTTATTAAAAATTAGAGATTAGGATGAATTCAGTTTACGAATCCAAATCTTCACTTTACAAACAAATCTAGACTCTTTATGAATTATTGTAAATCACTTATGTTTGACTTGTTTTCTAAGTTGATGTAGACAATATAAATAGTAACTAAATGTTAACATATTTTGATAAAATGTAGTAATTATAATATTCATACAGTTAGTTAAATGATAAATTAATAATATTGTTTTCATAAAAAATTGTTCCATTATTATTATGGGCCTAACACATCTAAGCAGTGTCATAAATGTAAAATAAATTCAAATTTAAAATCCGTCACTTTCAGAATTTGTCTGTGAAGCAGTGGGTCTGTAATGGGGTCAAACTCAGCCTAGTGAGGACAAATGAGGCACTATTTGAATAAATAAATAGCAGCTCCAGTCTAGAAAATTGAGATTAATGGCCGAAGGGTTCGTTGTACTGACCACATGACACCCTCTATTTGCAAATGTTGGCACTATCAGAGCTAGCGGCGCCTGCCGCTCAGTTGGTATAGCTCACTTGCGAGCTAATGCAGTGGAGTTTTTTTTTAAATCTCGTATACCAAATACCCTTAGGGATACGAGAAATTCAAGGATTAGAAGGTCTCATCCCAAATTGCTATTGATAATTTATGATATCTATTTTCTTTTTAAAATTACAAAGATTTTAAAATTCAAATACTTTTTCCAATTTAACATAGGTTCCAAATCATTTTAGTAAGAACTTAAATCATATGAAGTAAAACTAAATTATAGTGCACTGATGAAGATGAGTCGCATATGCGACATAGGCTACATTTTAAGACCAGGTTTACGACTTAATATTCAAAAGGTATTATGCACTTTAAAGATGCACTTAAAACAACCAGTTGAAAAAAAATATTGCTTCGATAAATTGTATATAAGGTTGAAGATAAAATTTTTAACCAACAATGCCTTATTTAAGCTACTGTTCAAACAATAACAAAATTAAGATGTATTAAAAAAAGGATTAGTTACCACCATTTTCTGTATGTTATTGTGTTCAAGGCTTTCAAAACTAAGGTTTATTAACTGCTGGGAACGTACCTATACCACATTCAATTTTGAATAAAGTTAGAAATAAGTTACCTCAACATGACTGGGATTTGAAATGGCAAAACTACCACAAGGAGCCAATGATGAATTAATATTTATTTCTAACAATCATTATCAATATACTGTATACTTAAGCTATAGGATAAAAAAAATCCTATAAAATTTAATTGGCACACATTTGGAAACAGTATTTTGATAATATATAAAGAGCTAATGTTATAAAGGTAGTTTGAAATAAAGTTAGCTATGGCCTTAATGGTAACCCCCCTCCCCCTCCCAACCCAACAAAGTCAACTTCTGCGTGCACCACCAACCAAGTTCTCTCTGACCTTTTGCAAACACAATGTTTCAAAGACCATTTCCCAAGATTCTTAGACATACTTGTAATTTAAAATCATCTTATCATCTTATTCAAGTACAGCAAAATGTGATAAATATTTGTATTTTGAATCTTAATTTTAGCTTGAATTTATTTTCAATCTCTTGATTTAATATGAATATTTAAATAAAATACCTTTAGTGAATCATGTGGTTCTAAGTTCAAGTTGTTGTGTTAAGCAGTGGTGACTCATAAAACAGGGCACATAATTGAGAAAATGGTATTTTTAACCCTTCATCCACTCAACCCTTGTCTACAGAAAGCCAATGTCACACATTAAATTATGTGTATTTTTTTTTAAAGCAATGTATGTGGTTGGTCGATTGAAAACAGAATGAGATAATTTAAAAAAAAGTACATAGCCATTTAATTATGCACCCAAATTTCTAGCCCTCAATGGTGAGTGTAGCAAACTCACTTTTTGATGAGCATCTGTTTGATCAAATCGTGGGAGATACCGAGAGTCTCATCTTGACTAGAGATGGACGAATCATCGCTGTGATCCAATAATTCCTGTAGGCAACCTTTCAGTCGGTCTCTGGCGTGCGACACATCATCACTTCCTCCTACTGGAGAGACAAAACTTATTTGGTACAAAGTTATAATTTCTAGTGACACTGTGATATTCAATTACTATTTTGATTCTGCTGCACCCCGAGAGGGTAAGAGCGGACTAATCCTTTTACATGAGCTTGGGATTTACACGAGCTAAACAAGCCAAAAGAGTAACTAGCCAAACTATATAGAGACTGCAACTAATGTAACAGCTTTGTAGTTATTATCTTAACAACTTAGCAGCACTGTACAAAATAAAGAATCATAAAACACAATTTTCTCTGATCTAAATAATTTTATTCTTGTATTCTGGCGATGTCAAAGCATGTTAGTAAATATTACTTTCTTGAAATTAAGTAAAATGGTTGCATAAAATTATATCCAGTATATAGGAAAAGGCAAAACTATTCACTTGGGAAAGAAACAGGCATCTGCCTACTTCATTCAAGAAGTTCCAGAGTGTTAGTGATGTTAAGTGCAGATTTATCAAGCAATATATTGACTGTATGAAAGTTTCCCAGAGCCTAAAAATGCAAAAATAGAACTAAAGTTTAGATCAGCATGGCCAAACCCACGGACTGCATTTTATTCTGGCCAGCCAAGCTCTACAAGGTTTTAAATAGAATCGTTATCATCTCACTAATTATTTTGGTGTAATCATAACACTACTATAGTGTAATTTTATCCTGGTTCAAAGTTATTTGTTTATTACAACTATTATTAATTTTCCTATTTTTCTTACAGCCTGCTTAGTGTGTTGCGTTATGCAGACTAGCCTGCGAGTCAAGAAATAGCCATTTTAATAAAAACACACAAATACAAAATTGGCCTTACTTATTAACATTAATTTATTAAATATGCTGATTTTTTAAAATACAGATTTATGATTGAAATAACACTTACAGTAGCCGCATGGCTTCTTTGGTGCTGACTGACAGCTCACAGCTGACGGCTTTGAAAAGTTACCAAACCAAATTATGTATCCCTACACCAAACCATATGATCTGCAAAAAACATGTGTTTAGCAGCTGTCACTTCTGACAGTCAAAATTTAGGTATATACCTAAATGTTGAATGCCAGAAGTCAGCTGTGAACTGTCAGTCAGCACCAAAGAAGCCATGGGGCTACTGTAGAAGTAATTTGCTATAGTTCTTACTAACAGGACAATAGTTTACAGGTTCGCAATTTTTTTTAATGGTAATTCTTCGAAACAAACTTGTGTCTAGGAATCTAAAAATAATAATATAGAAGCTACACGGTTGAGTGTGTAGTGTTGTTATTTTATCATTGTTTGAGTAAACAATATACCAACACATGTTCAGGAAATGTCAGCATTTCATGTGTTGAGTCAGCTAAAATACCTCTTGTTTGATTTGTTATTTATAAGAGCCAAAAATAATTCATATGGAAGATTTTGAGAAAGTGTAATCACAGTGATGCCCTTAACCTTGAAAAGTGAGCAAATGAAATAAAATGTCCTAGACCCAGTTCAGATTCGTTGTGTAAAGAGGTCACACCGTGGCACGCTCACTCACACACACTACTAGCTGATTATCTTGGCATAATCTTGAAGACACATTTGATAGAATAATTACAGGGAATTAAATCAAATAGCTACCAAAAAGGCGACTTTGTGGAAAATTAAGTTTTTCTTTGGTGCACAGCATTTTACTACCCATCATATTTATACTAATGGGTTTAGATTGAGGAAGGTACAATTGAGAGAAAATTTACTCACATTTGCGTGGAAGGAAAGTGGGAAACCATTTAGTAAAAAAAACAACAAAAAAACACCCTCAGTAAACATACTGGAAGGCGCCAAGCTGTAAACAACCCTCAGTAACTTTGATAAAAAAAATTGACTGCACAGTTAAGTTCATAATGTTCTTTACCTCGGTTCAGTCGGTAGCTTGGTTGCCTACCAAAATAAGAGTCTGGAGTTCAATTCCTGGCATGGTTAAAAAGTTTATCATTGTTGAAATTGGGGCTTTTCCTCTCAAATTAATTTGATAATGTTGCTTCTGTTCTAAAATTAAGTTAGTTTGTAAGTTGTGCGCTGCTATAATTTGAATAAAAAAGTGCACAATAAATAAGCCTAATCAGCTATAAAATATATATAAAAGCAGCGCAATCACATTTTGGTCAAATCGGTGCCTTACCATTTTTTATCCTTGCGCGCTTCATATTTGGTGAATGCCAGAAAACAAGTCATACAGGTCTATAAATGACTAGGGCTCAACTTGTTTCTCCATTTTACTTGCTTAGTGCCAGGAAATGGTTTAGAAACTATGGGGTTGTTTAAAGATTAAAAATAAAAATGTTGTTGGCCTTTGTCTTGATGAATTTTATCTCTAAGATTTATTACAACTTCAGGTTTGCTAACACCTGGTTATAATAGACTCCCCAAAATCCCTCTTATCAAACCTCCAGTTGATAGTCCCAAGCCCTGAAACCCACACATGTGACACCTAGGCAGGTACGTCCAATCTCTGATCCAGGCTGCCTGCATGAAAACCTTCGTCCAACAACCGAATGCTTGGGCGTGCGAGGGGGGGGGGAACCAACTTGTGATTCCCGCCATTCCCCAAGAGGGGGGAAGATCGTACGTACATAACTCCTCCTGCGACATCAAGGTTGCATTCAGAACTTCACAGGATGACGACCAGCTATGACGAAATCGCGGGCGGTAGGAAGGTAGGGTTAGAAAATATATTTTAAAAAAATCCTCAAAATTGACAAAAGGTTATATCATTTATATTGACATTGTAACAATTAAAAAAAAAAAGTGACAGGTGACGTGACTTTGCAGTTGAAAATATTTAAGTATCTCTAGTAGCTTTGGTAACTGTCGAGATAGACTATTAGTGACACAACCAGAAATTTACCAAGTAAAGTGTTTTTTTTAAGTATAATAATAACAATAAATAATAATAATAATAATAAAGGTGTAGTGTAGTATCAAGGCAAAAATAGCCTTAGCTTGTGAAGAGCCTTTTAAACAATAACGTTGTCCCTTTTCCGTAGGAATGGTGGTAAGTGACAGCAGAAGATATAAAAACGGTTAAAAACGGTACGGCGCACCGCAGAGACGTTCTCTTTCTCTCGCTTTTATATTAAAATAGACATTTACTAAAAACTCGTAAGATTTGTGAAACGAAATAATAGGTCTATACATTGTTGTAGAAACACTACACCAAAGATCATAGGGGAAATAATAGGCCTATACATTGTCTTCCTCTATGACATTGGGAACTTGGTAACACTCTCAGAAAAAGTGAAAAAAGAGAAACATCTTTGTCCATCAAACTTAAGAATCAAATTAATTTTCAAGGACCTGAATCAAACCGTATATACAGGATGAGTTTTAACTTAAGTTACAAAAGCTAGGAGCATATTCCTTATGAAAAACCAGGAGGAAAATGTGTATACAGTTTTGTTCTGAAATTATTACTAAGGGAGCAATGAGCCGTAGAAAATTATGCTTTCACCCTACCACGCAGCCACCAAGGGCCTGTTCCATGGCCAGCACTCTCACCAGACATGAATCCCCTGGATTTCTTTCTGTGGGATCACATCAAAAGTGCCGTGCACAGTACACCTGTGGAACGCGAACTCGACCTTCAGCCCCAAATTGTCGCAGCGTGGAACAGTGTCAGAAACATGTAACGTTAACTTACAGTTAGTTACAATTGGATCCATCCCGTTATAATGTTGATACGTAACTATCAAGAATTCATACCACCCGCTCAATAATTCCGACCCAAATAGAATCCCTACAATGGTACATTTCTCTGTTGTAGTCCCTGTAGGCTAATACGGAAAGATAATACGACACAGTATATTTCATACAGTACAATCTTCTGTAATATTACACTCATATTTGTTCAGGAACTTACCTTTGAAATCTTCTATCACTAGCCGCCACCAAAGCTGAACTACACCGTGCAGCTAATGTGAAGAATGGGGCCGAGCTAACGAGAGTCTACAATCAACGCGTGGTCATTCTCCGTCTAGTCAGATTGAATCTGAGGAATGACAACATGGAGAACTCTAGAAGACAACAATCCACCCGCCCTCTGACGGATGTCAGATGAACTTCCCCAAACAACACAAACATCCAATGATCGCCGACTTGTTCTAATTTTCCGATGGAACAACCCTACAAAGTGACTACGTGACCGATGACAGCTAGCAACTGCGTGCTAGAAATTACCTCCCCTCTTTCCGTGCAACGAAAATCACTATAAAACAGGCTGACATTGTCTAAAAACTTTGACTATCTAAAATCTACGAACGAGGACGGATCATTGTCGTCTACCTGGACAATGATCGGATAAACATTCATACATCATAAATTGGAACGTAACTATGGCAGTTACTTATAAAGAACTCTATTCATTTTCAACTTATAATATTTTCGTGTTAAAATCTTTATTTTGTGTTTTGCTTAATATTTAACTTTTTGCTTTATTATCTCAGTCGCTTAAATGTAACTTATATGCCGCCACTTAGGCGCGGTTGGTTAGTTGGTTAGTTTATTAGTTTGGTTTGAAATCCACCATTGGTAATTTTGTATTGAGTGAATTTAAATGTAAATTGTTAAAATGTGTGGACTTTTGTATTTTGCTATTTCACGCGACTGTAGATATAAAATCATTCTTGTTATTTTTTTTATATAATTTAAATTTTGTGCTAAATTTCAATCTTAAGTTTTTCTAAGATATAGTTAGTCCCGGGAGATTTTGACTAGCGTCTGGAAGTCAAACTCTCGCGTTATGTTTTATGTAATTGTAAATTTTCGTATTGTAACTTGTAATTGTTTGAGGAGCCCATCAGGCAAGAATATTTAATGTTTGTTTCATTTTTGTGGATATCTTACTCCACTTCACTTTTGGTAGTTTAACTTCGCTTTTGATGTTATAATCTACGTAATTTTGTGTCTCTTAAAGACGACCTGTAATAAATGTAAACATGGAAGGTTTACATTCTGCGCTTCACGTTATTATTTTCAGCATTATTCAGAATGATATAATGAGACCACTGTACTTTGCTTTATCTACGTTTATACTGAATAAACCATATTATTGTTATATTTTTAATTCTGCTTATATTTTCCTTTATGTCGATTATACCTTCTCCCTTTTATTTAATTGTGGTCGTTAAGTAGAAGGCACGGAGACGGTGTAACACTGCGCCACTCTGCTGTCCTTTTAATTAACTGATCTTCCTGTTTAATTAGTTAATTAATAACCTATATCATTGCTGAAAAATGTTGAAAAATTATACTGTATATTTTTGTTGTTGTTTTGAAATCATAGCCTGAGTTTAACCTTGTATCTCTTTCTGTTTCATAATGGAACACAATTTGACTACGGACGCTTCGACTGGGGAAGTAGTGACTGGCGAGCCGAGCGTGTTGTCTAAATCTGATGTTTACCGACTCAATAAAGAAAGCCTTATCTCCGAGCTTGCTAAGCGTGGACTGCAAGGTTCAACAGAAACCACCGTAGCAAGACTTCGTGCAGTTCTCGTGGGAATCCTTTCGGAGAGCGATACGTCTCGAGACCAGGCAACAGTGGGAGTGGAGAATCATCATTCAGTACCGGTGAGGGTTGGAGATCCAATTGAAATGTCACGCGTTTTGGTGAGTGATAAAATCCAAAGTAAAATTCTCGTTGATTTTGTAAATCGAATACCACTGTGTGATGGTCAGGACAGCTCATCTCTTTTTTTATTTTTACTTGAGGTTCAAAGGATTTGTCATTTAAATATCGGTTCTGAGTCCGAGTTTATTGCATTGTGTTTAGGTAAAACTTCTGGATATTTAACTCGTTTATTTTCTGAAGGGTTAGTTAATGGGTTAAGTTGGAAACTTATTAGTCGTAAGATATTAGACTGTCTTGTCCCTACTAGAGCTAAAGATATTTTGTGTAAGCAGTATGTACATCGCTTTCAACGTCCTGATGAGTCATTAAGGAGTTTCATCATGGCCATTTCTGAGGCCGTTGAAGTTTTAGGGTTAGATCTTTCTGAATGTCAGATAGTAGATATTATTTTGGAGAATGTGTCGCCCTTGTCTCGACGTCATTTTGTATTTACTTCTAAACCTAGTACGATAGTTGAGTTACATGAGCTAGCTTCACTAATTGAAGGTACTTTGTTGTCTGAAAGTGAGTTTCTGGAAAATCATGCACCTTTTATTGTTGACAATCCAGGCGTGGGTTCGAATCCTAGTTATTGTGGTAGGTCTAGGAATAATACTGCGATTTCTCAGTTGGGTGTGCAACCTGTGATGAAGAACCATATTGGCCCGCGAGCGTTGGATAGTAAGTTTTTGTCAGGAATTCGCTGCTTTAAATGTAAACAGTTAGGACATGTACAGATCAAGTGTAGTTCAGGAAACTAGTTGTGCGCCGTAAGAATCATGGGTCTTACGAGTCAAGCGCATTTCCATGCCCCCCTTCCCCTGTTGTAGTTCTTGTGCTTTTTTCTTTATGTTGTCTAGCGTTAAATAAATATCTGCCAGGCTCTCTCCCAGATGGGATAGACCCTGGTCAGTTGAATCTTTCTTAACACCCGTGTCGGTCAGGTTGATGTGCCAGACAGACCCGACCGATACGCGAAGTGCTCATGTGAGCCATCTTAAACTAATACCGACGCCTTAGAATGTCATAGTTTAATGGATAATGTTCGTAAGTTATTGTACTTACAGATTTAATTACTCCATTTTGGATTTACTTAGGTAAATGTAGGATGCCAAGAAATTTTTTTTATAAGTTTATGGGGACTTGTATTTGATCTTTTTGGTATTCCTGTTTTTGGTAAGACTTGGTGTCTTGATATTATTTGACTATTGTTGAGTCATTTAATGAACGGTCAATTAACGTAATCTCATTTTGTTAATTATAATATTGACCGGGTTTATTCATACTCTTAATAATAATGTGGAATCATGCCTAATTTATAGGTATATGGGGACCTATAATTAATCTTTTGGCATCCCTTATTAATTTGAGTCTTGTTTGATGGCATTGTGCCCTGGCTGTGAGCCAAATCGTGTTTAAAATTTAAATTTTGTTTACCATTAATGATATGTTTTATATCAGTGGTTTGTAGATATAGTGTTTTGTTATATATATATTGTTGGCCATGTGTATAGTTATTTACAGGTATTGAACCGTAATTGAACTTGTAGATAGTATGTGTTTATGAAATAAGTGAATAGTTTATATATTATTATGGCAAAAATTTGTTGAAGTTCCACTTCATGGAATTTGGATCACGAAATCAAATGTTGTTTTGATTTAATTATGACGTAACTTTCTCTATTCTATGTGTTGAGACACTCTATTCTAGATTGAGTGCTGAGAATGGACTTATTTTGAATATAGTGAGATTATGGTGATCTAACATTTGAAACTCTCAAACCTTTGAATAGGAACCTTCAAAAGTGTTGAGGGGGGGGACGCTCCTCCGATACATCTATGTAGGATTTCTATAGGATTTATGACTTTTTAGTTGTGAACTTTATTGTGAGAACTTGAGTTTGAACGTAGAAGAAAGAAGAGATTCTTCATGTGTTCATACAGACAATTAGACATGTGGTTGCGTATGACTTAACGCCACTTACACATCGACAACAGACTTGTTGTATATGATTTTTCGTTGCGCATCCTGTTTTCCTTTCTCTCCTGGTTTCTGGTAAAGTCTTCGTAGTGGTACCTACTGCTTGTCTAGATGATGGAATCTAGAGCTGAAAAAGATGGATCATCTCCTGCTGTTTGGGAAGATGATGTACAGAAGGCAACCTTGAGCCCTTTGATGTTCCGCCTTGCTGAGGACGGATGCTGCATCTTCTTATTCTCCTGGTCAAGGGGGGGAGATTTGTAACGTTAACTTACAGTTAGTTACAATTGGATCCATCCCGTTATAATGTTGATACGTAACTATCAAGAATTCATACCACCCGCTCAATAATTCCGACCCAAATAGAATCCCTACAATGGTACATTTCTCTGTTGTAGTCCCTGTAGGCTAATACGGAAAGATAATACGACACAGTATATTTCATACAGTACAATCTTCTGTAATATTACACTCATATTTGTTCAGGAACTTACCTTTGAAATCTTCTATCACTAGCCGCCACCAAAGCTGAACTACACCGTGCAGCTAATGTGAAGAATGGGGCCGAGCTAACGAGAGTCTACAATCAACGCGTGGTCATTCTCCGTCTAGTCAGATTGAATCTGAGGAATGACAACATGGAGAACTCTAGAAGACAACAATCCACCCGCCCTCTGACGGATGTCAGATGAACTTCCCCAAACAACACAAACATCCAATGATCGCCGACTTGTTCTAATTTTCCGATGGAACAACCCTACAAAGTGACTACGTGACCGATGACAGCTAGCAACTGCGTGCTAGAAATTACCTCCCCTCTTTCCGTGCAACGAAAATCACTATAAAACAGGCTGACATTGTCTAAAAACTTTGACTATCTAAAATCTACGAACGAGGACGGATCATTGTCGTCTACCTGGACAATGATCGGATAAACATTCATACATCATAAATTGGAACGTAACTATGGCAGTTACTTATAAAGAACTCTATTCATTTTCAACTTATAATATTTTCGTGTTAAAATCTTTATTTTGTGTTTTGCTTAATATTTAACTTTTTGCTTTATTATCTCAGTCGCTTAAATGTAACTTATATGCCGCCACTTAGGCGCGGTTGGTTAGTTGGTTAGTTTATTAGTTTGGTTTGAAATCCACCATTGGTAATTTTGTATTGAGTGAATTTAAATGTAAATTGTTAAAATGTGTGGACTTTTGTATTTTGCTATTTCACGCGACTGTAGATATAAAATCATTCTTGTTATTTTTTTTATATAATTTAAATTTTGTGCTAAATTTCAATCTTAAGTTTTTCTAAGATATAGTTAGTCCCGGGAGATTTTGACTAGCGTCTGGAAGTCAAACTCTCGCGTTATGTTTTATGTAATTGTAAATTTTCGTATTGTAACTTGTAATTGTTTGAGGAGCCCATCAGGCAAGAATATTTAATGTTTGTTTCATTTTTGTGGATATCTTACTCCACTTCACTTTTGGTAGTTTAACTTCGCTTTTGATGTTATAATCTACGTAATTTTGTGTCTCTTAAAGACGACCTGTAATAAATGTAAACATGGAAGGTTTACATTCTGCGCTTCACGTTATTATTTTCAGCATTATTCAGAATGATATAATGAGACCACTGTACTTTGCTTTATCTACGTTTATACTGAATAAACCATATTATTGTTATATTTTTAATTCTGCTTATATTTTCCTTTATGTCGATTATACCTTCTCCCTTTTATTTAATTGTGGTCGTTAAGTAGAAGGCACGGAGACGGTGTAACACTGCGCCACTCTGCTGTCCTTTTAATTAACTGATCTTCCTGTTTAATTAGTTAATTAATAACCTATATCATTGCTGAAAAATGTTGAAAAATTATACTGTATATTTTTGTTGTTGTTTTGAAATCATAGCCTGAGTTTAACCTTGTATCTCTTTCTGTTTCATAATGGAACACAATTTGACTACGGACGCTTCGACTGGGGAAGTAGTGACTGGCGAGCCGAGCGTGTTGTCTAAATCTGATGTTTACCGACTCAATAAAGAAAGCCTTATCTCCGAGCTTGCTAAGCGTGGACTGCAAGGTTCAACAGAAACCACCGTAGCAAGACTTCGTGCAGTTCTCGTGGGAATCCTTTCGGAGAGCGATACGTCTCGAGACCAGGCAACAGTGGGAGTGGAGAATCATCATTCAGTACCGGTGAGGGTTGGAGATCCAATTGAAATGTCACGCGTTTTGGTGAGTGATAAAATCCAAAGTAAAATTCTCGTTGATTTTGTAAATCGAATACCACTGTGTGATGGTCAGGACAGCTCATCTCTTTTTTTATTTTTACTTGAGGTTCAAAGGATTTGTCATTTAAATATCGGTTCTGAGTCCGAGTTTATTGCATTGTGTTTAGGTAAAACTTCTGGATATTTAACTCGTTTATTTTCTGAAGGGTTAGTTAATGGGTTAAGTTGGAAACTTATTAGTCGTAAGATATTAGACTGTCTTGTCCCTACTAGAGCTAAAGATATTTTGTGTAAGCAGTATGTACATCGCTTTCAACGTCCTGATGAGTCATTAAGGAGTTTCATCATGGCCATTTCTGAGGCCGTTGAAGTTTTAGGGTTAGATCTTTCTGAATGTCAGATAGTAGATATTATTTTGGAGAATGTGTCGCCCTTGTCTCGACGTCATTTTGTATTTACTTCTAAACCTAGTACGATAGTTGAGTTACATGAGCTAGCTTCACTAATTGAAGGTACTTTGTTGTCTGAAAGTGAGTTTCTGGAAAATCATGCACCTTTTATTGTTGACAATCCAGGCGTGGGTTCGAATCCTAGTTATTGTGGTAGGTCTAGGAATAATACTGCGATTTCTCAGTTGGGTGTGCAACCTGTGATGAAGAACCATATTGGCCCGCGAGCGTTGGATAGTAAGTTTTTGTCAGGAATTCGCTGCTTTAAATGTAAACAGTTAGGACATGTACAGATCAAGTGTAGTTCAGGAAACTAGTTGTGCGCCGTAAGAATCATGGGTCTTACGAGTCAAGCGCATTTCCATGCCCCCCTTCCCCTGTTGTAGTTCTTGTGCTTTTTTCTTTATGTTGTCTAGCGTTAAATAAATATCTGCCAGGCTCTCTCCCAGATGGGATAGACCCTGGTCAGTTGAATCTTTCTTAACACCCGTGTCGGTCAGGTTGATGTGCCAGACAGACCCGACCGATACGCGAAGTGCTCATGTGAGCCATCTTAAACTAATACCGACGCCTTAGAATGTCATAGTTTAATGGATAATGTTCGTAAGTTATTGTACTTACAGATTTAATTACTCCATTTTGGATTTACTTAGGTAAATGTAGGATGCCAAGAAATTTTTTTATAAGTTTATGGGGACTTGTATTTGATCTTTTTGGTATTCCTGTTTTTGGTAAGACTTGGTGTCTTGATATTATTTGACTATTGTTGAGTCATTTAATGAACGGTCAATTAACGTAATCTCATTTTGTTAATTATAATATTGACCGGGTTTATTCATACTCTTAATAATAATGTGGAATCATGCCTAATTTATAGGTATATGGGGACCTATAATTAATCTTTTGGCATCCCTTATTAATTTGAGTCTTGTTTGATGGCATTGTGCCCTGGCTGTGAGCCAAATCGTGTTTAAAATTTAAATTTTGTTTACCATTAATGATATGTTTTATATCAGTGGTTTGTAGATATAGTGTTTTGTTATATATATATTGTTGGCCATGTGTATAGTTATTTACAGGTATTGAACCGTAATTGAACTTGTAGATAGTATGTGTTTATGAAATAAGTGAATAGTTTATATATTATTATGGCAAAAATTTGTTGAAGTTCCACTTCATGGAATTTGGATCACGAAATCAAATGTTGTTTTGATTTAATTATGACGTAACTTTCTCTATTCTATGTGTTGAGACACTCTATTCTAGATTGAGTGCTGAGAATGGACTTATTTTGAATATAGTGAGATTATGGTGATCTAACATTTGAAACTCTCAAACCTTTGAATAGGAACCTTCAAAAGTGTTGAGGGGGGGACGCTCCTCCGATACATCTATGTAGGATTTCTATAGGATTTATGACTTTTTAGTTGTGAACTTTATTGTGAGAACTTGAGTTTGAACGTAGAAGAAAGAAGAGATTCTTCATGTGTTCATACAGACAATTAGACATGTGGTTGCGTATGACTTAACGCCACTTACACATCGACAACAGACTTGTTGTATATGATTTTTCGTTGCGCATCCTGTTTTCCTTTCTCTCCTGGTTTCTGGTAAAGTCTTCGTAGTGGTACCTACTGCTTGTCTAGATGATGGAATCTAGAGCTGAAAAAGATGGATCATCTCCTGCTGTTTGGGAAGATGATGTACAGAAGGCAACCTTGAGCCCTTTGATGTTCCGCCTTGCTGAGGACGGATGCTGCATCTTCTTATTCTCCTGGTCAAGGGGGGGAGATTTGTAACGTTAACTTACAGTTAGTTACAATTGGATCCATCCCGTTATAATGTTGATACGTAACTATCAAGAATTCATACCACCCGCTCAATAATTCCGACCCAAATAGAATCCCTACAATGGTACATTTCTCTGTTGTAGTCCCTGTAGGCTAATACGGAAAGATAATACGACACAGTATATTTCATACAGTACAATCTTCTGTAATATTACACTCATATTTGTTCAGGAACTTACCTTTGAAATCTTCTATCACTAGCCGCCACCAAAGCTGAACTACACCGTGCAGCTAATGTGAAGAATGGGGCCGAGCTAACGAGAGTCTACAATCAACGCGTGGTCATTCTCCGTCTAGTCAGATTGAATCTGAGGAATGACAACATGGAGAACTCTAGAAGACAACAATCCACCCGCCCTCTGACGGATGTCAGATGAACTTCCCCAAACAACACAAACATCCAATGATCGCCGACTTGTTCTAATTTTCCGATGGAACAACCCTACAAAGTGACTACGTGACCGATGACAGCTAGCAACTGCGTGCTAGAAATTACCTCCCCTCTTTCCGTGCAACGAAAATCACTATAAAACAGGCTGACATTGTCTAAAAACTTTGACTATCTAAAATCTACGAACGAGGACGGATCATTGTCGTCTACCTGGACAATGATCGGATAAACATTCATACATCATAAATTGGAACGTAACTATGGCAGTTACTTATAAAGAACTCTATTCATTTTCAACTTATAATATTTTCGTGTTAAAATCTTTATTTTGTGTTTTGCTTAATATTTAACTTTTTGCTTTATTATCTCAGTCGCTTAAATGTAACTTATATGCCGCCACTTAGGCGCGGTTGGTTAGTTGGTTAGTTTATTAGTTTGGTTTGAAATCCACCATTGGTAATTTTGTATTGAGTGAATTTAAATGTAAATTGTTAAAATGTGTGGACTTTTGTATTTTGCTATTTCACGCGACTGTAGATATAAAATCATTCTTGTTATTTTTTTTATATAATTTAAATTTTGTGCTAAATTTCAATCTTAAGTTTTTCTAAGATATAGTTAGTCCCGGGAGATTTTGACTAGCGTCTGGAAGTCAAACTCTCGCGTTATGTTTTATGTAATTGTAAATTTTCGTATTGTAACTTGTAATTGTTTGAGGAGCCCATCAGGCAAGAATATTTAATGTTTGTTTCATTTTTGTGGATATCTTACTCCACTTCACTTTTGGTAGTTTAACTTCGCTTTTGATGTTATAATCTACGTAATTTTGTGTCTCTTAAAGACGACCTGTAATAAATGTAAACATGGAAGGTTTACATTCTGCGCTTCACGTTATTATTTTCAGCATTATTCAGAATGATATAATGAGACCACTGTACTTTGCTTTATCTACGTTTATACTGAATAAACCATATTATTGTTATATTTTTAATTCTGCTTATATTTTCCTTTATGTCGATTATACCTTCTCCCTTTTATTTAATTGTGGTCGTTAAGTAGAAGGCACGGAGACGGTGTAACAAACACACCAGGCATGTGTCAAAGAGTGCGACAGTAAATGCTCCGGCGATTTCGGTGCTGTCTGGATGTTGGTGGCCAGTAATTTAAACATCTGCCATGATAAGACACGAATGTTTGCACAAGGACTGTTGTAGGGTTACCTACTATGTATTAAGTAATAAAAGTACATACTTATCTTCAGTTACTATTTTTTTCCTACTAATTTGTTACATCGTTATAAAATTGTTGTTTAGTCTTAAGTAAATGATTTTCAAGGACTCATTGCTCCCTTCATGACTTCAGAGCAAAACTTTATACACATTTTCTTCCTATTTTTTCATAAGAAATATGCTCATAGCTTTTGTAACATAAGTTAAAACTCACCCTGTATATTGCGTATAGCTCAGAAATTATTGGGCCTATAAAACATATCTAAATAAAATATTTTTTTATCTTTAATAACAACTATTTTACAATGATAAGTTATTTCGTATCTCGATTAGATGCGGGGAAATGATGAAAATTCGAAAATTTCCTCTATGTAAAGTACCCTCAAAGTAATTTTCATAAGAAAATGAGAAGTTCCATCTTGTTTATAGTGATAAACAGTGTCTAAATACAAAATTTAATCAACATCTTTAGAGTGGATTTTGAGAAAATCGATTTTTTCTCTTTTTGCCTTAATTTTAGGGTTAGATGTAAAAAAAACCTCGGGGGGGAACTTATAAAACCCAGATACCAAGTTTTAGCCCAATCGGTAAAACAGTTTCACTTCTAGCCCGAGCAGACCTTAACCACTCAGTCTTTTTTTTCAGTGGCGTACCAGTTTAGGATATAAGTGCTACGACTGCACCAGAGAAATCGGCGCCCATAAAGGAAAAGAGAAAACAATAGTCTACTAAAAAAAGCAATGTTGCTATTATACTTATAAATACATTAACTAAGTCCACTCTCAACAACCATTATTTTCTTTAGGTATTCATTAACTAACGTTATAGGTCTACTAGGGTACATACTGTTGATACTACGCCACTGCTTTTATTGTTAATGAAAATGTAATCACCTCCTTCTTCCCTCCCCCCCTTCCACCCAAAGTATCTAAACGAAACCAGGAATGTCCAACATCACAAACACGCCTGACCAAAGATGTTTGACTGATACCAGTAAATTCACCTCTGCTATTGAGACTAGCTACAAAAAACATTCCGCCTGCAAGTAGACAACTTCTCATGCACCTGAGTAACCGAGTTCACCGACTCACGAGACGCGGATTCAGGTACTTTTTTTCGGGTGTGTAACCATGGGAGCTTCCAGTCATTCTGCTAGAGAATCATTACTTTAACCCGCTTCGGTGGCCGCATGGTCTAAGCAGCTACTTTCGCAATACACTGGACTGCCGATGATGGGAAGATCGTGGTTCAATCCCGATCGGGTGTCCTGAGTTTTTTCCTTAAATTGTTTTACACTTTCTCTCTACACGCAAATGTGGGTACACTTAATCTAAATTAAACTTTCCCCATCTCTAACCCATTAGCGTAATTAGTACACAAGTGGTTTACCCGAATGGGTAATAAGACGAGGTGCTAAAAAAATATTAAAAAATAATTAGACGTCCACAACAATATTCAAATTGTTATATTCAAATTTTGATGGATAGTTTTTGTTCGACTAATTTAATTAAACCAGTTTAAGGCGGCCGCCTCGGTCAACGAGAAAGTATCTATCACCCACACAGCTTATGACACAATGGTCTGTGTCGTTTTCTGGAAATACGCCTCTAATCTGTGTAAGTTTAAACTTACTTTTACCCTTCACCTGCATCCACCTTTTGTAATATAAATAAGAACTAGGGGAAATAAGACTACGAAGCGTCTTATCTTAAGGTAAATAGGAACGCTCACTGCTACACTCCATTCACGTTAGGAATTATTCTCTGAAAGGTCTTTTTTCCTACTAATATCCTGCTATATAATAGATTTCTGGTAGGGGAAAAGGCCTTTCAGAAAACAATTCCTACGCTGAACAGACTTTAGTTCTCAAATATCTTACATTTTCTGTTGTAAGCCTATTAAAAAAATTACTGTATTTGTTAGAGGAAGGCTAAATTTAGAGCCTTTTTTTCATCAATCTTAGTCTAACAGTTCCACAAATATGCTTAAAAAGTCGTTGAAAATGAGTTAATGTCAAATTTTCACACATTTATTTCTATTAATAAAACTCAAACTATAGGGTTGTTAAGGAAAAAAGAGCCCTTTTGGACTATTTCAACTTAATTTCAGAGTGAAATATATTTTGAAACAACGCATCGTAGAATTAAATATTGCGTCAAAGCTGAACGTCTGCGCGGCAATTTATAAATTACAGAGGCGGATAAAAATACGTGTCTAGTTTTACCTAGTTTGCCGGCCAAGGGAGATCCCAGGATTTGAATACCGATAGCGTATACTGAGTTTTTACTCCTTAAAACATCCATCAACCATCCTTGACATATTTAAATTAATTTAAAGTTTTTAAAACTCTTATAGAGATCATATGGTCAAAGGCCAGTCAATCTCAGATATATTAAGCTTGCCCTATGGTCTTGCGATGTCTACTCTTGTGTTTTACTGACCCTTGCACGGGATCAGACACAAATACTAGGGGTGTTGACACCGAACGTACAGGCTGCAATTCGCCAACGATAAGGAGCACGTAATGGGAAATGGGGTGGGGAGGGGGGGAGTAGGTTCTCTTTGCGAAAGAGACAAAAAAAACTCGGCCCTTGAGATCAATGCGACTAAACTTTAAAGTCCGGTGCACAAATAAATTTAATGGCCGAGCAAAGCGAGGTTAGGTTTTAACTTGATCCTTTGGCATTTCGTCTGTTTGTCTGTACCTTTGTTCCCAGGCCGAACGAGGTATGTACTGTACATGGTTTTTCCAATCTGTTTATCAGTTTTAAGATGGCAGCCGCTCAAAAAGGTTTTCGTTTAATAGCTCATCTCAAGTGTTTTGAATTTATAATTCTAAGCAATCAATCGAGTACCTAGGGTTTATTAAAAAAAAATATAGTAATATTATTTTGCAAGCTTGAACGGTTACTATCTATGAATATGAATAGAGTATTAATCTGTTTTCTGCCTAACTTGAGCACCAAGGGAAAATATCCACTTAAAATTCAAGGAGAAATTATAGAAGATATTTCAACTTGAAAAACAAAGATAAATATTAAGACGGGGGGAGGGGGGAAGACGTCAATAAAGCCATACCAACCTAACGGCCACAGTCAGATGGTGAATAAAGTGCCAACTTATGCGGATAGAGGGTGTCATGTGATCAGCAAAACAAACCCTTCGACCGTTAATCTCAGTTTTCTAGACCAAAACCACTATTTTTTTAATTATTAATTCAAGTAGCTCCTAATATATTTTGTCCTCACGAAGCTGAGCTTATCCTGTTCCAGACTCAATGATTCACAGAAAATTAGAAGACAGAACAGAGAGAAATACTAGTTGCTGGCTCTAATAATGTGCAGTGTTGTCAGATCTGACATTTAAATATTTTAGAAACCAACATGAATGAACCATAACGTATAAAGTTTCAAATTTCAAAAAATTATTTAACAAATCGAGAACAAAATCGAAGACAAAATCAGTCCGTATCAAAAGTCTTATTTCGGGGAGTGCCCCTAAAAATCAGGCGAACGGTTTCCTTACTTTAGTAACCGTCAGCTACCAACCTTTCTACTGAGATTCCTCTAGAGTCGGGAGGAAGAGCCCGTACCACTGACAAAATGGTTAGGTGGTTGACCACAAGTATAGGAGACGTATTTCAAAGAAAGTGTGTCCTAAAATTCACTCCCCACACAAAGTTGCTACAGAGGAGATCATTTAGAAGCGTTGCAGATGTTAAGAAATTCCGGATTATTTATGAAGTGGTTTGATATTTTAAAATATAGTTTTCACCAAAATGTAGGCGAAAGTGCTGACCGGTTAAAAAGTTAAAGTGTTTTAAAAAAAAAGTATGATAGCTTACTTAAAACACTACAAAACAATCTCACATTATCTTAAAATTTTATGTTTTGACCATATCTGAACTCATACATATTACAAAAATGATTCTGCAAAGTATATATAAGAACATATTTACTACTTCAAGAATAATAGAATTTAAATTAATCGTTTTTTATTAGCAAGCTTTATTACCTTTGTGCTGACCTTTAGCGACATTTTGTCCAAGGCTCGAAATGAACTTAATTGACGATGAAGATGGTCGAGAGTCGAACCTTGGCCAATGGTTCTAGGTGCAATTTTCCCCTTGTGATTTAAAAAGCTTTTAAGATAAATTACCTTTTAGTCGCCCTCCCAATTATAGTCTCTTAAATCAATTAATTGATTACCTACTTGTAGAATGCAATAAAAAAACCAATGGCATGACACAATCGTAATACTTTCTCATATAATTATTTCAAATTTTCATAAAACAGTCAACATTAAAATACCCTCAAATTAATTTTTATTTGAAAAACAATTTTACAGTGCCATTTGTATGATAAAACACTCACCGAATATATATAGCAGCGCGTCTTACTACCCGTTCGGGTTATACGCTTAAGTACTAATTACGCTAATGAATTAGGAATTGAGAAGGTTGAATTTAGAGGAAGTGAACCTGCATTTGCGTGGAGGGAGAGTGGAAAACATTTAGAAAAACCACCCCAGTTCACCCGACCGAGATTCGAACCTCGAGCTCCCGTCCTCGGCGGTCGAGCTCAACACGACTAGCGCGTTAGCCAACTACGCCACCGAGGCGGGTTCACAGAATATACATTAAGAACGAAATTGTAAGGGCCATTTGAAAAAAAATAGTCAAATTTTCAAAATCATTCATCAGTTAACCATCGTTAAATGAAGAGACGGGGTAAAAAAACCTACAGCCCTTTTTCTTACAAAAAACCCTTCTCAGATGCCCATTTATAATTTCCAAAAATCATTCATGAGTAAACTTTTATAAACACCGCGTCTTAGTACCCGTTCGGGTTAAACGTTTATGTACTTATAACGCGAATGGTTTAAGGTATGAGGAAGGTTATATTTAGAGGAAGTGTACTCGCATTCGCGTGGAGGGAAAGTGAAAAACCATTTTGAAAAACCTCATTACACCCAAACGAGATTCGAAACTTATTCTTCCCGTCATCAGCAGACTAGTCTACTGCGAGAGCGACGTCTTAGACCATGCGACCACCAAAGCGAGTCTGAGTAAACTTTCCTTTATTAAAGCGCTAGAGTAAAAATCAATCACAATTTGGTCTCGACTGTAGCCACGTTGGGGGGCGTTCAAGTATTACATAAGCACATTTTTGGCCATTTGTAGCCCCCCCTTGTAAGGAAAAATAAGGAAATACCTGACCCCTCCCTTTTGCTTACGTAAGATACGTCAACTTTTTTCATTTGTTCACAGGAATAACCATTCTTTTTTTTTTCATGCAATTTTGCTTATAGCCTGAACAGATAGTAAGACGCAATGATAAAAAAATGTAAAAATTAATGCAATTTATAAATTGCTGGTAGTTATTAATATAGAGACGTAAATTAATACTGCGAAATAATTGACAATTAACACTGGTATACAATGGATTTAAATCTATTGAACTGGTAAAATTAAAACAAGTTAAAACATTATAAAAGTTTAAAATTTCAATTTACTTTTAATAGAAGTTATAAAAATGTATCATTGATGAATACATGAATATTATAATTATAAAAAATACCCTAAGCTCCATTTAAGCTTCTCCACTTCTTCCTCGTTTAGCCACTCAGCATCTTCATTGCTGCCCGAAGTCCAAGCGGCTTGTGATGCCTCAAGTTTGCCCATCTTTCTCTGTCTTACGTAAGCATTGTTCTGACACCCCCCAACCCCTTTGTCAGCAAAAAATAAGCAAAGCTTGAACCCCCCCCCCCCACCGCTCCCTCCTTTATGGTGCTTACGTAATACTTGCCCGCCTCCTTATAAGGCATGGGGACATACCTAATTGTAAAACTCAATTTTTTGAGTTTAGGGGTACGTAGTACGTCAATATCCACAATAAACTAAAAATCTAAATTCTGAAAATTGAAAAATGACACCTGGACACGGGCATCAAACCCGGGACCTTTGGCTTAGTACGCCAATGCTCTACCCACTGAGCTATCCAGGAATCGTCCCGTGCCCAGGGTCATTCTTCACTCATATTTTAAGGCAGAGTTTATTATGGACGTGCGGAAATCGTCGGCTACAAATGTGTGATTTAAAAAAATTAAGATCATGCAATTTTCAAGATTACAAAATTTTCTTTTTACGAGAAAGTAAAATATTAGCGACTTTATTTTCTCTATATTCTGCGTTTTACCGCTTGTAACATCTTTCCACGAGTGTAGCAGTGGTTAAATTAAATAATTTGTCTGCTGGCGCACTGTTGCTCTTTGTTTTAAGGGCCCTGTTGGTCACTTGTTGCATGTGTACCACCATGAACCCTCCAATCAGTTGATGAGAGGTTATCGATCAGCAGCAAATAAGGTCGAACTACAACATAGTGATAGCACGTTGTTTTTAACATTCTCGAGGACAAAATAGACTAGCAGGATTCATAAACATTAAAATGTCTTATTATTTAAAACTGTTTAAAACAAACGTCTCATATTCAAATCACTTATCCAAGTAGTCATTCTTTAAAACAAGTTTTATATTCCATTTAAAAAAAAGAGAGCATAATATAAATTTTAATAAATTAGATTGAATATAAAACATAATATATCTGAAAAGTAATACAATACTTATTTTAAAAATTGACATTACTCTTGAGTAGATAGTACTACTTTATATGATATATAGTTGAAAGATAAAAATTGCGTTTAAAAAATAATAAATTTATAAAACTAGAACAATTATCAAATGCTCTGTCTGAAAGCTTAAAAGTTTCATTTTGGAGGGAAGGGGGGGGGGGGGGGAGGGGCGCTAGTGGGAAGATATGGGGGAAAAGAAAGTGAAAAAGAAATGACAATGATAGGTTAAGTGGACTACACGTCAAATTCGTCGGGGACATGGAGGTCCGGGATTCAAATCCCGGGACAGGTGTGATGAGGGGGTTCTTTTCTAACTCCTTAAGACTATACACCCACAAAAATGCGTGCACATTTCCTCTGAATTCAACCTTCTTTATCCTTAACCGATCAGCGTAACTAGCTGCAAAACGCAAGGGCGGGCAGTAAGACATGGTGTAAAATAATAATAAATGAAGGTCATCGCCATCAAAAATACAAACGTTTATGGCTAACTGCTTAATTAGTGGAGGCGCTAGCTTACATTGAGTATGCATTTCAAGTATGACAAAATTTGACTTCTGATCCATGTTCTGGGACCCAGGCGATATGAAAAGTGATGTTCAATTCCGGGGTGGTCGACAACCCGTGGGGGAGGGGGTGAACGTTGTCACTTTAATATCAACTGGGTCCCGATAACATGGATCAGAAGTCAAATTTTGTCATACTTGAAATGCATACTCAATTTAAGCTAGCGCCTGGTCTAAATCAATTAAAATGAAAAACAGAATCTTTCTGATTTAATCAGCGATGTTTAATTTAGTTTCGGGGTGAGTGTTCTAACGACGCGACTGCTGGATCAGAAGTCCAAGTGCTTAGTTACTAGAAAAATAATTCAGCATCCGTCATGAATGGGCGCCGGAACTTTTCTTGTTCAGTGGGACGGGGGAGAGGAGGGGGGGGGGGGGGGAAGCAAAATGACGTAATGTCCAGGTTAAGTTAGAAACACATATGGGTGCGTCACACAGCTCTGCACGTGATAATAAAAGAATTAGATTTCTCTTTATTGCTTTTTAATTTGTTTTATCACCGCGTCTTACTACCCTTTCGGATTCTACGCTAATGTACTAATTGCGCTAAAGGTCTTAGGTATTAGGAAAGTTATATTTAGAGGTAGTGTGCTCGCATTTGCGTGGATGGAGGGTGGAAAACCATTTAGGGAAAACCACCCTGAGTACACCCAACCGAGAGATTCAAACCTCAATCTTCTCTCATCGTTAGTCTAGTCTACTGCGAGGGTAGCGCCCTATGTGGCCACCGAAGCGGATACTCTATTTTTTGATGGTTTACATTTAGAGCAATAATTTGACTAATCAAAATATCGAAACTTGTTCGAATTAAGGTTTGATTATAAATAGGCTATGATTTACAACTGGACTGGACTAGACAGGACAGAACTAGCTCAAGATGGAGATAAGTGGTGCTCTAAGTGCTGCAATGAACTTTTGAGTTCCTTATGCCGTAGAGTAAGTACGTACATAGTCACAAAGCATATAATATAATATATAATATTATAATTAATAATATATATATATATAATATAAGTATTCGTAGGATTTATGTGTGTATGATAAGAAGTATAAAGTCATGCAAATAAATTACGCGTCTAATAAGTTTGTTCGATGTTACTGGTAATGAGAATCCTAAGTCATTGCACACACACACTTTTCCTCAAATCTCCTTCACCCCTTCTCTTTCTGTTAAGATAATTATTTTAATTTGAAGTATTTAACGTGCACTTTATGAACCGACAGATTATATCAGTACACGACCTAGAGACAGTTTCTTAGTCAGACGTAGTACGCCTCAAGTGCAGCGCTATAAATAATACAGGACGACACCTACCTAAACTCAAATGTAATGGGTTAGTTTCGCATTTGAAACTGCCCATTCTATTCTGATATAGGTAGGTGTCGTCCTGTATTTAGTATCGTACTGCACTTGGGGCTTACTAAATCCGACGATTAAACTGGCTCTTATAAACTAACAAACCTAGAAAAGAAACAACACCCAGCCCACGGCCGTTAATTTATCATGGGAAAGAGGATACCCACATTTCACCAAATATACTTTTTTTTTGGTCATGCCAAGAATCGAGCACGATACCTTTAGCTCAAAGAGAGACAAGCTACAGACTGAGCAAGGTGCCAGACACATCATATAAAATAATTATTTAATGGGATGAGGAGGCTGAATTTTAATAGATGTACCCAAACTTGCGCGGGCGGAGAGAGTGAATCATTAATAGGCAAACAAACAAGCTCAGTGAACCAGACCGGGATCTGAACCCCGACCTTCCCCGTCACAGGCAAACCACCCTAAATGAGCTTTACAATCAAACCCAAGCGTCCCCCCCCCCCCGATGCGGGTAACTGCATTTATAAAACTAACAACGCTAAAAACAATCCTAAAAATGACACGACAAATTCTACTGAATGCTTGGTCATCATGGCAGAGTGTTGTAAACAAACTCCTTATCGATCAAAATGGCAAGCTACAACACAATAAGACAAAGACAATAAATATCGCAAGCCAAGAGATATATTTTATTATTTATTTGAGGTATTCAACTTGCACTTTCTGAACCGATTGATAACATCAGCATGAGAATTTATACAGGCTGGCTACAAAATATATTTTACAAAACTCCCTGACTTTTCCAGGTTTTCCAGGCAACATTTTTCAATTTTCCCAGACTACTTTTTTCCAGTTTTAATGGTGGATGATGACTTTTGTTTTATTTATTATTGATCACATATTAAAAAAAGTTTGCATCTACTAAACATAAAGTTTTATCAGTTATTTAAATTAAAATTTTATTTTATTTAGGTATTATTAACTTTTGTTTTAGTGTTTAGTTGCGAGATTAATGGGATATTTTAGACCTATTTTTAATTCCCCGACTTTTCCTTATTTTTAGTTAAATTCCCTGACATTTCCCTGTTTTCCCTGTCATCCAAAAATTCCCTGACTTTTCCAGGTTTTCCCTGTTTTCCTGTCTGTAGCCACCATGTTATACAAGCGAGAGCCCACCAATTTTATTGGAAAATATATTTTCACATAACTTCCCGGGTTCTTTTACATGACAAAATTGACATAAGACCGAAGGATTTACTTTCTCTCCGAGGAAGTTGTGATATACGGATTTTTATCGGTCAATAAGAATCTGTAAACCTCAGCTGGGTATGAACCCCCAATCATCGGGCCCTGAGGCGAGCACTTTATCACAAGACTACCGAGGTCGACCAAATATAATTATTTTGCACTACGTACTACTGTACTACTAACTGTTCGGGTCATGCGCATACCTACAATAATAGATTGAGGATGAGAAAGGTTGAATTTAGAGGAAGCGCACCCACCTTTGTACGGAGGGAAAGTGGGAAACCATTTAGGAAAAAAAAAAACACTTTGTACACCCGACCGGGATTTGAACCCCGATCTCCCCGTCATCGGCAGCCCAGTGTATTTCTGAGTGTGACGACTTTAGAACAGACATGTGAAACTTGTAGCCCACGCACCTTTTGATGTCCCGACATTACAGTGCGGCTCTAATTCACCATTTCTATAAACGATGAAAAAAATACACAATTTGGGAGTTGGAAATTGAGGATTACTTTGGGTGATTTAGCAAGTAAGCTCGGTGAACAGAATTTTTACTCTTTACTTTCTTGAGATCGATTGCCAAAAAGTGTTAAATTTGCGCGGCAAATTTGTGCAACGTTTGGCAGCGCTCAAGTGTTTAAACCGTTTGTTTTCTCTCACGGAACACTTAAACGAACACGCAGCTGTAATCAATTATTAGAGTGACTCCTACACCAGATTTAAACCCTTACCCCCTGTGCTGTAGGCAGTGGAAACTTTGTTTGGTAAATTTACATCTTATACTAGAAACGAAAACCAAGTAATAATAATAATAATAATATTTAGCACAGCGTCTTACTACCCGTTCGGGTTATACGCCTAAGTACTAATTACGCTAATGGATTAGGAATGGGGAAGGTTGAATTTAGAGGAAGTGAACCCGCATTTGCGTGGAGGGAGAGTGGAAAACCATTTAGGAAAAACCACTCCCAGTTCACCCGACCGAGATTCGAACCTCGATCTCCCCGTCCTCGGCGGTAGAGCTCAACACGACTAGCGCGTTAGCCAACTACGCCACCGAGGCGGGTAAAACCAAGTAACTTAATACCTCATTATATTATACAAATTATTATTTCAAAATTTATAAGAATTAATAATAAAAAATTAATTAAAACGTTGTTGCGTTACATATATAGCTAGAAATGAGGAAGGTTGGATTCGTAGTAAGTGTAAGTGCATTTTCGTGGAGAGTGGAAAACAATTTAGGGAAAAACCACCTAAGTATAACCGAATGGGATTCGAACCCCAATATCCCTGTCATCGGCAGTTTAGTTCAACACAAGAGCGACGCCTTATACAACGCGTCCAACGAAGCAGGAAGTATTAGTTGTCGGGCAGGACGATGTCCTAAGAAAACACACACTTTAATTGACAATAAAAAATACGGATAGCTCGAGCAGATAGTAAGGCCATCGCGGCTAACAACGACGATACATAAAAAGTCAATCAAAATCATTTAGAAAGCAAATTGGGAACGACAAATCACAACCCCAATCAAGACGGAAGAACTTTTCAGTCTGTGTTATCAAAGCCGCGGAGTAATATGGCAGTGGTCGATTTGACCTTGTTAATGTTTCAAAACATGTGCGTGACTCGCGAAACTCATTCAAAATGAGAGCAATCATTAGATATGGCAGAGCACTTATATTAGTTAATAGCAGCCCTCCTAACAGCCGGGTTGAGATGGAAATAAAATAACGGTGTGACAGTATAATTTTAAAATAAAGGGCCTTTCTCTATCTGATGGCTAGAAATGTTATTAGGTCTAGTTTCACATATTCATACGCCAAATCTTGTGGTCTGCAGTTGTCATATTGGATAATATTAATATCTACAGAAGAGTAAAATTTTAGCATCAGTGTCAGCAAAAAAAAAAAAGCATTTATATTTTATAAAAGTTTCTTCCTACCAAAATCATATTAAAAGTCTCGTGGGCTTACTAAGGACACATAATTCTTTATTTAAATTATAATTTAATAACTATCAGACAATGGTTTCCATGATTTGTGTTGTTGAAAAAGAAAAAACTCCATGGGGTCATGGTGGCGAAGAGAGTGCTGACATTTACGGATAGAAGGTGTCATGTGATCAGCACAAAGAACCCTCTGGTCGTTAATCTCAGTTTTCTAAACAAAGCCGCTAATAAAGTAGTTCTCAACTGTCCTCACGAGGCTGAGTTGACTCCGTTCCAGACCCACAGCTTCATAGAAAAATCTGGACGCAGCGGGGATTGAACCCGGGACCTCTGGATCTGTAGCCAGAAGCTCTGACCACTAGATCACAGAGACTTATTTTTTTGGTGAAGAGCCAGTTCTAAAACTAAAAATAGTTTGTGGGCTGTACGCCCACACACACACATACATTTTTGCGTCCAAGCAAACAAACGACCTAGGTAAATTAGTGTTGTTTCTTTTAAATTTAGAAAACCACGTGCACCTTTCGAGCTTCGAGGCGCAACATTTGTGGTTCACATGTCCAACAATTCGAGATTTAAAGACTAGTTATTAAAATTCTATTTTTAAATACGCCATATTATATATTATAATACTTGGGCTTCTTTCAAAACCAACATTTATATTACTTTTTTTTTCAATGATACGATATATTATAAGAAATAAAAACGTATGCGAACCACAGATGGTTCTCAAGCCTCACTTTGCCATCCTCCTGCGCTAAGAAGTAGCTAAACCAGTAACATGTTTTAAATAATATTTACACCCATAATCTATAATACCTGTCTGGACTGACCAGTTATATAATTCAATCAGTATTCAACAAGAGAGAAGTAGGTGGTAGGAATCGATATGGTTGAAAAATAGTATTTACTGTGCAACCTATCGGGCACGAACCTTGATCTTCCGAATGAGAGTCAGGAGTGTTAAACGTTCATCAAAACTCTGCCGTCTTAGGTTTTCTCTGTCCACTAGTTCACTATCTCTAGAAGTTATTTTAGCACCACGTCTTACTAACCGTTCGGGTTATACACCTATGTACTAATTACATTAATGGGTTAGGGATTAGGAGGAAGGTTTAATTGAGAGGAAATGCACCCGAATTTGCGTGGCGGAAGAGTGGGGGGAAACCGTTTAGGAAAACCACCCTCAGTGCACCCAACCGGGATCGAACCCCGATATCCCCGTCTTCGGCCACCTTGAGTTATGGTTGTTTTAAAAATAAATTGGTTAAATTCTAGTCAGCCATATGATTTTTTTTTAAATTTACATGTTAATTAACAACTTATCTATAGAGTAACGGTTGAGAAGGTAATATGAGGAAATGCACCCATATTAGCGTGGAGAAGGCATGGGAAAACTAGGATTTAATTACCTCTGTAAACCCCCCCCAATCGCCCTCCCAACTTCTTGTATTGTGAGACCACCGATACGGTCAATGTATCTTTTACTGACAAAAAAACAACAAAAAAACAAGAAGTACCTAAAACAAAGGACACCAGAAAACATCAAATAAGACAATGCTGCAATTTGGCAGGTTTTTCCTGGAAGACGTCCGGGCTATAGGTGGTTCAAGATAGCTTGGGCCTTTTCTGAAGCCCCAAGTGATATTATAGGAACAAACACATGTGCAGTAAAGATACAAGTACATAAGTAAAACTAAATAAATTTGAATTAAGGAAAGTAAGAGATTTTTTACTTTTTGATCGTATTTATTGCATCAACTATTTACAAAACAAGGGACGATAACAATGACAGTGTGAATGAGCGTGGAATACTTCGTAATAGCTGATTATTTCGTGAAAGTAGCCATAGTTGTTTCAGTAAATGTTTCCTGATTGGATTCATGGCGCAGAAACGGGGGGATCAGGAGAGGGGTACGGGGGTACATTTTAACCCCCCCCCCCTCGAATTGAGGGGAGTAAAAAGTATAATTTCTACCCCGCCAAAATAATATAGTAAACTTTGGATAATGTAAAGATCTTATTGTTGAGGAAAGATACAATGTTCACACTAAGTTAACATAGTAAAAATATAATGTGCTTGGAGCATACACGGAAGAGATTTTGGAAACTATGATTGTGTCGTGTTTGTTCTAGATTTAAGTTATTTCAAAAGTCGTGTGCTGATATAATCAGCCCGTTTATAAAGTGTATGCTAAATACCTCAAACAAATGAAAATAGTAAATAGATTCAAATTAAATCACTTGTCAAAGTGCAGTGGCATATTTGGAAAGCGGCTGCAACGAGTAACTCTATTTAGTTTTTTTTTTCCTTTTTCAATTGCTAGATAAAGGCTATCGTGAGCGAACGATACCAGCTTATGTATACAATCTAATTATAGTCCAGTATAAACGATACATTTATTGTACAAAACTTTGCACAATTATTTGTTTCACAATATCTTGTACATTATAGGAAATATAATGTGTCATGTATCAGCAATTTTTACTGTAAAACATTTGAGCTGGCAAACATAGATAGTCCTGTTTGTTACTCTTACTTTTTCCCTTTTTTAAAGATAGTATATTATTTGATTAAAACCCAAATACTTGATCAAAACTAATACAAATTAAAATTACAATGAACCTCATATTTAGAGGTTTGTCGGGTTTTTTTTAAGCACTGCGTCTTACTACTCGTTTGGGTTGTACACCTATGTACTAATTACGCTAATGTGTTAGGGATGCATAAGGTTTAGTTGAGAGAAAGTGCACCTTCATTTATGTGGAGAGAAAGTGGAAAAATATGTTGGGGAAAGCCACCTTGAGTAAGCACGACCGTGATTCGAACCCCGATCTCCCCGTCATCGGCAGTCTAGTTTATTGTGAGAGTGACGCCTTATTTGAACACCCAAATGGGATTTTCGAATGTAAAAAAATAAAAAAATCTGAAATGAGTTTTTTTTTAAATAAATAGGAATGACTAGGTAAATATTTACAGAAAAGTTACGCAATTAGTATTTAACAAAAAAAAAAAAGAGGCAAAAAGCCATTGCAGTGGCTAACACATTGTATTCAATAGTATGCACTGTTTGATAAATATTTTAGTAAAAATTGTATGCAATTAATTTGACGAAGATATTGTATAATTTCTCGCACAACTTTCTCCGGGGACGAAGTAGAGCCGTCGGTCCCATGTCGATTGTGGCATGTAAAATAATCCTGGAAGGTATGTGAAAATACCTTTCCCGGAAAAATTGGTAAGCCCCTTTGCTCTCGCTCAGAGAAATTCTCATGTGCTCGTAAAATCAATCGGTTCAGAAAGTACACGTTAAATACCTTTAATAATAAAATAAGTAATTCGCGCACAAAATTGTGTACAATAAATTGTATCGTGTGTTCGGGGCTTAAGACAAGTGAGAAACGCTCCTTGCGAGTCAAATCACTGCTCATGGCAAGCAAGTTCAGTGACGAACATTAATAACACAAGTAAAGTCATTTCAAGACCTCTCTTTTCCCCTCGCTTCCAGTGTGTCTTCATGACATTTATTTAAGAGGGACATCCCCTTCGCTTTGACGCATTAAACCTCGTGAGCTCTGCATAATTAAGTCCTTAATATTTTTAAATTTTGTAAAAACCATGTCCGTGTCCTTAACCGCCCAATCAAAATTGTTGAAATAACACTATTCAAGTAGATTTTATAAACACTATCAACAATAAGTTTTAGAAAATGGTGATCATTTCCCTTTCATCTCACTGATGATTTAATTACGATTCGGACATCGATATTAATCTTATTGATATATCTGCGAATGATTTTCCGTTGCCGACCGTAACGACAATTTTGAAGAATTTTAAAGTTGATCCAACTTCTACGGAGTGATACGGATTACGGACTTACGGATCGTGACTATGAATAAATCACTCTCTTACTGAGGAGTCGATCTCTTCTTATGGACCAGTATAAAGGAATTAAACCCCAACATTGAGATAACTTTATTCTAAAACATAAAACTTCAATTCGCGATTTTTTTTTAACTCGTAAAAATTGGATGAAATTATCTTGAAATGAAGCGAGAACAAAGGCAGAGTCGGTGAACGATTAGTAATCCTGACTTTAAACAGTTCGAGATTCGATCCTAACCGGCTGGAACGTGAAAATACTCCTCCTTTACCGGTCTCATACTCCCTCCCACTCACATAGGTGGTCACACGGTCTAATGCATCAGTATCACAATAAAGAGGATTCCCTGCAATGGGCAGGTCTGAGTTCAAATTTTGGCCGGGTGCACTGGAGTTGGTTTTCCATCCTCCTCTCTTTACGATGATTCAGGTGCGAAAATACCTACTCCATCAAGGTCGCCATTATTTCCCTGGCAAAACAGTATTTTTTTTACTCCAGGTTTTCTACAAGGAATTCATATTCTTCCAGACACTTGGTATTATAGAGAAATGAAAATTAGCTTTTCATCAATTAGACTATTGTGAAGTCATCCCAATGGGATTAAGAACAAGTTTAACCTTAACGAAAATGATGCAATTTTTACGCAATTAAGTTTAAAAAAGAAAAGAAAACACGTTTTTGAATCAACAGGCTTAGTTCTTCAGTCCGGCTTTACTTCTATGAAAAGGACCTAGTATTTAAAGCTTGAAATTAAGTGTCCCAAATTCACAAATATTCCAGTAATTTTTTGTTGTGAAATTCCCTGTGTTTTCCCGGCTCTCCTCGTTTCCCAGGGGTATGGCAACACCAATCATCCCTGCCTCAAATTAACACGTTAAGGACGTTGGCTACCTGTGACGTCACAGCCGATCAAGATACGATTTCCCATGTTAATGTATTTACGTTTTATTCAACGAGTTTTAAAGATATAACGTTGAAACAAACACCAAAAATTCTTAAATAATCCTAAATATAGTCGTAAAGTGTCACAAAATTATTATTTTTTATCTCTATGTAGTTTTTTGTAAAGGTATTTTTTTTATAAATCCTCTACAACTTAGGCTATTTGGCTTGGTCACAAAAATGGCCTGTAGGAGTCTTCCTGCCAGAATGTAGTTTGGATCTTGGTCAGATGAAGCACCTTCCGGAAGATCGATTGACTGTTGATGTTTGAGTGGGCATCTCAACTCCCAGTTGTTCTGCAATAGCCAGGCGGATTCCTCTTAGAAGTGGAGGGGTTTCAAGCATCTGAATCATCCAAGCATAATCATTTCTTCTCCCAATACTAAAAGAAAATTTCCCCTAAGATTTGCTTTTTGGTTTACTGAAAAAGTGTTTTCTTTGTAGATTATGTAATCTATTCAAGAAGGCAGCGTTGATAATTCCATAAAAAAAAAAAGGTAAATAAGTAATCGCCATATTTTCCAGCTGTAGCTGTATGTTGCACACATTTTGTCATACACATCTACACCTTCTTTCGTACTTGTAGGCTTGTAGAAAGTAATATTATATTATCATAAAAATAAAAGTTGGCTTACATCTTATATACTGTTTTCAGAAACCATAATATGTTGAAAGTTCGATAACAATACTGAAGCAAATTAGCTAAAACTGTATTGCATTTGTTTGAATGACATACTTTGTGTAGAAGTCCTAAGTTTAAACGATAATTTAGGGCATAGTCTTGTAGGAAGTAGGGTATCTACTAAATCCTGATTTTAGTAGGAATCCCAATCTGTAAGGCTTCATTTCGTACCAGAAAACTATCATATTTTAGTATTTTGGTAGGATAAACGGCCATTTAAAATGGAAGTAGAAATTCCCTTTTGTAAGGTATTTTATTCTACCTAAAGACTATTATAGGGTAGGATTCTGGTACGAGATAGTCTTCCAAACGAGCTTCCTTCAAAAATAATCGTGTATATTAGCCTACATTAACTTATTTAAAGAAAAAACTCACCTGTTTCGAACTTTGTTATGCTCTTCAAAGCTTTTACTAACACATTTATTTCATTAAACTAATCACACATTGTTGTATCTAATATATTCAATCAAATTAATGAACGATGTCAAAATGCCACATTGCCTTGTATGGGTGTAAGAGAGAGATATACCCGAAAGTTTCCTTCTTTCTTACACAATGGTATGCAGAAGACAGCTCGTTCAGCCACAGGTGTCCATCCAGTTATATTAGAGAGATATGCGCCCACCATCCCACAAAATAGGTTTTAGACTTGCACTCGACAAGACCAAGGGCCTTAAGGAAGGATAGAAGGAAATGCAAGTAAAGGTCAATATTTTTTCGGCAAAAATGAAAAAAAAAGTCTAATATTGCTTCAGTAGTTACATTTTGTTTCATTTCTATTACATGTCATTTGACAGTTTTTGAATATCTCTCATAGACATACCTTAATTTGAATATATCTTTTTCTCCTCATCTAACACGTTTCTGTTCAAATGCTGATATGCGCATGAGCAGGGCCCGGATTTTGATGACGTGTCATCTTTTTTTTTGTTAACCAAAGACAATGTTAACCAAAGACAATGCTTACGCGTACATGGATTCTATTCATAATCTCATCTCCGCTGGTTGTGGAAACGATTTTTTACAAGTCATTCTTTGGTCATAATTTGTTAATTAGGATTTTTAGGTAATATTTTCTTGGTTTGCTTAATTTTTTATAGTAATTTAAAATCATTTTTGAGTCTTCTTGTATCATTTTTTAGCCATTTTAAAGCATTTATGTTGAAATGTGCCATCGATATTTTATAGATGAATAAATACTCAAATATAGCTTTTCAACATACAATTGTATGAAAGGGTTGCGTTGGGAGACTATAGCTATCACTTCTGAAGCAGATATTTGTAAATAAATATTATATTTAGTGGAATGCAAGAGTTTAGTTGTTAGAATTTTCATTGAGTGTATATGTTTTTAGTTTAAATGTGTATAGTGTATGTTTGGTTAAATCGTGTGCATTCAATATAAGATTTTGTTCCTGTTTTTAAGTATTTTTAGAATTTTAGAGTTTTTATAATTCTTTAGTTAGATCATTAAAGTCAACGCCCCCTACTCATAACAAATATTCAAGACCTGTTGAGTTTACAATATGTATCAAATTAAACTAAACGTTTCTACGGAAGTGGTATTTTTATTTATTTACTGAAAAATTACGGCTCTTTTCTACGTGCTAGCAGCGCTGCTAACGCCCATAGCAAAGCTGCTGTCGTGCTGCCAACATTAAACCCATGTTTTCTTCTAAAATTTCAGTAATAAAATTATATTTTTGGCCATTTTGGATACCCCACCCTCTTTCTCCGTCCTTATAACAGGAATTAGTATAATTTTTTATGCATTATATAAATTGCTGGTAGTTATTAACGAGACTTGTAAATTAATGGTGCGAAATAAATCACAATAATTCGCAATTAACATTGTTGTACATTAAATCTAAATTTATTGTATTAAACTGGTAAAAATTAAAAATTTATAGCATTATAATAATTTTTTAATTTACTCGTGATTCACTTTCCCCCATTCTTTCCTGTCTCTCTCTGTATTACGTAAGTATTGTTCGGACCTCCCCCCCCCCCCAAAGTATTTACGTAATATTTGAATTTGGAATAAACTCTCCATGATCTTGTTTTTTTCTTGTTTATTGCTGTGCTCAGATGACTTTGAATCCCAAACGGCTGATAGCATCTCTAGCTTACTAATACAAATGTCCACATATAAGCTCTCAAAGGATTGTTGAGATGACATTCTAGAGTAATAAATAATACTGTAATTATTAGACTAGCACAACAACACGTGGTTCTGTTTTGAAAGAGTCGCGCGTATTTCTGCCGCCCGTGGACAAAGGACTATTTAATTTAATGTATCTACACTGGCAGCGCTTCTAGGAAACGCCGCGGCTAGTCGCGAGGACGGGCGATCGTGCGCGGCAGCAGCACTGCTAATTCAACCGCACACGCTCGTGGAAACACAACCATTTAAAACAAGGTATCGTCAAGCAGCGCTGCCAACAGCCGTTCTGCTAAATACGCTCGTTGAAAGAGGCTCTAACTCACGTTCAGCGTACAACCCGAACGGGCAGTAAGACGCAGTGCCAAAAACAAACAAAAAACCTTGCGTTCCCATTCATCCTTGGTATTAAACGTAATAATTATAATAATCATCCCATCATTTATTGAATATTGAGACAGTTCTTTAAAAACTTGAAATTTTTGGCCATTTATTGAGAACGTATGACTGACTATAACTTAGTGCCCCATTGGCGATAGCGGCCTCCAATAGTCTCCCATTCATCCCGGCGACACACCCTTCCTATCTCAGTTCGACGTAAATATTGCCACGGTTTGGAATATTCCACACGTGGCCTAGCACTTAACAAACGCTCTCTGATTGGCTTATTGTCATGGTAATACTGGTGGGTAGGAGTGGGTTGGCCAATGAGCCGTTGTTCAGAGTCCTTAATTTCACAGAGCCAAAAATCACACAACACCAAGGTGTTTAGCACCACGTCTTACGCATATGCACTAAGGGATAGGGAAAGTTGAATTTAGAGAAAGTGTAACAGCATATTCGTGGAGGGAAAGTGAAAAACTATTTAGGAAAAATCACCCTTAGTACATCCAGCTGGGATCAAACCCCGATATCCCCGTCATCGACAGTCTAGTCTATTGCGAGAGTGATGCCTTAGACCATTCGCCCACAGAAGCAGGTTGAATCATATTTTGAAATATATAGCAAACGACTTCTTAAATAACGTTGGTTATTTATACGTCAGTAACTTTAGAGCAGATGGGATTTTGTGTTCACACTTAATTTGATTAAAACATATTTTAAGTGGTATTTAAAAAATCGAAAACGCACATCCGTATAAATTAATACAGACATACATACTAAAAAAAATAATTAAAAACAGAGTCTCAGAATTTTCTTTTAATTGAACTATTTTATTTGCATTTCATAGACTTTTACTTTGGTAACTTAACTATTCAAAAAAATGTTTCTTATTTTTAAAATCGTTATTAAATTCTTTCAAGGGATAATAAACCGACACAATGACGCTGAAACAGCTCCTGGGATGGAAATAGAGGTGAGTTAAGATAATAATTTGATAGTATTTATAATACAGTAATTTTCAAACAAAATTTCACTAAAATGTACTTATGTACCAGGATTGAATAATTTTTTTTAGAACTATCAGCACGAATAACATTAAAAATAATAACTCACGACTTTTACTCAACAAATATAATTGACAGCCATATTTTTAAAATGTTGCCTGTTTTGTGTTGTGCGTAGAAAATGAAGTGAAATAAAATCACAAAACTATTTTCTCAAGCTCTTAATTATTAAAATGAAAAATTAACCCTAAAAAATACCATGGGAAAATATTCTGTTCATCTTGTACAATTACATTTTACACTGCTTGTCATGTTTCTGATCTCACCGTTTTATTTGGTAAACCTGTAGCATATTTAATGAGGTGATGAAATGTCAAAGTTACATATTTATTTTTCTATAAAATAACTTTTATAAAAGAAATATAAGTGTAGTACCACCCTTAAGCATATCTGATACTGTCTGGTCTTTTTTTGGGCACCGCGTCTTATTTATTACCGGTTCAGTTTATACGCCCTATGTAATTACGCTAATGAGTTAGGGATGAAGAAGCGTATCCGCATTTGCGTGGAGGGAGTGTGGAAAACAACCTTCAGTCCACCCAACCGGAATTCGAACCCCAATCTTTCTGCCATCGATTGTCTAGTCTAACAGGAGAGTGACGCCTTAGACCATACGGCCACTGAAGGAGGTACCTGCTCTATTTACTGCCATGTTAGGGTTAGTAGACCATGAAGATTTTCTTGACGATTTAAATAGATTAAGAAACGAAATCCTTTAAAACAAAAAAATATTAACTTTAACAAAAATTACTAACACAACAAAAAAGAGAAAAGAATGATGACAGATTACGTCAAAATTGCGGTTTTTTTTCTTGTCGTTTGTTTAGAACAATTAAAATTGTAAATAATCAAAAGAAAACTTGGGAGTGTTGAGAAAGTGTGTTGTGAGAACCGACTAAAAAGCGTGCCGTATAAAAACAATGAGAGAAAGAGAGAGAGAGAGAACAAGGTAGCATCAGACTTGAGGAGGTGAATGTCGTGATCATGATCTTGGCTCTTACCTTGAACTTGGGCATCCCCGCGACATCTGCAGGCAAACACACAAGAGACCGCCGCGATACCTAGGAAAGTTGTCACCATAAGCAACCACAGAAAGAGTTAAGCAGGTCTCCTTGATGTGTTCGACTCAAGGTTATAGGTGAATTTAATGATGCTTAGACCAAAATTAAGGCCTTTAAGAGCCCGTATTAACCACATTGAAAACATATAAACCCGATTTTTTTTATAGGAAGCCCACTTTCGACCAGCCACAATGAAAGCCACTAAAATTTGGAATTTTAGAAATTTGTCTTAATTAATTTTTTAACTATAAAGTTAATCTAAAAAGTTAGGAAAGCTCCCAATAACATACCGCACTGTGTAATTCTCTTTAGCCTATATCGTTAACTAATAATATTTAGCACCGCGTCTTACTACCCGTTCGGGTTATACGCTTAAGTACTAATTACTCTAATGGATTAGGAATGGGGAGGGTTGAATGTAGAGGAAGTGAACCCGCATTTGCGTGGAGGGAGAGTGGAAAACCATTTAGGAAAAACCACCCCCAGTTCACCCGACCGAGATTCGAACCTCGATCTCCCCGTCCTCAGCGGTCGGGCTCAACACGACTAGCGCGTTAGCCAACTACGCCACCGAGGCGGGTCTATATCGTTAACTAAACGGACTAAGAATGTAGATAAGATTTTAATATTTTTATTTCAGCCATTGTGGCAACATGAATATCCAGTTTTCAAATCAACGGGGAATCCGACACCTAAGCTCAGTCGGTAGAGTGTCTGTCTGTCTACTGAGATAATGATCCCGGGTTTAATTCCAGGCATGGCCGAAAAATGTATCTTATGAGAAATGTGAATTTCCCCTTTCAAAGTGACGAATTAACGGCCGGGGGCTGGGTATTGTGTCTGTTTTAGGTTTAGCTTAATTTAGAAGTCATGTGCTGATAAAATCAATCGGTTAAAAAAGTGCACATTAAATACCTTGAATAAATGATGAAAATAACGGGCTTCCACTGACCATCAGACTAGGTAGTAAGACGCGATGCTTAAAAAAACAATAACTTATAGCTCAAGTAGGTAGTACAGCTCGAACCAGACATCTTAGTTAGAAAACAGTATATTGATAACAGTGAAACCATTTTACTAGAAGTGTGTGAAATTTCGACTTGACCTCAAAAAATAACAGCTTCGACTTCGCTTAAAAATAAAATATGCTTTAACAATTTAGAGATATTTACAAATAAAAATATTCTTATAATATATGTTGAGACTTAGATATTGTCGTTTACAAATTACAAAGATGTGTTCAAATTATTTAATTAATAAAATTGAAGATTAATTTCATTATAATTAAAACCCTTAACAAGTTGTTTATATTCTATTCATATCTGTTTTTTCATTTTATAACACACTTTGTATATTTAAAATATTTATTTTGGCTCAATATTTGTTCATTGTATGAGTCAAATTCGTCAAACTAACAATCACAACATATTAAACAAATAATTGTCAGACTAGTTTTTAACGGGAATGAGAAATAAAACATTTTAAAACAACAAGTTAAAAAGTATAAAATATCGTAAACATATCTATTCAAAGGTTTTATGATTTTGTTTATAATATAAAAGTTACAATAGCCAAATATTTCTTAATTTTTTTTAATCAATCTAATTCTTATCTGATTGATTGTCCTGTTACTCCTTCAGGTGTTTCAGTTTACGATGTAGATTTCTGGAACCTTAATTAGCTGACATGTTTCGGTACTCGAGTTATCGTACCATAATCATGGAAGTCGTTAAATGATGGAACACGATGTGTTTCTACGACTCGTATTCTTGTTCAATTATTATTGCCATAATGAACTGTTATATACACATTGCAAATTAATATTCAAACGAAAAACTCTGAAGTAATTGATTTGCATGTAATGAGAATAGCTTGCTTTATCAGATTGCAATGAAATATTACGAACAAGGATATGCGATAGAATATTTTCTAAATAATTTTAGTGTATAAAGTTCCAAAAAGGTCAATGTGAAAGAAGCGTGTTACATTAGTTTGGGCATATTGAGAGGATGAGTGTGACTCGAGTGACGAAGTAAATATATAAGTTTGAGTGTGGATCAAAGGATGGGGTAGGCCATATAAGATGTGGCTAAATGTTGTAGAAGAATATGTTGTTGAAGCGAAGGAGTTTTTAAGATGGGGAAGTGTAGATACAACAACAACACAACAATAACAATAATAATACATAGCACCACGTCTTACTATCCGTTCGGGTTATACGCTGTGTAGAGACGGTCAGTGTGGATGGATTAAGTACGGAGTTAACATTTTTTGAGCTATATGCACAGTGTCTTACCTACCCCGTAAGGGAGCGGCGTGATTAGGTATGCATGTAAAAATATCATAGAAAGAAATAATATACGTAGTAGGATTCTGGTATGAAGGAGCTTTTAGAAAACCCAAACATATTTATTTTTGACGCCAATATATATATATTATTTTTTGCACCACGTATTACTACCCGTTCGGTTTATACGCATACGTACTAATTAGGCTAATGGTGTTGGGGAAAAGAAAGGTAATATTTATAGGAAGTATACCCAAATTTGCGTGGAGGGCGAGTGGAAAAGCACCCGATCGAGATTCGAACCTCGATCTCCCAGTCCTCGGTAGTCCAGTCTAATGCGAGTGTGACACCTTAGATCATGCAGCTACCGAGGCGGGTGTCAATATTATTAATATTTTACTTTATAGTAGTATTAAGTTAGTTCATATTATGTATAATGATATAATCTATTAAAAAGGACAGTTGTTAAGTCTCATGGTTTGATGAAAAATATTTTAGTAATTTTTATAATTACTGTAAAAAAAAAGTTTCTTCCTGTTTAAATCGGATTCTCGCTTGGAATGACTGCATTGTTTCATAATTATTATTTATTGTACTGAAAGTTTATGGGTATAATTTGTGTTCGCCGTACCGATTTAGACACAATTCCAATGCGTGCTAAAGTGATTATTAGTGATGAGTGCGCCATTCACCAGAGCTACCGGGCACGGAATGTGGTGTTTTGGTCTATGGAAAAAAAACACTTTTATGAAGAGTTGGAACACAGCACCCCCCGTCTTTAAATCTGGGCAGGCATGGGCAGCACACGCTTGACGGTCCATACTATTTTTTTAATGGAGTTTTGTTTAGCACCACGTCTTACTACCGTTCAGGTTATAGGCCTCCGCATGTGTATTAATTATGCTAATGAGTAAGGGATGAGGAAGTTTGACTTTAGAGGCAGTATACCCTCATTCACGTGGAGAGTAGAATATCATTTAGTAAAAATCACCCTCGATACATATGACCGGATCGAACCCCGATCTCCAAGTCATCGACAGTCTAGCCTTTGCGAGCGTGACGCCTTAAACCATGCGGCCACCAAAGCAGGTTTTTGATGTAGGTTGTATCAATATCGGATACCTGGACATGTTATATTTTTTATTATTTGCACCGCTTCTTACTACCCGTTCGGGTATACCTAAGTACATTACGCTAATGGTTTGAATTGGGAGGTTGAATTTGAGAAAGTGAACCCGCATTTACGTGGTAGGGATAGTGAAAACCATGTAGGAAACACCCCATTTCACCACTAATTCGAACCTCGATCTCCCATCTCAGCGTGTCGAGCTCAACACGAAAGCGCGTTAGCCAACTACCACGAGCGGTCTGACATGTAAAGGAGCGTTCATATCCATCTGGAAACATTGTCAAAGCGCTATTATACCATCATAGTGCATGAATAGCTCAATGAGGCTGGATTGGCCGTGGGCCACCTGTATTACCAGCGCCATTTGACTGGCCACCGTGAAGCCCTGACCTCACAACACGTGACAATTCGTTATGAGGATTTATCAAGGCTATTGTTGTAGAGCAACGTTATGACACGGATGATGAACTTCAAACACGCTGTGAGAAGTGCTTTCCGACGGTTAAATCAGCAATGCTGCGAAAAATGTCACACACAACCTGGCAGCCTATTTATACTTTTATTATTATTATTTTTTATTATTGTATCATGAGTACATATTTATTTACTAAACACGGTCCAGCCAAGCACAATGTGCTATTTAGCTGGTGCCTCTTATAATGCCGTCAATAAATATTAAATAATAATAAAATATAATAATAATAATAATAATAATAATGGCGTGTATGGGCTACAGAAATCTGCAACTAAGTTCGCGAAAATATTAGCCGGTACCGTTGCCCAGGGAACGCCCGAATGTACTAACCGTGCATCCTTTATCCTTTACGTGGAGGCTATTTCCATGTCCGGATGAGATGAGAGTGAGTTTGAGGTGTGGAACCAATGAAAATCTTAACCTAACTTAAGCCTAATTAACAAGACCCTGGTGATCATGGGGATTATTCCCTTTTCAAGATAAAAACCCCGGTACCAAGCGAGAATTGAACCAGGGATCTCTAGATCAACAGCAAGGGGCTCTAACCCTTACACCACAGGCCAGATTATTGTCGTGCAACAAGGACGATCAACAATATCAGCGAGTGGGGACGCTTCAATAGACGGTCGAAATAAGAACAAAAAAAGTGATCTACATGTCGAAAGGTCCCCTCTACTGTCGGTAAATAGTAATGGATGGCATATTATTATTATTATTATTAGCACCGCGCTTACAACCCTTCGGGTTATACACACTTACGCTAAGTGAAATGGGGATGTGAGATAATGGAGGACTTACATTAACGTGGATCCGAACCACGTGGGGGCCTGGCATCCCTCACATCACAATTGTGATAATACACCTTCAAGTAGGAAGGTTTGGCATCAGTTAAATTGTAGCCGGACCAAGATTGAACCGGACCCCACACGAATCGACACCTACCCCTAGACCACCAGGTCACCAAAGATGTGTACCCAAAATCTGTTCCATGCGGTAATTGAAATTTGGACGCGATAGTTGTGAACGCAGTACAAACAATAAGTATGTCATCCTCTTCAAACTTATGTTTCAAATGATTTATCGTCGATTCAGTGGGGGGGGGGGGGGGGGGGCTTATAAATTAAACACAGACAAACCGAACACACACAGGACAAACTGCGCTAAAACATCCGAACAAAAAGGTTGGCATAATTATTATACAAATATATAGTTGAACTTTGTTTTAAATGATGCTCTTTGTTGCTGAGAAAAATAGTGGTTTACCAATAAACTTTATAATTTAAATGTTGACGTGACAATAATTACCAATCAGGAGCTGACACACACATTCTATACATGTGCGAAAATATTTTATCCCCATCGATTTGTAAGTTATTATAAAAGAAACACAAAAGTGAGTTGCGTGTGAGTACTTATATTAATAGAAAACAGTATTTAAACTTATTTATACCCGCTACAGTTATCGCATGGTCTTAGGCATCACTCTCGAATTAGGCTGGATTGCCGAAACGGAGAGATCGGGGTTCGAAACCTCGTAGCGTATGAGGGCGTTTGTTTCCTAAATGGTCTCCGAATATCCCTCCACGCAAATGGGGGTATATTGCCTCTAAATTATATATTTCTCATCCCTACAACATTAGCGTGGTTAATATATGTAAGTACAACCCGAAAGGATGGGAGATAAGGTGTGGAAAGAAAACAACAAAGAATAAAACCCATTGACGTCCGCGTAAACACGCGTAAAAATATATCTACGTGCTGACTACCAACAGAAACGAGAAAAAACATAAAATTAAAGTAATATGCCATTTGCTTGGAAATGTTGTTAAAATTGATGGTTTTTTATGCTAAAACACTGAAGTTAATCAATTTAAAAAGAGTTACAGTTACAAGCTAGCAAGGTGACTCATTTGGTAAACGTTATAGAGCCAATTTGTTGGATATTACAGAGTCTATGGCTATAATATTTCTTGGATGCAAAAGATTAGCCACAAAATCTAGGAAAGAATTTCACAGCGTTAATCAATTTTTGTTGTTGTAAAAACCTTGATAATTATTGATAGGCGTTAAATTTCAAGCAAAATATACTCTATTTACTAAAGACAATTATTTTAGAAAGACATTTAAAGATGAATAAACAAAGTAGACATTAGTATTGTGTTTGAAAGAAGCGACAAAAACGGCCAAATTGTACATGTGGCCGTTTTTGTCGTTTGTTTACCCGAGGGGTAGGGTGTCAAACTTCTGTGCTGGGGGTCCGGGGTTCAATCCTCGGTCCTGGCACAGATTTATCTGATTGCCAAACCCTTCCTTCCCCTCTGACAAGACGTGTATTAATCACAACTTGTGAATGTGTGGAATGCCAGGCCTCCACCGTGGTTCGGATCCCACGTTAAACTGTAAGGTCCTCCATTTCATCTCACAATCACTCTACCATTACATATTAGGTATGTGCGTATAGCCCGAACGGGTAGTAAGACGCGGTGCTAATAGAAGAGTAATAATAATAATAATAATAATAATAATAATAATAATAATAATAAGTTAATGTTTCCCCGACCAGTCACAAAATTTCCAGATCCATCCAATTTTCCCCCGACTGTGGTCATCCTGTATAGGTGGATAAATTAAGGGGTCTGAGATGAGAATCGTAAGAGGAACTACACCAATATGTTGGGATATAAAGTGGAAAAAAAAAGGCACCCGGCAGGAAGTGAACTCCACCAGCTCGAATCAGATTATAACAATAAGAGTATATGCATGACCCTCATTGAAGTAGGTTATATACAGTCTTATTTAGATAAAAATCAACTTTATAGACAGTCATAAAATTTACTAAAACAATTTTTCGTATGTTTGTACGTAAAGTAATATGTCTACAACTGTAACGTTTAATAGATAATATAATAGCATTACATATAAAATAACATAATAATAAAGTAGAATATTAGCAACAGCAAAAATAAAAAAAGTTTGTATTTTCTTAAAGTATCTTTCTTATCAAAATCTTATTAATATTCATTAATGTGAGCAATACATATAAAAAAATCAACTATCAAATTTGATTCACAATCTGTTTAAAGTTTTTCCTCTACAAATCAAGTGTGCAACAGCACAATAATAATAAAAAAAAAGGCATCTCCTCCAAAATAAATCAAGCTAGGTATTTTTTTTTGTTTATAAGCACGGATTTGAACAAAAGCTTCTAAATTAGACAAGTAATCAGAAGTCGCGACTTTTCGAAGTTTCCACGAATCCTGTTGCGTGCCGATTACGCCTGTGAACAAAATCCCCGACCTTCCTCCTTGAAAAGTGTCTCCGGACGTAAATTCTCAGGCAAACTTTGTCGTCATACGTAAAGAGGAGGGACAAAGCAGCTCAAGCGTACAGATACAAAAGTCGTAGATATTAATGTCGGTCATTTAGGCCTCTTTGTGCACACACATACGTAGTGAATAACATTATTTATTGTTGATCTGAAACGGATCAGAACAAATTGAAATTTAAGGTTGGGTGCTAGTGAGCGCGAATTTAGTGCGCTAATTTTGCAGTTTTTATAGCATAAACATTTTTTGAACAAAATAAATCAAATTTTTCTTCAATAGAAACATAGAGTTTAGCTTTCTGCACGTGCTAATATTAACAGTTTTTAATATCTGTCATGAGCATGGTGGCATTTGGTGACAAACTTTTTAAATTAAGAGAAAAAGTTGTCATTAAATTCCAGGACACATCTGACAGATATTTAAGGACGGTTGAGATTAGCATGTGCAGAAAACTAAACTATATGTTTCTATAGAAGAAATATTTGATTTATTTTGGCCAAAAATGTTTATGCTGTAAAAACTTCAAAAAGTCTTCCCTAAACTCACGCTCACTAGCACCCCATCTTAAGAAGGAGCTTTACAGTTGAAGGGGCAGCCCGCAACCTGCATTTCACCTATTTACCCAAAGGTTATTCTTATTCTGATGATATCTCAACTATCATGAATGATAATAAAATATTGATTGTGTCAAATTTAAGGTATTAATATGCAAAACGATAGTGCCAGACTAAAATTTTAATAAAACCATGGAATAATTAGATAAAAAATTAGATATAAATGAATAAATGTGTTTGAGCTTCAAACTATTAATTGAGAAAAAAATTAAAATTTTTAACTAGGCATTTATTATCGCAACTAGTTTACGCTTGCAACAGTACAATTATAATTGGGTGTTTATATGTGAAAAAACTGAATAAACCCAAAAATACCATTTTCATGCCTTTTCGATTTAATATTACATTGGAGATAGGTCACTTTACCTCCATTCTTTTCTTGTCAAAACCCCATTAATACGCTTAGTTGGTTACAGAAGGGTAGAAGGGGGAGGGCTCGGTTATCTTTCAATACTCTTTTAAGACCTGAAAAGTTTCTAACAAGCCAGCACCTACACAAAGTTTATCAGGTGCTAGTGCTGTATTGGTTGGAATGGAGACCTGGTGGACTAGGTGTAAGGTGTCAGACTTCTGTGCTGAGGGTCCGGGGTTCAATCCTTGGTCCCGGCACAGATTTATCTGATTGCCAAACCCTTCCTTCACCTCTGACAAGACGTGTATTAATCACAACTTGTGAATGTGAGGAATGCCAGGCCTCCACCGTGGTTCGGATCCCACGTTAAACTGTAGGTCCTCCATTTCATCTCACAATCACCCTACCATTACACATTAACGTAAGTGCGTATAACCCGAACGGGTAGTAAGACGTGGTGCTAATAATAATAATAATAATAATAATAATAATAATATAATTTGTTGCGATTTTTTTTTCAAAATGGTGAAAAAGAATGGGAGAAACCATCCTTCTGATAACAAAAAAAAAAAAAAGCAGAGAGGTTTGAATTTTAAAAAGTGTCGAGAAATTCAAAAGATAATGTCCGTAGAGGAGGGAAGATTAGAGAAAATACACAAGCAAATAATTTTTAAGAAAATTAACAACAATTAAGAATGGCCCTTACAATTCACACCACTTATCGCGTGGTAAAAAGTGTCAGTATCCTCTTGGCTGGCTTGCCGGTGACAGAGAGGATGGGTTTTGAATCCCAGTGGCTGTACTGAGGTAGCTAGTCATAAATGATTTTCCTCTCTTCCCTAAAAATATTCAAGTAAACTTTCTCTAAATTCTATCTTTCTTATCCCTATTCTATCAGTGTACATGTGCGGGTATTCCGAAAGGGTAGTAATATGCATTGTTTGTAAATGTTATCTACCCTAACTGAACTATATTGAGGGTCAAACCAAGGTATATTTCTTCCTAGGAGTGGAAACACAACAATCCTACAGGTTTATAAAAAAAATTAAAATATCTTGAATTCTAATCTATGCCATCTAGTAATTCCTTGACATTTGGATATTTCCATTTTAAAAAAACAACTCAAATGACGTTATTTAAAAAAATTAAACTATCTTAAAGTAAATTTGAACATATTAGACTTTAAAATTTAATAATATCACATAAAATTTGTGTTTTTTTATTTAAGTTGCTTAGGCAACATAGTTTTTACCTATTTCCTTATCATATGATACTCACCCAAATACTCTTTATATTTATTTTATTTATTAACACCGGGTATGACTACTCGTTTAGGTTGTACGCATATGTACTAATTACTCTGTTGGGTCAAGGATGAGGATGGTTATTATTTGAGGAAGTGTACCCACATTTTGGTAGAGATCCATTTATGAAATAAAATTTATTTATATCTGTTTCTTTCACAAATGGCGTGGTTATAATTTAGGAAAGGTAGCATTTAAAGGAAGGGTACTAGCATTTGGAAGGAGGGAGAGTTTGTGGGATACAATGTCAGATACCCACACTTGCTAAATCAAACTGGATTCGAGTACTGACATTCCTGATACAGTCGACTCAACATAGGAAGAGTGGTGAATGACAGCTAGCAGTAGTTTTTTAATTCAGTAATTCCAAGGGAAGTATTAATTGGAAGCGTTTGATAAAACTACTTTATCATCAATTATTAAGCAAATAATAAATATTTACACATAGGTTAATTAATATGAGGGACTTTCAATCAATGTTTGCACAAAAATAAAACTTCTGCTAGATGTCAGTTACCACCACTCACTCCTAGGGTGAAAAGATTGCTGTACCTCTGAGCTATAGCTCAGGCAAGATGGAACAGACACCTTTGTCCTCCTGATCATTAATATACTTTGACTGTGTACAGTGTATGTTCCAAGTCTGAGGTATTTCGTAGCCGGTGTATGATCCATAATGTGAATTATATTATATTACATTTTATCGAATCTTATATAATCCAAGAGAATTTTTAGTTACTATGATTAATAGTAATAACCATTCACATTTGTTTTTAAACCAATCATTACATGGACTCGGAAAATAATACATCAATGATCGTAATTAATATGAAATCAGTCAAAAATATATCTGATTCAACCTCAGATAAAACAATGAACAACAATAATTATTTATTCTTAATTTATAATATTATATATGATAATATTTTAGCCGGAAAAGTCATATGCTCTAATGAAAATGGTGGCCAAAGTTTAAAAAATTTAGGGTCCAAATCTTCTCAATTTATATTAATATACAACATAACATTAAAAAAAGGTTTAATTTCTTAGTGGTTTCGGTTGTAGTATGAAATTCTCAATGTAAACTAAAGCGTTCCACCAAGTTTTGTATGAATTATTGTTTGAAACAATCCTATCAAGAATTCTACTATATAGTGGTATGTAGTAATAAAAAAAAGGCCTTCTAGATGTCATTCCTCCAAAAATCATTGGATACTAGAGTCAAGTTTTCATAAGAAGGCACTATAAAAATTAATAGATGTATGCATCCGTCAGCTCACGTGACCTATAGCTGTCAATTTTAATAGATATTATCAATACTTATTAAATAATACTAATGATAGTTTATAATACAATATTTGTTAATTTTGGTTGCAAAAATAATGTGAGTGGCAAGGGATGGTGAAATAATACAATGTAAAATAGACTGGATTATGTTTAAAATTGTTATTTTAATCCTGAAATTATAAAATAAATATAAAATAATCATAACACACAATATTATTTTTTGTATTAGGCCATAATGTTAATCAATGACTTAAAGGTTCTAGAACGTTCAACTTTACAAGTCAAGACACAACCACAATAGATTGTACTCGTACCTATGCCAAAAGCCTGAATTTGAAATTAAAAACAACACAGTAAATATTATCCCCGTGAGGTCTAATACATCAGTCTTGGTTTGAATTGGTCAGCGTTAACAAAGAGGTCAAGGTTCAAAACCTAGCCAGTTGCGCTGGGAATAATTATCATCCTGCAAATTTTACTGTTATATTTCCATAAACCTTTCACCTCATCCCTGCTACAATGCACTCAAACTACCCTAATCCAATTCGGTCATCGAAAGGTCTAAAGGTAACAATATACTAGAGTGCCAATGACGGAGAGAATGGAGCTCGAATCCCTGAATGGTTATATTGAGGGTGTATTTTCTCAAGTAGTTTCCAACTTTCCCTTAGCGCAAATGCTGGTCACTTCATCCATATTCAACCTTCCTCATAACTAACACACTAGCGTAATTAGTACATAATGTATATAACCCGGGCGGGTAGTAAGACCTTGTGCTAAACAAAAATTTTAATAAAATGTTATGTACATTTTAAAGTGTATTAACACCTAGATAACACCCGCTCAGTTTATCCGAATTTAATATAGCTAGTTGAGTAGCTGGAGATAAAGGTGAAATTTAAATTAAATGTACTTACATTTGCGTGGAGGGAAAGTGGGAAACAATTTTGGAAACACTCTCAATGCACCTATCTGGAATTCGAACCTTGACCTCACTGTCACCAGAAAACCAGAACCCGATATTTAGTCCACATGCCTATTGATCGGAGTATAAATTATATACATATGGTACATTTAAAGTGACTCGACCAAACAGGCTGTTTTTGGTCCAATATGATCAATTATTTTGATCAAATAAAAGGTGTCTCTTGTCTAAACTAAATTTGGTTCATCAATTCAATAGTGGTTACAATTCAAGTGTTAACGGCTATTTTTGCTATGTTTAGGCGTTCATAGGAAAAAGCTACTAATTTATAGGAGCAAACTGTTTGTTAAAAAAAGATTGTGTGCAATGAATATTAAAATGTAACCATTAGATTTTATGGATATTTTGAGTTCAAAAAGGTTCGAACTAATGAGTACAAATTTGGAAGAAAAACACAAAAATACGGTTGTTCATTCAATTTTAGCGGAATTTTACTTTTGGTAAAGTATCAAACTGGAATATAAACATGTCAAAGTGAACCTGTCACTTGAAATATTAAACAAAAAAGAAATATATATTTTTAATTAATTAATTATAAGTAATATGCTACTTTAATAGTGCGTTTAGAATTATTTGTACTTTCTAAACAAACATGTGTGTTTGTGGTTAGTTTTGGAAGTTATATAAATGCATAGCAAAATGTATCAAATAAAAATGTATTATTCATGTTTGTTACATTAAATTCAATACTTTAATGAATAAATTCATCACTAGTTCCGTAACCACGCCATTTTTTTTTGATACCTACCTATTGTCATTACATTATTTTAAATATGGATTATATTTGGAGAAATTTAAATGAATGAATATCTAAAATAAATATTACTCTTTTCTTTTACTGGAAGTTGACAAGTAGGTAGAATTACTATCTTCAAGAAAAGGAAATATATTTCAGGTATTTCCGCGAAACTAATAAGCTGTAGCACAATGCCAAAGTTCAACATCCCCACCCAACTCATTTACTCACTTTCTTTTCAGTTGTCCACAAACCTAGGGTGTCTGAGACCTTTCAAGGCAGAAACTACCTAACCACCATTTACAAGTTGCCTTTAAATTTGAAGGTCATTTCAATGTTATTTGCAAGTAAACCTCATTCTTAAGAATGAGGTTTACTTGCAAATAACATTGACATGACCTTCAAATTTAAAGGCAACTTGTAAATGGTGGTTAGGTAGTTTCTGCCTTGAAAGGTCTCAGACACCCTAGGTTTGTGGACAACTGAAAAGAAAGAGGGTGAATGAGTTGGGTGGGGATGTTGAACTTTGGCATTGAGCTACAGCTTAATAGTTTCGCGGAAATACCTGAAATATATTTCCTTTTCTTGAGGATAGTAATTCTACCTACTTGTCAACTTCCCGTAAAAGAAAAGAGTAATATTATTTTAGATATTCATTCATATAAATTTCTCAAAATATAATCCATATTTAAAATAATGTAATGACAATAGGTAGGTATCAAAAAATAAAAATAATTTTAGCATGGTTACGGAACTAGTGATGCATTTATTCATTAAAGTATTGAATTTAATGTAACAAACATAAATAATACATTTTTATTTTATACATTTTGATATGCATTTAAATAACTTCCAAAACTAACCACAAACACACATGTTTGTTTAGAAAGTACAAATAATTCTAAACGCACTATTAAAGTAGCGTATTACTTATAATTAATTAATAAAATATATATATATATTTCTTTTTTGTTTAATATTTCAAGTGACAGGTTCACTTTGACATGTTTATTTTCCAGTTTGATACTTTACCAAAAATAAAATTCCGATAAAATTGAATGAACAACCGTATTTTTGTGTTTTTCTTCCAAATTTGTACTCAATAATTTGAACCTTTTTGAACTCAAAATATCCATAAAATCTAATGGTTACATTTTAATATTCATTGCACACAATTTTTTTTAACAAACAGTTTGGTTCTATAAATTAGTAGCTTTTTTCTATGAACGCCTAAACATACCAAAAATAGCCGTTAACACTTGAAATGTAACCACTATTGATGAACCAAATTTAGTTTAGACAAGAGACACCTTTTATTTGATCAAAATAATTGATCATATTGGACCAAAAACAGCCTGTTTGGTCGAGTCACTTTAAATGTACCATATGAATATAATTTATACTCCTATCAATAGGCATGTGGACTAAATATCGGGTTCTGGTTTTCTGATGACAGTGAGGTCAAGGTTCGAATTCCAGATAGGTGCAATGAGAATGTTTCCTAAATTGTTTCCCTCTTTCCCTCCACGCAAATGTAAGTACATTTAATTTAAATTTCACCTTTATCTCCAGCTACTCAATTAGTGATATTAAATCCGGATAACCTGAGCGGGTGTTATCTAGGTGTTTTGTACACTTTAAAATTTACATTAAGTTTTTTGTAGATTTTTGTTTAGCACAACGTCTTACTACCCACCCGGGTTATACACATTATGTACTAATTACACTAGTGTGTTAGGTATGAGGAAGGTTGAATATGGATGAAGTGACCAGCATTTGCGCTAAAGGAAGGTTGGCAACTACTTGAGAAAATACACTCTCAGTATAGCCATTCAGGGATTCGAGCCCCGTTCTCTCCGTCATTGGTAGTCTAGTATATTGTTACCCTTAGACCTTTCGATCACCGAATTTGAGTGCATTGTAACAGGGATGAGGTGAGAGGTTTATGGAAATATAACAGTAAAATTTGCAGGATGATAATTATTCCCAGCGCAACTGACTAGGTTTTGAACCTTGAACTCTTTGTTAACGCTGACTAATTCAAACCAAGACTGATGTATTAGACCTCACGCGGATAATATTTACTGTGTTGTTTTTAATTTCAAATTCAGGCTTTTGGCATAGGTACGAGTACAATCTATTGTGGTTGTGTTTGACTTGTAAAGTTGAACGTTCTGGAACCATTAAGTCATTGATTAACATTATGGCCTAATACAAAAAATAATATTGTGTGTTATGATTATTTTATATTTATTTAATAATTTCAGGATAAAAATAACAATTTTAAACCTAATTCAGTCTATTTTACATTGTATTATGTCACCATCCCTTGCCACTCACATTATTTTTGCGACCAAAATTAACAAATATTGTATTATAAACTATCATTAGGGTTATTTAATAAGTATTGATAATATCTATTAAAATTGACAGCTATAGGTCACGTGAGCTGACGGATGCATACATGAAAGTAGATCTATTAATTTTTATAGTGCCTTCTTATGAAAACTTGACTCTACTATCCAATGATTTTTGGAGGAATGACATCTAGAAGGCCTTTTTTATTACTACATACCACTATATAGTAGAATTCTTGATAGGATTGTCTCAGACAATAATTCATACAAAACTCGGCGGAGCGCTTTAGTTTATATTGATAATTTCATACTACAACCGAAACCTCTAAGAAATTGAACTTTTTTTTAAATTTTATGTTGTATATTAATATAAATTGAGAAGATTTGTATCTTAAATTTTTTAATCTTTGGCCACCATTTTCATTAGAGCATATGAATTTTCCGGCTAAAATATTAGCATATCTAATATTATAAATTAAGAATAAATAATTATTGTTGTTCATTGTTTTATCTGAGGTTGAATCAGATATATTTTTAACTGATTTCATATTAATTACGATCATTGATGTATTATTTTCCGAGTCCATGTAATGATTGGTTTAAAAACAAATGTGAATGGTTATTACTATTAATCATAGTAACTAAAATTCTCTTGGATTATATAAGATTCGATAAAATGTAATATAATATAATTCACATTATGGATCATACACCGGTTACGAAATACCTCAGACTTGGAACATACACTGTACACAGTCAAAGTATACTAATGATCAGGAGGACAAAGGTGTCGGTTCCATCTTGCCTGAGCTATAGCTCAGAGGTACAGCAGTCTTTTCACCCTAGGAGTGATTGGTGGTAACTGAAATCTAGCAGAAGTTCTGTTTTTGTGCAAACATTGATTGAAAGTCCCTCATATTAATTAACAAATGTGTAAATATTTATTATTTGCTTAATAATTGATGATAAAGTAGTTTTATCAAACGCTTCCAATTAATACTTCCCTTGGAATTACTGAATTAAAAAACTACTGCTAGCTGTCATTTACCACTCTTCCTATGTTGAGTCGACTGTATCAGGAATGTCAATACTCGAAACCTAGTCTGATTTAGCAAGTGTGGATATTTGACATTGTATCCCACACACTCTCCCTCCTTCCAAATGCTAGTACCCTTCCTGTAAATGCTACCTTTCCTAAATTATAACCACGCCATTTGTGAAAGAAACAGATATAAATAAATTTTATTTCATAAATGGATCTCTACCAAAATGTGGGTACACTTCCTCAAATAATAACCATCCTCATCCTTGACCCAACAGAGTAATTAGTACATATGCGTACAACCTAAACGGGTAGTCATACTCGATGTTAATAAATAAAATAAATATAAAGAGTATTTGGGTGAGTATCATATGATAAGGAAATGGGTAAAAACTATGTTGCCTAAGCAACTTAAATAAAAAAACACAAATTTTATGTGACATTATTAAATTTTAAAGTCTTATATGTTCAAATTTACTTTAAGATAGTTTAATTTTTTTAAATAACGTCATTTGAGTTGTTTTTTTAAAATGTAAATATCCAAATATCAAGGAATTACTAGATGGCATAGATTAGAATACTAGGTAATTTTTTTTTATAAACCTGTAGGATTGTTGCATGTGTTTCCACTCCTAGGAAGAAATATGACTTGGTTTGACCCTCAATATAGTTCAGTTAGGGCAGATATAATTTACAAACAATGCTTTTTACTACCCTTTCGTAACACCCCCACATGTATACTGATAGAATAGGGATGAGAAAGATAGAATTTAGAGAAAGTTTACTTGAATATTTTTAGGGGAAGAGAGGAAAATCATTTATGACTAGCTACCTCAGTACAACCGCTGGGATTCAAAACCCATCCTCTCTGTTACCGGCAAGCCAGCCAAGAGGAGACTGACACTTTTTACCACGCGATAAGTGGTGTGAATTGTAAGGGCCATTCTTAATTGTTTTTAATTTTCTTAAAAATTATTTGCTTGTGTGTTTTCTCTAATCTTCCCTCCTCTACGGACATTATCTTTTGAGTTTCTCGACACTTTTTAAAATTCAAACCTCTCTGCCTTTTTTTTTTTTTTGTGTGTGATCAGAAGGATGGTTTCTCCCATTCTTTTTCACCATTTTGAAAAAAAAATCGCAACAAATTATAGTACTACCCATTCCAACCAATACAGCACTAGCACCTGACGAACTTTGTGTCGGTGCTGGCTTGTTAGAAACTTTTCAGGTCTTAAAAGAGTATTGAAAGATAACCGAGCCCTCCCCCTTCTCCCCTTCTGTAACCAACCAAGCGTACTTAATGGGGTTTTGACAAGAAAAGAATGGAGGTAAAGTGACCTATCTCCAATGTAATATTAAATCGAAAAGGCATGAAAATGGTATTTTTGGGTTTATTCAGTTTTTTCATATATAAACACCCAATTATAATTGTACTGTTGCAAGCGTAAACTAGTTGCGATAATAAATGCCTAGTTAAAAATTTTAATTTTTTTCTCAATTAATAGTTTGAAGCTCAAACACATTTATTCATTTATATCTAATTTTTTATCTAATTATTCCATGGTTTTATTAAATTTTGAGTCTGGCATTATCGTTTTGCATATTGATACCTTAAATTTGACCCAATAAATATTTTATTATCATTCATGATATTTGAGATATCATCAGAATAAGAATAACCTTTGGGTAAATGGGTGAAATGCGGGTTGCGGGCTGCCCCTTCAACTGTAAAGCTCCTTCTTAATGGGGTTTTGACAAGAAAAGAATGGAGGTAAAGTGACCTATCTCCAATGTAATATTAAATCGAAAAGGCATGAAAATGGTATTTTTGGGTTTATTCAGTTTTTTCATATATAAACACCCAATTATAATTGTACTGTTGCAAGCGTAAACTAGTTGCGATAATAAATGCCTAGTTAAAAATTTTAATTTTTTTCTCAATTAATAGTTTGAAGCTCAAACATATTTATTCATTTATATCTAATTTTTTATCTAATTATTCCATGGTTTTATTAAATTTTGAGTCTGGCATTATCGTTTTGCATATTGATACCTTAAATTTGACTCAATAAATATTTTATTATCATTCATGATATTTGAGATATCATCAGAATAAGAATAACCTTTGGGTAAATGGGTGAATTGCGGGTTGCGGGCTGCCCCTTCAACTGTAAAGCTCCTTCTTAAGTGTGTCCGCCTTGGTAGGCGAAATATTGCCGCGCTGACGTTCAGCTCTAACGCAATGTTTAATTCTACGATGCGTTATTTTAAAATGGGGTTAACGTCAAAATAGAGTTGAAATATTCCAACAGGGGATTTTTCTTTAACCATCCCATAGTTTGAGTTTTATTAATGAAAAAAAGTGTGAATATGTGGCATTAGCTGATTTTATACGAACATTTAATCATATTTGTGGAGCTATGAGAGGAATGATGAATAGGGGCTCTAGATTTAGCCTTCCTCTAACGGAGGGGTCTTCAAGCCGCGGCCCACTTGCGGCCCGTGGTAATATGTTTTGCGGTCCGTTGGTTCATGAAAAATATAAAATTATTTCAAGAGAGAAAAAAAATGACAAATACAGATATATATATTTTAGATGATGGTATATATTATTACATAATCAACTAATAAAATAAATAAGTATTTTAAGTCATTTTATAAACGATTTTTGCTTTTTGCATGAAGAAATATATTGCGTTTTAATACAAATGTACTTGCAAATGACAATTATAGTGTACAAGACAAATCGCGCTATCTCCTATTACGACAAATCTAAAAATAGGAAAAAACAACAGAAAAAATACTTCCCTATAAATTCTAATCCCTAGTGTGAGTATAAGTGTATAAGAATGAGCTAATAGGAATATTTTAGTATGAATTCGATCCGATTAGTGTTCTTACAGTACTGCGGCCCGCGAGCCCACAAGAGAGACAAACTTTGGCCCTTGGACAAAAAGGTTGAACACCCCTGAAGCGAATACAGTTATTTTTTTAATAGGCTCACAACATTTAGAGCTAGCAGAGAGATTTCCATTGATATAAGAAGTTTCATGGATTTTACCCCTCTATTTCTTGGTGATATGATAAAGGGTGTTTGTAAGTGAAGGGCGAAAAGAAGTATAAACTTAAATATAATAGGGTAGTATTTCCAAAAAACGACACAGACAATTGTACTTCAAACCGTGTGGTCTGACTGCGATTGATACTTTCTGGCTGACCAAGGCGGCCGCCTTAAGAGTACATTCACCCGCACCGGTGGACACGCGGACTAAATGTCAAGTTCGTCTGGTCTGGTTTGTCGGTGACGAAGAGGTCGATGCTCGAATTACGGCTGGGGCGTACTGAAGAACGTGGATATAATGCTCTTAATTTCTCCCTCCACGCAAATGGGAACTAGAATACCAAATTAATATTTGAATGGGAGTACACTAAACATATTACCAATCTTAAATAATGAGAAATTTGGGTTTGTCTCAAAAAGCACACTAAACAAATTATAAGGTTCATATTTGTTAACTTAAGGCAAGAAAAAAATGGAAGCCATTAATTAGTTTCGCAAAGGCCCGGGGATACGCACCACAGGTCGAAAGCCACTGCTCTAGTTCCCCCCACGTATGACTAAAAGACTTAGCGAACAAATATTCAAGGTTGTTTGGACGAAGATAAATTCTCGCACAGATATACGTATATTACGTAAAATTCATCTAAATCATTCCTTTGAGTCACGAAGTAAAAAGAAAAATACATTATTTTAAATTTGGATGATAGAATAAATATTGTGTGTGTTCCAAGAGATTTGATAAACCATACTTTTAATCGACAAAATATTATGCCAGAGCTATACACAAATGCGGGTATATTTCTGGTATAAATTCCACCTTCCAAACTACCTTTATATAACAGTCCCAATGTAACACACGTTCAGTCCGATTTAGAAAGAAAGGAACTTTATGGACTGTTATAAAAAATATTAAAATAATTTGTCATGTGATCTGCAGTTGTTACTTTTAATATATATTGTCAATACCTATAAAATAACACTAATAGTATATTAAAAGTATAACAATTTTGTCCGCAAACAGTATTTATTATTTTTAAAAGTTTCTTTCTACCAGAATCCTACTATATAATCCCCCAACTCTAGCGGGTGAGACAACGGGAGAAGTGAACAAACTAGGCTACCGTACAGCGTGCGGCCCGATCCGAGCAGTAAAAAACACTTCCTGCTGCGATCATTGTACAACGGAATTTTCATATGGGCAGACAGTTAACAAAAAGGAACTTTGTTTCATTGCGTATAGTGTCTAAGGCGCTAGAATAGTTGTAAACGCCAGAAACCAAGAGGTTTTTAAAACGTTACTGGATGGAGCTGTCTGCCAGTAGGAGAACAAACAGTGAAGGAGGAAAATACAGATATCAATACAATGTGTTGTGATCCACTTACTAAATTACATAATTCGACTCTCAAAGAGCCACTCTACGCTTCTATGCCAGTTGACTTTCATTTTCCGCTCATTTAGGTCATATAATCAAAGCAAAATGTGGATTTTTGGAATTTTCTAAGTTGAAAAAGGGCAACTTTTAAACTATGTTTACAAATCTATATATGTATAGGGTCATAAAAATAGTTGTGTTCATTCGAGTAAACACCAATATATCATATAGATCAGTCTAGGAAACCCCCTTAATATTATCAAGATATTGGTCCCCCTGGTTCCAATTCCCAACGTGGTCTGAAATGTTATCATCGGGGACGATGGTGTTGTCTGTTCTAGAGTAAATTTAGTTTGTAAGCCGTAAACCTGATATATATATACGCTAAGCAGCTAACGAAATAACCAAATCTCGTATTTTTATGCTGTGTTTTACAACGAATCCCGCAAAATGGACGTTTTCCTACAAAAAAAAATTCTATATACGCGACGAAATAAGTTTTGTTTTAGCTCTTAAAGTGATGGAGTGTAGTATCACCAGCGTTTTTTACTCAACGTTCTTATTAACAAATCACATTAAAGTAAAAAAATAAAAAAATATTGATGTTAACTCTTTTAGAAAATTTGAATTAATTAATGATTAAAATGAATTACTAAATAAAAAAATTAGTTAAATTTGTGTAAATCAACGGTCAGTTTAGTGTACTTACTTTATTTGATAAAATTATGCCAGTGAACTTAATGACGAAACGAGGTGCAAATGTGTGTTAAACGCAGTCTTATTATTTTGCTCCTGAACACTTTTGTTTATAAAGTGTAGTTCAACACGAACAAGACCCTTTACCTTCAATCAAATTCTGATACGAGATACATTTTTAAGCAAATAAAACACTGATGTACAATAGTAACATACGATATAAGTAAGTTCACACCACTAGGGATGTGGTATCGAAAGAAAAGTATCGATACTGTATTCATTAAAAGTATCGGAAGAAAACTATCGATAGTGTACTAGTATAGATAACAGTAAGTATTGGCATTGGTACTAATATCGGTAAAAGTACCGGAAAAAATACAAGTATCGAAAGGAAAAGATCGATACTTTTTTCACATCCCTATACACCACCATAAAGCTGTCAAAAATGACATCTGTTAAATGGGACAACTTTAGAATACACAAAAGAAGATTTTGTAACTACATTAGAATTTTGGTACCAATAACCGTATCTGAAAGTTACAAAAGTACCTTATGCTATTTTAATATATTATCTATAAGTCGTGTGATCTTCAACTGTCACCATCAATGGATAATAACAATACATATAAAATAAACTAATAAATTTAATAATATATTAAAATGTTATCAATGTTGACCGCAAAAAAAATATAATGTATTTTCTTAGAGGTCCTTCTTACCAAAACCCTACTGTACGTGAACGGTCAACAAAAGGCTCTTCCTATGGTGGTTCAGCTGTATGCATATTCCAGCCTAGTTCAACAATAGCCATTGTCGATGATCCCTGGACAGGATATTAGGATCACGTGACTGGAAGGTAAGGCAGACAACAACATATCGGACATCACAGATAATGGAACTTACTAGAACACCTTGTCCACTATCCTCCCTCGGAGCCCAGTGTGTTTAACCTGTTTTCAGTTTCGTACTCAATTGTAAACACTCACAAGCCAGCCTACATCAAGAGTTTGAAAACATATATATATATACATTAATTGATAAACCTTCCAAGTATTGGTATATAAAGTGTATTTTTTTATTAAAACGCTTAAAATAACTAGCTATTTATTTTACAAATCAATTAAAATATTTATCTCAATTTGTTAGCACACAGCTCTGACTGTGATCTTACGGCTGGCTGTTGAAGTCCTGACGTGATATATTTTTAAAACAACCATGCTTAAGGTGATATGAATGAACTAGTGGACAGATAAAAACTAAGCCGGCAAAGTTTTGGTGAACGTTTAGCACTCCTTGCCTCGGAAGGTTCTGGGTTCGCTCCCGAACAGTTGCACTGGAAATATTTGTCGACCATGTCGTTTTCAAGACTCCCTCTAGTCGAATACTTTCTATTGAGTACAATTTTAGAGATTATGGGTACACAATTATTACTAGTTTAGTTACTTATTAGAGCAAGTGATTACAAAGTGCGGACTGCGAGGCAATCACGGTCCAAGCCCATTTATATTTGAAGCTTCCTCACTCCTCATTTACCTATTACGCCTCTTCTTTGTTGTCTTGGCTTTACAGCAGAAGGTGAGGCCGATGAGGATACAACCAACCTTGGGGTTTTAGTACTATTCATACATATATTTGTTAAGGTATTTAATTTAAATGGCACTATGTTTCATTTGTTCCTATGAATTTCTCTATCACGAGCAAAGATATGTACCATTCACGTCATCGGGGTCCACCGACCAGAGGGGGTCATTCCGGGAAACCATTGCTGCATATCTTTTCAACTCAAGACGAACCCGAGCACGATCGATCCAACGTGACTTCGAGGCTAAGGTTACATCGTTACCAAGACGTGAAGGCTCAAAAAGAGAATTCTACCGCAATCGCCATTTTGTTTACAACACACAACTCAAAAGTAGTGTTCGCCCTTCAGCTTGGTGGATAATATTTTATACCAAGACTTTAAGGGGGGATACCCTAAACACGGCCGGATCCACTTCTATCGAGGCGACCGCGGTTGACGACCAAAGCGCGCGACCAGCGGCTTTTCAACGCGACCGCGACCACAATGTTCAGGAAGCTGTCCGATCGCAGTCGCGTCACCGAGCAGACGCGTGTTTTGCCGTAGTTTTAATTTTGTTTCGTATTTGATTGTTTCATTAGTTTTAAAAGGGTGAAATTTTTATCCCCATGAAGATGAAAGTTTGTTTGAACAGACGGTAAAGCACTCTTCAATTATTCGATACATCTTCACCAGTATGCCGGGACCAACAAGTGAAGGATAACGCACGGAGATAAATCTCAGAAAAAAGTCACGAGGTCACAATAAATTATGGAAACTGAGGAACTATCTCTACTCCACAAAAAATGACACGATTGGCGATCACCAGTCGCTTTTAGGAAACTACTGTGTCCCGCGACGAAAACTCGCCCACAGATTGGTTCTGTGACAGGCTCTTGAGTCCAATGACCGAGTTGAACACAGCCAGATCATATGGAGAACTGATCATACTGATATGATTCATCCTATTGATAATATGTGCTAAATACACTCACATCTACTGTCCAATGATCAAAGGAAGAACCTTATCTGACAGATGGAATAGAAGTAAGCGAGTCTCACTAACCGTTCGGGTTATAAGTATACTTAGCATTGGGGGGTGCAGGGATAGTAAAAGTAGAATTTACACGTGTATCAGCATTTGACAATTATTTAGGGAAAACCCACCTAGGTACATTCAGCCGGGATTAGAGTTAGAGAGGTCGAGAATGACGTCTTTGTCCACGTGACCACCGATACGAGTTTACTTGAATTAGACGCGAAAGCTAGTAAAGTCAATTTCAAGAAACATTATCGGTCCTCACTAGGAATCGTTAACGTTCTACCGAACGAGATACTATAGAATGTCGCCCAATCTGTCCGTTTTCCCGGTTAATCAATTTTTAACTATATTTTTTTCTTCTCACTGAAGTTTTGTTGTTGTTGTTGTTGATGATGTTATAAAATCCTGCGTTTATAGCGGACACGTTAATACTTTCTCTTAGAAATATTTAGCGTATGTTTATTTAATAGATTTTTAAAATGGCGGAACACGAATACACTATCAAGTATAGTAGAATTATGGAAGATAAAATGAGTTTTACAAAACACAAAGGAACACATTTCATAAATCAAAGCGAAACATCGACCTTGAAATTGAAGCCACCGCCATAATGCGTTTACGAGTCTTCAGCCGAGATAAGTTCATTTTGTTAACGTGTTGTTCCACCAACTGGAAGAGAAATCCTAAACAATATGAGCCAATGGAATATGATTAATCTTATTTTAGAGTCCTGCCATGGTCGAGAGCGTTCAACGCTGTGGTCTACCAAACCCGAGTATCTCTAAAAGAGAGAGTTTTAGATGATAATAATTATATTAATAAATGGTTTTAAAACAGAGCAACGAGCCATACAAGGATTATTAGCGCCTAGTTTAGCAGTTCGGTTAGAGGTCCAGAGAGAATCATGGTGAAAAGTAGGATACAATGTGGTTCATAGTTAAAGGCACAGTAAAACAGCAGTTTCAAATTAAATTTGCAGAATACTAATTTAAAAAAAAAGTATTTTGTAGAACTTTAGTTTTAATGCAATAGCACTATGAAGTATCTCAAGTTAAAATATCTTAAATTATATTTTAGTCATCCTTCTGAGGAATAAAAAACATCACATTTGGATTAAATTCAACACACTACAAAAATCAAAGTTTTCTTTCATCAAGCCAGTCATTAAATCACTGGAACCAACATTATACCGATTTAAAAATGTCTCTGCATCATCTCTGATCACAGTGGTCCATATTGTCTTTAATTCTGCATGCCATAGAGAAGGTTTTGGACTTGATATAATCGAGAGCAACTGAACCAAATCAGTGTGTCTTTTTGTATGTGATCAGAAGACTGACGGGGAGAGTGCATGTAAGCCTACATGTCACAAAATAAATTACTTTGTGTGTGTGGTGCTAAGACATATTTATTAAGGGAAAAGTAATATTTCGTGGATACATTTTCGCAAATTATAGAATTTTAAATAATTTAGCATCCTTTACTAACCTGAGGTTGGAATGTATAAATATCTTTTTGAAAATATTACTTACTAAACAAATCACTCTTTTCGGTAGCAAGATTTTCCCATGATTGTTTAAAGTAAATCATGAGGTCTAGATAAGGATGACATTGGTCCAGAGAGCACCATGAGCGAGATTAGAATACCAGTGGTTCAAAGAACATCATGGTCCAGAGAAGGAAACCAATGGTTCAGAGAACATCATGGTCCAGAGAAGGAAACCAGTGGTTTAGAAGACAGTATAAAGTCAAGGAGTTTCAGGTATGTTAAGTGAATGAAAAATCAATATTTTCTGCCCCTCCAACCCTTATGTGTACGATGCTTGAAAGATATCAAGACGGGCATGTTAGCATTGAAGGATGATGTTATTGGCGAACACTGTCGCACTTGGCAGGGAAAAACAATTATCTGAGTGCGGGCTGGCTCCGACCATTCTTCCAGCAAACAGAAGAGCCCAGATATAGTTGTTTAGCAGGCGTTGGAATAAAAACTAGAGAAGGACAACCATTGAAAGAACCTTACTAACAGTTCAATCCACCTACATGTAGCTTATCTAAAGTATGTTCACCGTAGGAATTGTTTTCTGAAAGGCCTTTTTCCCTACCAGAAAGGTATTATATAGGTGGATATTGGTAGGAAAAAAGACCTTTCAGAGAGTAATTCCTACCGTGAATGGAGTATATAGGTTTTTTTTTGTTTGATTGGTTCTCTAATTTTATTTTGTAAATATTCTAAAACAGTTCTTACTAAACTTTGGTACGCGTACCCCCAAAGGTACGTAAAGGATTTCAGGGGAAACGCGCCAAAAACTGAGTTTTATTAACCATGAAATATGTTTTGATGGTACAAAGTCTGATAAACAAATTGAAGGGCCGTCTTTAAACTATGTAAGGGCTTTTGGGGGGAGGTTTAAAAAAAAGTATTTTACGTTTTATTACGGGGGAGGGGAGGGTAACGGGCGGGAGTTCAGAATATATCTTACGTAAGGTTTTTTATCAATGTCTATGCTGAAACTATATATATATATATATAAAATAAAATTTCACCTATATTTCGTTTACTTATGCTATGTTACACCTGCTACTAAAACATTCTAGAATTTCATATCACTAGCTTTATTACCAACCCTTCTGTCTAAAAATAACGAAACGATTAAAATAATATAATCTAACAAAACATAAACAAATTACTTAAGATAGAAAAAAGGGCCCTGGGGGAGAATGTTACAATCCCTTGATTGGGGGGAGAAGCGGGGGGTCAAAAATAAGGCAAAAAAAAAACCTTACATAGGGTAATTTAAGGTCGGCCCCTAACGTAGATTTTGACGTGGTGTCACAGGATTTTATAAGCCTTTCGTTCCACTGTCACAGCTAAATTTAGAGTTACCATTCAGGAATAATCAAAATTCGGAACGAACATTTGTACAGTACTTTACCAGACTTTTTTTTTTGTGTGTTTACGAAGAACTCTGGAAGGAGTACAATTTATTGTTTGGTCAACGCTCCGAAAAGGGTAGGAAAATGTCGAACATTTGAGAAATTCTGTTCCAAAAGGATCCGTGTGTCGAACCTTCGTTTACCATGAAAGATGGCAAGCTTACCTTTCTTGGTTACACTATGGGGCAGCTTATAAGATAGGGCCATAATGTAACCTGCCAAGATAGAACTGCTACCTTTCATTATAAACAGTGTGTACATTCCATTATAACAAAAACTGCACAGTGCAATATTTAGAGTTAAGAGTTACGTAATATAGGCTATTACAACTATTCTCGCTGAGTTGGGAGTTTAACCCAGTGGGAAAACACGTTTCTAACACAAAGGCAATGTGTTTTTGTCCAGCTTATATTGTAAACTTAAAAGTTCCCAATTTAACACCATTTACCCTACGTTATCCGAGTCTTAATTACCCGTCCAAGATATCTGCATATTTACACTAATGGAATAGGAATGGTATAATTTTAATAAAGTGTACCCAAATTTTCGTGAAGGGAGAGTGGAAAACCATTTAGGGGGGGAAAAACACTTAGTAAAACCAGCCGAGATTTGAACGTCGATCTTTGTCACCTGCAAACCAAACAAGACGAGCCTGACGCACTAGTCCACCGAAGCGGATGTTTCCTACTTGTTTAGAAGGACGGACCAGCCGCATCAGGAGTCGCTCCAGGGTCCTCTAGGACTTGTCAACTACTCTAACCACTGAGCTACACGGGGTACTATTTACTTAACAGAAATTAAAGACCAGGAATTGTGAGTGAACCAAAATCGGGTGCAGACCAATATCAGACTCACCGAGTCTGGTATGCCGGTCACTTCTAAATCGTTTTCCACTCTCCCTCTACGCTAATTCGGACACACTTCCTCTAAATTCAACCTTACTAATATTCCACCAGCATAATTAATACGCAGTTCCTTCCGTGACGTCGACCTTGGTGGTCTTGGATTAAAGTGCTTACCCCAGGACCTGATGGTCATGGGTTTAAAGCCAGTCGGGGTCGACAGATTTTTCCTGAGCGATAAAAATCCGTAGCACAACCTCCTTCGGAGGTGATGTAAAGCCGTCAACCCCATGTCTACTGTGACATGTAAAAAAACCCTGGAAAGTATATTAAGATAACTTTCCGGCAAAAGTGGTATGCTCTTTCAATCTCACTCTTAGAAATTCTTGTGTGCTGATATAATCAGTCGGTTCAGAAAGTGCACATTAAATATCTCAAATAAATGACTCACAAATATGAAATATTCAGTGTCCAAATGCTCTAAGATGTCACTTTTGTGCTAGACTGGCCTGTTGATGACGGGGAGATTGGGGTTCAAATCATAGTCGGGTATACTGAGGAAGTTTTCTCTATATTTTTCCCTCTCCCCTTCTAGGCTAATGCGGGTAGATTACCTCTTAAATGCTTACTTCCTCATCCCTAGGCCATTACAGTAATTATAATATTATATGCTTACAACCTGAACAGGTATTAAAACGTTATAAAAAATCGTTTTGCTCGGACAAATAGGATACTGTGGTAAAAAAAAACACTAAAATGTAAAGACATATTTTTGTTCTGATAACTGGCGGACTGTATAACTAAGAGTGCGGGTTTACGCCAAAGAATTTTTTTTTAAACTGGCGGAGTGATACAGGACCTGCCGACATTATTACTCCCCGTTTACAGCCCAATTTTCTTAGGAAAAACTTTCTAGAAAATACAACAAACACATTATCTTGCGCTCAACATTCATAACATTTTATTATTTTGTTAGTGTTATGTTATAAGTTAAGATCTATCAAGAGTGGCAGCTGCAGATAACATGTCTTGACGTCAGACAAGCCTCTTGGTCTCGTGGTCAGCGCCCCTGGCTAATAATCTAGAGGTCTCGGGCTGAATTCGCGGCGGTAAAATAGGTATTTTTCCCGAAAGGGGAACTTTACCTTTGGGTACCATGGTTTTTATTAATTTAAGTTTGAGTTATCACCATAATCACGTCATCTCATTGCGGGTATGACGTGTAGAAGACCTCCTAGGTATACCCTGGGCAACGTTCTGTTCCCAAAGAGCGGCTAAAAGACTACATACACGGTGACCGAACTAGATACCGCATGTCTCACGGTCAAATATTCCATAAGTACGCTTAAAAAAACAAAATACGTGGTAGTAAACCTAGAAATACACAGACATACATCCTTGTTCATGACCTAGTAATATTTCTAGCTATAGCCGGGATTCGAAACGAAAACGCTCGAGAGGTGAAAGACCTAAACCAAAGAAGGGGAAACCAGAGAAGGACGTTAGGGGAAAAGTGGGGGGCCCCTCACACTCATGCCGCGAGCGAAGAGTCCCTCGGGAAGGAACGCGACGAACACAACACACCGCCAGACACTCTGAGGGATCCGCGTCTGCTCGACTGACGTCACACTTCCTCCCGCCGTGGGTTTCGAGTTGAGCCGGGACTCTTGACGCTTACTAACAGCGCGCGTTGTGGCAATCCTTTTATCTCCCCCTCCCTTTTTTTTTTATACACCGTGCAATGGGGCAGACGTCGTCGCAGTGTTGGCGGGACTTGTCCGTCAAGTGATCCCGTGCCGCGAGTGAGGTGACCCAAGGGATGGACTAACAAGACAACGAGGTCGGGATGGAGCACGGAGCTACTCTAGGTTAGTACAACCTCGCTGGAGGCTGTTACTCATGACAGGGTTTAGTCTTCCATCCAGATGACAAATTAATAATAAAAAAAACTATCATCACTATCTTAAAATTTGTGTTTGTTATTCTCATCAATGGGTGAAATAAAAAATACAGATTTTGACTTATGGCATGGTAGACCCAATAAAAAAACTCCCCTATAGAAAATAATTATGTGTTGAGTGAAAATGTTAAAGATACTTGTCATAATTTATAGGGTGTTAAATAAACAAATAATGGTTTAATCTTCACAATTATTTAAGTAGACACGTCATTTTCCCCGTTTCCTTCCCCCAAAAACATACAAACAACAACAAAGTATTTTAAAATTAAAACAAAAAGGTTGCGTTGAAAGATTTCAGAGATAATATATTAATCGTAAGTATATATTTCACTTCAAAATATTTAATACCAAAACTTGATATTTTTTAGGTTGATATCGCAAATAAAATAAATTATCTAAACTATGAACTGAACTACTTGTTAGAAATAAGTGCAAGTTTTAAAAGCTTTATATATATAAACAAATTGTGTTGGTAAAATGAGTGTCACGACTGGATTTCAGTCGACGGTATTTATGAAACTAACCGGGTAGTACCGAGAAGGGGTGTTATGGTTATTAAATACTTAGCCCTCCATCCCCTTCCCCTAATATATTAATAAAAGCATTTTTTCATTCTTCATAAAAACCTAGGATAGTAGCTTAACACTGTCTTATAAAATTCACAGCACAGACAACTCTAATAGTTTATATTTTTTAATCTTTATATAACGAGTACTTAAAGAGGAATTCAATGTTAAAAAAAAAGTTTTGCCACCGACTTTTGGGAAACCACGAGGTACCTCCCCTCACCCCTACATTCACTCCCCCTCCACCAATTACATTTCTGAGTACGATCCTGAACTTTTATGACAATAAAGAGATGAATCAACGAAAGCATTCACAAATTGTCAAAATAATATAATTGTATTTATTTAAATATATTTACAGATTAAAAAACAAAAACGCTTGAAGATAATATTACCGTCCACGTCGGGCATTTAAATCATTAGTTGATCAATCGGGGAAAAAAAAAACGCTTCAGAAAACGTAGTTATTTTTTCCCCTCGCCACGTCTTACAACCCCTCCGGGCTAGATGCATCACATTTCAATCACGCTAGTAAGGTAGGGATGGATAAAGTGGGGAAACTACTTAATAAAAACCACCTACAGCATACACGGCCTGAATTCGAACCCCGACCTTCCCACATGCAGCAAATCAGATTATATGATCCTTACATTTGGTCTGCATGCCCACCGATGAGGGCCCTTAGTTCTAATATTACATGATGGTTGCTGTATGTCACTCCCAAAACAAAGAACCCACATTGAAATTTATTGATAGTACCATCTACAGTCTATCATCTTAGTTCAGTCGGTAGCGTGCCTGTCTACTAAACTAAGGGTCCCGAGTTCGATTCCAGACATGGCCAAAAAAATTATCATCGATGAAATGTGGGTTTCCCCTTTTACAGTGATGAATTAACGGTCTGGGGATCGATGTTGTCTCTATTCCAAATTTAAGTTAGTTTATAAATCGTATGCTGATAAAATCAGTAGGGTCAGAAAGTGTACGTTAAATACCTCAAATAAATGAAAAAAGGTACAAATGATAGACGTATCCACTAAACCCTCAACAATGTAACTAGATTTTAAGCTACAAATGATAGACCTAACCTAACCTAACCTCCGGAAGACGTGTGCTAAGATAAAAAATACGACAAAAACTATCAAACCAAAAATAGCGGACTATACATTATCTGACCTGACCTAGCCTCTGGAAGACACGTGTTAGGCTAATAATACGACCAAAAGTACAAATTTCGGATTATATCCAACTACCTCTGGAAGACCTGACGTGCTAGGTTATCAATGAGACAAATACCGTCTGGCCACAAATAACAGACCCTACCTAACCTAACAGCTGGACTAATATCACGACCAAAGTTGGTTATTTTCAGAATTTTCTACAGCAACCAACATGTAATAAAAATCCGGAGTTGATTCAATCCAGAGTTGATGCTTTTAAGGTGATTCGTCCAGCAAGCTTCTCCTAGAATGAATAGGCTATAACATTTTGACAGGGAATTTTTAACATGGTTGAAAGGGGGGTGTTGTGTTGTAAAGGGGGGTTGGACAGGTGGAGTGGGAAAGTAAGCTGGGATTGCCAGCTCTTTGTTCACAACAGGGTTGTCATATCACTACCTCTTTTTTCCGCTAAGGAACTTCACTGTTATTTAATAATTTAGAACCTGAATGGTCACTGCATGGCTCACCCAGGAGTTGTGGTCTTGAGTTTGAATCCTGGCTACTAAGATTCACAGAATATTAATAATTTAAAATAATGAGCTTATTACGCGTGTAGCAAAGTATTTATTGTACCGAATACTATTAGGCCTATATTTACAAAATATGTTCTTAGAAGAAAAAAAATAAAATGTATTACTAGGCAATATAATGAAATAATTTGAGTGGTGAAAGTTTAAGGGTTCTTTTATTATTCTTTTAGCACAGAGTTCTTACTATCCGTTCGCGGTATACTCACATGTACTAATTACGCTAATTAGTTAGGAATTAGGAAAGCTGAATTTAAAGAAAGTGCACTTGCATTTGCGTAGAGAGAGCGGGAAACAATTTATAATAAAACTACCCTCTGTACACCTGACCGAGATCGAACCCTGATCTCCCTGTCTTTAACGATCTAGTCTACGAGAGTGACGCCTTAGAGATCATGATGGACTGGAGCAGGTTTTAGAGTTCTTTATTTGTAGTAACAAAAAGTATTACTTTTCGTTGTTATTATTATAATAGTTAACAGAGCTCATGATTAGCATCTTACAAACCGGCCAAAAATCTGTAAAAATGTTTGAATGCCACGTAGGTCAAGTGGCCTACAAGACTAGGACCAACTGGTCGACAAGCTTATGCATAAGAAGGCAAAGTGATCGACAGTCAACTGGTTGAACAAATAAATAAAAATATCTCGTGTCAAGTGATCGACACGTTTAGTACAATGTGATAAGATATACAACTATTTGACTTGAGAGGACCTACTGGTATACAAAAATCGAGATGGATTGACCAATTGACCGACAAGTTAATACATTGCAAACAACGTGTTCGACAACAAAATCGTAAACGGAAAATAACAAGTAAAGTCTATGAAATATAATTTATTAATAAAATTTATAACTTTAATAAATACCCACATTTGTGGTCACATAGTCTAATACGTTATTCGCATTCCTTATTCTGCGTGTAGCTCAAACGGGGAGTGAGAGCTAAGGAAAAAAAACAAATTTAGTGGATTTTTTAATCACCGCGTCCTACTATCCGTTCAGTTATACGCTAATTTTGTGGATTAAAATCATCATTAGTAAGGCATTTATTTTCTAAGTTGGTCTTTTTGGGTTAACTAAATGGCTGTTGATCATTTTGTCCGCATATGCATGAGTTAAACCAGTTGGTACAAGTCATGTCCTACTCGTGTAACCAGGCCCCGGGACATCAAACAATAGTAGATTATGAACCAGTGGTAACAAGGCACCGGGATATCAAATAATGGAATATTATGAACCACTAGTAACAAGGACCCGGGACATAAAAAAATAAAATATTATGAAACACTGGTAGCCAGGTATCGGGATATCTAATAATGGAATATTTTCAACCCCTGGTAACTAGGCCCCGGGACATAAAGCAATAGAATATTATGAACCACTGGTAACAAGGCCCCGGGACATCAAATAATGGAGTATTATCAACCACTGGTAACTAGGCCCCGGAACATAAAGCAATAGAATATTATGAACCACTGGTAACAAGGCCCCGGGACATCAAATAATGGAGTATTATCAACCACTGGTAACTAGGCCCCGGGACATAAAGCAATAGAATATTATGAACCACTGGTAAATAGGCCCCGGAACAACAAACAACAGTGGGTTCCGAGTTGAAGCTGTAATTCAAACTAAAATTCTTAGTGGATAAGTTGAATGTCTGATATTAATAGGAAGATCATTATTTGACAATTTTAAAAGTTACTAGAAATGGGTTCACTAATTCATACGTCAAATCATGTGATCTACAGCTGTACCTTTGATAAAGGCCTATACTATAATATTTACATAAGTTATAGTCTGAACTGACTAAAATGACTACACTTTTATATCGTTAGTGCGCGTGGATATAATATCATGAGCGTGGGACGAATCTTGGATAGCTCAGTGCTAGAACTTTGACGCGCTAAGATCCCGGGTTCAATTTTATTCTAATGTCAAGGTGTCATTTTTCAACAAATTTAAATTAATTAAATTGTATTCTCCTCCATACGGACATTCCCGTAATTAAAATGATTTTGCAGCTTGTGTGTTGATATTCATTAGTAATTATTTAAGGAACCCGTAATTCAAACCAAAACTCTTTGTGGTGAATTTAAACATATGATATATTTCCATACCAACTCCAACAAGTAGGGAGCTACAATGTCTTTAGAAAATGATATATACGCCATATATATATACTACCTTTGCTATGAGTTTATTACGTACCTAAGGCCGTAGCCAGCCAATAATTTCAAGGGTGGGGGTGTTTGATGAACACATCCCTCAATTGCCGGAAGCTAGAATTTAAAAAAATGATAAACAGTTCTAGAATCTATCTGAAGTGGTTTTTTTTTGCAACATAACTTCCTAACTGCCAGAGGCTAGGATAAATTCTAAATATTAAACACCTCTAGAAGCTATCTGGAGTGATTTTTTTTGGCAACATAACCCCCTAACTGCCAGAGGCTAGGACAAATTCTAAATATTAAACAACTCTAGAAGCGATCTGAATTTTTTTTTGGGAACATAGCATCATAGCTGCTGAAGGCTAGGAAAAATTATAAATATTAAACAACTCTAGAAGCGATCTGAATTTTTTTTTGGGAACATAGCATCATAGCTGCAGAAGGCTAGGAAAAATTCTACATATTAAACACCTCTAGAAGCTATCTGAAGTTTTTTTGGGCAACATAACCCCCTAACTGCCAGAGAGAAGCTTTCTGAAGTTTTTTTTATGGTTACACAGCACAGCTCCCTAATTTGTACTTGTATCTTAATTTTGATATTGTTTGAACCATAAATAAAGCATATACATATTAATTTTTTTGTTCATACAATTTTGGGAAGGGTTTAAACCCCAAAACAACCCCCCCTCCCCCGGGCCTTTTACTTACCTGAAAACATCGTAGATCAAATCTTTCATTGTTTTAAGTTTATATCGATTCTTATTCGATTTCATCTTTTTGTTTCATTTTCTTGGGGTTGATGCACGTTGCTTTTTAGGGTTGAACTTAGCCATGTTCAATAAGCAGGTAAAATTATGATTTTTTTTAGAAAATGCCTAAAGGAATGCAGTACTCATGTGACATTAGATATATTTTCAAAACTTTTAAGATTTTATATACTTTTTAATGTTCAATTTACAACCAGTAATAAAAGTGAAACTCATATTTTTATTCATTCATGAAGTTAATTATAATATTCAGATAAACAATAGGTTTAAAATCATTACGCGCTTTGATGTACCAAGAGATGAGTTCCTTTGACACTTTGAGTTGAAGAATAAAACTAACACAGTAAAAATACTATCCAAGTGCCAAATTACTAGAGGAAGGAAAAAGATACAAAATAAATGTCACAACTCGTCACTCAGGTAGTAAGACGTGGGGTGAGTCATTAGTCGGAGACCGGGGTAGCCCGACCCTTCCTTGGTCGGCTAGTCTGTGTTATTGGTATGTACAGCCAAAGCAAGAAGTTTCAGGAAATGGACATGGTCAATTTACGTTTGCATTGATCAACGCCGCACAATTAATAAAATAAAAGAGTAGAGTTGGATTAATAAACCAAACAAATTTTAAATAACTACATTATGTACTACAAAATGATATAAAATCAAAGTATCGGGGTATAAAACGAAAAGTACTTATATAGGATCAAAAATTATGTAATTTTACAACTATTTAATAGCTTATAAATTAAAAACTAATTTTATTTAAAATATTGTAAGTACTTCATTTCATACACTTCATGTGCATGTCTAGCTAGAATAAATTTAATCCCCACACATTAACTACTTTACCTTAAAATTAGTACGCAAAATGGATAAAATAGTAAGTTTGACTACTTATAACTCGAGAACTGTAATGATTTGAAATCATTGAATCAATATTTATAGCTTATATTTATACACTTATTAAAATAATACAATAAAATTTTGATGGTCGAATGACCTTAAGGATTTATGGACCTTAAAATATTCGTTTCAAACCAAATGCTGAATTGATACAATTCTAAGTTGCTACTTCTCGGCTCACCCGGTCTTTACCGATTACGTAAACACGTTCTTAGCTCGTTTGTTTTATGACTCTAAAAAGACTCTGGGAACGGTTTTAGAGGCGGTTTAATAGCATTTCAAATAGAATGTACATCGTGAAATATCAATTTATTCAAATACGATCATGGTGCACTCTGATGCGATATTATGAAAGGTCAATGTCATTTTGACAAAGTCAACATAAGACTCGTTCAAGGACGGACATCTTTCTTGGGCGGGTAAAAATAAAGTCACCATCTAGACCCACTTCAAGAACTAACCTGGAACGCCATGATCCAACGTTTGTCTAGTTGTCACGACGGTATTAAAACGCTTTGTTGACATTCACAGTGATTTTCCTTTCAATGCAATTAAAGTATTTGTTACGACATTCGTGAAAACCGTGACACACTTAATTATCGAAATAATGATAAGCTTTCTTCTGAAGACAGAAACATTTCTATAAACTCTTTTTATATATACACACGGTTAATTGGAAATTAGGAAAGTTACTAAACTCTCAACCATATCGATGGGTCTAAACGTCAAAGCTCGTCAAGATGGTTCGCCACGGGCGGGGATGACAGGGCTTGATTCCCGGTCATGTGTACTGAGGGTACTATAAAATTCTTAAGCAAAAGTTAAATCAATACCTATTTTATCTTATAACATTTTTGTGTACAAATGTAAAGGATTGCCAGTTTAACCTAATTAAGGCCTGGACTGCCACGAGAGGAGACTATTAGTATCATGGTACCAGGCCCGAGATTCATATTCACAAAATTGAAATAATATAGAGATGAAAGGAAAGAAAAAACAAAATCAATTGCTTATCCATACTTAGGAATAGGTAGCCCTACCGCTGCGCTGCGGTTTCCTATGGAGGAACTTACTGGCATTTGTCATTATCCTTGGTTAGGTCCAGTCTTGTCCTTCATTTCAAAGTATTTGCAAGTTTCACGGTTTCGAGATTTAGTTCACCCTCCTCTGATGTTCTAGAATATGAAGCCCCCTTGACTGGGATAAGCTTGCACCCCTCTAGATTTAGTTCACCCTCCTCTGTTTTAGAATATGAAGCCCCCTTGAGTGGAATAAAGTTACCCCCATCTAAATTTATTTTGCTATCATCTGATATTCTTGAATATGAAGCTGAAAGATGAACTTGCATCAATCAAACTCCATATAGCTTTTAGAGGCATTCGATTTTTTTAAAAATTCAGGAAGAAACCCATTATAAATAACTTCGACATTGATTTAATTTCTTAACATTTTCCAGATAGGGACATTCCAAATAGCTTGTAATCAGCCAATTTTCAAAAATTTGTTGGAAGAAGACCACTTCAAACAGCATCTATAATAGGCATTTAATTCTAGGCAAAGACCACTTCAAATAGCATCTATAATAGGCATTTAATTCTAGGCGAATACCACTTCAAATAGCATCTATAATAGGCATTTAATTCTAGGCAAAGACCACTCTAAACAGCATCTATAATAGGCATTTAATTCTAGGCAAAGACCACTCTAAATAACATCTATAATAAGCATTTAATTCTAGGCAAAGACCACTCTAAATAGCATCTATAATAGGCATTTAATTCTAGGCAAAGACCACTCTAAATAGCATCTATAATAGGCATTTAATTCTAGGCAAAGACCACTCTAAATAGCATCTATAATAGGCATTTAATTCTAGGTGAAGACCACTTCAAATAGCATCTATAATAGGCACTTAATTCTAGGCGAAGACCACTCTAAATAGCTTACAGGGACATTCACATTTCAAAACAATTTTGAAGGACGACCTCTCTAAATATCTTCTAAAAGAATCTTTTGAAGAAGTAAAAAAAAAAGGCTTAAAAGAACTTTAAATAGCCCTAGGGGCATCCCAATTTCAAAAGGTTTATTGAGGAGGAACACTTCAAATAACTTATAAAAGAGTCATTGCCAAAAAAATCTAGATGAGGACCACTCTAAATATTGTTTAGACATTTGACCTGAGAGGGTACTCAAGTCCCCCTTTGGCTTGGGGTCAAATTAGTACAAAGAGTGGGGCCCCCCGAACATTTCCCCTGGTATCGGGCCTGGTTGGAGCACCTGGCAGGCCTGATTAAGGCTGCCCCTAACACATTTGAATTATTTTGAGCAATTTTTTGTGTGGCGTTATTGATACAAACATGAAAAGACATATCCTACATATTCTAACTATGGGGGGAAATATCTATCTCTGAATAGATTTAATGCAGAAAAACATATTTCTAGCACACAAAAAACCCCCATTAAAGTGGCTTTTAAATATCAAATTATGCACGAATTACAGAGTCACCACACTTTTTTTTTTATCAAAACAAGTCCATTACGTAAATCCTATTATTTGGAATAGCATCCATTTGATTTTGTATTCTAAATAATAATAGTTGGATCAAATAATATTTTTGGAATCCAACAGTGTGCTTTGTGAAAGCTTTAGTACGGTAATTAAAACGTAAGAGGTAGGTAACCAGGCACACTGGCTCAATTGATAAATGTTGTTTTATTCTTATGGACAAGATTGTGACTCACTTTTATTTATTCAGATTAGTTTGAATATTTTGATGTTTTATCGTATAAGTAATTATTATAATTCACTCCATTAGTTTTACTTTGTTAGTCAATATTAAATCTTATTTTTAGAAGTCATTTATATTCATACCAAAAGTGCTTGATTAAAAATATGCATTTATAGTAGTTGCACTAGGCCTAGGATTTTTTAATTTACATTACATTAAAAACATTACTCAACATTTGCAAGAAACAAGTAGTTTTTATTTGGAAAACTCCCAATTTAAAAAATAAATCAATTTAAACATTTTGAATGTGTCTATTTTTTTCCTTTATTTTTTCTCCACAATATTAGAGAATTTAAATTTATTGTTCATACCTATGACTGCAACCAAATCAGCATATTTGTTCCTTTTCTTGACTATCCAAAAATATTTTTGACATTTACCACTCCATTAACTTAAGTGAAATTATCAAATTATTTCTTCTTTTTTTTTTTATCAAAATGAATGTGAAGGCTAGAACTCATTATTTACTGCCCGAAAATTTCTCAAAGTCACAGTAATAAATAATATTCATCTATCCAAAATATTGTACAAAGGAAAAGTTTGTTTCAATTATGATTATGAGTGTATAATCATTGATGAACTAAAGTGAGTCTGACACCTTAGCTCGATCGGTAGCGTATTTGTCAACTGAGCTTAGGGTCCCGGGCTCAATTCCTGGCATGGCCAAAAAATTCATCATTGGTGGAATGTGGGTTTTCCCTTTCATAGTAATGAATTAACGGCTGGAGGCTGGATGCTGTGTCTGTTCTAGATTTAAGTTAGTTTATAAGCAGTATTGTTAAATTAATCAGTCAGTTAAAAGTGAATTAAATCCCAGACAAATATTAAAAACTAAAGATATTAATGTTAAGGAATGAGTTATATATCAAATAAAATTCTGTTCATGATGATCATTCATACATTATACTACACCATCTATTTCAATTAAGAAAAAACTTTTACACAGAGTGAAAATAGTTTGCAATAAACCTCATTGTAGTTATTTCATTAGGGAAACAATCTTTCAAGCAACCAATTGAAAATGAGAATTTAATAATATCTTCATGCTTTTAAGGTTTTTATAACGAATTCTGAAAAAACTACTGTGATTGTCAAGTAGTTTATGAGAAATGGTGAGTATGTTTCAGATTCGAGTATTTGATTGCGGTAAAATGCCGCTCAGATTTTCCCTCAAGAACTACAAGTATCATGAGTCGCGCCACCAGTACTAGTCACATAGCCTATATCACACGCTTAACTAACCCGTTCAGATTATACGCTTATGTACTAATTAAGCTATATGTTTTAAGCCTTAGGAAGGTTACAATTTTACAGGAAGTGTTATATCCCATTATTTACGTGGAGCAGAAAGTGGAAAACCATTTTGGGAAAATATTACCCTCAAGTGCACACCGACCAAAAATTCAAACCTTGATCTTTCCTTCATTGGAAGTATAGTTTAGTCTACTGAAGAAATAGGCGTGTTGAAAACCATGTGGCCATCGAATTGGGTTTTCTACTGAATAGTCATACCATAAAATAATATAATAATATAAAGATAAGCAACCACTACTTTTGACAACTTGTATTACTGTTAATAAAAAAAAAACACCATATAGTTGAGAACCCAAAACATATTTTATATAATGTACTAAGCTCACCTTCCAACCTAATTCTTTTATATGACTTTCTTCCACACACGTAATATTATTATTTTCATTTATTTGAGGTATTTAATGTGCACTTTCTGAATCTATTGACTCCTCGGTGGCGTAGTTAGCTAACACGCTAGTCATGTTGAGCATGAGCGCCGAGGACGGGGAGATTGAGGTTCGAATCTCTGTCGGGTGAACTGGGGGTGGTTTTTCCTAAATGGTTTTCCCCTCTCCCTCCACGCAAATGCTGGTTCACTACCTCTAAATTCAACCTTCCCGATTCCTAACCCATTATTGTAATTAGTACTTAAGCGTATAACCCGAACGGGTAATAAGACGCGGTGCTAAGTATTATTATTATATATGGACACGAGAATTTCAATGAGCTAGAGCGAAAGGGCCTACCAATTTTTCCAGGAAAGGTATTTTCACATACCTTCCAGGGTTCTTTTACATGCCACAATCAATATGAGCCTGATGGATTTACTTCCCCTCCGAAGAAAGTTGTGCTAAAAAATTTTACTGCGCAAGAAAAATCCGCCGACCCCAAATTGGTTTAAGCCCAAGAACATTGGGTCTTGAGGTGAGCAATTTACCCCAAGATCGCCGAGGCCGGCCATAATATTATCATATGTTCACAATGAGATGTTGGTTGTTGAAATATGACTTTACATTTGTACGTAATTAAGTCTGGTTCATGCTCAAAAAATTAAGCGTTAGCATGCGTATTAGGACGAGTGAGTGCTTAATAATAAAATCAAGGCTAGCTAATGACCCTGATTCATATTCGAATTTTGACAGGTTGGGTCTTGGAGAGTCACTAGTTAAAGCTACAGTCAAACATGATTATACTTTAGAACGTAAATATTTCTACACAGAAAGAGTTCATTTCAAACAATCAGAAGGTAGTCACCAATGATTTGAATTTATTCGTTTTGTATTTGCTCATATTTATAATACTGCAAATTTGTTAAATAATCAGTAGATAGTATTAATGTGAGTAATTTTAATTATTATTTAACATTCACATGACTTTAGGTTTTTTAGTTGAATTATTCTTCATACGAGGACTCTGCTATCCACATTTATGATTGGCTAAAATTTACATGTTAAGCTTAGAGTATGACTTGATGAATTATAAAATAAAAAAATCACAAGAAATGTGCACATCATACAATCGTCTTTGAGCGCTTAACTTTTTGATTAAAAATCAAGCTTCATACAGGCATTCAGTGAAACAATCAAATGATGTTTAGCTTGCATGCTGGCTTCCTGATTGTAGTGGAATTGAGATCAATATTAGTTTTAATAATCATTTTAATAAAAATTAATAACCACAATTGGAAATAAGACAAAATCCTCTAACTCAAATAGTTATTTTTTCTGAAAAGCAATTTGTATGCTGGTTCATAGCATATATTCCATCAAAAACTTGATTTGTATTGCAATGAATAAATATACAGTATTAATATTAAAAATGTTTTTACATCATAAAATTAAAAATAAGTGTATGAGTACAAATCATCATATAATTTAAAAAAAAAGCATATAACCCAAACAGGTAGTGAGACGCGGTAATAAATTTAAAAAAATGAACAATTAATTTAAAACAAAAAAATCAGTTACAGAATGTTTCTAGTTGGAAATATTCCCCCGATAAACGGTTATATAATCATCTTTACATAATCCAAGAAGACATTAGTTAGCCTTAGGGTTCATAGAAACAAAGTTCAAATGTAGTTTTTTATTAAGAAAAATACCAAACAAACCTGTTCATAAAAAAACATAAGGTGAGCAGAAAATAAAACCTGATAACAGTTAATAACCTTGAAACTAGCATGATGTTCTAACCAAAGCCAAATAAATTATTAACTATGAAAGCACATTTATTGGTTACATCACTTGAATTACTTTTTTTTTTTTAACAAAGTCAGAAACTCTTAGCAAAGCCCACGAATTAAGAGTACAAAGCTAAATTTCCGGAGGAAGCTCAAAATGTATTATCATGAGATTTTCCCCTTTCATTAAATGTTAAATTAATGGTTTGAGTTTTGATGTTATGTTAGAACAAGAATTAGCTAAGGATATGTAACGCTGCTACTAGGAAGAACAAACATTAAAGTCACAGAACATTTAATTTTCAAATCTTCGGTTTAACTTAAACTTAGATAATTTAATTGAAATTAATAATTGCAGTTTTCACTAAATTGAAGATCGTGAAACTATTGTTTCCATATGCATATTAATTTATTCAGAATAATAAAAAGTGCTTTCAAATGTTAAGAATTTATTTCATCATTCTTGATATGCAATGTGTCGAAACCTTGGGCGATCGCTTACAGGAGTTTATTGTTTATTAGATGTTTAGCTTTAAAATTTCAAGTCAAAATATTTCATCTTAGGATAGCTGTCCACATTAAATGAAAATTAAATTGGGGTATTTTGTGCGTGTAGAAAAAACGGGGAGCACAAAACAATACAGCACAGCATTCAAAATTATAATTTGAGCTAACAGGATACAAATAGAACCAAAAGAAAATACATTCACAAAATAAACATTATGATTGATGAACATCCTTACTACATCATTGCAAACACTTTCTGAGAGTCAATTTACCAAATTAGATAGCATTTGAACTTGACACATGAATGTGTTCAGACTTTTTTTTTTTTACCTTGAGGTTGCCATAAACTTGACCATCCCAAATGACAGTCATGTTTTACCAACAACATGAAACATCAACTTGTTGACGAGAGCATCAATAAAACATGTATTGTACTTTTGTCCTTTTCTAGTTGCATCCTGTTCAAATTAGCATTATTTTTCTATGCTTTGTACAAATTGTACTTAAAAAAAGTTGTCATACATTTAAATGGAACAATACAAATCAAACAATTTTTTAAGTTGATAAATGTAACAAAATTCAGCACACACTTTCTGTGTGTATATATACTAAAATATATTCAGACAAAGTCAAAAAATGGTAGGGATATATATTATATATATAAATATATTATTAAAACAATAGTTAAAATATAGTAGTATATATAATATATATATTAATATATTTAAAAGTCTGTAATATATAAAAATACAAAAGAGTTAAAATAAAATCCCTCTAAGGTAATGTGTAAGCACATTTCACAAAACTGAAAAAAAAAAAATATTAAAAATTCAACTTAGGATTAAACATTTATTTAAAGAAATGATGCAGTTTTTAAAGATTAAAAAAAAAAGTCAACATCCTGTGAACATACAAGCTCTAAAATTTATGAGCTGCTTAGAGTTGAATTAATTATGAAATGTAGTTAATAATAATAATAATAATAATATAATAATAATAATAATATAATAATATAATAATATAATACATTATTAAAAGGATATTTATGAAAAACATCCATAGGTACAAATGTATTTAGCGATCAAAATAAGCTTAACTAGTAAAAAGTGGCATTCTAATGATTAAACGCTAATAAAATGTCTGGCTTTTTTTATGACATTGTAAGTCTGTTTTCAATTTGTGTTTGTTTTTTCCTCAGGAGCCAATGGGAGTTGTGCATTTGAAAAGTGTGATTGCCAGATCAATAAAATTATCCATCTTGTACCACAAGGATATAAAAGTAGAGCGGCCAATGCTAACAAGGCTAAAACATACATTTTTTTAACACGGTTTCCTGCCAAAACTATGGTTCACCAGCCAACAAGTGGGAACACATTTAAAAATAGACATCACAACAAAGTATACTGCCAAGCATGCTGTTTATTTGGCTAGTGTGTCTGCTTGTGCTTTTATGAAAGCTTCCACACACACGTGATGATAGGCTTGGAGTTTACATCGAGCATGTTCATCCCAGTGGGCACACAGACAAATACATCAGCCTCGCCTTGTCTAGATGATATGACAGGAGATGGTTTGAATCCAGCTGTGTGTACTGGGTGGTTTTTATAAAATGGTTTACCACTCGTCTTTACTTGCAAAACTATTCCTGGTCTAACTAGATCAATTTAAAAATAATTAGTGTTCAGTTTTAAAACTGGATTGGCAAAATAAAAGTGTTAGACTTTTAATCCTTTCCATACAAAAGGCTACCCGTTATTTGATAAAACAATAACAGTACCTACACTTGGTCATGGCAACTAGTGAATACACTTTTAATCAAGCTTAGGATCATTATCAACATCAACTCGCATGAGGTTATTTATACTAAAAAGAGGAAGTAGTCAGGAGTTATTGAGGTGGGGCTTGAATTTCAGTAATGTTTCCTGCAAAGTGTGTATGGTACTATTTCTGATACTATGGGTGTATGGAAGAATTTTGCTCAGTGATGTTTAAGTGCATGTGTAAAGTCTGTTCAGCGTAGGAATTGTTTTCTGAAAGGCCTTTTTCCCTGCCATAAATCTATTATATAGTAGGATATTGGTAAGAAAAAAACTTTAAATAAGAGAGTAATTCCTACCGTGAATGGAGTATAGTTTTAGTGTATTAATGTTTCTTTTATTTAAAACATTTCAATGTTGTAAAGGAATGTGTGAAAAAGAAACACATTAAGGGTTTTAAGAATAAAAGAGCATGTTGACTGTATATTGATGTTGTTGAACTGAAAGGAGTATGCAAGGAGAGGGAACGTTGTAGAAAGTTAATGAGGTTGATTAAGTACGGAATATTTGTTTTTTTGAGCTACTTGCACAGCTTTTTGCCTACCCCGTAAGTGAACAGCATGATTAGCTATGTAAGTAATCAGTGTACATATATAGCATGGTATTAAAGCTTCACTCAGGCGTAATTTCTTGGCAAAATGGCTGTGCACCTCTCCTAACAAGAACATTTGATCATTAAAACGTACTAACAGTAAAACAATACAAACTACACTAGTATACCAAAAAAAACACCCAAGGCCCATATGCAAGAACAAGGCTGAATGAAATAGAAGGTGGAGTAGAGTAGAATGAAGGTTGAGTTGTAGCAAAGTAGATATCAAATCAAATCATCTTCAACTCGACTACACCTTGTGTTTCGTTCAGCCTCATTCTTGCCTAACACCCTCAGCTCACTCTTGCATTCTTGTTCCTTGTCTCAAATTGTTTAGAAAAAGCCATCATATTTTAATTCTTTTATTAATTAAATTTGGACAGTGAAGAAAAGGGTACAGTTAATATAGTTGTCATTCAATGACAACTTTCTTGTATAAAGTTATGTTTTATGAGTTGTATTTCATATAGCTCCTGAGGAAAAAACAAACAAATTAGAAACAGACTGATTAAGTTGTAAAAAAAGGTCAGACTTGAATTTTATGACAGTTATTTATTGGAAATATCACTTTTTACTTGTTTAATTATTAACCATTAAATACATTTTTTATCCATGGACCTTCTGGTATAAACATGTATCCTGTAAAGATTTTTGTTAAATATCTAGAAGCCTGTAAATGAGGGGATTTAGCGCTTACTCTTAATAGATATGCTACTCCAAATAAATAAAATATTTTGTTCTAAACACTTTTTTTTTTTTTTGTAAAGTATATTTCATAAGAAAATTAAATAGCTTAGTGTACATATTTATATTTTAATACTCAGAAATTAAATAAACTAAAAAATCTATTTATCTAAATGTACACAGTTTGACAGCTGAAGTAAAGGATTGTTAATTTTTTTAATGAAAGTACTAAGAATTTTCTGTGAACTTAATTTAAGAAATTTATTAACAAGTGGACACCCGCTTTGGTGGGCGCATGGTATAAGGTGCTAATCTCGCTGTAGACTAGACTGCAGAAAACGGGGAGATCGAGGTTTGAATTCGATCAGTGTACTAAGGATGGTTTATCCAAAACGGTTTTACATTCTCCCTCCACACAATTGGAGTACATTTCCTATAAATATAATCTTCTTCACCCCTAAAACCATTAGCGAAGAAATTAGTGCATAAGCGTATAACCCAAACAGATAATTTAAAAAAAAAAAAAAAAAACAAGTGGACCTAATGAGCAAAGAACTTTTTCTTGCTTAAATGAATCAATTTGATTTAATGTAAAACGTGTATAGGCTATTAATATCCACTAAATTTATTTTTTAACGTTTTAAACACAAGTCTTGATACAAAACATGTTATTGTTTCTCATTCACATTTAAAACACATCCATAAAATGTTAAATAAAAAAAATACATTCGTTAATTTATTAAAATACAATAAATAATTAATAAAGCTTTGTCTATAAAAAAAACCATACAAGCTCGGTTGTTACATTCAAATTCAATAGCTCCTTCCTGCATAAAAAAAAAATCAGTTTTTGTATGGTTGAATGTAAAACACAAAAGTGTAATCCATGGATATTTAAAATGTTGTACATACCATCAACAAATCAACAAGACATAAATTGGTGTGGTTTTTTTTTTTTACTAACAAGCCATATTGGAAAGAAAGAAATCAGAATATGGATATTAAAATATTTTAAATAAAAATCAACTCTAATTTACAATATTTTACAATATAAGTCTTTGTTAACATGTTAAAATATTAAAATTTAATGTCAAACGAAACAGTTTTAAGAAAACTAAAAATAGGCCTAATTTTTGTTAGCAAAGTTAGGATTTGAGGATCAAGTATTTTACAAGCATGTGCACTTAAGATGTTTGCTGGCTTAAACAAAACTATTAATACAGTGGCCAATGCGCAGTTAGCTGTCAGCTGAATGTATGGCAAAGGGCCAGTGGTAAATTTCAAAGTGCCACTATCTCGGCATAAACAAGTGTTAAAATATGTCTTACCTAAACTACGTGTCTACTGCAAATGTTTTAAAGTATGGCATTCTTTGGGGTTTGAGTTGGTCTTCTAGGTTAGGTTAGGTTAAAAGTCAAGCTCAGTCAATTGTAAACAGGTTCAATCAAGTGAGATCCAGTTTAGTTTAGTAAAAACATTAAAAATTAAAAATATCTAGGTTAAGATAGGTAAGGAGCCGTTTCAGTGGCTGCATGATCTAAGGCAGTGGTTCTCAACCGGTGTTTCGCGGCACTTTAGTGTGTTGCGAAATTTTGGAAGTGTGCCGCCAAAATTTCCTAAGATTTTAATCTAACTAAACATCTCATAATAAATCTACTACTAGTACCTGTTTTAAGCTTCCCTAAGGTTATAGCAATAGATAATTCTAGGTTTCACTTGAAAAGAAGATTGTGACCAATCAGTTTATATCTGTATCTTTTTTGGATAACGCCTGGGCAATGAAACAATAATTCTGAGCCAAATAAAGCGGCATCCAACTAACAAACATCTAAGTAGTCCCAAAAAGCCATCATCCCAGCACAAGGCACCAATAAAATGGTATGGTTTAAATTTCAGACAGTGCACCTGAGGCTTCATTCAAAGTTGCCGAGTTTATCGCGAAAAACACAAAACCACATGTTATTGGTGGAAATGTGACTGGGCCAGCTTGTCAGGTCATTATTGAAACCATACCTGTAAAATAATCTATAGAACAAGTTTCAAAAGTGTCTTTATTGAATTATAAGATAGGCCGACATATCTCTGAAATATCTAAGAACATCAATCAAAATGTTGTTGGAAAAAATTAAAGTAGGCAATTTGCTCTGCAAATAGATGAGGACATCATATAAGAATACACTTACTGTCAACTGCATCTCAATACCCATCATTTTAATTTTTATCTAAATTTAATATAAAATGTATTATATTACAGCCTTTACACAAGTGTGCCATGAACATATTGTCTTGGACTAAGTGTGCCCCGGAGTGAAAAAGGTTGAGAATACCTGGTCTAAGGCATCACTCTCATAATAAACGAGAATGTTGATGATGGGAGACTGAAGTTCAATCCTGGTTGGGTGTAATGAGGGTGGTTTTCCTGTCTCCCTCCACCAATATGCGAGTACACTTCCTATAAATTCAACCTTCCTTATCCATAACACATTAGAGTAATTAGTAGGCACATAGGCGTATATCCCAAACGGGCAGTAAACATAATGAAAAATATATGGGTTGGGCTAAGTTTCTTTTGTAGGGTGTTTGAATTAAGAAGTACCCCTTTAGTGGTCGTGTGGTCTAATGCACTTCTCTCGCAGTAGACTAGATTGCCGATGACGGGGAGATCGAGGTTCAAATCTCGGTCGGGTGTAATGAAGGTTTTTTTTTCCAAAATGGTTTTCCGCTCTCCCTTCACACATATTCGGGTACACTTCCTCTAAATAAAACCTTCGTAGTCCTCAAAACCATGAGTGTAATTTGTACATAAGCATAGAATCTTTATGGGTAGTAAGACACGATACTTAAAAAAATAAAAGTGTCTCCCATGTCTTCTTATAAGAATTAGTAATAAAATAATATATCAGTATTTTTATCTAATTTTGACGAACCATGGTTGAGATCATGGGTGGTGTGCAAGAACGAAGTTCGAGTATTGTTTGAGAAAAGTATAGTGTTAGTGAAGTTTTAGTAGCAAAATTTTCTTGTTAAGAGTAAGTGTGTAATCATTTGACCAAAAAAAATTACTTCAGAGGATGAGTGGGGAGTTAAGGGCTAGACATTAATAATACACTCACACAACACTCAGTCCCATTCTTGTATATGCCCATAATCTTAGATTTAGGGTCTAAAATAGGAACGGAAAATAAATAAAATAACATAGTGAATTTCAAAGTAGGACCTAAGGCAGTGGTCCCAACCTGTGGGTCACGGCATGTTTTGGGTGGGGTCACATTGCTTGTCGAGATTTTAGCTTTCTTTATATTGACTTTTTATAGTGATTTTAATGATTATAGAACGGTGTGAGATTCAAATAGAAATGTAAGTGCTTAAAATGATAAAAACTGTCAAGTTATTGCTTAGGCTCCTTCTGCCTGCCCCATTACACCGGTAGTTTCTTGCCGATTTAATTTAGTGTGGCAGCCTTGTGCCGCTGCTAGCATAGCATCCAACCCCCACTGACCTCCTTGTTGATTCTTTTACCTCTTAGTTGCGTGTATATAGGATCATAATTATATAAACAGTTTATAATAATTAAAACAAGCATATGTGAGCACCCTGGCTTGTCACACTCTTTCTGTTTAGTTTGTCGCTAACAAGGTCAGGATTTGAATTTTGGCCTGGCGAATTGGGGGTAATTTTCCCTAAACAATTTCCTGCTTTCCCTTCTTACAAATAGACTCAGTATGGTAAAAATAATAATAATTAAAATCCCAGGATTTGAACACTTGTAAGTTATCAAGGGGTTGCGACGGTTAGAGAGAGAAAAAAAAATTGGAGTTGAACCCTGCAAAAGAATGGACACCAGTGATCTAAGGAATATGTATTTGGTCTCTTCATGTGATTTTTTTGGTGTGCTGTAAGCCTATTATTTCTTATTATTTGCAGTAAATGTATGGGTGTATAAATTAAGTTGCCAGCAATAGTTGAGTTTGATTAAGTATTTATCTTAGGCCTATAAACAATCACATACCCTCACAGAGCAGGAGACTTTCAGAACCGTTAATAGTAAAAATGCAAAAGTGCCATAAAATAAAATGCTGGAATTGAAGCATTTTATTTATAAACAAAACAAAAACATTTCAAATACTATATTGGCTTAGTTGTAAGACATAATTTACTGACAATTAGTCAATAGGCTGATTTTCATATTTAATACTAAAATGCTTAATGAGATGGCTGGTGTCGTCTGATTTCTTTTCTTTAAGAGTTGTGTTTGGTTAAATTGATGATATTTTCAAATTTAAATTGTTGTTTTTTGAGCTATATGCACAGTTTCTTGCCTACCTCGCAAGGGAATGTTGTGATTAGGTATGTATGTTCAAACTTAAACCTGGTTCACCTTCCTGCTTGTTTTGGTACCTTAACTTAAAAGTAACAAGAGCAAAAAATCCATTTTCACAAACATAATTAAGTTCTGGGAAAATGTTTCATATGATTTATAGTCCGAACAAACAGCTATTTACTAGGAACAAACATATAGCCACAACACTCTATCAAGTGATTTTGTGTGAATAGTAGTTCTAAATGTATACAAACCAAACAGTTATGAAGCGAGACGTGTTGATAAATAAAAACAAAAGTAGTTCTAAAGAGTTGTAATGAATTAATTCACAGACTACTTAAAATAAATCTGCTGACCCCAAGTTGAAAAATGATGTGGTGAAGAGAAAAACTACAAATACATTTATGAATAGTATGTAGGCCTATTGATTTTCAAATGGTCGATAATATCTTAAAATTATCAATGATGAGTAGGCTTTGCAAAGTTTATTAAGTGAATCGCTGCCTTGAAGGATCATAATGGTGATTTTCCTGTTTAAGTGTACTCCCAAAATATGCAATGAAAAGAATTTTTGTAGCCGAGATTAAAAGTGTAGGTGTGATTTGAAGTCATCAAATCGTAGGCCTAGGTCTAATGTGATTAAATATGTAACTAAGAGTATGTATGTGATTATATCTATAAAAGTATACTCCATTCACGGTATGAATTACTCTCTGAAAGGTCTTTTTCTTACCAATATCCTACTATATAATAGATTTCTGGTAGGGAAAAAGACCTTTTAGAAGTCAATTCCTACGGTGAACAGACTTTATAGCCTATGACTTTGGCTGTATCCGAATAGTCTACTTCACATGCCGTCGACCCTTGACATTCACTCGATAGTTGCATTAGCAATCACGTGATCAACTGTAGAACTGTCCGAATAGTCATGAAGTGTGCTGATGCACCCCTCACAAGCCCTTGAGACCAAGGGTGGTGGCAAGTTACGCTTTACATGCTGTCGATGCGGAGTTTGACTGGCAACTGTTTAATTTTTCGTCTGCTAGAGTAATGTGATCTGTGATTTGTTATCTATGATAAAGTATTTTAACTATACCAGTACTGCTTTTGTTATAGTGTTTTTGTGTTGTGTTGAAAATGTCTAGTGAAAAAATGCGGGAATGGATATTAAAACGTTGTATTCGTTTTCATTCCCTGCTTATAGATGTCATTTAAAATAGTTTATAAGATCATTGGTAGGAAGCAGCACTGCAGACTCAAGGGTGTGTAAAGGGTAGTTTGCCGTTCGAAGAGTCTATTGCAGTCATCGATCTCAAGTGCGTGTAAAGTGTAAATTTATCAAGTCTGCATCAAGTCAAGTGTACTTGACTATTCGGATACAGCCTAAGTAAGATATTTTGAAAGAAAACTTACCAAATGATTTTTCTTCTTTGAGCTCTAACTTCACACGAGGAAATGTTGAAGTCGAAGATGAAAGAATTTTACGTTTCTTAGCCATTATGTTACGTACAGCTAGTGTAGGTACTCTACTAAATACCTGAAAGTAACATAATTACCCCAAGTGTTTTACCAACCAAAGGAATTGTTACATGTTTAAGTATTTGTCAACTAAGCTATACATACATTCAAAAACTTATATAAATATACGTACCTATAAAAAATTACATAGGCCTGTCATTAATTACATTGAACATTTGAATAGATTATTTTAGCATTTCAGGATAAGCCACCAGTTATTTTTCCCGTTTAAAAAACTGCAAATCCATTATACAGTTAACATAAAACATTAAATTAAGGAAGAGGGAAAATACATTGGTTTATTCATATTTATATCTGCAAAGAAGCTAAATAAATAGTTTAAACAACTTACAGTATGCACTTTAAGTCTTGATATAGATATACTGACAGCTCACCGCCATTTGTATAAAAGTTTACCAACTGCGTGTTGAGAAATATACCAATATTTAATGATAATATAGATTCTATAGAATAAGTAGTTTTACAAAAATACTTTAATGTTTTATTGCATATATACTTAGAGTGTTTTAAAATTTAAGTTCAGTATTTTTTAACTTACGTTAAATTGATAGGATAAAGAAGTTGAATAAAACAAAGTTGGTAGATGTTTGCAATATTCAGCTTATTAAACTTATAATAAAGAGCGCTAAATTTAAATTCAATGGGCTATATCTATAATGAATATTGGGAACAAGAACACTCCCAATTAAAATACAAGGTTCACAAAACATTTTCCCCTATGACATCAAATATCGGTTGGTAAATCTCACTTGCGGGCTCACACCATGGGGTATTTTATTTCACCAAACAACTTATTCATGCTATGTGCTTTAAATTATGTTGGTTAGGGAGGTGAAAGCAGTATATATAATAAATGTTCCAACATTTGTATGAGGTGACCTGGTGGTCTGGGGGTAAGGTGTCAGACTTCTGTGCTGAGGGTCCGGGGTTCAATCCTCGGTCCCGGCACAGATTTATCTGATTGTCAAACCCTTCCTTCACCTCTAACAAGATGTGCATTAATCACAACTTGTGAATGTGAGGAATGCCAGGCCTCTACCGTGGTTCGGATTCCACGTTAAACTGTAGGTCCTCCATTTCATCTCACCATCACCCTACCATTACACATTAGCGTAAGTGTGTATAACCCGAACCGGTAGTAAGACGCGGTGCTAGTAGTAGTAGTAATAATAATAATAATACAGTAAAACCTTGGATTGCGAGTAACTTTGTCTGCGAGTGTTTTGTAAGACGAGCAAAATTTTTCAATAAATTTTAACTTGATAAACGAGCGATATCTTGCAATACGAGCAGTTTCATTGGATAGGTTCTTTGTTAAAGTCGCACAAAAATTTTTTGAGTTAGCCAACATATAGCAGTGATTCCGTTAGTGACAGTGAAAGTCGTCCTAAACAATAACTCACCTCCTCCTATCTCTCTCGCCCACCTCACACCAGCCACCATTAAATTTATTAAATAAATTTGATTACAGTACAGTTACATTTAAATAACGAAAATAAAAAAGGTATTAATTATTATTAGTGGGTTGTAGGACGAATCATCTGAGTTTCCATTATTTTTATGGGGGAAATTCACTTTGATATACGAGTGCTTTGTATTACGAACACGTTTACGAAACGAATTATGCTCGCAATCCAAGGTTTTACTGTAATATTTATATGGAAAGAGAGTGGGAAACCATTTAAGAACCATCCTCACTGAGCTTTGCAGAAAATTCAAACGTAGCCTCCTTTTCAATGGCAAGTCAGACTAGACGAGTCTAGCTTTTAATCTACGTGCTCACTGATGCAGGCACTTAAAAATAATTTTTCTGTAATAGTTATTTACTTAGCTTACCTTTTGGATTGGATCCAATGTGTTGACTTGATATCACATTGAAAATATATTATTTTGAGAATAGCTACATTTTATCAGTTAGTTCAGTATATTCTAATATTTATTAAATTGTGATGTCCTATTACAAGCCACATTTAGAAAGAGAAACATGTTTTTGAGTGCGTGTCTTATTATGCTTTTAGGAATGTCCAACTTCTTCGTTAGAAATCTTTGCCTCAAACAGAAACTTGTGATAACAACCAAAGATGATAAGGAGCCAGCTCCACCATGGGTACCTGCCCCAAATGGTACACTGATTAACTACACTCGCTCCAAACTCTTTCCACAAGTAAGTTTGTGCTATACTATGCAAGTAGAATAATATTTCCTTTGTGTTTTCATCATTTGTTTGCAATGAGATTAAAACCATTTTTAAAAAACTCATATTATTTTTTGTTGGTGTTAATTATATTATTCTAGCAGAAGTGCCTGGCTTTGTCTGAGGTAGCCACACAACACTTTTCTTTGCTTCAAAAAAAATAAAAATAAAAATATATTTCTTCCTCCTCGGTTTTTAGTAAATCTAAAAAAAAAAACTAGTTAAAAAATTTAAAATGCCAGCTTTGAAGAACACATGTTTGTGCACAGGGGCTAAATGATTATAAAATTTCAGTCCTCTGCATGTGGGAGATATCGCACTATGCTCATGACAGACAAACTAATTTTATTAAAATAGATTAGATGATTTTAATAATGAAATTGGATGAGAACAAAACCAAATAGATTTTAGTAAAACAATATGTACTCAATTATTTATAAAATGAGCCGTATTAAATTAGCAACAATATAGTTTTATATTTTTACTTATTTCAAACAAATCTATCCGAATGAGTTTAATTCAAATTCACTGTTAATAAAATGTATTCAATACCTGTTGTATCTTGATACAAAGTATATTTAGTTGGTAATTTATGTTTGTGTAGCTGTTGGCGGCAGTGATGGCCTGTTGGATCAATCTAGCCAGTGGTGCTAGTCTTGGATACATTACACCAGCTCTTCCCTCCCTCCAACACCCCTCCTCTCGTTTACAGCTTAGTGAGACCGAAGGCTCATGGGTGGCAAGCCTCGTCATGTTGGGGGCTCTTGGGGGTGGCTGCCTGGCAGGGCCTTGCATTTCTCTGGGACGTCGCAAGGCTCTTTGGCTAGCCGCCGTCCCTCTCACATCCGCATGGCTTATCATAGCGGTAGCCCCAAATGTATGGGCCCTGTATGCGGCACACACCATCCTGGAGCGTGTCTAGGAGTCATCTGCGACGCCTCACAGCTATACGTCAGCGAAACTGCATCCTCCGAAAGGCGTGGGGCCCTTGGGTGTGTTCCTGTGCTCATGTTTAACGTGGGGATACTTTTGTGCTACACGGCAGGAGCGTGGTTGGACTGGGAGAACCTCGCTCTATTCGGTTGTCTTATCTCAGTGCCTGCGTTACTGCTTCCTATAGTGCTGCCAGAAACACCAAGCTACTTAGTGGCTAGAGAAAGAACTAAAGAGGCTTTAGCTTCATTACACTGGCTTAGAGGGTCTAACTGTGATATTAATGCAGAGTATCAGGTAAACACATTATCAACTAATGCCATCATTATAGTTTTACTATAATAATAAAAACATAACCTGATTCAAAAATTAAATTTACTTCAAATAAGAAAACATACTTTTGATACTGAATATAGCTGGTTCAGTGCAAGCTATTCATAATGAAAATACCAAGTATTAATGTGCTATGATGAAAATGTCTGGCACTCCACACTCGATTCACTTCACACACCCTCTTCTTTTGTGATGGGTAGTGGCAAACAGCATGGCTTCTTTCAAAAAAGGAAAATGAGTGCATGCATACAAACCTTGTGTAAAGGTTATATTAATTTATTAGACGCTTGAAAGTTAGTGGACATTGACACTTAATACCTAATGTCAGTACCTTTATTTATTGTCAATGCAATTTATATTTTCTTCTTCAAATCAGTATTGCGCATGATAATCTTTTGCTACTAAATAGTTCTATACATTTTTTCTAAAGTAAATCCTTTCTGACAATTTATATAGTCTGTAAATGTTTCTTGGACACTAAAGTAAGTTTGTTGTTTTGGTCCAACCACTAACTAGGAACTACTCCAGTGCAAAAAAGGAGCTGGGCTCATTGAGAGAATACAAGGTCTTTGTGATCGAGAAATTATAAGGCCAGTGATGATAACTGCAGCTATCCGCATGCTTAGTCGTTTCTGTGGTCTGCGAGCTATCCTGTGCTACACACAGGCAATATTGCTAACCTCCCGTTCAGCGGTGGACGTTGACATTGCGACCATCATTATCGGAGCTGTCCAGTTGATTGCTACACTGGTGGCATGTGGACTTCTCGACAAACTGGGCAGGAGGAAATTGCTAATTGTTTCTCAGGTATTAAAAAATATAGTTTTAAAGCCTGTGAGAAGCTTTGAAATTTTGAATTTAAATCTGAACCTGTATATAACAAAGATTCACATTTGATTCAAAATTCATAATCATAATATTTGAAAAATTTAAATTGGACTTCAAATCTCAAATCTAAAAGGATTTAGATTATCATTCAATGGAATGAAAATTGAAGTTAGAGTCTATAATTTAAACTTTTCAATAATTATGCCTTTTTCTATAAACTAGAATTAATTTGTTATTAAAATCTAACTAGCAATTATTACATCATAAGAGTTTAGTTTGTTCATGTGACCATAATATGGTAATGCAATATTATTTATATTTATTTTAACAGCTCAACTTCATAGTAATTAACTTGACCATATAAACTTGTGAATTGTTAATATTAATAAGCTATTTGTTGTGAGAAAGTATTTTTTATGATATAATATTTTAATTAGACTTAATTCAAAAATAAATATAATTTAGTGGCTAGCCTAGTATTGGAGTCGAACCTTTTAACAATAAAATCCTAGCTTTGGATTCAAATCCTTTTAATCATGAAATATTTGATTTGAACATTTTTCCAAAGCATATTAGGCAGGTCCACTGATATGGCGAGGTATGGAGTGGCGTAGGTGTGGCACGCATGTGGCTGTTACTTTTATGTGGTGACAAGGCTAAAAGCCAATTGATGTGGCATCTTTGCCATCAACAAACCACCCGTGCCTACGGACATAAAATTACTATACATTCTTGAATTATCTTTCAGTTAGAATTAAACTTTATTTTTTCTTACCTCCTTCTCCAATATCTTTTGCAAGAACTTAATATTAAATTCTGAATCGTCCCGCATTGAAAAAAACTCTCAAACAAAATTCAGAACAAAATAAATGATGGTCCAGTAACCTACCCCAGTAAACTACTGAGAGACGGGCGTGTGGCGATTGCCATACGGCCACCACACGAGTTTAGACATGGCGGAACATAGTGGCGGGTGCATGGCACCGCGACACACGCCACTTCACTTTCGTGTCCCTCCAGTGGGCGCTATCCCCTTAGTTTACATGTGCTCGCCCTACGCCTCCACCACACTACATGCCCACCATCTCTTAGATTTGAGTCAGTAGGCAAATATTAAGGTTGTCACTGAAATATAATGGGCTGGGTTCGAAAAGGTGTGGTAATTTCAAGGAAATACACCAGCATACACCTGCATGATCTACTATCACAATAGTGGAAAAACACACCCTTAGTGCAACCAGTCAAGATATGAACTAGTATCTGAAACAGAGATCAAAAAAATATTCTGTGTGTGTGGGGGGAGGGAGGAAAGGGGGTCAGGAAGGGGAAGGGAATGAGGGCCGAGGGAGATTGAAGAGAGGATTAAAACTGAATTAGAATAAATTAATAAGTACTATTTCATTACATTGATTTGTAACTTTAACAATCAAAATTACTTCTATATAAGTCTAAACTTTTCATAATTGGTGCAATAACATAATCAGCCATATTTTCCTTTCAGTTTTATGTGAACAGAATTTTGCCATCTAACAAATTATTTAAATATTATATATTATTTTAGTAAGGCATACACATAATTTATAGATACCTGGTATTTTATAATGCTTGTCTTATAAATGTATAATTTCACATTTCTAATAGATATCCATCAAATAATGGAGTAAAATTGACTGATATTTTTCTAAAAAAAAAAGTGTGACAACTTTTTTAACAAATCACATTTGGTAAAAATAAATTAGAATTGCGTTTTCATTTCCTTTATGTTTATTTCACCTTAATATTAAGGTCATGTCTAAATTAAAATAATTTTGAATACTTGAATTTAAGAAACAAGATTTAATGTAAAAAAAATCAATCAAAGATGCCAAGTTTAAACTCTACTAGTAGTATATTAAAACAATGTATTAAACCTGTCAAATAATTTAAGTGTTGGTACATAACCTTAAAGGATAGTTAAGTTAGACCTCGAAAGCAAACAAACATCTCTCTTTTTTCTTTCATTTTATCTTCTTTATTTTTTGTATGTTTCTTCCAATGATAAAGGAATATTTGTGAAAAATAAAAAGTATGCGTAACTGTGTCAGTAAGAATAGTAAAAAAAGATACATGTGTGAAGAAAATGTAGTGAGACATAAATTTTTTCCGTTAAGGCCTAATCCAACCATTCTTTTAGGTTGGATTTATTCTCCACCCCAAATACTATATTATTCTTTCCATGTTTCTTAACTGTTTTAATCTCTAACGTCGTTGCACAAATATTTCATTTCACTTGAGGTATTTAACATGCACTTTCTGAACCAAATGATTATACAAGAACAATACTTTTAAAATTAACTTAAATCTAGAAAAGACACAACATCCAGCCCCCAGCCATTAATCCATCACTGTGAAAGGGGAAACTCACATTTCACCAATGATTAATTTTTTGGCCATTGAACCTGGGTCCCTTAACTCATCAGGTAGATACGCTATGACTGATCTAAGGTTTCAGACTTGGGCAATTATTCATTTTATTAGTTGATAATTTAAGCTAGTTTTAATTGCCTGCCTAGTCTTGTATTTGGGTGCATACCAGTAATATATTCGTTGAATTTGATAAAAAAAACTTTTTTTCCAGACTGTGATGGGTGTTTCCTTGGTGACATTGGGCTGTTACCTATATTATCGAAACGATATGGATCGGAGTGACGGGTCTGTTCTGGGATGGATACCGATCGTAGCGATTCTCATATACATAGTAGGAAACTCTATGGGGTTGGGACCCGTCTCGGGGATAGCCATCGGCGAATTGGTTCCCCAAAGACACAGGAGCATAGCTAGTTCCTTGACCGGCGCTATGAGCTGGCTCAGTGCTTTTATTGTCACCAAGACTTTCCTCGATCTCCAGTCGAGCCTGCATATTTATGGAGCTCTTTGGCTCTACGGCAGTGTATGCTTTGTCGGTGTTCCGTTTGTTTATTTTTGTTTGCCAGAAACTCGCGGCATATCACAGTACGCCATTGAAGTTCTCTTTAAATGTAAAGATAGCATCAGTGATCAGGCTATTTCAGACAAACCAAGTACTGATAAAATTGAAGTGACTATTCAAAACTAAGGTTTGTTTTCTGTGAAGAAAGTTCTAAAGAAATGGTGTGAAAACTAGTGAACGAACAATATAGCAAATGAATGAAGATCATTTTTCAAACATGCATGAACTAAAAGATTGCAATGCACAAAATCATCAACTTAAAAGAGAACCAAATGTTTACCCAAGGAGTTTCAATTATTAAGTTTTGTTTATGTTTGATATAAATATGCACAAATACACTGACAAGAGAAGTTGCAAAAATATTTTATACACACTTCATTATGTTATTTCAAGCTAATATTTTAGCACAGAAAGATTTTTTTTAATATCAACTCGTGTTTATAAAAATTAACACTTGATTAATATAATAGAATAAACACAAGAAATACTAGGCCAGAATGAAATTTAAAAATTAAAAAGGAAAACGATTAAAATAAAAGTTTATCATCTAAATAAGAATAATTAAAATTTTTTTTATAATACTAATGAGGCTCGATAGCTAAGATTATATTTTAAAGTGTGAAAGGTGAGGAAATTATTTCAAAATAAACTATTGAGTAGCAACAAGAGAAGAAAACCTATCACACTCTTTTCATTATTACTAAATAGTTGAATTTTCCATGTTTTTTAAGATTAAAATATGAAAATGTTTATTTATAAGTACAATGCATTCCAATTTTGAAAAATTGTTATTGAAACATTTCTGTGTAAAGTTTGTACACCAAAATTATCATTAATACCTAATAAAATGTATTATTTATTATATTTAAAAAATTGTTTCTAAACATCTAGTTATTTTATCACTAAATTGAAACCAATTAATCAACCAACACACACTTATGACCTCTAATTGGACATTATTGATAGTATTTATTTGGCTTTCTAGCATAAAAAATTGAGCACAAAGTAGGTAGATATTGAAATGTTGGCTAATGTATAAAAAGTCATATTAGGGAGTTGAGCAGTCAACATATTAAATTAAATGACTAAACTCCAAAAAATAGCTTATATTATTTATTATATTAAATTTGGTAACAATAATACTTTGATTAAGATCAAGTAGGAAAATATTAACAGTTATATGTTGGTGCCAATGTTTGAATATAAATTATATTCAAATTAATCATAATATAAATAGATTCCATTGTTATGTTCATTTTTTTCTTTTACACTAGAACTCAACAATTGTTTTGACAGGCGTTAAGAACAAGTGAGGGCCATTAGAAGCTGGGACTACTTTCAAATCACTCGTTTATTGCCTGCTTCCACATCACATGAAGAATTAAATGTTTGTCCTGATATTTGAACTAAAATTCTCTCAAAAGTGATTGAATGTGTAAAATGGAACTTCTCATAAATCTTGCTAGTTGACACTAAATATACACTTTTAATTTTGGTAGTTTTTTTTTTGGCTCAACATTTTCAACATTGCCTTTTAGCATGATTAATCAACACATACCATAAAAAAGTAAGATACACTAAACTCTTCCTTCAGCCACAAATGCGTTTTTAACTAAAAAAATAATTTAATTTAATATACCAGAAAGGTTAAATAGACAATGCCTACACATTTATAACCAGAAATACAGGTACAAAGTATAAAAAAAATTACATCCCAAAGCCAATATCATAGCTATAATGTAATGTGTTGTGTATTCAGTGAACTTGAAGTTTTTCTGATAAAAGTGTAGGCCTTGAACTATTATCCTTTCATGATGGTTGGTTCCACACTTTTGGTGACTATTTCTTTGCTTATATTTGATTTAATAATATAATCTAGTTTTTAATTGACAATTTTTATATTAATCTATTTAGGTTACAAAAACATCAGATCATGTTGAAAAAGTAAGAAAATAAATATCCATTAAAATTAATACTCTAATCATCAGCCTAAATCAATTTAAGAATAATGCAAAATTAATTCTTTTGATAAAGAAAATTATCTAATGTCTGCAATTTAAATATAAATATTTGGAAATTAAAATATTTTACTAACTTAAAAATAATTTAAACCTCTCTTCATTTTTATTACGATAATTACTAAATTTTACTTTTTTAATTTTAAAACAAGGAAAACATTTGGGGGCCAAATATATTTTTAAAAGTACGGTAATTAATATCACAATAAAATTAATAAATACACATTTTAAGTTGACACACATAAGTTATCAAGTGAAAACAATGTAATAAATTGTAAATACAATATCATAGTATCTAATCGAAAGCAAGAAAAAGTTAAATTAATAAGCTAAGATACAGTTTTACAATGAATGAACTATTCTATTACATTACAAACAAATTTTATTAATAAAAATATGTGAGCTTTGCTCAAAGACAGAACATAATAAATATTGAATGGAGAATAGAAGGGCAAGCGCCTACCACTTATCAGAAAAATGTAGGCCTCTAAGTTTACAATTAAAACATAACCAAACATGTAGACAGAACCAAAAATTGATATTGGCTAAACATAAATAATTCAAAAATGGGTTTGGTTTAATTAAATTCAAATTGTTATCAATAGATTAGAGTACATTCAATATAATGTAATTGGCTAGAGTTTGCTACTAAATATTTAAACATTAATTAGTTAAAGAAAAATAAACACGTTTTAACCAATTTGTCAATATATTAAAAAATATGATACAGGCAACAATAATACAAGATTTATTTAGGGGCCCACTTTTGCAAATTCCCGCAAACTGAAACCACCTTTCTTTAAAACTTTACAATAGTTTTAATCACAACCTGGAGGGGTATCTAACCTTCAACAATGTTCACTCAAGCCCAGGTCCATTGCTAACGAGTCAAACATTAAGTCTCTGAACCGCTGTCGCTACTGAAAGAAACGCTGACAAAACAAAACACTAACTTAATCGTACATCAAAATGATAATAAAACGAATTATTGACTAACAGCTTGGAAACATAAGATAGTGTAGATATTAGTATATTGTATACTGTATATTAGTGTAAAGTAAGTGAGTGAAGGAAAGCAACTTGAAAAGATTGATAGGGACAATTTTGCAACACAGCAAGTTTTCAGTTATTTTTAAAATTATTCATGCATGTCAGCCCATATATCTTTCTTTGTGTTTTATATGTTATTTATGCATGTGTTTCTTAATACGAAAGATGAATATTTCTGGAAATTTAAAAACCAGGTGTATGGTATGAAAAGTGTAAGAAGAAATGAAGAGAGAAGTGTGTTTGTTCCTATCTAGGCCTAACCTAACTATCCTTTCAGGTTGGCTTCCTTCACTATCATTACTTTACAATAATTACAATATTTTCTACACTGTCCTATTGTACATTAATCTCACATCAATGATACTAGAAGAAAAAAAGAAATATATATAAATATAATTTCAAGCAGTGATACAATTTATTATTAAATACATCTTAGTTTGAAATGTTTGTGATGTATCTAGATAAGAATGAAAGAACATATTTTAAACAATATTATCACCATCTATCTGACAAAGAAAAATAAATTTATAAATCTGGAAGAACACAAGGTGTTTTGTTTTAGTCTTTCTGTCAGCATCAGTGGTTATATTCTGCAAAGAGAGTAGCGAATTAATAGATGTATCACGTGCATGTCTCATGAAGCAAGGAACATTAACACTTGTAGTCACAGCATTAGGATTTAAGCTTCACGTCACTTTTCCGTCAGGGACAGCTGCAGAATTTGTTGCAGCATCTCCTCTTCTTGTTTACGCTGTTTTTCTTCCTCTTCACGCTCTCTTTGGGACAGTACTAGAGCTATCTGCAGGTCGTCATCATCAACAAGGGGACTGTTTGGGGTCTCTGCCTCCTCCTCTCTGCCGTCTGGGCTGCTTCGGACAGGGGAGGTGCAAACATCGGAAATGTTCTGCTGGTACAATGCTAGGCTAGCCTGGATCGCCCTACAAAGCATACATTACAGGGGCTAAGATCATGATATTTGTCTTGACAAGAGCTATCTCTGAATATTTTATCTTTAATAAAAATTCATGACATCTATTTTTAATGTTAGTATTAAAATTAAATTCTGGGTGGTTATTTTATTTGAAAGGGAAATTAACAAAATGGGTGTTGCAAAACTAAAAAATAGTATATGTTCAGGACAAATATCATGACTTTATAGAACAGCAATGAAAAGCTTCTAGCAGTGTGATATGTCAGCGCGGTTTTTACAGAGAATCAACTGCAGTGCAACTCGCTTCGGTGACCGCAGGGTCTAAGGTTTCACACTCATAATAAACTAGACTGCTGATCACAGGGAGATAGTGGTTTGATCCTAGTCGGGTGTAATAAGGGTTTCCCACTCTCCCTCCACATAAATGCGGGCACATTTCCTCTAAATTAAAACTTCTTCACCCCTAGCCCATTAACGTAATTAGTATATGGGTGTAGTCCAAACAGGTAGTAAGACATGGCGCTAAAAAAGTTTTTACTAACAGAAAACCATAAGTCATCTCATCACCTTTACATCACTACCACTACCACTACCACAACCACAACCACAACCACAACCACAACCACAACCACAACCACTACCACAACCACAACCACTACCGCTACCACTACCACTATCACTACCACTAGAGAGATACAAAACAATTTTTAATATATTATTAGTTTCTAATAAATAATGCACCACAAGTGAGCTTAATAACTGGCTGAAGGACTATTACATAAACACAAGGAATTTAATTTAGATTGGTTTAAAAATGATACATGGAAATGAAAATCGAACCTGGAACACTTGTTAAGGTGTAATTTTTCCACTTATTTGAATTAATTGAATTGTGGTATCCTTCATATCGACATTCCCACAGTTACAATTATTTACATGTTGTGTGTTGATATTCACAACAATGCAAATTTAAGAACACCTTTATGACCCGACTGTGATAATGGTCTTACTTTGCAACAGCTCTGTCTGTGACATTAAAACAATTAGGAAGTAAATATTCTATATAATCTACAAAGCAACTTAATGAACTTAGAGAGATGGGCAGTAAAAGGTTCAGAAACAGGTTCCCCATTTCAGTATAAAAGAAGTGATTCTACATAAAGAGTGTTAAGGAAATTGTCCAAAAACTGTTAGTGAGCTGAACTTTTCTTCACTTTTCCCTTCATCACTGTCAAAAAAACAAACAAATAACTAATATAACAAATACATTTTCTATCATCAAAATTATTAAAAGTAATCATAGTTCATACTTCTACTTTATTTTATGTATAGTAAGTGTTACCTTTTTACTTCAAAGAGCGGAAAGAAGTTTCCCTTAAAGAGGATTTAATAATTTCCTTAATTTGTTACAAATGAAATAAGAATAAATTATCATCACCATCACCATCATTATTATTTAATATTATTCATTATTATTATTATTATTATTATTATTTGTATTTATCATCCATCATCCATCGATCATCATCATCCATCGATCATCATCATCCATCGATCATCATCATCATAATTGATCACCACCACCACCATCATCACTATCATCACTATCATCACTATCATCACTATCATCACTATCATCACTATCATCACTATCATCACTATCATCACTATCATCACTATCATCACTATCATCACTATCATCATCATCATCATCATCATATCATATTATTATTATTATTATTATTATTATTATTATTATTATTATTATTATTATTATTATTATTATTATTATTATTATTATTATTATTATTATTATTATTAGCATCACGTCTTACTACCCATTCGGGTTATACGCACTATGCTAATGTGTAAGGGTAGGGTGATTGTGAGATGGAATGGAGGATCTGCAGTTTAACGTGGGATCCGAACCACGGTGTAGGCCTGGCATTCCCCACATTCACAAGTTATGATTAATACACATCTTGTCAGAGGTGAAGGAAGGGTTTAGTAATCAGATAAATCTGTGCCGGGACCGAGGATTGAACCCGGGACCCCCAGTACAGAAGTCCAACACCTTACTCCTAGACCATCAGGTCACCTACAAATGAAAGAAGTTTCAGGTAAAAGAGCTAAAATAAATTAAAAGGAACAGATACAATATGGCTTTTACAATAAAAAGAGGAAAACAGTTCACACTTTATGCTGAGGTCACAGCAATGGCTGCCTCTTAAAGAAATTATTTAATTTTATCTACGGATGGAACCTTCGAATCCTCAAGGATATTCGAGAAAATGTCAGATTAAATATGCAAATCCTTAAAAAAATTACTTATTCAATCTTTCAAATTAACTTTGTTTTAGAGCTCTAATAATGCTTAATGGCAGTTGAGAACCAATATAATTATAGGATGAACTTAACAACCAGGCCCCATACCAGTAATTTAACACTTAGCTCAATGTATGAATGTTATAATGAATGGAATATAAGAAAGAATGTTAATATTTAGTTACTATTTGTATTATTTAGTATTCTATTATATTTATATTTCTTCTTATGTTAATAATTTTTTCCAAGATTCACATATGAATTCGAAGTTTGAAGGTAATGGTGATTCAGATTTGTAAAATAGTGAATTCAACCCAACTCTAATTTTATCATAAACTCTTTATAAGAGGCTATGAAATCCAAAACATAGCTGCCTAAATAGGAAACCAAAAACAAACAAAAAGAAAAAAAGGAATTGATAGAGAATGATGGCAAAAATAGGAACATATAAAAGGAATGATTGGAAGTATAAAAATATGAAAAGGAAAGGCTGTAATTATATTATAAATTAGGGCTGGGCCAATAAGCCCTTTAGCAGATATTGCCAGTAACTGACGCTGATAAATTTTTTTTTATTGCAATACAAAAATGTAAAGTAACAATACCCAAAAACAAGAATTACCAGATTTTGCCAATTTTATACTTTTCATGATGATCACCAAAACAAAAAAAAGTCACGAAATACATTCTGGGTATTTTTTTTATTGAAGTACAAATAAAAATATTTCCAGGCAGTGGGAAGTTTTGTCTTTGCTGTTTGTTATTTTATTAATTCTCAATTAAATGATCAATATATTAACTCTCAGTTGAATTACAAAATAACTAAGCAACTATTTACAACAGCAGTAAATTGGTACTTCGACATTATGCTTGAATGCACTCTAAGAACTGATCTCGAGGAGTGCTCAGTAATCGGCATGCAGCCGACGTCATGCACAGTGAAGAAAAGAAAAACATATGATTATTGAATGTGATTCTGTGCAGCTAGCCCCTAGAGTATGCAAGAGTACAATAATTATACATTATCTTGGACGTTTTCATTGTTTTTGCTGTGTGAATAAGTTATGGTTACATAAATAATATATAGTTCAGTTAATTCAGCCAATGGAAAAAATAGGGGGTGTATAAAATATAAATAACTCAAATCCAAAACAAAAGTTATTTAAATAGAAAGCAAAATGATTTGTGCATGTGTGGGCCTCAGCTTGTACTGAAATATGTAGGTAGTAGTATTTCATATTAGGTTGGTTTACAACTTTTATTCAATTAAAAACTATGTTACTTATAGCCATATGATGTATTTTAAATTTTTTATGAATTCACAACAAATAAAATCATATTGTTTGGTATTGTTTTTGATAGTTGTTAAGTGTCAGGGTTTTAGGCCTTTAGCTCTAGAACATTTCATTTATATAATTATATTAGTTTGCCATTGTTTATTTGTTAATAAAATCAAGATACTGAGAGTACTACACTTATAATACATTATTGTTTTCCAATCATCTAGGCCTAATTTAATCTCTATAACACTGTTTAGTGATAAGAAAGTGTGGGGTTTAATGTTAATTATAAGTTGTCCAAATCATAACCAAAGTTGTAAGCAATATATGTTTTAAATTTCAATTCATTAACTTCATTTTTAGGCCTTTAACTTTTAAATCTAGTAGTTTTCATTCTTGTAAAGTCTTTGTTGGAATCTTAGCATCATCTAAATTTATTACTTTCACCTTTCACTTCTAAGCATTGTGCTAAATTTTATCTATACCCGAAAGCTGTGATGTGACTTGCACGTGTGGCTTCACAGTGGAAAGGGGAGGTTTGGCGCGAACCACTAGCCAATCAGCACATCTGATTTATCGTCTGTGTTTTTGATACTATATGGAAGGGAAGCGTCAGACCCAACACACTTGCTATTAGCAGGAGAGCTGATAAGACACATAATAAGAAGTATGGCTAGTGGCGTTCTATTCGTGTAGGTCAAGGAGTGTTTAGAGATGGGTGGGAGGAAATGGAGACCATGTGGCTAAATGACCACAACATTAACAATTTATCTTTCTTCATGTAATGTAATTTGTTTTCTTCTCACTATGTAACTAGTGGTTTAAAATGTATATTAATCTTTCTCACAAATAAAACTTCCGCATCTACTTCATAAAATTCCCATTTATTTAATCGGCTAAGTTCTCCACCCCCACCATTATCTAATTAACCCCGAGAAGCTCTACTGAACCCACTGGTTGTCGCGGACAATATCCAACAAGAAGATACAGAGGAGAGTGGAGAAGGGTTAGAAATGGCACCCAACGTGTGGAGCCAATGGTTCGATGTTCGACTGGTCTCATGGTGTTTAACCTTATTACTTGAAGAAATCTTTATTTCTAATAAATTAATCAAGTATTTAATAATTTGAAATAAGCCTTAAGGTAAATAAAATTGAATGGTTTATTTTGTTTAGAATGTCGGTTTTGCTGTTTATTATAAAATAAAATATCTAACGCAGAGTTAAATAATTTGTGTTTACATGCAAGAGACTGTATTTAAATATTTTTGTTTGAACTATGAATTATATTTTCATGACTTGAGAATTTTAAATATATATATAGATTTTGAATTATCTGTGTAAAATATCTGCATGATAAAAAAACAAACTATCCTTGGCCAATTGTGTCAATATGGGATGATAAATCAGATTGGTTATCAACATTGGCCTAGCCCAATTATAAATAACTCTTTAAGCATAACATTTTTTTCAATCTTTGAAGTAGATGATACTACACATGAAAGTAAATACAGGAAAGAGGCAGAGGAAAAAAAGAAATAAACACAATGTGGGTTCATATTGTATTAAGAAATTAAATATTTAAGTTCTTGAATATTAGCTTGAAATTTACATTCATTGCTGAAAAAGAGAAGCACATGCATTTAACATATTATTAAGACCCAAAGTCCATAAAAAGATAATTGAATAGTAACACCTTCTAAGAGTTTTAATTCTAAATAAAATAACAGCTCAGACTCTGAGTCAATGTGCATCACATTGATTCAGGAGATCATAGTTCAAATCCTGATTGGTTACACCATAATATGTGTCCCATCCTCTCTATAGATGAGTGTTATTCCATTTCCTACCAAAGAGGCCTCTATTAAGTCATTAAATATGTATTTAAAAAACTGTTGAATCAACAAATAGAGAAAATATCTCTTAATTTTCAGCATTGGTCACAAATTGTTAATGGCAATTGCAATGACAATTTAATTGTTAATATAGTTGAAAAAAAATTGCTTAGTGTGCATTTTTTTGCAATGTTGCATATAAGTCTGAAAAATTAAAACCTTTATTACATAAATTTGAAATGAACAGAAAATAATTAAATTAACTTTACTAGTAATGCTAAGGAGTTATTTTCCACTTTTGATACAAGGAAGAAATATTTAAAATATATAGTGTATTATAGAATGTAGAGTTAGTTTTGTGTTCCCTTTGATTCCAAAGCCAGATACGGGGAGTGGGCGCTGTATAAAGTTGTGAAACAAGGTAAGCCACTAACCTTTGCAGCTGACGTTCCTCCTCGGTGTGAATGTTAGGTGTGGTCGGCCGAGAAGGCCTCTGCGCTCGTAGTGCTTCCCAGATGTCCACCTGTGTATTCACCATAATTCCAAATTAACATGAGTGAAGCTTGGTTAAAAATCCGTCTCAACCTCCATTAGAGTTAATTGCTATGTGAAAAACTTAAAATAAAGATTAAAATGCACAAAGCTTCAAACAAGTTAAATTCTAAGAAGGTATTTATTAGTTTGTATAATATATATATATATATATATATATATTATATTAAACATATATAACAAAATGCACTTGAAAAGTGGAAATAGGCTTTCCTTGAAGAGCAAACAAAATAATATGTAAAATATCTAAAGTAAATTCACAAAAAATATGTTTGCTACGTATCAATAATTCTACAATACTAAAATTTTTTTTTATATGTATATTATTTTATGACTAAGCTATCATGTGCTGTAAAACTTTATATGGACATGACCTAGCTTTGCACTTACTATTGATTTAGCTATAAAAATCTCAACTCAACTAGTGTGACAAAAATTATGTGGTAGTGCTGCTTTCAAAATGTCTATAATGACTAAGAACCAAAGAATCAACTATTCAATATATTTCACTTATCGCTAATTTTAATAGAAAAATATTTGTTTTGAGATTACACCTAAAAGAAATTAGTTTAATTTTTCACTTACCTCATCTCGTTCACTACCGGCTTCAATCAGACTCTGTTGGATGGCAAATTGGAGTAACTCATCCTCCTCCTCTATACTAAACTGTCGGCGAACTTCCGCCCCTTTAGTGAACATACAACAAACATGTTATTTAGTAAATGTCTTTCTAGTAGTCATTACTAAAAATAATATGTTTGAACTAAAACACCAAGAGCGAATTATAATATTTACTTAAATAACTAAGGTAAAATCATATAAATAAAGTATAAATGTAAGAAAAAATAGTAACTTAAGTTAGTGTTTTTGCATTTATTTGTAGAGTAGAATCTCGTTAATCTAAACTAATCCAAACATAAAATTGTCCAGATTAGTGACTAATAATACTAATACTTAGCACCGTGTCTTACTACCCATTCGGGTTATACTCTTTAGTACTATTCACGCTAGTAGGTTAGGAATCGGGAAGTTGAGTAAAGAGGAAGTGAACCGCATTTGTGTGGAAGGAGAGTGGAAAATCACTTAGGGTAAACCACCACCAGTTCACCCGAGCGAGATTCAAACCTCGATCTTCCAGTCCTTGGCAGTCCATCTCAACACAAAACCAGTGTGTTAGCTAACTACGCCACCAAGCGGATTAGTGAAAATTTTAATTAAGCAAAAGAAAGAGTATTTTTTAAAAATATTAAATTACAGTTATATTTTTAGTTAGAGAAAAACACTACGACTACGACATGTAAATATTTAGCACTATTATCACTGGTTTCTTTAAATTTTCTCTTAACTTTGACTTTAATCAATAAAATATACTTCATTCAAATTAGTTTGGTTTATTTCCCCTCATTTTCATAAAATTGTGTTTGGATGGGATCCTAGAAAGATATTCAAGATTCAAGATTCAAGAAAATATAAGATTCAAGATCTGAATAAGCCTATATATATTTTCTAAATCTTGAATTAGAACTTGTTTATAGCTCTAAAAGTGCTTATTGGTGATTCAGCCCCTACATAATTATAGGAAAAACTTAACAACCAGACCCCAAACCATTAATTTAACACTTAATTGAATGTCTTAATGTTATTATGAAAATAATGTTAAATTTAGCTAATATGTCTACTTTCATTCTGTTTATATTTATATTCTTAATTTTATACAAGATTCGGATTTGAATTTGACATTTCAAATTCAAGGGTAAAATTAATATTTGGATTAGTAAAATAGTGGATTCGACCCATCTATTGTCAAAATTATGGAGAAGAGAAGTGCTCTTGAAGTGTACGGAAGTGTTGTAAAGGGCATACTTTGTACCCATAGTCACATATGCAGCAGAAACATGGACATTTAATGTAAGAGAGGCTAGGAAAGTGGAGGCCATGCGAATGAAGTTTATAAGGTGAATAATAGCTGTCACAAGGAAAAATTATACTAGGAATGAAGTTGCGTGGCCAAGAATAGGAGTAAAAGTAGTAAATGAGATAGAAGAAACAAGGCTGAAATGGTATGGTAATGTAGTGAGGTGGAAAAGGAGAGAATACCAAAGTAAATGATGGAGATTAGATATGTGGGAAAATACCTTAACGGAGACCAAGAAAGAGATGGTGGGAGGAGCAGATAACAGAAAATGTGCAAGTGAAAGGAGAAGAAGGTGGGCGAAAATAGGAAGATGTAGGCATGTTACTAAACTGCCCCAACCACAGAAGAGAAACAGTTGTTGATGATGATGATGATAATGATGATATAATCAAAATAAATATAATATTTCTCATGGGCATTAGAGAATTAGACTATAAACTTTTTAAATAAGAGTAAAACTGTCCACTGTTCCTCATGATTTTACAGATTTTTGTGATGCATAACTATTTAAGGTATAAATGTATAAATAAAAGATGGAACCTGTACCTAGTTTTGTGTAAGATGGAGGAGGCACAAAACATGCGTCCTCGAGCACACATGACATCCGCTCGTCTTCCCCAACCCTGGTCACCCCTGGTATCTCCTCGTCCAGGCCAAATATGTTACCAAATGTTATCCTCGCATTCAACACGTGGAACAAAGGGATTTCTAGAAAAAAGATTTGCTGTTGTTATTGATAATACTACATGCGTCCAACCATCAAGAGTCACAATATTTTGACATAAATAAATAAAAGTAAAAGGTGTGGAAGGTAAGTGAGGTAATATAATGGCTAATAAACATGGAAAAATAGTATTTAAGACTTGTTAAATCTGAAAAGCAAGATAGCAAAAAAGGTGAAGATATATTACAAATTATTTAATAAGAATAATAAAATAATAATAAAAATAATAATAATAATAGTAATAATAATTAATATTTAATAATAATAAGAAGAAGAATAAAAATAATAATAATAACTAATGATAAATAATAACAATAATAACAGTAACAATAATAATAATAATAATAATACATTATTATTATTATCATCATCATGTCTAGTTTGTGAGCTCGTGTGGGTCGGATGTGTCTGCTCAACTCTGCGTGGCCTGTGTACTGTGTATAGTTTATACAGTCGAAAGCGTCAAGTGGTAAAATTGTTAAAACTAAGTTTACTAATTTGCATAATAAATTATTCACTATGTCGAAATGTGGTAGATGTGATGAAAATCTACCTCCAGACGGGGATTGTGTAAAGTGCCACAATTGTGCTCCGGGCTATCTGAATCGACATACCGAAGAATGACTCTAAGGCAAAAGTCATGAAAGTGCTCATTGTGTAGATCTATATCATCATCCCTTACAGATATTAAAATGGATGAAGACCTCAAAACATCAGTCCAATTAATGAGAGAAGAACAAAAGAAGTTTTATGAAAAACTAGAAAAATAACATGGCCAAACTATCTGATTTCTATGATGATATGAGAAAGGAAATGAAAGAACAGTTACACAATAATAGGTACTTAAAAAAAAATCATATGAGGAAAACAAGCAAAAAGAGAAGAAAATTCAAGATATTTAAAAACGACTTAATCAAATTGAGCAATACAGAAGAAATATTACCTTAGAAATTCATGGATTAGAAACACGCACACCTGAAGATTTGTGTACAGTCATGGTAAACATCCCTAAATGTTTATAACTACCATATGAAAAAAATCATATTGAGTTAATACATCGTCTACCTCATAAGAGCCAAAATATACCACCACCAGTGATTGTCCAATTTTCATCTAAAACTGTAAGAAACGCATGGCTAGAAAAAAGGTGTCAAATAGTTACTAATAAAATGGTAATTGTAAAAGGGACAGAGAGGCATATCTAAATCAATGAGAACCTGACCCTGTTTAACAAAAATCTACTGTGGCAAGTTAGAAACAAATGCAGGGAAAAGATTATAAATGTTTATGTATAAAGAATGGTAATATTTATGTGCACAAGAGTGATGGTGAAATCAGCTTTAAGATAGAAGCAGAAGGTGACCTAATTAAAACTAATAACAAAATAAAGTGTGCCCCTTTAGTTTTAATTAACATGTTCTTTGTTTGGTTTTTTGTTTTGTAATGTATTATAAATATGATCAAGCAAATTAAAAGTGCCGATTGTGTTGTCAAAAAAAACAACAGAATACGACTATATAAACAAACAATCGCCGCACAGAAGAAAATGAGGAAAATGAACATCAACTATTGAAGCCGATACTAGGACTATACAGTGTCAAGAATATGACGATCCCAATGAACTCCCAATGAACGGTCTGAACTATTAGCACGCAAGGTACAGAATAAAAATAATCTTTATATTAATAACCTTAATATAAGATCCATAAACAAACATTTTGATGAGCTTATCACTTTACTGGGAAATGTTATTGGTAAAATAGACATTATAGTGCTTACAGAAATAAAATCAGATGATATGCAGGTTATTCAATACAATATTGATGGTCAGGGCCGTGTGGTAGATTTTCTCGGTATGATGCAAGTCTTTGAAATGCTGCCCCTTAAATGTTTTTTTCTTTAAAATAAAGATCAAATAAAGATTTGTAGGTAACAGAACATAATAAATAGATAACGAATATCTGTCAAATTGACAGCTAGCAGCCGTTTTAATATATGCCTTTCTTTAACTTGTTATTATATTGTCTCCACTACAATGCATATGAATTTGGTAAAAATAGAGCAATAAATAACTAACGCAAAAGTAGGCGAATGCAAATATTTCCTAAGCAACTCTCTCTCTATCACACACAGAACGCAAAAGTATCCCAATATTACCTAAATAACTCTCTCTCTATCACACAAGGCACATGTTCCGCACCTGAGTTATACCCAGTCCATGCAAATGCTACTTTTTGATTCGAGTCCCTATTGTCATAACATAATCATTTTCAATGATAATAAGTAACAAATGCTGTAAAAAACAATAATTCTCTTACATGATATACTTTTTAAACACAAAAACTGAATTAATATAAATGCAAAAATATTATACTGATACAGATATTTTATATATCTGATTCACTGATTTAAGCACAATCACAGCCACTTGCCACCTCTAGAGACAAACTAACAATTAAAATCAAATATTGTCAATAATTGGAAGCTCAAAGTAGAACTATCAACACTTAACACGTGCAATTGTATTTTGTAATAATTGCCGCCTTAGCTTTTAGGGGCGGCCGCGCGGTATATTTCAAGCAAAAATAAGAGCTTTGCGCTGTCAGATCAAAATTATTTTGGCAAGCGCTCGCCAACGATGCTTCAATATAATGTATTCAGACTGGCTCAATTACAGTGGTTCTTTGATAGATGGCATTACAATAACTTATTGCAATGAAACGCCGATTCGTGCCCTCACCAGGGAATATTTGGACAAACAAACACATTCAACCAGGGACTGGGTTAGAGGTTGAAATAATAAAAAAAACACCTTTGAATGATAGTTATATTACAAGCACAAGATCCAAATATAAGTTAAACAAAACATGTTCATTTAACTTACCTATTTTAACAGGAAACCCTGCTGGTAGCTGCATTTGAATAAAGTCCTTTAATTTAGCGAAATGTGAACTAGATATTGCCATTAAGTCAACTATAGGCATAATTTGTTCTTGTAAACTTAAAGGATAGTTTTCGCACAGCCATAAAGTAGCCTGTAAAATAAATAATCAATAAATGTAAAATGTAAAACACAAATAACTCAAAATCTAGAAATAGAATCAATTTCATAAATGTTAAACAGAGGTTAATTTAAATACATTGGTTTTTGTATGGTTTGTATAATTTACTGGCCGATAAAGTTGACCTCCTGTTTTGAAAGTCACATTTACCTACCTTAAATTTTTGTATTTTGGTATTGATTTCTTTGGGTCGGCCAATGTCTCGCCCACTAAGATCCGCAGTTTCGTCAAAGTATTCTTCAGGAGAAATGTTGCAAGGGTTACCAACATGACAATATTCTTCCTATTATACAAAATATAACCATTGTTATAAAAGCCATAAAATTAAAACGATTGATAGATTTAATATTGTTTGAAAGACATAAGATATAACAAATATGTACTTTCTAAAAGTAAGGCAATCAGTGGCCTACATACATCATACATACATACATACATACATACAATACATACATACATACATACATACATACATGCCTAATCACGCCGTTCCCTTAAGGGGTAGGCAAGACACTGTGTATAGAGCTAAAAAAAACTCTGTACTTAATCCATCCTTACTAACGTCCTCCCCACTTCCTTATCCTTGAATACTACTTATGTTTCAAAAACATCCATACATTGAGTCATACATGTATTTTATTCTAAAAGCTCTTAATGATTCTCTTTTTCACACATTTATCTACAACATTTAGTCAAGTCTTATACTACTAATATATTAAATATATACAACCAATTGTACCTTGCTAATCTGTCCAATTTAAAAGTTCCAGATCAAAGATGACTTTTCTACAGCAAAATTATAATTTATTGTTGTCATTTCATTCAACCTTTTAACCATAAAATGTCTCTCAACTATAAAAAAAATACATAATACAGTGAATATCACCAATGAGGGAGCTGCAGGGATTATGGAGAAAAGCTTTATTTTTGCTCTCTCCTGGTTAGCTGTTGCCAAATCACCTTTATTTCAGTTATGTCGGAAGGGTGTGAGCTGAGCTCAAGAAGGAGCTTCTGGCAACATTTACAAAGCAATGCTGCAAAATTTGTGGTACAGTTGAGTGGAGATTGACCACATTAAAACAAGAGAATGACAACGCTGTTTTATAATAGTAGCTATGCAGTTCGCTCAGAGATGATACTCGATATAGTAAAGCACAGTTTGTCGGACATACATTCTCCGCCTCCGGCAGGGCTTGCTTCTCTTCCACCTCCGCAATGCCAAGGAAAGATTGAAGAGGTGTCTTGGGCGCTCTCGCCTTCACCTTGTCAGTCTCTGTTAGGTGCTCAGTGCGTGTTTTGGTGACAAGCTCCACGTTGGTCGCACTAAAGACCTTGCACTCATGGCCATTCACTTGTTCACTCTTGTCGGAGCGCCAGCCCCACACACCAGACTTGTTCCTAGAGGTGGAAGGCAGGAAACTTGACAGTGAGTTTCTACTTGTATTAAGACCAGTCGTATTCAAATTTGGGACCAAAAACCATCGGGAGGAGTTGCGACACATTGGAGGATGGAATTAAATAGGTTCATCGTAGGATTTTAAAGAAAGTGCAATTGTGTTTATTGTTTAGTATGATTAATACATTAGGTGTACAATGATTATACAGGATACTGAGAGTGATTTGGAAGGAGAATACGGTACAGGAAGAATGGAAAAAGAGAGATATAATATCTATTTTCAAAAAAGGAAGAGGTGTACAAATTATAGATGGATAACGCTGATGTGCTACTGTACAAAAATGTATTCAAAGAAACTGGAAAAGAGAAAAAGATATAAAATGAAAGGAAGGTGGAGAGTGGAACATCACGGATTTAGGGAACAGAGGTCTACAATAGACTTGATCTTTGCCATATGACAGCTGATGGAAAGAAGGCATGAATATGGGAAAGACTTGGTAATGGTACTTACGGATGTGGAGAAGGCAAATGATAAGAGTGGATATAAATAAAGTGTGGAAAGCGATGGAGGAGGCCGAAATGGAAAGAGAAGTTGTAATGAGAGTGAAAAGTATGTATGAGGATAACAGGAGAGAATGGGAGGACAAAGTGGTTCCAAATAAAAAAATAAAGTGAAGGAGGGGAGTGACCTTTCAACATTAGGCCTGCTATTTGTAATGATAATGAAAATGCTCATGAATAAAGTGGCAGGAAAACTCGGGGAAGGGGGGCGGGGAGAATGAAAGCCATGATGTTTACTGATGATGGTATGGGAAGAGAAGAAAGATAAAGTACAGGAATAATTACAAGAATGTAATGAGGAAGTGAAGGAGTGTGGAATGAAATTTAGCATGGCAAAGTGTGAAGTAATGGTAATGACAAGGAAGAGGAGAGGGCCTAGTAAAGTTATAAAGGAAGTGTTGTACCCATTGTCACATATGCAGCAGAAACATGTAAAGTAAATGTAAGAGAGACTAGGAAAGTGGAGGCCATGCGAATGAGGTTTGTGAGGAGCATGTTAGTTGTCACGAGGAAAAACAATATTAGGAATTAAGTTTTTCAGAAAAGAGTGAGGGTACAAGGAGTAAATGAGGTAGTAGAGGAAGCAAGACTGAGATGTTATGGGCATGTAATAAGGATGAAAAAAGAGGGAAGATGGGAGGAGCAGATAACAGAAAGTGTACAGTGTACAAATGAGAGGAGAATGGAAGAAACTAAAGGAATCAGAATGGTGGAAGAATAGAGGAAGATGGAGTAATTTTACTAAACTGACCACAGGCTGGAAACAGTTGTTGTTGTTGTTGTTGTTGTTGTTGTTGTTGTTGTTGTGATGATGATGATGATGATGATGATGATGATGATGATGATGATGATGATGATGATGATGATGACACTAAAACTGGTTTAATCTTGTGGAAATATATTTTTAGCTAATCGTTTGGAAATTAGCAGTTTCAAAGATAATTCTATCGAATAAAATACATGGTAAAGGATGAGTAGGGCCCATTTTTGTTTTGGAATTTGTTTTTAAAGTGTCAGTGTTCAACAAAAACTTACAAAAGAAGTGTGAAAAAAAATCATCATACATTTTCAACAATTACCAACTACTTCAAGAGAGAAATTTTCTGTTTCTAATTCTAGAAAAGACCAGCTCTAAGTCCCTTTTAATAGTGCAGAGGTATACTGAGCAGATTTCAACTCACTCTTTTAAACAAATTCATGTATAGATTTCTGTGAACGACATATTTGATGTGGTTAATGAGTTTAAATATTTAGGAACAATTTTAACTAGCAATAACAATATTAGGGTGGAAATTAGGAAAATAATAAAGTCGGAAATGAATCAGTCAGTAAATTGTTAACATATCAACTGCTGTCAAGGAATGTAAAACAAATAATATATACAATCACAACAATAGTTTTCACCAGTTGTTCTTTATTGTTGTGAAAAATGGTCTCTTCCCGTACATGATGAAAAGAATTGAGGTTGTTTGAAAAAAAGGTGCTTAGGAAGATATTTGGTCCAAAAAGGGATGAAGATAGTGGGAAGTGGAGGAGGTTACATAATAATAAGTTACAAACCCTATACTCATCACAAGACATTGTTAGTATAATCAAATCTGGCAGATTATGGTGGGCAGGACATGCAGCACGAACGGAAGAATCTAGAATAGTGTTCAGGGTAATGATTGGTAAACCCAATGGGGAGAGACCATTGGGAAGATCTAGATGCAGATGGGAGGATAACATTATAATGGATCTGTAAGAGATAGGTTATAATGAGGTTGACTGGATAGAACCCACTCAAGATAGGGATAGGTGGCGTACTTTTGTAAGTGTGGTAATGAACTTTCGAGTTCTTAATGCTATAGAGCAAGTAAGAACCTAAAACCAGTGAGTAAGTAACAGATATATGAGTGCTAAGGCTGCATAAAATTATAAGAGTGTAGGTAGGCCTAATGGTCTGCTTGGAAGGGGACAATACGCTAGTCTTACCTCTCGAAGCTGATCTTGTCAGTGTCGATATAGGTGGTGACAATAGGTGTGGTGAGACGAGACGAAACAACATCTTCACTGGGTTGTAAGTACTGGAGGTCCTCAGGGGAGATGACCCTCATTTTCTCCACATACACCTGCTGGGTCTCGTGGTCCACCTCCATCATGATAGCAGAGTCACCTGGTGGACACAACATGGTGTTAGTACCTGTGATGCTGATTCATAGAGGGGTTTATATAAGAATGCTTTATATTGCTTTGATAAATTTTGAAGAAGGTACATGAAAGATTAATAGAAAGATGAAACCTAGGTCAATGGATCGGTTGGAAGCGATTGATTTTTTTTTTCAATAGGCAAACATTACCTCCTTGTCCAATGGCAGCAATGTAAAGTGTGACCTGTGTTGTTATTTTTATTGTAAAAGCCATATTGTGTTCGTTCCCTTTTATGTTTCTATCCTCTTTCCTATACTTTTTTTTCCAAATATAACAAAATATATCTCATAGAGCAAAAAGAGGTTTTCCTTAAAGAGTTATTTTAATTTGGTAACACAATTTGAAATACTTTTGAAAATATGTTTAAATTTAAAATATGTTCGAAGTACAGTACCAGTATATGAAATCAATATAATAATTTTAAAGTGAATATAAGACTTATCCAATATGAACAAACCTTTGCTGGATGAATGGATTTGAGTTTAGAGTCAACATAAATAGGCTATATTTACCATATTTAAAAAATAAAAACTGGGTGAATCTTTTTTATGATTAGATGATTTAACAGGTGTTATATTTTTATATATTATATAATAGTATGTCATTATTTGTGATGAATTAATTAATATATTTTAATTCAATAACTGATTTAAAAAACCAATATAACTAGAACAAAACATTGCCTGCTATAGCCAAAAATAAACTAAATAATATATGACTTTAGTTTGAAGCACAATGAATGCAAAGTTATTTAGTAACAAAAAACCGTTTAGTAAACTAGGAGCTAAAATAATGAGGTGATTAGACAATTAGGGAGTATGTAACATAATAATAAATATTAATAAGATATATTTTGGGCTTTGGCAGTGTTACATACATGTATGGTTTAAGCTTAAGATGCATAATATATATATATAAAATTTAAACTCCAGTGCTTCTTTAATACTTTTTTTTGTGTGAACCACAGCACCAGTCAGAGCCATTCACATTTTCTACAATGTTTTCTCATCATTCCTAAAAGTAGTTTGTGAGTAAAAGATTGATTACGTAAATGAATATCAACTTCTGAAATAGCGTACAGGTATTTCAATACTATTATTTAAAGCGTAAGAATTATAATTTGAAATGAATGTTTGAAGAGTTAAGAAAATGTATTCTACATCAAAATATATACCATATATTATGAAAGATGTAATAGGAGATAGTTATAACCAATGATGGAGCATGTTAAATTGGTATCAATGCATTGAAAAGAGGATAAAAGGGCAAGGCCTATATACTTACCAGAAAACTGAAAGCATTAATGTTCACAATTAAAAATACAACAAAACATATAATTATGAAGTTTTCAGGGTACTAGAGGTTGATCATGGTCACTTAGATTCTGTTGTTGCCTGTTTCTGGACCTTTTTGCTTAGATTCTGTAGTTGCCTGTTCAAACTTGTGTCTTTATTTTTGGTAGATGATAAAATGTTTTATTTATATTATATTTAATTAGTTAATTAAATGATTGTTATTATTGTTTATATAGAAATTACTAACTGGCGTAAGCAGGAAAATAAATATATAATTTAAACTTTGCAAAATATTCTGGTGTGAAATTTAAATGTAGTTTAATTACTTTTTGATAAAACCCATTTGACCGAGTATAATTCTCCTCAACCTTCTTATGGTTGGATAAGCGATCACCTGATGATACTTAGGTTGGTGGTGTTTGGACTGTTAAAAAAGTTTGGTACCAATTTTTTATTTGTGAAAAGCTCCAGGCAGCACACTCTCATACTTTACAGTCATTAAAAATATCAATAAAACTGGGTTTGAAAAGAAAACAAAAACACACGAAGTTTTAGAATCAATTGTCTCTTGTTTTAATTTTTACTGAATACAGCTATTTCATGCTTAGCTTTTAAATTGATTATCATTGTATCAATGAGTTTATTTTTGTCAAGAATTTTTCTTTCTAGTTTACAGCTCGTCTTATGTTGAGGGAAAGATTGCTTAAGATAGTTTTAAGTCTTTTAGATACTTTATTGGTTGAAATTTAGGCGGGATTGAAGTTTCTTTGGCTTTAATTGGCATGAAATGTTTTTAGTTAATTGGTAAGCTTAATCTGAGAGCTAGGGATGGTGAAGATAGTTTAAGGAAAAGTTCACCTGCAAAAGGGTGTGGAAACACCAAGTCCAAATGAGTATAAGGAATTAGATTGAAAGACCACCTGCATAGGTGTATGTAAGTAAGTGATTTTTAATTCACTCAAAAGTGTAATCCTGGTGCTAGTAACCAACAATATAATTTCCACCTGGTACCTTTTCTTTTTTGATCAGTCACACTAGGATAGAGACAACCATTTATTGTACGGCTAGCCAACCCATATTATCTTATAACTTTTTTTATCACCTCATCTTACTACCTGTTCAGGTTATACACATATATGATAATTACTCTAATGGGGTTAGAATGAGAAAAGAAGCATTTTAGAAATATTCTACCCCCATTCGCGTGGAAGGAGAGTGAGAAACCATTTAGGGAAAATCACCCTCAGTAGACCCAAACCCCGATCACCCCGTCATCATAAGCTGTTTATAGCCTGTGGCCGGGTTATTTTAGTAAAATGCCTCCATCTCCCATTGTCCTTCAATCATTCTTCCTCCTTTACTTGAGTACATTCTTCTCTACTCCCTCACACACTCAAATTTTATCTTTTAATCCCATCTCTTACTTGGTCTCCTTTGCATCTTTTCCCTCCAAACTTCTACTTCATCTTTCTTCAAAGAAGTTGTTGATTTACTGTTGCATCATCCTCATCAGTTGCACCACGGTCTAAGACTTCAGTTTCATTGGGATCATTTCCTTTTATGTTCTCATTACACGCCTATACCATCTCACCCTTGCTTCTTCTACTATCCGATCTACTCTCTGTAGCCCAAATTTTGCCCAAACAACTTCATTCCTAATCTGTTTCTCCTTGTGACTGCTATCCTGCTCTTCAAAAACTTCATTCCCATTGCTTCAATCTTCATATAATAACGGAATCTGTTAAATTTTGATGATAAGTTTTAGTAAATTCTCAACAAAATTGATCATAGTATAAATAGAAAGCAGGTTAATTCATTGTATACAGAGAACAACCTGTAGTAACTTACCAATGTGCTATTTCTCAACTACATTACTCATTTTTTTTAAAAAGAATTTTTAGGAAATCTTGAGAAATCATCCATTATTAACTAATGACGCTAAGGCATACCTGGTATTCATTTCAAGATACAAAGAGCATACAAGAAACGAAGCTTGCATATAGGAATCAATACATTTACACTGAAACGAAGACCGAACATAACAGTACAAAAGCTAGCCAAACTGAAGTTGTTTGCATGGTTAGAAGGAATAATACACAAAGGTACTGGCCATCTTGAAGGAATATGTGCAGCGTTAGCTACAGTGAGAAACAAAACTAAAATACAACAAGCAGAGAAGAGTGTTTTTTGGGAGATTGAATATCAAATGTTGGGTTTATTTTAAAATTTATTCAAGTGATGGGAATCATTTTCACCTGTTTCTGCAGTTTGGAGCTTGAAAATATAGCTCCTATGACAGCGGATCACTGTTGGGGCTGTGATGGCTGTTGAGATTCAGAACATACTGATATTGTAAGAACACCATTCGAAAGAAACAACGCAACACATTGCAAGCAAAACATGATCACTAATACTACTTAGTGTAGTCCTTGAGTCTGCGGCTACCAAATTTGATTTAATTTTAATGTTAACGTGCTATTTTCTGTTTTATGAAACTTACAATTTATAATTCTAAAACAAATATTGTTGGAAATCTTCCACAATGTTTTTATGGCTATATTAACTAATCAGGTGTTGGTTTTTTTTTGGTAATTTTATAAAAAAAGCCCTAAAATGTCAATAATGTGATTTTTTTTATACAACCATACAAATATTGTGGGGAACAATTTGTTGTTTTTTTAAAACTATAAACCGTAGATATTAAAAACCACAGCTATTTTCCTACAAAAAAAATTCTAAAAATAATTCAAACGTGGTATATGCACGCAGCTTTAACATTCAAAATATAATATTAAATATGAAATAAGCTGCATTAAGCATGTTATAATATACTATAAATATGGTAGAATTATAGAAAATGAAGCACAAATAAAAGTAAAAAAAAATCACATTAATATTTACAATTACAAAAACCTTCATATTTCAATGTCACAATGCATATTCCTCAGGAAGTAGTAAACTGAACAGGAAGTTGGCTTTAGAAAATTCTGTTCAATCCAAGATGCCATGTGTCGACCAAATATTTAAATGTTTGTAAATGTGTGTTGGAGTTTTTTTACTTTTATTTGTAGGCCTACTTAATTTTCAAAAATTCTATTAACCCTTTGAGTGCCATGCCTATTCCAGAATTCGTGTGCAAAGAGTGCCAGAGACCTGTTAGGTTTTGTGTGTGAAGAACACCACAGCTATTTCCTCATTTTTGTAAGGGTTTGCATGAAAATTTGCCAAACCCTTATTTATGAATTGATTATTTTGATTTTTCTATAATTTTAATCCATAAGTACTGTTTTTTAATAATAATAAATTAATATAAATTAATTAAAATAATTTAATTCCTAAACTTTAAATTTAATTTTAGGTTTTTTTAATTTTATAAATTTTTTTTTTTCAAAACTAATGCTAATTAACATATTTTAAAAATATTATAGATAAATTTCAATATTATTTTGTTGTAGTGCATTTAATTTTATACAAGAAAATGTTTTGGATATATATTATTATAAATAGGCATTACAGGAATTTTTATTTAATATCCTACATTAGATATTTTTGGAGTGTTATTGCTTACCTTACTGCCAGATTTATTATATAGATTACCTCATGAATAAATATTTAGGCTAACACTTAATAAATGTGTTTTTCAAAAAACCTTTTATAATGAATAGTTTCATATATTTTTTTAAAATATTATATAAATTTATAAAGTCATTACGCTTATTTACTTACATTGATAAAGAAATATTTTCATTCACATGACATAACATGAAAATCTAAATAGTATATTTTTCTAAACTTAAAACAATTTAACTCGTACATTTGAAAACTGTTTACAAAACTATTTACATCTGTATGAATGTGAGCCACACTTATGTTTTTCCATACAGCTCGTATGTAAACCGGCGTTGCACTTAACACAATGAGTACATGACTGTCCGCCATTGTAAATGTACTAAATGCCCAGTTCCAATAATAACTATTTACGGTTGAGTTTTGTTGCCAGCCTTATATAAAATAATAGAGGGAAATATTCTCTTTTTCCAATGATATATGACACTACTACACTATCTATCAGATAAAGCGAGAACTAGCTCAAATCTGGAGAGCTGACCTCATTGGCTCTGGCACTTTTAACAGTAGTATGCGAAGCCAATCAGATAGGATCGTGGCACTTTTAGGGACAGTAGGCGGAGACGATCAAATTGGCTCGTGGTACTAAAAGGGTTAAATGGCATATACAATATAGTATTGGACTTAAGTTAGTCTAGATTTAGAGGTAATTATATTGATAAATTATTTTACTGGATGATCTTATAAACTATAATAAATATTTTATTATTATTATTATTATTATTATTATTATTATTATTATTATTATTATTATTATTATTATTATTATTATTATTATTATTATTATTATTATTATTTTAAAATGTTCAAACACAAATTGTAAGTCAATGCAAAGAAACATAATTTAAGAATAATCCAAAATAGCTTTTAATAAATACATACCTTGGAAACACTTACATCCAAAAGATTAGTACGCATGGAAGTATACCAGTGATTTTTATTACTAAAAACTTTTAAAAAAATCACTCACTCTGTCCCTTGAAGATATAACTTCTGTTGCCTCGTTGCCAGTTTGTTTGGTCGAAACCCAGTAAAGTGGTGTCAATTCGTACGTTGGACCCTTGTTTATACACTTTGTACGTATCACTCGGACACATTCGTGAGACCAGTGGCACTAAAATATGAAATACATTAGACTGTATAAATATAGGGAAACCATTATTTGCTGTCCATACAAAAATACAAATTTTGTTTACTTGACTTTCTATAATTTTTTAAACAAATGTCATAGTTTCCATAATTTTTATTGACTCCTTTCATACCCTTGATTTTCCAGTTCATAGGAACACTGTGTAAGTATATAGATAGCAGTAAGCCATTATACATTTTAACTCATTTATGAGGTATTTGCATTTGCATGGAGGGCGAGTGGAAAACCATTTAGGGAAAACCACCCTAAGTAGATCCGGCCAGAATTCAAACCCCAATCTCCATGTCATCAGCAATTTAGTCTATTGCAATAGTGATGCCTTAAATTATGCAGCCACTGAACCTAAGTTGGCAGTTTTGTTGAAGTTTGGATCGTACAGTCAAATATTTTGACGCAATGAGATCATATTTGAATGAGTATGGTCAGTTTTAGTTTTATAATGAAATTAATAATAATAAATAAAAACATACTACTTAGACTTACCCCAGCTTGTAAATTCCCATTTCATTTCCACATAAAAGTCCGGGGCCTAAAAACAGAAATAAAAATAAATTTATATTAAGGGGTCAAATATAGATAGATAAAGCTGTTTGGTTCAAAAAAAAAAAAAATCGTAGTGTTACATATAGAAATGCATGTGAATGCTCTGGAGAATAGGCCCTACAATGTTGTGGTGTAGATTTGGAATGTACGAGACTCAAAACATCTTTTTAATCTCATCTCAAAAACTAAAATATCCAACACCTTAGCTCAGTCGGTAGGGTGGCTGCCTACTGAGCTAAGGGTCCCAGGTTCAATTCCCGGAATGGCCAAAAAATGTATTATGGTTAGGTGTGGGTTTACACTTTCACATTGATAAATTAATGGCCAGGGACTGGATGTTGTGCCGGTTCCTAGTCCTAAATTAGGTTATAAGGCATATGAAGCCACGCCAGGCCTAGCAAGCCGGTAGTGGAAAATATATGGCTTGAATAAAAAAACTGACCCAGACCACAGGCTGGAAACAGTAATGGATGTAAAAAATCTCAAAACCTAAAGTATTGATTTGTTTGAAAGATTAAAATTTTCTTTCACCAATATTATAAGTTCAAGTAATTATAAAACTGTAGAGAAAGTAGTTTTCACCTATCTTAAGTAGCATTCAAATAGTGAGTCAAACCATTAATGGAATGTTGTTGCATTTTACTGTTATCCTATTTTAAGACACTGTTTCATACTATGAATACTTCAATGTTATATTTGGAAGAAGGTATATGATACTCCAAGTAATTTGTATTTTTATAATTTGTCTACAATAAAGACACACCAACATTAAAAAAACAAACAAATCTTTTTCAAGCAAGTAATCTAGTTTAAGAATATTAAACAAAAATAAAATAAATAATTTAGGTACCTATGAGAGCTTGTGTTTACTAATTTTAATTTAAAATTATTTAAATATAGTCTAATTTAAATTAGTTGATAAATGACACCTGGACACAGGAATCAAACCTATGTGTTGATATTAAATACCAAGTTTGGTCAGAAGTGAAAAATAGGGATGTCGAACTAAATTCTTCGATTCTCACTGGTATTAATGGAATAAATAATTAATCTTAATATTTAAAAAAGATGGATGTTTATTCTTTAGCTCTAAAACCCAAGTAAGTGAAAGTTATGGTATTATAAGGAAACGCAGAGTGAAAAAATTGGATGGTTCTTCATTGTATCTGTTATTAATTATGGTTAAGTTTCATTTTATTGCTGACATTAAATGCACCTCTTCATGAACTTAAGTGATTTAATGATCTTCCCGAGATCAAACATAGCTGGTGTTTTTTATTTACTAATTAAATATTTTAGTTAATACAATACAGTATAGTATTCATAAAGATAATATATTTTTAATGTAAGTTTGGATACATAGAAAGAGAATGAAATTGTCAATGTTAGGGAAAGGAATCATGAATCGAAAAATCATGATTAAAATTAAAGAATCATAATCAAGGACAACAAGAATTGTGACAGCTCTGTAAAAAATAAACTTGGGCAAAAGAATCGGATTGATTTTCTTGCATGTGCTTTTAGAATAACTCTAAAAGAGCATGTCATTTGTTCGTCCCAAAATACAGATTTTATTTTTTTAAATTTTTGTTATGAACTGGAAAAATGGTTCTCACAAATCTCCTAAATTCAATATAAATCCTGGATGGTTTATTATTTTTTTATGATATAATTTAATGGGGGGCTTTTATGCTTTTATGTTCTGTTATCGCCTCTGTGGTCTAGTGGTCAGAGTTCCCGGCTATAGACCCAGAAGTTTTGGGTTTAACCACCAACGCTTAAAAAAGTTTTCTGTGAAGCAGTGGGTCTGGAACGGGATCAAGCTCAGCCTCATGAGGAGAAATGAGGAGCTACTTGAATAAATAAATAGCAGCACCAATTTAGAAAACTGAGATTCATGGACGCAGGGCTCGTTGTGCTGACCACATGACACCCTTTATCCACAAATGTTGACACTATCATTGCTAACGGCGGCAGCTGCTCGGTCGACAAAGCTCGCTCGTGGAATTACATCATGGAGTTTTTTTTTCTCCATGTTCTGTTGAGAAGAGTTCATATATAATAATAGAGCTTGCCATCCTACTTTTTTTATTCATACAAGTTTGAAGCTATTTGTAATACAGTAAAACCTCATTAATCCAGACTAATTGGGGCTTGAAGTTGTCTGGATTAATGAAAATTAAGATTAAAAAATAGCCTATAAAATAAGGAAAGGTATGACTAAAACAGCCTAAACAAAAACAAACCACATCTATTTTACACTTACAGTAATACCAAATAAAATAATCTGTAAATAATCAGTGCCTGCAGTAAATGCATACGATAGTTTATAGTCACACTCCCGCAACCCAGCTCTTTTATCGGTGTTTATTGATGTACTATTTTGGGTAAAGAGCGGTCCGGATTATGCTAAGTCTGGCTTAATAGGGTCGGGATTAATGAGGTTATACTGTATTTCATTGTTTGTCTCACAGAAGTCATTCACCTCCTTAAGTTTCTGTAACAACTCGGGAATTCCGCCGACCCGGCTTGTATAGCGTTGATAGTCTCGCCTCTCCAGCACCAGTTGCAGCAACTCTGGGTCTCCTGTGGCCACAGCCTCTTGAACAACTAGAGGACAACACACCATCAAATACAAAGGAAAAAAATAATCAAACACAAACATGTTACAAAACTAATCGTATGTTCATTCGTTTTAATAAAACATCCAGTCAAATAATCAGGTACTTTTCAATGGTCCTGAACAGTTGACATGAAAATCCTGTATTAAAGTTAAAGAAATTTTAGTTTAAGACTAAAGATATTTTTTATTAGCGGTGTGCGGAGGTTAATTTTTAAATGTGAAACAAAGTCAAAGAGAAGCTTGAAATATGTGAAGCAAACTTGAAGAAAAAGTCAAATACAATGTTTTTGTTGATGTCCCATAGCAGTAATTCTAATTTTCAAATTATTCATTAGTTATATCTAGGAAAAGAGCAAGGTTTAGAGAGAAAAAAATGTACACTATATTATTTTATACCAACATGTATGAATTTACCTATGCTTAGTGTTAGAGATTTCATGTAATCACAAGCAGGTGTTAAAATACTGATTAGTAGTGGTTGTTAAAATTATTATGTGTAGGTCTAGAAATGTGTTATATTTATTGAGATGTTTCAAATCAAAGTTTCAGTTATAATATAAGGTAGTTTTGAATGAGTGTGCCAAAATGAAGTGGATGGAAGATGGTGCTATAACAACTATATTTGCATGAGCAACCCATGGTCGACAATGTCCCCATAAGGTGCTATGAATCTTCAAACATTTTAAGTGTTGCACACAGTCTAGGTAAATTTTCTGGCATGCCAGCAGTGCCCCCTTCATATGGTGGTTTTGGCACTACCAAAATATCGTCCCTCATCCAACCAAAGGTCAGAAGATTGCTGCGAGTATGCCCCGTTACACCCGTGAAGGTGCATTTCAGCTAGCTGTTTAAATATGTAATTATACATCTCTGTTCTGCTCTTGTATGCTGTGTAATGGGGGATGCTCGCAGTAATCATGTGACCTTTGGTTGAATGGGGCATGACATTTCAATAGCACCAATACCATTTGTATGGCATGAACCTGTTTCCTGTGTAATGGGGCATGCTCGCAGTAATCATGTAACCTTTGGTTGGATGGGGCATGACATTTCAATAGCACCAATACCATTTGTATGGCATGAACCTGTTTCCTGTGTAATGGGGCATGCTCGCAGTAATCATGTAACCTTTGGTTGGATGAGGCACGATGTTTCAATAGGGCCAATACCAATATCTAGCGGTAGTACTGCTGGCATGCCAGAAAAGTTGTCTAAGCTTCAGGCAACACTTCAAATGTTTGAAGTTACACAGCGCCTTACAGGGACATTGCCAAGCATAGGTTCCTTATGCCAATATAATTGTTAAAGCACCATATTCCATTCTTTTCATTTTGATATGCTCATTCAAAATCATCCTGTATATAGACTGCCATAGGGTCTTTTAAACACAATCATTGTTTTTCATGGTCAACATTGATAACATTTTACTATGTTATTAGTATTATTTTATAATTATTGATAGTATCTATCAACAAAGATAGCTGCTGCAAATCACATGACCTGATGTATGAACAAATGAAAGTTAGATCTAGTAGCTTTTCTAGGGCCCTTCCTATGAAAATTGGATCACTAGAGTTGGTCAAGTATACCTGTCCAGCCATCCTTGTTCTCGGTGTTGACGTTGGTGGCATGTTGCAGTAGCACTCGCGCAGACTCCAGGTGACCAAGCGTCACAGCTAGCATGAGGGGAGAACGGCCACGGGCATCATGCTTCTCCTTGTCACACTGGAATGTTACAATTCTCCTTTATATTTTCTGGTAATCCATATTATAATAAAATATGTATTGCTAGTTGAATAAAAACAGTTACAGTCTGCAAACATTGAGAGGTATAGGCTATTATTGATGCCTGAGACCTGCTATAGTGGGATTCTTGTAGGAAGAAATTTTAGGTCATTCAAACATCTTTTATTGTGCTCAACATTGATAACATTTTACAGTTGGTATTATTGTATAAATTAGGAATGGGACCCTTCAAATCCTTAAGGATATTCAAAATTTGAGGATTTAAAAAAAAATTCAAATTCGAGATTCAAATCCTAGAAAAAAAAATCAAAGTGAGATTTGTTTTAGAGCTCTAATAATACTTAACGGCAGTTGAGAACCAATATAATTATAGGATGAACTTAACAACCAGGCCCCAGACCAGTAATTTAACACTTAACTGAATGTATGAATATTATAATGAATGGATTATAAGAAAGAATGTTAACATTTAGTTACTATTTATATTTTCTATTATTCTATTATATTTATATTTCCTCTTATGTTTATAATTTTTTCCAAGATTCGGATTCAAGATTCGAAGGCAAAGTGGAGAGTCGCATTTGTAAAATTGAGGATTCGCCCCAACTCTATTATTATTAATAATAATAATAATATTACTATATCAAAATAGACCACTGCATTTGAATGTATTGTTTACGTACATTTTTAAACTGTCAAAAAAGTATTTTCTTATCTGAATCTGACTATTTACAGTGAGAGTGAAACTAAACTCTAATATTTATCTGAAGTCCACTTTCGGCCACCAACATTGATTCAAAGTCACTAAAATTTGAGAATCTAGAAATGTCTTAATTTAATCTTGAAATTTGTTAAAAGCTTCCAATAATATTTTTATCTACGCTCTTGTGGCAACATATGTTTCCAGTTTTAAAATAACGAGCTACCTATGAAAATCAGACTGTAGTTGTGTAGTGTTAATTTGAGGTCTAATCCACTGGTTTTACGCAACAACAACTATACCAAACAAGTTGTTCAGGTTGAGCCACTTAACTAGCTTAACCGCTCATTGGTCTCAAAAAGCTAAGAGGCCCTAATGCATGTTATAAGAGTGTGGTGCATTACACAAATATATATAAATTATGAGGCTCTCTGAAATAGCCTAAAATAGGGTAGCACATGAAATAGCGTTTCAGTAAACACTTTTGTTGGAATGATTGTGTTGATTCATAAAAAAAAAACACCAAGCAGGGAACTGACCAGAGTGTAAATCTTGTTAATTTATATGGTTTTACATTCGGGATATTTAATGGACTAAGGGGTAGTGATGAGGTTTAGGTAAAGAAAATGCACCTGAATTTGCACAAAGAAAAAAATTCAAAATTTAGCACCGCGTCTTACTACCCATTCGGGTTATACGCTTAAGTACTAATTACACTAATGGATTAGGAATGCGGATGGTTGAATTTAGAGGAAGTGAACCCGCATTTGCGTGGAGGGAGAGTGGAAAACCATTTAGAAAAAACCACCCCCAGTTCACCCGACCGAGATTTGAACCTCGATCTCCCCGTCCTCGGTGGTCTGACTCAACATGACTGGCGCGTTAGCCAACTAAGCATTTGCACAAAGAGGTAATGGGGAAAACCAGAGTGATAAATTACATCTGTGAAACCCCCTTAGTTTATCACCCAGGCCAAAATTTGAGCCTCGGCCTCCATATAGCCAGCAATACTATCTGTTGTAACACCACTTAGGCCGCATGACCATCAGAGCAAGTGGTAGTGTTAATATGAATTAACACAATAACTCAAAAATCTCCCCTTTAGGTCTCAAAAGGTTAAACACACATATAATTATTATGATAATAGGTTAGGGATGAGAAAGGTTGAAATTAGAGGAAGTGTACACACATTTGTGTGGAAAGAGTGTGGGAAACCTTTTAGGGAAAACCAACTTCAGTAAATCTGAATGAGATTCGAACCACAGTATCCCTGCTATTTGGCAGTTTAACCTAGTGCGAAGACCTAATAATTTACACTGGTTTTATGTTCTTCTGATTCATATTTAAAAAAATTAGGCGTGCTGCAAAAGAATATGAAAATTTCAGTTACATTTTAAAATTTCCCAAATTTATCTCAATTTTTCAGGTGGGCCTAATATTGGTAATACAAAATATTCAAATAAACAAATTAAATAAAAAAGTTGAATTGGCCGATGTCTTCTATTTATCTATACTTATTTCCCAGATGGGTAACAAGAAACATACTGAAACAATATTTTGATCAAACCCTAGGTTTTTATATAATAATTAATTAAATGCAGTATAGTGTACTTTTATCAAGAATTAATTTGGTACCGTAGCCCTACTGCGTATATTAAATATGAGAGGACTGAATGAATAAAAAAAAGACCTTTAAAGGTAGCAGTCCTCTCCATTCCCTCCCACCCTCCAACATTTAAATGTCAACAAAGTACAGTCACTTTAACTTGCTTACTGCCCCTCTATCCACGAGGACTTGTATAAGGCTTCGCACAAGAGTTACACACCAAAAGAATTTAAAAGGCTTCTAAATCCATTCTTTGGTTTGAGCGAAAGGAAGTAAAGCCTTCAAGCAAATTTAATCTTTTTTATTGTTTAAGAAAAATATAGGTTCAATTTTATCTTCCCAACCTATAGTTACAACCATGGGTGTAAGGAGAATTTAATTTCAAGAGAGGGTGGGGTGGGGAGAGGCATGTTCAAAATCGTAAGTTTATGAAATGAAGTTAAGACTTACTGTTGAACCCTAATAAATAAGAAGTGTTACTTCATACAGTAGGGGAACTCTATTTTTGTGAAAGGGTAGAGGGGGGAGAAGGCAGGCAAGTAACGAAAAAGTGTTTTAGGATATTTCTACTCTCCTTTCCCTCAGTTAATGTTAAAAATGTGGATGCTCCTAGAAGCTATTTCTAGTAACCCTTGTGTGAAAGATTTTTGAAAATTATACTCTTTTAAAAACTACTTATTATAGTGATACCACTTACATTTTTTTGAATTTGGATACTCCTAAAGGCTATTTGGTGTAGTCTCCTTTGGCAAGTTTTTGAAAAGTGAATGCTTATAAAAGCTATTTTAAGAAGTTTATTAAGTGTAAATAGCCGAAGCTATATTAATGGTAGTTGGTTCAGTTAGATATCATTCTGAAAATTGAAAAATGACACCTGGACACGGGAATCGAACCCGGGTTCGATTCCCGTGTCCAGGTGTCATTTTTCAATTTTCAGAATGGTATTTTAAGAAGTGCTAACCAACTTTTTTTTACATACAAATTATATGCCCTATAATCTACTTGAAGTGGTACTCAAGCAGAATTTTATTGAAATGTGGATGCCCCTAAAAGCTATTTAGTGTGTTCCTTGTCTGACTTTTTTTAAAATTAGATTCTAATAAAAGCTATATGAAGTAGTTTACAACCAGCAAATTTTAAAAATTGGATGTCCTTAGAAGCTATTTGGAATGATCCTCATTTGGATTTTTTTTTTAAACTAGGTGCCTTAAGAGCAAATAAAAAGTGGTCTTCACCTAACAAATTTTTGAAAATCTAATGGACTTGGAAGCTAATTGGAGTGGTCCTTGCTTGGATTATTTTGAGTAATTGAATGCCTCTAAAAGCCATTTAGAGTGATATTTGACTGGGATTTTTTGGAAAATAAAATGTCTTTAGAAGCTAGTTGGAGTGGTCCTTCCCTGTAAGAGTTTTGAAAAGTGAATGCCTCTATATCTTATTTGAAGTTTGATACACGACAACCTATAAGCTCTATATTAAAAACTTTGGGAAATTTCAAGAGAGGAGGGGTTGAATTCCCTCAAACCCCCCCTTCCTAATACCTGTGGTTATAACACTAGGCTACATAACTTTAGGACCTACCTAGGGCCGTTTTAAGCCTGGGGCAAAAAAATTTGAGGCCATTCTTTGCACGGCAGTTTTTAATTTTAGCATTAAACCGTTATAGGCCTATTATATTGATATATACTTGGTACATATGTTACTTAATAAATTCTCATGACCCGCCTCGGTGGCGTAGTTAGCTAACGCACTAGTCATTTTGAGCTCGATTGTCGAGGACGGGGAATCGAGGTTTGAATCTCGGCCGGGTGAACTGGGGTGGTTTTTCCTAAATGGTTTTCCACTCTCCCTCCACACAAATGCGGGTTCAACTCGAATGACTTAAATTTAAATTACATAAAGTAAGGGTTTTCAGGACTCTGGAATGGAATCCTATCACTATGCAAATACTTTTTGTTATTAATTATCTGTTCACTATTTGATGTGAAGTTTATAATATTAGCAATTCTAGAGCTATTTGTTTTGAAGGTTTTCGTGGCTCAACCCAAAAACTTTGATTTCAATTATAAAACAAGTTTAATCGCAGTAATAATGGGCAGGCATGCTAAGATGTCCAAATACCTCTTCTGGTGGTTTTATGGTGACATGGACGTCTGGGTTTGAATCTCCTCAGAGGTAGCCTATATACTGAGAGGTTTTATTCAAAAAATTATTTTTCGGTTTACAGGTGCATTTACTTTAAGTTCATCTTCTCTTACCCATACCCCATAGTAATTAGATGTGTTACAAAAAAAAAATTGCAGTAATATAGTCTAGGCTAGTTAATTGAAATTTTACATCCATTACTGTTTCCAGCCTGTGGCCCGTATCAGTTTTTTATTCAAGCCATATATTTTCCACTACCGGCTTTCTAGGCCTCTCGTAGCTTCATATGCTTTATAATTTATCTTAAGACTAGGACAGGCACAACATCCAGTCCTTGGCCGTCCACTTATCGATGTGAAAGGGTAAACCCATATTTTCGCTAATTGATTAAAATGAAAGGGTAATAAAATCTAAAATTGATTAAATGAGCCAAGAATCTCATGGGGTGGTACAATTTTGGTTTTATAGATGCATTTTACATTACAGTAGTAAGTTGTTAGTAGCACTGTATACTGCACTCAATAACTTTGATTAACTCGCGACCATTAAGCAGCATATAAAAACTAAAACACATCCCAACCAGGTTAATTAGTGCCTTAAATTCAACTAACTTAGGCCTACATAGACTTTGGTAGATACCTAAATATCTTTTAATTAATTATTCACAGTTAACTGTGGAAAAATGAAAGTGCAAATTAAAAATTTACTATTTTTTAATATTCTCTTAGTACTTCATACTCACTCATAGCGAGCCCGAAAATACTTGTGCTTTTGTGAGCTACCGTCCCCTGCTACTGCATTGAATGAAGACCTAGAAATTTTGTACTTCACAGGGATTGGAACAACAAAGGCATTAATTTAATATTGCTGATATACATCAGTTAAGCACTTATCTAGTGTAAATTGTCAATTAATGTACTAAAATTGTTAGAGCACTGGCCCCATTTTAATACAATAGCTTTTTAGTTGTAGAAGTTCACCGAGGGTTACCTAGCCACCTTTAAGATAGCACAGGTCTCCATCATAACATAAAAAGGAGCTTCAGTGGGTATGATAAGTGTGCATACATAACTAGAGAAACATTCCAGTGTATCACATTAGTAGGGGAATGACAGACAAGGAAAGTTAAAAATGAGCAAACATATTTTATAGCTCTCACTTTAGATGAAATAATAATCTATGTCTGCAGGATGATAATGTGTGATCTACTTATACAGTTATATAATATAATAAGGTAGGTAAATCACTGTTTCCAAGCCTTGCAAATATTGCATTACAAGCACAATAAAAAAATGACATTTACTAACCCCATTCTTTGACAACTCCTTGTCGAGCTCTTTATAATGATTATTCCACACTAACCAATGTAAAGGGAATTCATTTTTTATAAAGTCTGTGGAAGGCATCTTCAATAGTAAACGAAATTAAATCAATTAAGTTTTGTTACAAAAATATCACACAATTTTTTTACACTAAATTATTATTGTTTTTATAAGAAAAGAGCTTTCTGCTGGAGAAGTCAGCAGCTCAATGCCAAGGATATTGTAACTATTTGACAGATATCAAGTTTACACTATGTTGAGAACAAATTTAAAATTATCATGATACTAATTATATTAGAAGCCTATAATAACTAATAAACTTAAGGTAATTTTTCATAATCATATATTATGTTATACGGATAGAATTATTAAAAAATTAAAATAATAATTCATGAAAATGTAATAAATGAATATGTTATTTACCCTCAACTTATTTGAGCTAAGGTTCAGGGAGTTGGGCTTCTCTCTTACCACCTTGGCTACTTCATTTCTGTGATCTCGTTGGTATTTCAATCAGCTGATGTCAAGTGCATGTTGGTTTAATGTTTAAAATATAAATAAAGAACATAATATATAAAAAAATAACTTTAAATTTATATTTTCAAATATATTTTTAAATTCTACTTTTTAAAAATATTTTGTCTGTTCTCGATTTGGTTTTTTAGTAGTTTAACAATATTATGTTTGTTTCAGATTTTACTCTATCAAAATTAAGAAGGTCGTGTGAGATGGAAATGGGAATTAAATGTAAATATTGGCTCTAACAAAATGCAGTACTATCGGGGAAAATCTCTTTAAAGAGTGGGAGTATTAGAATCTATTAATGGGACAATATTATGTCAATCTCAATGTCCAAAGGGAAGTTGAGATGTGTGACAGAAGTTTGTGCCGACTGTTCTTCTTTGGGTGAGTCAGACATATCTCTTTAATTAAGACAATTTTATTTCAACACATTACAAACACCCACGTCAACTTACCGGCTGTGCTAAATTACACGGCTATTTAGTTTGATTTTGCCTTGTTATATTGTGTAACTTAGCATTGTCATTGATAGAGAATAAAATTGGATCTATAGGTACCTATTTTGGAAACAATCTTAATAAGAACTAAGGACCTCTCTGTGGAAAGAGCCCGACCATTGATGGAAGATTAGAAGTTAAGAACAGATATTGAAATATTTTTATTCGTGAAAAGATTGGTCAAAGATTAAAATGAACCATAGAAAAAATGTGTAATACTGGGTTCATATACCTATGGAAATCTGGAGAAATTGGGAATGATGCCTAAGCACCTTGTCATATATTACACTGTATTTTACTTAAGATAACAAATCATTAAAAATTTATTTTTATCAATATATTCACAAGAAAACGGCGAATCAAATGATACTATATTTAAAATTATTTTATTAACATTTTTTTAGACAACTCAATAAAACCTCCACATTTAAACATACTTAATCAACACATAGTTGATCCATAATCTCTACAATATAACAACTTCTTATACTACTGAAGTCAAATAATTTATTATGTAAATATTAATTAAGATTCTAATTTATTAGTGTTTCAAGCTGTGGCAAGTCATTCAAGTAATTACTGTAAGGAAGTTTAGGTTAAGCTAGGTTTGAAATGAACCTAATAATATATTTATACATTATTTAACCAAAAAATATGTATTATTACTTTGTTTTAATATTTGACTTCCAGTGGGTGTGTAGGCCTACGCAAAAATATTTATGTTTTTATTTAATTTCTAATGGAGGCTTGTGCGAGTTTGTTAGATATAATATCTTTAGTGGATGTGCAAGAGTTTTTTTGTTTGGATAAGAAAAGTATGGTTAACCATTTACAAGAATAATAGTATATTGCAAAAGGGAACAAAGTGTGTTTGCTGCAGAAGATTATTGTGCATTAATTGGCCCTATAATATACATAAAGCTTTGGTCGTGTAATTTTACAGATTTTCAACAATATTTGTTCCTGCGTCACTTAGAGGAGTTTGGTTTTGAATTGTTCACTATAGCAAAGTTTTTTTTTAATAATCCTGAATTCAGCATCATTGGATTCCTTGCATTTTTATGAGTGTTGTGCTAGTATTAATTTTGTGCTTTTCAGGTTTTTTAGAGAGAAAAAAAAGCCTTCAAGGAAGGCTATGGTTCTAAGGTTTTGTCCTCATTAAAGCTTAGGCCCTGTATAGATGCATCAGCCTGCTTTTTAATCAATGGCTCAGTAGTTAACTTAGAATTTTCAGTAAATATAATAAAACCACTAAAGTTTGAACTTGATCCACCTGTTTACGAAACTAACTCATAGGAACTGAAAAGTTCTCACCCAAATTGTTCCCCCTCTTATTTCATTAATAACTTACTCACTTTGATAGTAATTTACTTGCTAGCAGGGACTTTTAACTGTCTGACCTAGGAAAATAGGGTGAATTTGAATAAATCATAGGTTAGCATTTGCCTGAAGAAAGTAAGTTAGATATGAAACCACAACCACTAGGCCCTACTGCACCTAATCCATAGAGATAATCTCATTTACTGTAGCCTATTGAAAAATAATATTGCAATAACTCATAAGTACAGGTGTCTACCATCCGGAAAATCAGGGAAAACTGGAATTAGCGGGAATTTGAAGTGATCGGGAAAAACTGAAATAAGTCGGGAATTTGGTAAATTACAATGAAAATCAGGAAAATGTTGTTTTACTCAAAATATGAAATATATTGATCATTAAATCAGTAAATTATAATGTGATTCAAACTGTCATTTTTTGTTTCTAGCTGTGTAATATATTTTTAATTCATAGTAAACAATGTTAGTACAATTTAAAAAAAACATGTTTATTTAAATTTTTAAACTTATTATTATTCATAGCAAAATATTAATATAAAAGCAAGGGGGGACGGGAGGCGAGTTAGAATGATGTGACATACTTTTTAGTCGGGAATTCTAGGAAATGATCGGGGGAAATCAGGGAAAAGGTAGGGGATTTCATTGGTCAAGTTGAGTAGACACCATGTAAGTACTTAACACTTCTTTATCTTTTTTTTTAGATCCCTCATGGGCTTCCATAAACAAAGGTGTTCTTCTCTGCGATGAATGTTGTAGTATTCATAGATCCCTTGGTCGTCACATATCACAAATTAAATCGTTGAAGAAAGGTTCATGGAGCCCTACATTACTACAAATGGTGCACACGTTGAACAATCATGGAGTCAACAATATCTGGGAACACTTCCTTTTAGATCCAAGTCATTCAAAATCAGGGCGAAGGAAACCTCAACCGAAAGATCCTATACAGTGAGTATAACGAGCTATAACTGCATTATTTAGAACCGTGTGTAACCTAAATATTCGAGATTTGGAGGTCAACCAATTTCAGATTAAACCTAAACACATCATTATCAACTGTTTCCAGCCTGTAGCAGGGTCAGTTTAGTAAAATGCCTCCATCTTCCTCTATCCTTCCACCATTCTTCCTCCTTTAATTTCTTCCATTCTTCTCCTCTGCTAGAACACTTTCTGTTATCTGCTTCCTTGGCCTTTCTTGTGGTCTCTTTCCTACAGACTTTATTTCCAACATTTTCTTTGGCATCCTCTCTTTTTCCATTCTCATTACATTCCTACACCATATCAGTCTTGCTACCTCTACTATCTCATATACTCCCGCAACCTACACTTCTTGCTATGTAGGCCTAGACAGGAGATTGATTGGTTGACTTCTGAAAGTATACTAGCCTATAAATATGGCCCTTAACATGCTTTCTTTTTTTTACACATTTTAATTGTTATTCTCTGTACTGTTCTCATTCAGCCCAGTAAAAGCAGACTTCATTCGGGCCAAGCACCAGATGTTGTTATATGCGTTCAGAGCTGGGAAAGATGACACACTGATATCTGAAGATGATTTAAGTAGACAGCTTCACTCTAGTGTACGCACACCGAACTTAGAAACTAGTCTCCGATTACTGGTGCAAGGAGCAGATCCCAACTACTTCCATGAGGTTGGCATAAATGTCTGAGTGTGTAGACTATCTTATTATAAAATATACACGGTAGGCATCAGTTTGCTATCTAAAATTGATTGTATTTTTTGCCACAAAATATATTTTCATCTGTTTCTAACTAACTTTGAGAATGGGAGTTGTTAGGTTTTTAAATCAGTCAACACTACTATTTAGTTTATCTAAGCTCCACAAATTTGTACTTTTAATGTATAGCGATCAGTGGCTATTTTCACTCATTCTATAAATGGTGATTAAAAAAAAATTAAAGTCCCTTCCAAGTTAGGACTAGGGTAGTCTATTATCTAAAAAAAATTATGGTCTTTATCCTGTTTCATTGGCATGAATAGGTTGTCTCCAATAGCTATCACACTGCCAATAAAACTGTAAAAATTAAATTTAAACAAATGCTCGCTTGTGAAACCAATGGAAAATAAATAATTTAATTTTACTATAAGTACTTCCAATACATTCTTTCATTATTTTGTTACTCTGTTGGATTAATTGTAAGAAACATGTTCTAGCTTCCAAAAATTATGGTTAAACTCAACTCAAGGTGGGGCTATAGGGGACACGAGAAAAGGTAATTGTTTTTGCAGTCTTTGGGCCAGTTTCATAGTCAGATTTAGTACGCCTAAAGTGCGAGTCGATATAATACAGGACGACACCTACCTAGACCAAATGGAATGGGCCAGTTTCGCATATGAAACTGGCCCATTCCATTCAATTTCAGGTAGTGACGTCTTATATTTAGTATAGCGCCGCACTTGAGGAGTACTAAATCTGACTATGAAACTGGCCTTTATATCAAAACTTTTTTTAGTCAAAAGAAGTCATTTATTCCTCCAGTAGAAATATAAGAGTTTAATTTTATTCACACGGTGACCTCAAAAGTTCTTGAATATTGGTCAAGGGTGTCCTAGAATTTAATTACAACTTTTCCTTGTCATTTAAAAAGTTTGTCATCTAATGCTGCTATGCTCATGACAGATATATATTCAAGAAATGTTGAGGTCATCCATTGTGTGAAAAAAAATTAAGTTCTTTATTTGAAATAGAGCAACATTTTATTTATTTTGGGCAAAAAAAGTTTTGTTATAGACACTGCAAAAACACTGGCATTTTCTCGTGCTCCCTACACTCCCACCTAAACGAGGTTCTAATGAATATTATGGTAAAAGCATTAAAATGTGATTTATTTTTTGAAATACCCGCATACTTATTCTTTAAATCCTATATTAGTTATATGCATTTTAATCAGCATGTGTGTGTGAAATCTTCTCTGTGATATTTTTCAAGGAGAAAGGCACAACCCCCTTACATGTAGCAGCTAAGGCTGGCCAGGCCCTGCAGGCAGAGCTGTTGGTGGTCAATGGAGCGGATCCTGGGGCCCTCAACATTCAGGGGAAAACACCAGCTGATATTGCAAGGTTTGGGTTTGATTTTTAAATTGCCATTCTATAATACCCAGTTGCTAATATAATTATTGTTGTCACTAGAGCTTTTGTCATATTTAACAGCCTCAAGAATATTGGCACCTACTTCGGTGGCCGCATGGTTTAAGGTGTCACTAAAATTAGACTAGATTGCTGATGACAGGGAGATCAATGTTCAAATCCCAGTCAGGTGTACTGAAGGTGGTTTTTACTAAATGGTTTTCCACTTTACCTCCACACAAATGCAGGTGCACTTCCTCTAAATTCAATCTTCCTAATCCCTAGAACATTAGTGTAATTTGTATATAGGCGTATAACCTGAACAAATAGTAAGACACGGTGCTAAAAAAAATATGATTATAAAAGTAACTGCCCTCTTATAAAAGGTCCTTCGTTCATTTCCTTTTGGAAACAGACTTAATTGTAGTGAAATTTTGTTTGTTTATTTTGTGGTTTGTTAAAATCAGTGATCTCGGAAGTCTAGTTGTGTTTATCTTAGAATTAAGTTAAAATAAGTTGTTAATAGACTGGGGGACATTAAACTGTTCGCTAAATTTAAATTTGAAGCAATGTTCCCTAGACTTGATATTCTTAACCACTCATCTTTGGAGCCAAGCAGTTGTCACTGCTTATATAGTAGTTGTCATATTGGTTCATATTTTAGTATATTCAAAGTTACTAATGGTTGAGACAGTCTTACATAAAATATTGTTTCTTATATATCATCATCATCATTCTATGTTTCCACCTCAGAGGGTCAACTGGCACATCCTCTTCCATTCCTTTCGAACTTTCCAAACTTATCCCTTAGCCATGCTTCTCCAGTCCACTTCTTTATCCTATCTCTCCTTCTGCGCTTTGTCCATCCATCTTATCTCTGGTCTTCTAATAGGTCTTCTACCCTTCTCTTTGCTCTTTAAGGCTTTCTTAGGCATTCTCTTCTCTTTTATTCTCATCACATGACCTAACCACAGCAACCTTTTTCTTTTCACTGTCTATTCTAATGATATAACTTTTAAATTATCCCTAAATATTTCATTCCTTATCCTGTTTCTTCTTGTAACATTCTCAATGACTCTGAGACCTCATCTCTGCTGCCTGCACTCTACTTAAATCTCTCATCCATGTCTAGGTTTCAGAGCCATATATGGTTTGGCCTCTTTTCCTGTATTCCATCGCCAGATTATATCCTTAATCACGTGGTAGAATTGTCCACTCTATCCTTTGTCCTAATTCCTCTTAAATCTTACTGTTCGTGGTAATCTTACTTTGTAGATAGCAGAAATCTTCCACCTTTTCGAATTCCTCTCCATTGATTGTTACTTTCTTTGCTGGGTTTGGTTTCTAACCACCTTCATAATCTTGCTCTTTTTTTCGTCCATGTCCAATCCATATCGTTCCATCGCTCCTTCCCATTTAGCTAGTTCTCTCTCCAAGTCCTCTTCCGACTCTTCCCAGGTCATGACATCGTCTGCATATGCCATCACCTTCAGTTCCCCCGGGTTTCTGTGACCCTGAACTTGGGCTATAATTTCATCCATTACAATATTAAATAGGATTGGTGATAAAACACTTCCCTGTCTCACTCTCTAATAGTTCTTACAATATTTATTTTCATTCCCTCCCCTGAACTTCTCCAGCTGTATCCAGTACATTAGTCAGCATCTCTCTAGGTTTTGTTTTATTTTTATCTGTCTCATAAAATGTTTTCTTGTTTCCTTTGTAGTTGTTCTCTAATTTCTCAATGAACTCTCCCCAAGATTTTTCTTTGCAAACTTAATCATTTTTCCATTTCCATTTTTCCTCCTTATCTGCTGTTCTGTCTTGAAACACCACTCTCTCCATGCCTTGTTTTTTCCTTTTTACAACTTCTGCTATGTGCTCATTCCATCATGGTGTTTCCTTTTCCTTCCTCTTGCTTAATGTTCTTCCACATGTTCTTTTGCTGCTTCTACTATTGTTCTGAATCTTCTCCATTCTTCTTCCACCGTTCTTACTTATCCTTTAGCAACTCAATCTTTACTGCGTCCTGGAATGTTTCTATCATCCCTCTACATTTAGTTACTGCTAGTTACCAACACTTGGTTCAAGTAATTCTACTGCTCACTGCTTTGCCTAGTTAAAATTTCTTGAAATCTGCTACAGCCAGTTTGTGCTCTCCTCCTAGATTTACACTTGGTATGTCCTTCATGTTTGTTCATTTCGGATGTAGGATACTTATGCAGGTCATCTCAAGTCTCATTTATATAGAGGCTAATTTACAACCACTAATCCTAGTGTCGGGGTTCATTCTTGAATAGGTATCTTGAAAAGTTTCTCGGCTATCCTCTTGATCCGATCATATAATATTTGTTTTGTTGATACAAACATATTATAGTATTTGGAGAGAAGAAGCCATTGCCCTACCAACTAAGCTGTCCATCATTATAATTGATATTCAAGTAACACTTCTCAGTTTTTCCTTTAAAAGATTAACTTATAGATTTGCTAGTGCAAAGCATTATTACAAGTACTCATTAATAGAATTTCCATCACACATATTAATTACAAGGAATTTACTGTGAAAACAATATATTATGGTCAAGTATAAATACACACTGATAAAAAAAATATTAAAAGGGATATACAGTTTACCTTAGTAGCGATACTGGAGTAGAAATTGTTTGGAAAAAAACACTAAAAAAATAGATAAACAAATTTTAAAGACAATCCCTGTCACAGACAACTTCTTCAAGTCAATAGTATTTTGACCCGAAGAAGCTGTCTGCGACAGTGAAAGCTTGTCCTTAAAAATGTGTTTGTGTTATTTATTGTTTTATCATAACACTTTCTACTCCAGTATCACTTGGGTAAGTGCTGGATATTCCTCTTAGTTTAAACCATGATTTAGCCTTGTGCTATATTCCAAATAATCCTAATTTTAACCAAGCAAGATTTATTCTTACCTACATTGAAATAGAATTAAACTCGTACGTGAGACCTCTTTGAGTTGTGATAACTATGATTCCTTCAGGTCTGTTGGTCACAAGGACCTGGCAGACCGACTGGTGGAGTGTATGCACGAACTGACAGACCGTCTGGCTTATTACCTGTGCTCTCGCAAACCAGACCACCAAAATGGCCAGCACTTTATTGTGCCAGAGCTTTCGGACAGTTTGGACCTCACCGAGCTCGCAAAGGCTGCCAGGAAGAAGTTACAAAGGGTGAGTACTGTCACATTTCTAATTTATCATCATCACACAGTCTATGAATAATTTTAAATTCTAAAAAATATGAATTTATTTTCTGAAGAAATATATAAAAAATCACACACAGAAAAATTGACAAGTTCTTTGTAAAGGTTGAGAATGACTTATTACTTAGATAACAGAATAATAAAGCATCAGAGGGCTCAACTCCTCCTCTTAGTTTCATTTCTCAGATTTTGTTTATAACGCTTTTGTTATTGTTGTTGTTATTATTATTAATTAGCACCGCGCCTTACTACCCTTTCGTGTTGTACGCACTTACGCTAATGGGTGAGATGAAATGGAGGACCTACAGTTTAGCGTGGAATCCGAGCCAAGGTGGAGGCCTGGCATTCCACACATTCACAAGTTGTGATTAATACACGTCTTGTCAGAGGTGAAGGGAGGGTTTGGCAATCAGATAAATCTGTGCCAGGACTGAGGATTGAGCCCCAGACCCCCAGCACAAAGGTCCAACACCTTACCCCTAGACCGCTAGTTCACCAACACTTGTGTTAAAGACATAAGATAAGTTATTTAAAAAAATAATCTTTGTTTACTGAATGAACTTTGTTTAATTTAATTGTGCTATTTTATAACATACATTACATAAGCTACTTGTTTTATGAGTTCAGTTGTGTTAACTTTTTTATGTTTTTATGTTTAGTTATGTACATATACCCAATCTACAATAGGAGAGGTGGTAAGTGACTGCTAGGAAAAGTAAATTGTTAAAGGATGCTTTGGCAGCAATATAAAGTGTAAACTGTGTCCTTATTTGCATTGTAAAGGCCATATTGTTTTTTTTTTTTTTGCCCTTTTATGAGTTTCTATATCCACCTACCTATACCTCAGTTTTAGCTTATGTGGTGCTGACTGACAGCTCACAGCTGACTTCTGACGGCTTTAAAAAGCTACCAGACCAAATTATGTATCCCTATGCCGAACCAAATAACCTTCAAAAAACATGTCTTTAGCAGTTGTCACTTCTGACAGTCAAAATTTTGGTATATACCTAAATGTTGACTGTCAGAAGTCAGCTGTGAACTGTCAGTCAGCACCACATAAGCTAAAACTGAGGTATATCTACCTTCTTCCATTTGTAACAGCTGTATTTGTTTCAGTTACCAAACCCCCTGTTTGAGGAGTTAGCTATGGATGTTTATGATGAAGTGGATAGAAGAGAAATAGAATCAGGTGAGTCATATGGGATGATAAAAAAAAACTCCTTCCTGCCTCTCTAATTTTATATTTCTAAATAACCTGTTACTATGACTACAACAATTGTCTGTATTTCTTGCAATTTTAACACTTGGACATAAGACAGCCTAGGTATTTACTACTTCACTTGACTTGTAATAGAGTGGCCAATGATCAGGAAAACAGTGAATTTGATTGAATTTTGGGCTCTGGGAAAATATCCTACAAAAGTGCTTGAATTTAGCCTCCTGCCAGTAAACTAAAACTATCATCAGAGCTTATTCAAATCCTTTATTTGTGAGTGACCAAAATTACACGAATTTTCCTAAAATAGAAATTGTATTAAAACATTTACAGAAAGGTCACTTAAACTACTTGACATATTTAAAAGGCTGTGGAGTATTTGCCCATTGGTGATTATTTCTCTAAAGATTACGTATTGAACATCCCTTACCAACCACACAAATAACATTAACATAAGAAAAGTATAGAGGCCATGAATAAAATATAAACATTTTCACACATTTATCTCTTCATTGGTGCCAAGCACAGCATCCACACCATAACAAACATCAACAGGATCAAAAAACCCTTACGGGGGTCGGCCATAAACCACCTAACACTTTGAGTGAGAGTGTGTGTTGGGGGGGGGGGGGGAGTAGAGGTGAGCTCCAATGTCTACATGCTGTTACATGGGGGGAGGGTGGGGTACATCAAAGTGTTATGTAACACAGATCTTATACTCAAATTCTAATGTTCATAAATAATATTATTGATCATGTTTTCACCTTTGATAAACATATTAATAGATAACTTCTGAATATCTTGGGCGTTGAAAATGCAAGTTTAGCACTTTTTGTTTGTCATTATTTCAACTGCGCATAGGTGGCACTGTCTGCCCGAGAATATGAGCCAAGCACATTCGAAAACACATATTTTTATGCACATGGCAGTGATATGTTTATACTCATGGCACTTGTTTAGAATTGTCAAATCCATTGACCCCCCGTGCGCTTTTAGTTAGATAGTGGCTGTCTATCGAAGCTACTTTAATTTAGAAGTATTGTTGAGTTTGAGTATAATTTAGATTCCTACTGCACATTAATTTACATAGGATGTGAATAATCGCTTATGTTTGTACAAATACAAAAATAATTTCTTCAAAAAGCAGATACTTGTTCATTGCTTGCGTATAAAACGCTATATCCAGAAAAAACATTGAAAGATTCTCAAAAATATTTGTAGTGAAATGGAACAAAGCAAAAGTACTGAATTTATCTCAAGGCAAGTTTGAGAGTCCATCAATAGTGTTATTTCTTCATAGCAGCAGCATGTTATGAAAAGTAAAGCTTCAAATATTCTTAATTATTTTCAAAAGGTAGGTATATTTAAACTCTACCTTCTCCCTTCTGATAAAACTGTGTGTTATATGTGGGTGCGTGCATGCATGTGTGTGCGAGTGTGTTATACACCTGCTATGGTGGCCGCCTTGTCTAAGTTGTCATTCTCTCCATAGACTAGATGGCCGATGACGGGGAGATGTGGTTCGAATACCGGTCAGGTCTATTGAGGGTTGTTTTTCATAAATGGTTTCCCACTCTCCCTCAGCGTAAATGCTGCTAGATTTTCTTTAAAATACTACCTTTTTAGTATACATTTTTTAGAGTGGTATAGTCAAATTGTAGTTATTCTATTTTTTATTATTTTTATCTAGTGTTTTAAGAATAAGGAAGATAGAATTTTAGAGGTAATCTAACCTCATTAACATGAAGAGAGAGTATAAAACCATTTAGGAAAAACCACTCTGAGTACACCCGACAGGTATTCAAACCCTGATCTCAGCTTCATTGGCCATCCACTCTTTTTCGAGAGTGAAATGAAGCACGAGTCTGGGTATTGATAAGTTAATCAAAGTAAAATTGTAGATTAATACAAAATATAATTTAGAAAAGTTGTATACCTAGAATTGTTTAAATAGCTCTCTATATAATGATAATATGACTATCATAAAAAGTGCACAAGATTAAGAAAAATGTCTTCCCCCAGCATCAATCATTGAATGTGGGCACTTTACATCATCATGTAGTGCTACTAAAGAAAAGGGCTATCCTAGTCAGCACATAGTAGTGCCGTCTTGCTCTTACTCAGATCGCAAACCTGACATCCATAACATTAATATAGCAGAGGTTTTTCCTCATGAACCTGAGGAATTTGAGCTCGACGTTTGTATGTCTGTACATGTATATATTATCTGTATATGTAGCTATCCATAAATAATAATAATACTCTCTGAAATCATTTATATTCTGGATCTAAAATGGATTTTAAGAAGTATTAAATCTGAATCCCTCCTTTAGTATCACAAAACTTCCCTATGAAATAATGACATTCACTCTTGGTGAGAAAAATTTCTTAACACAGGTTGGGTGGGGTGGGGGGGGGGGAGGGAAGGGTAGGATAAATGTCTCCATGGTGTTACATGGGGGGAAGGGGGGAGGCTAAAAAGTTAAGAAAAAAGCGTTATGTGGTATATGGACGACCCCTAATTACAGTCCATCTACGGTTGGAGTGATGATAAGTGACAGTTAGCAAAAGTTTCCATATCTATTCTCATTTATCCATTCGCCAAACCATATGATCTGACAGACCATATTTTATTGATTTGTTGTCACTTTTGACAGAACTTTTAAAACTTTCACAACAAACAATTTGTTCTTAATTATTATTTTCTCTTAAGCGTTTTTACATTATTGAAATACGAACTTATGAAAATGACCATTTGGATTTTTTTTTTTTTTGTGGAAGTGATGTCTGTGGTTTACTTAAAAATGCTGTACAAATGAGAACGCCTAAATTGTTGCGTTCTTATCATATTTAAAAGGATGGCAATTGAGACAAAATTAGTGGGGTTAGTGATTTCATTCAAACAGTATTCGGCTGTGTTCATGTGCATATGTTTACAAAATAAAAACTTTTTATTTCAAACTAATATTTTGTTTGGCTCTTTCTCTAAGTTATAAAAAAACATTTATGTTATAATTTTGGGTGGTCAGTTATACGAAGATGTGAATAAAATTATATATTATTTCATACATTATAATATTACTTCTTTTAAGAACTGCAAAACAAAAAACATAGTGGTTTTGTTAATTTTCTTTGTTCTTTCACTTAGCTACGGAAAAGTCAATTATACAGTAATTCTTAGGGAAGTATTATTAGAGGCATTTGATAACATTTTTGATTGTTAATATAGTATTACTAAATACAAGGGAAACAATTATTATTCACACGTTTGTGACTTTCCACCATTGTTTGAAATAAAAATCTTTTGCTGGTTATTAATTATCACCACTCCTTCGCTGGATAGACTGAACATCTCCACATCTCATAATCAATAAACATCCATCAACTCTTTGAGGGCAAATAATTTAGGCATGGCTCTTAACTCTCAGCCCTATGAAGGGTTGCAAAAGCTTATTCTCAATGAAAGCGAATTGTTTATTAAATCTGGTTTCTATTTTAATTCTTATTGGACAGGAATGCTATTGCATGTGTTTGTTCTGTAACATCAAAAACATAGATCTTAAAAATAAATAGCCACATTACTGAAATTCGAGGCTTTATTCAACACACCTTTTATAAAACATTCATGCAATCTCACAACCAAAGAAAAAGTATTTTAGAAAAGATCTGGGAAATGAAAATTTTAGCCAGAAAGATTGGGAATTTTACTGGAATTATAAGGTTTGAGTGGCCAACCTGTGTAAAAAAAAAACCATCATGAAGCTAAAATAATCTTAGGAAAGCTTTCACTTTTTATTTAACATATGTTTGAAGTTGTAGTATTTGTATTATTATAATTCTAGTCTGGCTGTCAATTCAACAAACGGCAAGCAACACAAATTTAGAGCGGTCCACTGTGCCATTTCTTCCAGTCAACCCTGAATTCTCTTCCACAAGGAACCAAGGCCGTCAAAAGTTAGCTCGCTTCAATGCTCGCGAGCTTGCGTCGCTCATTATTGACATCTTGTCTGATGCCAAACGACGCCAACTACCCACTACTTCCTCACTCATACTGCCTCAAGGTATGATAAGTATTATATTTCTAAACTCTTTAGGCACTATTTATTGTATTGACGTTAACCTCCGTTTATTTTATGGCTAGGTTTAATTTTTAATACTATTTAAGGAACTTTATCTGTATATATAATTTTGTTTCTCTCTGTGAATAGATTACGCTGGCCAACAACAAAATATTTTCTTATACCTCCAGGACATAAGTGGCTGATTCTAAAAGAAATTAATCTGCTGATTCCAAAAGTGACATTAATATTTCTATATCTTGTCTACATCAAAAGATATACTCAAATTTAAAGTGTTTGGTGAATTACGCTACCACCGATTATTAGTACCATACAATAATTCAATACCCAACAAACTTTTGTTTTTCATATCTTTGTAGTGAAAATGGCTGATTCTAGAGGAAATGAACATTCTGGTTCTGAAGATCACCATACAAATTTTGCATAATGTCTATCTAGATCCAAAGATATACAGAAATCTTTCATTTTCACCCAAGTAATTTTTATTGCTATAGTTGCAAACTTAAAAATTATTTTACTCTCTTTTATAAGTGGCTTAACTTCAAATAGTAGAGCTGAAATTATTGTATTTCAATACTATATACACTAAACATACTTCTAATTTTCATTAAAAATGTTTGCTGCTCGGAGATTTTCTCTCGTAGTCTTGTTTGTTCTTCCTCAAAATGAATCAAGATTCTCAGTGAAAAGTTTGAGATGATAATAAAGAAAATGAATTTTCAGTGACATTTGACAACCCATGTTTCTATAGCATTTAAGTAAATTTGACACAAAATTCTCATAGTTTTGATTGTTTTTTTCCTGTTACCCATGAGCTACTACTGCCTTAAACAATCGCTAAGCTGCTAGTTAAATATCTCTAAACTATTTTTCAACAGTATCTTCTTTCTGGAGGTTTTTTGATTTGAGGTCCTAGGAAAATTCCTTCCTTAAGTTTTGCACATGATATATTAGGAAACATATTTAATAAGTATAGGAATCCCTTAGGCTGGGCGCGCACTTGGCGACCTGGCCGCGGCGGCTACTGGGGTCTAAAGTAACCATGAAGAGTGCGCACATTTAGCGACTATATTATAATTATCACAACATAATGCATAAACACAGACAACTTACTGCTTCCACTGCTGTTTTAAACACCTAAGAAACATTTATGTGAATCGGCGGAAATGATTTTAAGAACACTCTGGAGTCGCGGGCGGCACGCTCCCTGATAGCTCTTCCTTATAAACAACTGCCAATGCTTGAAAGGTTAGATTTACAGCCCTGACAGTATTTCATGATGCAGAATACTAGGGGGAAAAAGTCTAATTAGAACAAAATTCTATCCACAAACCTCATTCACATACAATTCAAATTGCATATGGTTCATTGGAATTTGCCCTAAGAGCCATTTTACCATAAGATAACAAAGGAAATATGGTGCCAAACAGCATCTTATAATAAAATAACCGAGTTAGAGGTCTTATATGCTTATCATTATATATCCGAGGCAAGACTCGATGGCTAAACTTGGTAAAAACTCTTAAAACAGAACACTGTTTCATACATTAGTGATTGGACTATTCGAAATTCACATATTTTGAAATACCTTATATATTGAATAATTGTCACTTTTCTTTGCTATTTTCAAAATCTACACATGAAAATTGACTAAAACCATCTGTTAACTTCCTGGGGATAAAAATAATGTTGATTTGTGTTATGTTCTAAAGTATAAACTTAGTATTTAGGATAAAGTAGGGTTAAGTTGACTGTTTTATGTTATATTGAAGAAGGGGACTTATGTACCCCTTGCCCCGCCTCGGTGGCATAGTTAGTTAATGCCCTAGTTTCGTGCTCAACTGCTGGGAACAGGAAGATCGAGGTTTGAATTTCAGTCGAGTGAACTGGGGTGTGTTTTCCATTCTACTTCCATGTAAATGTGAGTCACTACCTCTAAATTCACCCTTCCCAATTCCTAACCCATTAGAATAATTAGTACTTAAGCGTATAACCCAAAGGGTAGTAAGCCAAAAATAAATAATAAATAAATAGTGATGTACCCCAAACTTTTATATTTGTGTGTTTTGTTGTGTTTTTAATTGTGAACTTTGAGTTCTACAATTTTCAGGTATGTGTTTAGGCATTGCCTTTATATCCTCTTTTCAATGTTTAATTTAATACAAATATTTAGCACCATTTTTCCTTTGTTTTCTTTTTAAACTAATATAATACATTCTGAGTAAATTTAAAACAATATTATTTCTCATTTTAATTGTTTTCACTCTTCCAAGATTTGTTTATCTTTCCCTTACATTAATTCTATCACACTATCAACTTGTCATTATTTTTATCTTAATAGATACCAAAGAAATGAGCAGCAGTAAACCTTTGAAAAGTCCCCTGCAAAGTTTAGCAAGCACCCAACAACGTAAATCTGAGATCTCGGATGACGAACCACTCTACGATTGTGTTGCATCTGACGATGACTATCTCACTCCAGAAGAAATTGCTCGGCTGGCACAACAACTCACCGCCAAAACAAACGAGGAAAGGAAGGTTGGGTTTTACCGTTTTGCCCTGACAACTCTTAAAAATTTAATTTGTTTTATAAACATGTTCATGAAACCTTTTGACCATTTTTTGTTCCCACTGTTTTGTCTCAAAACAAACAAGCTTTGAATTTTATTTTAAGGGTTTGTGATTAGGGTGAGTGCTTATAGAAAGAGCACCTATTTTAGCTTGGAGATGGGATGGGAAAACCACATTAATAAGTCACTGGTGAAAAACCACCACCAGTGGAGCCAGTCGGATTTGGACTACATTATTGTTTATGTTACGCCCCCTTCTCAGTTCTGCAATATCAAAGCCGTATGTCTAAATTTTACTTAAAGTATTTAAACATGTTTAAGTCTTACCATTCAGTGTTCACATGAATTAATATTATGTGGTGTGTGACTTATTACATAACCTAATTAGAGTTGGATCGAATCCACTATTTTATGAATCAAACTTCCAATTTACCTTTGAATCTTGAATCTGAATCTTTGAAAAAAATTATGAATATAAGAGGAAATTTAGATCTAAAAGAATAATAGAAAATATAAATAGTAACTAAAAGTTAACATTCTTTTTTATAATCCATTCATTATAACATTAATACATTCAGTTAAGTATTAAATCACTAGCCTGGGGCCAGGTTAAGTTCATCGTATAAGTTATAAATGGTTCTGAACGACCACTAAGCAGTATTAGAGTTCTAAAAATAATTTCACTTGAAATATGGGGGGGAGCCTTTTTCTTAAGGGTTTGAGTCTTTGACTCTGTAGTTTTCTCGAATCTTTGAATGTCAAATATCCTCAAGGATTCAAGGGTTCCATGCTTAAAAATAAAATATATGTATATACTTATGTTGTTACACTTATTTTTTTAGCACCACACCTTACCACCCAATAGGGCGATACACACACATATTAATTACACTAATATGCTGGAGATAAGTAAGGTTTAATTTAGAGGAAATGCACTTAAATTTGTATGGAAAAAGAGTGAGTAACCGTTAAGGAAAAATCACCCTCAGTACACTCAACTGGGATCTAAACCTTGGTCTCCTCAGCATTGACAGGGCAGTCTATTGCAAGAATGGTGTCTTAGACCATTCAAGCACCTAAACGGGTGTTGTTACAATAGATTGAACCTTTAGTGCACAGTACACATTTTAACATAAAAACAGGAGGCATATAAGTTGTGCAAGTAATTCAAAATTCATAAAAACCTGTAAATACACTGATTAAAATATAAGGATGATTTGTAACATTGGCTCACACACCTGTATATCAAACTAGCTTGGGTCCCCTCTACCCTTAGCAACATTACTTAAATAACCCTTTCAATAACACGTATAAATAACCCCACTTGCTTAAACACCTGTAAATAACATCAATTTAGAAAAAAAAATTAGTAGTGGGTTTTTCATTAGTCATTACTTATATCATCAACCAATATTTATTATGTGGGACATAAAAGTTTGTGTGATTTAGTTTTATGAATAATTTATTTATTTTTGTCAAAACCCCACTATATTATAAATTTGTGCTATTGCAGAATTCAGAGCGCAAACCCTCGGACAGCAGTAAGGGAGCAGAATCGTCCATTTTAATGTTTCAAAACGGCCCGGTGGATGAGATCAAACAGGTACGACATTCAAATATACACCTTTTCACAGTCCTTGTAAGTAACCTGTAATCAATATAGTCACAACTAAACGTTAGGTTTTATTTTATAATAATTAGTCAAAAAGGATATTACACTTAAAAAAATATCCTACCCTCTGTAGTAATAGCAATTTAAATACATTAAATGAGGTGTGACAAAGAAAATGCTGCTGAACCCAAAGGCAAATGCACAGGTAAGTAAAATTATTTAAATGGAGTTTTTAAATTCTAAGGAAAAAATAAAATAAAATGTCGACCTACTTCGGTGTCCACATGATCTAAGGCAGAGATCGGCAACTGGTCAATTGCACGGTCATTTTCATCGATTGGGTAAGAAAAGTACATTGTAGCTAAAAGTTGATCTTTGGATCTTCGAAATCTAAAAATATATAAAATTCTTTCACATAATTTTTCAGAGTGACCAAAATAACCTTGATGGGTCATAATTGGTAATGGTAGTGTATTCTCATTTTAGTGGTGATGTGTCTAATATGCAAACAAAGAATAAGGGATACCAGAAACATATATACAAGTTCAGGCTTAGACTCTGACAACAACAGAAGAACCAAACTGTTTTACGAAACTTAGCTTTGTTTAAAATATTTAGTGCGGTGAACCTGCTTCTTTTCCTTGGTATTCTTAGGCTTTTAGTGCAGTAGTTTCTTAATATTCTATAATCGACCAACATTTACAGTCAATAAAATGTATCTCCCACAACCCTTGGTAAAGAAGAAGTAAAATGTCTGTTTGATATGGCTCTTTTGATGGTCATATTGTGACTAAAGGCAAGTATTTAAAATTTAAGAATAAGACATATAATAATTTTTCTATTCACAGCAAATAAGCTCGATTTTTTTTTTTTTAATTTTTAGCCAGCAAAAGTATTTTGTTTTCCAACGTTTAATACCAAAATACAACTCTTTATTTAACGAATTCCAATAATTTTATTTACCACAAATCAGGGCCTCTATTTATGATTAGTTTCAAATATACAACACTTGAACTCAAAATATATATCTAATTAATATTATTTGAATGGTTTAGTATTGATTATCTTATTTTGTTATATGGAACAAGTTACAAGAAAGGTAGATAGAAACATTTATAAGAGAACAAAGACAATATGGTGTTTACAATGAAAATAATACACTTCACGCCTTACATTGCTGCCACTGGACAAAGAGGTAAATGGCTACCTCTTCAAGAAATTTGATCCCTATCACCCAATCCCCCAACATAGGCTTCATTCTATTGGAACTCATCAGGAGGGAGTGTGAAACGCGGAACGCAACACCCTAAAGGGGAAGACAAAAAAAGACACAAAAGGGAGCAAAGTGAAATTGGTAAAGAATGATAGGACACTTAGCTAGAAACATGTAAAAGGCTAGCATTAAAAGGACAAACAAATGAAATAGACATTGGATGCAAATACTTTTTTTTTGCATCCATTGCTGTTTCCATCATGTGGCCTTGTTATGCATAATATATTCTAATAATAATTCTATGTTATATATAACACTTATTATTTGAATGGTTTAACTTTTCACCAAACACATAAACTTTAACTTTACCATCTACATCACACTTTGTGGACTATTGAATTGTGTGCCGATAGATGGCACTTTGCACCCACTGAGGTCAGAGGTGGAGTGTAGAAGGATAGGTCAGTGATGTACAGATTGTTGAACAGGACAGGGCTGGCCTGTGCCCGCACGAGGTAGAAAAGTGTCAGACAAAATATGTTTCTTGAGTGCCCAGTGGGCCAGCGTATTAGAGTGTTTAAGTGTGTTCTGTTTCATTTGCCTTACACTATTGTGGGCCATCTAAGTTAATCAATTGACTCATTAATATATGTTGAACTTATCCTTAATTTTTTTTCATTTACAAGTGGCAGAGTCTTATTGGTAAAAAAAAAGATGGGTAGTAACCAAGTACCAAAGCTCAGTGGAATTTTCTCGGTCAGCGAGGTGATGTGATCATTTAATGACGTATTGGTGCTGCAATGTGTCGGGGAAATGTACCTAGTGGTAACAAAAGGGTACACACAAAACACATTAACATTATTTAAAATGTAAAATATAACATGTAATTAAAAAACTTAACATCTATAACAAAACAGTGATCTTTTACAAATGTTGGTAACCCAAAACCTAAACATATGATTTTTGAACTGTCATTCAGGTAAAAACCTATCATGAACAGACTAGGTACTGGACCTAGATGTGTTTCTAAATATGTTTTGGTGTTTTTAATTTGATTTGTGCTTCATTTTCTACATGTATTGAATCATATTTATTTTCTATAACTGGAGTCCCGTAAACATGGCGAAACATGATAAAGTGAAAAGTGCCATATAAAGATGGAATCAAGTACTTTTTCCTTTGATAGTTTTTAGATATGATTTCCATTGTTTTTGAAAAGTGAAATAAAACGAAACTGTCTTGTTACACGAAATCCTTCTATAAAAACGAAATAACACCGCTTTTACCAACAAAAAAAAACCTTTAAATAAACACGAAATTAAGAAGAAATTTTGACCATACTGTAATTTGATTAGTATTTTGTTGTAGTATAAGCTATATTTAAGGTTTGAATGATAAATTTTAATTTTAAATACATTGTCTCTATATGTAAATAATACTTAAACACCTCAGATAACATGTAATTTTGAATAAACATGAAATAACACCGAAAAGCGAGATTTAAAAAATGAAATTTAGCTAAAAATAAAACCATTTTTACGGGACTCTATCTATAACATATTATTAGCACCGCGTCTTACTACCGTTCGGGTTATACGCACTTACGCTAATGTGCAATGGTAGGTGATTGTGAGATGAAATGGAGGACCTACAGTTTAACGTGGAATCCGAACCACGGTGGAGGCCTGCATTCTCACATTCACAAGTTGTGATTAATACACATCTTGTCAGAGGTGAAGGAAGGTTTGGCATTCAGATAAATCCGTGCGGGACCGAATTGAACCCCAGACCCCTAGCACGGAAGTCTGACACCTTACCCTAGACCACCATGTCACCCATCTAATAACATACTTGATGCATTTAATTTTATACATAGGCCCTACATATTCTTTTAAATTGTGTTTTTAATATAGTTTAATTTTACAGTTCTGGTACTTTTATAATAATAATAATAATAATATATTTATTTTATAGAAAATTTCTTCCCGAACTCAAGTTACTAGTGGAGCTTTGTCTGTGATGAGGAAAATTTCAAAAAACAGTTGGCTGCATCTGAAAAGGAGATCAATGACTTAAAGACTGAAGTTCGTGTGCTGCAGACAACAGTGGTTTAAGAGTATACATTTTTACAAATCTGATAACTTGAATTAATTTTGCTAAAGTTACAGTATCAAAGTGCTAGCATACTTCCCCAGAGTGTGTGTTCTTGAATCTTGATTGAGGACTCCAAAGGGAGATCTACCAAGAATCACGATTTGTGACTTGGAGTCCCTTATCAGGGGATCCCATGTTATGTTAACAAACTGTCAACAGCTTCTTAAGTACTCTAAGAACTATAAAAACATATAAAACTAAACAAACATGTTTATATAACCCTTTAGGGGTTTACAAAGTCCACTTTTTCAATTCAAAGCGAACCCAAATCAAATAAATGAAATATTCTCATAGCCAAATTGAAGTATGGATAATTTTTTTAACAATTTTATGCTGGGAAAAAATTATATTCTTATTTATATAACGTGTGTTAAAATCTTTCAGAAAATGTTTTATTGCACAGTTGTTTGTGATATTTAATTCTAAACTAATAAATCAATTTATTACAACATGCAATAGCATTACTTTAGATTTTAGCACATGAATATTAATTGATACATAACAGCTACGAATGGCAATTATTGAATGTCTATGTGTATTTTGGCTATTTATATTTTTATTGGCACAGCTTCCTAATTGCCAAAGCTTTTTTTTTATTTACCAGAGTCTAAGCTAATATTATTTCAGAGCCAGGTCAAAGTTTTTGAAGCTTTGCATACCTCTATAATCCTCTTTCTTTCATTGGTCAATAATTGGTTTGTTTCAGGTTGAGAACTTGGCTCGAGAAAACACAGAGCTGCGAGGCTATATACAGCGTGCAGGTCTGGCTCTTCCCCCTCCTTCCACTCCGTCATCTTCTCCCTCACCTCTCCCCAACGGCCATGAAATAGAGTCTGAACCTGAGCGAGTCCCTGAAGTCAAGTCCTCGAAAATCCCAGGACAAAGGCCTGCCTCCATGTTCGAGCCGCGAGAGGGGCTCCTACACCGTGGTGTGGGGCAGACACCTCATTATGTGTCTGCTTCTAGCAACATGGCGAAATGGGACAAGGTGAGCAGAGCTATGTCATCTTGCCATAGATTCCGGTTTCGGATTTGATCATATTCTCTGAAGTTTGAGTCAAATTGGGGAGGAATCTTGGTGCACATTGGTTGTATAGAGACTAAGAGATGGCAAACAATTTTGTTTAATGAAAAAATTATACTCTTAAACATTTTGTTAAATTTGGAAGAAGGTACAGGAAAAATTGGTAGAAACATATAAAAGGGAATGAACACAATATGGCTTTTACAATGAAAAGAAGAACACAGTCCGCACTTTACATTGCTTCCACTGGACAAAGGGATATTGGCTGCCTCTTGAGGAAAATTGATCGTTACCTCCTATTCCTCAACCTAGGCTTCATGCTATCGGAACTCATCATGAGGGACTGTGGAATGCACAATGCAACTTGCTTAAAGAGGAAACCAAAAAACACAAAATGGAGAGAAAGGAAATTGGTAAAGAATGGTTTGACACTTAGATAGAAACTAATATAGGAAACATTTAAAGAGTTCCTTTAATTTTCTCGATTCACAACATGCAGGATATTTCTTCCCAATTTTATTTTTATCTTGAATTATAAGAGATGCCGACTTTAATCATAATTGCTTATGTTTACTTGTGCTTGAAAATTTTCTAGCTAAATTTTTGGAGTTGTTTTAATCATCTTTGAACGTATTCTTTTGGTTTGTTTTTTGCTAGAAATTTGCTAAAAACCAAAAGTTCCTAGGTCATTTATATATTCCCAGATAGCTGTGGCCATCATATTATGCATACTCACCTGAAAAGAATATAATTTCTCCTGCCTTTTTGTGAGCTTGGAAGCTGTATGTGATTTTGTCTCGATAGAAGCGAGAACCAGTTGGCAGTGAATACGACAGTCCGAGCAATCTCATCCGTCCTGTGGTGACCCAGTCATTATACCACTGCTCGAGCCCCGTTCCTGAGGAGGTGGTCCGTCGGACAGATCAGGTCACAAAACGGATCCAGGAGTTGTGGGCATCCATGCAAGAGCCCAACAGGAGAGATGCTTTTGTACCCTGCGCCGAGAAGATCAAAGAGGCTGTTACAGAGCTGACAGCTATTTTCCCTCAGGTAACCCTCACAGAAGAAATTATAATGTGTTGAGAGGCTGTCAGTCTCTTTAGTGCACTTTTTTTTATTTTCAATTCCTTCAAACATTCTATCAGTGAAAAATATTCAGAGAAATCCAGCCTGAAACAATATCTAGGCTAGGCCTTTATTGAAACAATTAAATTTGTCTTGATTTCCTCAAACACTCTTTCTACTTCAATATTCTTTTCATTATCCTTCTCACACAGTTACATTTTATATATATTTTTAAAATTTCAGACCTATCTCATTATCAAAATAAGAATAAAGTAGAGTTTGGTTGAATCCACTATTTTATGATAATTTATATTTTACTTTTAAATCCCAAATTTAGAATTCAAATATGAATCTTTGGCAAATGATGATCAAATAAGGAATCTTGGAATTGTTAAATTAATGGTGTAGTGTCTGGTTTTTAATTTTTTACTATAGTTATATTGGAACTTAGCCACCACCAAACAGTATTAATGCTTTATTAATACAAGTAACAATTTAAAATAATTGAAAAAAGAAAAGAAAAAAAATTGACGCTTAAATTTGATATTTTCCTAAATCCTTGACTTTATAATAAATATTCCATCACAGTAGACATTTGTGAAATAGGTTTTTGGGTTCGAATTGAAGTAAATAATATTCGGGAATTTTGAATTGTTATCGAATTGAATCAGATCCTAGTTAAATATACTAAAACTATGATGTTGATTAAAAAGTGTTACACTTGATATAAATTAGGAGTCTGCGAGCTTGGGTTTTTTCATTCGAGTCGTCGAACTCGAGTCGAGTATTTATAAAAGCTCCCGAGTTCAAGTCAAATTCGAATATATTCATAATTTTAAAATGTTATGAAAATAATATGTTTATTTTAAATGTAAATAGGGATCACATCTTTAAAATTTCAGATATAAAAATATACTAAAACACATGTTCTTAAAATATGAATGACACTCAATTTCATAAATATAAATACTTTTAGAAAAAAGTTAACAAATGGAAATATCAGTTTTCAAATTTGAAATAACACTTTAAAAAGACACAATTTAAAAATAAGAACACTAAAAAAAGGGGGCCTAATAGAAAAAATAATTAAGATGGTTTCAACACTCATGTCTTTAAGAACATTAAAATTACACTAATGATTATAAAAGAGTAATAAAATGAACAGCATGATGGCTTGGAAATGTACAGTAAGATAGTATATAAACACTGCACAATAATGTAAGGTAAGTGATTGTGAAGGAAGTCAACCTTAAATGATTGGTTAGGCTTAGATAGAAAAACAGACTTCTCTCTTCATTTCTTCAAATACTTTTACACTTACCACTTCTTCAAAACTTCCACAGTAGCATTGTTTTGAATTTTCAGAAATATTACTTTTTCATTAATGTCTCTTCATATGAAAAATAAATATTTCCGAAAATTCAAAACAATGTGCAACTGTAGAAGTTTTGAAGAAGTGGGAAGTGTAAAAGTGTAAGAAGAAATAGAAAGTGTATTTGTTTATATCTAGGCCTAACCTAACTATCCTTTCAGGTTGACTTCCTTCACTCTCACTTACCACTTTACATTATTGTAAAATCTTTCTACACTGTCTTGATAAAAAGTTAATAAAATCGATGTTTTAATAATCTAATATTTCCCCAAAATATGCTTCAGTAACTTAATTTACCCTATAAAAAACATAAGAATCATAAACAGTTAGAAATTAAAAGTGGTTTCGTATTTCGTTTATTATTCCTTAGTGTAATCGTGGATGATCATGTCTTCTGTTCCATTTCCATTCCTCTATGTGCAGTAGCACATGCGCGTTGAACGGCTCTCGTTAGACATTATTTTATTGAGAAATTTACTTCAATTCAATTTTTAATGCTTATAAAAGTTGATGCTCACACTTAAAAAAAAATTCTATCAAACAATATGAAATAGTAAATACTTTTTTGATATAAATGTGGTAAGTTTGGTAAAAGATGTAATGCAATAAATAAGATCAAAATTGATAATATGAGTTTTAAATATCTTAAGTTTGAAAACATTTAATACAATTATATATTTTTGATATAATTTTTAATTTAACATAAATTAATATTTTAGAAAGGGACCAGGTAAAAATTCAGTTATATAGAATCTATTTAACTATTTTAATTTTCATTGCTTTGTCATGGCAATACAAGTAAACAATTTGAATTAAGTATAATTCAAAATGGACAACAATATTGAATAAATTTATGGTCGAAGTGGTTTAAAGCTCTATAACATTATTAATGGGAAAATTGAAATTAATTTTTAACAACTTGTTAAGTAACCGAATGATTTATAAGTTGAAATGCCGATATTATCTCAATTAAATAGCCTATGCTTACTCTTGCGTTTTAAAAATTGATTATTACTAACATCAAGTGAAAGCTCGAAAATGACGAGTCTACAAAACTTTCGATCTCGATCTTGAGCTTAAAGGACAAACTTGGCTCCAAGCTCGAAATCTGAGTACTTGCAGAACCCTAATATAAATAACATTATTAGATTAGTTTTGGACCCTAGTGCTCTAAGTTATCATGTATAAGTGTAAGTTCATCATTTTCATGCAACCTTGTCAAAGTAAAGTGGTAAAAAGCACCATATGTTGTGATTATAGACTATTTCAATATATAGGTATGTTAAGTCCTCAAAGTTAACACATTTGGTATGTATTATCCAAGGGTGCGCTTATAGTCTATACAAAGATTTTACAAAGGCTCTTTTTGAGAAAAAGATATGGCTTAGTTTTCGGTCAATACAGTAATAATTAATAAGCATTTTCTTCACCTCACCAGCCTTGATATTAAAAATATATTAACATGTTTTAGGCACATTGTGGGATCTGCAAAGACCTAAAACCTTATTGATCTTTTTTTAATTTGGTTTGATTCACATTATCAAATTGAATAATATAAAATTCAAATCAATAAAGATATTATCAGAGCTTTGCAGATCACAACATCTCAGACTTCCACAAGCATTCAAACCAAAGTCTCATAACTTGTTGAAGACTAGTTGAAGCATAAAACCTAAAATACGATGCCCATGACAAAACGGTTGGAACTATTTTAAAATAAGTGTATTGCAACATGGTTTTGATGGATATGTGTAGAACCCTGGGGATGACAACATTCGCTCAGCTTTAATCTCACTCACCGGTAGTACGGCTCGACTGCAGACAGAGTGTGCTGGTCTGCAGTACAGTACCAGGGAGACCTTGCACTCCTCTGAAAGAACTTTTTTCCTCCAACAAGTGCGATCCTGCGCGTACGACATCGCCAAGGCAACCAAACAACTTGTCACCAAGTATGGAGTTCTTTCGCATTCATAATAAATATGTTTGATTATTCATATAGTATAAAATAATTCAGAAGATATCTTGATACCAAATTTATAGGGTCCTTACGGTTCTCATACAATTTTGTGTTGAAATAATGATTTTTTGCTGTCGTAATTATTAGGTTTCATCATCATTGATACTAGGCAATTTTACTCACATTTGGTGACAGCCTTTTAAGTAGGGGTAACACATCTCATAAAGTAGCAGAAGTAAAGGTGCCTTTCATGAGCAAAGTTTCAACGTGAATAGAAAGAGAAATATTTTATCTGTATGTTAAAGAGAGTAATATTTTCAAGAACAAGATTATATTACCATGTTTCTGCTAGTTATGTGACTAACAAGTTATATAAGATATGCTGAAATATTTTATTGAGTAAAAAGTTTTTATAACTATTGTTATTTTTTTTCAGATTGTTGTGCCACAGTTAAAATGTATGATAGTTCTAATTTAAATGAAATTAAACTGTTGAAATATTATATAGTCACCTTGTATATGTCAAATGACTGACCAGTTTTATTATCACAAAGAAAGGACAGTATTTAACTTAGAAGCTAAGTTTAGGGACACTTTAATGTTAGTGTTAATACGTTAGTTGTGATTGTTCAATTTTATAGTATATAAAGTTAGTTACTACACTGTGTTCAGTAATGTAGTTTTATATAATTCTATCCCATCCCACTATTAGAATAGTTGAAGAAACGGTATGCCAACGATTACTATGAAGGAGTATGCTTAAAATCATAGCTATATGATTAATGAATACTAAATTACAGCTCGATTTTTTTTAGTAGAGATAAATCTACTGCCATTTTTATTCAAATACAAATCTCGAATCCAAATGGCTTTATCTGCAAATTCCAACTTAAAATATACACTTTAAGTAAGCAATTTGACTTTTCTTTGTTGGTATGACTTTATCCCTCTCTCAATTCTGATTTTTTATCCTTATCAATTATTTACTGTAGAAAATTAATAAAACTTGAATTTTAACATGTTATATTCAATTGGAGTTTAAATTCTTTCATCCATATTTTTTTAGAAAATAAATAAAGGATTTGAGAACCTGTTACTAAGTCTCTCCTAAAATTATGCCTCTAGTAATTAGCATATTACCTCTAAAAAAAAATTTTAAATTAAAAATAATAATTTTTGTTTGATTTTTGTAAATTTTGAATCTGATATTTTTTTTATACTCAAATAGCCCTTAAAATTTTAAGATGCAAAGGATCAATTTCTATTTTATTGATGGAAAAAGCAAAGCACAAAAAAGATTTGGCATATGAAAAATTTAATGAACTAGATCAGTGACTTCATCATTTGAAAGAGGAATGATTTCCATTCCTGTTGTTACCTTGTGAATAAAAATATACCTTATAGTGATATATAGAAATAGGCAGGCCTGTTGTGCAGTGACCTGGAAGCCCACAGTTTGATACCCAGTCAGCTGCATTGATTGTTTGTCTGTACATTTGTTTTCCTCTGAACTTATTAGAGCGTTAGATACCATTTAGGCATGTATTTAATATCTCAACATCAATCAATAAATATTTCTGTTCTTCTCTCTTCATATAGTTTATTTTTCACAATTAACTTGATAAAACATCTCTGAATGAACTATTTAATCTTATTTCTTAAGGATATTAGGAAGTATAAGGCAAAATTTGTAAACATTTTCAACCATAAACATATGAAGGTCTCATTTATGTTAAAAAATATGTTATTGGTTTTTTTAAAGGTTAAGTAGGGTCTACTGTAGATGTTTCTTTATTGGCACTTTCTTTCAAGTTTCTAAACAAGTATTTAATAGACCTTTTATTATATATAAAGATTTCCATAAAAATTCAAGTGTAGTGAATTTCACATAATGACAACACAGGAGAAACAGGATTAGGAATGAAGTTATCCGGGAAAGAGTGGGGGTACAGGGAGTACATGAGGTAGGAGAGGGAGTCAGGCTGAGATGGTATGGGCATAAAATGAGGGTGGAAAAAGAGAGAATACCAAAGAGAATGATGGAGATGAAGTATATAGGAAAAAGATTAAAATGGAGGCCAAGAAAAAGATGAGAGGAGCAGATAATATAAAGTGTGTGAGAGGAGAAGAATGTGAGCTATTAAAGGAGGAAGATGGAGCCATTTTACTAAACTAACTTGGCCAGAGACTGGAAACAGTTGATGATGATGATAATGATACACATGTTTAAAATCGCACCCCCATAACATTACTGCAGCAACTCAAAATCATAGGTTTTCGGGAAAATGAAGTTAAAGTTTTATTGCCCCTAAATAATTTCCAAAGCTCTTTATTTGGGGTTTATTTTTTACTAGTGGATTAATTTGAAATTATAGTTACTACTATATAGCACTAGAAAGATTATTTTTTTACTTACTACATTAATCCTCTGAGGGTGCGAAATGCTTGCAAACTAACACAAATTATATGTATGTTTTAACTGTTAGTAAACCTACCATGTTTTTTTATCGAGTGTTCAAGCTGTGCCTTATCCTTATTAGAATGTATTTATATGTTATTTCCAGCCGTTTTATCTCCTTTGCTCACATTTCGAATTGAAACAGGGGAATATCGATAGATATATCATTTAACACATTAATAACTTGCCTCAATAAAAATACATACTATAAGCATTTATTTTTTTCATGTGTTACAATCTTACAAAGTTTTATTGAACAAAAGAAAAATGGCGCCGAACGGCTATGTTAAATTATACCTTGAGAAGAGGATAGAAGGGCAAGGTCTACACACTTACCGTAAAACTGTATCGAGAAACAGGCAACAACAGGTTATAAGTGACTCTGGTCAACCTCTAGCCATGCCGTCACAGTCCAGTCTGTTTTACTCTCGTCTTTTGAATAAGGGGACTGATGTACCACAAAAACTACACAAGTATGTGCTTTAGCGTTTTTTTTAATTGTGAACTTTGAGCCTACGGTTTTCTGGTAAGTGTGTAGGCCTTGCCCTTTTATCTTCCTTTCACTGTTTGGTTTAAAAGTTTTATTGGATCTATTTTTGTTTCACTCAACTTGAATTTGAAAATTCACTGCTTGTTGCATTCAAGTTTGTTGGGTATAGGTTTGTTTTAGTATATTAACTTCTAGATTTTTTAAATGAAAAGTGGAAAATAAGGCACAGTATGTGTTTTTACCGTAAAAAACTGCAAGCCCACTGCAAAACACTATCAATAAAAATTTGACATCACAGGGTATATTAGGAGTCTTATTTAAGGAATCCACATGGTTCATTTTTTTCATTTTTTATTATTTTATTTCAATTTTGTTTTTTTATATAAGTTTTTGGTTGGTTCTAAAAGTGTATTGGTTCACATTTCAAAATTCCACTTATCACCCAAACTAATCTAAAGCTATTTGATCTCCATTATTTATAGCTCTGTAGTACAGGTAGTCACAAAATCCTTCATTTGGCGAATAGACATAAAAAGTGTATAATTTGTGTATTAAAAATGTGGATAAAAACATATAAAAGGGAATGAACACCATATGGCTTTTACATTTAAAAGAATACAGTTCACACTTGACATTGCTGCCATTGGACAAAGAGAAAATGGCCGCCTCTTGAGGAAAATCGATTGCTACCGCCCAAATCCTCGACCTTGGTCATTTGTTCCTTTTATATATTCCTAGGTGTCCTTTCATTCTTTACCAATTTCATTTTTTTTCTCCCTTTTATACTTTATGGTTTACTTTTTTAAGAAGTTGTGTTGAGTGTTTCACATTCCTTCCTTATGAGTCGGGCGGGATTGGGTGATAATGATCGATTTTCTTCAAGAAGAAGCATTAATTATCTTGTTGTCCAATAGCAGCAACGTAAAGTATGAGCTGTGTTCTTCCTTTCATTGTGAAAGCCATATTGTGTCTGTGTCCTTTTACGTGTTTCAATCCACCTTTCCTGTACCCTCTCCCATACATAACAAATGATACCTCAAAAAGCAAAGTATCAAAAATCAGAACCTATTTATCTTGTTAACCTGATTCATTTCATTGTATGTCTGCATATAGCTAAGGTCATAGGAATCAATTTTCTTGAAACCAAACTTGACCATCATTAACTTTCATAATTATGTAGTATTCTGCTGTGAGCCTACAGTTTTTATACTGTATGTGCTAACTTCAAATGTTAATTCGTTCTCTATTTATCTATCAACATCATCATCTCCCCTTATTTGGCCTCTACCAGGTTGGGGCTAGAACGGTAGATCTCTGTCTCCTATTCTCTTTCCATCACGCCACCTCCACCAATCTTTTCCAATGCAAATTTATTCTGCACACACTGTTATTAATCGATTCCAACCATCTAATTCTGGGCCTTCCCCTCGATATTTTTCCAATCATTCTTATTTCCATTGCTTGCTTTGGTATTCTTTCATTTTCCATCCTCTTAGCATGTCCAAATCATCTCAGTTTATTCCTATCCATTGTCTCATTCAGCTTTTCCACTCCAATTTATTTCCTTCCACATTTATAACTTAGTCTATTTTTGTCTTTCCTTAAATACTCCATAGGAATTTCATCTCCGCCGCCCAAATTCTACGCTCATCCCTCTTTGTCATTGTCCAGGTCTCCGATTCATTGTAACAATTTATATTATGTGTTAATAGTATTTAAAAATTTTGTTCTATAATGTTGTGCGAGCAAAGTTAAATTTTTTGTACATACCAGATACTTTGTTTGATATATAGTTTTGTGGCCATCAATTTTAGAAGTGCCATTGATTTAATATCCAAAACTAGACCATTTGCAGTGTAATTTCTGTGCTAATGGGAAGAAATGTATTCATATGAGATGATAGGTTAGTTTTCAGCTTAAATGCATTCATTTATTCATGTTGAAAGGAGATAATCACAAAGTTTGTTTGTAGTGTAAGTGTAATAATATCTATTTTAACATTTATTTCTAACTGTAATTCATTTCCATGTTTGCATATAGGAATAAATTTAGTAACTTATCGAGTAACTTTCGAACCAGGTATGTTTATGTTGTAGATTAAACACAAGAACCAAAATACAAAAGTTTAAGATGAACTTTCTTTTAAAATTGTGTCAATATTTTAATTTATTTAGATATTTGTTTTAATAAAAACATATAAAGCTTTATAACACAAAGATAAAAGCTTGAGTTTGAAATATTTTTTCTAACTATTAAACCATTGAATTGACTAGAATTTTATTTTGTAATTAAATCTGAACTTGAAAGAATTCTTACCTTGAAGAAACTTTCCTTTTATTGCTCTGTAGCTAACATTTGATATATATAGTATATTTATTGTGTACTACTGTTAATATTTAAGTTTCATTCAACATAACATTAAGTGATGAAACCCTTTTCTTATTAAGTAACTATATTAATAAATATTAGCTAATTTTTATTCAATACATAAAAAAAATATTGCAATGGTAAAACAATTCTTATAAAATATTATATATTATTTCATGCGAGATTGTTGAGCTTTGCAAACTCTTTGCCAAGATGTTGAGGCTTTAAAATATATTTTTTTAGTTGCATTCATTCACAAAAGACATAAATCAATTTTTCCTTAATATTACAATCTTATGACCTGATTGAATCTACAGGGTTGCTGCTATATTCTAATTACAAAATTCCCTGTGTTTTCCAGACAGAATTACCATTTTTCTGGACACTTTAGAGTAGTATAAACAAATTTAATTTAATTTCTCCACAAGATTGACATGTGTGAAGTTGTGTAATTGGTATTTAAAATAGGTTTATAATATGTAATTAAACAAATATGATAGAAATTTTAGAAAAATAAAGTACAAATAAAAGTAAAAACTCTAACACACATTTACACACACTTCAAGTAAGGCTTACTACTTGCTTACTAACTACTAACCCACGTCAATGGCTAACGGTTTAAGGCATCTCTCTCGTATTAGATTGGCCTGCTGATGACGAAGAGATCAGGGTTTGAATTCTGGTCGAGTTTACTGAGGGTGTTTTTTCCTAAATGTTTTCCCACTATCCTTCAACACAAATGCGGATAATTATTTCTAAAATGCTTCCTTCCTCATCCCTATCCCAATATAGTAATTATCATATGTGTGTATAACCTCAACAGGTAGTAAGACGCTGTAATTTAAAAAACAAAACACTTACTACTACTTCTTCCCAAGGACGATGCAATGAAAACATCAAAATATTGAAGGGTGTAAATATGTGCTTTATTTTTCTACAATTCTATCATATTTATTTTATTTAATACTTTATTTTGCTTAATGCACTATTTTTCATACATAAAATATGATTATTCGACCTTGATGGGGAATTGCAATTGTTATGCAACCTAATATTTCAGGGAGGATGATAAGGCTAGGTTATGTACTCTAATCTGCAGGTTTAGGTCTTTACTTCACGTTTTCTTGTATGAAAAGACCCACCATTTAAATATTGCAACTATATTCTCAAATTTACAAGTATCCCCCCCCCCAAGGCACCAACATTTCCCTGTATTTTCGGTTCATGGAAACCATGAATATAGGTTTATCAGGTTTTAAAAATATTAAATATGATTTAATGTTTTATTTGTTGAAAATACTTGTGAACTTTGGATTATTTTTATGATAAAAAATATTAATATTTGTAAATAAGTGCAATTATTTTTAAATTTAATTGTAAATACTAATTTTCATTGGTTGGTGTATCAACATAAGAGCTATAAGAGGCAGAATTTGTGAATTATGTTCAGTATTAAATTCAAATGAAATCTAATATACTTATTTATACAATGGCTCAATGGGTAAAATTGTATCTTAAAACTTGGAAAGTAAGCTAAGGAAAAGGAGAATCCAACATCCAGCCCATGTTAGATTCTTAAGTGTAATATTTTCACTTTCTTGTGTTGGAATTTCTTCTCTGTTTTTTTATTTTTCTAAGTTTTAGAATGTCATATAAATGATGAGATAACTTTAGCATGAATTTATATTGGCTGATTTTAGTTAACTCGAAAGGTTGATAGTTTACCTACAGACAAATAATGAGAAAACTACTTTTGTTGTTTTTGTAAGTACCAAACACCGCATTCTCTATAATATAGAGTTGCTTCTTGTCATTTTAGTATATATTTTTTTAACCTTTCTTTGCTTTTGGCACTTGATATTAAAGATATTCACAGTGTAATTCAATTATTGTACTATGCTTTAATATTTATACTTATTTTTAGGGGTGTAAAGACTTTGCTTTCACTTCAACTTTGGCTCCGAAAGTAAAGTTTTGGATTCGTCATTTACTAAGTTTCGCCAAACAAGTATTTACAGTTTAAACACACATTTATGTTGAATTTTTTCTTTTTCATTTTCAGCTTTTTTCTCCATCACAAATTAGTGTTTCAATAAAAAAAAGCTAAAATAATTACCTTGGTTTCTATGGTAACTTATTTATAATTTAAGATTAAATATATTAATCATGTTTGAAAATAGCATTTTTTTTAGATTGCATAAATATGTAAATGAAGGCATTAAATGTAAAGTATCAAACTTTTTTTTTAATATCCAAATTTTGATTCAGCTCCAGGAATATCTCATATTGTTCGGTTGACTTTGCTTCAAATTGAAAAAGTGGACTTCACACACCCATACTTATTTTCAAATATTATTTAGTAGTGTTGTATAGTTTTACTTGTTTTTTAAATAAATGAATTTCATACACAAGATGTGATAAACAGACATGTAAGAATTAATAGCTACTTTTAATATGAAGGGTATTAAAAGTAAAGTAATACAGTTGAATTTGTTTATAATGTCCCTACTTAATATGACATCTTGACCCTAGCGTCATAAATTGTTTGGTCTCTGCGAGATATGATGCGGACATTACTTTACTTTGTTTGTAGGAACATTACTTTTCTGTAACTCCATCCAAGTTGCCAAGAATTGCATAAGTTTTAAATTAAATTATTTCTCTTTGTTAATAAATAAATCCTAATAGACTGGTCGAAGAAATTCATCCATGAGGAAGGTGCAAAGGGTTAGTCCATAGCCTGTTGTATCAATATCTATAAATAGAGGGCATCTAAAACCAATTATCATAATTTGGTTAATCAGCAGCTTTCACTGTTGATAGATATTATCAATAATCATCATCATCATCCGACATTTCCACCTCTGCGGGTTGTCTGGCACATCCTCTTCCATTCCTGTTAATCTTTCCAAACTTCTCCCTCAGCCACGCGTCTCCATTCTGGTCCATGGTCTTCCAATAGGTCTTCTACCCTTCTCTTTGTTCTCTAAGGCTTTCTTAGCCATTCTGTCTTTCTCCATTCTCATCACATGACCTAACCACTGCAACCTTTTCCTCTTCGGTGTCTCTTATAATGATATAACTTTAAAACCATCCCATATTATTTCCTTCCTTATCCTGTCTCTTCTTGTTACATCCTCATTGCCTCTCAGGAACCTCATCTCTGCTTCCTGCAATCTACTTAAATCTCTCTTCGTCCATATCCAGGTTTCAGAGCCGTATGTCAATAGTGAATGATAATATGTCATATATAACAAAGTTTGGCCTCTTTTCCTACATTCCATCGCCAGATTATATCCTTATCAACACCTATCAAATAACACAAATAATATAGTAAAATGTTATCAATTTTGGCCGCAAAGAAATATGTTTGAATTTTCTAAATTATTCTTCCAGTCAAAATTTTGGTATAGCAGTCTTACCTTGACTGGCTACACTGTGGCTCATCTCATAGCATACATTATAGTGGAACCAAACGAGGTAAGCTTTCTACCCTCCAGGGTAAACTAAGAATACAGAGTTAGCTGTCATGAGGAGAAACAGGATTAGGAAGGAAGTTATTCGGGAAAGAGTTGTGAATCAGAGTATACATAAGATAGTATAGGAAGCCAGACTGAGATGGAGATGAATAAAATAGGAATAAGATCGCCAGGGAGACCAAGAAAGAGATGGAAGGAACATATAACATAAAGTTTGAAATTGAGAGGAGAAGAATGGTGAAAGGATAGAGGAAGATGGAGGCATTTTACTAAGCTGACCCGGCCACAGGCTGGAAACAGTTGATGATAAGAGTACCTACTATTTTCTGAGCTCTTAAACCATCTTAGCAAAGTTAACAAGCAATATTCATTCATATTCAAGCATATTCATTAATTATAGTTGTTTTTCCTAGGCTATACTATCTATTCACTCCCATGCTTTACAAACAGTTATTATGCCACTATATATTTATGGTCATAAACATATTGATCCAGTGCCATTATAATAAAATTTGGCTGTAACACCATTTAAAAAGTGCCAAAACAATTGTGATTTAAATGTTACTTTTTTTTATGAATACAAATTGTTGTGTGAAAGAGCACTAAGGCAAAGAGGGTAGGGATGGTAGCATTTAGAACATTCAAACTTCCAAAAATAAATATCCATTGTTGATTTAATCTATTGTAGTTTTAAGATTTGTGCAGTCTTATAACATGGTGGATTTTTTATAAAAGAAAAGTATTTTTGTTTTATCCAAGGATTATAATATGCACCATACATAAATAGTAACAATTTTGTTTTATATTCAAGTCAACCTCAAATTTTGATATATGTTAGGCATCTGAGCTTTTCTCTATGTAAAAATAAGTAAAAGTAATTGCAAATATATATTTTCCAGTGGGTGAATTATTATTATTATCCTTAAAGAATGTTTAAATTGATAATTTATTCATTAAATGTGTTAAAATTTGCTAGAAAGTAAAATATATTTAATATAACAGATATATGCTGCATCGAAAATGATGTATGATGGACATTAGGTCCTAAAGTTAATAGTTGTCCAAACAACTTTCAAAGGATAAAATTAACTTTTCATAATAGAAAAAATGTGAAATTCTCTAATAAATATATTTAACCAGTGAAATTGAAATCATTGTTACTTATATTTGGCCTATAGAAATAATAGTTATTATATTTTGTGTATACAATTTTCTATACTGTATCAATTAGTGTGGGTGCCTAGATGCCCATCATATCGAACACGGGACGATTCCTGGATAGTTCAGTGACTAAAGCATGGTTATACTAAGCCAAAGGCTCGGCTTAGATTCTCGTGTCATTTTTCTCTTTAAAGAATATATGATCAATATTAATTTTTGCAACTGTCTTAAAAAAAATTACTCATTGAAAATTATTAAACGTCAATAAATTACTGAATACCACACGTCTTGTGCTACATTTATAATAAACATTTTTCAAGGCCTTTAAAATATTTAACATTTGATCTGACAAATATGTCTTATGATAATATTTTTAGAAATTTGTTGTTATTATTATTTAACCAATCTGTATATTTTTTTACATTTTCTCCAGATTAGAATCACTACAGTTTAATTTTCAAAGGGCCTTCCTTATCTGACAACTATAAAAGATTTACTTTCATGTATTCATACATCAAGTCTTGCTATCTGAAGCTGTCATTTTATATAGATACTATCACTGTATAAAATAACACTAATAATATAGTGAAATGTTATCAATGTTGGCCATAAAAAGATGTCTGTATTTTTTTAAAAGTTCTTCCTATGAAAATTGGACTGTATCTCTGAATGGTGACAATATAAAATGTTAACTTATGTTCCTCTTTTTATTGTGCGAGACACATATTGTTTTTAATGTATGTACCATATTTTATTTGTACAACTATCATAGCTATAAGGTAAAATTAGAATGTCCTTGATTTATTTTAAAGTAATTTGTTCAATCAACTATAATTTTTTGGATTGCCAGAACTTTTTTTTGGCTGATATTTTAAATCTTAAAAAAACTAGTTAAGTACTGCATCTGTACATTTTTATCATACTAAAAGGTGAGTTATATATGGCAGCTTGACAATTTTAATTGTTTTGAGAGAAAGATGTTTGTAAAAGGGACACTAGGGAACTGTGTAAATAATGTTTTTGTGTGACTGATGAAAATAATAACTCGGATAACATTTCTTCCTGAACTTGTGTTCACTTGTTCAAACTTCGCAATGTCTGCAAGAGTTAAAACATCTTTGATTTAAAAAAAAAACTCTGTAAATGTGAAATAAATATTACTTCGATTTACCTGTTTAAATATATTAGCATTCAATTAACAAACTAAACTGACAATTTCTAAAGTGGTAAAATTATAGTTTTCATGTAATGTAATTAGGTTGTCAAACTTAGATGAATTTAAGCTCACAATGTACCATTAGAATAATATTCTAAAACTACCATAGGCCTATTCACAACAATGTATTTTTAATCTATTTGATGTTTTATACAGTTGTTCCTCTATTTTGTATTTCTACCTAAAATTATTACATAGTTATGAATAATAAAATTGTAAAATCTATAATTGGTTGTTTTCAATTAAAAGTAAAGCCAATTAGGCAAATGGTGGCCTACATTATTTCTATCCTTGAGAGTTTAAATTAGGAGGGATATTCATCAAACTTACCTGAGTGATATTGGAATGGAAATCATTTAGATTAAAACACTTAAAAGTATAATTTTAAAGATAACCTTTCATTGTCACAGGCAACTTCTTCAGGTTTAGAGAGTAAACTGTAATTTTTGGTTGGACTGCAAAGTTGACTGTCTAAAGCTAATTTTGTTTTCCAATTAGGATTGGACTAAATATAAATAGAGAAAAAACTAAGCAGTTGTTTTACATCATTGTTTATATCCATTACTGTTTCCAGCCTGTGGCCTGGGTCATTTTTTCATTCAAATCATATATTTTCCACTACCGGCTTGCTAGGCCTGTCATAGCTTCATATGCCTTATAATCTAACTTAGGACTAAGACAGGCACAACATCCAGTCCCCAAATGTAAGTTTATCAATGTGAAAGGGTAACCCCATAGTTTCAATAACAATAAATTTTCGGCCATGCCGAGAATCGAACTTGAGACCCTTAGCTCAGCAGGCAGACACACTACCGACTGAGATAAGGTGTCAGACTGTTTTACATCATAGTATTATTATTATTATTATTGTGACATCCAAATAGTTTAAAATAATTACCAAGTGTGCAGATAGGAAGGACAGGAGTTCATATAAGGTTGAGATTAGTGGGGCTCTCTTGATTTAATGATATATTTATGGGTCAGTCATATCCTTAGTTTTGAAGGATTGCAGATTTATTTGTTCAGGGATTTGAGCACCTTGACGGTGTGACGCTGATTTAAAGTCCAGATCATTGGTATAAGCATGTGACAAAGGTTTTTCTTTTCATGTTCATGTTGTGAGACTAATGTATTGAGCTTGGTACCGGTCTAGTTGGTAGATGAGATTTTCAGAATTACATGGTGCATGTTTTGGGGAATTGAACCAGAGACTTGTTTAGGTTCAGGTTGAATGGTTGACCTGAGCAAGTATACTGCGCTGATTGGTTATTCTCAAAGGATTTATGAATATATTTTGTGTAGTGGTGGAGGATTGAAGTATGGGGAACCTGTTTTCAAGAGATTATTTAAGTTTTTGGAGTCCAAGGTGATATTTAGTGACCAAAGGGATGATGTTGCTAGTTGTAGGCCTGTCATTTTGAATGGAGTCGAAGTCGGTAAAAGTGTACCAACTCCAGCTTTAAAATAACAAAAAATTTAATTTCATACTTTTTTTATTGTTTAGGATCAATTTTTATAATTTTAATTGACAAATTTATTTAAATGTAAATTCACACTGCCAAAGAAACTGCCCATGAAGTAATCTGTATTGGAGCATTTTACTGCAGTAAATTTGTTTTGCTAATTAATAATGGTTTTCCACTCTCCCGCCATGCAAATGCGGGTTCACTTCCTCTAAATTCAACCTTCCCAATCCCTAATCCATATATATATATATACACACACTTAAGTCACTTGTGAAAGAGTTTGAGTTGAAGGCTTGGCATACAGACACTACAGCGCTGGATTACACACCAATGTTTTGGGATAACCTCTGTTAATAAAAGCATGTTGCAGTATTTGGTTGTATGAGAATATTATTTTTGCTTGAACGGCTAAGCTAGGTGAGCGTAATCTCTTTGTGCTGTAATAGTGAAGGTATTATTGCTGGTTTTCTCGGTGTTCACAATTGTTTTTAGATGTAACTGATGGAGTTTGATGTCCACACTCAGAAAAGTTATGTAGATTTTTTCCAGGTAGATTTTATAGGTGGAAAAGTAATTAAACCTGTAGGCAAGGACTCGAGTTGTTCACTAGTATGGAGGTTAGGCGGGGCTTTTCCCCCATTAAATATGCTTTAAATGCTTGAGTAGGACTATAATGGATGCATCCAAAGCATGAAAATATTGTTGATGTATCTGAAACAAAGGGATGTAGTGGTTGTCGGCTCAGGAACATGCGCTCGCTCAAGTCTGCCTGTATGTATGTTTCCATGGTAGATAGATTTTGTCCAGAAGTCTGAAGTAATTTTTCTTCCAAATCAAATTTGACAGTTTTATCAGGATTTCTTTGGTACGTTGGTTTCTAGAAGTAAATGTTTTGAGGTACTCCAATTGCTGTAAATTCATGGGTGTGAGGAATATCAGTCTTAGGCCAGTTTCATAATCATACTCTGTATCTAAAGTAGTGCTATACTAAATACATGATGACACCTACCTAAACTCGAATTGAATGAGCCAATGTCTTATGCGAAACTGCCCCATTCTATTCGAGTGTAGGTATGTGTGTCTTGTATTTAGTGTATTGCCGCACTTGAGATGTACTAGGTCTGACTATGAAACTGGCCCTTAAAGTAGGCTTTTGTTGTAGAGTTGGACAGGGTGTAAAGTCGTTTTAGAAAATGATTGGAGTTTTTAATGTAGTGTGGTAGATTATTATCTAAAGGCTGAAGGTGTGCATCCATAAGTGCCAATATCTGTTCTGTGGATGTGTCACATCCCGATACAATTTTTCCGCTTAGGGGTGGAAATGTTACTTTTTGAATCTTTGAAAGTAGGTAAAACCGCGGTGTGGTTGTTTCTGGGGGGGGGTTACTTTTTCACAGTATTTTCATTGAGATCATGTTATTGCAATTCTTGCTAGATAATCTTCTGTAATTGTTTATATATCTGTGGGGTCATGGTTTAACTGGATGTAAATGCGGGTGTCAAATAGTCCCAATCGGCCTCAAAGATATTATCATGGCGGTCCATGATGAGCGTCAGTGACCCTTTGTCTGTAGGTAAAGATAATGCTGTGGTGATGTGAGGGCTAGAGATTCTCGGTTGGTTAAATCGCTACTCTTCACAAGATGCTTTTGAAAATATAGGGTTGAAATATTCTGTACAACAAAGATGATGTATTGTTCTACTGGATGGCCTTGTGCTGGCTCAAACATTTTGATGGCAGGGTTATGGATTAAAATTCATCTGAATTGTAGATGTGCCGAGAGAAGTGATATTTGATACGGAGGTTTCTGGCAAAAGTGAGAACATCGCCACTAAGCAGAAATGTTGTGGGCAGGAGCAAATGTTAGACTTTCTGAGAGAATATTGTATTCATGTTTGGGGAGTTTGTATTGGGATAAGTTGAGAACTGTGTTGGTTAGTATCTTCTTGTTTATTAGTTGCTTAGCCTGTTGAAATGTATGGGGTAAAACAAGCGGTGTGTCTAGGGAGGGGGGGGGGGAATTTTCAAAATGGAGGCAAGGCCATTAAATATGCTTAAATGTTTTGAGTAGGCACTATAGGTTATTGTGTGGGTTTATCCTTTCCTTTAGTCTATTTTCACATAGTTTGAAGATCCTAAATAATTTATTATGAACTATCTTTTTTTTTCAGCAATGAGCTGTTTATAATGTGTTGTTTAAATACACTAGTTTGTGAGGGTAGGCCATAAGGGTGATTTTAACACGGGAAAGCATTCACTAGTTTATATCTGTACAGCAGTAGAACATTTGAGGTTAGTTGGTTATATTGGTTTTGAATGGTTTTAGAGATAATAGGTCTCATGAAGTTTGGCAGTACTTTTAGAGGAGGTTTAAGTTCCAATCCCTTTGAGGTTAGGCATAGAAATAAACCGCATTCTCGAAAGTATACATAGCAGATAATGGTGGCTGGATTTGAATACATGCTCCTTGATGGATTTAATTCAGCTACTTGGAAGGGTTAAAAATAACCTAAAGAGAACATAGGAGTAAGATGAGAAAGCCAAAAGATGGCAGGAAAGAAAGGGAGATTATGTAAATACAAAGACTATTTGGAATTGAACATTAGGTTAAATCATGGTTTAAGTTGGTAAGGATAGCCATCACACTTATCTTAAGTGATCGTAAAGTAGAGTCTAGTCTTGAGAGTTGTTTCAGGTATGTGATAAACAACTAGCATTATTAGATCAAGGAATAAGCCAGGAATTATGATTAAATTATAGCTAAACCTGTTGGAGAATTAACCTTGAAAAGTAATTTACATTTTAAATTGTTAATTTTAATGTTGATATGTACATTATAATGTTGCCTGGGTCATGTTCAGCTCTTATATTGTCGCTGTTGGACCCAAAACAGTTAACAAGAAGCCTATGTGTTGATGATATTGAGCTCTTCTTGTTCATTTGTTTCTCCAAGACCACCTAGTACTGATGTGAGAAATGTGTTGAAGTCTGCTCGTAGCTTATTAGCGCTTTCTTCCACATTCCCAGTGACTTGGGCAAGCCGGGAAAATGTACTAGCTGGAAACAAATTAGTAGAGATTTAACATTTTATGAGTATTTTAGCTCATCGTTCATAAATTTAATATCTTAAGCAAATAGTGTTGTATCTTTTTTTTTTTTTATTGCATTAATTCAATGTGTTTGGTGCAAAATACTTACTAATTTGGTAAAATATTACTTAAAACTGTGAGAGTATTAATAATTAATGAATGGTTGCCTTGCATGTAGCTGAAACAAGTAATGAGACGCGATGACAGAAAAGTGGTTGCCTAAACTAGTCGTTTACACATAAACCCTTGACCCAGTTTGGAACCTTGGATTGAATGTTAAAACCAGTTTTAAAATGTTTACCCATCTCAAACCCTTTAAAAATGTCATTCTGACTCTAATTTTTTTTAGCACTGCCTTTTATTACCCGTTTGGGTTATATGCCTAAGTATTAATTAAACTAATGGGTTAGGGATTAGGAAAGTTTTTAATTGAGATAAAGTGCACCTGCATTCCCAATGAGGGAGAGTGATAAACCATTTAGGAAAAACCACCCAACCTGGATCGAACCCCGATCTCCCCGTCTTCGGCAGTCTAGTCTAATCGAGAGTAGTACGCAGCCACCGAAGCGAGTCTGATTCTAATCTTGTAGTTTTTGTAAGTTTGACAATTTCTATAATTATAGTTTGGTAGTTTGTGGTATAATTTGTGTATCACACATTGTTATTAATGGTTTATCATGAATTAAGACTTTTTACTCTAATAAGTATGGCTATACTTTTAATACTTAGTATCGTGCCTTACTACTCATTCGGGTTACTAAAATAATTTATCCTTTTCTCATAATAAAAAGGAATATCAAGAAACCCGCTTCGGTGGTCACATGGTCTAAGCCGCTACTCTTGCAGAAGACTAGTCTGCTGATGATGGAGAGATTGAGGTTTGAATCTCGGTCGGCAATACTGAGGGTGGTTTTTTCAAAATGGTTTTCCACTCTCCTTTCATGCAAATGTGGTACACTTCCTCTAAATGTAACCTCCATACCTAAAACCATTAGTACATAATTGTATATTCTTTCAGTTATGTGTTTGTGGGGGTAAGAAGGATCTACTGGTAACATTGATGAACCAGCATTGCAATATTTGTCTTATATTTAAGGGATGAAAAGAAGAGAATGACAACGCTGTTTCTCAATAGTAACCATGCAGTTTCTCCAGAGATGGTATTCAGTGTAGTATCAATATTCCATGTTATATAGGTCAAAAATCCTGTTTTAAAACCTCATGTCTGAAGTAACTGTTGAAAATGGCCAAACAAGGTGGATCTATTATGGTACCCAAGAAAGTAATGTCATGAAAGTCACTAAGCCCCCAAACATGACTAATTCTTGTGGAATGTGTGAAATGCCTGGAATATTGCGTTAATGCAAAAAAAAATGTTTAGTTTTTAACCATAAACTACAATATAAACTTGGTTTTAATGATTTTATTATCTAATAATTCTTTTGAAATTTCAAACATTTGACTGGTTAAGCCTTAACATAGGTATTGTTGGCACATTATTAAGCACTTTTGTATGTATTAATTATTTGTTTGTTCTTGAAACATGTGATTTGAGCGGTGGTGGCCACATCTGGTTCATGAAGTGGCCACAAGTGGTGAAATGTGCATACAATTATTAATCAAAATTGTGTTCAGTTTTGTTGCCTTTTACATGAAAACTAATTACAGACCATTAAAGATTATAAAGCTGGCTATTAAGGGATATAATAACACCCTGGGCTACTTGAAATAGAATAGTAGTAATATTTTTTTGAAAATAAGATTTCCTCAAAGTGGCCTCAAATGGTACACCCACCCTACTGCATGGATACATTTTTTTTTTAATCATAATATCTAACATGCACTTTCTGGAGCAACTGGTTATATCAGCACACAAAGTTCATACACTCTAACTTTACTTTAGGGCTGACATAACAACCAATTCCCCAGCCATTAATTCATCATTTTGAAAGAGGAATGCCCAATTTCACAAATAATACATTTTTCGGCAATGCCAGTAATTGAACTCAGGATACCTAGTTTGGTAAATGAATAAACTTGATACAGTAGTTTTCTTGGATAAAGAGGTAACTATTATAATAGCAATAGCCGTAATGAGAATGATAGTACTGTTAGGCCTTTATGTGAATATACATTACACTCAGTTTATCCTAAAAAGATTACACTATGACCCTTTCTAATAAGCTATGCTATAGTGGAAACTTGCAAGGTTAAGCTTGTTAGATACCTTTCACAAAATGTACCCTTTGTTTGTCCTGTAAGGTCACAAAATTATCTTACATATTTCCACGATGGTATAGCTTATAAGATAGTACCATGGTTTAATCCATCGAGGTAAGTGCTACCTTCCAAAGTAAATGTTGTGTACATATAAAATAGAACCACTGTAAAAATATTTGTTTCTTATCTAAAATTAAAAAAATTAGTATTCATGTGTCAAGTAGTTTTCTTTAATTTTAGCCATTCTTATTTTATATTATTTTGAATAAACTTTTAGGCCTAGTCGTAATATATGAGGGGGTCAGGCCAAAAACATGACAACCCTCATTTTATGAAAAAATGTGTTACAGTAGCAATTATTTCTGGTATCTTACCTCTTGAACTAAAAGTTGTTTTTATAGTCAGTCAAGACATAGATGATAGCTAATATCAACGAATATTTGATTTATTTTTTATAGCAAGATTTACAGATTTTACAGAAGTTTAAATAGTGAAAATCTAAATCTGTGAAGGTTATCATGTTTTTTCCCCAACCCCCTCATATATGAAATAAATACCTATACTCACAAAGCTTGGTAATATTCTTAGCCTCTCTGTCGGCTGTTTGCTTTTGATATGCAATGACTAGGCAGTTCTTGGGACTAAAGTTGGTTTGAATGACGAAGTAGTTGTAAAGTAACTCTAACTCGCGGGAGTGGTCGTGTGCTGATGGGTTGTAAACAAACACAAGCCCTTGAGCGTCTTTCTGTAGGGCAGGCCAACAACCTTCAAACCTGCGACATGGTTCAAAACTATATGGCCTAGCACTAATTGGAGAAGAAATGGTTCTCTAGTCAACAGTTAAAAACATCTTATGAGCTGTGAAATGTATCGAAATATAATTTCATCTTATAAACATACAGTATACACCACTAATTGTCAGCTTCAAATTCAATCTATCAGCTTTTTTAGGCTACTTTTAAACTACTCAAATAGGGTCTAGTGCGATTTGCTAGCTTTTCTTTTGTGCACTGTCTCACATTACCTGTTTGGGTTATATGCCTAGATACTAATTATTTTAATGGGTTAGGGATTAGGAAGGTTGAATTTAGAGGTAGTGTACCCGCATTTGTGTGGGAAGAAAGTGTGAAACCATTTAGGGAAAACTACCCTCAGTACACCCGACCAAAATCAAACCACAATCTCTCTGTCATCGGCAGTCTAGTCTATTGTTTGAGAGTGAAGCCTTAGGCCATGGGGCCATCAAAGTGGGTATATATTTCATTAATCAGCCAAAAAAAAAACATGAATAGAGAACCACAGAGATAAGACTTTATAAAGTAACTCCTGTGGCTTTTGTCGAGGCTTAGACCTATGTTTAAGGTTACAAACTTAATAGAATTTAGAAAAGTAAACTTCATCCTAAGTTTAATCTAAATTCCCAAAGTAATAATAGGATAAAAACTGTGATTTGTCTAAAAAATAATGTATTAGTAATTATTAAATACTATAGACCTACTTATGATCTCCACTGCAATCCCAGAGCTCAACCTCTGCTTTTGAAGGTTTATTATTGACATTCAAAACTGGGCTTTCAAACTCCAAAATCCTAACTCCTTGTGTGGGATGATAGTCTCCACTAGAGTTCTCAGTTGCATCGGCCAGGAGGTTAGCAATAGTGGTTTTACCGCTCTGAAATACAACAAATCAGTTTGATATAAATATTATTTGGTATAAAACAATATAATAGTGTTTTATTTTAAAAAAATATACCTACAGCACAAGGACCAACAAATAAAATCTTTAATTTAATCATTCCCCTAGTAAGTTAATTAAAAACGACTAAAAAAATGGAAAATAAAATCCAATAATATCAAAGAGTTTTAAATATACTTCAAACTCTTTGATTTCAATCACTAGAACCCTAGACAAAAATCCATGAAAAGGTGTATACTTTATCTACGCTAGAATGTTATGTTAAATGTTGACAGGAATGCTTCAATTGGGTTTCCATAGCAACAAGATAACAAGTGTACCCACACCAAATAGAAAAATAACTTGTAAGTAGTTTCATGTTGAAGCCCAGGCGCTAGTATTGTCATATAAGCATAGATCTCTTATAATCATTGATCTCTATAATATAACTGGATGGACATACACATGCACATTCCAAGGACAAAGGCGTGACACTCAAGTGTATCGTCTGCTACACTGATGGGGGGACAGATTTAACGGTTTCTTTAAAAGTTCTTATGTGAAAACATGTCTCTGATGAATAAAAGTGTTATTGTTTGAAAATAGTGAAGTATTATACCACACTTTCCTGAAGAAACATTTTCATTAAAGGATATACAATCCAGTTTTAGAGGTAATACTGTACAAATACGAATAAAACCTTAAATATTTCAATTTTTATGTAGTTGTCGTCAATGCTGTTTACAGTCTGCCACGACCACTTATATTTAAAGTTGGTTATGAGCTTGTATATTGGTTTCATAAACAATATTATATTGAAAGTTCGATAAATATAATGAACAAGGCATCTTAAAACTTTATTAAACTATAATAAAACAAGTTAGCTAAAAACTGTATTACATTTGTTTGAATGATATACTTTGTGTAGAAGTCTTACATTCCAATGATAAATTAGGTTATTGGCTTGTAGGAAGTACAGTATCTACTAAAACCTAATTTTAGTAATAATCCCAATCTGTAATGCCTTATTTCGTACCAGAATACTATCATATATATAATATTTTGGTAGGATGGACGGCAATTTAGAACGGAAGTAGAAATTTTCTTCTGGAAGGTCTTTTATGCTAGCTAAATACAACTATAGGGTAGGATTATGGTAAGAGATAAAGCCTTACAAGCGAGCTTCCTTAAAAAATCATCGTATATATTAGGCTACATCAACTTATTTAAAGAAAAAACGAACCACTTTTGAACTTTTATATGCTCTTCAAAGCTTTAACTAACATATTTATTTAATTTAACCATTCACACATTGATGTATATCATGTATTCAATCAAATTAATGAACGATGTCAAAATGCCACATTTCCGTGTATGGGTGTAAGAGAGAAAGAGATACCCGAAAGTTTCCTTCTCTCTTACACAAAGGTATGCAGACGACAGCTCGATAATTTCAGCCACAGATGTCCATCCAGTTATATTATAGAGATCAATGCTTATAATATAACTGGATGGACATCTGTGGCTGAAATTTTCAAGCTGTCATCTGCATACTATTATCTAAGAGAGAAGGAAATTTTCGGGTATCTCTTTTTCTCTTACACCCATACAAGGCAATGTGGCATTTTGACATCGTTCATTAATTTGATTGACTACATGAGATAAATCAATGTGTGATTAGTTAAATGAAATAAATGTGTTAGTAAAAGCTTTGAAGAGCATAACAAATTTCGAAACTGGTGATATTTTTCTTTAAATAAGTTGATGTAGGCTAATATTTTATATATATATATATATATATATATATATACACACAATGATTTTAAAAGGAGACTCATTTGGAAGGTAGGGTAAGAGATCTTCCAGAAGGGAATTTCTACTTCCATTCCAAATGGCCATTTATCCTACCCAAATACTAATATATTATAGTATTCTGGTATGAAATAAAGCCTTACAGATTGGGATTCTCACTAAAATTAGTGTTTAGTGATACCGTACTTCCTAAAAGCCTATAACCTAAATTATAATTTGAGCCTAAGACTTCTACACAAAGTATGTTATTCAAACAAATGTAATACAGTTTTTAGCTAACTTGTTTCATTATAGTTATCGAACTTTCAACATAATATGGTTTCTGAATGTATTTTAATAGATAAAAGCCAACTTTAAAAAAAAAATTGTAATATAATAATACTTTCTATAAGCCTATAACCTAAGTGATAGTTTGAACGTATAGCAACTATACAAAGTTTGTCATTCAAACAAATGTAATCAAGTTTTAAGATACCTTATTCATTATATTTATCGAACTTTCAATATAAAGTGGTTTCTGAAACCAATATACAAGCTAACAGCCAACTTTAAATATAAGTATAGGATTGGCAGACTGTAAACAACATGGATAATAACTACTTATTTAAATAAATTAAAGATTTTATTCGTATTCGTATTTGTACAGCATTACCTGTAAAACTGAATTGTGTATTCTTTAATGCAAATGTTTATTCAGGAAAGTGTGGTATAATACTTAAATATTTTCAAACAATAACATTTTTATTCATCAGAGACATGTTTTCGCATAAGAACATTGAAATAAACCGTTAAATCCCCCCCACAATGAAGCAGACGATAAACTTGAGCATCACGCTTTGGTCCTTGGCAGTGTGTATGTTTATGTACATCCAGTATAATATAGAGATCACTGGGTGTTTTCATTATATGTGTTGCTATCTAGACAAACGTGTAAGAACTTTTTTGTATTAAATAGCAGTCTCAATGACTGAGTAGGCATTTTCTTTGATTGGCATAGATACTATTATTATTATTATTATTATTATTATTATTATTATTATTATTATTATTCATAACCGTTGTTTCGCGAATCCATCTGTCTTAAAAAAAATCTTATTTTACAATATATTTCAGACCAAATGACGTAATAAAATAATTTATTATCATAACAAAAATACCTATTTTATTAATTATATTTGCTTGAAAAATGATTTTTTTTTATCAAATATGTTCATGGTTCAGGCAAATAATATTTTTCTTAAGTATTTCTTTAAACACTAAAATTCAACACAATTAAATTAAGTGAATATTTTAAAGGAAATACAAATAAAAATTAAACAAAGTTTAGAATAATCTTTATTTAAATTATAAAATAAAACATGCTTTTTTTCACAAAGAACACACTGATCTTTTGCAAATACAAACCATTCTAAGCTTAATGTAAAAAAACTCAATTACAATCGTTATTAATTAATATACACTTTAAACTAATCTAATTTGGCATAAGCAGAATACTAACATGGTGAAAAAACCTTTTCTTCAATTTATCATGTAATAAAACAACTGTTAACATTATTTTGTTTGATTAGATATAGAATAGTAAAGTGGTTTCCAACCTTGTGATCACATGTTTCGAATGGTGAGGGATGGCCGTATGGGTTTGCGATGTTTATTGAGGTAAATGTGCGTTGTATTAACTTGTTTACGAGATTATAATGGTGATTAGGAAGGTGTAAGATTCAAATAGAAGAGAAATGTAAGTAGTTAAAATTATATGTTATTGCTTAGGTTCCTTTTGGTTATCTAACTATGATAGTTGCTTGAATACAGCATTTACTATAGTAGTCTAGTGACTATCGCCTCTGTGGTCTAGTGGTCAGAGTTTATGGCTACAGATCCAGCGGTCCCAGTTTGATCCCCGGTGTGTCCAAATTTTATGTGAAGCATTGGGTTTGAAACGGCGTCGACTCAGCCTAGTGAGGACAAATGAGGAGCTTCTTGAATAATAATAAAAAAAAAAGGTAGTGGTTCCGGTCTAGAAAACCGAGATTAACGACTGGAGGGTCGTTGTGCTGATTACACGACACAATCTATTCGCAAATATTGGCACTATTTGCACCAACATGTGGTGGTGTGCTTTAATGTATACACTTGTGTTTAAGTACACTCTATATCTTTAATGTTTGACGAGCACTTGTAAACACGGAGTTATTTAGCTCAATATTTACATCACAACCCTAGAGCCGTTCATTTAATATAAGGACTAGGATGAAAATATACAAAAATATTAAGTTATTTGAGGCCTCACTTAAAGATAAACCAGTGTCCTTATGACACGAAGACTGGTTGGCCTTCCTAACTATTTAACCACGAGAACAGACATTCAACTTAAAAGTGGCAGACTAATGTGAGTGGGGTTAGGGTGCATGAAATGTTCAATTTTCTTAAAAAGACATACGGTAGCCTAATTGGAAGAGGAGAGAACAAATTTTACTTCTTTTTTTTTGTCAAAGTGTTTTAATCAATCATTTGTAATGGGTTCCATTAAATAAATACCATTAGCTGGAGATTAAAGATGGGGGTCGCGGGTATAGAGTTTTATGTTGTTTAGCAAAAACTTTTATTGACTTATTAATCTTCTGGTTTGGTTAGATTTTCGTTGTTGTTCTGGTTTAATAATATTAGGAGCTGAGGTTTACATTTTACAGGCCCGTCATTTTATGAAAAAGTTACATATTTCCCGGAAAAAATCTCTTTCAAATGTTCTTTACTCGTTCTTTGAACCCAAAGTGTTCAAACCTGTCGTTTCTATTATAAAATGAACCCTTTTATCTAAAGAAATGTAATATTAACTAATCTTAGTAGTACAAATGATTAAAACCTAAATCTACATTTTTTTCATCGCCTCTTAAATTATATTTATATTATAAATTATAGAGATAATATGTACTACAGTTGAACCTGGATAAGCGAGAAAATTCTATAAGTGAGACTAATCGCCAGGCCCCGTCATTTTTACCTCCGAAAACCTCTATAGACCCTAAGTGAGAGTCGAAAACCTCTATAAGTGAGAGTCGTTTTTCACGTCCAGACCTCTCTATAAGTGAGAGTGTCTTCCAGGAAATGCATCGCGATTGTGCGTGTTTTGACAGGTCACACAAACACACACGTGGTTTTTTGTTTCCCTCCAAGGGGTCAGGTCTGCATTAGTAAACAAAGATGAATTAGTTGATAAGTGTTGATCGCTGAGGGAGGTGCGTCGCGCATTCCTCATCCTGTTTCCCGTGTTTTCCTATACCTCCGTAAGTGATAGAAGTAAGTGCTAGACCTGGATTAATGAAAACCTCTATAAGTGAGATAAGCCACTCCTTAACTATATAAGGGAGAAAAAAGTCCCGGTCCCTTGAACTCTCGCTTATCCAGGTTTGACTGTATATAGAATATATAAATGATCTGTATATAATTTATTTATGTATATAAAGAAAGAAAATGAGTTAATAATTAAGTTTTATATATATATGATTATATAATTTATTCTATAGAATTAGGAACTCAAAAGTTCATTGCCGCACTTATAAAAGTACACCACCTATCCCTATCTTGAGCTAGTTCTATCCAGTCCACCTCATTACACCATATCTCTTTTAAGTTCATTCTAATGTGATCTTCCCTTCTGCGTCTAGGTCTTCCCATTGAGTTTGCCAGTCCGTACCCCCCCCCCGTACACGGTTCTAGATTCTCCCATTCACGCTGCACGTCCTGCCCACAGTAATCTACTAGATTTGACTATCCTGACAATGTATTGTGATGGGTATATGGTATGTAACTCATTGTTATGTAGCCTCCTCCATTCCCCACTAGCCTCATCCTTTTTTTTGGAACCAAATAGCTTCCTGGGCACCATGTTTTTGAACCCCCTACATCTATTTTCGTCATGTAAGAAAATGAACCACGTTTCACACCCATAGAGAACAACCGGTAAAATTATTATTTTGTATATTCTGAGTTTTGCATTCCTTGAAATTAGGCGAAATGTCAGACCGAGTAATAGCATGCATTTCCCGACTGTATTATTTTCCTAATTTCCAATCTAATATCGTTATTGCTATTTAAAACTGTTCCTAAATATTTAAATTCATTAACCATGTCAAATGAAATGTTGTTCGCAGTAATCTCTAAGTTATGTTATCTGATAACGACCAAAACTTTAACTTCGACTTTAGCTTTTCTTCATATTTTCAAGTTTCGCTTCAATCTCGCTTCACATTTAAAAAGTGTAATTCACAGATCCCTATACATCTATTATATATTAGTGAACTTTCCACACCTCTTCTGTGTGAAGGTCACTTTTTAATGTGAAGCGAAGTCGAAGCGAAGCTTGAAAAATGCGAATCAAAGTCAAAGATAAATTTTTGTCGGCACATAACACAACTCTAACCTTTTAAATTATCCATTATGTACCTACAGTACATAGATAAAGAGGAAGGTTTGGAGATTTTAAAATGTACACTTTTTTTTTCTGTTGGCATATCTGAATTTATCTCTGCTTACGTTAAGTACTACTCGATGTTAAAATACTGGCTAGTAGCTGTTTTAAAGGTTATTATTGACAAAAAATATGTAATATTTAGTGAGATACTTCAAATCTGTTCATTATATATCGAAGTTTTCTTCTTGCTTCAAAATGTTTTGAAGATGCGAAGGTTATCATGGGTATGGAAGGACAAGCGATGGAGACATTGCCTTCAACTCCGACTTCGACATTTCGAAGTTTCTCCCACCTATACTATATAAATAATATTCAAATAGAGCTCATAGGCATACGTTCTCTATACGTGAAAAATATGTTATGTATCTTTCTCTCAATGACCCAAATGTTCATGACATCTAAAAGGGTACATGGTTGGATGGCTGCCAATAAGAGTTTAGATCTTCCGATAATTTTTTACTCCGTTTAAAACGAACTCTTGGAATCTTATTAACATACACTTTAATAAGAGAATGTTCAATTCATAAATGTCTTTCACAGACTAAGGAGCTTAATCAGGGTTGTAAATATTAAGTACATGAGGATAGATGTCATAAAGTCAGTCATTGAAACATATCTATTTTGTCTGTGGCTAAATTTTCAAATCTCACTCGGTAAGAGACTAATTTTGGAGCGTAGATTATTCATATCTCAATAAACTTTTTATATAAATCTACACCTTGATGCCTATTTTTAGAGGCCTCAACCACACATGTTTTTATTAAATTGCTAACTCTAACATAATAGCTTCCATTCATTCTTAGATTATTGTAAATTATTTATAGATTCTAAATCAAAGTTTTTTTTATGTTTGAGGAAATTCATCACATTAGCGTATGGGAAGGATTGCGAGGATACAAGCGATAAATCACATGTGTTAAACCACTCCCAGTGCACTCCGCCATGATTAGAACCTCGACCTTTCCGTCACAACCAATACAAGTATGTTGGGAGCCTGACGTATCAGACCATGCAACCAAAAGCAAGGGTTCGTACTAGCTGATGTTTACGAGATTTCATGGTGTGTTTTAAATGTTATCAGTGTGAAGAATAATGTTATTTCAGTTTCTGTCTCAACTAAGCTCCGTGTCCACTTTGACAGCTGACGTGGTAAAACACCATGTCCACATTGACAGCTGACGTGGTAAAACGTCATGTCCACCTTGACAGCTGACGTGGTAAAACACCATGTCCACATTGACAGCTGACGTGGTAAAACGTCATGTCCACCTTGACAGCTGACGTGGTAAAACACCATATCCACATTGACAGCTGACGTGGTAAAACGTCATGTCCACATTGACAGCTGACGTGGTAAAACGTCATGTCCACCTTGACAGCTGACGTGGTAAAACACCATGTCCACATTGACAGCTGACGTGGTAAAACACCATGTCCACATTGACAGCTGACGTGGTAAAACGTCATGTCCACCTTGACAGATGACGTGGTAAAACGTCATGTCCTCCTTGACAGCTGACGTGGTAAAACACCATGTCCACATTGACAGCTGACGTGGTAAAACGTCATGTCCACCTTGACAGCTGACGTGGTAAAACACCATGTCCACATTGACAGCTGACGTGGTAAAACGTCATGTCCACCTTGACAGCTGACGTGGTAAAACACCATGTCCACATTGACAGCTAACGTGGTAAAACGTCATGTCCACCTTGACAGCTGACGTGGTAAAACGTCATGTCCACCTTGACAGCTGACGTGGTAAAACACCATGTCCACATTGACAGCTGACGTGGTAAAACGTCATGTCCACCTTGACAGCTGACGTGGTAAAACACCATGTCCACATTGACAGCTGACGTGGTAAAACGTCATGCCCACCTTGACAGATTACGTGGTAAAACACCGTGTCCACATTGACAGCTGACGTGGTAAAACACCATGTCCACATTGACAGCTGACGTGGTAAAACGTCATGCCCACCTTGACAGATTACGTGGTAAAACACCGTGTCCACATTGACAGCTGACGTGGTAAAACACCATGTCCACCTTGACAGCTGACGTGGTAGAACTCAATGTACACCTTGACAGCTACGTGGTAAAACACTATGCCCACATTGACAACTGACGTGGTAAAACACCATGTCCACCTTGACAGCTAACGTGGTAAAACACCATGTCCACCTTGACAGCTGACGTGGTAGAACTCCATGTACACCTTGACAGCTACGTGGTAAAACACTATGCCCACATTGACAGCTGACGTGGTAAAACGTCATGTCCACCTTGACAGCTGACGTGGTAAAATGTCATGTCCACCTTGACAGCTGACGTGGTAAAACATTATGTCCACCTTGACAGCTAACGTGGTAAAACACTATGTCCACCTTGATAGCTGACGTGGTAAAACTACATGTCCACCTTGACAGTTGACGTGGTAAAACATTATGTCCACCTTGACAGCTGACGCAATAAAGTCCTGGAAAGGCTGATTCTATGAGGGAGTTTCTTTTAGCCCGTTGACCAATGAGAAGAAGGCTCATGGTTCAGCCACGCTGCACGACGGCTCGTCATGGCGGGGTTCAAGGGTGACCAATTAAACTCCCCTGACCCGCGAGGTTCGGAGAAATGTTGGCGGGGGAGGAGAACTCTTTTACAATCTTTGCATGCTTTGAGATCCAAACTGTGTCTCCCACCCCTCCCCCGTTTCATGATATACATTATTGCAACCAACGCCAATCAACAAGGGTACCCAAAATCGCATGAAAATAAAACAAAAAAAACTTCCAATATAGTTTTTCATCAATGTAGATATGAATATAATACACAAACACAAATTAGAAATATTGATTAAATAATTTAAAATATAGGTCTACTACTATAAAGTATTTTCAAATCAATCAAAACATTTTTCGGTGGATTTGGGCCAAATTTAGCTCTAGTCACTGTTCCTTGTATAGCTATCTTCTTTCTATATTTGTTTAGTTACTGCGACTCATAATGACGCTATTAACGAAGCTAAAACTAATATAAAAAAGCACGAGTCATATAATATCTATTAATCAAAATATAATAAAAAAAGCACTACGCTCAAGGAAAACCATAGATTACATTATTTATTTAAACTTTTCTACATAAATATTAACTTTTAGGGCAAACAAAACTACTTGTTTTAATTACTGGGCTAATTTTTCACTGCACCGCATCTCTATTGCGCTAGTAATGAGGAAGAAGGCACATATAGAGTAATTGTAGCCACATTTTCATAGAGGGAACTTTTTTTATAAAAACACCTTAGTAGTCAGTCGGGATTCGAATCTCTAACTATTCGTCACCAGTAAACCAAACAAGACTGGTGTATTATATGAACACCCCACACATTCATGGGATGCAACATTTCTTGCACAGCAACCATCGAGAAATAGTTTAGTGTACAGTGAATTACGTCATCACACCAGTTTAAAGAAAGAGAGAACATTATTTTGTCTTGGGACAATATTTTAAAAAAATCACTCTAAAATTGTACTACATCTAATTTTTCAGAAGTGTAACGATATCAAATATTATTTTGCATAAAGGTACAAACATTTTGTCTTTCAAGTTTGAAAATTACACCCGTAGCATAGTAGAGGGCTGTGTCAAGTCCACTTTTTCAATTCGAAGCGAACTCGAATCGAATATATGAAATATTCTCGAAACGAATTGAAGTTCGAATATTTTCTTTTAGTTGTTTTATGCTTTAAACATTTTTATATTGTGGTTATTTATTTTTACACTAAAATTACTTGGAAAATGTTTTATTGCACATTTGTTTGTAATATTTCGTGTTACTTCGACAGATCAAGTTATTATCACAACATACAATTCAATTTCTTCAGATTGTTTCCATATGAATAATAATTTGTAATGTACAAAACAGCTCAGAATGGCTATAATTGAACATAAATGGAGTATTTTAGCTGTCAATATTTTTATTGGCGAAGCTTCGAAGCCAGAATTTGTTTCCAATCGAAGTCGAAGCTGATGTTTGTTTTGAAGCCAAGTCGAAGTTTCGAAGCTTCGCAAGCCCCTATTAAATAGCCTTCATTTGTTACTATGGTGGACAATCTATGTCGGAAAAAAAACCCACATTTAATGGTGGCCATCTTTTCTAAATTGTAAGATATATATATATATATATATATATATATAATATATAACACACACACACACACAATACATCCTTTCTTGAAAATTTGATATTTTTATTCAAAAATTAAGGTTTATTTGCAGTTTTAGGTTGTAGCACCTTAACTAATAAGCATTTCCGGCAGTGGCGTAGAGTGTTGCCAGACTAAGCAGAGTTTTTTTAAAACACCGCATCTTACTATCTGTTCAGATTACACGCATGTGTGATAATTACTCTAACGTATTGGGTAATGAGGAAGGAAACATTTTATACGTAATCTGGTCGCATTGGCGTGGAAAGATAATAGGGAACCATTTAGGAAAACCGCTCTCAGTAGACCAGACCGGGATTCGAACCCCGATCTTCCCGTAATCGGTAGGCCAGTTTAATACGAGAGTGATGCCTTAGACAGTTTGGCCACTGAAGTGGTTATAATTAATTAAAAATGTACCTGGTATGTTATCATCAATAAGTAGAAAATAGATTGGTCATAAATCAGTCAGAATGGTGTAAAGATTGGCTCATATGTATCTTCATTTCTAACACTTCTCACTCGCCATTAGAAGCATACGCATTTTAACTACTCAAGTGGGGAAGGGATAAAAAAGGTTAAAATTGAGAGAATATGTGCTCACATTTGCGTAGAGAAGTCAAAAGTCCTTTAGAAAAAAAACACCACAGCACATCCAGTCCGGGATACGATCCTAAACCTTCCTGACAAAACCAGACTCAATGAGCCTTACGTTTAGTCCGCTATCTCCTGCTACCTTACAGGATAGACGTCTGCAGAGTCACACAAACACAGTTCACAGTTCTATTTCGATATAAAGGAACCTTTATTGGCCAGTTATTTAAGTTACTAACATTTCCATATATTTGTATGTCAAGTCCGTGTGATCTGTTCTCAATGTTGACCACAAAAATTTTCATTTTCATTTTATAAATGGTCATTCCTAGCATAATCTTACTATGGTATGACTTTTTTAGGAAGAACCTTTTAGAAAATACAAACTATTTTTGTTCAGTCAACATTGATAATATTTTATTCAATTATTGTTATTATTTTATACGTATTGATATTATTTATCAAAAGTAATATTTTCAGATCACATGACTTGAAGCATAAATGCGTAAAGTAGATTTATAGGTCCAAACTTTAGCTCAGTCAGTAGCGTATCTGCCTGCTGAGCTAAAGGTCCGGGATTAGATTCCCAGCATGGCTGAAAAATTTATAAATAATGAAATATGGGGTTTCCCTTTTCACATCCAATGAAATAATGGCTGGAGAGCTGGGTGTTACGTCTGTCATAGATTCAAATAATTTTTAAGTCGTGTGCTGATATAATTAGTCAGTTCATAAAAGTGTACGTTAAATACCCAAAATTAAAGAAAATAAAACTTCTCTGTCAGTCAGATACAAGTTTTTTTTCCATGAAAATTTGACTGTATATTAAACGACCGAGGACAAGCATCTGGCCACACATGTCCGTAGCTATCGCCCGATATACTGATCTAGCACGAGTCCCTCGCGTGTCCTAGGATGACCGGGGTCTGAAGTGCGGACAGCGGACCTGACCCCCCCCCCCCTCTCCCTTCTCTCGTGGCGTCCAGTGTATCAGTCTTAGTGAGGCTGTGGTCCAGCGTGGTGCCAGAGACAGTGCGTGCGCGCGTGTGTGTGTTCCCAAACTCTACCCCGCTCTGCCACGCCAGGTAGGAACTACATCGCTGGCTTTGTTGTTATCTTTGGAGAATATGTCATTCTGTAAACAACAACATACACATTGAACAGCGAGTTTCAGCCTTTTTCAACTCATGACACAATAAACAGGCGTTAAAATTGCTAAGGCGTTACAATCAGTTTTTTAAAGAGAGATTTCATTATTAAAAGATTAGTATCAAAGATTTTTTTTTTAAAGTTCAATATCTAAATTTTGAATAATTTTGTTGCTTTTGAAAATGATGTTGCTAAATTATTTAAAAATATTTATTTTTTAGCTTTTAGATAATACAAACGTGTTTTAATGGTAAAATTAATAACACTCTACTATATTATTATTGCTATTTTATGGTTATTAATAATATCAATAAAAAGTGACAGTTGCAAATCATATGAAACTATGAGCATTATTTGATTAACTTTTGTTGCTGTTAATAAAGGTTCCTCACTATCTTAATCGAATTGTAGAGCTCTCTTTCTTTAATATTAATCAAACGATATTAGTTTCCAACAAGGAACTATTTTTATCATTTAGCTTGTAATAAAATGGCATTAATGAAGACGCGCTTCCTTTTTCCAAATTTAAATTTGATAGGAAATTAATTTAATGAGGGTTTTAAAAATAGGTTACGCACATCGGTGTAGTATACGCCAATCTTCTTACAAATGGACATATTATCTTGAAAGTTAAGAAAAGCTACTAAATCTAATTTCACGTATTCATACGTCTATTCATATTATATTTGGGTGTCACGTTTGATATATGTTATCAATAAATGTAAAATTAGTAAATAACAATAACAAAATAGTAAAATACTATCGAAAAAGTAAGTTTGCATTTTTTGAAAAGTGCTTCAAATCGCCACTTAAGGTAAAGAATACTGTTTATTAAATGACCTTACTCTGTTTTTAAAATACTAAATAACTCTTATAAAATTTAATAACCTCTATTACTAATAGGTAACACTAACCCAAGAACTTCTGCGTGATCAATTTCCCTCGTCTTATTTTAAATAGCTAGTGTTTATATATTTTAATAAATATGAAGATGGTAAGATGGTAGGATCGTTTAAATTGTCAATGCAATTTCTATAGCTATTTCAAATCTAAACTAGATGTACACAAGGTTTTGTATACTTTGTTCTTTTATAATCTAGACCACTCAAACATATTAGGCGGGAATGAGTTAAAAAAAACCTAACTTAATCCTCGAATCACAAATAAGTCCAGGGATAATTTAAAGCTGTTTCATAACAGAATGCATTAGCTCTGTGGGCCCTATGTAAAAGTATTAAGGATTATGGGTCATCTTTAAAGTATTTCAAACTCTAGATGGGAAACAGGTAGATGTTCCACTTTGAATAATACTAAGGGATGATCTGGTGGTCTAGGGATGAGGTGTCAGACTTCTGAGCTGAGGGTCTGGGGCTCAATCCTCGGTACCGGCACAGATTTATCTGATTGCCAAACCCTTCCTTCACCTCTGACAAGACGTGTATTAATCACAACTTGTGAATGTGAGGAATGCCAGGCCTCCACCGTGGTTCGGATGATCCCACGGTAAACTGAATGTCCTCCATTTCATCTCACAATCACCCTACCATTACACATTAGCGTAAGTACGTATAACCCGAACGGGTAGTAAGACGCGGTGCTAATAATAATAATAATGATAATAATAATAATAATAATAATAATAGACTAATAATACTAGGGAGAAGATAGGCCCGTGTTATTTTTTCTAACTCTAAACAAACGTACTTGATTGATGTAATATTTCCTAGCGTGAACACAATATTTAGTTTACTGATGACATAAAAAAATACAATTTCTCTCATAAATAATATCAAGAATTTTGACAAATACTGTTTCTCTATTTATCCCTTATCGTTTAAAACAATGCTTATAGCATATCCTATTATATGCTACACGACTATTATTGTATCGCATAATCAACTTTTAGAGCCACATGGCAGCATAATGAATAATCCATTCTCACAGGTGGCCTACTGCAGGGGGTCACCAACCCATAAGAACCTCTCCCCCCCGACCCCTAACAGCGACGCTGCTTCAACCCCCAATGGTGATCAACAGGAAATAGTTTCACAGACTTGTTCAAGATGGTCCATTTCAATACCAAGTTGGTTTAGGGATGATACACGAGGGAATCGACAGTTTCCTCAGCAACTCGGTCGCTGACGCACACAAGATGAGTTTCAATCTCAGCCGAGTAATCTGAAGGACTGTGAAGTAACAATATTGTGCAATTTAATCTTTGTTTTCTTCGTTTACGATAGGACTTCAGTTAAACAAAACAAACAAGTGATATCTGCCTTCATCCATATATTACTAAACGAAAATCGGTCTTCACAATACCGAGATTTCTGACATAATTTTTACTTCAGATTATTATTTTAAGTCTTTAATGGGATGGTTGGTTGCTTGGTTAGTGTGCCTCACCAAGGAGGCAGGCAGTGGTTGCTTGGTTAGTGTGCCTCACCTAGGAAGTAAGGGTTGGTTGCATGGTTGATGTACCTCACCAAGGAGGCAGGCAATGGTTGCATGGTTAGTGTGTCACCTAGGAAGCAAGGGTTGGTTGCATGGTTAATGTACCTCACCAAGGAGGCAGGCAGTGGTTGCATGGTTAATGTGCCTCACCAAGGAGGCAGGCAGTGGTTGCATGGTTAGTGTGTGTCACCTAGGAAGTAAGGGTTGGTTGCATGGTTGATGTACCTCACCAAGGAGGCAGGCAGTGGTTGCATGGTTAATGTGCCTCACCAAGGAGGCAGGCAGTGGTTGCATGGTTAGTGTGCCTTACCTAGGAAGCAAGGGTTGGTTGCATGGTTAATGTACCTCACCAAGGAGGCAGGCAGTGGTTGCATGGTTAGTGTGCCTCACCAAGGAGGCAGGCAGTGGTTGCTTGGTTAGTGTGCCTCACCAAGGAGGCAGGCAGTGGTTGCTTGGTTAGTGTGCCTCACCTAGGAAGCAAGGGTTGGTTGCATGGTTAATGTACCTCACCAAGGAGGCAGGCAGTGGTTGCATGGTTAGTGTGTGTCACCTAGGAAGCAAGGGTTGGTTGCATGGTTAATGTACCTCACCAAGGAGGCAGGCAGTGGTTGCATGGTTAATGTGCCTCACCAAGGAGGCAGGCAGTGGTTGCATGGTTAGTGTGCCTCACCTAGGAAGTAAGGGTTGGTTGCATGGTTGATGTACCTCACCAAGGAGGCAGGCAGTGGTTGCATGGTTAGTGTACCTTACCTAGGAAGCAAGGGTTGGTTGCATGGTTGATGTACCTCACCAAGGAGGCAGGCAGTGGTTGCATGGTTAGTGTGCCTCACCTAGGAAGCAAGGGTTGGTTGCATGGTTTATGTACCTCACCAAGGAGCCAGGCAGTGGTTGCATGGTTAGTGTGTGTCACCTAGGAAGCAAGGGTTGATTGCTTGGTTAATGTACCTCACCAAGGAGGCAGGCAGTGGTTGCATGGTTAGTGTGCCTCAACTAGGAAGCAAGGGTTGGTTGCATGGTTAATGTACCTCACCAAGGAGGCAGGCAGTGGTTGCATGGTTAGTGTGTGTCACCTAGGAAGCAAGGGTTGATTGCTTGGTTAATGTACCTCACCAAGGAGGCAGGCAGTGGTTGCATGGTTAGTGTGCCTCAACTAGGAAGTAAGGGTTGGTTGCATGGTTTATGTACCTCACCAAGGAGCCAGGCAGTGGTTGCATGGTTAGTGTGCCTCACCAAGGAGGCAGGCAGTGGTTGCTTGGTTAGTGTGCCTCACCTAGGAAGCAAGGGTTGGTTGCATGGTTAATGTACCTCACAAAGGAGGCAGGCAGTGGTTGCATGGTTACTGTGTGTCACCAAGGAAGTAAGGGTTAGTTGCATGGTTGATGCACCTCACCAAGGAGGCAGGCAGTGGTTGCATGGTTAGTGTGCCTCACCTAGGACTAAGGAGTTTGTTCCTGAATGCCTCAAAATAATTTGTTTCCCGTGTGACAATTCTCCATCTCCCTTTTAGAAAGTTTCCAGTACTGTTCCTTAAGTTTACCTTTAATATTTACATTATTTATCGTTTACAATTTAATTAAGAAGCTAATAACCATGTATTTAACTTATAGCTTAATTGATGTGAATGTTTGACAACATTGTGGGTATATTATATCTAATTAGAGAGAAAAGAATGGTTCGATATTTGTCAAACTCAAAGGGTCTATTATTCCTGTTTAACCATGTGTTAATCACGTAATGAATCAAGAGTGCTATTTACATATCCATTCTTCTGAACGGTAGCAAATTAGCTTTGGTCTGCTCCGCTGCGGCATAGCTTATATTATTATTATTATTATTAATAATAATAATAATTATTATTAGCACCACGTCTTACTACCCGTTCGGATTATACGCACTTACGCTAATGTGTAATGGTAGGGAGATTGTGAGATGAAATGGAGGACCTACAGTTTAACGTGGAATCCGAACACACGGTGGGGGCCTGGCATTCCTCACATTCACAAGTTATAATTAATACACATCTTGTCAGAGGTGAAGGAAGGGTTTGACAATCTGATAGATCTGTGCCGGGACCGAGGATTGAGCCACGGACCCTCAGCACAGAAGTCTGACACCTTACCCCCTAGACCACCAGGTCACCCATAGCTTATAAGATACAAACATTGTATGGTCAGCTGTTTTTAATAGTTTATATCATATTCACAAAGTATGTAGAAAAACTTGTGATCGATGAAAAATTAGAGTTCAATATTTTTACAAGAAATGTTGGTTTTATGGGTTCCGACTCCTTAAAAGTCTTTATTTCAAATCTGGTTTTTGAGTGCACACGTGATAATACAATATTGTATTTATTTTGTTTAACTTATGCTTTGAGAAATGATGAAATAGTATAAGATGTGTGTATTTTTTTCTTTGTTTAACCAATGCTTGGAGAAATGATGAAGAAATCGTAGGAAATATGTTCATTGATTTTTGCTTGAATTATACTTAGATAAATACCAATATAGCCAGTAAAGGCGATTCATTTCATTGTTTAAACTATGCTTTGAGAAATAATAGATAGTATATTTGGAGATCTGTGTATTTATTGTTGTATTACTCTTCTACTTTTTCATATTAATATTTTCCAATAAAGATACAGCTTATTGGTAGCGATAAGCGAATCTGAAAGCATATCTGATGTATATAGTTACTTTCCAATTTCTGTGCTTGTGTTTTCTGCTTTCCAATTATACCTTCCTGCCCCTCTAACCCCTACTGGAAGGAACAAAATGATAAGTAGATACCAAATTATGATGAAAGTAAGCACGTATGATCAGATTTTAAGTTCATAAAATAATGGCCAAAATATCATCCTGAATCATGGCACTGGAAAAATTAGGAAGAATGTGTTTTTAATATATTTTTAAAGTGAAGGATTAGCTTGGCTACTAAAATTTCAAAAATAGATTCACATATTTTGTGGCAAAGTAATTTTACAGGCTTAGCCAAACAGTCGAGTTTAACGAATATTTGTGTTCTATACGTCACAACAAACAATATGACTGCCCTTCGCGCATTCCTCAACTGTCTTGGTTCCAGCTTAATTTACGAAGGGAAATATTTTGCATTCTTTGTTACTCAATGTTTATAAATTTATCTCATTCTATTTTGGACCTAAAAAATTCATTTAAGTTTACTCTCGTCATTAAATCATTGAACATGACAACTAATACCAACAAGGGTTAAAGCAAATTTATTGAATTGGGTATAAGATCAAATATTGAACGTAGGCTAATATTGGGAATGTAGATTTCCCCCCCCCGCCCCCCAGCCTTTTAGTAGACCCTATATTATTAATTTCACGTCTCAAATATTATGATTTAATAAATAATTTATACATTCATGAATTAAGAGTCCAACTCAAGACCGATTAACCGGAAAAATAGATACAAGATTACGCTCGAACCAGAAAACATATATAAATGCAGTTTTCTTCATTCTTCATTTGACAACAGTGAAATTGTGATCAGGCTAGAAGTCTTTTTAAATAATTACATTTCAAATTTGTGTTTTTTTTAACATATGGTGAGACATTTTCACTGTCTCAATTCCAATATTTTAAATATGGAATACAGGAAACCGTACCAAGATACGACGTCTGGTTTGAGATGTTTCACTTACCTGAGTTAAGTGTTTTTTATCCGTGGGATGATACGGGCTCTTGAACGAACTTCTTATCTGAATATAAAATATTCAATTCAACTGAATCTGAAAAAAAATAATGTTTAAAGTATAACAAGCTAAAGGAAACACGATGATAATATTGTCGAGAAGGATACAGTCAACTTAGCCTCGTGAGGACAGAGGAGGAACTAGGAACTACTTCTCTCATCATTTTTTTAAGCACCACGTCTTACTACCTGTTCGGCTTCATACGCTTGTGTACTAATTACACTAATGGTTTAGGGATTGGGAAGGTTTATAATCGAGAGGGAGTGCACCCGCATTTTCGTGGAAGGACAGTGGAAAACCATTTAGGGAAAACCCCCTCAGTGCACCCGACAAGGATCGAACACCAATCTCCCAGTCTTCGGCAGTCTAGTCCAACACAAGAGTAGCGCGTTAGACCACGTGGCCACTGAAGAGGTTTTTTGTACTTAATTAAGTATAGAGAGAAAATGGTACTAAAAGAATGATGGCATCTATTACGAAATTACCAGAGAAGTAGCTACTACAAACTCTACGACGTGAATGAACAGTGTCATTGTTTTCATCCTTGCTTCGGTAATAGAAAATGCTACCAACAAAAATAAAATTCCTTTCAAAAACTACTTTGTGTATGTGTACATGAAAAGAACTAACTTAGATTTTAAAACAATCCAGCATATTTTTTAAACTATCAATACATTCATGAAATAGATTTAAATAAAACCACTTACCTCAAACTTTTATTTTCAAAACAAAGGTATTTTCCTTTTCCTTTTTTTTTTATCAAGGTAGAGTAAACTAATTTGTTAAACTAAGGTATCTCTCACACGCACTGTACACATCACTGAAACCTGTAACCTGCATTACTACTACACTACGCACACATTTTCATTACAGCTACTTGTTTTGGTAATAATCCCCATGATGGTTGTTCATTGGTAGTAGATGAGTTGTACTAAATCAAATACGGAAATACCACCAGTGTGTTCTGGGCGTAATCCCCCAACGAAACTCCATGTCCATTGAGAGTCCCGTTGCCAGGAACCAAAATAGCTTGGGTCATTTTTCCACACGTGGGAGCTATAAACTTCCTTAGTTTATGGTGGAAATATAAATATGTTCACAAGCCTTGAATGAGCTCTTACCAGTTTTCAACTGTAAATGAATCGACGAGGTCTCAAGACTCCTTTGATGATCGCTTACCAGCTTTTAACTGTAAATGAATTGGCAATGTTTCAAGACTCCATGGATGATCGCTCACCAGCTTTTAATTGTAAATGAATTGGCGATGTTTCAAGACTCCTTTGATGATCGCTTACCAGCTTTTAACTGTAAATGAATTGGCAATGTTTCAAGACTCCATGGATGATCGCTCACCAGCTTTTAATTGTAAATGAATTGGCGATGTTTCAAGACTCCTTGGATGATCGCTCACCAGCTTTTAATTGTAAATGAATTGGCGATGTTTCAAGACTCCTTTGATGATCGCTTACCAGCTTTTAACTGTAAATTAATTGGCGATGTTTCAAGACTCCTTTGATGATTGCTTACCAGCTTTTAACTATATATGAATTGGCGATGTTTCAAGACTCCTTGGATGATCGCTCACCAGCTCTTATCTGTAAATGAATTGGCGATGTTTCAAGACTCCTTTGATGATTGCTTACCAGCTTTTAACTGTAAATGAATTGGCGATGTTTCAAGACTCCTTGGATGATTGCTTACCAGCTTTTAACTATATATGAATTGGCGATGTTTCAAGACTCCTTGGATGATCGCTTACTAGCTTTTAATTGTAAATGAATTGGCGATGTTTCAAGACTCCTTGGATGATCGCTCACCAGCTTTTAACTGTAAATTAATTGGCGATGTTTCAAGACTCCATGGATGATCGCTCACCAGCTTTTAATTGTAAATGAATTGGCGATGTTTCAAGACTCCTTGGATGATCGCTCACCAGCTTTTAATTGTAAATGAATTGGCGATGTTTCAAGACTCCTTGGATGATCGCTCACCAGCTTTTAATTGTAAATGAATTGGCGATGTTTCAAGACTCCTTGGATGATCGCTTACCAGCTTTTAACTATATATGAATTGGCGATGTTTCAAGACTTCTTGGATGATCGCTTACTAGCTTTTAATTGTAAATGAATTGGCGATGTTTCAAGACTCCTTGGATGATCGCTCACCAGCTTTTAACTGTAAATGAATTGGCGATGTTTCAAGACTCCTTGGGATGATCGCTTACCAGCTTTTAACTGTATATGAATTGGCGATGTTTCAAGACTCCTTGGATGATAGCTCACCAGCTTTTAACTGTATATGAATTGGCGATGTTTCAAGACTCCTTGGATGATTGCTTACCAGCTTTTAACAGTAAATGAATTGGCGATGTTTCAAGACTCCTTTGATGATTGCTTACCAGCTTTTAACTGTATATGAATTGGCGATGTTTCAAGACTCCTTGGATGATAGCTCACCAGCTGTAAATGAAATGGCGATATCTCAAGACCAGAATATTAATTCCTTTGAACCATCTGATGAAAGTTCTCAGCCATCTTGTTCGTATCTATTGGAGAGTTTTCGCGATTGAATTGGTTGTGTGTGTCCTTCCTAGCATCGCATCAACACATCGATGGTCCGATTATAAAACCACGTGGGCTGTCATTTAATTGAAAACATTGGAATATTTCGCGGTGCCTCAGGGTGCCGTGGCGTACGGTTTTGGAACCATTTCGTTAAGTCATGTGATACGCGACAGTCACTTTTGATAGGGTCAATTCTACCTATAGAATAATCCTAATAATATAGTAATCCGCTTCAGTGTCTGAATAGTCTAAGGCAGGGGTCTCCAAACTACGGCTAGCGGCCGGATCCGGCCCGTGGAATGTGTTTATCCGACCTGCGGAAACTTTAACTTTTTTTTAATGAATAAAATAATTTCAATGACAGTTACCAAAATGATGGTGCTTCTGTATGTGATACACAAAATACTTTCATAAATAAGTTACCATAATATGCGGCTGGTGGAAGAATTGTAAACGCGTAATCAAAACAGCCAAACTGTTGTGTATATTAAAAATATATATATTTGCGGTATTTGCATTTTCTGAACCAACAGCACACGAGCATTTCTATGCGTGAGAGCGAAGGGGTCTACCAATTTGGCCAGGAAAGGTATTTCCACTAATTTTCCAGAGTTCTTTTACATGCCACAATCGACATGGGATGAACGGCTTTACTTACCTTCCGAAGGAAGATGTGCTACGGATTTTTATTGTTCCAGAAGAATCCATCGACTCCGACTGGGCTTGAACCCAGTTGAGTCCTAAGGTGAGTACTTTACCCCAAGACCACCGAGGTTAATAACTGTAGTGTAACGCTCACAAGCCCTCGGTAGCCACGTTTCATAAAGTGTCTGTTGATCGAAACGTTTTCTATTTGAGCAGGGAGGTGGTAATTATGTTGGCTGCACAGATTACGTCTTGTCATCTTTAATTATGTCTATAAGATTTATACATCTAGAATAATGTATTTATCTTTTTAGAAACGGCCCGCCTAGAAAATTTCAATATCCTAATGTGGCCCTCAACTCAATGAATTTGGGGATCCTGCTCCAAGGCTTTACTCTTGAGTACGATTGGCTTGCTGATGACATAGGGGTTCGAATCATGGTTGGGTGTACTTATGGTGGTTTTTCCTAAATGGCTTTTCACTCTCCTTCCATGCAAATATGGGTAGTTTACCTCTATAATGCTTATTTCCTCATTCTTACCCCATTAAATTAATTATCATATGTGCTTATAGCCTGAACATGTATTAATAAGCAGTGATTAAAAAAGTAATAAAGTAAGATGTTATCAATGTTGATTGAAAAAGATCTATGTTTGTATATTCTAAAAGTTCCTTCCTAGCGGAGTTCCACTATACCTATGTTTACGAACGATCTCAAATGTATTTAGCGTGAACTCTGATGAGTTTATCAACATTGCATGGACACTGTGCTTTATTTTTACTGTAGAGTTTGGACCCGTGTTTGTTTTGTGTTTTACACAAGACAAGTGTATTACAAACACAATATGATTTATATCTCTGTGACCGGCAGGCTTGTTGTATAAAACAGCTTTCATTAGAAGGATTTTTTTAGCGCCACTTCTTACTACCTGTTAGAGTTATACGTTTAAGTACTACTAGTGGGTCATTGCAGCGATGGCTGCAGATTATTGCACTAAAATGTATTTTAAACTTTTTATTGGTAAAGGATTAATATACCAAGCCCTCAATAACTTTTTAGTTAAAAGCTTACTCGTCAAAGGCTATAAACTTTTCTTTGATATATAGTTTTCGGTGTGTAATTTGAATAAAAACATATATTTTTCCCCTTCACGACCCGATGAGAAATTTAAAATGAACCCTCTTCCAGATCTTTATTTATTTGTTGCACCAAACCACACAAGTAATAATAATTATTGAGCTGATATTAGTTTTAAACGAAGACAAATATTTTATTTACCAATAAACAGCTATATACAAATCATGGTTTCCATGGTGATTGGTGAGGTAAACAAATAATGATTGTACAGATGAACCACTGCCCACACAGAAGGAAAAGATAGAAAATTCGCTAGGAAAATTGGGTTTTAGTTTTAGACCACTATTTCTACTGGCATCCTGAGTCCCTAATCTTTAAAATGAGTGTTCGTTTGTCAAATTCTGTTCAGTAATTTCTATTACTGGAAACGGGCTTATCCAATTATATATAAGATATAAAATAGAGAGAATGATAAAATGTGATAGTGAAAATTAGAGTGTGTTTGAATGTGTGATTGTGTTAGTGTGTGGGTGAGTGTGAAAATGAGTGTGTGAGTGTGAGAAAGAAGTGTGAGGGTGAGAAAGTGAGTGTGAGGTGTGAGAAAGTGAATGCAAGAGACTGAGAATGAGAAATTGAGAGAGATCAAGTGAGTGTGAGCGATTGATAGTGAGAGTATGTGTGTGTGTTAGAGAAAGAAATACTGGGAGAAGATAAAAAAGAGTGTGTGTGTGTGTGTGTGTGTGTGTGAGGAGAGAAAATGTGTGTGAGAGAAAGAGTGTGGGAGAGAAAGTGAAAGAGAGTGTGTGAGAGAAAGATAATATGTTTGGGACAATGCGTGATAAAGTGTGTGAGAGAGTGTGTGAAAAAGAGAGAGTGTAAAGTTTTGGGAGAGATATTGTGTGAAAAAGAGAGAAAATCTGAGGCAGTGTGGGAGAGAGTTTGAGAGAGAAAGTTAGAGAAAGAGAGATTAGTTTAGAGAGAGAAAATTAGATTGAGAGAGTTTAAGAGAGAGTGTTTAAGAGAGAGAATGTTTAAGAGAAAGTGTTTACGAGAGTGTGTTTAAAAGAGTGTGTTTAAGAGAGAGTATTTAAAAACGAGAGTGTTTAAGATAGAGAGTGTTTAAGAGAGAAAGAAAGCGTGTTTAAGAGAGAGAGAGAGTGTTTGAGAGAAAGAGTTAGAGTGAGAAATTGAGAAAGCAAGTTTGAGAGATATAGAGTGGGTTTGAGAGAGAGTGGATTTTAGATATAGAGAATTTGAGATATAGAGAGTGAGAGTGAGATTGAGAGAGAGCGTTTGAGATAGTGGAATTGAGATGAGAAAGAGTTTGATTCAGAGAGTTTGAGATAGAGGGAATTTGAAAGAGGGGGCGTTTGAGAAAGAGGGAGCTGTTGAGAGAGCGAGAGAGTGCGTTTTAGACATAGCTTAAGAGAGAGAGAGAGAGTATAGTAAGGATAATAATGTGAGAGAAATTGTGTGATTAAGAGTGTATGTGAGGGTAGAGAGTATGTGTGAGAGAGAAATAAAGTGTGAAAGATGGGGTACACAAAAAAATTACTTTGAAATATAATATACTCTAAAATAAGCGGTAGAATGAAAATAGAGCTTAACTTAAGTATTTGTGTGGTGTTACTATTTGCAAAAATGAACATCAAAATCCTTTATTTGAAAAAAAAAAATGAACACCAAAACTCATACTTAGTTAAAATGGCTATGTTTTTAAACATTATTCAAGATCGTTTTATTTTTTTTGAGCCCATAGATTATAATACACACCAAAACATATTTAAACTTAATTTTATCTTGCGTGAAACAAAACGTATACAATATTTTCATGAGTTCGCCCAAACTGTCGATCAGGAGGCTGGAGATGGATCAAAACTGACTAGTATTGCTTTTTATTCAACGGCAATGAAGTATTTTTTTAGCCCCCCTCTTTAGGCAAATGATAGTGCACTGGATTTAACTTCCTCCAGTGCCGTGTCGTGGAATATTTACAGGATAAGACTAGCTTGTTTAAGCTCTACTTGTGAATTATTCTCGACACTCAGTGCAGCACTCATTGGCCAGGCATCAATGGAAACACATTTCTAAAATAATAATAATGATAATAATAATAATAATAAATAATAATAATAATAATAATATAATAATAATAATAATAATAATAGTGTGCGTCTGGGCTACATCTCGCTTTGCCCGATTTTGCCCAGGGGACGCCTGAATATAACTAATGCTACATTCTCACCGTGGTGGCTCTTTCCATGTTCCGATGAGATGATGGTGAAAGTGAGTATGAGGAAGTGTAAACACTGAAAACTCTTAAACCTAACTTAAGTCTAATTAACCAAAGTCTGGGGATTGTTGAAGTGATTCCACTTTTCGGTGAAAATACCCACGGTACCAGCCGGGAACATAACCCGGCCAAGTACACTGACCACTACACCATGGGGCCAGTTATTTTTCCAAATGAAGAACGTAGGTGAGAGCCTATGAATTGTTGGTCAAGAAGGGGAATAAAGTAGGGGAGGCATATCACAGGTACAGACTCAACAAGTTGTACTTACGGTGGCAGTACTCCATGACACGCCACTGTCTGCATCTGTTCCTGATAGAACGTTCTAGAGTCCACCTCACTGTTATTCGTTACAGGCACTTTAGCTCCCGATTGGAACAAATTGTCTTTTTTTTTTTTTTTTTTTTTAAGAAAATGATATGTTATTATTTTCTTAAGGGCGTTGATACATCCAGAAGGAAAAATAATCGGAGAATTTGACCTCTTCTATCTCTTTAAAAGTACAGCTATAATTCAAATAACTTAAGAAGTGTTGAAGAGGCTACAATCTAACAACCGCCTCGGTGGCGTAGTTGGCTAACGCACTAGTCGTGTTGAGCTTGACCGCCGAGGACGGGGAGATCGAGGTTCGAATCTCGGTCGGGTGAACTGGGGGTAGTATTTCATAAATGGTTTTCCACTCTTCCTCCACGCAAATGCAGGTTCACTTCCTCTAAATTCAACCCTCCCAATTCCTATTCCATTAGCGTAATTATTACTTAAGCGTATAACCCGAACGGGTAGTAATACGCGGTGCTAAATATTATTATTATTACAATCTAACGCCAAGTGTAAGCCTTGATATGCAATAGGTATATCATATGAAACTTTAAAAATTCCCCTAAATTTTTAACTGAGGAAAAAAAACAGAAATAGTTAATAGTTTCGACACACTTCCGCCTTAACCCCTCCTCCCTCTCCCACTCAAGTAATTTTATGAACGCACCACTGCTTAGGTGACACATTACATTTAAGTAGAACCCAGTGTCGGGTCGTGTAGCGTTACCAGGTGAATAAGAGCTTGTTAAAACTGTACCTGTAGAGAACCCGCCTCGGTGGCGTAGTTGGCTAACGCGCTAGTCGTGTTGAGCTCGACCGCCGAGGACGGGGAGATCGGGGTTCGAATCTCGGTCGGGTGAACTGGGGGTGGTTTTTCCTAAATGGTTTTCCACTCTCCCTCCACGCAAATGCGGGTTCACTTCCTCTAACTTCAACCCTTCCATTTCCTAATCCATTAGCGTAATTAGTACTTAAGCGTATAACCCGAACGGGTAGTAAGACGCGGTGCTTAATATTATTATTATTGTACCTCTAGATATGTTGTAACCCACTTGATCCTCATTTGACCTTTGCTCTACACACACCTCACATGAAGATGTATGTTATACAGAGTATTGAGAACAATTCACAGCTTTAATAAAACAAGCTTGACTTACCTTGGCCGCACTCCATTCCACGACACTCATCCACAAGTAAAGTTCAATCAAGCTATGCTTTTACCCCGGGAGACGTCTTGAGTAGTGGATACTGGGGGGGGGGGGGACCGTCTTCTCCTAATTATCTTCTCGAATGGGAGGATAATCTTAGTCCTGTAAAAGAAACAGGGAATTATGAAATTTGAAAATCCACGTTTGGATGGAGCAATTATTAATAAATGATAAAGGTAACTTTTTTATATGACTAATAGAAATAATCCAGTTATATTTATTCTAGCACTGCACCCTACTACCCGCTTGGGCTGCATACATGTGTACTCATTACGGTAATTTGTCAGGGATGAGGAAGGTTGAACTTAGAATTAGTGTACCCGCATTTTCGTGAAGGGAGAGTGGAAAACCATTTAGGAAAATCCCTCTTAGTATACTCAACCGGGATTCTAACCATGATCTCCCCGTCATCTACCGTCCATTCTATTGTGAGAATGACGCCTTAGACCATGCAACCACCGATTTGGGTGTTGTTATATATTATTCGTGTTATTAATTTGGTAGGAAATAATTTCTATCTTTTAAATTTTTTATGAAAATGGGTTCGTTATGTCCCGCCTAGTATATTAGACCTAGCGACGACGCCTATGGTCACGACACGCCACTGGTAAAACCAAACAGGAAGCTGTGCTGCAAGTTGCATACGCCCCGGAATGGAAAAGCGTGGGCTATAGCTAGACGAAAACGATCAGGTTCGAACCCTAGCCTCCTGCCTGACGTTGACGGACTTATACGCCACAGCGAGAGAGAGAGAGAGAGAAGTTCGCGATAGACGTATAATCAAACCAATCATAGTTCATCCGGACTCACGATTCCTTGTCAACTCTCTGTGACACATGTCAGGACTCTTCGTTCGTTCGTTTGTTTGTTTGTTTCACGACTACCGGTAAACATCTTGACGACGATGTGTGAGGGTTCGCGTTGTGACGGAGGCTTGCGGTTGGTCGAGAGCACGACACACCCCAAGGTGAACGCCTCAGCGCTGTCATCATCAACAGAGGTAGGCTCTAATGAAGAGATGTCTACATTGTTAGCGCCATCGGGAAGAGATCATATCGCCATTTTTTCCTCCCTCTTCCTTGTGATGGAAATACTAGTGCTAACTCACTTCTCTCAGAACGTCGTAGTAAAGATGAAGCCTCCAGATACGAACACAGAATAATAGAGGATCCTGACCTTCGGGTCACTGCTATTTTTCAAGGCACGTGGCGATGTTAGTTGACGGGGAATCAATCATTTTTATTTTATTTCCTTTTATTTAAAAAAACCCATCATGTTCAAATTGTAATGAATCCTGCCTTCTGCTTCTCAGAATAAAATAATAACTTGATAATGAACCGCGTCGGTAGCTATGAGGTCCAATCGTCAAGCTCGTTCAGTCTTGTTTGCCTGTGACGGGAAGGTTGGGATTTCAAACTCGACCAGGTGTATTGAGAGAACTTTAAAACATATCGTTTCTCACCTTTCCTCAACACAAATGCGGATACATTTAATCCAAACGATACCTTTATCTTTCCTTCCTTATAAAGGTAAGGCTGGTTATAAGACGCGGTGGAAAAATAAACTTTATAAATCAAGGTTTACAAAGTTACTTCCTTACTATTTTTAGTGTATACGTTAAAATAAACTTGTTATTCAATGGGTTTGTTCGTGGGGTATGTTTGTAGAGGGTATCTAAAGGTAGTGTGTAGAGCGTTTCCATTTCTACCAGCCGCCATTACGCCGGGATCACGATCAACTTGACGTTCACGTAACGCTCCCTTAGGGTACGGCCAGACTGAGCGAGCCCCGAGCGACTAAAAAATCAAATATAACACATTGGTTGTGATAGGAGGTGGCCAGACTGGAGCGAGCGAGCGCGCGCTTGGAAGATAGAACTGGTTCTACTTTTCAAGCGCGCGCGCTCGAGCCGGTACAGTCTAGTTCACAGGCGCTAGAGAATACTATTGTAGGTTGGTCTATTGAGTGTTAGGAAAACTTCTCAATTCGACATGATATTCGACTTTTTTTTATAATTATCGATAGGTTTAGCACACTTTGATACTAACGGCCTAATCTAATTGGTAAGATCATAAACCATATATATATATATATATTGAAGTATTGAAGTATTGTATATATTTGTAAAACTGATATGTTAAAATACTTCAATACTTATATACATATACTTTTATATATATATATATATTATATATTATATATATATATATATATTTGTAAAACTGATATGTTAAAATATTTCAATACATATTATATATATATATATATATATATTTGTAAAACTGATATGTTAAAATACTTCAATATTATAATCAAAGTAGGCCTTTACAAATAAGAATCACCACTAGCGTGGAAAGAGGATGAGAAAACCACAACAATAAATCAATGTCAATAACCACCTTCAGTTCACTGAGCCAAGATTCGAACCTTTGCCTCCTCGTCAACAACTATCGAGAGCTATCTGTTAATCACGCGCTCGCTCGCCAGTTTGGCCACGCAGTCGCTCAGTCGCTTGCTCGCACGCTTGTCAGTCTGGCCGAACCCTTAGATTATTATTATTAGCACCGCGTCTTACTACCCGTTTGGTTATACGCACTTACGCTAATGTGTAATGGTAGGGTGATTGTGAGATGAAATGAAGGACCTACAGTTTAACGTGGAATCCGAACCACGGTGGAGGCCTGGCATTCCTCACATTCACAAGTTGTGATTAATACACGTCTTGTCAGAGGTGAAGGAAGGGTTTGGCAATCAGATAAATCTGTGCCGGGACCGAGGATTGAACCCCGGACCCTCAGCACAGAAGTCTGACACCTTACCCCTAGACCACCAGGTCACCCGAACCCTTAGAATAAATAAAATAAACTAATGTGTGATCAGAATTCACGTAACGCAACAACTCAGACAATGAATGTGGACTGTTTGAAAACAAATTGTTCACTAAAATAAAACCCAAGCATTTAAGGCTGATTATGCTGCAAGTACTTGCAATCAAGCTTTACTGGATTTACAAAATAAGGCGTAACAAGAGGCAACGCCGTTTAAAACTCCAATCAATTTTCACTTAACCAGCCCCATGGTGTTATAGTTAGTGCACCTGGCTACGACCTTAGGGGTCCCGGGCTAGATTCCCGGCTAGTACCTATGGTATTTTTCCCTTTATGAGAATAATCCCAATGGTCACCAAGGTTTGATTAATTAGGCTTATGTTAGGCTAAGACTCACCCCACCATCTCATTGAGGGTACGACGTGTAACCAACCTCCTTTGGTGTACCTTGGGCAAAGTTCTGTTCCACCAGAGCGCCTAATAGTCTACACATAAGACGACCGAACATACATGTCAAAGTCCTTCCCGGTAAAATGTGCCATACGATAAAAAAAAAGTTCACTTAAATGGCTCAGCTAATAATTTGTGAAAAAGTAAAGCCAGGTTCACAATTGTATGATATCCTCGTATCGTATCCCCAACGCTTATTTTGACACTTTGGTTTGAACTGCACCTTGTATAAGGGAGGTCCGCCTAAGAGTCCGCACCTAAAGAAAAAAATGACCATAACTTTAAACTTTTATTCTAAAATTAAACACATAATATGTAAACAGTTACTCCAGCATACCAGCTCCTTTAAAATTTAAACATTGTTTGGCTTAATTTTTTAAAATTGGTAAAAATTATTATTTTTTCTACAATACTGTACTCTGCGTACTCTTGAATGACTAGGCGGTCAAGAGTACGAAATGAGTCGGCCAAGTGTCCGCGACTCTCATCAACAGTGGTCACATATGTAAGGGCCACTAGCTTAATACTAGGAACGCGCCTCATGCGACCATGAACTGCAACTATTACAGTGTACTCAATCCTCATCAAAATCACATCCCCATCAAGGACATTCAGACTTTTTTCTTTCTGTTTCTCATATTCAGAATCACTATTTAATTTTCGTCTTACTGACACAACTTTTCCTTTCATCTTATCCTCACGTTTTCTCTTTATTTCCTCTCGTATAGGTTTCTTTTCTTCATTCTCTCTCTTTTTCTCTTTGTAATTGTTCTTAACTGATGTTAATGACATAATTTCTGGGTTTTGTGACTGTCTTTTTTCTTTTTTTCTACTGAGATTCCTTTTGGTATCTGAGATCGGCGTGTAGCGTTGCTGACTGAGTGAACCTGTAAAAGTACTTGGTTGGTTATGCAAGACTAATCCAACCTCTTTATTAGCTTGAGAAGGGTAACATGGTGGAAGCTGCGCAGAAGCATCTACTTCAAAACTAACTTGATCCCCTAATATCATGTTGCCAGAGCAGCCACCTGTAGGGGAATCATGTTGATTACCACTGTCATTTTACTCGCGGAATATATAAATATTTGATTCAATGTGATAATGCCCTGGGATTGAGCGCTAATTATGGTGATACGGAGTTTATTTATTGTGATATTGCCCCACGATTGAGCATCAATTATTATGTTTCCGGATTTTATATGATGATTATGTTTCGGATGTGGACGATACCGGGTTTTATGATGATGATGTGATTTGATTTTATCTAATTGATTGAAATCAGCTAGAACTTGATGTTGTACACAATTTATTGATTTGGTTACACTTTCACTTATCATAAAATTGACATTGACACGGTTTTTTGATGTGATATTATTATCTTTCTATGTCAAGATAATTATTTTCAATATTCTGAGTACGGTATACTATCTAATATATTACTGGCACCGTGTAGATTCATACACACAAGCTGCTTATATATGACCTACCTCTTGCCTCTTGGACCCCTTGCCACTAGTGTTAAAACTAACCAATAGGAGAACTCCTGGCAACCTGATGTTGTGAAGGCTGGCTTCCTATTGGGTAGAGGGAGCTAGCATTTCACATGGTCCTTATAATACAACGGAGTTGATCTTTTAAAGAAAAAAAATAGTTTTAAAGCGCAATACATTGAAATTACTTCTGAAGACGCGTTATTCTTCAAGCATGAAGTATTAAAAGGAAACTTTACATATAGTACGTAAAATAAGAACACACTTCATCCATGACTTTTTGAATATATGAGAGTGGTCCAAAACAGTATCATTACAAAGTGACCAGAGACGTTGCAAAATCATTATAGACTCTATATTGTTGATATAAATAAAGATTTAGGAAGAATTGTAATGCCAAGAGTGGAGATAGCATTTAGTCGGGTAAGAATACGCAGATATATAATGCGGGTAAGAATTAGCGTGAACTATTAGCAAATACAGTACTGAATACTCTTACCCGGCATTATAAGTTTTCTTTAAAAAGCTGGTAGATGCTATCTCCTGCCACTTTATGAGAAAATATTGCAGAGGTTACAAGAGACACCCATAAAAATTTGTTTTGCTGCTACCGTAGAACGTATTTAATCCTTGTAGCGTTCACTAATTCCTTAAGTTTTAAGGCCAAAAAAGTATGAAAAATAGTTTTTTAGCTGTAAAATCTTCAGATCACGAATAAAACTGTCTACACAACTATCACCATAACCACATCTCGTTGCACAATGGCTGGCCGTTACAAGTTTCCCGCCAAGTATTATCAACTTTGTAGAAATGACACTGCATACTCCAAGACGATGCGTACTCTTGGCCGAGGCTCCCTTACTCGACGCGATCTTGAGCGCGATACGCGTATCGAATCACTGACAGCTCATTCACACGATGAGGTTTAGGTCGTTTTGCCGAATAGGTTTTTTTTTACTGTACGCTGCAGTGGCGCATTAATTTAAATGTGCGTGTTTACACGATACGGTCGGCGACCCTATAAGGTAACATGACCTATTAGGTCAATTTAGACATTAGGTTTTGTCAACGGAAACCTTATTATGTGGTGATCCAGCAAAATAACCTAATCGGTTGCCAGTGGCACATATATTGGAATGGGAGCGTTCAGATGATAAGATGTTTTTACCTTATGGCACAACGTTGCCGAGGGTAGACTGGCCTGTCAGCAGCCAGTCGGGGTTCAAATTTGCACAATTTGTAGAAGAAAGGCCTGCAATATGGGACAAGACATCGGATTCATACAAAGACAAGGATTTAAAAGAATTAGCATGGAGGGAAATATGTTTAATATCAAAGGAAAACTTTTGTCACAAAAGCAAAGGTAGGATTCAGGTAAAAAAAATAAATCATTTTTTCATAATAACTATATGGGGAGAAGGTTGCGATGTACAAAAAAAATGACTTTTTTGCTTTTTTAAATTCTGATAGATCTTGGCTTTACATTGAGACAACGGATTGCACAAATTTCTGATGAAAATAATTGTTTTAAATAATTTTTTAAACTATTGAATGTTCTTTGTTTCTAGCTCATTTTTAATGCTAATATTGAGTATATATGTAAGTTTGATTCTTCTACGGCATTGACTGTGATTTTAATACATAATAAGAAACGTACTCACGTCCATCTTACGAGAAAGCTGATGGAAGAATTAGCATACATACACGTATACGAGTACGGTGACCCGATAAAGAGAACATATAGGTAAAAAAACCCGCATCGTGTGGACACTGCATTAAATTGCCACCTTAAATAGGTTAAAAAACTATAAGGTAGAAAAACTTGGTCGTGTGAACGAGCTGTGAGTCCCCCTTCTAGCCGGTATTTCGCCTTCGCATCAAAAGGAGCTACAGGCGGAGGGTACGATATGTCTGAACGTGCTCCGAACCAAACACTGTCGTGAGTCGGGTTTTACCGGTGCATTTATCTTATTCCCCCGCTGATACGCACGAATGATGGACATTATGGATCGCATCAATGATTGCAAAGGAACGAGGATCAGATCTGACGAATTTGGTCTCAAACCATGTCCGTGTGTATTGCCACCCGCTCCAGTCCCGATGCGTCGGGATACGATACGGGATCTCATACAAGTGTGGACCTGGTCTAATATTGTATAGCTATACAACAGAGGGAACGAGTGGTAGGGGAGCTTTTGAGGTTAGTTGACCATCTAATAAAATACAAACTACAAATAAACTTTCCCCAAAAATACCCGGTATCAACCCTAGACGGGTACAGCATATTTAGAATAGTGGTAGGGGGAGGGAGGTGAATGTATTATGACCTTAGTCCATATACCTACCAGTGCGGGTTAAGCTATATTTAAACGCAGGAGAGTGAGTCATTAATTAATCTTAATGCGAGAAGTGAAACTTGTTTAAAGGGAGAGATATGCCAATAATTAAATTAAATGGAAAATGATAACCTGTACACGGAAATCGAACCCGGGACTTTTAAATTTGAGCGTGAATGCTCTACCGCTGAGCCATTTTGACTTATCTTTATTGCGGGACCATATTTAACTAGTTGAGTTGAGCCTAATTGTGGTAGTAGCTGGTGGACAGTCATTACCTATAATTTTGTGATACACATTAATTAAGTATTGATTGCCTTGCAGAATACTGTCAGTTAAGAGTTGCCGTGGATTGTGATTGGGGATGGCTCTGATTGGCCGATACTTCCACTCCCTACCGCATCAGACTCAACCAAACAACTCGTGAAAGATGTCCCAGAATACTAGACAAATCAGGATGGATGATTCAAAGATAAAGACCAAAGTACTAATTTTTCTCTAATTGAATAATTGACTAATCTTTCCAAATAAACTATTTCGCACCTCACATTGAGATTAATTAATGACTCACTGTCTTATGTTTTAATATAGCTTGGACCGCACTGTTGGAAATGCGTTATATACCCCCCTTCCCCGTTATTGCAAGGCCGTCAACCTTATCGCTAGTACCCTGCATTTTTAGAGAAAGTTGACAAAAACATGTGGTAATGTTTTTGTTTGTAACTTTAATTTTAGTAAATAGTCATCTAACCACAAAAGCTCGGGATGGCTAAGCGATATAGAATTGGTGGCTAAATGTCCAATATTTGATTCTTGTGTTCAGGTTGTAATTTTTAACTTAGGCGAATTTGATTCAGCTATCAGGACTGATCCTGTAGACACAATCATTATGTATCAGTTTGTTATCCAAATTAATTAACATATATCAATAAGTTGTCAAAAGGTAGCACAGCTTAACCGTGAACGGGTGGTGGTTAATTCTATTCGTAGACGCGTTCTTTCCCACCACATTGTTTATAAAGACAACAGCTGTTCATCCACTGGTTCACATTGGGTGGATCATTCTTTAAATTATTTTTAATTAGACTACGTTCATCTATCGGTATAAATTCCACTCATGATTCCGAGAGGCAGCTTAAAATCAGATCCCTGTGATGTGTGCAGATGACATAATTTATAAACATATCATGAGTCATACCAAACTACTGGGGAAAACTTTACGTCTTCTAGCAAATCAGGATATATTGAAACTGCTGATGACAGGGAGATCAAGGTTTGCATCTTTGTCGGATGTATTGAGGGTGGTTTTTCCTAAATAGTTTTCCACTCTCCCTCCTCGAAAATTTGGGTACACTTCCTCTAAATATAACTTCACTAATTCCTTAAAACATTAGTGTAATTATTACATAAGCGTTTAGCACGAACGGGTAGTAAGACGCAGTGATAAAAAAAGAGAAGGATATAGCGTATGCTATTATCCATACTCCGAACCTTTCTTGCTTGTGTTGTGCACCAAACTCATGTTTCCTTCTCTGTTCCTCTTCTTCTGACAGCAAGCAACTAACAACACGTTATTCCCAATGAGCTCTGTGTACTACTAGAGAGACATGAACCCACCAATTTCAACTGACCAAAACGTGACGTTTAATCTTGTCGTCTGCTAGGGACAGGCGGGACAAACCCTGGCATCGATCTCGTTGTTCTTATGACGCCGGCGTGTTACTGAAACAACTATTGTTTGGAAATTACTAGGAATATGTTATATGTCCATAAATTTATAGGTATCATAAATATTTATGATAGTCAGTTTATTAACCCATTTATCACATTGAATATAATAAACCCTGATAAATATTATAAACTGGCATAAAATATTAAAGTATCTCCAAATGACTCATCGAATATATGTTTAAAAGATAAATATAAATACCCGAAGGTTTCTTTCTTTTCTTGCGCATTGGGTGGAGACAACAGCTCAAAAATTTCATCCAATATTATAGAAATAACTGATTATTTCTCACTGTTTATTAGGGTTTTCGAAACACAAACATTTATTATAACCAAAGTACACACGAAATTAAACTCTATAGAACTGAAGGATAAATGTCGGGAAACACCTCCTTCGAAAATCCGAATGCTCCGAATAGAGTACATTAAATAAATCCGATGTGGATGGTCCATCCGATGCGGACAAGTGGAAGCTTACCTTTTACAGACGTTGAACAGAGGTGGGGCTGTTAGTGCCTTGTACACCACTTGTAAGGAATTCCCGACGTCTCGTACCTCCCTTGCTATTGCATAACATGATGAGTTGAAGGTTGACCTAGCCGGAATTCGAGCCAAAGTATTTCCATCTGAAGTCCAATGTCTAACTCAGCGAGATTCAAGCTAAAGTATTTATTTCTGAACCTCAAGACTTACCTCACCAAAACTCGATCTAAAGTATCTCCGTCTGAAGCCCAATGTCTCCACACTCTTGACCATACCCAAGGACCCCCCTACCCCATCATTTGATGTTCCTGCTAGCCCCCTCGCAGACTAGAAAGTCATCTTAGTGAGGACTAGACGGCGGTGTAGCGCAGTCAGTTGAGGTCTGTTATTTCCCAGGCAGTAAATATCATCTCGCGACAGGGGTGGCTCGCAATACCGTGTGTTGATTAGGACGTCGCGTGTTTGTGTGTGTGTGTGTGTGTCCACGCATGCGCAGCCCGCCGAGCGTCGTGGGCCACCAAGTCACCGGCTCGGCGTGTCGGAGGCAGTGTTGGACCCTGATCTGTCGAGTGCGTCTGTTTTGTCTGTACCGGTTCCTACCTTCGACCTCCGTTCAACGCCAGGTGTGTACGACATTATGGGTAATGGGTGACTTCTGATAGTCACGAGATTATTTACTTTACGGATTGCGCGGGAAATGGTTGTTCGCTTTTATAGTAGTATTCAGGCTGGAAGGATCTTTTTTTAAATATGTACACATATATATATATATATATTTTTGCGGTTAACATTGATACAATTTTACTTTATTATTAACTTGAGTCCATGGATATTTAAATTATCTATCAAAAATGACATCTTTAAATCACGTGAACCTACGTAAAATATTTTAGTGACTTTTATAACTGTAAAAAAAAGTTCCATTCTATCAAAATTGGACTTGACGTATTGTTCCCGACCAAAATAATAATAGCATTTACAGATTCAAATAGAAATATATGTTATTGACAGATGACAAATGTTACTAAAACAATTCTCATATCTTCGTACATCAAGTCATTTTTGATAGATAATATAAATACTTATAAAATAATATTAAAAATAATTATAGTAAAATGTTATCAATGTTGACTGCAAAAAAAGTTTATATTTTCCTAACCTTTCTCCCTATCAGAATCCTAATTTAGTTTTGGTTTCAACTTAAATTTTGTTTAGTGGTCAACAGTTCTATTTGTAAATGCTATATGTCTATAAATGAAAGGTTTGGAAATAAAATTAGCTCCATCGACGTTTTAAACTGTATGTGTTTCGAGACATATGTTTCCAAGGCCCAATCATCTATCTTGCCTTATATACCATATGCTTGAATTAGGGGTAAAATGTAAATTATTTTAGCTATACAGTGGGCAAGTAATAATATACAAAACAGTCGTTGGGGAATTATTGGAAGAGTGTCCAATGCAATTTTCAAATTGGATCCCAGTACACGCTTCAATTTATTTTCTATATTCATAAATACATATTTAAGCACATTAAACATTTTCACATATATTCTGAAAGAGTGAACTTCTTTAACTAGGTTTCATATATAGTTAAACTGGTTCTAGAAATTAACTCCTCTCCTCGGTAACTGTTTAAACCACGAGCCGAAAATTATAGGGGTTGAGTTTTATTTAGTTATTAACAACACCTGTATATTTATGAAAACTTATAAACACGCTTAAATCATCATTATTATTATTATTTGTGATACCTTTCTGTAGAAATAAACTTTTAGAAACAACAAACAATCTATTTGTTTGTCAGAAATGATAACATTATACTTTATTATTATTGTTCTTTTATAGGTATTTATAATAGGTATTCATAAAGTGACAGCTACCGATCACATTACTCAGTGTATGAATCCGTGAAAGTAGAGCTAGTAACTACTATAGGAGTTAAATAAGGTTATTCCTATGCAAATTGAACTCTATTTTATATAACTTGCATGACTAAGCCGACTAAATGTTTTAATTGTGTGTGAAATTGATGATTTACCGAAGTCGATTGAGTTTGGTTAATCAATTACCCGAGTATGGCACTTATCTAGGATTCAGTTTTGGGAAAAGGATGGTTGGGGAGCCATCGTACTTAATCGCGTCTTCAACAAAGGGGTATTAAAATATTGTCTCGAAGTTTTAAATCAAGTCCAAGTAAGATGATTTCACAGGTGACGAAACCAGCTGGCTGCCTCCGAAAACACAAAATATTGAGCGGTTATATTACTCATATGACCACCTACGTTGAAAGTAGCAGAGATTACAACAATTTCATAAATAATACTATGGGAATTTACTTATTAATAATAGCATACCTTTCTTTTTAGTTTAATGTCCTTAAAATACGCATTTTAGTTTTAATTAAATGTATTATTATTATTTGTAATTTTAAGAAAGGGGATCTGAAAGTGTAGATGGGGGTTGGGGGTGCTTCGCTACGGGGTTGTATAAGTTTTAAGGTTCAGGAATAGGCTAATATCCGACTTTATTTAAATCTGGAAGAAGATTATCAATTAATAAATGTTTAGTAAATTGCTCTAAAAGTATAGATATCTGATAGTTATAGATTTTGAATTAAAAATAATTTTATGTTTATAAAAATTAATCAAACACATACGCTATAAATTAAATCTGCCTAGGTTGGCATTCTCAAGCATTTTTGTTTTACCTTCCCAAACAGTTCGCAAGGTGTGTTACCCCTTGAGATAGATCAAGAAGCAACATGCTGTACAGTTAAGTTGCGCGTGATAGCAGTTGGAAAATTACAGGGGATTATAAGGGGGGGGGGGGGTAGAAGGGAATTATTATTCTACCAATCTAATAAAATCTCATTTTAAGGGGGCCGCCTTGGTAAGCGATAAATTGCCTTGGAGACGTTCATCTCTAACGCAATATTTAATTCTACGATGCGTTATTTCAAAATATGGTTCACGCCAAAATAAAGTTGAAATATTCTAACAGGGCTCTTTTCCCTTAACAACATTACATAGTTTGAGTTTTATTAATAGAAAAAATAGGTAAAAAAAGTAACATAAGTTAATTTTAAACGCTAGTTGAAGCATTATATGGATCTATGAAACTAGGCTTGATGTAAAAGGGCTTTAGATTTAGCTGTCCTCTAATAAATACAGTAATTATTTGATGGTTTTACAACAGAAAATTGTAAACTAACAGTGACCTTGAGATAGTAAGTTTCATAGTTTTCTTTCCCCTATTTATTATTGACATTATAAAGGGTGGTTGAAGGTGAAGAGTGAAAGAGAGTATAAGATCAGTTAGAATAGAGAAGCAATTCTAGAAAACGACACAGACCATTGTATTTTAAGGCACGAGGTTTGACAGGAATTGATACTTTCTCGCTGACCTAGGCGGCCGCCTTAGTTCCTCACATTCTCTTTGTGTATGAACGTTAAAAGCTTTTAAAGATAGGTCGTCACATTAGTTACATATATAACCTTAGTTCACGGTTTGATATAAAACATCTCAAGCTACAGGTGTGTGTGTGTTGCCAGGTGTGGTCAGTGATGATCGCGTTGTGTGTCAGCCTAGCCACTAAACTACTGTAGCCACCAAAACCTGTGGTCCAAGGATCGAGTCCAGCCTATTACTCTTACATTCCACATCACGTAAGTTACTTTTTATTAGCCGATTCATTAGTAGGAAGGGTAGGCCAAATACGTCTTGTGAAGTGTTTTTGCCCTTCTCCTTGACTAGGAGCCCATCTCAAGGCCGATTAACCGGGAAGATAAATACATTATTAACCGAGGAATTAGATGCAAAGGGAAAGAGTTCTTGCAATTTTGGCTCAGTTAGTGAAATGGTCAAGAGAAGAGGCAAGTTCATGGAATGGACAGGAATTTCCCAATTCGTGAAATGGGCATTTTCACTAATTGGATATATGTATGCGCACTTAACCATATACATGTGGGATCCACTTCACCAATGGACAGGAAACACAAAAACAATGAAAAAAGTTCATATAAACATGTGTCCCATTTGACCTTGTTTCCGAGCTACAACCACGTGGTTCCACTAAACTGTTTGTATACCATACTCAATATCTCTCGACTGATTGCCAGCGTTTAAATACTTCGTCTACGTGTAAAAGAAGTCTTCCAATGATTCCTACAAACACTTGGTACTTTGAAAGAGTACGTATTTCTATAACACGACGACTGCAAGTTTACATTCAGACTTAAGGCGGCCACTTCCTTTAATGTATTTTTTAGCACCACGTCTATCTGTTCAGATTATGCACATATCTACTATTTACGTTAATGTGTTAGCCATGAGGAGGGTTTAACTTAGAGGAAGTGTACCCGCACTTGCATGGAGGGAAGTGGAAAACTATTTTGGAAAAAAATCCTCAGTACACCCAAACGGGATCCAAACCCCGATATCCCTGTCATTGGCAGTCTAGTTCAACACTATAACGACGCCTTACACCATGCGGTCACTGAAGTAGGTTTTCTACTATGTTAATCAGCTCCACATTACTGGAGTACAACTCGGAAACAAGGTCAAGTGGGACAACTGTTTTTATGAACTTTTTTCAGTGTGTTTGTATCTCCTGTTCACAGCTGAAGTGAACGTGTTAGGTACACCCTGTATGTATGTTACAGTTCAAACCCGATCCCAGGATAAACTAGATCGTACTGGGCCGAAACGATATATCCCGCCGCTTGTAGGATAAACCTATATAGCTTGATGTTTTAAGGCAATACTAATTTTCATCCTTCTTAATCCATACGATGGATCGACCTTGGACATGTTTCATCATTCATAGTTCACACGCAAACGTTGTTAGCGTACCTAACCTAACCTGACCTAACCTAAACCTGGTTTGGCCTAGTAAAATTGTAGGCCATACTAGTTTATCCTGTGAGTTAGGCCAAAATTTCAGTATTAACTAATTTAGACTAGGCTAAACTAGTACATCCTGAGGCTCTTAGAATTAATCAATTCGGCCTAGTCTGATCTAGTTTGTCCTTGAATCGGGTATGAACGGTAACATATACACATACACACATATAGTTAAGTGTAAGAAGACAAATTAGTCTTAACATGGCCCAATATAAAAAAAATACAAATAAAAGTAAAAACATACTCTCTCATAATCAAGACACTTGAAATCTTCTTTAACATTTACATTTATTGTATAGTAATATACTTAGTAAGGTAATTTTTCTTCGTTAAGACTCCCATTTCAGAAATTTGACAAATTTAGGTTATAAAGTATTTATTGATAAATTAATTTATAATGTACTAAAAAATTCCATGTTTGAAAGTTTGTTAGGAATGAGACTAAGAGAATCATATTTTTAGGGCATCGATGCTTTTGTTAAAAATAGAAAACCTAACTTTGCTACGCACTCTATTATTGTCGTCAGTGACAATGGTAGAGATGACATGCATGATAAAATATTGTATTACCATTAGAATGAGCCGTGTTTAAAAATCAGTATGGTAACTAATACAAACAAATATTATTTTTTTAAATCGTAATATTTTGTTTTAATGATTTTTTTTGTCTCACAAGGACTATTTAACGTCTTGATATAAGAGCTACAGATGTAAAAAGTAATTCGATAAAATGTACCCGCATTAGATACCGTATAGAAAGTATGAGGAAAACAGAGTAATGAGTAATGGAAGTGCACTAGACTGAGATTCAAACCTCGAGCTCTTCGCTACCGTAAATCAAATATATTATGAAGCTGATGCCTTACACCAGGTGACCCTCAATTCAGGTGCTAAATTCTTTGACACGAAACTTAAATTAACTATGGCATCAATTTTAAGAAGTTAGCCAATCATACAAAACAAAATAATAAATCATGATTTTTTTTTAGCTCATGGCAAGCCACGTTTGTATCCACTTATTTATTTTCTTTGACACTATATCTTAAAGGTCAGTATTACAATATAATATTTATTTTATAAAAGAAAAATGTTTATTTTATAAAATCTATTATAATACAATTTTGATAAAATGTGTGCTATTACATCATTTTATCAAAGTTTGACCAATGTATGTGAATACAAAAAATAGACGACAATCATGTCAAAATATTTGCAAATGGTTCATAAAAGTTTTAAAAATTTGGTCACCAAATCTGTTCCATTAATTTAAAGAAAAAACACACTTATGATATAACCCGACTGTAGAGTTTGTGTCTTCATATTGGACCATGACATTTTTATGTATCTATTACAAAATCCTAGAGAATATTATATGAGGTTAACCTGTATCGATGAAATGAAGAATTTGTCTATCATGAGCATTGCTTGATGCCTACCCAACGCAGAGGGCTGACATTTTGAAATTAGTAGCCCCTTTGCACAAACATGTGCGCTTCATAGATGGAAATTTTAAATTTGTGATTAGATTTTTTAAATTTATTAAAGACTGGGTTGGAAGAAATAAAACGAAGGGATTTTTTTTTCTGTCTGTTTGAAGCAAAGAAATGCGTTGACCGGGGTAACCAAGCAATACATTGCGCAGTTTCCCCGGGCAACGCAGGGTACTTCTGCTAGGATTATTTTTATAAGAGATTTGTAAAATAGATTACAGTATTTTATAAAATTTCTTCGATGGATCCTCAAAGTTACATCATATTTCAATTATCAAAGAACTTTTATAAAAGAAAATGTGACGGTGTAACAACGCCCTAGATCTCATTTTAACTTTATTTTTCTTTAGCGCTGCATCTTATTACCTGTTCATATTATACCCATATGCACTAGTTACACTAATGAGCTAAGGGTGAGGAAGGCCGAATTTAGAAGAATTGTACCAATATTTGCGTGGAGGGGGAGTAGAAAACTATTTTGGAACACCTCCCTCCCCCCTCAGTATACCCGACTGGTTTCGAACCCCAATCTCCCTGTCATCGGCAGTCAAGTGTAAACACGTGAGTGACGCCTTAGACCATGCGGCCACCGAAGCATGTTTTAACCTTCTCATCATGACATAGCCCAGGATTTAATCAATGGCAGGAGGTTAGGGCACTCTACCCAAAATCATTATTAATATTTATTTTTTTGTATTCCTCCTTAATGAATAGGGTAAATTAGTATAACAATGATGTTTAGTGAAATTTAATAGCAGCTACATATTCAATTTAAAAAAAAATCTTTTTTTAATAACCACCTCTTACTATCCGTTCGGGTTGAACGCATATGTACTAATTATTCTAACGTGTTAAGAAATGAGAGCGGTAAAATTTAGAGAAATTGTACCCGCATTTTCATCCAGGGAAAGTGGGAAACCATTCAGGAAGAAAACTCAGTACACCCGACCGGGATTCAAATCCCGATCTCTCCATCATCGGCAGTCCAATCTATTGCGAGAATAACGCCTTAGATCATGCAGCCACCGAAGCGGGTAAACAAAAACCCTTTAAATTGCTACAAGGAAGAGGGGGAGTTAAGGGATGGTTTCTTAGAAAAAAACCTTTCATTTTATCTGTTGGGGGATTTCCCCGCAAAATATTACCATCAGGACCTCCACTACTATAATAAATAAATATAAATACATTTCATATTGTGGCCCTGGGATATTCATTATGATCTTGGCGTCCCCCGTTACCATGGCAACGACATATGAGACGGTCAAACTTGACATGCCCATAAAGACGTGTTCAACCACTATCGCTTCGCTCGTCAAGAACTTCTAGAAACTAACAGCCCAAGATGAGTGATGGAAGCCGGATCGCCGTTCACTGTAACTCGAGGATGCTAACTACACGAAATATCCCATTCCTAGTGTCACACTGATGTATCGTTTCCGTCAAGATCTGATAGTTATAGGATTGTTATTCGATATAAAACCTGATTTACTTACGAATAGGCTTATCTGGCAGCTAGGAAAAGCTACCAGATCTACATTCATGTATCCATACGTCAAACTGCAATGATATGCAAGCCCAGTTAAAACTTTAACGATAAACAGTTTATTTTTTAAACTTTTTCCCTTTATTTTTAGCGTTTATACATTATTTAAATTTGAAACTATGAAAATAATTGGTTGGGTGTTTTCTTTTTGTGGTAGCGGCATCTGTAGCTCACATAAGAATGATTTATAAACGAGATATTCTAAAAAGTGGAACAAACATCCTGACAGACGAAATGCCAAATGGTCAAGTTAAAATAGGACCTCGATACGCTCGCTAAAAATTTCTGTGCCAGCATCCGATTTTCTTCTTACGATAAATTATTAGTTTTTTGGTTGTAAATATTATTTTGGACGTAGTTTAGATGACTAAACAATATATGACTATTTTATTTTCTACACCTGCTTCATATTTGTCTACAAGTTCCGTGTTTACAACTGTTTACAACTGTTTACACTAGCAAAGGCTACTCACACAATTTTCAAGATGGGGAAATTTTTAAACTCGCACTAAACTAATCCAGCGGGGTTTGGGGGGAAACTGACTGTTTGTTGATATACTTATTCGATATTAAAGGTGACGCGAGACTGACTTTTTAAACAACAGTTACAATGTGGTGTGACGTCTACTGAACGACGTCTGACGCCGCTTTAAGGTTCATTTGTAATATGTTAGGAGCATTGTGCAAAGTATCAAATATTACAGAGAATAACATAGTTTCTATTACTTTGTATTAGAGCAACATCAATTATTATTGCAATAAAAAAGGAATATTTTTTTAAAATAAGCACTTTTTCGGAAATCAAACAACCTTTGACAAAAGTAGTGTAACACAAAATAAGCAAACCTTGATTTTTATTGGAAGGCCACGTTCAACCACCAACACGAATTGAAAGTCAGTAAAACTTGACATTATAGAAATGTCTTATTTGATTTATCAATTAAAAAGTTATCAAACGCTTCCAATAATATTTCCTTGTGTATTATTATGTAATTTATCTTCACATTATTGGTTAAAAAACTAAGAAGTAAGTACAGTTGTTAATATTTTTATTTCCGCCATTGTGGCAATGAAATTCCGGTTTTAAAATAACGGGCTTCCTATTAAAATCAGACTATATAATAACAATGTAGATGTGTGGATAAGTCAGATGAATTATATCATGACCAGTGATTTGATCGTCTTCTGTTATTTCACATTCTATCAACTTATCTTACACGTGTTGTGTTCCAGCCATGGAGGTGGCAAAGACAGAACTAAGTCCTGGCCAGTGATTTGATCGTCTTCTGTTATTTCACATTCTATCAACTTATCTTACACGTGTTGTGTTCCAGTCATGGAGGTAACAGAGACAGAACTAAGTCCTGGCCAGTGATTTGATCGTCTTCTGTTATTTCACATTCTTTCAACTTATCTTACACGTGTTGTGTTCCAGTCATGGAGGTAACAGAGACAGAACTAAGTCCTGGCCAGTGATTTGATCGTCTTCTGTTATTTCACATTCTATCAACTTATCTTACACTGTGTTGTTTCCAGTCATGGAGGTAACAGAGACAGAACTAAGTCCTGGCCAGTGATTTTATCGTCTTCTGTTATTTCACATTCTATCAACTTATCTTACACGTGCTGTGTTCCAGCCATGGAGGTAACAGAGACAGAACTAAGTCCTGGCCAGTGATTTGATCGTCTTCTGTTATTTCACATCCTATCAACTTATCATACACGTGTTGTGTTCCAGTCATGGAGGTAACAGAGGAACTAAGTCCTGGCCAGTGATTTGATCGTCTTCTGTTATTTCACATTCTATCAACATATCTTCACGTGTTGTGTTCCAGTGGAGGTAACAGAGACAGAACTAAGTCATGGCGAGTGATTTGATAGTTTTCTGTTATTTCACATTCTATCAACTTATCTTCACGTGTTGTGTTCCAGCCATGGAGGTAACAGAAACAGAACTAAGTACTGGCCAGTGATTTGGTCGTTTTCTGTTATTTCACATTCTATCAACTTATCTTACACGTGTTGTGTTCCAGTCATGGAGGTAACAGAGACAGAACTAAGTCCTGGCCAGTGATTTGATCGTCTTCTGTTATTTCACATTCTATCAACTTATCTTACACGTGTTGTGTTCCAGTCATGGAGGTAACAGAGACAGAACTAAGTCCTGGCCAGTGATTTTATCGTCTTCTGTTATTTCACATTCTATCAACTTATCTTACACGTGCTGTGTTTCAGCCATGGAGGTAACAGAGACAGAACTAAGTCCTGGCCAGTGATTTGATCGTCTTCTGTTATTTCACATCCTATCAACTTATCATACACGTGTTGTGTTCCAGTCATGGAGGTAACAGAGGAACTAAGTCCTGGCCAGTGATTTGATCGTCTTCTGTTATTTCACATTCTATCAACTTATCTTACACGTGTTGTGTTCCAGTCATGGAGGTAACAGAGACAGAACTAAGTCCTGGCCAGTGATTTGATCGTCTTCTGTTATTTCACATTCTTTCAACTTATCTTACACGTGTTGTGTTCCAGTCATGGAGGTAACAGAGACAGAACTAAGTCCTGGCCAGTGATTTGATCGTCTTCTGTTATTTCACATTCTATCAACTTATCTTACACGTGTTGTGTTCCAGTCATGGAGGTAACAGAGACAGAACTAAGTCCTGGCCAGTGATTTTATCGTCTTCTGTTATTTCACATTCTATCAACTTATCTTACACGTGCTGTGTTCCAGCCATGGAGGTAACAGAGACAGAACTAAGTCCTGGCCAGTGATTTGATCGTCTTCTGTTATTTCACATCCTATCAACTTATCATACACGTGTTGTGTTCCAGTCATGGAGGTAACAGAGGAACTAAGTCCTGGCCAGTGATTTGATCGTCTTCTGTTATTTCACATTCTATCAACATATCTTCACGTGTTGTGTTCCAGTGGAGGTAACAGAGACAGAACTAAGTCATGGCGAGTGATTTGATAGTCTTCTGTTATTTCACATTCTATCAACTTATCTTCACGTGTTGTGTTCCAGCCATGGAGGTAACAGAAACAGAACTAAGTACTGGCCAGTGATTTGGTCGTTTTCTGTTATTTCACATTCTATCAACTTATCTTACACGTGTTGTGTTCCAGTCATGGAGGTAACAGAGACAGAACTAAGTCCTGGCCAGTGATTTGATCGTCTTCTGTTATTTCACATTCTATCAACTTATCTTACACGTGTTGTGTTCCAGTCATGGAGGTAACAGAGACAGAACTAAGTCCTGGCCAGTGATTTTATCGTCTTCTGTTATTTCACATTCTATCAACTTATCTTACACGTGCTGTGTTTCAGCCATGGAGGTAACAGAGACAGAACTAAGTCCTGGCCAGTGATTTGATCGTCTTCTGTTATTTCACATCCTATCAACTTATCATACACGTGTTGTGTTCCAGTCATGGAGGTAACAGAGGAAGCCGAGGAGCTGCCCTATTTGGTGACGCGGGAGGACAACACGACCGAATGGAAGCTCCCTATAGACATGGTCTTCAATTCCGGTAACGTGGTGTCCATTGTCACGTACAGCATCCTGTTGATCATCTCATCAGTAGGCAACATTACCGTCCTCATAATCCTCCGGCGCAAGAAAACGAAGAGGTCCAGGATCAACCTCTTGCTCATGCACCTCGCCATCGCCGATCTCTTCGTGAGTTGTCGGCCGATATAGTGCACTACGTCCTTTTTTTTCCCCCGCCTTACAACACCTTTCGGGCTATCTGTATAGTTCCTATGATGGGTTAGAGTTGAACAAGAACGCGTGATCCTGAACAGTAGGATGGTTAGAGTATGTCCACACCTCAATAGAACCCTGTTGGGATTCGAATCCCAACCTCTTTCTCTCTCTATATATATATATATATATATATAATATCTAGCAAGAATGACAGCTGCAGATCTGACTTGACGTATGAATACGTGAAAGTATATACAGTAGCTATTCTAACTGTCTTTTTATGAATATTTTATCGTACAGTATTAACTCTCTTGTTAGACGAATGTGTCCAATCTGTTCCAACAAAGCAATTATGTTTATCCCTGATCGTAGAGAGCCCCGTTCTTGGTCATGAGCGTTGAGACGCTGTGATTTAGACACTTAACCACTTATTATAATATTTGGTTCATAATCCAGTGGGGTCCAAATGTTGTATTTATTTTTTAGAAATCAGTTTAATTGCAAATGATAAGAGGTTCACTATAGTTTTACTAATAGAACCTAATAAAAATACTGTACTTAGCACCTTATGATATATGCAAGACTCACAATAAATAAAAGAAACGGGTTAAGGAAAGATAATTTTAAGAAAAACGCACCACCGTTATCCTGGATAAATGAATGAATAAACCAAAAAGTAAATCACAATACGGAAAATTCCCCCCTCAGTGAAGACAGCAGAGATTCGAACTGAATCCTGATGACAAGGGTCAAAGATGAACATGCCAGTAAATCTCTCTAACAGTGAGCTATAGCCCTGACGGTTGCATTCAGACTCACTAATAGCCTACAGACCTCTTGTGGGCACCTGTAATCCTGCCATCAGACTCACTAATAGCCTACAGACCTCTTGTGAGCACCTGTAATCCTGCCACCAGACTCACTAATAGCCTACAGACCTCTTGTGAGCACCTGTAATCCTGCCACCAGTCTCACTAATAGCCTACAGACCTCTTGCAAGCACCTGTAATCCTGCCATCAGACTCACTAATAGCCTACAGACCTCTTGAGAGCACTTGTAATCCTGCCATCAGACTCACTAATAGCCTACAGACCTCTTGTGGGCACCTGTAATCCTGCCACCAGTCTCACTAATAGCCTACAGACCTCTTGCAAGCACCTGTAATCCTGCCATCAGACTCACTAATAGCCTACAGACCTCTTGCAAGCACCTGTAATCCTGCCATCAGACTCACTAATAGCCTACAGACCTCTTGCAAGCACCTGTAATCCTGCCATCAGACTCACTAATAGCTTACAGACCTCTTGCAAGCACCTGTAATCCTGCCACCAGACTCACTAATAGCCTACAGACCTCTTGTGAGCACCTGTAATCCTGCCATCAGACTCACTAATAGCCTACAGACCTCTTGCGAGCACCTGTAATCCTGCCATCAGACTCACTAATAGCCTACAGACCTCTTGCGAGCACCTGTAATCCTGCCATCAGACTCACTAATAGCCTACAGACCTCTTGAGAGCACCTGTAATCCTGCCATCAGACTCACTAATAGCCTACAGACCTCTTGTGAGCACCTGTAATCCTGCCACCAGTATCACTAATAGCCTACAGACCTCTTGAGAGCACCTGTAATCCTGCCACCAGACTCACTAATAGCTTACAGACCTCTTGCAAGCACCTGTAATCCTGCCATCAGACTCACTAATAGCCTACAGACCTCTTGCAAGCACCTGTAATCCTGCCATCAGACTCACTAATAGCCTACAGACCTCTTTCAAGCACCTGTAATCCTGCCACCAGTCTCACTAATAGCCTACAGACCTCTTGAGAGCACCTGTAATCCTGCCATCAGACTCACTAATAGCCTACAGACCTCTTGCAAGCACCTGTAATCCTGCCACCAGTCTCACTAATAGCCTACAGACCTCTTGCAAGCACCTGTAATCCTGCCATCAGTCTCACTAATAGCCTACAAACCTCTTGTGAGCACCTGTAATCCTGCCACCAGTCTCACTAATAGCCTACAGACCTCTTGCAAGCACCTGTAATCCTGCCATCAGTCTCACTAATAGCCTACAGACCTCTTGAGAGCACCTGTAATCCTGCCACCAGTCGAACTGTTGACACCTGGTTCTTGGTGTGTTCCCAGGTGACGCTGCTGATGATGCCTCTGGAGATAGGATGGAACTTCACCGTGAGTTGGACGGCGAGTGATGCCCTGTGTCGCGTCATGGCTTTCTTCAGGATCTTTGGGCTGTACCTGTCCAGCTTCGTGCTCGTCTGTATCTCCATAGACAGGTGAGACGCGCGGGCGGTCGAGTAGATTATTTGTGTCGGAGTTTGTCCTTGGATAGGGGGGCTATAAGTATGGTAGGATTTTGTTATGAAGGGCCTGCTGGAAGGCCTTCTTTCATATCAGAATCCTACTATAAAACTTACTTCCTATCAAAGCAAATGAGAATTTCAAGTCCAAAATCTAATAAATGTTATAAAGATTTCTACGCTTAAGTTCTCGTAAAATAATATATATATTTTTTCTGACCAGTACAATAATTCCTCAGCTACTCGTATTTTTATCTTTCTACATTTATCCATAAAGTAGGGAAAAAAAACACACACACACACATTATATATATATATATATAAATGAGATAAAATGTTAAAAAATATCACGTGGATTTTGGTCTATAAAGAGCCTTCTAGAAAATACAAACATTTTTCTTTACAGCCAACATTGATACCATTTCTCTATTTAATTAGTGTTATTTTATAGGTATTGATATTATTTATAAAAAGATACAGCTGCAGATAACGTGACTTGACGTATGAATACGTGAAAGTAGATATTGTAACTTTTCTAGCTCTCATTGAAGTCCTTATAATGAAAATTCAACTACATCTTTACGAGTCTTATTTGACTTTATTTTACAGTATTACATACAAAGTAATAACAATAAATCGACTAAACAATAACCATCATCATCGATATATTTCTTTAATTGTTCAATTTGTTCAATTAATATAACTAACGCGCTACTCTCGTGCTATACTAGACTGCCGAAGACGGGGAGATCGGGGTTCGATCCCGGTCAGGTACACTGAGGGTGGTTTTTCCTGGATGATTTTACATTCTCCTTCCATGCAAATGCGGGTGCACTTAATCTTAACGAAACCTTCCTAATACCTAAACCATTAGTGTAATTAGTACATAGGCGTATAACCCGAACGGGTAGTAAGAAGCGATGTTAAAAAAATTATATATATATAAAGGTACGGCACGCCGTACATATTTCTTGCTCTTTTATTCAAACACTGATGAACCATTAACACTAAAATCCCTGCCTAAGATCGATCATAAGATAAGCAAAACGAAATAATATACAGTGTTACAAAACATAATGAAGAAAAGAGCATCACATTTCACCAAAGAGCATAACTTTCCATCGTACTATGTCAACAGATGTTATTTATTTTAATAGGTCTGTCGCCCAAGAACGCGCGACTACCCGAAGTGGTTATACCAATAGCTATTCACGTATTAACCCAACAGTCAAGGGTTAAGAGGGTAATTTATGGAAATTACCCCCCCACATTAGCGTGGAAAGAGGACGGAAAAACTTAAATGATAAATCATATTTGGGAAACAGCCGCAAGTACACCTAGCTTAGTATAAAAACCCCAACTATCACGTAAACGCCAACCAATAGTAATGAGAGTATAACGCTTTAAACAACGTGGTCACCAGTACGGGTCACATTAAAACAAAAATCCTTCAAATCTATTTATGTAAATAAATCAATCAACTAAAGGGAGATTGTGAGTGGAAATGTCTGTATTATTTGTCTCTGTCTTGTTAGTGGAGGTGGTCTCCCCTAGCGCACTGTTATAATAGCGCCACTGAGTCGTGCTCGAGTTCCTGTCATCCATCATCACTCATTGATCCTAATTGGGCATTGACCCCATGACCTTCCCTTTCTCTCTCTCTCACACACACATACAATTCGCAGGTACATTAAGAACACAGTTGGAACGACCGTTCAGAAAATTCAAACATTAATTTTGCACTCGACATTGATTGATAAATTATAACACTTGAGTGTATTGTTAGTATTATATTATTATTCATTATTATGTGTTCTGTCTTACGACGGATCCATTGCTTTTGTCAGTGAACTTAGACCGCCAATGCATCCCGTTCTCTGCCGCCTTCAGCTCCCAGAATTTTCTTCTGTCCTCCAAGTCATCCAATATTTGAATCCTCTTTCTTCTTAAGCTCCTCTTTCGTTATTGTATAGGAATTATCTATCAAACGTGACAGCTACAGCCGTATGGATTTATGAAATGATTTTAATAAAGTGTGTAATTTTTCCGATGCAGCGCCGACTTTATCGTCTAAAATAAGACATATTTTCTAAGGTAAAACAACAGTGACGGATTTGGCCACACGAATAATGTGCCCGACTCTCAATCCAGGGGGAACTTGGTTCTGTGCTTGCGGGTGTGGTAGGGAAACTTTATTCAGTGATTTTTAACATTCAAACGGACACCATTCTGTTTTAGATCAGGTGTTTTATATACTTAAACAATAGTGTTCATTTTTTACCTGCCAGATTCAAAGTACATTAGGCTGAAAATATTTTAAGTTCAAAGTATCCATGGTTCAATTATACCGGGCTCAAATTATCTCAAGTTAAAAGTAGCCTAGACTCAAATTATTTATCAGGTTTCAAGTATCCCAGGCTCAAATATCCCAAGTTCTAAGTATTCTATACTCAAAGTATCCCAGGTTTACAAAGTACCCGGTGTTAAAGTAGTAATACTTCAGAATCAAAGTACCCCATGTTATCAAAGTACCCCATGTTTTTCAAAGTACTCCATGTTCAAAGTATACCGTCATCAATTCCATAATATTAGAAGGTAGTCTTGGGTGCATCAGGCTTGACAATATTCCCTGAGGCCCTCCCAGTGAAGGTTGTGCGAATCCTGGTTCAACTTATCAGTCACGAGATGACCGTCTCTTAAATCTCTTTGACCCGTGACTAGACGAAGCGGGGCCTTGACCCTTCTTATCTGTCCACCGAAACTAGGACACGACTGTAGGACTACATTAGATTGGTTGGTTCTTGCTTCCTCCTTACTTTCAAGAATCTGGAAATATTATTGTAGATACTTCTTAACTTTACAAAAGACTGAGTAATGTCCGGTCAATGTTTCATACACCTGTTAATATAAATAACTTTTACTAGCACCGCGTCTTACTACCCGTTCCGGTTATACGCTTACGAACTAATTACACTGAAGGTTTTAGGGATTTGGAAGGTTATATTTAGAAGAAGTGTACCCGCATTTGCGTGGAGGGAGAATGGAGAACCATTTTGGGGAAAACCACCGTCAGAACATTTGATCGAGATTAGAACCCCGATCTCCCCGTTATTGGGAGACCAGTTTAATACGAGAGTAACGCCTTAGACCTTTTTGTACCGTAGAACACATTCAAGACTAACTAACATTAGTGCGGTGGGCACCATTTACTTTTTCAAGGCAAATTTATAGTTGGACATAAATAGTGCAAATAACCATACAAAAAACATATATTATTCCAAAAAAGCGTGAGCTTATAATATAGAATGTATTTTTTATATTCTTATATAAAATAACGCAAATGATCCAGATGCAAAGTTTTTCGTTTTAGCACCACGTCTTACTACGCGTTCGGTTTATAGGCTAAGGCAAGTCTTAACTTATATAAACAGTTTTTATCAAACTAAAAGTCAATGTGATCTTTGGCCCTGACAATTCATCGGATAGTATTTCATAATTCGGAGCATAGGATGATTTCGTAAATAACCAACGAGATGTTCTTCACTAAGTTGAGATCTGTATTTTGATTTTGCGATATTCATGGTCAAAAACAACAATTCGCATTTGAACGCAAAACACGATTTAATCTTGTACGCTGCACTTTTCAAGAAAGGAAACATTTTTCTGTCAAGCAAATTCCAAAAGTTCTTATCTTTTATATAGGATTTTAGCACAATGTCGTTCTGAAGATCCAACATCTCTAGCTCCAGTTATTCTACTCTTACTTGAATAGGTCTTGCAATGGATGCAGCTATTTCTGTTATATTTAATTGTTAAGCTGTGATAAAAAAAAGTCGGGCACATGAAAAAGGGTCAGAGGGCACCATGATCCCCACAATTATTATTATTATTATTATGATTGCACCGCGTCTTACTACCCGTTCGGGTTATACGCACTTACGCTAATGTGTAATGATAGGGTGATTGTGAGATGAAATGGAGGACCTACAGTTTAACGTGGAATCCGAACCACGGTGGAGGCCTGGCATTCCTCACATTCACAAGTTGTGATTAATACACATCTTTCAGAGTGAAGGAAGGGTTTGGCAATCAGATAATCTGTGCCGGACCGAGGAGATCCCCACAAGCATATGTTGGGGACCCCTGCCTTATACCATTCGGTTTAAAATATTCCTAACTTAAAAGTTTTGAAAGGCAATGTATTGTAGAAAAGCAGGCAGGCACTTTGATCTGATCCAAGGTCTATTGATATTTCGTTCTTTCTCTCAGAGATCGGATGGCCTTGAACAACAAAGTTTAGCCCTGCACAATAGTGATAAATTGCCGACACCAAAGAACAGAGGTGTTGTGTTATATTGCATTTGGGGAAGACAAACATTCATATTACATCCAGCCGAGGTACGATTTGATGTGAATTTTTTTTTTACAAGAAAATGTTATTTGTGATAAAATTAATAATTTAGTTTTAATATATAAGCTTATTTATTGAGAGCTTCACAAAGCTGTCACTCTAACATCACTGGTTGGTATTACAGACCTTCATAAGACCCGACCAGGATTCAAACCCTGATCTCCCGGTCTTCAGCATGCCAGTCCAACTCAAGAGTAACGCCTTAAACCATTAGGCCACTGAAGCGGATCTAGATAGCTGAACTAATGGAGTAGTCAGTAGAGGATGAGAATTATTGACGTGTTTTCCGAATTTGGGTGAGGGGAGAGTGAAAAATTTTAACATAAAAAAACCCACTTCAGTACAACCAGCCGAGTTTCGCGGCCCTACCTCCTCGCCACAGGCAAACCATACTATACGATACTGCCACCTTTGTCCATGTGCCCACCGATATGGGTCTCTTTATCCAGAGAATGTAGATGTTACAAGGTCTGGCCATAGGGACAATTGAGCCCATACAAACGTTTATGGAAACGCCCCAACATCTTCACAGAGATCCACGGATAAAATAAAATGGAGAGAGAGTGGAAGGGATGGTAAAAAAAATATAATTTGTATCGATCGTAAAAATTAAATATTTTAGATCTAAATTCAAAACGTTGACCTATGAGGAGAAAAGCCTTAAAACCTCTTTTAGGGATTATAACCAACCATCCCTTACTTCACAATATGGCCTACACCACTGTTCTCTAATCAACGTTAGCTCCACTGAGTATTGAACATCCATCATAAGTCAGGTCTAGCATCAGGCACTCCAGGTATTGTCCACGATATGTAGTGTCTACTATCAGGCACTCCAGGTATTGTACACGATATGTTATTGTCTACTATCAGGCACTCCAGATATTGTCTACCATATGTAGTGTCTACTATCAGGCACTCCAGGTATTGTACACGATATGTTATTGTCTACTATCAGGCACTCCAGATATTGTACACGATATGTTATTGTCTACTATCAGGCACTCCAGGTATTGTACACGATATGTTATTGTCTACTATCAGGCACTCCAGGTATTGTACACGATATGTTATTGTCTACTATCAGGCACTCCAGATATTGTACACGATATGTTATTGTCTACTATCAGGCACTCCAGATATTGTACACGATATGTTATTGTCTACTATCAGGCACTCCAGGTATTGTCCACGATATGTAATGTCTACTATCAGGCACTCCAGGTATTGTACACGATATGTTATTGTCTACTATCAGGCACTCCAGATATTGTACACGATATGTTATTGTCTACTATCAGGCACTCCAGATATTGTACACGATATGTTATTGTCTACTATCAGGCACTCCAGATATTGTACACGATATGTTATTGTCTACTATCAGGCACTCCAGATATTGTACACGATATGTTATTGTCTACTATCAGGCACTCCAGATATTGTACACGATATGTTATTGTCTACTATCAGGCACTCCAGGTATTGTCCACGATATGTTATTGTCTACTATCAGGCACTCCAGGTATTGTACACGATATGTTATTGTCTACTATCAGGCACTCCAGATATTGTACACGATATGTTATTGTCTACTATCAGGCACTCCAGATATTGTACACGATATGTTATTGTCTACTATCAGGCACTCCAGATATTGTACACGATATGTTATTGTCTACTATCAGGCACTCCAGATATTGTACACGATATGTTATTGTCTACTATCAGGCACTCCAGATATTGTACACGATATGTTATTGTCTACTATCAGGCACTCCAGGTATTGTACACGATATATTATTGTCTACTATCAGGCACTCCAGATATTGTACACGATATGTTATTGTCTACTATCAGGCACTCCAGATATTGTACACGATATGTTATTGTCTACTATCAGGCACTCCAGGTATTGTACACGATATGTTATTGTCTACTATCAGGCACTCCAGGTATTGTACACGATATGTTATTGTCTACTATCAGCCACTCCAGGTATTGTACACGATATGTTATTGTCTACTATCAGGCACTCCAGATATTGTCTACCATATGTAGTGTCTACTATCAGGCACTCCAGGTATTGTACACGATATGTTATTGTCTACTATCAGGCACTCCAGGTATTGTCTACCATATGTAGTATCTACTATCAGGCACTCCAGGTATTGTACACGATATGTTATTGTCTACTATCAGGCACTCCAGGTATTGTACACGATATGTTATTGTCTACTATCAGGCACTCCAGGTATTGTCTACCATATGTATTGTCTACTATCAGGCACTCCAGGTATTGTACACGATATGTTATTGTCTACTATCAGGCACTCCAGGTATTGTACACGATATGTTATTGTCTACTATCAGGCACTCCAGGTTTATGTATGTGTTCCAGGTACTACGCTGTATTGAAGCCTATGGCTCTCCATGGCGTGGATCGTAGAGCTCGCATCATGCTGACAGTGGCTTGGGTGCTGTCCATCATCTCTAGCGCCCCACAGGTGGGAAACCTCTCACACTCGTAACTTGACGTTGTTGCCCTGGATCACACAAAATGTTGTGTTGTGTCGTTAGAGTGATCAATCAATATACAAGATAACCAAGATCGATATCAGTCGCTGTCTATTTTAATTTACTACCCTTCTTACCAATTACTGTCATTAAAAATAGAAAATTAATACTTTTAAAATCTATAACGGCTTTATCTTAACATGAGCAATCAGACAAAACAATCAGAGTCCATGACGTTAGTTTACCACCAATGAAAGAGAGTTAATCCATTTCTAAACAAATTCATTTTTTTCTACACCAGGAATCGAACCTGAACACTTATAATTATAAGCAGGTATACTCTTTAACGATTGAACAAAGCTCTTGGAAGGCACTTTAGTTGAGTGTATGAGATTAATCGTATACTTGACATGGTTTTGTTTAAAAAGTATCCGGGCAACAATTCCACAGCGTTAGCCCGCAATAGAGCTATACCGACCAAGCGGTCACCAATATTAGCGATGACATTGCCAACATTTGCGGATATAGGGTGTAATGTGGTCAGCACAAATCCTCCGACCCTTTATCCCGGTTTTTTGAACCAAAGCTGCTACTTATTTATTGAAGTAGCTCCTCATTCGTCCCCACGAGGTCGAGTTTGACTTCCTTCTAGACCTATTGCTTCACAGATAAATTTTGGAAGCGCTGTAAAACGAGCCCAGGACCTCTGGATCAGTAGCCAGGAATTCTGACCACTAGACCACAGAGGCGGTCACTCGTTTCTATTACCATTTATAAAATAATATAAACAAACTAAACTTTCATTGTTTAAAAAAAAATGAAACTTATATTGTTGTGAATATTGATAATGAATTTGTTTCCTGTCGACTTTGGAGATCTTTGGGTAAAGTGCTCACCTCAAGACCTGATGTTCGCGGGTTCAAACCTGTTAGGGGTGGACGGATTTTTCTTGAGCGATAAAAATACGCAGCACAACTTTCGGAGGGGAAGTAAAGCCATCAGCTCCATGTTGAATGTGGCATGTGAAAATATCTTCCCCGGCAAAATTGATAGGCCATTTCTCTTTTGCTCATAGAAAATTCTTTTGTGCTGATATAACTAGTCGGTTCAGAAAGTGTACGTAAAGTAACCAAAATTGTCCTCCCGGGGCACGTGCCCTCCCCTAGCTATATCACTGCTTCCAGACGACTAGTTAGTTAACCATTCAACCACGGGGATGACTGAACATGTCCATGATACAGAGTCCGTAGAAATTGAAGAAACTTTCATGATCTTGCACACAGTTACCAAACAATGGTTACTCGAGAGGTCACACAGGTACAGAGTATGTAGACGTGGATTGTTTATTCGGCGGGACAGTTTTTTTTTAATGATTTGTTTGTTCCGCTGCCCCCAGATCGTGCTGTTCCACGTGGAGCCCCACAGTAAGGTGTCTTGGTACGTACAATGCGTCACCTTCCACTCGTTCCCATCCAAGACCCAGGAGCTGACCTACCTCGTGTTCGGGATGGCTATGATGTACGGCATACCCCTCCTGGTCATCATCTTCACCTATGTCTCTATCCTGCTGGAGATCTACCGGCGCTCCAGGCAGACCACCACAGGTCAGTTGGCAGGCCTGGATCTTTACAGTGGAGGGCTATAGTCCAATTATCTTATGAATAACTGTCTGGAATGCCTGTTTTCCTAATATAATCCTACTTTAGTAGAGTTTTTGTTGGGGAAAAAAGTCTTTCAAAAGAGTGTTATAAGCAAATCGGGCTATCCCAGTGACACGTCCATACATTACTTTGGAGGGTAGGGGGGGTATTGAAGCTAACACTACAATTCAGCTCAACATATTGTAAGATTCTGGAATGCAGAAATTCTGTTTTAGGTCACATTGATTGCATTTTAATATATTATCGATATTGTCAACCAGCCCATCACCTGACTTGACACACAAATATATAAAGAAATATTAGTAACTTTTTAAATGTCAAAAAGGCCCCTTACACTTTTGGTGGTCGAATGGTCCAAGACGTCATTCTCACAGTAGACTGGACTGCCAATGACGAGATCAGGGTTTAAATCCTGGTCAGGTCTATTGAGGGTGGTTTCCCACTCTCACTCCACACAAATGCAGGTACAGTTTCTCTTGACTAAACCTTTATAACCATCAAATTTTAGTGTAATTAGTAGATAAGCTTATAACCCGGACAGATACTAAGACACTGTGCAAAAAAATAATAATTACATTTAATTATTATTATTATTATTATTAGCACCGCGTCTTACTACCCGTTCGGGTTATACGCACTTACGCTAAGTGCAATGTATGGTGATTGTGAGATGAAATGGAGGACCTACAGTTTAACGTGGAATCCGAACCACGGTAGAGGCCTGGCAATTACATTTAATCATCAGTGTAGATATTATGTTTAAAAGTTATATATTTGGTGTTTTTTCAGACACTTTTTGTCATTTTGACCTGAGCTAAACTGAATAAAGTTACCACTGTGATATATTGTTTCAGACACATTTCGACGGTCCAGTCTGGGCTACCTGGGTAAAGCAAAAGTGCGCACCCTCAAGATGACTATAATCATAGTCCTTGTGTTCATAATCTGCTGGACTCCCTACTACATCATGTGTGTGTGGTGAGTAGTATAATTATCATACCAACCTTTCGTACCAGGTATCCTGTATTACTAGGTCCAATAGTCTATGAGACTATAGAAATACTTGATAATTCTGATTCAAGAGTGAGGACGATGTAATCTTTTATAATTTTATATTTAAGGTCATTTTAAGAAATCAAGATGCAAATAATAATACAATATCAACAACTTTATCAGCATTCTAAGTAGCTTGGAACTATCTACTGTCAACATGTAGTTTCAATTAAATGCCAATTATTAATTGCTAAAAGAGCAAAGCAAACTCTTTACATGAAAAATCAAGGTTTAGTCCTAACAGCATGCAATGGTGTTTGTTCTTTCAATTTGTCACTTTACAAGGAGAATCCTGGCGGGTTCTTAAAAAAAAAAAATCTTGTTTTATTGGCATAGAAAAGTAATTAAAACATGAACAAATTATACATTTCAAGTTTATGTTTTTGTTACACTTCATATGCATTTTATAAATACACATTCTAAGAATTTAATAAATTATATTCTTGTTAAAACCAAAATACTTTTATCTGCGATTAAAAAGTTACTAAATCTATTTTTGTGTATTTATGGCAAGGTGTGTGTCCTGGAGGTGTTTTTCTTTTAACAGATGGCATCAATTTTAACAACTGAAAGATAAATAAAGGATTTTGTGTCTTGTTGGATACTTTAAATTTGGTTTTTATATCTTCTATAAGGCTCTGCATATACTCGATTATTTTAGTTTTTATTCCCACCCTATCTCAGTACCTGTTTGGAAGGCATATATTAATCACTCTAATGGATTAGGAATAAGAAAGGTCGAATTTCAGAGGAATTGTCACATTGAATTTGCATTTGTCTGGAAGGAGTGTGAAACCATAAAAAAACAAAAAAAAACCCCACCTTTTGTCGACCCTACTCAAATTAGAACCACAATATTCCAGTCACCGATTATTCAATCCGACATTAGAACGATGTGTCAGATCACAAAATAACTGATGAGTGTGACATTTCAATGTATCTCCCAGATAGCGCACTAGTTGTACAACTGTTTGTATGTCTGCAGGTACTGGAGCGACATCAAATCAGCCAAAAAGGTAGACCAATGGATCCAAAAGTTCCTCTTCCTCTTTGCAAGCACCAACTCGTGCATGAACCCCATCGTATATGGTGCATTCAACATCCGCCGGCGCGGGGCCACTGTAAGTGGCACCACCACTGAGGGGCAGGTGAGAGACAGGCTAAGCACCTTCTCATCAACAGGTGCGGACCACCGCCCATCTTCTTCCATACGCCTTGTCCATTTCCACTCCTTGCAGCTCATCAAGACCGGCTGAGTTGGTGAGGTCCTTAGTATCACCTTCTTACTGGCGTCCTACGTCTAAGCACCCTCACCCACTAAGTAGCTTACATTTGTATGATATGAATCACATTATAGCGCAAGTTTAAGAATCGAAATAGCTTCTCAATGAAGGGTTGCGGTTAAACAGCATTCTTAACACGTGATTTTTTTAAACTTGTGCCAAAACTTGAATTTTTATACTTAAAAAATTTACATTCACTTTTCTCTGATCAAATAAATCTTGGTTTATTATTTTGATTCCGGAAACAATTGATAATATACTTTTTATAAATCATTTAAGAAAGGTGATCAATGGCCTTGTAAAAAAAAAAAAATAAATAATAATAATAATAATAATAATAATAATATAAAATCCTCAAAGGTGTGTTGAATGTGATACAATTGTTTTTACTGAAATTTTAAGAATTACAAGTATTTTTTACCTCAGTGCAAACCCTTAGGTTTCTACTAGGGGTCTGCGAACTTGGGTTTTTTCATTTGAGTCGAGTATTACAAAAAGCTCCCAGGTATATACCAGTCGAAACGAACATAAAATTTAACTACCACATCTTTAAAATGCAAGATTTAAAAAATATTTGACCACACATATTCTTAAAATACGAATGACACTCAGTTTTATAGATATTAAATACTTCTTAAGGAAAAAAGTTTAAAAATTGATATATTGGTTTTAAATTAGAAATAACACTTTTAAAAACATGATTTAAAAATAAGAACAACACTCATATGTCTTTTTAAATATTAAAATTACACTAACAATTATAAAAAGAGTTTATAAATTGATGATTTAATGAGCTTATATTTTCCCAAAATATGCATTCGTGAATTCATCTTCCCTAAAAGAAAACTGAAGAATCATAAGCAATTAGAAATTTGCCATATTTTGTTTATTAGTCCTTAATGTACAAATGTATTAATCACGCATGATTATTTCCTTTGTTCCAATTCTATTTTTCTGTGCTCAATTATGCATGCACCTTGGTAGAAATTATCTTATCACAAAATTTATTTCAATTCAACTTTTGATGCCAATAAAAGTTGATGTTCATACTTTAAAGTGAAAAATTAGATGGTTAGAATATTATTTCTAGCAGACTATATGAATAGTAAATCCTTTTTTTTTTGTTCAAATGTGGTAGATTTGGTAAAATATTTATTGCAAGGTTAATCAACACTGATTTTAATAAGTTAACCAACATAATTCTATTACTAAATAGTAACTAATGATAGTTTTGTAGTTGAACATATTTTAGAAGTTTTAAATGTCTTAAGTTCGAAAACAATCAATATGTATTCTAAATCTTACATTTTAAATTCAAATGAAATTATAATTGTAGAAATGGACCAAGTAAAAATATTATTTATTCAATTTTTTCAAGATCTATTTAGCTATTATTATTTTTAGTGCCTTGGCATGGCACTGCAACTTCAGTCTAAGATAATTCGAAATGGACGACAATATCGAAAAGTTTACCTGCAGAAAGTAGTTTTAGGGCTCTATTACGTTTTTAATGTAAAATTTTATATTAATTTTACAAATCTGTTAAGTTACCAAATGATTTATAAGTGAAACTACCGATATCTATATTAAATAGCCTATACTTACCACTGCATTTTAAAAATTGATCTAAATGTATATCAAGAGGAAGCTTTAAAATGACAAGCCTACAATACTTTTGATCTGGCGTATGAGTTTTAATGACAAGCTCGGCTTGAAGCTCAAAATCTGTGTGCTCGCAGAGTCCTAAGTTTTACTTATCCATAGACACAGATAAACATTTTAGTAATCATGGAGACCCATCAGATAATTAATTACTATTAAAAGTGACTCATAAAAACCTGCATCGTCTTCTTCTCCTTCTTTCACCTATTTTATGTTACTAAGCATGAAACTATGTGTACCAAGTCTTATGTTATGTGTACTAAGGAAACAAGATAGTTCAAGGCCAAATGTTATATTTTTGCTACATTTTGATAAAAATTAAACAGTTTTAATTGTTTAGTATATTTTCAATTTTGTTATTGTTTTTAGTTTGCAAAATTGGGAACTATGACTACTAAATTTTCACAGGAAATAAAAGACATTATTTTGTATATTAATATAGTATTTACTAAATTTGTCATTTGCTTTATTAGGTAAATAAAATATAACATTTTTAATTGAACCATTTAGGATTTAAAAAATGATGTTCTGTAAGATTTAATTATGATTTTTCAATTTTCAATTTGAAAACTTTATTTACTTAGTTACTTTGAATCCTGATAGTTTTAAGACTTTTTTCTCTATGTTATAATAAGTGTGTAAAACGAAAACTTACTGTCAAAATGTCACTCATTATTGGGTAATTTGGTCTAGGTGATTGAAATCAATGCCAATATTCATCTCATGATTCATACCAAATTATCTTAAATTATAATAAACCTCAATATTGTTGCTAATCATATTCTAAAATATAAACGAATAAGAAGCATGTTTAGAATGAATCACATAATGTGTTTTGATCAGTGTAGTGGAGTGTTGCCAGGTTAACCAGAGTTAGTTTAAGGGTGTATGGCCCAAAATTAATAATATAATAATTATATATATATAATTAATAATATAATAATTATATATATATAATTAATAATATAATAATTATATTAGTAGGTCTTCTTAAACCAAACTTGGATCAGTGCATTAAATATAGATAAATTGTATATTTTAAGCAGTGTTTACTCGAAGTGTGAAATTTTGACATCTAATGCAACAATTTTTAGAAAAACCAAATGATGAAAAGATTTCATATTTGGAATGTTATAAATACTTGAGGTGGTTTATTAATTGAAATAAATATTATTTCAATTAACCTTCAATTAAATTGCGTAAAAAATGGCAAAATAAATGCTATTTTCAATTACTTTTTTTGTATATTTAAACGTGTGTAATAAATGGTAGAAGTAAATCAATCAATGCCGACTTCTTTTAACTTTATAATGGTAATTAATTCACATTAATATTCAATTGAAGCTCTTGCAAACTGATAAAGCTGAAGTGCTTCATATTTTGCCCCTGAATTTTGAAAATATATTTGATACAACCCCGCAATAGCCGAAACAGACCGGCCTGATTAGAGTAGGGCAGACAACTTATCCCTTCTCACTCCAAGTCACTAGCCATCTGTCCTTAAAACCATAAATCTGTCGCCAAGGTTTGGGCATGTTTGTAAAGCTTATCACCCTGAACATCACCATTTTTTAGAGATTGTTACCTGGCTCTCCATGGTTTTCAAGTCAGTGTGACATGTGTGACAATGATGAAAGGATTTTTTTCAGTGTGGCTGAGTGTAACTGTATTTAATGACTTTAGGGATGTGTGAAGTGTAATAATAGTGGAAAAAACTATTTTTATTATTTTAAAAAATTGCCCCACTAAAGTTTAAAAATAGCAGAAGAGATGTAAAGGGTAAAAGGCATAAGCATTCCAAGGCAATGAAACGCTTTTACGAAGAAATTCGGAAAGCCCAAACCGCTAATAAGTTGGTGAAATCACTTCAAACCTATATTAAGTTATCAAACTTAAATAATTAACTTTAAAAAAAAAATTTTTTGAAATCTGGAACCAAATCCTGAACCTCCAACTTAGCATGTCAATATCTTACCACTGAGCTATCTAGGGCTAATCCTGTGTTAGGGTCATTTATCACTCATATTTTAAGTGTTAGTTGGTAATAGATGTGTAAAATCGTCGACCATTTAATAACAATCAGAAACACACTCCATCATTGATCCATGGTAGCTTTATGCTGCCATTTGAACAATTTTTATTAATTTTAAATGATTTCTTGGATATAATTTGTAAAAGGTGAAGTCACCAACTTTTATTTAGCTGCGGACCACATAAATGTTTTACCAAGACGCTGTAAACCACTTATTAACTATTTAGCGAATTTTTTTTAAGTATGATCTTGAACAAAGAATACAGCCTGAGCCGTTAATGTGCTGTTGCAACAATTGTGGCAGTATGTTAAATAAATAAAGATAGATTACTTTTTATTCATATTAGCTATGAGATTAAATTTGTAGGTTAATATATATGTTACTTTTTACCTTCTCACACATCTCTAGTTGAGAAAAAATATAAATTGTCAAAAAAAAAAAAAATCAAACTCGAGATTTTTATGGATGTCGATGTTTCATGACCTCCTGAATACGAAAAAGTGTATTTGTTTAAAATAACGTCAGTCTTTAGCTCTGACTAGAGAGGAAACTATTTTACCTAAATGGGATAAAACTTGGGGCATGGGGTTTTCATAAGGTTTCTCAGAGGTTTTTTTAATATAATCCATCTAGATATCATATTCTAAAAATTGAAATTCCTGAATAGCTCAGTGGTTAGAACATTGACATACTAAGCCAAAGGTCCCGGGTTCAATTCCCGTGTCGGATGTCATTTTTCAATTTTAAAAATTTCCTATTTTAACTTTATTATTTGGGGTTCAATGTCTGACACTAAAAAGAGTAAACGGAGGTCATAAAACTAAACAAATTAATTACTAAATAGCCCTATGGACGTCACTCGCAAAATTATTAGCTGGCTAGATCACGTGACACACTTTATGTAACGTTCACTTAAAGTTGATCGTGATTCCGGCATCAGGGTAAATAGAGTGTACTTACAAATAAATATTTGTATGATTGGTCGAATGGGGACCAAGTGGGTGAGAATATATCACAGGTACAGTTTAAGCAAGCTCTTATTACTGAGGCAACAGTCCACAGACCTAAGATTATTAAAATATATTTTTTTAACCCCTAGTATTTAGCTCAAACCTTTTTAAAAATTCAAACAATTATCTAGCATATTTTCTTATATATAAGACCCTTTTTTTCTTTGCTTATTTTATTTCTGAAAAATATGCATACATCAAAAATGAGAATGGAATAAAAATTCAAATAATTAATTAACCTATAATTTGAATTTGGCCACAACTGCATCTATATAATAACAAGTAGCTTGATAATACTGTTAATACAATGGTTGGTTTGGTCGCAGCAGAACGGTCATCTCCCACACAATGGTACAGAGCGTGCCAGGCACATCGAAAACTGGAAGAAGAAAACGGAAGCTGTTCGTCGAGACGTCCTTCTCAGCTGCGTTTTCAGACCAGAGACGAAGGAAATAGTGAAAAGATAACGTCCAGCATGTAATGCATCTGAACATAAGATTCATTCCGCACTTAAGTTCTGTGGGGCAACTTCCTTGTGACATTCCTCTTATTTTGTTCCATAAAATGGCAGTTTATATTTGCATTCAATTTCAAATACACAGAGCATTTAATATTAAAGATGTGTTTATACTGTGGCTGTGTGTTCTACCTTAATTATAAATAGTCAGAATATTTTGTACAAATTATATTTTTGTGTAAACACTAGAGTAGCTCATGGTAATCATTTACATTAAAACTTAATCAAATATCTTAATTAATGATTTGATAACGTATTTATTTAGTTTTTGGTGTAGTTCCACCAACTATTTTACAAATTTAAATTGTTAAGATCAATAAAAAAGGGATTTAAGATTAATAACGTTTTGTTATCATTAGACAATATTTTACTGCACCTTAGTGTAGCTATTAGCAACTCATTCTTGCATAATGCTAGGGCAAATACAATAACCACTACTAAGACCATCAATTTACCACTTAGTGAAGGTTTATGTAGCCAATAGCACGTATAATGAAACAAACCTAAAAAGTCAAAATCGTCCCATGTTCATTTTATTAATCACAGGACTATAATTTTCACAAGACTCACATTTTCAGAGAATTGTACTAAAATGAAAATGTGCAAACATTAAAGTGTTTACTATCATCTGGGCCTTTCTTTGATATTTTGCACTAAAATATGACTTTTTCATGTTATAAAAGAAATGTGATTTAAAACTTATGACTAGGTAATGATTCAAAAATCTGTAATGTTTGTTTATAATTTAAAAATAGTTTCAGTTCAAATATGGACTAGTACAAATGAAATAAAATAGTTACCATGGGGTATTGTTGTCATTAATAGTAAATTTTTTTTTGCTTTTATGTAAGTTAAATATATTTTGTAGTGTAGCATACTAATTCAAAAGAAATTTGAAGTTATACTACATAGTTAGCTATATTTTTCAATTTTGTGTCAGAGGCCAGTTTAATCACTCTCTTGGGAAAACAGTTTATTTCTTAACCTTAACGTTGCACAAATGAACTTGTTCAATAAAATGAATTTTTTTTATTGGAAAATATTCCTAATCCTGAATTTTACTTTGGAAGTTAATGATAAAAGGAAAAGAGGTTTTACGTAGAAGAGCTATACTATATTTCCAAAGTTAATTGGTGGTGCTTTAAAAAAGACTTGCACCCCCAAACACTATAAATTATACAGGTTTTGTTAAAATTAAGTTAACACTTAAATGGAAAAAAAATATTGTAATCAAATCAACATTTATTGTAGTGTTTACATTGAATATTATGTCTGTACAGTCTCAACTTCTTGTCTATTGATATCATCACACATTAGGAAAGAATTGGAAGTAGCATTTAACACCCTAACACAAATTTCTCTGGGGAAAGATGTTACCACATTCATAACGCTTTCCTTGAATTCACTGATATTCCAAACTTTCATGCTGTACACTTTCTCGTTCAGCATACCCCTCGATCAGAAGTCACAGTGTGTCAAATCACGGGAGTATGGAGGTCACTCAAAGTCCAACATCTTCCTAACATTCTTCACTAAATTGTGTTAACTAGGAAATCACAAACATTATGGACAAAATAAACAGGTGCAACGTCCTGTTGAAAATATCCCGCAAGTGTATTATCATTATAAGTTTATCGATAATGTAGGACTTACATATGCAAGCTGTATTAGGAACTTCACTGTTGGGGGTGTCAAATAAAGGAACTTTCTGTGGACTATGGTTGGAGAACGAAACTCTTCCATTAAGCTTGCCACTACAATTATTTTTTCTAGTGTTAACGTTTCTCTTATTATATCCAAGAAAAAAATTAAATTAAATATTTTATTCCATTTAAGTGTTAACATAAGTTTGACATACCTGTATTAACCTGGTCACAAACATTAACACTTACCATATTTTACTATACATGTTTATTTGTGTATTGGGTATTTCTAGTCCAATTAATGTATATTTGCATTAATTTTTTTTAGCATGAATGTATTGTAAAACTCATAAAAAACTGTTTTAATGAATGTGATAAAAATTGTTTTTAATTGTATCCAAACATATTGTGATATCCTGAATTAAAATATTCTAGCACATGTATATGTCAATATTTGTTAATAAAATTTTTTTTTAATCATAGCGTGAATTTAATTTAGGCCTACTTTATAAAACATACCAGGAATGGTAGATATTTTTGTTATTTGTGTGTTCAAATGAATTGAGATTGATGTTTCAATGTCTGGTTTTGTGGAGGTTGAATTAATATGTTGTTATAAATATACTTTTGTCTGTTACAACGTTTTATCATAATATAACTTGATTTTAAGAATGTCAAAAAAAAAAAAAAACCACACCATAAAAAGTATAACGCTCAATAACTAAAATTATATTGATATTAGATAAAATATGCATACAGATAAGATTGAAATGTAGCCTGTCAGAAATGTCTACCACACTATCGGTGGTACTTGAAAAAAGTAATTTATTCATGGAGAATGTACTTTTAATAACATGGAATAAAAAATAAAAACACAAAAATTATCATTTCACCATGAAACATCATGATATACAGAGAACAATGAAATTTTTGTTTGCAAATGAATGGTTTAAATTAGAGATGTCAAACTCACTTTGTTAATACCCTCAATTCTTACTAGTTTTAAAGAGAAATATTGTTGGTATGTAAACAAAGGAAAAATTGCGCCCGATGGCCACACAACAAAACACATAATTATGTAAGTTTCGGGGTAAATCAGTCCCCTTCTTCTATTACCAAATACATAATAAAATCCGGACACCCCCTGGTCTCAACCTTAGATACCTTTTCGCCTTTTCTACCAAGCAAGCCTATTCACACCAGTCAGTAATTTTTACATTAACAATAATAACAGACAATATAATTTAATAATTATATAATCAAATATATAATATAAACACAACATTCTATCCATCTACCAAGAATGCTGCCTTAGTCCAGTCTGTGTTTTACTCCCGTCTGCTGAAGAAGGGGACTGATGTACCCCAAAAATTACATAATTATGTGTTTTGTTGTGAACTTTTGAGGCCTATAATTTTCTGAAAAATGTTTAGGCCTTGCCCTTCTATCCTCCTTTAAATGTTTAATTTAATATGGTATCAAGATGTAGCAGTTATGGACTAAACGCTATAGGTCTACTTACCATTTAATGGGCTGTGTTATGGGCCATGGACAATCTCTCCAAGTTGGCCATTCGGAGTGATTGTTTGGACATACATCATGATCAACCTGACGTGGTTGTGGATAAACAAAGACTAAATGAAACAATCAGGGCAGTGGATCCACGAGAGCTCGGTTCTACATCATGTGATTTGTTATCCTCTCCTTCTCGAACATGTGTTTTGCCTTCTTCCCATTGGTTCTTGTCACCCAGTTAGAGGATTTATTACCCTTTATGGGCTAGTTTTAGGTCAGGCAGACATTGCTTGACACTATATATGGGCTGGTTTTAGTCTGTGAAGACACACTTGGTTCTAGGTGGGGGAGCCATCCTTCTGGTAAATAATGTTGTTTGCGCTTCATGCAACGATAGTTCGGACAAGGCCACCTTTAATCATGTCAATTTTGCTTTTTTTTTTTTGCGCTTCACACACCGATTGTTGAGATGGCGGGGCTGCATTTATATTGTTTGCACTTATTACTTATTTGTTTAAGGGGGTATTATGCCATTGTTAATCACATCAATTTAAGTTTTGCTTGTGCTTCATGCAATGATGGTCGAGATAGTGAGGCCAGCTTTGATTTGTTTATATTTCTTGCTTGGTTCTTTAAGGGGGTGTCATGCCATGTTTAATCTAATTAGTTTAGTTAATTCTTGCGCTAAATGCAATTTATTTTGGATGTTGCTACCTTCATACAATTTTTATGCCACGGACTTACACAGAGACTAGTATATTTTTGGGATTTTGATGATAAACATCCTTTGCTCTGAGGAGATATTCATTGTCCCATTTATCTTGAATAAGCTCTCTGTATGATATTGCTTGTGTGTATAAAATTATTGTTACATATAAGTTATTCCTTTTGAGTAGAAAGAGAATCAATCTTAATTTCATGATTTTAGCCCAAGTCGATTAAAGTATGGGCATTCCTCCCTTTTGAGTTTTGAGGTTTCCTCTTTTAGGAAGTTGCGTTAAAAGTTTCAATAGAATGAAACTTAGGTCAGATGAAAAATACCAGCAAAGCAGGTTTTCTGAGTTTGAATCAAATCTTGAATTGAACAAACAATTGACATTTTGACTAATTATCAAATCGATTAGTATTCTACTTAAATAAGTTAAAATTATGATTTTAAATAAAAATAGTTTTACATTATAAAATAACATTAGATTAGGTTTGGATCCAAATCCTACAAGGTTTCAGGTATGTAAGTTATTCAACATGTTCATGCAACAATAGTTCACCTTGTATTAAGCGGTAAAGGTCACCATCTGTTGTGGGACCCACTTAGGTTTCATAAAGGCTGTTTTTGGGAGAAAAGTGTGGCCTATTTTCCTGTTACCCCATGTGATAATAATTAATAAGCAGAGATACTTTATCTCACAAGAATTGTAATTAAAAATATATTGACATATTTAAGGCACATTGTGGGATTTGCAATGACCTAAAACCCCTTTGAATTTTTTTCCAGCGTGTTTTGATCAGTTATAAAATTGAAAAATATAAAATTTGAATGCCAATGCCAGCAATGTAACGTGAGAACTGTTATTTTTTTAAAATGTAAAAGCCATATTGTGTGTTTTCTTTTATAAGTTTCCATCCATCTTTCCTGTACTTTCTGCCAAATATAACAAAAATATTCAAAACTGGGTATTTTACATTATAACTTTTATCATTTAATTTTGTTATTTTAATTTAGTAGCCTTGCTGAAAAAATATAAATGGTTGTTGACAAGAAGAAAAATTAAGACTTTTCTGAAAAAATTATATAAGCACATTTATTTTCAAATTTTCTTTTTAATAATGTATTGTTATGTACATCACAATACTTGATATACATACATCACCTTGTACTTGCCAAAGCATTAAGACAAGTGTTCATGTGTAGAGTCGTATGGTACAGTCACCTCCACTCGAAAACACCCATGGCTGTGTTGGGTGAAACTGGAGGTCCAACACACCAAAGTCATTCATTGGCTTGTGGTAATTAAGTCGCTTCAGAGGTACAATCAGAGGGTTTTGAAGCAGATCACTAATGAGTAATAAATAAAAAAAAAAAATATTTTTACTAACCTGAAATATTAATCAAGATTCAGATCTTAAACATTATTTAAAAAAATTGAATAAACCATTGTATTTATTTGATCAAATATTTAAATTAAGGGAGGCAAATCAAAATATTTATCGGTTCTGGTTCTGCCAATAAACATTAACTTATAAAGATTTGGTACAAGAAAAATACACCTTTTTTTAGGTTCCGGCTCTTCTTTTAACATCGTAGTTAATACTTATACTACCATACTAAAATTCTAAAATGGAAAAATATATTAAAACTGTAATGTCCCTGCTCTAATTCTGACAAAACTGTGTAAGGTTTATTAATTTTGTCTGGGTAACCCGGTAGCCAACCCTACTAAAGCACTATCGTGGCACCGTAGGGACTTACATGGTTAGGATGGACCCCGAGCGGTAGGGGTTGGAATGGATGGTTCGTGGGGAGTGAGACTTGCAAGTTAGTCCAATAAGATATATTTATTAATCTATTCAAATGCTAAACTACTACATGGGTAACCGGTTAGATCTCCCGTGACGAGGGAGAAGGCACGATAACGGTCTCGCAACCTTCCTGTAGACCTGCGATTGACCCTCCGGGGGTGAACCACCAGATCACATTTTATATAGTCATTTCGCAGTCATGCTCGATACCGACCCACAGCACTCAGCATGGCTTCCAACACTCAAAAGCCCTGTCTTATTCTCACACACAAACTTACTGATCTCGATATTTTACCAGCCGGGAAGGTCAATCGGTCGCACCATGCTTGCTCGTCAACAGGATGCAATATCTGAGATATATGCTATTCTCAGCAGGATGGTAACTCAACACTCTTGACTTCCAAGGAAATGTACAAGTGTAGGTTAACATCTTGCCAGAATAAACCTTAAAATAATTATGCTCTTACAAAACATAGTTTACAACAAAATAAAAGTTACAGTATTTATCAAATAAAATGCGAAGAAATATAATTCATAAATTAGATAATTGTACAACCCATTTATTATTTGAAAAGATTGTTTTATATATTTTTATTTGCCTTTGCCACAGCTTAAAATAATAATTAAAATAAGTATAGGCCTAATCTTTCAAAATAGTTTAATCTGATTTTCAAATTAATAACTAAAGAAACTTTTTTTCTATTCTTATTTACAATTGAAAAAATGTACAAATTGAATTATCTAATGTTAGTTTGATGCAGCCCAACTAGCTAATTACTTAATTTAGCAATAAAAATGTATATGTTATTTGGCACTTAAAATTATAACCAAATTCTTTGAACACCAAACCATGTTCTTTGCATCTTTCTAAAAAAAATAAAAAACCAAGTAATGAAGAGGGTTATTATAGAGATGATTTTTGTTAGGTTTCAATATTTTTTAATTTTAAAATTGAGTTTGTCTACTTACTTGTATACCATGCCATGACAGACAATGACACTGCGGTCATCTGAACCAGATGCAAATAAAGGGTAACGCTTGTGATAAGCCACAGTCTAACTGCAGTGCCATGGAGAAGCAGAGTTTGATAAGGTTTGGTCGAAAGGTCTAGGTCAAACCAGAGCATCTTGCGATCATACGTCCCCACCAGAATATTGTCTCCACCTAGAATCACAAAATGGTTCACATTTAAATGGAGAGTCCATAATTCCTTTTTTTCCTCAATCTCAATTCTTAAATTTTAGCCTCAATTTTTCAATTCCAAATCTTTCAACATTTGAAATTTCAATATCTTTTTAAGTACACCCAACTTTTCATTAAAAATAGTTTTAACTAAATAGCAAAGTTTGATATTAGTTAAGATCACGTTGAGTGCATTTGAATGAATTTCTGGCATTGAAGTGAGATGAAAAAAAAACAAAAACTAAGACTGCCTGTATTTTCAAGTTTAATAAATTTGAAAATTATACTACTATGAAAATTACAACATTTTGGGAGATAAAAAAAAAACAGCATTTGTATTTTATTTAGATACTCTAAGAGTTAATTTGTTCCCAACCCTCACTTGTATGCCATACATGCATGATATGGCTAAGTATGCAACATATTATATTAATACAAGAATATAATATAAAGTACTATATTTACCATGGTGTATAGCCATAGAAGAAATCCATTTAGCGTTTGACAGCAGTTTCTTGATAAGTTCTTGTTTGACAAGGTCATAAACTCGCACATTCCTCTGAGTCTGTGGGAAGTAAAATGCACATGAAACAGAAAATGGAATTAGGTTTATTTGAATGTTTTAACAATAATGTGTGCACCACACACATACACACATACACACACTCATGAACAGCCAATGTTAGAGACATCAAAATATCACAATTCATGTTTTTACTAACTTTTATTTAGCACATTAAAATTAATATCAAAATTCTTCTTAAGTTCATTGTATCATTTTAAAATGTATTTTACACACGGGAAATAAAACAAAATTGAATTTTTTTGCAAATTTACTAATTGTTCTCAGTGACGGATTTAAAATGTTTGCGCCCCTAGGCAAAATTATAATATGTGCCCCCCCCCCTCCCCCAATTTTATCTTTGTCAAGGGCTTTAGGAAGTTTCAGAGGAAAGAGGTGTTGGGGGAGTCAGAAGTTAGTATTTGATAGGGGTGTACCGATGTGGATATCGATGAATAACTATCGGGCAGATTATTAATGCATCAGCAATTAATTGTAATCGGCAATTATTTTGTTGATTAATCGTTGTTTTTTGAAGAAAATTTAAATCAAAATTTTCTAGTTAGGGGTTTAGTAATCAAAATCCCACAAAAATATACTTATATACACACTGCATCAGGGTTGCGGGCTATGCAAATATTACATAACTAGATTGAGAAATATAAGTTCAAACCGTTGATAAAACTAACAATATAGTTCCAACTTTCACTGGTTATGAATAAAATAAATTTTTGTATGCATACAATCTTTTTGTATTAATTATATTAACTGTTATCATTCTCAAGAGCATATTTCCCAATAGTTATTAATAAATAATCGATAGTCGGTTTTACTGAATCGGTACATCTCTAGTGTTCGAGAAAAGATCTCTACGAAAGAAAATCAGGCATGTACATGCCCTACAGTAGCTTAAGTTAACATTATGAATAAGGGGAGACTGACGTCAGTTACAAAGCAATTGCAAAGTCCAATTATTTAAAAAGAAATATTGCCGTTCTGACTTTAACATGAACTATTTCGATAATGTTAGTCAATAATTTGTAAGCGTAATTACTAAAAACAAAATATTATAATAAAAATAAGTGTAAATCCACTTATGCTTGTTCTATTATATACAGATATTGGCCAATTATGTGGATTTTAATGAGAATTTATAATACTAAAACTTTACATATTTTTATTTGGTAGCAGACGTGTATTGTTTGAGGATGATGAATGGAGTGTGGATAGAGGAAGATGGAGGTATTTTACTAAGTGACCTGGCCAAAGGATGGGAACAGTTGATGATGATTGTAGCAGACATCATTGTCTTTTATTTTTGCCTGAAATTGCCAGAAAAATAGCACCAACTGTACTATTAAAATATTTTCTTAATAATCCTATGACCAAACTAAATTACTTCTAGAAAATATATTTCTCTCAACAAAAAAAATAAATGTAGAGGACACTTTCAACAAGCTTCCTTCCTGACACCTTGAGCAGCGATAAAGCTCACTAGAGCCACTGAATTGAGCTTATAAGAAAAACGGCTGATTTTAGGTACTCTGCAATGAACAAACTAGAAAAGGTTAATGTTTTAATGCTTGCAGTTTAAATTAAAAAAAGAAAAACAAAAGAAAAAAAAATGTGGGTGCATCCAATAACAATTTTAAGGATGTTAATGGCTGTTTTGACACATTGTTTCATAAAATTAGAGAAGACAATGTAAAGTTTTTTAATTACCCATGTGTCATATTTTTAAGCTGTATATTATTTTTAATTATTTGCTCCAGAAAAAAGACACTAACTTTTTAAGCCAGCCTAAAGTTTTTCTCGGCCGATTACTATAGTCATTGCAGCTGAGGTTTACAATGTTAATACGAGATGTAACTTGAAACACAGCTTTTCTGTAGTGAACTTTAGCTCACATGTGCACATGTGAAAGGCTACATTAGACTAATAACCTGGTGGTGTTGGGGAGAGCTGGCAGCTGGTTAGGGAGATTCAGCAACTGGCGCACTAGAGCCAACAGCTCGCTTAAGCGTACTCATGCAGGGTGCATGAAATTCCAGTATATTTACAGTATTTTTTTTTAAAATCCAGTATATATAAACGGTACTGAGAGACAAACAATCCCTATTTCAAAATCATAAAATGATAGAAAGTTAGGGTAGGCCTAGTTCTGTCATAGTTACATTTTAACATCAAGAATCAAGTGTATTGACGCATATATTCTAGTATATACTAAGGATGGACCCTGAACCTACAAGGAATATTCATGGATTCAAGACTAAAATCATAATATTTTTTTTTAAATAGGTACTAAGTTTGAGTTATTTTTTAAAGGTATTAAAATAGTTAAATAGTTTCTTGTGGTTAAAACCCAATTAATGATAGGAAAAAACCTAGCAGCCAAGCCCAGATTTACTATTTAATGTGAACAAAATCAGATGTGAAGAAAAAATCCTAGTTATTGGGAAAGTTAAACAATTATGCTTGCAATATTTTCTAAAATTTAAGTTTTAATTAGGGATTCGATGGCAAAATGAAGTTTCAACAGAATTGAAAAAAGGTGGATCTGACCAATCTTTAATACATGTGCATTCACACATACACTACATTTCTTGAATGACCTATACCATCATCGACCTCGGTGGTCTTGGGGTAAAGTGCTCGCCTCAGGACCCGATGTTTGTGGGTTTCGACCCAACAGAGGCTGAAGGCTTTTGCTTGAGCGAGAAAAAATCATAGCTTAACATCATTCGAAGGGGAAGTAATGTAACATGTAAAAAAAAAAACCCTGAAAAGTATGTGAAAATACCTCTCCTGGCAAAATTGGTAGATCATTTCACCTCACTCGTAGAACTTTAGAGGTACAAGTTATCAGCCTTGGTGGCGCAACTTCAAAGAATGATTAAGCCAGGGAGTTTACTCTACCACAAAAACTTATTATCCCTCCACCCCTTGAACAGTCGATACTTTCCACAAGTTATATTTTTGATGATGAATTTGTTTAGTAAATATATAGTAATAAAGATAAGAATCTTCGATGAAAAATAACCAACAAATATTATGTTGATAAAACCCAAAAACAATTTTTTTTAAGAATGTAGACAAAAGTTAAAATTTATTCAACCACAAAACTTTTTCAATTTTTGCATTTCATGTTCTAACACTTCTGCCTCTTCCTTTGCTTTCTGCAAAGCTGTTCTTTTCACTTCTAATTTTCTTATTGTTTGTAAATATGTAAATGTGTGTTTTTACTTTTAATTGTGCTTTATTTTTCTACAAATCTATTGTTTTATTTATTACATATTATATTAAATCAAAGAATGAGAAATTTAGCTATAATTTTTATTTCCAAAGCAATATACTAGTTAGGTTTGAAATTATTTTTGTTATCATTTTAGTTGTAAATAGGCATTTTATTTAACAAATTTTTATGCCGAAGCAAAATCCATTAATTTTATTTACCATTAACTAGAGTCTCTAGCCATTGTACAATAAAACCTAAAGGTCTGTGAAGCTTTGATAATATCAATATCAATTCGAATTTTATACTATTTGTTCCAATAACTTGAATTAAACTAAACTGGAGAAAACAAAACAAAACAAGATAAGGCTTCAGGCCATTGAAAAATGCCACAATTTGCCTAAAATATGTTAATATATGTTTAATGACAATTTTTGTGAATTCTTAACTTTTAATGCTTATTAATTAATGTACTACCAAATTGAACGGAAAATGAGGTGCACTTTTTTTTATTACCAAAAACAACCTTTGTAAAATCTTCACAAAGCTTATTATCACAACTTTTGATGATGCGTAACAAATGTGTTTACTTTGAGGACTGAAGATAAGTATTAAAATAGTTTATAATTACAAGAGATGGTGCTCTTTATCACTCAAATTTGAAAAGGTGAGCTAATGTTGCATGAGCTTGGTGAAGAATTTATAAGACTAAGCTCCAAAACCAAGAGAAAGTATTTAATGGGTAATTTTTTTTTAACAAGGATATGATTCAATTCGAAAATATTCGAAATTCACAAATAATATTTGCTTGGATTCGAGATTAGATTCAAATTCAAAAAACCCACTTTACAGATGTCTAACAAAACCCACTAACAAGATAATCCATACTTACGGCAACAAAAAAAATAGGTCGTATAGGATGGAACAGCACACACTGCACCAAACCTTTAGACTTATTGAACGGTATCTGTGATCGTCTCTTGGACAACTGGTGGATTAGCACAGAGCGATTCAACCCTTCAGGCATTACTGTGGAAAAATAATCTCCACGGCCATGCCACGTCACCTGGGGAAAAACAACATGGCATTTAGTTTGACACAATGTTAATAAAATAAGATTGTTGTGTTTTAGCTGTAAACCAAAAATGTGTCATAGCTTGCAGCTTTAGTCAATCTAGAGTGTGAAAGTAGGACAAAAGCAAGGGCATAGAAAGTTCTTTTTTCTGGGGAAGTCCATAACAAATTCTAGGGGGTCCAGACCCCCATCACGACCTTTCATTCCAACTTTTTGTAGTTGGCAAATAATGTTTTAAGTAAGTTGGTGTGTTAAGATAATGGGTGGGGGAAGGGTAGTAAACCTAACTACATAAGCTACAAACTCCACTTCTGACAGTTCTGCTTTTTAGGTGATTCCTCAAGTAAGATCTTACAGGAGATAGCAAAAATGTTTGCCTCATTTTTTCAGCTCATTCCAAGAAACATCTTTTGGTTTTCAATAACATATGAATGTATGAGAAAAGAAGTACAGTAACTGAAATGTTGACATAGCTACTTTTACAATTGGTAGTTTTACAAGGTGTATCTTGAAAGTGAATTTTAAAACATTTATTAACTAATATTTGGTTGAAGACTTATACAATTAGAATTAGGTTTTTATATGTATTTGTGAACCCCCCCCCCCACAACAAATTCCAGGGAAGGTCCAGTTAATCCCAGGGGGGAAAGGGGGGGTCCTTTCTACGCCCTTGGACATAAGTCTAGTGAACTCACACTTTCAACTCTCCTGACTCAGCAGTGGAGTATTCAGACACTGGCAGTTGTTTCCAAGTAGCATAACATAAAGCAGTGTCAAAATTAGTATCCTAGTGGAAACAGCCCTCCTTTATGGGTACATAACAGTGAGTTTTGGACCTCAAGAAAAAGGAGATGGGGTGGGGTGGGGGGGTGCTCTACAAACCTAGCTACCAAGTCTAACCAACTTGTGGAGAGACTATCCCCCCTGTTTTGCACAATGGAGAATGCCCCAACACTCTTATAAGTCAGAGTTCATAAATAACAACACAGCACCGGATGGTCAGGTTTTTGATTCCAGCTAGGGTTATAGCTTCGAAGATAAGTCAGGACACACACTGCTGAGTAGGGACATTGACTAACTTTATCGAAACTCTATCAATAAGTTCTAAGTCCTACATCACATTATACACTATTATCTTAGTTAATCTATTTCAATAAGCCAGATAAAGCGACCTCAAAATTATTTGCCACTATCTATCCATCCCAAGGCCCATCCTGAAATGTTAGGCCCATGGGACATATTTTAGTAAAGAAGACACACCATTTACCATATTTACCCAAATCCAAGACGACCACAAATCTAAGATGACCCCCAGTTGTTAAGTGGTTCTGGATGGATTTTTTAAAAGTGGTATTTATTTTATCATTTATGAAGAAAATCGAATTATGGTAGACTTAGTTTGTAACAATAACAAATTGTTTTTTATTTACAAAACAAAATACCTATGTTGATTTAAAATAAAACTAGGATTGCAGAATTTAAGGTTGTAGATTGCCAAGATATTTTTTTTGTCGCAAATATTGCTTTTGCATAAAAGAGTTAACTTTAAAAAAGTTTCACGAAAACAATGAGAAGTTAATTTTTACTATGACAATTGATAAACGTTAGTGAAAATCCCGGTCTCGTACATACTCTACTCCCCCTAAATATGAACATTGGAGCTCGAATCTCGACTATTAACAGGCTAGCTTCTAAAATTTGACATTTTCACTTTCACAATGATACACAGAAAATAAAATAATATAAAGTAAAGAGATATAGGAAGAAATCAAGGGAAAATATACACCAAACTGTTGCTTTTATAAGGGAAAAGATAAACACATTTCACATGTTACAAAAAGTCTAACCAATAAACACGTCTGCTATGAATTACCGTGAAAGCCAGCCGCCATGACAGCCAAGTGTTAAAAATGAGTGATAATTAAACAAGCATCTTTATTCTTATTTCAAAACAGATGATCTAGGAACATCTAATCAAAGATGATAATTTACTTAATATTTTGTGGAGTTTCACGAATTAAAACTAAAGTTCGGCATCGCTAAAATTGTCCAGTAAACTCTACGTATTATCAAGTGTTTGTTTAAAATCAATTCAAGTTTTCTCCTCACGTCTTACTTGACAAGCGCTAGCTATGTTGGCAAAGTTTTAAGAATTAAATATGTAACAATTTGATAATTCAGTTCTTGTTTTTAAATCTATTTTGATTATTGTGAATGGCTGAATTTTTAATATTGTAGTGAAGTAATTAGAAAAGTAATCAAAAACAACACAATGAAATAAAATTCAATTCGATTATGCCCATAAGCCTATCACTATCCCCAACCCATTTGTGGAGTTAACCGTGTTGAATACTAAAGAGTGGTATCAAGATTTTTAGTGTATTGTAACCAATTATTGAGATACTATGGGTATCGAGTATCGTATCGGGCCACAACTAGGTAGTTCTTTTTAACAATGACCTAAAAAATAGCCTAAAAATCCGTGAAAATAACCAAATATCCTGTAATCTGTGTTAAACCTCTAAAATGCGTGGAAATGGATAAAATCTGTAAGAAAAGGCAGCGCTGCACAGTTGTAATAATATTAAATAAAGATGTAAAATGTTACCTTTTCATGTAGGCCTAACCCATTCCTTAGTCTGCAATTTTAAGATGACCCCTAGATTTTGAAGCTACAAATTTGTGGAAAAAACATGTCTTAGATTTAGATAAATACGGTATAAAATCTCATCTTTGAAAAATATGTAAAAGTGTTAGCGCGCTCATTAAAAAAAAACCTTCCTTCACCTCTGACAAGAAGTGTATTAATCCCAACTTGTGAATGTGAGGAATGCCAGGCCTCTACCGTGGTTCGGATTCCACGTTAAGCTGTAGGTCCTCCATTTCATCTCACAATCACTCTACTATTACACAAGTGCATTTAACCCAACCGGGTAGTAAGGCAGTGATGATAATGATGATAATAAATAATAATAATAATAATATATAATAATAATAAATTAGTTGGGGATCCTGAACCCTTGGGAAAAGTTCGGGAATTTATCTATCCCAGAGGTCTGCCGGTTGGGTGGGAAACAAAATATAACAGGAAAAAAAACAAAGGGCTCGATGCTCTTGTTCTAGTAGTTACTGCTGACTCATCACTGTCAATCTCTTTTGTAGACAATCTTCTTGTTTGTTATTTAGCAAACTTGGTGGCTGGGATGTGGTTATTTTACCACCTGTGGAGGGACAAACAAGTTTGGAGGAGCTGTCTTATTGTGCTCTGTCTACCAACAGTTATTTGTTGAGTTAAGCAAGTGGAAAAGCTTGAAAGATTAATATTATACTATCTTTCAGGGTGTGGAAGTGAGGGGGTGGGGGGGGTGTAAGGAAGTAGCTTGCCAAGGTCAACCATTTATGAGGGATAAGCATGTCTGTTGTTTGTAAGCCAGCAAGGAGAAGAAGTAGTTTTAAACCTAGATAATATTTTGCAGTTTCATACTCAGGGCAGATTGAAGAGGTGCCAAACATTATGTTTTGTAGTATTTTTTGAACTATGCAAATAATTAAATACAAAACACCATTTTTGAAAGAAATTAACTAATAAAAATAATTTCCAACAAAAATGTAATAAAACCAAGTATTTTATTAATTGTATTATTAGATATTAATTCAAAATTTTGTTATTTGATTTGATAAAAAAATTCTATTCGTGCACACTTCTATTTATTTTACGATGTTATTTTTTATTACATTTAGCAATTTTTTTTACCACTGCATCTATTACTAATTCGGTTATACGCCTATGTACTAATTACTCCAATGTGTTAGGAATGAGGAAGATTGAATTTAGAGGTGTACTTGCATTTGCGTGAATAGAGTGGAAAACCATTTAGGAGAACACCCTTAATACATCAAGCCAAATTCAAACTAAATATCTCCATCATCGGCAGTCTGGTCTATTGCGAGAGTGATGCTTTAGACCATGCAGCCACTGAAGTGGGGTTTAATAATATTATAGCTTTAACAAGTCTTACCATATTAGTTTGGAAATCAATATTTTTTAAATCTAAGATTATTCTAAAGAGAAATTTTAAAATTTTCTGTTCACGTCCTGATGTTTTGACTCATTTCCTGTCCCAAAATAAAAATGTCATTCCCGGCCATCCCTAAAATTAAATATTGAAAAGAGGATATAAGGGCAAGGGCCTACACACCATAAAATTGTAAACCTCAAATTTCACAACTAAAAACACAATAAAATACATAGTTATGTACATGTTTCATTATTTGTTAGTAATGGTGAGAGCCATAACAATATAAATTTCTCTTTTTTCTATGACAACTGAATGGAGTGGGCCCAAAACAGATGTATAATCCAATTTTCATGGGAAGGGTCTTTCAGGTAAGGAGTGTGCAAAGCTTATAAACATTGACTTGACTTCGAAACAAATAAAGGCTTCAACTTCGATTTAAAAAAATTCCAGTTTCGAAGCTTCACCAATAAAAACATTGCCAGATAAAATACTCAATGTTTAATTACTATCATTTTGAGATGTTTGTACATTACAATTTAATATTCATATAGAAAGAATCTGAAGTAAATAAATTTCATGTTCTGATAATAGCTTGAGTTATTAGATTGGAATAAAATGTTAGAAAAATTGTGCAATAAAACACTTTCCAAATAATTTTAGTGCATGAAGTAAAACCTAATAAAAAAAAAGTTTGAACTTCGATTCGGCTTCGAGATAAAACCTAATAAAAAAAAGTTTGAACTTCGATTCAGCTTCGAGAATATTTCATACATTTGATTCGGTTTTGCTTCGAATTGAAAAAGTGGACTTCACATACTCCTACTTTCAGAAAATAGATCATTTTTTTTGGCAGCTATCAATGTTAACATTTTACATAGTAAGTGAATGAATGAGTTTGAAAGCCAGCTGAAGATGTCATATGGAATTTGTTTAGAATGGTCCTCACAAGGCAGCAAATAATACAAATTTGGAAATTATAGATGTAACTAATGTAATTATGGTTGGTAAGCACTTTTCAAGTTCACAAAGAAATATTTATCACCTGTCTGACTTCCTTAAAATGGTTGATGATTATGCGAATTCCAGAATCCCAGAGATCCTCACTTATTTCCTCCTCCCATTGGACAGCTGCCTTTACTCTAGCAGCGACTGAAATATTTGCAAAGTGCAGAAAAACATTTACTAAGAGAAAAATAATATAAAGATATGTTTACATCAAATGTAGCTTGTACACAAAATTTATACAGGGTGGCCCACGGAAAAGTAGCCCGCCTCCTATATCCAGCAGGTGCCTCACTCTGAATTGGAGGTCAATCCCTTCCACCACGTCTTGTGCTTTAGACAAGAAGTTCACTTGCTCATTCTTCATGTCACAATATGGGTGGAAGGGAATTTACCTCCAATTCAGAGTGAGGCGCCTGCTGGATATAGGAGGCGGGCTACTTTTCCGTGGGCCACCCTGTATTATTAGAGGTGCACAAATGGTGATTTTTTGACTATGACAATTTTGGAATTAGAATGGTTAATAAAATATAATTATAACTTTACATTTGTGCCAATGGAAGTTGTGTTGTGAGTTTCACACTCCCTCCTGATGAGTTTAAATATAGTGAGACCTAGGTTGGAAGATAAGGTGGTAATGATTGATTTTCTTCAAGAGGCAGCCATTACCTTTTTGTCAAGTGACATCAATGTAAGGTGTTGTTCTTTTCGTTGTAAAAGCCATATTGTGTCTGTTCCCTTTTATATATTTCTTTCCATCCACCTTTCCTGACTTTCTTCCAAATATAATAAGACCAGTTTTTAAGTCTGTCTTTGACAAGCTGATGTTAATATTACCCAACTTAACAAATTTATAAACACATTAAAGGTTAGGTTTTGTTAGGTTGGGATATAGCTTTTTATAAAAGTATAATTTTACGATCACAAATATTTTAAAACAGAACAAAAATTGATTTTTCTTTTAACTTTGATTTTAAACAAACAATGTGTTTTAACGTAAGAAGTTGGTAAAAAAAATCCTATCCACTAATACCTCATTCATCGCTGTAAGTTTTGTATTAATTGAGAAAAGGGGATGTTGACAACACAAATAATATATAGGATAATAGAAGGAAGGGTGCGATGGTATAATCATGTAATGTGAAGAGAAAAGGACAGAATATCAAGGATAACAATGGAGATGAAGTAAGAATGCAAGTGAGACCAAGACAGAGATGGGAGGAGCAGGTAAAAAAAAAAAGCAATTGTGTGAGTTAGAGAAGAATGGATATGGATAAGGGAGGAAGGATGGTGGGAATACTGAAGAGGATTGGGGCATTTAATAAACTGAGCTGGTCACAGGCTGGAAACGATGATGATGATGATTACCACTAAAATAGTAGACAATGCCAATTGAAACTGACCAGTGAAGTCTTGTGGGGGGGCCTCCTTGAGCAATGTGTCAGTCTTGGAGACAGTCAGTTGATCACCAACTCCAGGATTGATGAGAAGCACTTTTCTGTCTGCAGCCACCGCAATGAGACACAGAGCCTGGTTGGGGCACCAACTCACGCACCGCACCACACCTCCAGCAGGAATAGTGCGCACACAACGCGCTGTTGACACTTCCCAAACTGCAACACAATGACAAAGATATATGAGAAGTTTCAAAGAGTGTTTGATTTAATCAATGGCCCATTAGACCTCAAATGAATTCAAATCGATCTTGAGAAAGTGAGATGAGGATTTATGAGGAAGTTATTATTATGGTCCAGAGTTCACTCTAATCAAGAAATTCAAGTTGTTTTAGGTAGAGATAACTTGATATAAAGCTAATTGAAACCACCCATATTACTGGTAACGAACTAAAAGAGTACCAGGGTAGATTAAAAGAGTACCAAGGTGACCTAAAAGAATACCAGGGTGGATTAAAATAATACCAAGGTGAACTAAAAGAGTACCAAGTTATTATTGATTTGATAACATGATTTTAACTTTTGAGTGTACATAGTACATATTTTAATTATAGTAGAGATGAGTCAATCCACTACTGTATTTTACAGATTCAAATCTACATTTTTCCCATGAATACCGAAATTTAATCTTAGGAAACATGATAAACATAAGATGTTTACACAACTACATTAATATGTATTAGGTTGCTATAGAAAATAAAAATAGTTTCTAAATAGTAGAATCTAGGGGTGTTAATTCAACACAAATTTGATTAGAATATACGATGTATTCTCAAAGCCGAAATTAAGTTTGAATATTCTTTGTTAGTTGTTTTGATATAAAAAATATTTTTTGTAGTTATTTTAGGCCTCTGCAAGCACTTGGAATTCGAGCTTTGAGCTAAGCTAGTCATCGAGATCAAAGTTTTGTAGGTTCGTCATATTCGAGCTTCCTCTTGATGTAGGTTTAAATAATTTTTTAAATGCAATAGTAAGTATAGGCTATTTAATTTAGATGATATCAGCAGTTTCACTTAAAAATCATTTGGTAACTTAACAGATTGCTAAAATTAATATCAAATTTCAAATCAATAATGTAATAGAGCTCTAAAATTACTTTCTACAAATAGACTTAATATTTTTGTCCAATATGAACTATTCTAGGTTAAAAATGCATTGCCATGATAAGACAATGAAAATAAAAATAGCTAAGTAGATCAATAAATACTCGAACAATCATTATTTTTAATATTTTTACATGGTAGCTTTCTTAAATTATAATTTCAGTTAAATTTAACATTGGGAAACCGTAAAGATTGTTTTTGAACTTTTTAAAACTTGTATTAATGCGTTAAACTACATGATTACCCTTAGTCACCAGATCATTTTCACAGGGGGATCAAGCGGGTCATAATTATAAATAACATAGTTACTTACAATGTATATTTCTGTTTAAAGACATTTAATAGTTTCTCATTCATATTTGATATTATGTATGTTTTAAACTGTGGTCATTATCTCCTATTTTTAAAATGATAGTTTCTATAAACTATTTGGAGTGACCCTCCTTTAACAATTAAAAAAAAAATTGTTCACTCTAGAAGCTATGGGTAGTCTTCGCCTTGAATTAAAAAAAAAATTAGATTCTTGTATAAGTGTTCCTCACCTAGAAATTTTTTAATTTGGATGCCCCTATAAGCTATTTATAGTGATCATCACCTTAATTTTTTATGATAGTTAGATACCTCTATAAAATAATCATTGACGAGATCTTCCACAGACAACATTTTGAAAATGAATTATTTCAGAAACTAGTCTATTAGGGGTGGTTCTCGACTGAAAATTCTTCAAAATTACATGCATCTAGAAGCTATTTGGAGTTGTCCTCCTCTAGACATTTTTGAAATTTGGATAACCTTGGTAGCTATTTAGAGCTTTCCTCCTCTGACTTTTTCTGCCAGTTAGATGCCTTTAGTCTAGTAGTTATTTGGAGCGGTCTTCTCTGGCAAATTTTTGACAATATAATGAATCTAGGAGTAATTTGGAGTTTGATTTAAGGACATTTTTCAGCTTCATATTCGATAATACTGAAGGATTTGAAATATATCTGGAGGGGTTTATTCCAGGGGGGCGGAGTCTCCCACTGTTCCGCCGCTCTTCTGTCCACACATACGCTATATTCGGTAATTGTGGACAAACTGCTCTAAAGTTTTCTTTGATGTGTGGTAGTCTACTGCCTCTATGCGGAACAATGTTTGTTACTCGATATGCACGACAAATATTCTTACATGAAAACAAATACTTTTTCCACACTTGCCTGAGTCATGTCAAAAATTGAATAAATATGGACGAATAACGAACGTCGTGGACTCGGATTAAGAGGTGTCTGCTCCAAAAATGATAAAAAAATATTATAATTTATCTTTGTTGTATTTTCTTTCTAAAATTTGAAATTTCATTTTGTTTTTTTATTGGTTTTCTAACTTTCATAGGGGGGTCAACTGACCCTTTGACACCCCCTCCCCCCCTGAATCTGCACCTGCCCTTAGTTAATATTTAGGTATAGAATTATGTTGGTCAACCTGCCTAAAATCAGTGTTGATCAACATTGCAATATATATTTCACTAAACTTACCAAATTAAAAAAAAGTATTAAATATTCCATACTGTCGACTAGAAATAATATTCTAAGCCATCTTATTTTTCATTTTAAAATACAAACATAAACTTTAATGCATTATTAATGGAAATTAAAATAATAAACTGTTTTCAGCCTTTGGCCCAGTCAATTTAGTAAAATGCCTCCATCTTTTGCTAACCTTCCACAGTTCTTTCTTCTTTATTGATCCCATTATTCTCCTCTCACTTGCACACTTTATGTTATCCACTCCTCCCATCACTTTCTTGGCCTCCATTTCAGTCTTTTTTCTACACACTTCATCCCCATAATTTTCTTTGGTATCCTCCCAAACAATGTCATTCCCAATCCTGTTTCTCCTTGTGACACACTTTATTTCCATGGCCCCCACTTTCCTAGTCTCTCTTACATTCAATGTCCATGTTTCTGCTGCATATGTAACTAGTAGAAGAAGCAAAACTGAGACGGTATGGGCATGTAATGATGATGGAGAAGGAGCTGATACCAAAGAAAATTATGGAAATGAAGTATGTAGGGAAAAGACTGCAAGGGAGGCAAAGCAAGAGATGAGAGGAGCAGATAACAGAAAGTGTACAAGTGAGTAGGAAAGAATGGAAGCAATTAAAGGAGGAAGAATGGTGGAAGGATATACGAAGAGGGAAGCATTTTACTAAAACTGGCCCGGCTATAAACTGGAAACAGTTGATGATGATGTAACTATGGGTATAAATTAGGGATGGGAGCTTCAATACTTCAAATACCTCGAATCTCTAGGAATAGTCAAGATTCAAGGATTTGAGGAAATTTAAAATCCAAGCATCAAATCTTTAAAAAAAAAAGTTAAATTTGTTTGAGCTCTAATGTTTTATGATGCCTCAGAACCAATTATAACTATAGGATGAACTTAACAACCAGGTCCCAGACCAGTAATTTAACATTTAACTGAATGTAATAATGAATAGATTATAAGAAAGAGTATTAATATTTAATTACTATTTTTATTTTCTATTATTTTATAATATTTATTCCAAGATTCAGATTCAAATTCGAAGTTAAATTGGACACTCGGATTAGTAAAATAGTGGAATTGACCCAACTCTAGTACAAAGTATGTCCTATATAACAATTTGTTACACACACCTTTGATTGTGAGATCATCTGAACCAGACACAATATATTGTCCTTTAGGTTCAATGCTGATGCTGCGCACAATATCTGTGTGGCCCTCATACACTAGAGACATCACCGTGGGGTATGGCTGCAAGTCACGAGGGTTTGGAAGTTGCGGCACTAGTTCTTCAGGCTCTATAGTCAGCTGTAAAATATATATAATAGTAATTAGAACAAAGTTCAACAACAGGGTGTCTACCTGACTGTAGTTTTGAAATTCCAATATGTTTCAAGTATTTCCAGTTTTTTTTTTATGAAATCCAGTCTATATAAACGGTACTCAGAGACAAACAATCCCTATTTCTAAATCATAAAATGATAGAAAGTTAGGTTAGGCCTAGGTCTGTCATAGTTACATTTTAACATCAAGAATCAAGTGTATTGACGCATATATTCTAGTATATACTAAGGATGGACCCTAGAACCTACAAGGAATATTCATGGTTTCAAGACTAAAATCATAATCATTTTTTTAAATAGGTACTAAGTTTGAGTTATTTTTTAAAGGTATTAAAATAGTTAAATAGTTTCTTGTGGTTAAAACCCAAATAATGATAGGAAAAACCTAGCAGCCAAGCCTCAGATCATTAATTTACCATTTAATGTAAACAAAATCAGAAGTGAAGAAAAAATCCTAGTTATTGGGAAAGTTAAACAATTATGCTTGCAATATTTTCTAAAATTCAAATTTTAATTAGGGATTCAATGGCAAAATGAAGTTTCAGATTTGAAAAAAGGTGGATCCGACCAATCTTTAATACACGTGCATACACACATAAACTACATTTTTTGAATGACCTATACCATCGTCGACCCCGGTGGTCTTGGGGTAAAGTGCTCGCCTCAGGACCCGATGTTTGTGGGTTCAACCCAAAAGAGGCTGAAGGCTTTGTTTGAGCGAGAAAAAATCATAGTTCAATATCCTTCGGAGGGGAAGTAAAGCCGTCGGTCCCATGTAACATGTAAAATAACTCTGGAAGGTATCTGAAAATACCTTTCCTGGAAAAATTGGTAGGTCATTTCACCTCACTCGTAGAACTTTAGAGGTACAAGTAATCAGCCTTGGTGGCGCAACTTCTAAGAATGATTACAGCCAGGGAGTTTACTCTTTCCACAAGCTATATTTTTGATAGTGAATTTGTTTAGTAAATATATAGTAATAAAGATACAGAATCTTTAATGAAAAATAACCAACAAATATTATGTTGATAAAAATTACTTGGAAATAAAGATAATTGCAGTTACCTAACATTATTAAAAATTAAGATGATAAAACCCAAAAACTTTTTTTTTTTTAGAATATAACAAAAGTTAAAATCATTCAACCACAAAACTTTTTCAATTTTTGCATTTCATGTTCTAACACATCTGCCTTTTCCTTTACTTTCTGCAAATCTGGTCTTCTTTTCACTTCTAATTTTCTTATTTCTTCAGATGCTGTTTTTTTTACTTAAGTCTAATTCAATCTTTTTCTTCTTTTCAAGCGCTTCTTTCCTTATTCCTGATGCATTCCTCATTGCATGAATCATCTTTAGAAATCCCCTGGCTGCAGTGACTGCATCATAAGTTACATGTTGAGCAATTAGACTGTCCTCATGTAGGTTTTCAACAAGACATTCTTTATTCACCGAAAAACTTTGCTCAACAGCTGCATTGCTATGAAAGAGAACAAGAATTTTTTTTAGTGAAAAATTGTAGTTTCTGGGATGCATTTACTCTAGAAAAAAATATTAATGAAGAACTTATCAAGATGGCCACCACTTGAAGTGAATTGTTTAAGGTAGTCAATAACTTCTTGCTTTGATACAAAGTCCAAGTAGTCTCTTTTTACAACATCAGCTTGCACGCTAGATAGTTGTTTCTTGTCTAGTAGGACTTCTAATGCAGAAGCTGTCCTAAAGGTCTTAACAGATGGATTGAGCATGACTGCGGGAGAGATACAACTAGCAACCTTGACAATTTTGTAGGAGAGAGGACACTTATGTAAAAGTTTGTTGCAGAGATCAACTAGGAATTTTTAACAATCTCCTCTGAACTAAAGTATCTTGGTGTCGTTAATTCCTTTCAAAGCTGCTGATACTGCGAACACAATATCTATAGTAGGGAGTGATTTTGTGTTGGATTGTTTCTTTAAATCAAAGGCTAGCAATATTTTGGAAGTATTTGCTGAATTCATTACATCACATTTTACAATTCTGTTCATCAAGTGTTCAATTAGTTTATTTAGATCTGCAAACATAAATGGCAATAGAGATTGATTGCTCTGATATTCAGTGAGAAATTGCTCCAACTAAAGTGAAACTTTGATGTCAGTAGTTCATCCTTCACAAAATTGCTTAATGTTTGAAAATTATCAGATTTTGGAGGATGCTTGTTAGCATGAAAATACTATTTTAAATACGGCAGCATTGATATTGCTCTCCCTAACACCCTTGAGTATTCTAACCATCTAATAGAACCAAATTTCATCAGGAAAAGAGATGATCCTATTATTCTTTGATAGTCTGTACGTCTTGTTGGAAAATCTTTAGATAAATAATATAGCGTGCGCAAAAACTGATTAATAGTCCAACTAGAGTTAGCATGTGAGGTTTTGTAAGTAGCATGATCAATGTGTAAAGAACAAGTTCCAAATTCCAGTAACTCAGGATATTGTGGAGAATTTTCCTTCAAATAACTTTTGAGATCACTTAAAAATTTGATGTTTATATTTGGTCCATCCATGAAAACTTGAAGCGTTTTTTAAAGATCCAAGCCCTCGTCTTTTAGTGCTGATATAAAGTTCATTAATATATCTTGAGCTGTTGCATGACCTAAAAAGCAAAATGTTAAATATCTTGTATGAATTTCATTTTCACTCTAGAAGCGAACAACATCCATCTGGGTCTTCTGAGCCACAGTATTTATGATATATAACAACTAGATCTAGTTTCAGGTTTCAAAACTACTTCATGGTCATTAGCACTAAAATGTACATCTTCATGTAGGCCTACAGATGACACTGCATTTTTGGCCATAGGGATAAAGTCCAATATTTTTTTGCTCCTACTAGCAACTTTCAATCTGTCAACATGCTTCTTTCTCTTGTCATAATGAGATCAGATTGAAGATATTCCCATGTTACTTATATCAAAGTTAGTTTTCCACAAAGAACAATGGCCTTTACTTTTATCACAATCCACTTTTTGTAACCACAGCCAATCTTTAAACACTGTACTGTCCAACCAATCATATTTAAGAGATTTTTCCTCTGAGTTTACTCATTTCTTTTTAAACACAAACGTCACAAGATAAACAAGTGGGATCTGCAGAATACTAACACCAGGCCAAGCTTAGGAATGGTTGATTTTCTTTTGGGTGTATGGGGGGGGGGGGAGCCAGGATTGAGAAGGGGGGGGATGAAGTGAAGAACACAAACACTGTACTGTACCATTGGAATGGCAAGGTCAGGCAGGTACACCAATAGTTTGAAGTGGTGTTTGAACTTGAGCAGTTAGTAACTCATCACACTCATAATGGTTACTGCTGGTAATAAGTTTGGGGAGTGGGGGAGGTTTGCTGTGAGTGTAGTCAAAACAGTTATTTGTTTTTGTTTCTTTCTCTAGTATATAAGGGGAGGGAGGTCTTAGTGTAGAGACTTAGAATAGAAAGGTCAGCAAGTGAGGCAAACATCCACTGCAAGGTCATCTACAAGGTCAACTAATTGTGTGGCAAACAGGATATACCAGTGGGGGAGTAATTGAGGGGTGGTCAAAATAGAACTATTAAACTTATTCAAATAAGAAATGTCAGTTTTTTTCTATGCAATTTTTCTTTTAGATATTCTAGAAATTTTTTATATTCCTTTTTGGAATAGGGTAAATCATGATTAAAATTGGGAGGGATAGCCAGCACACTTACCCTAGTAATACTGGAGTAGAAATTGTTTAGACAGAACACAAAAAAAAACACACTAAAAACACACACATATATATATAGTAAAATTGTAACTGAAAAACAATCAGCTGTTGACAGTCAACCTTGAAGTTCAACCAAGAGCATCAGTCTCTCTTAACCTAAATAATCTGCCTGTGACAGTGTAAGATTTTCTTTAAATATGTATTTGTGGTTTTTTTTAGAGTTCTAGCTAAACAATTTCTACTCCAGTATCACCAAAGTAGGTATGCTGGCTATCCCTCCTAAATTTAGATTCCTTTTTTAAATTCGTCTTTACTAAAAATATTTAAAGTTTGAAGGAGTAAACATTGTTTTACATTCTCATCTTATTCGTCAATTTCCACACAATATTAATGCATGATCAGTCCCTTGAACCTACTTTTTACCCAAAACTTCAAAGAATGCTTGAAACCAGTTTATATTACTCAACAAGAATTCTTGAGTAGACATGGGGGCATTCAACATTTTGAGAAAATATGCTTTATTATATTTACCATATTTTATAATTGAAATTGACAAAAAGTTTCACTTATTAATTTAAATATTTGACGCAATGCAACATTTTGAAGTAAAATGAATATATTTTAACTAACTTGACCATTTTTAGTATGCTCCTGAGGTGAGTGTGAATATAAGAGCATAACAATTATGTAATAATAATAATAATAATAATAATAATAATAATAATAATAATAATAATAATAATAATAATAATAATAATAATAATATAATATAATAATAATAATAATAATAATAATAATAATAATAATAATAATAATAATAATAATAATAATAATAATAATATGTAAAGTAAAAGTTTTCAAAATCTCTTTTGAGCAAATACTTGTGCAATTCCTTAAAACCCACCTTACTCTTACTATTCTCTTGCCAGGATAGTTGTCTGGAAGCTGCTAAGCGTACTAGTGTGTATGTGTAGTCAAAGTTATGGATGTGTAAGTAGGCATTTTTCACTTTTGAGTCGAGTTTGAATCAAGTTTTAATGAAAGCATAGAGTTTTTTCAAGTTTTAGTAATATAGAGCACTACATATTTCAAGTAGAATTTTTATAATGGATCCATTTATAAATCATAAGTACAAGCATAGATTTTTTTTAGAATGCAACATTTTTGTAAAAAAATAATTATTATAAGCACATAAAGAGGTCATATTTTAAGATATATTTAATATACTGTACTTATATATTATTTTAAACTATACAGATGGAAATATTGAAGGACTATTTGCTTTAAAATAAATATGACTTGGAATCTGAGAAAAAAATGAAAATTCTGAATAATCAAATTTAAGTTTTGTAAAAATCTTTGAGTGAAGTTCAAGCCGCTACTAAAACTCTACTCAAACTCAAATTTCCGAGTACTCGCACACCCCTAGTAAAAAGTAAACACATATAGGTCTACCAGTGAAAAGCCATAGTAGAATATTTTACCTTCATTTTGACTTCTCTGGGGCACATGTAGAGATCAAGACACCTCAAGAAACGCTCCCTCATATAGTGAGTATATGCAGGGACTTGTCTCAAGCTGCCATATTTATGAGGGATAAAATGGAGTTTCCTCTTCCAAGGATCCGTTTTTTGCTTGTGCCACTGCTTCAACTCTTTCTTGTCAAAGAGGTACTCTGGCGGGGGGTTGTAAGACTCAGCGTGGCCCGGAAGACGGCGTTTGGGTGCCGGGATGTGGCTGTGTATCCTCCTCATGTGTTCTGCCGAATCATCCGTCTTCCAGAGCATGTAGAAATTGGGAGTTTTTGGTTTTTTCTCCTCTCGCGGCTTGATCCAACCCATCTTTAGGGCATACACTATGCGGCTAACCTGTTAGAAATGAAATTGTTTTATTAACTGTATATACTTATATATATTACATATGTTGCTAAATAATTTTAGCTAGCGATGAACAAGTTACATTATTTAAAAAATAATTTCAATATTGTCATTAGAAAAAAAAAATTTTAGATGTTTAGACTCAAAATGTTTTAAAATAAAAGAACACATCAAAATACAAGTGCTCTCACAAATGAATAGGCAACAATAGGAGCCAGCCAATGTGATCAACTTCAACTCTAAGCTTAATCAATGTTCAGCTTTTTGGTGCTGAAGAAAAGGTTAGCTGTTCCTCAAAATCTTAGTAGTGACTTTATTTATGTGAAACCGAATAAATAATTCAACAAATATCAACGTTTACGAAAGAGCAAACAAATCTTACCTTCTCACTTTCAGACTTGCTGGGTAAGAAAGAACGCTTGTGATCAGGAAACTTCCGTAGAGGAGTCTTCATCACCTCCGATGAGAACCACTCAATCCAAGGCTGGTGGATAACAAAACCTTGTTTAAATATCAGTGTTAGAAAGTATAACACTAGGGATGTCAAACTTGAGACCTCAATGCCCACAACTCTCATTGTTATTATGAGAGTTAATCTTAATATCAAGATTTTGATATCTCTCAATTCTTAGCTCTTAGATCCCATTAAATTATACTCTGGGAAATAGTTTAGTTCTATTAAATATAATGAATGTAAATGTAATTTTACTTGATTTATTCATTCAAAATAACCCTTTAAGATCAGGCCCTTCATTGACAAATATTTTTTTTTTTGTTCAATTTGGTTTAACACTTCTGTTATTTGTCTGTTTATTTATTTTATTTTATAATAATAATAATTGATATATAAAATAGGAAAATCTAGAAAATGAAAAAAAAAAAAATGTTTACTTAAAAATGCTGATAGCCAACTTTATTTAAAAAAAAGACAACACTTTTCCATGAATGTCGGTAATTTTTTTTATTATTATTATTATTTAGCACCGCGTCTTACTACCTGTTCTGGTTATACGCTTAAGTACTAATTACGCTAATGGATTAGGAATTGGGAAGGTTGAATAGAGGAAGTGAACCTGCATTTGCGTGGAGGGAGAGTGGAAAACCATTTAGGAAAAACCACCTTAGTTCACCCGACCGAGATTCGAACCTCGATCTCCCCATCCTCGGCGGTCAAACTCAACACGACTAGCGCGTTAGCCAACTACGCCACCGAGGCGGGTAATTTTTTTTTTAATACTTTTTAAATATAACAATTTACTTTAACATTTCTAGTATTTTAATTATTGTTTAGCTACTAACAAAGCAGCAATATTTCAAATTTCACGTTAATCCCTGCAAATTGTTAATATACTCACTACTCAGCATTGTCTCAGTGTTTAGTGACCTTATTACAAATCAAACAAGCCTATTTTTTTAAAACCACTTAACTACATTTAATTTTTTCCCCAACGTTTTGGTATAGTATATAAATAGAATAACATATTTTTAACATGATATTGGATGCATGGCAAAGGATTTAAATAATTTTAAATGTTGAATTAAAATCAGAGAGTAAAAATAAGGAATAAAAAAAAAAAAAAAGAATCAAGACATACTTGATTCGGTGGCCACATGGTCAAAGGCACTACTATCGCAGTAGACTAGACTGCCGAAGACAGCGAGTGAGGTTCAAATCTCTGTCGGGTGTACTGAAGGTGGTTTTTCCAAAGTAGTTTTCCACTCTCCCTCCACACAAATACAGGTACAATCCTTCTAAATATAACCTAGATAATTCCTATAAAACCATTAGCCAACCGTAATTAGTACATAACGTATAACCTGAATGGGCAGTAAAACACTTTAAAAAAAAAACTATAATATATACAGTCAACTCTCAATAACTCGGACCTCAATATCTCAGACTGCGGATAATTTGGACATTTTCTGAAAATCCAATTTTATTTAGTAACTTAACACGCCAGTTGTATGCTGGCCAGCTAAAAATGCTATAAAAATAATGTAATGCAGCCTGCAGGGGAGTGGCGGAGATCTTGCAACGCAGCGCTACTACCCCTCCCATCTCGTCCCCGCACATACAGTACAGCAGGCCTATTTAGATACTTTGCAAGTACTATAGACCTATTGTAATCTCAACCTTTCCCATTCCAGTACCTAACATTGTTATTTGTGTTATGTTTATTATTTGATATGCAGTGTTTACCTCGTCACATTAAAGTATAATATTACTTTAGATAAAGTCTCAGTTTTCATTTCTCAGGTACAACTTTATTTCGCGTTGATAAGACAAACTTTTCTTAACTTGGACAGACCCTCGCCCCCTTTAGTAAGAGTTATCAAGAGTTGAATGTTTTATGTTGCTTAAATTATCTATATCAAAAACTAGTATATTCCCTAACAAGTTATTCTAAGAGATTATTTTTTAAACTCACAGCATACTCCTCATGATGAGCATTGGGTATTTTTTGTGACTGAATGCGCTGAATCACATCAACATCAGCATCACACAAGACCACATCTTGACCTGTCTGAGGATCCTTCACTGTTCTCCTACAGGTACAATTAAACATATTCCTTATTAACAGTAATCACAGAGAAGCAGATAAAAATAAAATTTACCTATAGTGTATAAATATTTAAAATCAAAGTCAAGGTCAGTGAAAAACAGGCAAGAATGTCAACTTTGCTCACTTCGGTCCAGAATGTATATAATTTGAGGATCTTTACCAGAAGTTAGGGTCCTCCATCCTGCGAAGGAAGTTGTCCAACTCGTCTCCTTGTGGTGGTTTGAGGATCTTTTTCCCCTCCCAGTCATATCCCAGGTGTGGGTATTCATCGTACCATCTCATGGGGATGTTGCCCACAGTGTTGCGAATATCCTGAAATAGAATTACCCTTAAAACAAGCAAGCGGACCATAAATTATGTCCAATTTTCATAGGAAAAGCCTTTTAGAAAAATATTAACATATTTTTTTGAAAACAACATTGACAACCATTATTTAGAATTTTCTTTTAGGTGACATCAATTAGAAAATGGTTTATAACGAAATGTTTATTGGGTTTTCTATTTAGAAAGGGAAAAAACAAACCGAAAATAAGCATAACCCAATGGATTACTAACCAGACAACACGTCAGTTTCATAGTCAGATTTAGTGTGCCACGAGTGGTGCACTAGGCCTATACTAAATACAGTACAACACCTACTTAGACTCTAATGGAATAGGCCAGTTACATATGAAACTGGCCCATTTCATTTGAGTCTAGTTAGGTGATGTCCTGTATTTAGTATCGCGCTGCACTTGAGGTGTACTCAGTCTGACTACAAAAGTGGTCCAATGACTGTGAAAAACAAACACACACACAATAAAATACACGCCATTCTCATTTTTTGGGATTACGGCATTATATTACAACTAAATAGATAATTTTGAGTATCATGTCTCCAGTATGATTGACTCTGTTTCTCAAAATTGATCTAGTTTACCACCCACCTCCCAAAAAAAATGATGCTACATTTCCTTAAAAATCTCCACTCTGAATAGTTGCCAAATTATATCCACAAACTGAATTATAGTGTGCTAAAATTAAATAAAGCAAGTATTTAAGTCAATCCCAGTATCGGCCATGAAAGGAGTCAATAAAACTAAAATATAACAAGATGTGTGACCTTACCTCCTCATCAGATGAATCATGTTTGTATTCATCAGTCTCTGTTGGTTGGCTGCTGGTAGACTGAGCTTTATCTTCTACATTTTCAAACCTCTTTGTTGTCTGTGTTATAGATTTGTTCTTTATGTTTCTTGTTTTAGATTTTATCTTAGTAATTCTCTTTGCTTTAACACTTGTTTTGTTTTTAGGAACAGTTTCTGAATCACTCTTGCTTTCTGACAAACTGATCCTGCTAATCCCTTCATCACTTTCGGTACCGGTATCCTCAATTTCAGAGTGTTCTTCGAATGAAAGATCTTCGCTGTCGTCGCCATCCTCCATTCCGTACCCACTAGTCGACCCGTCTTCATTCTCATTGTCAGATCCCCCCTCTCCACCTTCCTCACTAGTCGCATCGGCCTCATCACTGCTTCCCTTATTCCCGTTTTCAATCAAATCATAGTCAACATAGTCATCTCACTCTCATTGCCAATACTCTCCTCTGCACTATCATCCGAGCTATCTGAATTTCCATTTTCAATAGCGGTTAACAAGTCGTCCTCACCCTATAAAATGACATATGTTGGTGATTATTACAATATAATAATTAAACTATAACTAATTTATTGTGAAACACTAGTATTAAAGTAGTTAGACACTGGATTACATACATATAAGAGTAATTGGAATAAATTGTATACAAAGAGGGAACTTTTGCTTCGTTTTGTTTCTTATTTTTATTTTTTTAAATCATAAATACAAACAACAAGAATAGAAAGTTTCCAAATATTGTTAAAAAAAAATTTATAAAATTAAAACAAAACTTATCAAAATCCCAAAAAAATGAAAATATTTAAATTAATGTATTGTCACAACATGGCACCAAAAGTATTTTAATACACAATAGTAACATTTTTATATTATATACCATCCCAACATAATAAAACATATCGGTAACCTAGCCTTTCATGTTTCAACATGTTTTTTGAAATATCAAATTCCCAAAGTACCTTGCAAAAAAACTGTATTGAGGAACAAGTTATCCACGGTCCTATTAAATTCCTATTCTTTTGGCCTATCTTGATCCTATTCCAGTCTTTCTAATAAAAAAATATTTTAAGAAATAAAATTTAGTTTATTAGGCTAATACAATATTAATCAATTACTGGTACTAGCTTAAAATTAAATTATTTATTGAAATATTAGGAGCTACAGTAGGTAATGGGATCGTGGGTAGTCTATAGAGCCAATATATTGTTATTTATTGAAGGCTAGGGTGAGCTACATAGTTGGATCGTGGGTAGTCTAATAAAAAGCCAATATCATTGTAATTTATTGAAATTTAGGTGAGCTACAGTAATTCGATCGGTATCATAAGCCAAATCATTGTTATTTATTGAAATGTTAGGGTGAGCTACAGTAGATTGGGATAGTGGGTAGCCTATAGAGCCAATATCATTGTTATTTATTGAAAGGCTAGGGTGAGCTACAGTAGAATGGGATAGTGGGTAGCCTATAGAGCCAATATCATTGTTATTTTATAAGGGAACCGCAGATCTTATGGAGAAAAAAGCTTTATCTTCTCTCTCTTTCAGTTAACTGTTTCCAAATCTCCTTATTCTCAAGTTAACTCTGAAGGTGATGTGCTAGGATAAGAAGGAGCTACTGGCAACTTCGACTAACCAGCACTATGAAACTTGTCTTATATTTGAGGAGAGATTGACCGCACAAAAACGAGAGAATGATAATGTTGTTTCCCTTAACAAGATATCCAGTGTAGTACTTAGGCAAACAATTCTTTTTTTAATATTCTACTAAATTAACACTAACAGACAATGTTATAAATTACATTTGACACATAAAAGAGAAATATGTAAAATGTTCACTTAAAGTTAACCAAGTTAACTTAACATATGTGTATCACGATTCACATAACTTAACGTAACAACTCGAGCCAAACATCTTCATTCTCGAGTATGATCTGTGATTTGTACTAGTTGTATAGTGATGATCTGTGAATGTTTACAGTTTTCAATAGATACAATAAATATCTATTATTAAACTTTTTTGATAAATTTTGCTTTCCTATTTTAGTTTAATTTTTTTGTTTCAATGTTTGATCACTATAACTTAAGTAAGGAGTAAACCTTGGTCATAAAACCAACAAATGAATTACTAAATAGCCCTGTTGACGTCACTTGCATAATGATTGGCTGGCTGGATCAAATGATACCCTTCAGGTAATGTTCACCTAATGTGAAAGACCTCCCAGGACATCTATTTTGTTAAGTTAACTGCATCTTGATCACTTCCATTTAAAAACACAATAAGAACCTTTACGTTAAGTTAATCTCAAGTGATTCGTGATCCCGGCATAATGTATATGACTATCTCTTTAATACAACTTTTTTACACAAACATTTGGGTGTACATATTGTGGATGTGTGACGTGAGAGATATATTATTATTATTAGCACTCGCGTCTTACTACCCGTTCAGTTATACGCACTTACGCTAATGTGTAATGGTAGGGTGATTATGGGATGAAATGGAGGACCTACAGTTTAACGTGGAATCCGAACCACGGTGGAGGCTTGGCATTCCTCACATTCACAAGTTGTGACGTGAGAGTAGGCCTAGCATAAATGTATTGATTTGAAAAATGTTACGATGTATATCATGATATTTTGATATTTATATAGGCCTAAATATAATCTTTTCAAACCCTGTTTATGGCCCGTCTACACCCAACATACCCGCTTGTCGGACTCGCAACTACGCAATCACAAACGCACTTGTAATTACCTTCTCTTAAATACAAAATAGACTGTCTACAATGAAAAGTTGCAAGACGTAATTTCAACCAATAGAAACCAACAGCAAATATAACTCATTATAAAAGACAAATTCATATTAACGTTTTAAAATAATAAATATTTAAAACACTATTAGATCGCTAAATATATGATTTTAATTTAAAATCCCGACAAGCGGGTCCAACAGTTCCGACATAAGATTGTGTTTGCGTAAACTATTGTACACAGACAAAATTACGTTATTGCATAGTTGCAACTCCGACAAGCGGGTGCGTTTGGTTGTAGACAGGCCATTATTGTGTGTTGATAAATTATTTACCATAAGACAAAGTGTCAAGCAACCCACCCTTTTAGGTAATGTTTGATTAATAATTTTTCAATATCATTCTTTGAGAAGTTTAAGTGTGCGAGAGGAATAAATATAATTAAAAGTGACATAAAAGGTTATAGTTGAAAGCCACGTTCTCAAAACAACCCTGTTTTAAAAATGAATCAAGTAGATAAGATGCCTATTAGAGTAAAATTAGTTTAGAAGTTATCATTTTTACCTGATTACTGTCGTATCCCCATCCTCATGGGAATTAATAGCTAAAATAGGTGGACTTTAGGAGTCTTAAGTTTTCGTTTACGATTTGAAATTCTTGAGGAATCCATTTTTTCCATGGATAAGAACTCATAAGATTACTATTTGCTAGCCAACATCCAAAATGACCTATAGTTTTACCAACTTAAGAAACTAAGGCTAACACTCTACTAGAAACAAACCACGGAACATCACGATAGATGACCACTTAAACTATCAAAGCTGTATTATTTTAATAACAGTTAATAAATCGCAACAATCTATTGCACCACTATCAAAATAATAATGTAAACGTATATTTTAGAACAGCTATTATGTATCAATATTTTCATTAAAATTAGCTATCATTTCACAATTATTATTATTATTATTATATTATTATTATTATTATTTATATTATTATTATTATTATTATTATTATTATTTATTATTAAGATTATGAGGTGTATTGACAACTGTTATTTATATTATGTTTACTACTTTATGATATATTAATAAAACGAATTAAATTTCAAATTAATAAGTATTTACATTTAGTTATATCATTTGTACTTCAATTCTAGATTCATGTGTACACTGTAAAGGATCGGCAAAACAGATACATATACTGACTTATATTCATATTGATTTACTATGTATTGTAAAAGTAATTTGAAAATTGAAATATACATGTTAATCTTAGTGATATCTTAGGGTATCTTCTGGGTAGTTCGCCGGCACACACAATCTGAGAGGTACTGATATTAAAAGCGACCTTGCTTTGCCCTTGTTTTGAACCAAAATATATGTGATATAGTCGAGCCCTCCCTTTGAGTCGAACCCGGCCTCCCGGAGCTGCCTACTGCCAGAATTCTCACTGCTGTCCAAGTGAGCCTGGATCTAACAAGATGTTGTACATAGGTAAAAATTCCAACATAGGTTGGGGTGACTTAAAAATAATAACTTAAAAATGAGATTAGATTAAAAATATAACATATATTGATCTAATAAAAAATCAATAAAATTTGACTTGTAAATTTACCTACATGGCAGACGTCATGCTAAACAACAAATTTAATCCTTGAAATATAACATTGCTGGATGAAATGGAAAAACTTGAAACATTAACAAAAGAAATAGATAAAACCTTATCTGACTAAAAATAATTAATTCCAGATAAAGATTCAAGTATAAAAAAAATTGTTGAATGAAATTTTGAACTAATGCGCTGGACTTATAGGTTTATAAAATAGTGATATTAATGCTAATTTTTATGTACAACGTTGATGCATTGAATTTGACTTAAGGCCTTAAAAAATGTTAAGTAGACATTTTTTAAATTTATTACTGGAGATAAAAATTTAAAATTGTTGCACTGAGATGTAAGCACACGTCTGGTCAAAAAGATAATAGTATCAAGATCGTGGTCACCTTTATATTTAAATAATTAAGGAAAAAAATAGTTTTCTGAAGTAAAGGAAAATGTTTTAGATCGAAAGTACATTGATTTAAGCTTGCTTAATATAAAATTGTGATGAATTTAATAATTGAAGTAGTGGTGATCATGAAGTCTCTGAAGTATGATGCAAGTAGATGAAGAAAACTTGTGCAGTTGTAAGTAAAATCGCTCGTATTCACCTGTTTTGAGGTCTCGTACATAGGTTGTAATAATTAGATAATATTTTTGTTGTAATTTACTTATAGTTTAGTAGTAAGTGTCCTCCAATCCTCTCACTGTCTTCGTAGTAGTGGATTTCATATTAAACTGGTTTTCGGCGCCGGTCATGTAGTTTAAATCGTGGTAAAACCTATGAAAACCCAGAAGTCAAATCGCACAAGTCAACTCTTCCTAAAAATCCTTGGCACCAACCTCGTTTTATCGTCTCTTCCCTCCATATCTGCATCCTTTGCAGACCACGGACTCAGTCCCACACTCATAACAAAAGAACAATTTGGGGGGGGGGGGGAGGGTGTATAATTTGAAAATATAGGAAACTCTGAACGAAAATAAATAAAGTTCAATGAAAATGTCGAGGTAAATACGTGACAAGGTTGTTTAAAATCTCTTCTCCAAGTCATCCAATGGTTCAAAACTATGACAGCTATTTGCTAACCCTAAACATTTGATTTTAGAATAATTTGTTCGAAATAAATATTCACTAATCTCTTTAAACGTCTTTGACATCAACTTGTACCGCTCTGTACACCTCATCTACAAGCTTGAGTTTCCAATAGTCCTACTATAAGGTGATGCGGTCAGTTGATGTTTCTCAGTGCTCAATAACTTGCCGAGTGGTCGAATTAATGGCTCCCTTCCACCGCAGTGGCTGACCTAATTTTATTTTTTATCGTATTAGCAATACAGGGGAGTTATATAATTTAATCTTGCTGTTTAAACGTTATAGATTTTTTTAAATAATAATAATAATTATTGAATTTCAGTGCAACCTTACAAAAGGATAAAATATAATTTAAAACATTAAATAATTGGAGAATCATATATATTTAGTTTCAGAATTACCGCTGGGAGCGGTAAATGACATCAAAGATATTATAAATCGTGCATGCTAGTTATATTAACTTTATTATGTGCGCTAAGTGTACCAAAGATATCAAAAAAAATTTATTCAACTTAGAGGATATTTCCAAGCAATGATCTTCTTTCAAGAAAATATAGTGGAATTAAGTCTATATTACAGTACTTTTATTTTATTTTTTCTGGAAACGCATTAAAGATTTTACCAATGTATAACACTTGGATTAGTATAGTGTTGTGAATAAGTTTTTGGAACAAATTAGTGTTGTGTACATGAGTTAATTTTTATTGTAATTCTTTATTTAGGCATTAATGAACATTTATAACTTACACGTAACCAACGGCTTAGAAAAAGGTTGGGGTTATGAAGGGGGTCCATCTATACATACAAAATGTGTTATTGGCTGGATAAATGTATGGTAATACTTTTTTCTAGCAGACCTCAACCCTATGGAGAAATTAGCTTTCTATGCCCTTGAACGCAACCTTTAGGCTTATGGTATAAAACACAATGTGAAAAGTTTCACTTAAAGAATATTTTGTAATATATTTGACCTATTTTAAAGCCCTGGACCCGTATTCCCGAGTGTGCATTTGAGAATCTCGAGGACTTTTCCTTTTCGAGTTTCACATTTGGTATTCCTCAATCATTTGAGACCATTCGAGACACAAAAAATTCGAACTGATCTCTATCGCTAATTCTCAAAAGGGTCTACCTACTATAAATATACACTTTCGAAGGGTTTAGCAGTATTGGTGAATAAAGATGGTGCATATATTACATTTGCTTGAAATACAAGAATTAGAAGAACGTAAACTTGAATTAAATAGGCCATTTCAAATATTTAACGATAGGGATAATGCATTTGCCATTAGTGATAAAGCATTTGTCTAGCTATTTAGATTGAATAAACGTAGTGATGGTTATTTAATTGACACATTAGAAGACGTGATGGAGGAACAATCTCGAACGTCTGCATTATCTGTTTTGACAAAAGTTTGTTCTGCTTATTATTTTTCTTAATATAATACTAAAGTGTTTAATAAAACAAAATTTTTAGTTTATCACGCTTTTAAGACAAGACCTTCAATGAATTCCAGAAGAATACGTTTTTGATCAGAAGTAACATTTCTTTTTGACATAATAAAAGTATTATAATACATTTATTTCCAATAGCAAGAAAATTGGTTACGTATCACAGAGATAAATATTGTCCACATTAGAAAATATTTAACGGATATCCTGTGCTGGGATGGGTTGATCTCAACAGAAACTAATTCGTTGTATGAGAAATTAGTGTATACAACTTAAAGCGAATTCGAATGGTTGTTTTCTCGACCACTCATCTCGAATACGAACGATTTTAGTTCAGGAATACAAAAATGTTTTCTCATCGTTTTTGAAGCGTTCGAGAAGGCTAGATTCGAATTCAAAACGAGAGATCTCGGGAATAGGGGTCCTGGCCATCTTAACCAAGAAGTAATGGGTTTTTAAATCTAATTAAGTAGAGAAATGGCCCAAATAGAGCCATAGCTCTCAAGGTTTCTAGAGTAGAAGGTTGGCCAGTTCAGCCAGTTTTATGGTTCACTTAGCGGGAGCCGATGACGTCTCTTCGTGACCAGATCCACTCCACTGCACAAGACCGTATACACTTCTTAGTGTAGCGCGTTTAAATACATCGCCCTACATGGCTGTGCGATACCTCAAATATAGTGTTTTATATGTACTTATTCAGCACAATTTTATGATTACATCTGTTAAGTAGTGAATGCATTCTATTTGCTTTGTTTATCTTTGATAATGATTGTTAATTTGCTGAATATGCTCTATGGTGACAAAGTTATGTAATGGTGTTGCTAATTATGAAATATTAGATATAGTATCTGTGATCACGTCGGTTTAACAGAAAACAATACAAAATGTGTTAAATTATATTTTGTAGAGACAATGGTAGAGAAAATAATAGTGGAACCTTCGAATACCGGTGGTATATGTATTGTGTTCCTAACATAAGTGGCAACAGTGACAGGATACGCTTTCTATAACTGTTCTGAACTATTGATATTTTCGTAATCATAAAGAAATGGCGAGCATCATGGAACGTGTTGTGAAGTTAAGAACAATTAAGCAGGCGGCGTTTATTAGAACATTGAATGATATTCAAGAAGAGATTAATACTTCGGAACTAGATGAAAAGAAAATTAAAGCATTATTTTCCATGCTGGAGAGGAAAAATGAAGAATTAATAGTGTTGAGCTATACCGCCGAGGATGGGGAGATCGAGGTTCGAATCTCGGTTGGGTGAACTGGGGTGGTTTTCCTAAATGGTTTTTCCACTCTCCCTCCACGCAAAAGTGGGTTCACTTCCTCTAAATTTAACCTTCCCAATTCCTAATCCATTAGTGTAATTAGTACTTAAGCGTATAACCCGAACGGGTAGTAAGACGCTGTGCTAAATAAATAAATAAATAAAGAATTAATAGATATGGATCATAAAATATTGGACATGAAACTCGACGCTGGAAGTGAGGATTTGGATAAAGAAACGAAGATGGCGGATGAATATCTACAGAAGTTCTTGGCGATACATGTCGGTGTTCGCGTGTTGTTAGAAGATTCTCAAGAAGTTTGTAAAGTGGATTCAGGAAGTGTCGATTTTAATAGTAAGAAAAAGTTTAAGTTACCGAAGTTAGAGCTTAGGATGTTTGATGGGGATATTAAAAATTTGTTACAGTTTGTTGTCAATTTGAGAAGATTGATCAGATCCGGATACTGCGCCAGCTGACAAGTTTCAATACCTTATTCAAGCTACGGTGAAAGGCTCACGAGCAAGAGAAGTGGTTGAGAGCTTTCCGCCAACTGGGGAAACCTATATGAAGGCAGTAAGCAGTCTCAAGTCTAGTTTTGGAATAGAAGAATTGTTAGTGGAAATGTAGGTAAGAGAATAGTTAAAGTTGGTTCTTTAAAATGCTCAACAACATGGTACATCCACATCAATGTCTGCGCTTTATGACAGTTTAGAATCACACATCAGAGCGCTCAAAACCTTTGGTGCTACTACCGATAAGTGTGCAGTGATGCTCTATCCTTTGGTAAAGTCCTGTATGCCTGAAGATATTTTAAGAGCTTGGCAGCGAAGTCCTAAATGTGTGCATGGGGGCGAACTTCAGCAACAACTTGACAACATAATGTTGTTCTTGAGGTGAGAGGTGGAGTCAGAAGAAAGGATTAGTTTTTACATGGCGGGAGTTGGACTAAAAAATGATGATTGTAAATATAAGAAGCGGCAGAATAGTTTATTAGAAGAGCATATACCTATAACAGCTGGGTTGTTGTCCACAAGTTGTACTAAACAGGGAAGCTGTGTATTTTGTAATGGTCTACATGTGGTTGCTGACTGTCTAAAGGCAAGGAAAATGAGTAATAAGAAAAACATAGGGCTCTTAAGGCAAAGGGTTGTTGCTTCGCATGTTTGAAGACTGGACCTTGCGTCAAGAATTGCATAATTTACATGTAGTGTTGGCTTTGTCAAAAGAAGCACAGTGCGTTGATGTGTCCGGAGTTACGGAGAGAAGGGACAGACAAGATTAAGAAGAATGTGGAGATGGTGGAAGAAGAACGCAGGAAACAGTTTTAACCAATTTAACAAGTTGTCCTAAAGTGTTATTACAAACTTTAACAGTGAAAAGGATCAGAAAAATGTTATCGTGTTCGTTCTTTGGTAGAAACAGGCTCACAGTGATCTTATATTCTGATAGAAACTGCTTCAAAATTAGATTATGGGTCGATACGACAAGAAGTAATTGCACATTCGCTTTTTGGGGGATGAAAACTGAACGAAAGAATCATGGTTGTTACAAGGTACGTCTGACAAGTCTAGATGGATCTTTTGCCTGCAATTTTGAGGCTTTAGATCAAAATGTCATCTGTGGTGAAATCTTATCAGTGAGGAAAGGACCTTGGATAGAGGAGTTACACCAGATGAACGTTATGATTTCTGACACAAAGGAGCACACATGACCGATAGAGGTCCTGATTGGAGCAGATATTGCAGGAAAACTCTTAACTTGAAATGGGAAGGTGCTATCATGTGGATTAGTTGCTGTTGAGACTCTTCTAGAGTGGGCCTTGATAGGAAGAGATCCATGAAAGCAGGCTAATGAAACTTTGGCAGCAGTAGTAACATCCTTCTTTGTGAAGGAGGCATCTGTTGCAGACCTGTGGAATTTGGACGTACTTGGCATCACCGATCACACCGAAAGAAAGTCTAAGGAGGAATGAGTACTGCAGACGAAGTTAAATTTTCAGAAGACAGTAATTATACACGATAAGGGCTGTTACGAGGTCCAACTACCTCAAGCGGAAGATCATATCCCATCCGTACAAACCAACATTTAGCTATGAAGAGGTTGGAACAACTATAAAGAAGCTTCATTCTGGAAAACTATATACAGTCTATGATGAAGTATTAAAAGAGTGGATAGGCCTAGGGATAATAGAAGTAGTCCCGTTGGAAGAAGTTGCTAGTGACGGGCACTATTTACCACACCAACCTGTAGTGAATGAGGACAGTACTACGCGTGTACGTCCAGTATTTGATGCTTCAGCAAGAAAGGGTTGTCACTATAATTGAATCAGTGTTTAGAAGATGGAACAAATCTCATTGAACTCATATAGGCTATTCTTCTAGGGCTTAGAGAGAGAATATATGGGGTTATTGCTGACATCGAGAAGGTTTTCCTCCAGATTAGTGTGTGTCAGAAAGATAGAGATTTTTACAATTCTTTTGGTGATATCCTGAAGAAGAAAACAAAGTGAAAATGTTTCAACATATAAGAGTGGCTTTCGGATTAAAATGCAGTCGTTTTTTGTTAGGTGCGTTGCTCTAAAATCACGTACAACAAGCCATGACAGTTTTGAAGTACAGTTCACCAATGATGAATCGGTTACTGAATAGTTTGTATGTAGATAACGTCGTTGCTAGCCTTGTTAGTGAACAGGAGCTAAAACACATAAGCGAGGCTCGTGATGTAATGAAAGATGGTAACTTTAATCTTAGAGGTTGGCAATACACAGGGGACAGTGCTCATTTTGCAGAATCACTAGTGTTGGGATTGTTATGGGAACGAAACAGTGATACACTTGGTCTAAATTTAGACTTGCTAAAGAATATCAACTTTAAGGTGGTCACTAAGTGAAATATTTTGTCTTTGGTACATAAAGTGTTTGATCCAATTGGAGTAGTTTGTCCAGTCTTACTGTGCCGTAAAATACTGTTGCAAGAACTACTTGGAAAACTGGAATTTCCTAGGGACAGGTTGATGTTGCCTCGAAAGATGAATTTCTGCATTGGTATGAAGGCTTACCTTTGTTGAAGGATGTGAAAGTGACTCGATGGTTTCATTGTTCTTCAAACAGTAAGGAAGACATTAGTGTTCACACATTCTGTGATACCATCTTATTAGCTTATGCCACTGCTGTTTTTATTCGAATCGTAACTAACGAAGTAGTTGAGGTACACCTCTTAGCAACAAGGTCAAGAGTAGCACCTTTGAGAAAGTATTTCGATTCCACGACTAGAATTACTTGCAGCATCAATGGGGGCGAGGTTAACTACTTCGGTTATAGACGGACTTTGTTGGGGAGATATCAAGATTTTACTACAGGACGGATTCAAGCATGGTTTAGCTTGGATTCAATGAAAGGGACCTTGGAACGTCTTTGTTAACAACCGTATTCAAGAAATAAGAATATTGACTAAGATGGCATCCTGGAGACACGTGCCAGGTGAAGCTAATCCAGCAAACCTTACTTAAAGAGGATGTACAGCAGCAAGATGGTGGGAGGGACCTGAGTGGCTAAGGGAACCCTTTGACCAATGGCCTTGTGGGAGTTTTAGTTATCTAGAGGACTATATTCCTCAAGAAAACAGAAAGGGTCATCTTCCAACAAAGCAATGCTTGCTGGCTCAGCAAGATGTTTGGGAATGGTGTGGATTTTATGAAAAGGAAGTTAGCCAGAAAACGTGTCGGTACCAGGATGTAAGTGGTATTATCGTTTCTTCTTGTGTTATGACAAAATATTGTACATGATAGCATGGATCACAAGGTTTTTCCACAATTGCTGTCAAACAAAGGATCTAAGAGAAGTGAGTGAATTATCTTACGAGGAATTAAAAACTGCAGAAAGAAGATCATAAAGCTCGTACAAGAAGAATCTTTCAGGGATCATTCATGGGAGAGGCTTAATACGTTGAAAGGACCTACAAAGATGAGGAGGGTCTCGTTAGGCTGAAGACAAAGATAGTGTTTCGTCAAGATAAAGATGATTTTTGTATGCCCATGGTATTGCCCTCGAATCACCCCGTTGTAAAAAAAACTTATTTTTACAGAGCAAAAGAAAAATTCTCATGCTGGAACACACGTGTTGTTAAGCATACTAAGAGAAAGGTATTGGATACTGAATCAAGAAAAACTGTCAGATCAGTCATTTCTACCTGTCTAATATGTCGAAGGCACGTTGGGAAGAGTGTGAACGTGGAAACTACTCCTCTTCCGACAAACAGAGTACGAGATGCAGCAGTTTTTGAATCACCGGAATTGATCTGGCTAGGACCCCTCTATCTTAAAGGTGAAGTTAAAGCAGGGATCTGTGATTTCACATGTGCTGTTTATACAGCTGATGCATTTCGAGCTAATTACGTCTATTTCCACATCAGCCTTCCTTCAAGCTTTGATACGTTTTGTAGATCGCCGTGGTAGACCCTCCAAAGTGTACTATGATAATGGGACTAATTTCGTTAGACTACAAATGTCCTTAGAGAGGTTGTTTGGGAATGCATTTTAATTTACAGTACAGCAAGGAAAATTGAGTGGAAATTTAATCCTCCAACCGCCGCTTGGTGGGGTGGTTGGTGGGAAAGAGTTATACAAATGGTTAAAAAAAACTGTTGAGGAAACTTTCGAGGCGAGCTGCCTTGAAATACGAAAAAATGTCCACCATTTTGTGTGATGCTGAAGCGGTTATAAATTCCCGACCTATCACTTACAGGTCTGAAAACGTAATGATCTGGTAGCATTAAATCCTTCAATGTTTCTGCAAGAAGTTCACCTGGGGGGAGTACTTGACCGAGACACCTTAGACAAAGTTAATCTCACCAAAAGGCACAGATACCAGCAGTAGTTGCGTAAAATGCTGAGAAGAAGATTCAGATCAGAATATTTGGGTAAATTTGTACAGCGAGTGGAATCCAGCAAAGACGATCAACCTATTTCTGTTAGAGACGTCGTGCTGATTGGAAGTGACAACAGCAAGAGGCTGACTGACCATTAGGTCAGGTCTTAGAAATTCTCCCTGGTCCAAATGGTGTTGTCAGAACTGTCCGACTGAAGACAGCTTATTCGGAGCTGTTGAGACCAGTTCAAATACTCTACCCATCGGAGGCGTCTTCTCCAGAAGCCCTTCACCCGATGCCTCACCAATCGGTGAATACGGTGGAAGAACCTGTTTCTATTGTTTCAGAAAGTGAAGAACTTACTACTCGGTATGGACGTACATTTGAGAGCACCGAAAAAGTTGGACTTTTGAACATTGTGACAGTTTTGTGAATTGCCTTCTGCAACTCAGGAGGGAGGATGTTGAGTAGTGAATGCATCCTATTTGCTTTGTTAATCTTAATAATGATTGTTAAGTTGCTGAATATTCTCTATGGTGACAAAGCTAGATCATGGTGTTAAGAAATGCTAGATCTAGTATGGTTATGAAATGTTAGATATATTATCTGTGATCACGTCGGTTTAACAGAAAACAAGACAAAATATGTTAAATTATATTTTGTAGAGACAATGGTAGTGTAATAGGAAGCAAATAATAGTGGGACCTCCGAATACCGGTGGTATATGTATTGTGTTCCTAACAACAACAGTACTTTTTTTTTTAAATGAAATATTATTATTTATACATTAAAAAACAATACAACGAAACGGTACGACCTGAGTAAAATAAAGTACTATGCGAGATTTAAAAAATATTTTAGCCAGGAAGTTTTTGTCAGTGGTAAAGTTTTAGATAATAATCTGAAGTTAATCTTTTATTAACTTTTTTTCATATGACAATTGGTTTTGCAGAAATAACATTATTATGTCAGTGGTATGATAACGCAATTCCGCGCGACGAGATCTAACAGTGGAATAGGTCTACGCTACTCTAAGTATTTTTCCTACTCACATTATCACTCAAACTAGATAAACCAATTACTGTTATCATTATTTATTTAGTAGATGAGTTATTGTTACTATATATTTCATTACTTCAAATGAAATTATAATTTAGCGTGGTTAATAACATGTAGACTGGCCTATTACAGAGTATTTAGGACTTTTGTGTTGTCATTAATGAACAAGTTTTATAATAGCAGTATTCTATATATCAGATGTAATTTTGAAGTCAAAGTCCACAAATATGTGTTGCTTCCAGTTATAAAACAGTCTTTTCATCATTATTACTTGCATTTTTTGTAGGGACCTAAAATTTGATCGAACCTTGGATCATATCTTGTATCCTTATATTTACTTCATTTCGTCATATTGAAGAACTACAACTTTTTCACGTGTTTCTTTATTTTCCCCGGCTATCTTCAGTACGCGCATCACGTCTTCTAGAAATCCTTGACGGATACCAAGGGTAGAGCCCCCTTTTTTTTAGAACCAACAAACCTGTTAGTGGATAGTGACATTTTTGTTGTAAATACACATACGTTCGTTTACCTAAATATCACAGAGTCAAGGCAACTACAATTTCTTCCTTTTGTCCAATGAACTTTGCATTTATTACAAAGCAATAAATACAACTGATTACTTGTAAAAACACTACCTAGTTTTCCTCAAATTTTGATTCTTCAACTAATCCGAGACTTTGATCTTTTTCAGAGAAATGAATTTGCTCCTGAGCCTACAAATTTCCAAATATTTTCGTTTCAACGCACTTAATTGTTTCACTATTTGTATTTCAATATTTTGTTTTCCTTTTGTAATTCAAAATATTTTATAATCATTTCAGTCTTATTCCCATTGGTTTTACTTGTCTTGTTGCTCAGGTTTTTAGAGACACAATTAACTACACCCTTACTTGGGTTTTCTTTCTCTGCATATCTATAGAAGATAAATATCACTAACTATTTGTTTTTTCACTCTATTTTCATACCTAGCTCACGGGTAATATTTTCCCCTTTGATAACATTTTTGAAGATACGACAAGGAGGTGCAATGCTCAGTTTAAGGGGTGAAACAGCAGACGATTTTAATTTGTTTTTCTTAGGCAAGCTCAGCAGTTCGGCTTGATGACCGCATTCATAATCATCAGGTAAACAATGTTCTGAGTAAATATAGCATAAATCAGGATTTACATTTTCTATCACGTTTACAAAGATGAATCCATCTTCGTCTGGCACTAGAATATTTGTTGTGCTATATAACACCAAGACCTTAGTTATCTTATGGCCTACTATTGCACACAGGAATGGTACAATACTTTACCGGTATTTTCTAGTAGCGCTACAAACTTTTTGTAGCACTTCACGGCTCACGCATAAGTAATCATTAAGGTTACAATAAACACACAACCATGTACTATTCACAGGAATTTGGTAGCATACTTGACATAAATAAGAAGTGAATAACGAGTTTGACACTGCACGACCACGTGTTATACTGAACTGAAGCAAGCCGGCGCTATGCCGGATTCACACATTAAGCTACGCTATGCTATGCTATTGCTTTGCCACGCTATAATATGTTTTAAGATCGCTATCCAAGTATTTAAACGAACACGTTCACACATCACGCTATGCTGTGCTACATGGAACTACGCTATGGAGCGAAATCGTGGACTGGGCGATTTTTACATCTCACTCGCGCTACGTTTTGTGCTGCGCATGCGCACGACGGACAGACCACACACAAGCCAAGTCGTCTTGAAGACTTCAAATACTCTACTAAACCTTCCAAAGTATAGCGTGTGTGAAACACACGAGATAAAATGTCGCACAGCATAGCGTCACGAGCTGACGTCACAGCAGCGCTGCGTGCTCGGGAAAAGTTGACTGCAGGCCGGTATACGGAACGAGCCACCCTTGCCTTGCTCTCGCTATAGTTCTGTACGAGTTGAAGGACGCCGTGAGACAGCGTCAATGTATTCGATGCCGTTGGGATCCTTTAGACACACCTCTTAGTCGGCCGCTTCGCCCTATCCTCGAGACACCATGGACGGTGACAAGAAGGTACTGTCGCTATTATTTTAGATTTCGTCACATTATGCTTTTTATTTATTATATTTATTTGTATTCGTGACTCATTTACCAATTATTCCTTAGAATTTCACAAGTTTTATTTGAAATTGACTTCGTACCTGCTAAAAACTAGCAAACTTACTTTTTATTATTTATTACCAGGTATCACAATTTGTTTTAAAACAGTTCCTCTTTAAAAAAAATACCCTTTTTCTGTCTAAGATTGACGAAACAATAACACAGGGATGTAATTTTATTACTAAGAAATGTCCTTATTACCTCTACAAATCTTTGGAATTGCATGCTATTCTGATGATATTTATAGAAATGCACATTGACTTGTATTCAAAGTATAATATGCTTAGTAAATTACTACCAAATCGTTTCTGCACGATCGATTGCTCATCTACGTGTCAGGCACAACGCGGTACGGAGGGCTATAGAGTTAACTCAACGCAGAGCAGCAATACCAACATCAATACTAAATGATTTCCCTAAATGCACTTCATTGCAGTCCAGAGTATCGCAAGAACTTGCAGCCTAATCAGCTATAAATACTTGGATTTCATTTTAGTGAAATATTTATTTTCAAACAGTTTAAATTCATTTTCGGTGTTCTAGTGGTCTAAGGGTGAGGTGTCAGACTTCTGTGCTGAGGGTCTGGGGTTCAATCCTCGGTCCCGCCACAGATTTATATTATTGCCAAACCCTTCCTTCACCTCTGACAAGAGTGTATTAATCACAAATTGTGAATGTGAGGAATGCCAGGCCTCCACCGTGGTTCGGATTCCACGTTAAACTGTAGGTCCTCCATTTCATCTCACAATCACCCTACCATTGCACATTAGCGTAAGTGCGTATAACCCGAACGGTAGTAAACGCGGAGCTAATAATAATAATAATAAATAATAATAATAATAAAAAATAATAAATAATAATAATAATTAATAATAATAATAATTAATAATAATAAATTCATTTTTTGTCTTTTCCACGTGTTGTTACGTTACGTTACGTGAATTCTGATCACACATTTTATGTTAAGTTGACATTAAGTGAACCTTAAGTGAACATTACGTTACGTGAACGTTAATATAATCGTGATCCCGGCATAAAACCTTGTTCTTGCGATGAATTGAAATATTGATATAATTGTTATTAAAAAAAAATCGTTTCAATAGCTGTAATAATACAGTAATTGTTATTTTGCGTCGCTATTATGCCACGTCTGTTGGTGGATCACAATAGAAAGAGATTTGATCTCTCAAAATGATACTAAATTTACTCGCATGCATTCAAACGCCGAATCACTTGATGGGTGCTAATGCTGAGATCACGATCAATTTAATGTTCACGTAACGTCCACTAAATGTTCACGTAACGTAACGCTTCTCCTCGTGTCTTTAAACGGAAGCCTCTACCATAAAGTTAACTTCACGTATACTTAACTACCTTAACTTGAGAGTTATCCAGGGGAGAACATTCACAACAAAGCACTTGAGATTGCGACTTGAACACTAGTGACTAGCGATGATAAATTAAACAGAGGTATGGCGCATCGTGTTCCGGCGTAGAACATAATTAGCTACATTTTATAATACTTTAAAGCGTTTTTGTGTTTTAAACGGTCTTGACTAGTTACGTTTAATTAAAATTGTTTTTGATTTTTCTAAACGGTCTTGACTAATTACGTTTGACCTTTCCTTAAAGTGATGAATTGCTAGGCTTTTATTTCTTTTTAGCACTGCGTCATACTACCCGTTCGGGTTATACACTTATGTACTAATTACACTAGTAGATTTCGGGATGAGGAAGGTTATGAGTAAAGGAAATGTACCCACATTTGCGTGGAGGGAGAGTGGAAAACAATTTTGGAAAAACCACCCTCAGTATACCGGATATATATTAGAACCTCGATATCTCCGTCATTGGCAGTTTAGTCAACTGCGAGAGTAGCGCCATAGACTATGCGGCCACCGAAGCGGGTGATTATAGTTGCTAAGTACGGTTATAACCACATATAAATATCATATTCTGTAAATTAAAAAAAAATACACCTGGACATAAGCATCGAATCCGTATCTAAAGGCCCAAAGGTCCCGGGTTTGACTCCCATGTCCAGGTGTAATTTTTCAATTTAAGAATACGATATCTAGATGCGGCTATAACCTTAATTATAACAAATATAATAGCTTTGCTATTTAATCCATCATGATATGCGCATTCGTACGGCTGTTATTTATTGTACATTTAGCAGCATAAATCACTATTGAGTCGAAGGTGGCTGTGTTATCTGATAGCTCGTGATTCTTAATTGATCAAACATACTATATAGCTGACGATTTATGCACGTCCATCACAGGTTTTGCCTTAAAATATATATTAATAATGAACCTGAGCACGATATTACTCCTGGATAGCTCAGTGGTAAGAGCAATGGCATACTAAGCCAAAAGTCCCGTCTTCGATTACCGTATCCAGTTGTCATTTTTCGATTTAAACAATATTGCTTTAAGTTCGTTTTGATTTTTCAATGGTCTTGAATGATTATGTTTGATCTTGCTTTACGTTATTTATGATTTTTAAATAGTCTTAACTAATTATGTTCGGTCTTGCTTTAAAGCGTTTTTGTTTTCTGCCTAGTGAGTGCACGTCAAGAATAGGACCCACGAGGAAAAAAAGTCTGGGTCATGATCAAACAAAAACGATTGGCTTCAGACTGTTTTGACTAACCAGTGTGCGTCCATCCCCAGGCTCAAGGTCCAACTTACATTGAAATGTTATTTTTTGTTTGTTTGGGAGTGTATGTAAATCTCATATTTTAGGTAGGTACGAGGAAGGTATAATTTAAAGGAAATACACCCACATTTAAGTGTTTGGAGAGTGGGAGATCATTTAGAAAAATGCATCCTCATCACATACGACCGGGATTCGGGCCGTGATCTCCACGTCATTGGCAATCCAGTCTATTGCAAGAGTGACGCCCTTGTTTATGTGACCACCAAAGTGGGTAAAACATTATCATCCTAAGATCATTCAAAAGTGTTTTTTTCCTTATCACACTAACACTATTTTCTCTGTCGATGTGTTAGTCCTTTTTCGAGATGTAGGCCTAGATGGGTGACCTTACTGCAAGTTGTAAGACTATCTTTAATAGAGGCAGAGAACGTGAGTCAATAAGTAGGCCTATTCGAAAACAGATTTTAAAAAAATGAGTAATTTCCCCATTTCACCGCGAGTGTCTGTGTGTTGGGTTTGCACCCCTTTCCACTGTTACAGTCGGGGGTGCGCTTCATGAACACGTACCGTCTGGAGTCCAGGCGGCCCTTCATGGTGGATAAAGTAGTTGCCATCTTAAAGGAAGTGATGGAGGGAGAGTTGCATGAGGCGAGGTACGATCCTGCGACCTGCACGAAGACCGCTGCCGAACTCTGCCTTGAGGTCCGAAACAGGGTCAAGCTACAGTTGTTCGACAGGTCAGTTGGAGAGTGATGAGGGCTAAAACGCGTAACAAGTGTTTTGTTTATCACCACGCCTTACTACCCTCTCGGAATATACGCATATGAACTAGTTACACTAATATGTTAAGGATGAAGAGGAAGAGTACTAGCATTGGCATGAAGGTAGAGTGGAAAACCAAACAGGAAAGCACACTTTCAGTACATCCAAATGGGATTTGAAGCCCGATATCCCCGTCATCAGTAGCTCATACTATCGCGAAAGTGACGCCTTTTAGATCATTCGACCACCAAAGTGGGGCTCGTTGGGAATTAAAAGTAATAGTCGTGGTTGCAGTTTTCTTGTTTTGATACTGGTCAAGTGCCCTAAAAATGTATTCTGCCTACCCCCTAATCATTAGCCCTTTTTTCCACTTTATGGTTACGGACTTGCCTTGCAGCCAATCTCACCACTCATAGGAAGGGCCTTTTAGGAAATTCAAACCTATTATATTGCTGTTAATATTGATAACATTTTAATATTTTACTAGTGTTATTTTATAGGTATTTATATCTATCAAAGTGACAATTAAAAATCACAATTCTTGATGGATGAATACGTGAAAGTAGATCAAGTTAATTTTCTAGCTGTCAAATAAAGTTCTTTTTATATTAAAAAATATTTGACTTTAGCTAGCCTCCTTCTTTATTAGAGAGGCTTGGGAAATCATCCTGTCTGGTCTATTAATTAGGACCAAAACAAAGTTGTGGATTCCTCAAAAATTAATTTGGCTCTTCTAATAAAGTAGAGTACGCTGCTGACAGCGACGACCCTAGCTTTGAACTTTGAACATTTGTTCGGAAACTGCCATGAACTAAAATGAAGCATCAGTGGGTGTCTCCAAGCACGCACCTTCCATCTCACTGTTTAAGGGTGGAGGGGGGGGATGAAGCTCCCAAACATCCCATCCTCACCATTCCTACATCCCTTTATATATATATATAATGTCTCTCTCTCTCTCCTCTCTCTCTCTCTCTATATATATATATATACTGCGTATGGACGCAGTACCCTAACCTCTTATTCCAAAGTCGAGACCCGGTGTCTTCCCAGACTCCAGTAAAAGTGTGTCTTTTAACGATACTATCCTCGGCCATTGTTAAGATCGTTAAAATTGTGTGACCTACCACTTTGGAGGAAACCAGTGGTTTAAAAAAATGTGTGATTCACGCGGTGAGAATACACGCAGACCAGGAGCGATTTGGAGATCACTATAACACTTGTGTAGAAAGCCTGCGTTAATACCATGTGAAAACAAGTATGTGTGTTTGTGCGCAGGTACAAGATCGTATGCCAGATGACGATCGTGCAGAAGAACCTCCAGAGCGTGTACTCGTGCATGCGAGGCGTATGGGACACTAGCAGGGACAGGTTCGCCTCCACCGCTTCGAGAACACTAACATCATCGCCGTGGGCATGGTGGCCGGCGTCTACTACGAGTAACAACTACAAGACACGATAGCAAGACAGGGTCTGTCTGGGTCTAGATGGTCATGGGCTGAGTAGAAGTTCTGACTTAATCTAGATGGCCATGAGTTGAAGAAAAGAGCTGACTGACTCTAGATGGCCATGAGTTGAGGATAACCGGCCCCGAGGTGTAGTGGTCATTACACTTGGCTACGAGCCTAGGGCCCCGGGTTCGATTCCTGGCTGGTACCGTTGGTATTTTTCCCTTTAGGGGAATAATCCCAACTTTCACCAGGGTTTGATTAATTAAGCTTAAGTTAGGTTAAAACTCACCCCGGCTCTACAAGATTATAATAACTATCATCAGATCATTTCATCGCGGGTACGACGTGTAACCAACCTCCTTTGGTGTATCCTGGGCAACGTTCTGTTCCAACAGAGTGGTTAATAGTCTAAACATAAGACGATCGAACCTGGACGTCAAAAAGTTCCTCCCGGCTAAATGTGCCATACGATTAAAAAAAAAATGAGGATAAGAGCTGACTGACACTAGATGGACATGAATTGAGGAGAAGAGCTGACTTAATATAGATGAACATGAGTTGAGTAGGAGGGTTCACAGACTCTAGTTTCACTGCCCGATTAATAAACCAGTATTCATTGATTAAGGTACCTAATTAATATACACCAATAAAATGATATCATTTGTTTGTTTGATAAATATGATACTGTTATTTATTTGAAAAAATAATTTTTGAGTCTATTAATTATTAATACATTCTTATTGATTTGATTTGTTAAGAGCAGTTTCACGCGAGGCAACTATCGCCCGTCAACTATAGCTTGTTGATTAACATAGATGTAGATTGGAGGTTTCACACGAAGCAACAGAGCTACCCGCTCCGTCAACAGTTGCTCATAAGTTGCCCACTATTGGCTATTTGTGGAATAGTTGCCCGATAAGGGACTGCTTGGTTAATCACGTGTTTATATGGTGTCATTCACACGGGGCAACAATCGCTGGCCAGTATCCCAAGTGGTGCCAACCTCCAAACATCTGTTGAATTTTATTCGTGGTACTGAAGATTATCTGATTTTCTGTTGTAGGTTTGTTTTTGACTGCATAGTATTTAATAAATATTTATAATAATTATTACAGACGTCACTAGAAATTTATGTAAGCTAACCATAAGTAATGTAAAGTGTATAAGGAATTTTCATCCATAGTTCTCGACACCTTTTCAAGAATATTTCTGTATTTTTTTTTACTATTATTATTAAACATATAGCTTGAATTGTTTTATATTAAGTCTTGAAAGTACCATCAATTCCAATGAAAGAACATTCTGATAATTAATGTGTAGTTAAAATTATATTGTTCCATGCCATAGCTTAGTCAGTACCGTGTCTGCCTCTAAGCCAAGGGGTCTCGGGTTTGATACCCGGCCTGACAAAAAAATTTATCATCAATGAAATGCGGATGTCCCTTTTCACAGTGGTAAATTGGAGGCCGGGATCTGGGGGGGAGGGAGGATGTCTGTTCTAGATTTAAGGAGTCACAAAAAAGAACCTCCTCCTCCGAATCCCTAAAAACTGCCCTATTTTTTCGTGTACTCTGGTTAAGTTGGTACTGATTTTTCTTTTACAGAACGAAAGTTTACCGGTAGTTGACGGCGATAGTTGACGGGCGATAGCTGCCTTATGTGAAACGGTTCTAAAATTAATTATTCACTGTGGGACTTTGTATTAAAAATCTCACCCAAGAAAACTAACTAAAACATGTGTCTTAATCTAATTGCTAAATCCCTTGAACGTTAGACAAGAGTATAACCTGGTAACTACATTTTACCGGAAACAGACCAAGGTGACCGGGTCTCCCCCTTCTCCTTACCCATCTTCCTCGCAAGGCGTTCGTTCTCCTCCTCCGGATCATCAACGTGTAATGTAATTGATTTGACGCTAAGGAGTATTTGAAAGCATTGACCATATTATCGTTCTAATTATTTATATATTCAAAACATTTTTTTATCATCCTAATTTTACATTTAATTAAACATATTTTACTTTATTTAAATTTCGTAATCTATTACTTGGCGCTTAAATCACGTCTTCCTCTAAATTATTTACTAGTACGTGCGCCCCGAGGTAAGATGGCAGCACCTACTGGACCAACCTCACTCAATGCCTTTCTATGTAATTCAACCAAGTTAAGATCTTTTAAAGTAATTTCCTGTTTTAGAAGAATGTTCTCCACGCAGTAGGTTTATTTTTTTTGAGTTTGTAGGTGTGTAATTCACCGTTAGAAAATGTCCCTTCTAGAAGGTTCTATTGAGCTGGGATATATACAGTAATTTTGAAATTTCTCTTCACTGTGAAATCAGTCGTGATCACAGAGAGACGTGTGTTCGGTCTTAAATGGACATATTTTAAGCGCTCGGTGATAATTAGTTGCTAGGCCCTCGACATGATCGCATTTCAATTTAAATAAAAACATAAACATGTTTTTTCTTTTAATGGAATAAAGTGACATCAAACTTTATGCAACGTGTTATCATTTTTTTTGTTAAGTGATAAGACAAAGGTGTATCATAAGTAAAGCACACTGTTGCGCAATAGAAATGACGACTTACTGTGGGGCAAGTGATAAGACAAAGGAGGCATCATAAGTAAAGCACACTGTTGCGCAATAGAAATGACGACTTACTGTGGGGCATAATATAATCTATAATAAATTACTTCCAACCGAGGAGCTATAAAAGGATAATATAACAAATGGCGTTCCAACGGGGTGCATTTAACATGCTACAAAAGGATATAACAAGTGGCGACACAATATTAAACGTGATACGTAACTAATAACACCTTCCACAAAAGAACAATAACATAACTAAAGCAAACGTTATAAACGCCGCCCTGACGCTTCTCTACTTTCCAGACCAGTGGAAGGCGGTGTATGTGGTCTCCATCCATAAGCCGGGCAAGCCCCCCGGCTTCCTACAAACCGATCTACCTCCTTTACTGTGTTGGCAAGATGGCGAAGAGAGTGATCCTGGTTGGAGGTAAACCCCCTCCAGTCGGGTCATCAATTCGGTTTTCGGACGGGCCTTTCAACGACCCACGCGGTCACTAAGGTAGTCGATGGTGACCGGCGTGTTCAATACCGGGGCCCAGATGGGGTTCGTGGTATTGGACGTCAAAGGGGCCTTTGACATCGTGAGCCATCGTGGGCGTCTCACCGCTCTTGTCGGGGTGGGTCTCCCACCGCTCATAAACCATCTCCTCTGTTCCTTCCTCGGCAACCGCTCCTTCAGAGTGGGAGTCCTCTTCCAAACCGATCTTGGCAGGGGTCTCTCAGGGCGCCTTTCTTTCCCCTATCCTGTATTCGTTGTTCATACGGAACATGCCCGTCCACACGGTTCGACGTTATTTCAGTTCGAGGATGACACTGCGATCCTGGTACAGTCTCCGGACACCAGGGTGGTCTGAGCAAAACTAACTTTTGCGCTGAAGGTGCTGTTGGTATACCTTGAATCACGGTCCCCGACTATCCAGTCCCAGTAGACGCAGGCTATTTTGTTCACGCATCGGAAAATGGGCTCCCTGCAGCCACTTTGATTGGAGGGTGCCGCAATCCAGTGATCACACACAATCCGGTGGCTGGGGGTGACCCTGGACGTGAGATACAGTTGGGACCCACACCTGCGTTCGGCGGTGGGGCGTCAGGGTGAAGCTGGCTCCGTTTCTGCGCCCGGTCAGTTTGTTGGCATACGGCCACAAGATCAGACATTTTCTGCTCTGTGTGTTGTCCATCCTGCTCTATTCCGCTACCGTATTTTTACACACCCAGATACAGATACAATCATCTCCGTACTGTATACCTCCGGTTCCTTCACCCGATCCTTCAACCCGTGTCCCAAAGCCTGTTCTCCTGACCACGTCAGGCCTCCCCTCCCTAGACAGCCGTAACCACGAACTGGCGGAGAGATTTTTCAGTCGGGTGCTAGCCAGCTCCAACCAGATCGTCCGGGGCATCGGCGATTACGACGCTCCTGCCCACCCCTATCGTCGTATCAGGGATGGCGTGAATACCTTTGTCGACGTAAGGAGGTGACCCGGAAATTAAATCGGGGGCTTCGTGACCGCTCCCTCTAGCCGTGTGAGGTTTGGGGGAGCGGCCAGGTAGCGGGTGATGCCGGCCTCTGGGCCATGATCGGGGGTAGAGGGTGGGTTGTCTGGCCGTGGTCCCTGGCTAGGGCGCCCGTCAAGGTAGAAACCAAATGGTTTAACATGTGCTGTGCGGGAGGCTCTTAATGCACCCCACTTCATTAAGTTTTTGCGCCCTAATTTGGGATGAACTCAGAACTTTGTATTATTTTTCTATATCACACTCGAGAACCTCATTGGGTTGGTGTGTGTCAAGCTTATGTTTGTGTTTATAATTTAGTTTGTGTATGTCAGTGTAGTTGGATATTTTATAGTAAATTAACTGTTAAAAAATAAAAATATGTATTTAAAAAAAATCATGATTCCATTTTACTATACATTTATTAGATTATTAAAAATATGTATAAATATATATTTATGATGCCAAATTTTTTGTAAAAGTGTATGCGCGTGTTTTCATAATACATTTTTGGGAGAATAATTAAATTTTTTTTTCCAGTAAAATTTAAAAGATTTGACCAACTAAAAATACAATTTATAAGTAAATATATGTTAAAAATAATTGTTAATTAAGTGTGGTTTGTAGGCCTATATTGTTGGTGGGATTACCAAATGTATATTTGGCCCACGCAGCAAACTGATTCAGATTTGACCCTTGTGTTGGAAAACTTTGGACCACCCTGCAATACGCAGTGCACGTTCATTTAAAATGTTTTATACAATCATGTAGCAGTCGCGAGGAATACAAGGATACATATTTATTACTGGTAATAGTTTAAAATAAGAGGATTTTATTTTAAACTTGAGATAATTGATGGGAATAGGCCTACTCAGTCTGATCTAGCTGGGGAAAACATTTTTTGAAAGTTAAATAAAAAATATTATGGTTCACCACACAAACCCTCTAGTTCCTTTACCTAAACATAGAGACATTTACTTAAAACTCTTAAACAAAATAATATACATTGTTGTAGAGGCATAACATAAAAATGAGCGTCATGTTCCACAAAAGAGCATAAGTTAAATAATATACACTGTTACAGAAACATTGAGAAAAGAAGAACATCTTTGTTCAACAAAGAACATGTTTGCTTATATAGCTCGGAAACTATTTCTTTTGTAAAAATATATTTCAATTAATTTTTTTATTTGTAATATTCCTACAATTTTTCAAAGATAAGCTACTTCGTACCTCAGAAAATATATGATCATATTGTATATTGGATATATCCACTTATGTAAAGTGCCCTCTAAATAAGTCATTTTATCGTAAAAATGAGATACGTAATTTTGTTTTTAATGTAAAAAAACGCCTGGATACAAATTTTATTCATTTTTCTCTCTTTCCGCCTTTAAGTAAGCTACCCTTAATTTTATGATTGGATAAATAATTCTAATGACCTCTTTGGGGAACTTTCTGTTCCAGGCCAAGATACAGGTAGCATAACAGATAATAATTTTTTTTGGGGGGGGGGGAGGAGGAGGTTAAGGGGTCGTGAAACATCAACTTCCATCAAACTCTCGAATGATATTTTCTTGAAGATCACAATATTTTCTACCAGGCGTCGTGAGAAAGTAGAAGTACATTACAACAATAATTTTCATATATTTATAAGTCAGGTCATGTAATCTGCAGCTGTCACTATAGTTAGATATAAAATAGCACTAATAATATGTTAAAATATTATCGTCAACCGCAAATAAATAGGTATGTCTTTCTATTCTCTAAAAGTTTCTTCTTACTAGAATCGTACTATACTCTGATCTCTCTCTTGTTAATCTACAAATGGAACGTATTAGGTAAGGCGTCTTTACGAAAATAACTATATTGTAATCGACACGGTCTAAATTGAGGCGTGTTTCTTCAGAATGGCTGTGCTCTGGATTGTTAATGACAAAACGAGAATTGCAAGGTGTTGTGGTTACTATTAAACAAATATAAAATATGGGCTGACAACTTAAACAGATTGTCAGCATTCCTCATGGTAAATCAGGTCAGAAGGCAGAATAAAAAGTAGTGTATCCCAGCTAACAGGGCTGACTAATCAGTCATCACCATCGAGTCTAGGGGGTCACTCTGCCCGTTTTTGGAGCTACACGGGCTAGGACGCAGGATCATTAATTACCTATGATGGAGGGCTACCGTTGAGCCCAGGGTGCCTGGGTTCATAAACAGTGTAGGATCACCTAGAGGTCAGTCAGGCTATTGGTTAAGAATTCCTTGCTATACTTCGTTCTGTAACGAGCTCCTAAGTAATTCCATTAAGTTCTTTCATATCTTTTAATATGTCTTAAAAACATCACGTTTTGTAATAGACAGAGTGGTACGAATAAAAACAATAAAAACCCAAGCCGGACGTAAATTGGGAACCCACACAATCAGAATCCAGTCATTTCCCACATCCTTGGCCGCAACTCATCCTGACAAAGACACGATGGAGGGTTGACAATATACTAAAAAATAAATTTAAAAAAATGTGGCTTTAGGAGCTATACAGAACGAGCGGCCGCCGCCGTTAGCGATGATAGTGCCAACATTTGAGGATAGAGGTCCAAAGTTTTCTTAACCAGATCTGCTTTTTAGTTATTTAAGTCACTCCTCATTATTTGTCCTCACGAGACTTGGATTGACCGCGTTCCAGACCCACTACTTCACAAAAAAAATTCTGGAAGCACCGGGACTTCCGGGTTTGTAACCAGGAACTATGACCAATAGTCCACAGAGATTGTCTGATTATATATTTTAACCAATTGGGAATTCTAGACTGCGTATGCGCAACACGTTATAGCGCCTGACGAATTAAAAAAATACGTGCGAGATAAAGTCGAAATGTCACTAATCTAGTTTTGGGCTACATTGCTCATGCGTGTTTATATTTTATGACTGACTGAGCCACCGAACCTCACCACGTTTTTTTTTACAAAGTTCCTACACAAAATCATGACATTTTCTCCTGGACATTTCAATGACTTTCTACAATTCCTCCAGGAAAAATGTATGAAGTAATCATGGACAAATACACATCATTAAATTAATTTTTTTTTTAAATTTAATGCAGGCCCCCAACTCCCTTACACCTCCACCTTTCCACACAGTTTATTTTTCTAAATGTATTATATGACACAACGAGTTATTCAATTAATTAAAACATAACATAAGTTCACTTGCTAATAATCATTGGTGAAATGTGGGTTTCCCCTTTCACGGTGACGAATTAATGGTCAGGGACTGGATGTTGTGTCTGTTCTTGATATTAGTTAGTTTATAAGTCGTGTGCAGTTATTAATAATAATAATAATAATATTTAGCACCGCGTCTTACTACCCGTTCGGGTTATACGCTTAAGTACTAATTACTCTAATGGATTAGGAATTGGGAAGGTTGAATTTAAAGGAAGTGAACCCGCATTTGCGTGGAGGGAGAGTGGAAAACCATTTAGGAAAAACCACCCCCAGTTCACCCGACCGAGATTCGAACCTCGATCTTCCCGTCCTCGGAGGTCGAGCTCAACACGACTAGCGCGTTAGCCAACTACGCCACCGAGGCGGGTGTGTGCAGTTATTATCTGTCAGTTTATAAAGTGCACGTTAATTACCACAACTCTCACTGTTCATATTGTGCATGATAGTTTGTTATGTAAATTACAAAAAAAAGAATAATTTTATAAAAATGACAATAATACAACCTAGTTTTATATTAATGAATGTTTCAGTAGCTTGATAAAAAAAAATTAATGGGATTTAAAAAAGGGATTCGGACACCTTAAGAATATCCCCAAATATATTGGAAATTTCATCTACTGACTTACTCATGTTTCCTCCTGATTTATTGACTTTTTTAAAAAAAAAGGGGGGGGAGGGGCAAAAAATACTTACAGGGCAATCTAAATAATTCCATGAAAAGAGTGGAAAAATGAGAAATTACATAACATTTTCAGGACTGAAAGAAATATTTTAAAATTCCAGGTTTTCCTATGATGCGTAAGAAGCCTGTTCTTAGCACCATGTCTTACTACCCGTTTTGGTCATACGTTTATTTACTAATCACCCTAATAGTTTTAGGGATTAGGGAGGTTATAATAATATAAATTTTACCCGCGTTTGCGTGGAGGGAGAGTGGAAAAATATTTCGGAAAAACCACCCTTAGTACACCTGACTGAGACTCGAACTTAGATCTATCCGTCATCGGCAATCTAGTCTACTCCGAGAGCAGCGCATCAGACCACGCGGCTACCGAAGATGGTCACTTGTTTATTGGCATAGATATTTTACTATGTAAGAAATTTTCACTTCTTGTATGATGAATTCATGGTTTGGGATTTAGAAACAAATTATTAATCGTCATAACTATTTATTAAGACAGAAAAGGAATGAAGGATACATACGTGGAGGTTTCGGAGGTGATAAATAATTCACTTTCCACACATCTAAGTGAAATAAATTGCAAACTTCAGCACACCATTCGTAACAAGGAAAATTACATCGGATTTTATTTTTATTATTTGGAATAAAATGCGTACATACAAATTGAGAATGATTCGCATATATTCACCCTTTTTTTTAATGCAAGGAAAGTTAGAATTCACATGTGCATTTACAGGAAAAAACACTTAAATGGTACAGGTAACAAAAGTAGTCAAGGAATACAAAACCAAATAATACTTTTCCACACATAATCTTATCGTTTGTTTGCACTAATTTTTTTGTGTGTGAATATCTTTCTTTTTTTAATAATAAAAAATGTACAATATAGTTACACAATTTTTTTCTCAGCTCTATGTTAAGTAATATCTTGTAATAACGTCTCATTTCATTACACAAATTAAATTTATTTTAAGTGCATTACTTTTTTAATCATGTGTAGAAAATGTGTACATGTAGGCCTATTGAGTTTAATTGGACGACGCTGGAATTCAAATATATATACATATATATGTAAGATTTCCAGTTCTCCAAATGTTCACAATAAATCTAGAGTTTATTTCTACCCAGCAATTTGTTTGTTCATAGTTTTTAGGCGGGTAACTGCCATCAGTTGAATATCGAAGGGTGGTTTTAACTTATGGCATCATATTGAGAAAGGTCATTTTTTAAACTACTATTTCGAGAAACATATCAAAATGAATCAATGGCTATCGCTTTTAAATAGAAAAATAAAACGCCAGAAGAAAATGTTAAGACTTATTTATTACCATCTTCTAATCTGTTCTGACCAAACAAAACTGCTGGCAAAATGCTGAACTTTTAAGATTAAAAAAACGGGTCTATTCACGTTTCATTTAAAAATTAAATGGGAAAGTTTGAACTTCAAAATAACTAATTTTTTTTATAAAAATATAAAATTTGCAGCAGATTGAAAAGTAGAGCTTCACATTTAATTACGTTCTTTGTTTACAAAGTAATTTTATTTAAAAAGGCTAAAATAACATTAAAAAAGTATATGACCACTTTATGACATATAATCATTTAAATTATTATTCGTAACCCTATTACCTTAATCAAATACTAGGGGTCCAGCATTTACATCCATTACTGTTTCCAGCCTTTGGTCTGGGTCAGTTTTTTATTCAAGACATTTATTTTCCATTACCTGCTTGCTAGGGCTGTCGTATGGCTTATAATATAACTTAAGACTAGGACAGGCACAACCTCCAGTCTCCGGCCGTTGACATATCAATGTGAAAGAGTAAACCCATAATTTCATCAGTGATAAGTTTTCAGCACTGTCAGGAATTGAACCCGTGACCCTTAGCTCAGTTGGAAGACTCACTACTGACTGAGCTAAGCGGTTGGATCAGGGTCTTGTATTGTACTGTTTTATTCAATAAATGGCATATTAAAAGATGTACAACTTTTAATATGTTTATTCTCATTAGAAAGTTAATCTTTAAATGATTGAAAATGAAGGCAATATTGATCTGTTTCCAACAGGGACGTAGCAGGGAATATTTTTCGGGCGTGGGGGTTGGGTAGATGTAGGTTTTGATTGTACATAAGAATGTTTTATCTCCTGTGGCAGATTTAATATTTATAATTATATTTATACTATATAATTTAATATTTAATCAAAATTTTTATGGAAGATGAAATTTCGAGAGGGGAGATATCCCGATATTTCCCACCCCTGCTCTCCAAACCTTACTATACTTTTTGGCGTAATTTTATTTATCTTTCTATGCCAAAACTAAAAATTTTGTTTTTGTTATGAATGTCCCATACAATTTTGAGTAATATATTATATTTGGAATACAATTAACTCACTAAGCGAAACGAGGTTTTCCTTATAGAGATATTTTGAGTAGCGTGTAATTATACTAACTTCTAATACAAAACTTTCTGCTCAGTTCTCTTACTAATTAGGATCAGATAGTATAAAGCTATGTATATTTATAAGGAGAATGTGATATAATTATTTAGACAGTAAATTAACGTGATGCGATGCTTTTATGTTCAAATTTCCTGAAGAAAGATAAGGAATTTTACCAAAATACTTCATTTACTTGGAAGTAAATTTTACTCGTTTTGTTTAATAGTATAATAAAATATCTTAACATTCACCTGGTAATATAAATTATCCATATTTTGAAACAATAATTAAATATGTAAATGTTCAATAACATAAATATTAAAAATATTAAACCTTATAGGAATGAATAAGATTTTAAAAACTCAGAAAATCTAGTTATTTTGAAGCTCTTTTAAATCTACAGTGTTTTGTTCGACTTGTATTAAAACAATACGTAGAGGTAACTTAAAAACTAAAAGTACATATTAATATAATTAAGATTCGTTTACAATATTTTGAAAAATTTACTATTCATTACAAGAACAAAGTTTGATAAAATAAATCTTAAGTTTCTAAACAATTGTATCATTTAACATCTTTTGGATTGTAATAAATATTACGAATGTAATGTATTTGTCTTTTTTTTTATTATCTTCTGTTCATATTCTATATTTATTAATTTATTTTAATAAATAGTGTTAAACATTCTCTTAAATTCAACGAATAATTTATTGTTTTAATTTCACACAACATTGAAAAATTCACTGTTATTTATTTTATTAAAAAAAGTCTATGGAATCCATTGAACATTTCCCCGTACAACATTGTAATATAACTTATTTTTATAGCAGAATAACACTTGTTTATACCTTTTTTTTAGTTATAAATTAGTTATTCACGAAAGGTTACAAAAAATAAAAGATTGTCTTAGATGGTTGTATGAAAATAATTTTTGTTTCCCATGAATTCTCGAAATAGAGAGGCAATATTACGAAACTTAAAACAACTGAGAAGTGAGATGTAGTTCTATTCAGTAACAAGAGCATGGCTAGTATTAAGTCAGGTGACACAGTTATTACTAGGAAGGTTAAAATAATCACATAACAACGCAAAAGAAAAAACACACACAATACTCTGTTAACACAGTTTATAGTTTTTTTTTCTTCACATTTTTGTTTTTAAGTAATAAAATTAATTTTCGGATTGTCCGTACTTGTACAAGTCTATCTATACGTCTATAATCTATACACTAGCCTCCCCCTCCCCCAATCCAATATACTAATCACACGCACCATGATTACAATGTATCTTCTCTAAAAATACAACAACGCTTGTTCCAACATCTATGAAACTAAAGTATAATCACATCGCACCAACTGTATCAGATCAATCTTAGACTCGGCTTGTAACGAATCACAAATATTTATTTATAATATAGTGTTTTTATTTTGTTGTGTTACAATACTTGGTCGAAGTGTTTTTTTTATTTTAAATTTAATTATACGTTAATACATTATAAATATCACTTATGTCATACGTGTAGGCAATGGGAATGAAAAATCGCTTTATTTAAAAAAAAAATGATAAATGATTGTAATGTGTTTGATTTGAGTAAATATATCCCCTCCTCTTCATCTCCCTAGACATTAGGCAATACAATACCGCGGCACTGCTTCGTTTCATTGCGTCTCCCATGAGGTGTAACATAACATACTAAGGCATTTCGCCCACGGAGATACTCAAACAAGACTCAAAAGTGACGCGAGTGAAACCTAGACTACCAAACAGTAGCTTGAGAGTCGCCGCTAACGAATTTCAACAGCGGGCCGCTCACGGGGCGGCTACTGTTTGCTAACCGGTTCAACACGCGTCCGTGATTAGTCACTGGAAACTCAACATGCTACACCCCATATCATTGCTGAGGGAACTGCAGGTCTTATGGAGAAAAGCTTTATTTTCGCTCTCTCAGCTGTTGCCAAATCTCCTCGTTTTAAGTCATGTATAAAGGTGATGTGCTGGGGTAAGAAGGAGCTACTGGCAACCTCAACTAACCCAGAGTTGCGAAACTTGTCTTGTATTTAAAGGAAGATTGACCGCACGAAAACAAGAGAGTGACAATGCTAATCCCCAATAGTAACCATGCAGTTACCTCAGCGATGATGTCCAGTGTAGTCGCCGGTCTACCTCAGTTACAAACTCAATCATCATAAATGAACAATGATTGAACACTTAACGTACCATTCGAGATAGCTTTCTTTGGACATTCTGTACCACACACTACACATTATGCATCAGCTTGTTGCAACTGGTCGTTACTTATGTTTCACATACGGTGCTACGCAAAAGTGGCGGAATTTCAATCAATTTCATACCATCTAGCTGCAGGCACCTTCTTTGGGCTTCTCTTAATATATATTAATATAATGTGTTGTGACTTGAGTGCCGAGAAGAATATGGTTTTCTATTAATATAACAGATATTAGAGACATAACCAAAGAGGATTTTGGATGCATCCATACAATGAAAATATAAACTGCAGACTAATAATAATAATAATAATAATAATAATAATAATAATAATAATAATAATAATAATAATAATAATAATAATAATAATAATAATAATAATAATAATAATAATAATAATAATAATCGACTATTTGTCGTGGTAAAGGGATTGCAACAAACGGACACACAATTTATAGCGTTGTACAGAATGTCGAAAGAAATCAGCCTTGAATCGTACATTAAATTTTCAATAATAATTGTTCATTCATGATGATTGAGTTTGTAACTGAGGTAGCCCGGCGACTAGCATGTTGAGTTTCTAGTGACTAATCACAGACGCGTCTTGAACCGGTTAGCAAACAGTAGTTCTGCCAGAGGACCGCTATTGAGATACACTATCGGTGACGCTCAAGCTATTGGTTGGCAGTTTAGGTTTTACTCGCGTCACTTATGAGTCTTATTTGAGTAGCTTAGTGGACGAAAGGCCTAAGAGTGCATCAAGTTTCCTAGTTAGGCCTCTTTAGTTGTGAATTAAACATCAAACAGGCCCGTCGAAACAGGGGGCATTGACTGGGGGGGAGACAAAAAAATAGTGAAACGCAATAAGAAGGAGGAAAGAAAAAAACGCTAAGAAAGTTCTGCCTTGCATTAAAAAAAGTCCTCATAGGTTTAGTTTAGAATAAATTAATTAATCCTAAACTAAAATATAAGAAAATTATGTTTCCCACAACGTAGGAAAACGATTCGACGGGCTTGAAATCAGTAGTACTTCGTTAGTTGTTAAATACAAAAATGCACGGTTATTTCAAAATTGATAGTACCAAGTTTTCTCAGTCAAAATTTTTTTTAAATATATAATCTGATATTGTATAGCTTAAGTAATTTTAAAATTAACAATTAATTATTATGAAATACTATATTTCCAGAATAATTATTCACGTTATTAATAAACAATTTCTTAAGGTTTGTTTGTAAATCAAAATGATGTGTCTTGTGACGAGGTTAATATTTTAACCTATTAATTTTTACATGACCAGTCCAATTAAACACATTTGAATATAGGAAAAGTAATTTTTTTAAAAAAAATACGGTGTCCATGAGTAACAAAATGGGGTTATGTAATAACATTTTATCATGAGTAAAACAATGACGTGGTCAATTTAATAAAATCTAGAGTTCCTTGAGACACGTTAATTTGAATTAAACTATTTTGGTAATATGAGCGTGCAAACATGCCTGCACACATTACAAGCAAAAATGCAGTATTTTACTTGTTGTAATGGGAATGAGATAAATTAGTTTTTCTTGCCTACACACATTTTAAACCATTGTTTTAGGTGGTTCGCCCTTTAAGGAGGTGAGGGTGCATTGATAAAAAAATTATCATGATAAAACAGTTTTTTTTATATCCCTGCGTCTTAATACCTGTTCAGGTTATACGCATATATGATAATTACTCTGTTGGGGTAGGGATGAGGAAGGTAAGATTTTAGAGGTAATATAGCCGCATTTGCGTGGAAGAAGAATGGTAAATCACTCAGGAAAAAAAAATTCTTTGTAGACCCAACCGGGATTCGAGCCCAAATCTCCCAGTCTAATATTAGACTAGTTGGCCACTGAAACGTTTGATAAAATAGAAGGAAGTAAATGCATAGGTTTTTTCATTCGATAGCTCAGCTCTTTTAGTAATATTTTACCTTAGGCGATAGGGAAGGTAGTAAAGTGTGGAGGATTTAGTTAACAAGAAAATAATCCCCTCAGAATAATTTTTGACATTATTGGATGTTTTTTGCACTATTTAGTGACTTGATAAACCTATTTATTTCCTAAAAGTAATTGAAGATAAAATAAATAACCGATTTATTGTCAGTTAACTTAACATGTTGATCATTCTATTTTTCAGAAATGATACATTTTAAATTTGTTGATTAACATTTACGATAACCTAAATATAGCAAACACTATAAAAGATAATTTATATTTTGTTGATTGTTTGAAAACTACTCTAGTATGATTTAAGTTGAGTCGTGACCTTTATTAGGAAACTAGATGCAATAACCACCATAGAAAAGCTAAAAAAATTCACACACTTAGAGAGCAATAATATTTTCAAAATACTCTCTTAAAAATATTTGTGGCATAGCTTGAACATTAATACATATTAAATACTTGATTATCTTTCAGATCATTTTTCTGTCAATTATTTAGCGTGGTTGTTGGTCACAAATAGTTAAAATAATAATTTGCTTTCCATGCAACTGAAGTGATATATGATATGACTAGCTATCATATATTTAATTGGTTTTATTTCTGGCCTATGACACAATACAATTCACAAACTTAATAAATAAATGCAATAAATACTTGTACTCATGATATTTTTAAGTTCATAAAAAAAATAGTTACCTTGGGTTTTTTACAAACATTTATTTCTGACTAGGATTTTGTTGTTGTTGAAAATATTTGGCTAAAGTAAAGCTATATTTACTAGGAACGAAATATATCATAAAACCTTTCAAAGTTTTAATTTATCGTTGTCTTGATGGTTCTATTGCTTAATATTTTTGGTCGGTTTTTGCTTATTATTTGAGTGAACAAGCCAATGAGTTTAACGGTCTACACAAATCATTTACACTCAAAACTTTACTTGTTTAAATTTATGTAAACACAAATAATAAATACTGTACGCCACAATTTAAGTACGTTAACCCACGTTTTAAATTATTTCATTTTGTTTGTCTGACTAATTGTGCACTTTTATAGAAAAATTGTATTCTGTGGATATAAATTTATTTTTATAATATCCAATAAATTGAAGAAAATTTTGTAATACATAATTAAAGTAGATATAAACTTATAATTAATATTTTAGCGTAAGAAAATCATAATATTTAAGCATTTAAAAGGTTTTAAAATATTAAATATTAATTCATTAATGAAGTCGTTCACACCATCAATCTTGATATACGATATTTTAATCAAGTACAACTTATTTTTAACACTATACAATTTTTGAACTTTTATAAGGGATCATTCATAAATGAAGTCACGCTGATGTATTTTCATTTTGATTACCCTCATAAACCCACGCACCCCCTTGTTATGGTATACTTACTCTAGCCTAATTCCTCCTTTTATACTGATATGACGTCATCTTGAATTAGAAACCACTTACAAACCAGCTTCCGTGATATTGTATTTTTCTGGAGGGGAATGACATTAACCCTGTACACATTTATAAACGTATACTATTTGTATGCAATCAACAAGAAACAAGTTAATTTTATAATTTTAATTGTTTTGTTTTCATTCAGTTTGAGAGTGAATTTTTAGAAGTCTTAGATATGTGACGTCACTGTTAGCAACAACAAAAAAGGGGGGGGGGGGCAAACATTGGCAGTCATCTCTAGGGTACAAATCCCTTAGAAGCGCATTCCAACAAATTGTAATTTTTTAATATTTAAAATCAATTATTTAAATTAAATAAGTGAATAATTATCTATTAATAAATAAATACAATTAAAATATTTTATCTAATACTAAGAATATATTTTTAAAGATTGATTAATAAAATAATCACTTTTATGGTTTTATTATATCCGGGATCGCTTTGTCAGCAAATCACACTGATATTTAATTAAAGGCGCTTTGGGAAATATTAATAGAATAGGAAGGAAAAAAGGTTAGGGTCCACCATTATTTCACACATTGATTACGTGGTAAGAGGGAGGGGCAGGGGAGAGGGGAGGTCGCCACTTATTTGGTAGTATTTATCTCCCTTTTTTAAAATCATTTTATAATTAATAGACAAATTATAGGGGGATAACGTTGATGTGCCACTGTACAGAAATATTTGAGAAGTTACTGGAAAAGAGAATAAGAAATTAAATGAAAGGAAAGTGGAGAGAACAGCATGGATTTAGGGAACAGAGGTCTACAATAGACTTGATCTTTGCCATACGACAGCTGATGGAAATAAGGTATGAATATGGGAAAGACTTGGTAATGGTATTTATGGATATGGAGAAGGCATGTGATAGCGTGGAATAAAGAAATGAAGTTTGGAAAGCGATGGTGGAGGCCCAAGTGGAAAGGGGAGATGTAATGAGAGTGAAAAGCATGTAGGATAGCAGGAGTTGTGTTGAGACGGAGAGCGGGAGGACGGAGTGGTTCCAAATAAAAATGGTCATGAACAAAATGGCAGGAAAACTCGGGGAAGAAAGAATGAAAGCAGTGATGTTTACTGATGACTTGATAGTATGGGGGGAGAGGGAAGAGGAAGTACAGGAACAGCTACAAGAATGAAATGAGGAAGTGAAAGAGTGTGGAATGAAATTTAGCATGGCAAAGTGTAAAGTGGAGGTCATAAAGTATGATGTCAAGAAAGAGGATAAGGCCTAATAAAGCTATAAGGTTGGATGGAGCAAAGCTAAGAAAAATGCAAAATGTGAAATACTTTGGAAGTGTGATTGAGGCAAAAGGTGGAAGTAGAGAGGATTTGATGAGAAGAGGATAGCAGGGAGGGTTGATCTATAGGTGTATAAGAGACCTTCTATGGAGAAAAGAAGTACCTTTGAAGTGTAAGGAAGTTTTGTACAGGGCGTACTTTGCACCCATGGTAACACATGCAGCAAAAACACGGAGAGTGATGTAAGAGACTAGGAAAGTGGAGGCTACAGGAATGAAGTTTGTAAGGAGCATGTTAGCTGCCACGAGGAGAAACAAGATCAGGAATAAAGTTAACCTGGAAAGAGTGGGGGTACAGGGAGTACATGAGATAGTAGAGGAAGCAAGACTCAGATGGGAGGGCATGTAATGAGGATGGGAAAAGAGAGGATTCCAAAGAAAATGTTGGAAATGAAGTCTGTAGGAAAAAGACCGCAAGAGAGGCCAAGAAAGAGATGAGAGAAGCAGATAACAGAAAGTGATAGGAGAGGAATGGAAGAAATTGAAGGAGGAGGAATGGTGGAAGGATAGAGGAAGATGGAGGCATTTTACTAAACTGACCTGGCCACAGGCTAGAAACAGTTGATGATGATGGTGATGATAATGATGTAATTATTTATCTCCCTCTTTTTAAAATTATTTTCTGTCCTGTATTTTGGCACCCTATTATTATTTTTTTATGTCACGCAGAGGGTGCGGTTTATTTATAATCTCGCCTAGGGCGCATGAAACTCTTGAGCCGACCCTGCCTTTGTCCCCAAACAGCAGTTTATTCACCAAGCCCACACACCAGCGTGTCATCATTTCATAACAATATAAATACAATTTTAAGTCCCTTTTTTTAATAACATAGGCCTAAACTTATTTTGACAAACATGACCGCTATTTCAATCAAGCATAAAACATAGCAATAAAACTGTGTGTAAAATTACAACCCTACTTTAAATTAAGTAAATATTTCTCATACAATTCTGTTTATGTTAACTCATGAATGTTTTAAAACAAATAATATTCAAAGTACAATTTTTAAAAGCTACTCAATCGTCACCAAGAAGATTATTAAATTGACTAGAAATGATAAAATCATTGGTTAATTGTTAATAATCTACTTGAAAACCTCATGTATACTCAGCTATGTAGTTGAAAGATCTGTTGTTCTTTACAATAAATAATGGATGTCTTAGGTTACATTTTAGCTTCTTTATTCATAATTTTGACTGAAATTATTGACGAAACGATTTTCACAGGCACTCAATCTAAATTGGGCCATTTATACTTAGAATATTTTTTTAATTTTGATCCAACTATGATACGAAAGGTTGGTCAGTGTCTGAATTTGATTAAATTATTATCAAGCTCCAAACCTATTTATAACTTTTTAGGTTGAGATAAATGCTTGGAGAACGCATTTTGAGGTGGAATAGAAGGGGGCGCGAGTTACTGTCAGTAATTTTTTTTTCTTCGTCAAAATAAATAAAGTATTGTTCCAGGAGGAAAGTTTAGTTGAATTTTCTCGAAAGTTCTTGAATATTTATCATGAGCAAAATTGAACTTGAACAGAAATTTTTTAAACTAAACGAAAAAGTCCTATTTAAAAGCCACCATAGCCATGGCATATATTCAAGAACTGTTAAAATAGCTGTGCAGAAAATTAAACTAAACGTATCTAAAGAAAAAAGGATTTGTTTATTTTAGCAAAAAAAGAAAAAAGTTTTGTTATAAATACAGTACTACAAAAAATATTCACCTTTAACTTGAGTAGCCTTCCTTAAGCACCAAACGTATTTGAATAAAATAATGCTCGACATTTGGTGGGCTTGTTTTCGAGAATTTCCGCTAAACTGAGAACATGTTAACATTTGCAGAATCCAACAACCTTGCTAACTGTTCTGTTACGGCCAAACAATTTGTTTTAATCACTAAGAAAATGATAAGTTGCTGATAATAAATAAAGTAGGCCCTACACAATATTGATATATATATTATATATTTAAATGTAGCACGCGTTTTTAAGCCTCGTGGTAAGCAGAAAATATATTCTGTCATTTTATCATCATACTACATGTAATAAAGTTTATCTCTTATCAATCTTTCATTCAACACAATTACATAATAAATTATAATATTAATAATACAGTATTTAATAACAAATGTAACTGTTACAATCTTCATATTTACAAACAACATTATTAATTGTGCGTTTTTTTTCTTCTCCTACACTAAAAAATAATAAATAGACCACATCAATTAATTGATAAACAAAAACAAACGAACGCATCACAGAAAAAAAAATATCTGCTCAGTTTTAAAGGCCCTCGATTTTAAACTTGGTAATCATACAATGCTTTAGTGGATTATTATTTCTTCAGCGTTTATATATATTTGTCATTGATATTTTATATTTATTTTGTATCCCAATAGTAATTGTTGTTGGCAGCTTACAATTTAGCTTGTGTTTGATGTTGTAACAATGCTTTCACACTAATATCTTTTAAAGCAGGCGATTGCTAATAGAAACTTATCAAGATAAATTAGATTCTCTGTTGCATTATTATATTATCATATTGCTTATTCTATCTAGATAAATATATTAGCTATCTGTTCAAAGTATTATATAAATATACATATTATACACAATTTATATCAAGTATATGTATATATTATATATAGACATATATACTACATCGCAGCATTTTGGAATTCTCTTTATTCAGATAATAAAATATGATAAACGATGTTTTTTTTATGAGTGGCAGATGTCATCAATCCATTTATTTTTTTACAAGTTAGATTTAAATAAAAATCTTCTCTTTTAAAAAAAACTTTAACAAGCAGCCAACGATCTAAATTTTTAACCAAACTTACTTAAGTACAGTAGTTTATAACATTTTAAATATATTATCATGTGGCTAATATGTTTGCTATTACATACTATCAATTCAGGCCAATACCTGTTGGAACCGGCGTTAGAAATTTCGGTTTCAAACAGTACATGCAACGAAATGTCTACTTACCCTACAGTATCAACACAAATCACTTCTTATTGTGTCAACAAATAAGGATAAAGGTGTTTTCGCAAACAAGACTCAAACAAGGATATCATATAGTCAATTTTTACTAAAAAGTTTTCTCTCTCTCTCTCGCTCTTTGAGATGTATTTGTTCCAGAAATATTTCATTCTTTCTTATGTTCATATTAACTGTACGCCTATTTTTTTCCCCCCAAGGAAAACCTATTGAACATGTCAACAAAATATCCACGATGGTTTTTACCACCTGAAATGATGAGGAAGTTTAAAAAAGTATTCTAATAGTTCTTGATTTAGCTTCTTTAAATATTTTATATACCAGGGCGGGGGGGGGGGGAATTGGGAAGGGGAAAATTCTTTGTAATAATATTTGACGCAGTGGGGAGGGTGGTCAAATGCCCCGCTTGCCACTTCTTGGCCACTCCACTGATGTAAGTGTGACTTACCACAACAACAGATTTTTTTTACCTTGTTCTACCACCTACACATAAGTGATGATGATTATTATAATGGAGTAAGGATGAGGAAGGAAGCAATTTAGAGGTGATATACTCAATTTTGTGCAGTAGAGTTGAAAACCGTTTAGGAAAAACCGACATTTCGATATAAATAGCCGAATACATGTTAGTTTAACTTATAAAAATGTTATAAAGTATTCAGCACATACATGAAGTTAGTGAGTAACCTCCCGTGTTCAAGTGGTTAGAAGAATAGGGAGCAAACCCATGTGGAACTGGTTTAATTCCTAGCAGTGCTAACAAAGATATTTACTATTTATATTTGAATAAATCTTGCTATCCAATTGGTAAATAGCTATACTCTAAAAGTGATTATGTAACACGAGACAAACTGTAATAGTTATAAAACTAAATCGTGTGCGGGTCTAACATGTTTCTAGGAAAACAGCCTAATTGAATAAAACCTTCCAAAAAAAACCTTTCTCCCAACTTTATTCCCCCATGTAACATCTTGTAAAGTATTCTGGTATGAAGGAACTTTTTGAAAATACAAACACTTTTTTTTTTGCTGCCAATTTATTTTATAGGCATTGCTATTATCCATAGAAAGTGTCAGCTTCAGACTACAATACTTGGCGTATTAATATATGAAAATCGTCTGAGTAAATTTTATAACTGTCTTAAAAGTTCCTTCATATATAAATCAGATTGTGGCTTTCTGTCACTAAAAGGCATTGCAGAAGTCCTAATAAATATATTCGTAATGCTATTATATCCACATTTAAGCATTAGAGTTGAAATTCATTTAAATTCAACTTGTAAAGCTACCACTGGTACAATTGTTATATATGGTCACCACTCATTTGAATGGATATAAAACAATATTTAAAATTTGTTCTAATATAAAAATACATAATCATAAAACATTGACTTAAATAATTTGGCTAGTACTGTAAACAAAAATACTAATCATTGCATCATTCCTTAGATGTCATTTTTTATCATGTATTTGTGGTAGCTTGTATTGATTAGATTAACACATCTTTCCTTACCACGTGGAAGAAGAAGTATTTCAAGTTTTAATTAAATTATGGTACTTGTGACTAGAACGATTTAATGGAGATATAATTTCTGTAAAGTAAAATAAATAAAAAACTACTATTAATGGAAAATCTAGCGTACATGTATCCTTATATTTAGGCCAAAATTTGGTTCTATAGAATAAATTGTAGATACAATACCTAGAGCCATTTCAATTTCTAATTGAAAGCATATTGTCAGTAAAATCGTGTGCTCCTATCGATTAAAATACTTCTGTCATGAGTGGAGGATAAACATATTAAAAATACGTTTATCTTTGTTTGGATATTATTACATATGTGTGATTGATAAATACCCCTTTTTATATTTAGGGTATATTGCAATACGCCCTTCGGTTCGCTAGGCCGTTTTGTATTCTTAAGTCTTTACCTATAGGCTTTCTTCTGAGTCAGTCCTATTTATGTACAAACTTGAATTATTTTTCGATAATTTTAAAGCTATTAATAGTGTCCCCTATAGGTATAGAACGACAGCATATATCACAACATGCAAGATTGAATGCAAAGTCCTCAGCCATTTGTGAACATTTAATCATGCTTTATATGAAATGGCAACTAAACTATTTTCTAACTTTACCGCCTTTATAAAAATGTTTTTATCTTCATACACTTGGTTCTATTGATAGATGTAAGTTTAGATCCTACTATAGATAGTCACAAAACTTACACCATGACGAAAGATGATTAAAAGCTTTCGAAAATAAATCGTATGTATACTGCAAATAAATTTCACCAACGTTTTGTTACAAAACAGTTAATAAATATTCGAGGCAAAGACGTACTGGGCCAAATAATTACTGAACATTCTTTCATATACTTTTAGAGGTTCCAAAATCATATTTTTAATAGTTTGAAGAAGGTAAACAGAAAATTACACCTTCAAACGCGCGTGTCACATTCTACTTAAAGACAAATATATTACCTTTTGTTGAGCAGACAAAACAATATAATAACGTATTTTATTCGTGGTTTTTTTACGATCATAACACGTGAGCGTATTGGAATACATCTTGCCTATTAAATACGTGCTAATTATGAGAGTATATTTATCGTACGTAGCCTTACTACCGTCCTAGTGTGGGAGGGCCGTTTCCCTGCTGCCTCTACTCCAACAACGTGATGCAATAAGCCTCCTTGCACGCGCTGGTCTCCTGCTAGTGTATTAGGCGTTGTTCTCCATATGGCCCTGCTGTAGATGGTGAAAGGTCCCCACTGCCTCTAGCCCACTCGCCCGTGACACAAACACACCTCCTTGCACGCGCTAGTCTCCTGCTCGTGTATTAGGCGTTGTTCTCCATATGGCCCTGCTGTAGATGGTGAAAGGTCCCCACTGCCTCTAGCCTACTCGCCCGTGACACTGCACACCTCCTTGCACGCGCTGGTCTCCTGCTAGTGTATTATGCCTTGTTCTCCATATGGCCCTGCTGTAGATGGTGAAAGGTCCCCCCGCTGCCTCTATCCCACTCGCCCGTGACACCGCACACCTCCTTGCACGCGCTCGTCTCCTGCCACTCCGGTCATGTATTACGCGTTACTCTCCTTGCGGCCTCCGCTGCCGGTGGTTGGAGTGTCGGCCCCGCTGCCGCCGCCCCCACTGCTACTGTTGTTGTTGAGCTGCGCTAGCTGCTTGAAAAGCGCCGAGTTGATGAAACGCGGGTAGCTGTCCCGATGCATCAGTGTGTATATCTGCAGCTGCGCCTCATCGAACGTCTGAGGGGTGGGGTCAACCATGTTGCGGTTCACGACCTCACGGACCCGAGAGTCCAGACTCACCTGAAACACAACCGGAAAGTGAGGTTGGGCTGGAGCATGCGCAGTACTCAGTCTACGGACATAGTTAAGGAAGATCTTTTTTTTGGGGGGGGGGGGGGGGGAACAACGTTCAATTTTGGGACGCTTATAAAAAAGAAAAGGGGTCGTTCTTGTTATACGGTGGCGTCACAGATTGACAGCTGAAATAATCTTCTAATCCTCTTGTTTCAAGATTTAGCACGTCTAACGAATCACTATTGAATTAGTTATGAAATACACCAATATTTAAAAACAGAGCATCCAATTTCAATAGGAAGGAACCTTTTTTTTGACAGTTAAAAGTTACTTAAACTGCGTCTAGTCATGTAGTCCACAGCTATAATTTTTGGTAGAAAGTATCAATACTACCCACACCATCACGCACGTGGTCTAAATGCCAAGATAATCTAGTATAATTTGCCAGTGACGGAGCTCAAATCACGACCGGGTTTAGTCCGATAGGTTTTCGATATACAATTTCCCACTCTCCCTATAAGCATCCGCGGATATATTTCTTCTAAATTATACTTTCCTCATTGCTATCCCAATAAAACAAATGCGTACAATCTAAATGGGCATAAAGAGACGGTGACAGACATAACATCAATACAAATAAAACAACACTAATGGCTGTAAAATATTATCAATGTGGCCCACACAAATATGTGTTTGTAGTTTCTTCAAGTTCCTTCCTAGCATAATCGTATTATACGTAATTTATATATATATATATATATATTATATATTAATATATTTAACAACTTGCATAAGAGGTGTACGATCTTAAAACCACCCGAGTAATGAATTATTTAGATCTAATGTGAGATCAAGAATATTGTACTAGGTTCAGGTGTCAACAGTTAAAAAGGAGGTACAGGAATCTCACTCTACATGGTGTGTGCCCGCAAGTTATATTGAACGAGCGGTCGCCGACGTTAGCGATGATTTGCGGATATAGGGTTTCATTAGGTCAGCCCAACGAGTCCCCCGGGGTTGTTCATCTCTGTTTTCTAAACCGGAACTACAAATTATTTATTAAAGTAGCTCATCTTTCGTCCTCACGAGACTGAGTTTGACCCCGTTCAATAGCCACGGCTTAACAGATACATATTTTTAGTACCAGAGATCGAACCCAGGGACTTTTTATCTGTAGCGAGGAACTCTGATAACTAGACTACAAAGGCAGTCGGATCCGTGATCTAAATAAAATAAAATTTAAAATATTATAATTTAGGTTCAAGCATTATGCAATATTTAAATGAAAGCTAAGCTTTGATAATTTATTGCAGCAAAAGAATTAAAACTAAAATAGCCATGTGCATAGACCAAATATTTAATGTACCATTTCAAAGAAATAATTTTAAAACTATAATCATGTTACTGGTATGAAATAGAGTTGGTGAAATGTCAGGGTTTATATTTTCAAAATTAATCCCCTGTAAAGAACGAAAATGTCTCATTTATCTATAATATTTTTTTGACACCGTGTCTTACTACCCATTCTGGTTATACTCTTATGTACTAATTACTATGATGGGTTAGGGATAAGGCAGGTTAAATTTAGAGGAAGTGTACCCGAATTTGCGAGGAGGGAGAGTGAGAAAACATTAAGAAAAAACACCTTCAGTACTCTCGACCGGGATTGAACCATAATTTCCCCGTAATAGGAAGTCTTGTATACTGCTAGATCGATGCCTTAGATCATGTGTCCACTAATGAAGGTATTTTTTGGACAAAGATAGTTTTAGATTGTAGACCACATAAAAATACGTAATTCATCCAGGACTGCTCTAGGACATACACTCTAGAGTCATGTTTTGTTTACATTTGTGTTATGGACAATGTAAATGATATGTCATAAAAGAGAGTATACGGTACATGAAAGTAGTCAACTAGTCCACTCACAGTCATTACAAGTTAAAAAAAGATTAAGAAATTATTGATAAATACTCGTCTCTGATGTACATTTTTGTAAGAATTACATTTAAAGATTATAGCAACTGACTTGGGTAAAACACTTATATTTAAGCCATTAAAATTTCAAATGACATAGATTTATTTCTCTAAAGAACGCTTCGGTGGTCGAATGGGGTAAGCGTCAACCTAGCAATAGACTAGACTGCTGATGATGGTGGGATTGGGGACCAAATCTCTGTCGATTGTACTTAAGATGGTTTTCCCAAAGAGTTTTAACGCTCTATCTCCACGCAAATGGGATACACTTCCACTAAGTTTAGCCTTTCTCATCCTTAATACACTAGCGTAGTTAGTACATTTATGCCTATAACCCGAACGGTTAGTGAATGGTACACGTTGAAAGAATGTGTTTAAAAAAAATCGAGAAACAAAATTTGTCCGGGATGTAGTCTTTATTTCGGGTACTGCCCTCGAAAATTGGGGACGAATGGTCACTTTAGACTAAATTCATGGTATATATATAATATAATATTATAATTTATTATATATATAATATATATATATATATATATATATATATATATATAGACTTATACAAATACCTCCTTAATTTTAAATAAATAAATATATACAAAGTGTTTGGAAGCTCAACACCCCAATTGTTTATATATCTTGTTTGAACCAAAAGTAATACAAAATCCCTATACACAAACATCCGGCAAACTATTTTATACCATTAAATTAAGTTCAAAGTTTCGGTGTAAAACGCCGGGAAAGCAAAGCCGTGCAAGCATGTGTGTACAACAGGTTGCATAAGAGTTAGGCAGGTGGCACTGCACATGTTATAGTAGTAAGCACTTTATGTGATGTAGGACCGTTAATGATGACCTTCAGAACGTATTCCCATTTCTAGATGGACTGGTGTGTTGTTTACTATTTTATAGTGGTATGTTCTACTGCAGTGGTGTACTGTTTAGTGTAATCACTTATCTGTAGTTTGGAAACAAGGCCAAACGGGACACATGTTTATAATATCTTTTTTTTTCACTGTTCTTGTGTCTCCTATCCACTGTTGAAGTGGGTCGCACATGTTACGGGTACACCCCGTATATATATGTACACATACATACCTCCTTGGGCGACAGTATGGAGATGTAGTCCTCGTAGATAAACCTGGCCTTCTCCTCAACGACGTCTGGGTTCGATTCCTTCTTGAGCTCCTCACAGGCGAGCCAGAACAATATGTTCTCCTCGCTGTACTCGCACCGCAGAAACTCGCGGAACAGCTTCCGGCCAGCTTCCGGACCCAACGAACAGAACACAGACCCTTTTACTTGGCTGCTACATTCAGATCATATTTACCGGGGATTGGGAGATTCCAGCTCAGGTTATATTTTTGCCTTTCGTTACTTTAAATATTATCAAGATTGTATTCTTGCTTTTACCCATAAAGACACCATACTAACAATAAGAAATACATTTATTTATATACAATTTTTACCCGCTTTAAAAATGTTTGAGTTATTATCTATGGCACTGTACTAATCTGATATGTTTAGGCAATGCATTTTGTTAACTAACGAGAAACAAAATATCCTTTGTTTTAGTATATAGGTGAGAAATAATGGGTTTTTAGCCAATTATTTAGTTTCCTTATTTTTACTTATTTACTTATTTACTTTACTTATTTTTAATTAAATTACCCGACTTTTCCCAGCGTGTATCCACCATATTTTTTTTTATAATTTTTAATACGGCCCTCTTAAGAAGCAAACCTTTCTTTCAGTGGACCCCAGAAAAATAAGTTTCCTCACCCCTGATCTATATAGTCATCTTGATCATGTTTACAAACCACGATCTTTAAGGTCAACGCTAATTTGTGTGTAATATTGATTGATTCTCCTTTGGGTTTATTCCAGTTCTACGGAAACTTGTCCTCGGAGAATGTAAGTTAAACATTTCCAAATGGAAAGGCATTATGGTTCATAAACTGACTGTGGAGGGAGATTAATTTCAAATTTATTGACAGGTCTGAAAGGAAACCAAGTAGGAGTTTGTTTGCTCTAAGGACCTATAACGCGATCAATGCTGACATAGGATTTTCTATATTTACTGAAATAATTTATTTAAAATAAAGTAAAGAGATCTTAAAAAACCTGTTAGATTTAAACAAGGCCCCTAGAATCGGGTTTTCAAAGAACATATTTTATTTCTGAGAAAAATACTATTGATTTCAAATGACTTGGATGATTTATTCAACGCCATTTATTAAACACAACCTATTATATAGTATATTAACGCGTGCTGCCAGTTTTTAAAATACGATGAAATCCATAACTTGAAATAGTAAAATTAAATATGAGAATAAAGATCATCTGAAACGCGGCATTAATATAAAACTGTGATACAAATAATTTGGCACTCAGCTCTCCTTCAAGAGGTTTTATAAAAATGGTTGGAAACATCGACCGACATTAAAAATTGTTTTCAATCAATTTTTGCATTTGCATTTTTTTTTGTTATAATAGCTTTATTAAAAACTTCATAAACAGTAGTGAAAATCTGTGTTTGTTTCTTTCACCCTAGTTCACAGACCAATAATATTCTGACACTCAACTTCCAGGTTAAAATGGTTTCGTTCCTTTGGTCAGCTTGAGTCCTTCGCCACTAGGATCGCTACGGTTAGTCCTATCATCACCCAGCAGTGACACTAGCGAAGCCCAGTGTTGAAGGAGCCAAGCTGACCAAAGGAGCGCAGCAAAACCCCGTAAGGTTGAGAGTCTGTCTCTTACTTGTCTGTGCCCTAGTTTTAAGTAAGTAATTGCCTTATATTAATTGCTGTTATTTAGTGTTAAATAATAAATAACTGTTAATATAGAATATAGCTGTGTGTTCTGGCGTGGGGGATTGCTTTGAATAAAACTGAGTTTTTAGCGTAATATTACACCCTCAACGCTTAGTTAGACTTAGTCTTGCCTGCTAAGCAATGAAAGGGACGATGGGGCACCATTATTGTGACTGTGCTTAGAGCATACACTGGCCTTATAATCAGACCCTGGCTATGAGTGAAATTCTGCCTTTAATACTAGGTACAGAAGACTTGTTGGGATTAATTGACGAAGTACTCACCGGAACTTCTCATGAGTTTGTCGAACGACTTCCCCCATGCACGGATCTCCTCCAGTGTCGGCCTGTTAACACAACAAACAATACTTATTAAAGATGGCGGAGTAGCTTTACTACTGTACGGGAAACACTCCCACAAGTGCAGGTCTTTGGAATGTAATTAAATACTACTCAGATACAGTCTAATTTTCATAGGAAGGGCCTTTTAGAAAAGATAAACTTTTTGTAGCCAACGTTGGCCATATTTTACTATGTTATTGGTGTTATTATAAAGTTATTGATAATATTTATTTAAAGCACCAGCTGCAGATCACATGACTTGAAGTATGAATACGTGAAAGTATATCTATAAGTTGTTGTATAAGACTCTTCCTCTGTAGCTCAAACACGTTCCAAATACACATACTGGGTACAAACTACGTCTATCTATCTTTTAATTAATTGTTGGCATAATTAAATCTTCATTCTTAGTGATAAACTGTCCTACGACTCGCATAAAGGTCATTATGTGAGTCATCTGCCTTACTCAGGCTCTAGAAGCGAAGAATATTTAGGAAATACAGCTTTTACAATTAAACTAGCGGGTCCGTTGTCGCAAAATGAGTCAATTTTTACATTGGTATCTTCCAACCGCAGCCTTTAGATTTTATAAATGTAAATTGGAAATTTAACTAATCTGTGTTTAATATATTTCTCTGTTATAATTTTAACTCTAAGTTGAAACTTCTCCTTTCTAAAGAAAAAAAGTTTGGACATATTCTTGGTTTATAAGCTTGCATTGTTTTTAAAAATATTATGAAAATTGGTTTGGTAGAACTCCGGGAATAAATGTCTAAAAGAAATTGTTTCACGTTTTAAAATATTTAGACAACAATTTTCTCTTTCTAACATTTCTGAAAAATATATATTTATCAAGCAGATTTTCGGTGTATGAGTTTAAAAAAAAAAAAAAAAAAAATTAAAATCAGTTTGGTAGAGCTCCAGAAATTATTTTCGAAAATAATATCTTCAAGATTTAACTATAATATGAATAATAATTTTGGCAATAGGCACAGTGTCATCCCAATAGCTCTGAAGATCAGTTTTGTACGACCCTAAAAACTTTGATACCTTAAGCTATTCACATAACACAAATCTTGAATTCATTTAAAGTAGTGTTCACGTTTGCGTATAACCTGAACAGGTAGTAAGACTCGGTAATAACAAAAAAAAAATCATATTCTTAATATTTAGTGTACAAAATTGCTAAGCCTCCAAATAATTTGTGGGTGTAACAATTTGCAGTAAAAAAATCATGGGAAAATAAATCAATTTAAAACAGCTACATTTTCATCTTAAAAGATTTTGAGCTTGAAATATTGCCAAAATAAATCCAACCTAGGGTTTAGGAAGTTGCTATAAAACACAAAACAAATTTCCTGACACCCCCCCCCCCCCCAAAAAAAAACTTTTGATAGGAATTTGTTTTTTTACTATGAAAATATTTAATAAAATGATCAATAAATGATTCAATTTTAATATATTTAAATTTGTTGGACAATCTTTTACAACAGTTATCAAATTAAAAAATGTTCCTCACAGTGTATTCTAGTTTTTTTCCGAGACAAAGGGCCAGTTTCATAGTCAGACTAGCACGTCTCAAGTGTGGTGCTATACGAAATACAAGACGACACCTACCTTAACTCAAATGGAACGGGCCCCTTTATTAAGCAAAACTGACCCATTCCATTATATTTTAGGTAGGTGTCGTCTTGTATTTAGTAAGCACCGCACTTTAGGCGTAATAAGTCTCACGATGAAATTGGCCCTTGAAGGTTTTTTTAAATTACGAATTATTGTCATTATTACTCTATAAAAATCTTGTTGCCTACCTGTGTTCTCAGAATATATATTCGCTTTTAAAATAAAGATGCAAAAGTAGAATTTAATAGAAGTCTACCTGCATTTTCATGGAGAAAGGGTGGGAAAAGGTTTGATTAAAAAAAACTTTATTACACCCGACTGGGACTCTAACCTCTACCTCCTCGTTACTGTAAAATCAGACGAAACGAAATGGAAGCTTTTGTTCGTACGTCATAGAGGTTTTTTTTTAAAAGAATTAATATTTACTTTTGTGTGAGGGTGGTGCGCGCTTCGTCGCTCGAGGTTCACCAAGCAATTTATTTTAAGATCCGGCTGTACTGATGCACCTAGCTCAACAGATCAATAAAGTTGACAGTTCGTCGACGGAGCGGTTAGCTCCGTGTCACCCACAGCCCGGGGGTTTGGTGGGGGTGTTGTCCCTCAAGCCGTGCGGTAACAATACAATCTCTTTTTATATTAGTGAAGATCCCTTGGATTCTTCCAACACGAATAACTTATTCACACTTATTACCTTTTGAAAATGGGAGTATAAACATATAAACACGCCATCAACAAACAAATAGTTTTCGAGATATCATATTAAACCAAACGTCGTCAGTGTTAGAGAAGGCAAATAGAGTACAGGTTTAGTCGAGCCTAGTTCGATCCCGAGCTGCGCCCAAAAGTATCTATAAATTATCTAGCATCCAGCCTATTACTCAAATTAAGTATAGCTTTATATTTGGTTAAATATACATGTTTAGGTAAAACTTAATATACAAAACAACCGATTATTCAAGTAACTGACGAAAAGTTTAAATGCCCAGCCATAGCACATAAAACAATGATTCATGCGCCAACGTATCTAGCGTTAAGGCTCCCGGGTTCATTTACCGGCCTGTACAATAAATTTATCAAGAGTAGAATCGGGACTGCCTCCCTTTAAAATTGATACAATAATGGCCGGGTGACTGGATATTGTTTATGTTCTAGATATATTTATTTTTCTCTGCTTCTCTCTACCCTTTCGGACTATGAGCAGATATATTAACTACACTACTGGGGTATGGATAAGGAAGCTATTTTAGCGGAAATGTATACGCATTCTTATGATGGAAGAATGGGAAACCATTTAGAAAATACCACACTCAGTATATCTAGCTGGGATGTTCTAGAATCAGTTAGTTTGTAATTCGAGTACTGATATAATAAGACGGCTTGTAAAATGCACGTTAAATAATCCTAATAAGAGAACGTATTTAATATTTCACTAATTGAAATGCAAAGTAACTTATAATAATTAATTAATATAATTTTAGCACCGCGTCTTACTACCCGTTCGGGTTATACGCTTAAGTACAATTACACTAATGGATTAGGAATTGGGAAGGTTATAAGGAAGTGAACCCGCATTTGCGTGGAGGGAGAGTGGAAACCATTTAGGGAAAACCCCTCAGTTCACCCGACCGAGATTCGAACCTCGATCTCCCCGTCCTCGGTGATCTGGCTCAACACGAAGTAACTTATATTTTCAACCAAAGCTTAATTTAAGTGTAGCAGGCGCCGGTGAGCCCGCAGTGTAGCTTTCAATCTCATTAGGTTGGTTTGTCGGTTACAGAGAGATCAGGGTTCGAATCCTGACTGGATGCATTAAAGGAGTTTCTTCCTAAATAATTTCCCACAGTACCTCCGAGCAAATGTGAGTATATTTACTATAAAATCCAGCCTTCTTCATTCCTATACCATTAGCGTAATTAATGTATGCTGATGGCCCGAAAGGGTACTTATACACGGTGAAAAGTAACCTTACTTGTATTGTTTGAATGTAGAAAACTGATATTATAATATTCTGAAAATTGAAAAATGACACCTGAACACGGTACTATATCTGGATAGCTCAGTGGTTAGAGCATTGGCGTACTAAGCCAAAGGTCCCGAGTACGATTCCCGTGTCCAGGTGTCATTTTTTAATTTTCAGAATATGATATCTAGATGGAAAATTCCTCACTAAAAATCATAACTAATAGCTTCGGCTATTTGATTCTTGAATTATAATATACAAATGAAGAATATTTTTTTTTTAATGCACACATTAAAAGTGTTTGGACGAGATGAAAAAAAACAACATGCTCTTATAACGTAGGATTCTGTAAAGAAAGGTTTAGAAAATACTAACTATAATAATTTTTGTAGGGATATTTTACTTTACCGTTAGTTTTATCATATATACATATATATATCCCGAATGTTAACTGTATCAATAAAATAAATACGAACGTCAATTTAGTATGTGCCGGGTAATAAATCAAGTAGGCAACTTACATTACAAGAGTGTTTGGTGGTTGTGTTATGTATTTGCAAAGGGAACGAACTTTGAAATATTGTAGAATTTTGCTAATAAGAAAGGCATTAGCCAAAGGTCAAACAAAACCTGTCGGGACATAGCTTAGTACGTCAATCAAACTCTCTGGCAATGTTTAGCGATAGGACCAAAGACCTGTTAGCTCACGAAGAGAGCGAGCTAGTTTATTGAACAACCCCCACTACCTTCGCCAAACAGCAATGTCATGTAAGTCGTCTTCTCAGTTTATATCATATTTAGTTAAATACATGAGAGGTGGATTGTTTTAACATCCAAACTTTCAACGAGAACCATATTTTAACACAATCAGTTTCTAGATATAATATTCAACCGAAATATTTAATGCCTTGGGGAACATTATCTTTAGAGTGCGGTCCTTTTTAGCAAGTTCGATAAAATATCAAGATAATAAGGTTTTTAAATTAAATTTCTCTTATGAAATATTTCATGCAATTAAGCTAGTATGGAAGAAAAGGGAGTTAAGGTTTGTATGTTTTTAGTTTTCATGACAAAATCATCTTTTGTCAAAATAATTAAAATTCTGCTCTAGCAGATACGTTTAGTTTAATTTTATACACATAGCAATCTTAAAAGTTTTTTTGATATATATTATGGAAATGATGTAGTTTTGACAAGGGCAGTTTCTCTTTTTTTTATGTTTCTGGTCAAATTCTGTGATGCTGCTGACAAATATTTAAAAACTATTGAGAATTTAATGTGTAGAAAAATTAAAATAAATGTATCCTTGGAGCAATATTTTATTTATTTTCGCCAAAAAAAAAGAATGGTTTTGATGTAAAACATCAAAAATATGGGTCTTAGCATGCGTTTCCTTCCATACCACCTTAATATGGGTGAGCTTTTAAAATTTAAGCTATAAACTAATTTAAAATATCAATACACCTTTAGAATAAATCAACTATAGCCAATTTTAACATTAATGATATTGTTTTTCGTATAATATTATATTTAATATAAATAATGTAAAAAAATAGTATACATCAATACCCATGATAAAAATATGGTATTGTTTATTATGTTTTTTCTCCATATTTCTAAGTTTTTTCAAGCAAATATTACTTAGTGAAATACATCAAAAATGAATATTATATTTTGTTCTTATACGCTTTAAGTTATTTTGCTTTAACACAATTTTCTTTATTTTTTAATTCCATCTATTTTGAGGAAGTCAAGTGTTTTGTTACAAGTTAAATTAGTTTATAAATATTGTTATGTAAACCCTACTGTGGTTTAGTGGTCATAGTTCCTGGCTACAGATCAAGAAGTCACGGGTTTTATCCTCGGCGCTTCCATATTTTCTGTGAAGCAGTGAGTCTGGAACGGGATGAATTCAGCCTCGTGACAACAAAATGAGGAGCTATTTGAATGCAAAAGTAGTGGCTCCGGTCTAAAAAACTGAGATTAACGCCTCGGAGGGTTTGTTGTGCTGAACATATGACACCCTGTATACGCAGAATTTGGCAGTGTTCTCACCAACAGATGGCATCCGCAAGGTTGGAATGTTTCGATTGCGGGTTGACGTCATCGAGTTTTTAATCTTATGTGAGGTCAATTATTTTTTAAATATTTTTAAGTGTCAAAATAAACCTCTCATAAGTTTATTTTTTTCTTTGTGTGTCTATGTGGGGAAAAAATGTCTCGGGGAAAGTAATTTGTTTATTTCACTATCCTACTAAGGTCTTCGATGTTACATACAAAAGTATCTTTATTTTTTTTTTACCATCCGGACTATTCTCATTCCACTACATACATTTGGTAGGAATTGTAAGCTATAATTTAAATGCAATGTAACCCCATTTTTGGGAGAGAGAGCTAGAAACCATTTATAAAAAACATCCTGAGTACACCCAGCCTGTATTAGAACCCTGGACTCCCTGTCATTGGCAAACCAGGCTAGATGAGCCTGATACTTATTCCGCTGACAATCAATGACTAAAATAATGTAAAATTATTTCAAATTGAATAATTACACCTGAACACGGGGATCGAGCCCGGGGCCCCTTGGTTTTGTATTACAATGCTCTTACCACTGAGTTACAAAGATAGTTGCTTACAAGTCCAAAGGTCCTGGGTTCGATTCCCGTGCCCAGGTGTAATTTTTTTTTCTATTTAAAAGAATATTTGATTTAGATGCGGCTAAACCCGTACTTAAAAAATATAGTATTTTGGCTATTTAATTTATTAAAATAATATAGTTTAAAGTAACTAGATGAAGAGGATACAATTTAAGGATTTGAATTAACATCATTTGAAGAGAGGATAGATAATGACATTATTGTGAAACTACCCATGATGTAGTTGGTCGGACTCAATCTCCAGTACAACGAGGATGAAGGGGAGAGGAGGGAGTTGGAAGGGAAGATCACACGATTAAACCCTGCGATACCCTAGCTTTGATAGGAAGAACCATATCTGGTAGTTACCAACGTTACTAAAACAATTTTAATTTATTCATACATCAAGTCATATTAGTTGCAACTGTCATTTTGATAGATATTATCAATACCTATAAAATAACACAAATAATAAAGTAAAATCTTATCAATGTTGGCCAAAAATAAATGTGTTTGAATTTCCAAAACTGTTCTTCTAACCTAAATCAGGGTATAGCATCATCATACGTCAATTTTTCAATAACATTTCAAAACTGTAACCCTTAGATTTTATAAATGTACCATGGAAAGTCAATTAATCTAGGTGGAAAATATATTCCTATTAGCATTTTAATAAAAAAAAAATTCACCTCTTTGATTTTTTTAAATTAAAATTTGGGCACATACCCAGTGTATACGTTTTAATTATAAAAAATATTGTGAAAATTGGTTTGGTAGAAAGTTTCGAGTTTAAAAAAATATGTAGATATTAAAATGGATATTTTAATTCACAATTCTACCTCAACTTATTTGGTTTGCCTGTGTTAGGGAGGTCGGGTTAAGGATCTGGGATGGATCTTATGAGGTGTTTTTTCTAAACAATATATATATATCTCTGTCTCTCATTAGTGTAAGTATCCGAATAATCCGGATGGACGGGAGAACGCGAATAAACAACAATAAAACTTTTAATCAACTGCTGTTTTGTTAAATAAAAGTTGTATTACTCACGGAGGCTCTCCGTTGTACGCGTCCGGGGTCCCAGGGACGTTGGGCTTATTATCGTCAATCTTTGGTGGAGCCAGACTGCAAACAGAAGAAACAAACCAGTCGGGCAATCCAGAAACAGGAAAATACAATACTTATTTTGATAATATAATGTAATCAAGATCACGCTATGCCACACATCACTGTCACTAGCCTATCTGCAAGAGCTTAGTAACATTTTAAAATAGGTCTTTCCTTAGACAAAGGGGTCACTAAATTTCATTAAAATAAATTCTTGGCCTTTTTCTAACTAAAAATTCAATGACACAAATCGAACTCAATAAAAAGGTTCAAAGAAATAATCTAGTCACTATGGATAATTCATTTTGGAGTGAACTTTTCAAAACAATTACACATATTACAGATATTTTTTTAATGCTCGATTAAAAGAATTTTAAACTTTTCTTCCTTAGAAAGCAGAATATAGAAATCAAGCAAACCCAATGCAAAATTTCCTGACACATTTCTGATAAACTCCAGGTTTCCCCAGACTGTGGCCACCCCGATAATACCAAAATATATAGTGTTTTCCAGCATTAGCATATAGCTATCCAAAAGGGTGAGACTTTACTTACTAGTATCAGATACTAAACTTAATTAAGAGCATCTAAACCACGTTTTTATCTATTTTTATATTCCCATTACCCCATTTGAATGGCAAAATATACTATCTTACGTTGATATTAACATTTTAAAAAGGTTATTACAGGTTTAGGATAATGCCTTTGTCAAAATTATGATGACATCTGATGTCATGTGTGTGGGTCCATTCGCTTTTTTTTTAAAGGCCCAATTTAAACTCTGAAGAGGGGGAACTAAATGTATGACATGGTTTATAGTAGATATACTACACATCCCCTGAAATTAACTGCTTATACAATTTATATGATTTTTTTACTTTGAAATTATTTTTTAAACTAGTTAAATTTGTTTTCTAAAAGAAATGTCAAATCATCATCCATTTATTTCTGACAACCCAAAATTGGGAGCCAAACAACTGGCCACCCTATCTATAAGGTTGATAAAGGCTTATTAAAGTTAGGTATTTAATACAAAGGGTGTATATTTGACTATTTTCTAGCGGAGGAAATTAGTCTCAGAACATTTATCAAGCTATCCTCTTAGTAAATCTTTTAACTGGAAAATAGATTTTTTTTTAAATTATAAGACAGAGAAGAACTAGTGTGAATTTGACACATAAAAATTCAAATCATTTAAGGCATGTAAAATAAACTATATGTTATATTTGACTACATACATTTCAACCAAAATCTGTAAATACCTTACAGCAGGAATGTTTAAGGATGGACTGACCACATTTAGTTTTTGCTTTAGGGACTACCCAGTTTTAGTTTATCGTAAGGTTTTTTTTAACACCAGTCTTACTGGTTGTGCGTTTATATAATAATTACGCTAACAGTTTTAGGAATTAAGGAATTAAGGAGGTTATAGCTAGAGGCAGTGTATCCACATTTGCGTGGAGGAAGAAAGGAAAACCATTTTAGAAACACCACCTTCAGTCCACCGACCGAAATTCGATCATAGATCTCCTTGTCATTGGTAATCCAGTCTACCACGAGAGTAGCGTCTTAGACCAGGCGGCCAATCGAAGCAGGTTTTGCTGTGTCGACACATTTACGTTGTTCAGGTATTCTTGTTTTCCTTGTGATTTATGTACAAATATATAGTTCAAGCCTTTTTATAAAAGACCTCGATCACTTTTTTATGACATCGGGAACCCTGCCTGTGTCCATAAATTCGCAAAGGAACATAAATTATACATAAACTATTCGTCTTACCCGACTGAAGAACCGGCCGGCTAAGTCAACTTTATTGCGTATACAAATTACGTGGTTGGCAGTAAATCCCTGCGACAGTTTAGACGTTTTGATATTTTTGTATGAATCTATAGCTCAAGAATTTTTCAAAGCCTTCAATCACTTTTCTTGACATTGGAAACCCTGCCATAATAACATCGATACTTACTAACTAACGTAAATTATGCCTACATTTTCAGTGCGGCAGGACAGCTAATTATTTTTTCCCCACGTATCCCAACCAGTTTGGACTATAATATGTGCCAATATTAATTTCAATAATATGTTAAATATGAGGAAGATAGAATTAAAGTAGATGTATCTGCGTTTGCGTTGAATGAGAGTGGGAGACCATTTAAGAAAAAACTCTCAGTACACCCGGCCGGTATTTGACTTTTGACTTCTCTGTAACCGGCAAACTAAACTAAATAAGCTTGACATTTAAACTGCGTGTCCATTAACGTGGGTGTCAATTAAATAAACTGTTGGAAATTCACTTCACTGAAAGGTAACTATAGTACGATTTTTGTTAGGAAGAACAGTATATATATTAGTCACTAAAGTTACTAAAACAATTTTAATATATTCATACGTCATGTCATGTTATTTGCAGATGTCACTCTTGATATATATATTATTGATATCTATAAAATAACAATAATATTATAGCTTAGTGTTATTAAGGTTGGTCACAGAGAAATATCTTTTTAAACAAAAGTATGGTATAGTTCGCCTCCTTAATCCTCTATTCTACTAGAATCTAAGGTTGTCAGTGTCTCCTTATTGTGGTTTTAGGGACCAACATTAAAAAAAGGTATCAAAGTATCCTCCAACCCTTTAAAAACCATGTTTATTTTCCTAATGTTATCAATTTTTGTTGTTATCATTATGATCCGAATAAACTAGATTTCATAAAACCCTTTAATTTTGAAGTTCATTCATCAAGGTGTATTTGTTTCGTACCCCTTAATTTTCACCCGAATTAATATTTTTTAAGTGCAGAATCAAAGGATTAAAATGTAAACACAATACAACCCGGCAAACAATCAACCAGAACAAAGGCTGTCAGCGTATAAAGCGTGTGGGTGACGAAGGGCAGAATGGATTTGATCACAAACCAATTTAAACAGGTTTCGGCGCAAGTGCAGCCCCTTTTGTAATTTTCGTAGTTTTCACTCGGGAAGTAATTACAAAGATCCGCAAGAGAACGAAGCTTTTCGTACACAGACACTTTTTTTTTGTTCCGTTACCTATGTCCAGGAATTAGGGTCCGCTTCTGAGCAAGCTGCTCTGTGTTGATTGAAAGAAGGTGACATGTTTCTATTAAGATAGTAGGATTAAATTCACTTTCCCTGTTCCAGTATCCTCTCTGGCTTTTATCTAAGGTGTGTTTGAAGCTGCCGACAGGTACAATGGAACTGCTTGTAGATCACACACCTATAATCAGCCGCTCCGCTGGTCACATGATCTGAAGCAATGCTTGCCAAACTTTTAAGATAAAAACGAAAAGCTTTAGCAAGCCAGCTAGCTTTAATAATCATGAGGGGGAGTTGTTTTTTGTATTTCTATCCGGTATTTTCACTTTTCTATTTTTTTATAATTTTATATTTTCAAATAATCACACAATAATTATTCAGACATTTTAAAATCTTTTCGTGACCCACTAGTAATCCACTGATTTAAAGCATTAGTGTCACAATGAACTATATTTCTGCTGACGGTAAGGTTAAATATGATAAATAAATATGATTTATCACTGGAGTTTTCCCATCTTCTTCCCACGCTATTGTGGGGGCGCGGATATACTCAAATAGTTTAGCGTCAAATATGAAATACTCTCCCTCAACGCAAATTCGGGTACACTTAACCTAAATTCTATCTTCTTCAATCCCACCCCATAGGTTTGAAAAAACATTCTTACTCTTATTTTACAGATATTCAAGAATAATAATAATAATAATATTTAGCATCGCGTCTTACTACCCGTTCGGGTTATACGCCTAAGTACTAATTACGCTAATGGATTAGGAATTGGGAGGATTAAACTTAGAGGAAGTGAACCCGCATTTGCGTGGAGGGAGAGTGGAAAACCATTTAGGAAAAACCACCACCAGTTCACCCGACCGAGATTCGAACCTCGATCTCCCCATCCTCGGCGGTCGAGCTCAACACGACTAGCGCGTTAGCCAACTAAGCCACCGAGGCGGTGATATTCAAGAAGCTAGTTTGTAATTTGTTCCATAACCTTTGTGGATTTTAGTCGTAGCTTATTTTAAATAGATATGTTTATAAAATAGTTAAACCATAATAACGGAATAATAATTTTTTTAATTTTATATTTTACGAACACTTAAAAAACAATCAGAGTTATTATGGTATAGTACCTCCTAATTATGTGATACTGGGGTCCTGTACCTCGTGATTATGTGATATTGAGGGCTCTGTACCTTGTGATTATGTGATATTGGGGGATCTGTACCTCATGATTATGTGATATTGGGGGCTGTGTACCTCGTGATTATGTGATATTAGGGGTTCTGTACCTCGTGATTATGTGATATTGGGGGATCTGTACCTCATGATTATGTGATATTAGGGGTTCTGTACCTCGTGATTATGTGATATTGGGGGCTGTGTATATCGTGATTATGTGATATTGGGGGCTCTATACCTCGTGATTATGTGATATTGGGGGATCTGTACCTCCTAATTATGTGATACTGGGGTCCTGTACCTCGTGATTATGTGATATTGAGGGCTCTGTACCTTGTGATTATGTGATATTGGGGGATCTGTACCTCATGATTATGTGATATTGGGGGCTGTGTACCTCGTGATTATGTGATATTAGGGGTTCTGTACCTCGTGATTATGTGATATTGGGGGATCTGTACCTCATGATTATGTGATATTGGGGGCTGTGTACCTCGTGATTATGTGATATTGGGGGCTCTATACCTCGTGATTATGTGATATTAGGGGTTCTGTACCTCGTGATTATGTGATATTGGGGGCTGTGTATATCGTGATTATGTGATATTGGGGGCTCTATACCTCGTGATTATGTGATATTGGGGGCTCTATACCTCATGTCTATGTGATCTTGGGGGCCCTGTAACTCGTGATTATGTGATATTAGAATCCTTACAACCCCCTGGTGGGCTTTGAGCCATTATTTTCCTAATTTATATTTCTAAAATTGAAGTCTTCAGATGAAAACTGAACACAAAACCAACTCTAAAGTAAAACAATAAAGACGTCAGCATTAAAATAAAATACAGTCTAATAAAATTTATATTGGAAGCTTCCGTCTCCTTGGTTAAGTTGGAAATGAATTAGACTATGTATGGTATATATACATATCTCTGGGTTGATCACAGGTGCGGCATAGAGGAATTTAGCATTTATCTCGGTATTTATACTACACACCAGTCAAAGTATCCGGAGTTTTCCGGGGTAAACACACAATTGAATGCGTGGTTACCACAGACAAGGCTTTTCTTCGCTTCAAACAGGCAGACAAAAATATTCTTCATTTGTTTCTTCCACCCACTTTTTGATTAATTTAAAAAAAATCGATATTTTGGAATAATATTCGCTATTGAACAAGATAATAGTATGTCTAAAGTGTAGTGCCATTACACTCCTTAGACTAACTCGTTTCTAACCTGATTCAGTAGCCTCATGGTCTAAGGCGTCGCTCTCGTGTTAGACTGACCTGTTTAAGACGGACGGTAAATTCGGGGTTCGAACCTAATCGGGTCTACTAAGGGTGATTTCTTACTAACTGGTTTCCCAATCTCCTTCCCCGCAAATGCGGGTAGATTACATCTAAATTGCTTTCTTTCTCATCCCTATTTCACTATAGTAATTATTATGTATGCGTATAGCATGAACAAGTAGTAAGGCACAGTGATAAAAAAACTTAATTCTTGAACAGACACAACACTTATTTTCTCAGCTGTTCATAGTCATCAATCATCACTGTAAAGGAGGAAGCACCAATTTTACCCATATTAATATTATTTTTTTCAACCCTTCCCGGAATCGAACATAAAACATCTAGTTCAGTGGACAGGCGCACTACTGACTGAAATTAGGTTGGCTGACAAATGTTTTGTATTTTATTAAGTTAACTTTTAAGTCATTTGCTTATAAGTCTGACCTCTTATCTCAGTCGATAGCGTTTCTGTATACTGAGCTAAGGGTACCGGGCTCGATTCTTCGCATGGCCGAAAAATGTATCGATGATGTTTTGTTTTTTTATACTTTCAGTGATGAATTAAGGGCCGAGGACTGAATGTTGTGTCTGTTTTAGTCTTAAGTTAGTTAATAAGTCATGTGCCGATATAATCGGTCGGCTCAGAAAGCGAACGTTAAATAACTCTCAAATAAATGAAGAAAAATAAAAATGCTGATAGGACCGCTTTGCTCAGAATATTTACCTTGTTAGGGTATTTTATTTAAACAGGTAAGTAATCTGAAGATTTAAGGCTAAATTAATGGTCTATTCTTGGGAGTCAACCAACGTAACAAGCAGTTTAGCTAAAATGGGGGATTAGTTGACTTACAAAATGTCAACTATTATTATTATTAGCACCGCGTCTTACTACCCGTTCGGGTTATACGCACTTACGCCAATGTGTAATGGTAGGGTGATTGTGAGATGAAATGGAGGACCTACAGTTTAACGTGGAATCCGAACCACGGTGGAGGCCTGGCATTCCTCACATTCACAAGTTGTGATTAATACACGTCTTGTCAGAGGTGAAGGAAGGGTTTGGCAATCACATAAATCTGTGCCGGACCGAGGATTGAATCCCGGACCCCCACACAGAAGTCTGACACCTTACCCCTAGACCACCAGGTCACCAAAATGTCAACTATATCTCGCTACGAGTAATAATTATTGTAGTTAGAATGGTAGAATATTATATATTAGAAAGGACCTATAGAAAGTATTTAAACATATTTTCATGTTATCAATATTGATAATATTTTAATTTATTACTGATATTATTTTATAATTACTATTGATAATATATAGCAAAAATGACAGCTGAAGATTAATTGGTTTACCCACCTAGATGGCGTAGTTAGCTAACGCGCTGGTTTAGTGTTGAGATAGACTGCCAAGGACGGGGAGAATGATGTTCAAATCTCGCTCGGGTGAACTGGGAGTGGTTTTCCTAAATGGTTTTTTCACTCTACCTCCACGCAAATGTAGTTTCAATTCCTTTAAATTCAACCTTCCCAATTTCTAGCCCATTAGTGTAATTAGTACTTAAGCGTATAACCCGAACGGTAAGGGAGACGCGGTGCTAAATAAATAAATTACTTTGTTTGACGTGTGGATTTGGGGTGGGGCTAATGCTCCAGCTCTGGACATTCGACAGTATCTTATTATGCTCTCCTGGCGTATGGAGGAATTTATTTCTGAGATGGGGCACCATTAAGGCGAATTTCATCATCCCCAGATGATGTGATGATACGTGAGAATGATAATGATGGAAAGCGGAGGGCACCTACAGTTTAACTTGGGTTCCGAACCACGGTGGGGGCCTGGCTTTCCACACATTCACAAAGCGTAAAGCACACACTTTTCCAGAGGTGAAGGAAGGGTTTGGTAATCATATAAATCTGTGCCGGGACCGGGATTTAAACCACGGACCCCTAATACAGAAGTCTAACAACTTACCGCTAGACCGCCAGGTCCCCTTGTCGTATGAACATATTTAAGTCGTTTTAGTATGTAGACGTCAGTAATATCATATCAGTAGTATCATTCATATCAGAACTTTACACTCGATTCTCAACTAGAATGACGAGATTCGATCTCAGCCAACTTCAACGGAATTTGTTTTGTTCAACAATGGAGTCTGGAGTTTCTCTAAACGCAAATTCAAGGGAGGTTCCTGAATAATTAACCCTCCTCATATTCTTCCCTTCGATTAAATAACATGAAACTCACTTTGGTGGCCGCGTGGTCTAACGCACTTTTCTTGCAGAAAGACAAGACTGCTGATGACGGTGAGGCTTAGATTCGAATCTCGGTTGGGTGTTCTGAGAATTGTTTTTCCAAAATTGTTTTACACTATCCCTCCACGTTAATTCTGGTACACTTCCTCTAAATATAGCCTTCCTAATCCCTAAAACCATCAGCGTGATTAGTATATAGGCGTATAACCCGAACGGGTAAATAAGACGTGGTGCTAAAATAAATTTTAAAAACTATCTTGAATTATTGTTTCCAGTATTTTAGCTCAATTGGTAGTGGATCTAGGTCTTATCTACAGATATCAAGGTTCCAGGTTCGATTCCAGTTGAATGACGATTTTAAGCCACAGCGGAATTTAATTTTTTAACTTTATTTGAGTGGTAATTTAAACAATCTAGGATTATAGTTTTTTTAAGTCTTTAACAGCCTGCGGGGATATAAAATACACAAATAAAATTAGTTGTTGGAAGTAGTTGCTGACATTATAGCGTTATATTGGAAAAAAAAGAGTTCCATTGGAAATGGTATGAGATACGCTTTGGTGTCCACGTGGTCTTAGGCGTCACTCTCACAGTAAACTGGATTGCCGATGATGGGAAGATCGGGGTCAAATTCCCGGTCGGGTTGTACTCAGTATTTTATTTCTTAAGTGGTCTTTCAATCTCCCGCCACGCAATTGTTGGTACACTTCATTTAAATTTAACCTTCTTCATCCCTAGCACATTAGCGTAATTTAGTGCATTTACGTATATTATGAACGGGCAGTGAAACGTGGTGCTAAAAAAATAAACTTGTGCGAGTGGCACCTCATCCTGCTGGTCGAGTCAAATGGCGCACATTCCCGAGTTAGATGGGGACGGGACGTGACGGGTGAGGAACCCAGAACATCGTGAGGAAACCATGACGGGCTATTTCTATCCCAGTGGACGGGGAGGAATCTCTGTAATGTCGGGGCCAAGTCGACTCGAGTGTTTAGAGGCCGGACTTAGACCCTCCCCCCTTACCTCCAACCCCCTTTCCTTCCATGCACACACTAGCACCAGATATTTGTTTGTTTAGTTTAAATGATCCACGTTTTAGCCAAGTAATTTACAACCGTTTGCAGGTTTTGACCCCAATTTTTTTGTCTCCTACACCTTCACGACCCCCTTGATAATTCGTTAGCTTTTAAAATTCGAGGTTTTTTTTAAACTGCGTTTTCAGGATTATCACTGGTTTTTTTAAATATAAAATTCCTGTGTTCATTATTATGGGTGTGCAAAGGTCACTTTTTAAATGCGAGATGAAGTCGAAGCGAAGTTTTAAACATGCGAAGAAAAGTCGAAGCTAAGGTTTTTGTTGTCACTTGTCACGTGACACTACTTTTAATTTCTAAACTCTCCATTAATGCATCTAATAGAGAGAAATATTTATATTAAAAAACAAACATGCAGACATAATCTGAATTTATTTATGCTTACTCTATGGATGTTATATAATCATTACTCTGTGTTAAAATACTTAATAGTTGTTCTAAAATTTAAAATATGTTGGAATATGTCATTTAAAATTAGTTCATAGCATAATAAAGTTTTCTTCTTACTTAGAAATGTTTCAAAGATGCGATGGTTTTTGTGGGTGTCGAAATCCAAATGAAAGAGATTTGACTTTTTACTTCGAAATTTCTAAGATTCAAAAACCCTAATCATTATAATCACTAAAAAAAAGAAAGTAGATAAAAAGCTATAATCTCAACAAGCATTGTGAGCTCAGCCGAAACAAGCCACGACCCCAAATGAGGTCATGAACCCTAGGTTGAAAACAACTGCATACTAAGATATGGCGGGTAGATAAAATGCTTCTGGAATAATTTGGTTCTATTTTCTGTGTAGGCATAGCAAGTTAGAAAATTTAGTCCCTCAATGAGTTGAGTGGCTCGGGGATTACTCTAAGTACAATATATATCGTTAATAACTCCTCATTTGATGTGATGAACCTGTAAAAATAATAGTTTTAATAACCACTCAACACCCGATCCATAAAACTAACTAACCTCTTCCTCAGCCTCTGGACAATGGCCTTCCAGCGAGCCGACATGCCCTTGACATGTTACAAAAACACGCCCACACGAGGACAGGTGACGACACCCCTTCCTGGCTATTTCCGCAACACGCCACTGAAGTCACACAGGGCGGTAATTACTTCTCCGTCGTTACACGGTCATTACGCCACTTTGATAAGTTACCAAATTCATGCTACTGGTAGAATCAATTAAGTGAATTAGTCTATTTTGTCATCAAGTCGGTTTGGTGATTACTATTTTCTAATATTAAAACATTGAACCATGTTTGAAGAAATATTGATTTCAATGTAATAACATATTAATAAGATCTATGGTTTTCCAGTCTAAGGGGCGAAAATCACATATAGTTTTAAAACAACTTTTATTATAATTAAACTTTAAGAAATATCCCCAAAAAGGCAGCTTGCACATAAAAACCACAGTTGAAAGCTGTATCAGTATAATATATATGTATCGCCTGTCCCTCACCCACGTACTAACCACGCTAGACGTGGCTTAATTTAGGTTGTTCTTTGGGAACATCGCTTTGAAAATTTGATTACAATGTTAGACATCGATCATCTGTTAATATTTATTCATCAGTCAGGGGATTTTTTCCCTCGATTTCTTAAGCCAACGCACGAATGTTGGGGATCGAATAGATAAAACAGATCTTCCCCTTGAGGCGAGCAACCAGCGTTGCGACTGACCACGCCAGTTGTGTATACCCTCCCCTTCAAGGTGAGGTTATGTTTGGCCTCGCTGCAGGCGGTTTATTTGTGTAGCGAACTAGCTTTCCACCCATTCACGTCGCCTTGGGGGCCGGCCTAGTGATACCGTTTGGACCGCAAGACTTGTACAGCAAGCAATAATACACCAACATCAAGAGTCACCCGATGAAAACATTTACCACTTGGCTATCACAACAGCGGGCACTGATATTAATCTATTGACAATAGTCCCGATCGCTTCAAGTCACAAACTTTGACTACACCTGAGCATCGTTGGGAAATGTTTATATTCACAAGAGTGGAATTTGTCGGTATGTTTTTTTATAATGTATTGTGCGACACGTGATATTACTTTTTCTGAAAGCAAAAACGTGTTTTTTTTAACACTTTGTATTAATCCCTCTTGGGCCGTCTTTCATACGCAACGAGTACAAGCTAAAACCAACATCAGCCCACTCTACAGAATGTTATACACGATTCTAACAATAGTTACGGCTAACAACCAGCGCACAAATCCTTCCGACAATGGCGGCGGTTATGACAATGTTCGCATCGCGTTGGATTATCGTCTCGAAACGCTTGTAAATCTCTCTCTTTTTTTAAAAAAAAAATCCCTTTGGCCAGACTGGCCACCGGTCCCGTTCACAGAACTTCTCTAACTGACCATGGACTTGTTATTTTGTGATACGTAACCTCATGTCCTCTACGTCGATCCGACACGACAGGCCTGACGCCGCGGCGCGAGGGGGACGGAGCATGCGCTAAAACGTTTCTATCTTCTTTCTTTATAGCTCTCGGCCGCGCCACGTCACAAGATTGTCGAACTGTCAATCACAAACACATATTTGACGTCATTGATTGATTGGACTTTATAAGACGGGTTGGGCAATGTCCCGTACAATATTTTATTTTAGCCTCGGCCGCGGACAAGATCATTATAAGCTGTATCTACAGTCCAGTTTTATAGGAAGAGTATTATCTTTAATCTAGTAAAGTTACCATATCTAGTTTCACATATTCTTACGTCAGGTCATGTGATCTTCAGATGTCACTTTTGATAGATATTACTATCAATATCTATAAGATAAAACTATAAAGTAAAATGCTTTCAATGTTGACCGATAAAATAGGTTTATTTGTTATAAGACACTTCCTATGCAAATTTTACTGTATAAACGCAGCAAAACCAGATTTTATTGGCTTCGTTAACCTAGTCTTATTACAGTGTGTACACCATGCCATAATAGCCTTTCAAGTAGTCAGTATTTAACTTCAAGAATAGAGTAGGAATGAGAAAGGCATAATTTAGATAAAAGGTACCCACACTTAAATAGATGGAAAGTGGGATATACCCAGCCGGTATTTGAGCCCCGATCTCCCCGTCATTAGCAATACAGTTTATAATGAGAGTGACGCCTTAGTCCATGCGATCACTGAAGTAGCTGTTAACTTAGTCAAATCCGTTTTGGTGGCCGAATGGTCTAAGGCGTCACTCTAGACTGAATTTCGATCATAGAGAAATTGGGGTCCAAATCTTGGCCGGGTGTACTGAGGATTTTTCCCCCCGATAGTTTTTCCACTGTCCCTCCACGCAAATGCAGGCACACGCCCACTAAATTCAACCTTTATTATCCCTAACACATTAGCGTACAACCCGAATAGATAGCAGGACGCGATGACAAAAAAAAACTTAGCCAATTGCGCGTCTGTTTACTGAGCTAAGAGTTCCGAGTTCGCCGCCAGTGACGAATATTTCACATTCCCCGGTGCAAAAGAAAGCGAGGTATGACAAGTGATTCGGAGTTCACTATTAGTTGTCTCAAGTGGCTACAATCTGACATCATGCGTTTGGGGGGGAAAAGGTGATGGCCTTTTTAAATATAAATTAAATTATTGAATTTGTAAGTATTTTCTTAGTTCAAAAGTATGAATTCTACACATCGCATCAAGGCCATTCTCCACATCCACGCCCCGGCAAGAGAGGGGAAATAAATCAATGAAACCTGTCTGATATAGTTAGCCAAGGCACCCGTTCCAGCAAATAGATGAGCTCAATGTTTCCTAGCCTGTGCGATACCGCGCCACGGGTGAAGTTTTTGGTGTTCAAGGGGTCGGTAAGTTGTAATTGGGTGGTTGGGGTGTTTAAGTTTTTATGAATATTACAGCAATAATTTTATGTTGATAGTAACAGGAACAAAATATCTAACAAATGGTTTTTTTAATCTATTTTAATATTTATATTCTATAATTTTGGCAGTGCGTTTAACTTATGACTCTTTTTAATAAACATTTACTATAAGCTATTTTATAACGTGTATTTTATTTCGTAAGTATTATAAGTAGAGACACCGATATTTCGTGAGGCTTCGCGAGTTGTGTTTTTACGAACTTTTACTTAGCACATTAAAATTGCCATAGAAACATAATTAAACATCAATGTGGCATTTTTTGAGTGAAAATATTATCGCGAAATAAAACGAAATTAAATCTATTCGCGAAATTGACGATTTGGCCATTTAAACGCGAATTATGGTCTTTTTTTTCTATTTAAACGCGAATAAATAATAAAACATTGCTGACATCGGAAACCATTCTAAGACTTGGACAAAAAATAAAAATAATACCAACTGAACCAATATAATTTTCTTTCAAAAGAAAATTTATTTCCCTCATCCAAAGACTTGCTTTAAAAAGTGTTAAAACTGGCTACTACAACGGCCATATTGGGCGCCAAGGCAAGTATTTAAAGAATTAGAGGCAAAAAACAAGGCCATGTCTAAGCTAGAGTGAGATCTCTCTACACTCATATCTTTGGCTTCCTGGTGACGTCACTACCATCAAGGTCGTTAGATATTGACATTGCTTTAGTAAGATCGTTTTTAACCTCTCCTCTATTTATTTAATATTTAAACATGCCTAAAGTTTTAAGTATTTTTGATAGAGAGCGTGAGTTTGGAAAAGAAGGATTTTATATATTTGATAAAGTTAAAAAAATAATGATGTGCAAATTGTGCAACACACGCGTTGACTGGTTCAGAAAAGACACGTGTTTGAAGCACATTAATAGTGCTTTGCATAAACGGAAAAAAAGTAATGTTTTTGAATCATCAAAACAAGCAACCCTAGAAAATTCTCTAATAAAGTCTAAAAACTCAAAAGAAGACCGCAAAGAATTCATTATGGATACCACGAAAACATTTATGGAAGCCAATATTCCCATTGAAAAACTAGATCATCCTTCTATGCGATGTTGGATGGATAAATATGTGAAAGGTAACCATTTTGCATGATTTTTAAAAATTTCTTTTATTATTTAAAAATCAAAAGCAAATAAGGACCTATTATTTTCCGATTTTATTTTCCTAATGACAAAATAGTGTTTTTTTAAACACTTTTGATTATTTACTAATTTATCAAAAAAATATATGAGATAGAAATGTTTGATTTGGGTTATTTTTAAGATGTTTATCTTTAAGTACAAATAGTGAAATAGCCTAATAAATTAGTGTATACACACTTTGTCAACCAACATAGCCTAACATTAGTTTGTTCTATCAAAAATTAGTATGCCTACAATTCGGTTTTAGGTGGAGGAGACCTCCCTAAGGCAGAAACTATAAGAAGTGTTTGGATCCCAGAAGTTAACAAAAGTCAAGAAGATAATATCAAGAATAATGTAAAAAACCAGCAAGTTGCAATTCTTTGTGATGAGACAACTGATAGGAAAGGACAGTGTGTTTTTGTTATTTTGTTGAAAACATTACGTGCTGATTCGAAGCAAAGCTTGTTTGTTGGTGCAGTTAAAGTTTTGCAGAATGCTTCAGCAACTGAATGTTCACGGGCACTTGTGGACACCATCACCAAGTATGAGATTCCTTATGAAAATGTAGTTTGTGTTGTGACAGATGGTGCGCGTTACATGACGAAATGTGTGACTTCTTTGAAAGTTCTCTTATGCGATGATTTTCTGCATATACAGTGTTGGGACCACAAACTTAATTTGGTCCAAAATTATTGGTCAGTAGAGCTGCCAGAGCTGAATGAGTGTGTAGCTAAAGCAAAGGCTGCATTTCTGAACACTCGAAAGAGAAAACATAATTATCTAGCATTTCTAAATGAAAAATACAGTAAAGGTGAAAAGTCTGCTAAGCTATTTCCAAACCCAGTTTTAACGCGATGGAACTCTTGGTTTTGTTCAGTGGTGTACCTCTGTGAATATTTGGTGGATCTAGTGGAATATTTTTCCACATTGGAGGAGGTGACAGCAGCACTTAAGTACTTCCAGGATATGTCACATGATAAAGTAACCCTAATGTTGATTGAATGCCAAGCAACATTTTTAATTGAACACTGTTCTGAATTGGTGGAATTAATTACTATACTCGAAGGTTCTACCTATGCCTTTAGTCATAAGCTGTATGGTAAAGTGACAGAGCTACAAAGTAATTTTAAACTAATTTCTGACATGAACTACGGAGAAAAAACACAGGAAAAATTGAAAATTCTTCCAACTCTAAAACAAGCAAATGTCAAAAGTCAGTTTCAATCTTTAGGACGGCAGTGCCTTATAAAGCTGAATTTACTCCATCAGTCAAACCCATCCAAAACATTTTTTGAAAACATTGGTACTCTTTTTGACACTCGCTCGATTGGTACAAAACAAGTTAATTCTGATCTCTTCCAATCAACTCGAAAAATACCATTTTTAAAATCCTGCTCTGAAATTAATTTTCAAAGAGGATACTGTGCGCTGCAGACACAAGTGAGAGCTTTGCAAAGCAATAGTAAAAAAGTTGACATTTTGGACATATTGTGTGGACTGAAAGAAGACCATGAAGAGTTTGCCATCAACAGCATAAAAGCAATATGGATTCCAGTGTCTAATGTTGACAGTGAACGCGCATTTGCAGCATATTCCAACATTATGTCAGACAAGCGCACTAACTTGAAAATCGAAAATTTGGAAACAATGTTGTCTTTGTACTTTGGTGATTGACGTGAAGTATGTTGAAAAAAGTATGAACATTTTTGTCTTATAAAATAATTCAGTGCAAGTACTTTCTAAGCTATTTGAGTTAATTTATAACCATTACCTTAAAAAACCTCTTAAGACTTTTTATACCGAAAATCAGGGTTTTACCATTTATTTACAGAAATTCAACTTTTTATTTAACGAAATTAAGTAATTTTATTTACCGATTTTATTTACCGAAAATCATGGTTTTACCCTTTTATTTACCGACTTTTTATACCGAAATCCAACTTTTTATTTAACGAAATCCAGTGGTTTTATTTACCACAAATCAGGGTCTCTAATTATAAGTTATGCCAAGGAAAAAAGTACTTATACTTATTTATAGTAATAATTTAATTTGAAATAATTAAATATGAATGTACAGTACAATAACATTAATTTGTAGTTATTATAGCTGATTTCAGCATGCATATTACATTTAACTTTACAGTAGTGGGCTATAAGTTAAAAGATAGTTGGGAACCACTGATTTACATAACGGACTTGATATCATTTATATCGTATTACAACGTCATTACTCACTAGCTTACCGGGGGAAAACTTAAAGTTTCAGTTATAATTATTGTGATTATATGAGTTATATCCTAATTTCTACGGTTTTACACAATAAATATGGCATAACATATTTATAGCTCCATTAAAATGTTAAATGACACTTTTTTAGTAATGTACTACGTCAAATAATTATGTAATCCTACTGTAGGACTATTATTTATTCAAAGTAGATTTAATCTAAAAATAAATGGTATGGTGCATCACACAGACTTTCTCTCTCCTTTACCTAAAAACGGAGACTTTACTTATGACTTGCAAGATATGTGAAGAGAAATAATATTATACAACGCTACAGAAACATAAAGGAAAAGAGAGCATCCGATTCAAGCAAAGAGCATAAATGAAATAATATACACTATTACAAAAAAACAACGGTTCACCACTCTTATGTCAGTAGATATATTATATGTATAAATGTTGCGCGTCTGGGCTACTTCATTCGTAGCCCAGTTTGTTGAAAGATAGATAGGTGATGGTGATAGTGAGTATGTGGGTGTGGAACCAGTGTAAACACATCCAACCTAAGCCTAACTAACCAAACCCCAGTGGGGTAGTTCCCCTTTCGGGAAAATTACCCAAGGTACCAGCCGGCAATCGATCCCGGGACCACTTTGCTCATAGCCAGGTGCATTGACCAGTACACCACGGGGTCGGTTATATCAGTAGATGATGTGTATTGTAATAAAGTGTTTTATCGCCACTACTTAGAATTTGTTTTTCTCTCAATTTTTAATTATGTACTCACTACACTAGTTCACCACCTTTTTCAATGATATTTGGTTTAGGTGTTCATTCATTTTTTTTATTATCCTATACAAAATATATATTCTTTCAATTATTTTCGTAAATTTTGAGAGCCCACTCCCATTTCCCGGCCCGTTCTCCCCCCCTTCACCCCCCATTTTAAATTTCTAATGTAAGACTTTTCTGACTATAGTAGTGAAAATTTAAAACATATATTTGCTAATAACTCAGAAGCTATTGGTTCCATAAGAATATATTTGAAATAAAAGATTTTAATTTTAGTGGCCTTACACCTTCACAGTGATAAGTTTTTTAACATCTCAAAGAGTTGCGGAGATATGATCAAAATTGGAGACATCCGATTATGTAACGTACGCTCCAAGTCATTTTATCGGAACAAAGGGAACAATTTTGTTTGTAATGCTAAACATTGGTTATACACGAGTTTTAATCAAAATCGTTAGAGCCGACTTCGAGAAAATCAAGTTTTTCTCTTTTAACACTTAAATAAACTACCTTTAATTTTAAGGTTGGATAGATAATTCCAAAAAACCCTATGGGTAAGAACACAAGATACCAAGTTTAAGTCTGAATGGTAAAATTGAAACAAATCAAATGAAATCAGGAAAATCAATCTAATTTCTTTGTTTCTATTCGAGGTTTTCCCAGCGTTTGGTTAACATAATTATGTTTACCATGCTTGAATAGTGTGATTGACTTTGTGAACTAGGTGCCCTTTACACAGCTTGTTAGCTTGTCAAGACCGCTGTTCAGGAGGCAGCGAACCCAACTTTATTTTTAAACTGGTTGTACACTCGATGGAGCGCATTCTGTCTGTAGAAATTGATGAAGCGGGCCTTTGAATTTCTATCAGTCTGCAAGCACTCCGATAATTCACTCTCTGTATTGACCTGGTTCGTAGTTAGAAGGGGGTGGAATGTGTTGGAGGGGAGAGGAGAAGCGTTTGGGGAAAGGGAAATTTAGTAACAGATCGATGATCTAAAATATATTTAAAAAAAAGTCCGAGTAAAAATTATATTTTTATAAAACACGTCAAGATTTTAACCCCAAAGAAATAAATTATTGTCGTTGCAAACATATCGTAAATAGTAGGTCCACTTTTACAGGAACGGGCATTTCTCCTTGTTGCAAAAGATCTATGGGATGTTCAAATGTATCTATTTATATACAGATATTTTATTTTATATATTTAACGTGTACGTTCTGAACCGGACAATAATATCAGCACATGACTTGTAAACTAACAAATCTAGTACAGAAAAAACACCCAGCCCTAAGCCATTAATTCACCATTGTGAAAGGGGAAGCCCACATTTGAACAATGATTCATTCTTCGGCTATGGCGGAAATCGAACCCACGAGCCTTACCTATATTTAGCTTTACACGCATCTATGTATATAAATGGTTAAACCCACTCATCACCGTATTTCTCCAACCCCTGGGCTTAAAACTTGAAATTTTGTTTGGCACTTAACAATAAAAATATAAGATGGGAAAATTTCAAAATGGGGCTCCAGGAAATGAGAAATTAGATTATTTTAGAATAGGTAGCAAATTAAAATTTGGCAGACAGGTAGTGAAACAGCTCTAGATAGTCAAATAAATCAATTTGAAATCTCTAATAGTGAATTGGAAAAAAAGAGGTAAGGATTCAAAATTTTTAAAACTAATAGTTAACAACTACTTACCAGTGTAGTAGAAAATTGTAAGTTGGCAGTCAGGTAAAATTACCACTCCAAATAAATATTAAGGGTTGAAAATGTTAAATTTTAACTTTGACTTTAGGAAACAGGGGTATGGGTGTGGAGAATATAGCCCGATATTTTGAAAGGTTTGAAAGTGTTAAATTTTTAACTGGGACTTTGAAAACGGGTAGGGGGAAGGTAGGCATATAAAAAAAAACTCAAGATAACCATATATGTCTTAAAATTTAATTTTTTTAAGTAGAAGTTGTTTAAATGGGGGGAGGTAGGGTGTTAAAATTTCCAAAACTAATAGAAATAACTTCTTTTCTGTGAGGTATAAAAATAAAATTCGGCAAGAAGTTATAAAGACCACTCCAAATAACCATAAAAGATTGGAAATTTTAAATTGATAAAATAGGGAAGGGGATCGGGGAAGGTTAAGTGAAAAAAAAAACCTTTTAGGTGAGGAAAAAAATTGAAATTTGACAGGAATGTAAAGGAATTAATTATTCCAATAATTTTTATAAAAATATTTACTAACTAAAAAGGAGGCGGGTGAAATGGGGGTTCAAAAATTTCCGGAACTAAAGTAATACATTACTTTTCAGTGTGGCTTAAGATTAAAATGTGTCAAGTGGTTATAAAAACCATCCCAAACTAATATAAAAAGTTTTTAGTAAATATAAATTAGACATGTAACAATAGACCTTTCCGAAGAACCGAATTATGTTTGAAAACATCGAATTTCAAAATTTAAGCCCGGGAATAGGAAGCACTCGAAATTGATACATCTTCTTTTCAATGTGGCTTAAAATTGAAATTTGACAGGCATTCAAATAAACCATATAATGTGATCAGATAAACCTTAAGGATTTCAAAATGGGAATATGGGAAGTGAAAAGCAGGGGGGAGGGGGGTTATTGTAGATTAAAATCTTTCCTCTTTCCAAACTTATTATAAAATCTTCTTTATAGCATGGAAGAACTTTTAAATTTGCCAAGCTTGTAAGATTACCACATTACAACCGTGTGAATAACGGGTCAAACTAAAAGTTACATTTTAAATTGGTATATAAGCTGTTTGACTAAGATTAAAATTTATTTTGCCACCGATTGGTGGAATAGACAAAAAAGCTAAGTGAACGTAAGAATAATACTTCACCAAAGACTATGTTCCAGTAATCATGTGAAAAAACAAGATCGTATTGTCAACTGGGACCAAACCAGCCCATCTGGATTACTAATCAATCAATCAGCCAAAGCCATCCCATAAAATACATGTTATTTAACAAATCAAATAATTGGTGTCGAATTCTAAAGAAAGCACAAACTACAAAATCATGTAACCCAAACGGATAGTAAGACGCAGTGCTTAGAAAAAAACTACCGACAAAGTTTTCGCGGATATTGTGACTTGTCTGTAACCAGGGGAGGTCAGGGTTAACTCCCAACCACATGTCGTGATATTATTTTAAATTGAGAATTTATATTCTACTTTCTCGTGAAAGAATAATTTGAAAGTTACAATTCAACAAATATATATGAAAAGGTTTTACCAGATTATTTGAAATATAAAAGGATGGTTAGTTAGCTAAATTTGGCTAAAAGATACTTTGATTAAAGATTTTTAATCATTACTTAGATGAGTTGGAGACTCCATTCATTTTTTGAGCTATTCCATAATTTTCATTTTTAATTTGAAAAGTTTCTTAAACTATTTATAACAATAAATTTGAAAAGTTTGTTGATTATAATTTGTGTTCAGTTTTCAAAGTCATCCCCTAAGGGTTTTTCATCGCAATATTTACTCCCCTGGAGACCTAAACGATAACACGGTGGATGAAATGATAAGTAATTGGATATTCCGAGCTTCCATAACCTAGACTTTAAATTGGTACTGTGTCGAATCGATTAGTTGAGTATTGAATCTGTAGGAAGTCACAAAAAAAATCATGCTTTATTTGAAACTCTCATTAAACTATTAATTATTTATATATATACATAGTTTTTCAACAATCCGCACCAGTGTACACGTGAAAAAAGGCGTCACTATCGCCTATTATTGTTTTACGATGATGTGGAGGCTGGGTTTCAAATCTCAGTAGGATAATCTATTTTTTTTCGTAAAAATTGTTTCTTCACTCAAATGCGCGTAAACTTTATATTCTACCATACTAATCCCTACCCAAATTAATGTATATATCATGAGCCTATATGAGACACAAAGCATGAGTTTCCCAGAAATTACAAGAAAATAATATATCAACACAGCGAAAGTCCAAATACCACTTGATATCATCAGTTTAACCATCAAGTTTTCTTGACACTTATTAAATTATGTATTCAACTTATATACTCTTGGAAATAAAGTGTCGTTTTGTGTTGAGTAAAAATAAATGATATGACATAATCGTTGATACTTTCTAATTTAGTGTATTATAGTTTGTAACAAAATTTTCAAAAATATGTTTTTGGTAAATAAACATTAAATAAATTGATTTAAAAAAACTAGTAAATAGTGCTAATTATTGTACACAGCACCCACCAGATACACATTTTAAACAAAATATTTATAGAAATTTTGAAAAATGCAAAATTTTCATAAATGAGATATCAGCAACCTACCCTTAATTTTAGAGAAATAATTAAAATCACAATTTAATTTTGATATATGACAATATGAGATCAAAATAACAGGTTTGAACGAGATCTATATTGACTGTTTCGGATGTAGCACTGGGAACACACAGGCATGGTGAAAGATATAATTGGAAAATCTAATTTTTTAAGTTCGGGGATAAAGAAAATGTCAAGATAAATCATAATTTTAAAGTCAAACATATTCATTAGTAGAGTGGGAAGAATAAAAGATTGTATTTTTTTTCGCAGGAATTATTCTCATTAAATGGTTATAATTATTTGTAGTTTAGGAAAACATTTCTTTAAGTTAATTTTAAATTCATAGACACAGCTAAAAAGATCCACAACTCCACAGAAATCCAAACTAGACCATACCTATCTGCCACATTACTACTTTCATTCTTCTTTTTTTTCTTTTTTCCCTTACATCTGGTCCTCACGTCACCTCTTCCTGCGCACCGCACTCCATATGTTATTAATGTGAACTTTCTAGAAGCGTAGAGACGTATGTACCTTGTCAACCATAAACCGCGCGAAAAGTCCCTTCTATTTTGAACGCTCTTTGCAACTACTTCAGGAAAATGTGTTTGGTGGAGCGGAAAGCAGAGTTTTTAACCTCTCTCTCTCTCTCTCTCTCTCTCACACACACACACACACACACACACACACACACACACACACACACACACACAAAAGGCTTTTAGAAGTCGAGGGTTGAATGTGAATTTTATTCATCTGTTGCTTATGTAAATAGCAAGTGAAATGGTTTCTTCATATTAAGGTTGTGAAATACTTGTGAAAAATGTTTATCGTTTGAAAACATTCACTGTTATGCTCATAACAAAAATCCACGTGAAATAAATTATGACCTTATTTGGTGGCCGCACGGTTTAAGGAGTCACTCTCACAATATACTAGACTGTTGATAATAGGGAAATCAGTGCTTGAATCCAGTTCGGGTGTGTTTTCCTAAATGGTTTTTCACACTTATTCCATGCTGATGTGGGTACACTTCATTTAAATGCAACCTTCCTCATTCCTGACACATTAGCGTAATTAGTACACATACTTATAACCTGAACAGGCAGTATTAATACGTGGTGCTAAAAAATATGTTTTATAAATAAAAATAGTTCACCGCGTCCTCGTTTGGTTACGTATATATTACTTCATATATTATATATTTGTATGTATGTATTTATTATATATAAAGTGAGAAAGATGGAAAAAGAAGAAATTATGTAGAAAACTAAATAAATTATAAACATTTGAATATAAAATTTTAATGACTAGGGGGTATAGAATTATAAAAATGATGTTTAGGGAAATGTTTCATTATTTGCCCCTAGCAGATCAACATCTCCTGGTTAATACCCAGAACTCATCTGATATAAATTACACTTTCACACCACTGATGATGCTTTGAAACAGAATTTTTGTATAGTGTTTTACAAACATACACACACATATATAATATATATATATATTATTTGGTGTAATGAAAAAGTTTTTACAAAGCCAGCACTCCTCATAGCTGACTTCTGGTATCTAATGAACTCATTTGAATATGAATAGTTTGAAGAACCAATTTTCTTTATCTCATTTATACCCAAGTCCCTTATTAAAATGTTTGCAAACTGTAAGGTTGAATGGATAATTGCCTATTCAAAACGGCGAGTGAAAATTAAAGGAACAAATTTACATCGCCCCCCTCCCCCTCCCCCCGGAAGGCGAATCACGTTAGTCAAGTGAAAAACGGTGCACCCACAAGAGAGAGAGAAAACTAATTACATTAAAGAATATTTTCTATTTAAAATTCTGTAAGAGACTCTCCTTATCCTTAAGAAACTTTTTACAGACATGTCGTTCAAGACGCGATGGAGATAAGCGAGATTATAAACAGGGTTTTCAGTTAAGGTCCTTTTCTTGTTAGTAATAAAAACAAGGCAATGAAATTTCACACCTATGTGAGCTCAAGCAAAATATCTGCGAGATTTTATTTAAAAGTTGTAAACCTACATTCAAGTATATTAAAATTTTACCGAAACCACTTGAATTAAAGTTCGGCTAGGATTAAAAGCAAAATTCCTCTTTCTAGATGTAACTTTAATTCCTATTTGAAGCCTCAACCATTTATTTGGTAGGATAGATTTTATGCTCTGAATTTTCTTTAACTAACAGAAATTTGAGGTAAAGTGTGCCTGATATTAGAAAAAAGGGTTGAAAATAGTGTTTTAAGGAACTACACCAGCAGATGCTGATTTATTATGGGTTTGCGCAGTACACACTTAAGTCCCGTACAACCAAGGGAGGCCCCTAAATTATAACAATGTTTTTAAAACTTGAAAAATTAACCCGCTTCGATGGTCGATTGGACTAAGAAATCCCTCTTGCAATAGACTGAACTGCCAAAAACGGGTATATCGGGGTTCAAATCCCGGTGGGTTGTACTAAGGGTGTTTTTTCCCCCTAAATGTCTTTCTACTCTTCCTCCAAGTCAATGCGGATACACTTCCTTTTTATTAAACTTTCCATCACAACTTGTGAATGTGAGGAATGCCAGGCCTCCACCGTGGTTCGGATTCCACGTTAAACTGTAGGTCCTCAATTTCATCTCACAGTCACCCTATCATTACACATTAGCGTAAGTGCGTATAACCCGAACGGGTAGTAAGACGCGGTGCCAATAATAATAATAATAATAAAACTTTCTTCATCCCTAACAGATTAGTGTGGTTAGTGCATGTGTGTACAACCAAAACGGGTAGTAATACAAGGCACTAAAAATGAAAAAATAAGTTATAATTTTACTAATGAAATTTGTACATAGTTTAATATGGCCTGTTGTCCTTTAAGATACAATAAAATAATCTTATACATTTTTACGTCTCTTTATAGGTATTTATAAGTACCTCGTTTACCCTTAGAATCAGCCAAGATACAGTATATTTTGGTAGGAAGAACAGTAGAAGTTAGTTACTAAAGTTACTAAAACAATTTTAATATATTCAGATATAAATTCATGTTATCTCTAGTTGTCACTTTTGATATATATTATCAATACTTATAAAATAATACTAATAATATAATAAAATGTTATCAATGTTGGCCGCAAATAAATACGTTTGAATTTTCTCTACTGTTCTTCCAACCAAAATTAGGATATACTTTGTTGGTTTCCATTATGGTGCAGCTCATATGATAGAGCTAAATTAGTGGCCACCATGGCAAGACTGTTTAACTGTAAACGGAGTGTACGTATATTATTAATATAATGCTAAAACCCCTTGTTAAAATTTATTTGTGTGTTTGTTTTAGATAAATGCATTGGAACATGATGTTGGTTAAAAAAAACACATACACACACGGGGTTTCAAGTTTCATATTCACAACATACGTATACATAAGGTCCCTAAAACGAGATCCACGTAGGACCCCTGGGACTATACATCCACCATTGTACGCCAGCATTCGCAAAGATAAATGACGGGGAACCAAATTGGAGAAACTCACTATCCATTTTTCCAAACCCCTTCAACGCACTCATTTGGGGCTCGAACACCAGACTAAAGAATTAAGCCTAGCACGCTGACGCACACTCAACTCTGTCGTTTATCAAGTAGTTGAAAAGGCAGAAAATACCGTCAACCAACTTTTGTAAAAAAAAAAGGGGGGGTGTTAGGTAGATTTAGTCCTTGATCTCACTGTAAATTAAAGACCCCCTTGGAATTTAAAGTTTCTTTTAGAATATATTTGCATTCCTCGAGTATTCCAGCTTCATCCTTCATTCCAAACACCCCCCTATTTCCCCCTTTCGATCACTTTTACCAAGGATTCTCACAGCATCATGGGGTTCATTGAAATTCCGAGTGAGATCTCTCTCATGCGAAAAAGAGTCAACCTGATCTTCGATCCAACTTACCGACTAAACGTTATTATTCTGTAAAATCGAGGGATAGCTTTCAACAAATCGATATGAAGTTTTACTAAACATCTGCTACGGTGGTCTTAAACTAGTTTGAAAGATGACATTAATCCTACACTTTTTTTTTTCAAACATAATATTTAAGTTGTTTTAAAATTATAAAATTTAAAGTTAAAGCAGCTTCAAGCATGTTGTAATTCTTACCGTCATGTCTTACTACTCGTTCAGGAAATATGCTTTTTAATGACGCTGGTGGGTTATAAATGAGGAAGAAAATTTTTTAGTGGATTTGTATTCAAACTTGTGTTGAGTAAAAGTGTTACAAAATGACTCTGATTATACCTAACAGGAATCGAGCACCGCCCTTCCCTACATTTTAAAACTAGGCTAGATGAACCAGACATTTAGTCCACGTTATCAACGACTGAGGTAGGTTGTATTAAAACACTATAGTTTAGGGATGAACGATACATAATCTATAAGTCATCATTAGCCAAACATAGTATGAAAACAAAATATTGGCTTGGAATAAGGGTCAAATTCAAGGAAAAGCACGAGCATTTAAGATAGTTTGTGTAATTATTAGAAAAATCCTACCGTGCCCGGTCGGTATTGAACGGTCATTAATACTAGTGTGTGCCACTTTAATTACCCTCGGTGGCAGCTTGGTGGTCTAAAATGTTAGACTGACATAGCACTCGGCCACCGATAATCAAGAGTTCTGGGTTTAAATTCCAAAGGCACATTCATTGGTGCCTTTACCATCCTCTCCCCCAGATAATACGAGTTCATTTCCTCTCCGCTGCACTGCATTCTTTCACCAGCCCTTAGGTCGTTAATAAACCATGGAATAAACGTAAATCTCATCTAGTCTGGTTTTATGGTGACTGGGAGAGGGATGCCACGGTTCGAATCCTGACCGGGTATACTGAGGGAGATCTTACATAAATGTGTTTCTACTCTTTCTTCATGAAACTGAGAGTACATCTACTTTAAATTTTACCTCGCTTGTACCTACTTCTTGCGTGTGATTAAATTCAGATATACCGAGTGGGAATTAATACACAGCGTAAAGATAAGTTGTTAGTAGTCATTGTATTAAACATAATAATAATTATATCTCTTTTATATTTATCCGTTACGTTATCGAGTGGGTAGAGAGGTCGAATTTACATCTAGGAGATCCCAGGTTTGTAATCCTTGAGGATGACTAAAATAATCTAACATCCCGTACTTAATGTGCAGATATCACAATATTCTTACATAGAGAGTTATGGACGGTGAGTTTTAATATGTCAAGTCATGTGATCTGGAGCTGTCACTTTTGATAAATATTATAAATAAATTTGTAAAACTCTGTGGTGTGAGCGTCAAGTGGGCTACACTGACCGAGCGGCCGCCATCGTTAGAGATAATAGGGCCAACATTTGCGGATAGAGAGTGTCATGTGGTCAGTACAAGAGCCCTCCGGCCGTTAGTCTCGGTTTTCTGAGCCGGAGCTGCTACTCCCTTTTCAAAGTAACTCCTTTGTCTTCAGGAGGATGAGTTTAACCACGTTCCAGAATTTATAAATAAATTTTGGAGGCACCGAGGATCGATCTCAGCACCTCTGGATCTGTAGCTAGGAACTATGACCACAAGACCATAGATGTGGTCAAATTACTGTAAAGAAAAACTTATAAATAGTAGAATGTGGTCAATGTTGACCACAAAAAAAAGTTTGTATTTTTAAAAGGAGCTCCAAATGTCCATTTGTAAGAAATTAAATGTATGGTTTGTATATCTGTGTCTAAAAAGTGCATGATCAGTAGCAAAATATAAATTAATAAAGGAATCTTAAGCCCTCCCCCCCTCCCCCACACAAACCGTATGCAGGTCCAATGCTTTCTTAAAATCATCTCGGTCATTGCATTCATATAGTGTACAGTTCAATTTATTTATAAAGGAACTTTATACAATAATTATAAAAAAGTACTAAAACAATTTTCATATATTCCCACATACAGTCATGTGATCTACAACACTACAGTACTTATAAAGTAACATTGTATCAATGTTGCCCTTAAAAATAGTGTTTGTATTTTTTACCATAATTAAACTGTGCATGTAATTTTCATGCTTGTTATGTACTGTAGATGAACGCATATGCTCTATTGAGCTGAGGTGGGTCTTAGCGCCAATCAGGCCTATTGAAGTTTTTTAATGTGGTATCCAATATTTTCACCAGACTAATGTCTTGAACTACACTTCTTAGGTCACTAAGGTGGGGGAAGGGGATGAGTGACCTAGTGGTATAGGGGTAAGGTGTCGGACTTTAGTGCTGGGGGTCCGGGATTCAATCCCCGGTCCCGGCACAGATTTATCTGATTGCCAATCCCTTCCTTCATCTCTAACAATACGTGTATTAATAACAAGTGAGTGTGTGGAATGCCAGGACCTCCACCGTGGTTCGGATCCCACGTTAAACTGTAGGTCCTCCATTTCATCTCACAATTACCCTACATATTAGCGTAAGTGCGTATAACTGAACGGGTAGTAAGACGTGGTGCTAATAGTAATAATAATAATAGTAATGATAGAAATAATAATAATTAAGGTGGGAGTGTAGGGAACGCGAGTTAAGGGCATTATTTTTACAGTTTGTATGTCAAAACATTTTTTGGTTTAAAAAAATACTAACTCTCCCGTATAAACATAGAGTTTAATTTTCTTCACATGGTGACCTCAACATTTCTTGAATATCTGTCAAACCCGCTTTGGTGACCACCATGGTCTAACGCGCTAATCTCGTGTTGGACTACACTGCCAAATACGGGGAGGATGGGATTCTATCCTGGTAGGATGCACGGAGAGGGTTTTCCACTCTCACTCCAAGCAAATGCGGGTGTATTTCATCTAAATTAAGCTTTCCTAACCCCTAACCCATCAGTGTAATTTAGTATATAGACATATAACCCAAACGGTTAGTAAGACGCGGTGCTAAAAAAAAAAAGGTCAAGGGTGTCCTGGAATTTAATGACAAATTTTTATCTCCATTTAAAAAGTTTGTCATCTAATTCCGCTATGTTCATGGCAGATATTCAACAACTGTTGATATCACCATGTGAATAAAATAAAACTATATTTTTCTAGTGAAAAAATTATTTATTTATTTTGGCCAAGAGAAATGATTTGCTGTAAAAACGGAAAAAATACTCCCCTTAACTCGCGTTTCTTACATTAAGAGCGTGACGTGCATCATCGGCTCCCGACTCACGCTAGGTATGGGAGTAAAAGGGAAGATAAAATACCAAGATATGCCAGAAATTTATGCAGTGCATTCGTATTTGATGATTACTCAAATTTCCCACGATGACGATGGGGGACAAAGCGACAAAGTTTCTTATTAATAACGACAGTATGTCCCTATTATGCCAGAATAAATATTTTTGCACAGTGCTTAGCTGTGAAGCCATTCTAAAATGGTCAAAAACTGCTTTTTCTTTGCAGTTTTTATCCAAATATCATTTAATGTCTCAACAATGTTCTGTATTAGGAACATCTATTAACTCTTTATCTCCATTAATGTTTGATAAGAAATGATCCAAGAGCAATAGTGTTCGTGTAAATTTACGGTTTCGAGCCGACTGTATCACAGGATTGATAGGCATGTGATGTACGCTCTTAAGAGATAACCTTAGAGCGTACTGTAAGGAACCTGAACTTAAAACAGTTTTTCCTGCTAAGTTTCAATCAAAGTCACACGATATATATGAAAAAAAACGCGATCACATATTTGTGTGCTACGTTTCCGCCTTCAAGGTAAAAATCCACCCAAACTTGGACAACACAAGCCCTCACCCAACCACCCTCGCAATAATAGTCGCGACAACTCGAGTTGACAACTTTTCTTGCGGGTGATCCGAGGGATCGCAAGCTGGCGCCTTTCTTGCCGACTCGACGGATGATTGCCACCGCACCTTTCCCACCCACCAATTATTTTTTTAAAGATATTGGAAAACCATTATTTTCTTTGGAGACGCTCCCACACAATGTCTGAAGGAAGCCATTGAGGAAAGAAAGTAGGTCATGAAAGACATAGTTTTGATCATTATGGGGAAAAAAGGACGTTTATATTTGATTTGTTTTAGTAGATAGAGCTACATTATTTTAATAAATAGTATGAATTAATTATATTTCCCAACAACGTATTGGTAACAAAGAACTATATTTCACTTTTACTTAGCAATGTTAATAGCTAAAGAAATAAAATATAAAGCAAAAAACTATTAAGTCTATAAAAATATTACTGTACAACATTTCAAATTATGATTCGTACCTTGTAGTTTTTCTGTTAAACTATCTTTTTCAAATTGCTGGTAAAAAAAATGCCCAGGTGCATGTCTACAAAACAAGTTCTCGGAATTATTTAACTGTGGAACCGTAAAACCACCGAGGATTAGAATCAAGTAATCATGAAGTCGTTAAACAATAGAATAGAGGCATCATGGGGCCTTGAAACAATAGAATCGTGGAAATATATAGGCTTGTAACCAAAAAATTGCCAAATCACAGATTTATAATTGTGGAATTACAGAACCTTGTAACCATAGAATCGTGGATTACTAAGCCTTGTAACCATAAAATTGTTAAATCACAGATTTTTGGAAGCATATAATCGTGAAATCACGAAGCCTAGGAACCATAGAATCATGAAATCACGTAGCCTTGGAACCATAAAATAGTCAAATCACGGAGCCTTGTAACCATAGAATCGTCATTATGGAGCCTTGTAACCATAGAATTGTAAAATCACGGATTCTTGAAACTATATAATCGTGAAATCCCTTAGACTTGGAACTATAGAATCGTCAAATCACGAGGTCTTGAAACCATAGAATCGTCAATTCACGAGGTCTTGTAACCATAGAATCGTTAAATCATGAAGCTTCGGAACCATAGAATCATCAAATTACGAAGTCTATAAATCAAAGAATTATGAAATCACGCAGCCTTGGAATCATAGAATTGTCAAATCATGGAGCCTCGGAACTATAGAATCACCAAATCACAAAGCCTAAGAACCATAAAATCATGAATTTACGCAGCCTTGGAATCATAAAATTGTCAAATCATGGAGCCTTGGAACCATAGAATTGTACAATCACGTAGCCTTGGAACCATAGAACCGTGAAATCACGGAGCCTTGAAACCATAGAATCTACTGAATAAATATTTAATTTATTTGGGTCAAAAATGTTTTTTATTATAAAAACTGTAAAAACATTGGACTTTTTCACGTCCCCTTTTAGCCTACCTAGAGTAAATCCGTGTGATGAGAAGCAATACCTTGACGACAGTTATTTATTATCCGTTTCATATGTTTATTATTATTATTATTATTTTATGCGTCCCACTGTATTGTGACCTACATTTCATAAACCCAAACTGATCCCCCCTAAAAATGTGAATTCCTCCCCAAAACAGACACAGAGGTGCTGGCCAGCCAAGTTTTAATGGTGAAACCCGGTCAATAAACAAAATGGATGGTCCCTCACGTCGCGGAACGATTTACTCCGACAATGTTTCTTCCAGTATTTGTTTTTCTATACCATCAGAAATAGGAGAGTGGTTAGCACACCCTATTCTGACTAGAGTCTGTTCAACGTAGGAATTGTTTTCTGAAAGGCCCTTTTCCCTGCCAGAAATCTATTATATAGTAGGATATTTGTTGGAAAAAAGACCTTTCATAGAATAATTCCTACCGTGAATGGAGTATAGAAAATACTGGTATTGATAATTCTGGATTGCATTGTGTATGCCAAAAAAAGAAAATGGGTTTCAATACTCTCACCAAGCGAATATAAACCACCTATATTCAATACTGGACTCTTTAATGTACCAGTATATTGGTGGTAAAATTCATTAGAACAGCAAAAAACTTTAGAGAAAGGTCGGGGTTTTAATCTCAGATGGATACACTGAGGTGGGGTTTAACCATCCTATATACCCGCAAATGCAGTAGCATTTAATCTGATTATTCCATTTTCATCTCTACATTCTGTATTAAGTAATTAGTAGCTATTGCGTGTAGCGTATCACTAAATAAAACGTACACATATAATTTTAATGCGATTTTTACATGTATTATTGTAAAATAATTTTCACTTCGTCTTTGAACTTTTTCACTACTGCTAATACACATTAAATAATTTATCAATATTGAAGGACAACATTATTTCAAGAAAGGAACTTTTACTTTACAGAAAACAAACACAAACGCTTCATCAAAATGTCATCTGAAAAGACATGTTTGTTTATACAAGAAACAGTTGAAAAAGTAAACACCTTTTCCCCCTCAACGCGTCCAAGAGCCGGATTTACCATTAGGCCTAGAGCGGCACTATTCAGGGGGTGGCATGGTATGACGGCAATTATTTTTTTTCCAGTTGTATTAATTGTATTTCATATTTTAATATTCAATTTACCACATGGAAGTGTATCATCCTCGGCTCGTCCCCCCACAACAATGTTATTGTGAATCATCCATCGACTTTCTCTGGTTGTATTGTCTTAGTTGTTCCTTCATTTATATAAGAAATGCTTCCAGAGCAGATATCGTCAACATCAACTGGTGTTAATTTATGTAACAGTGACAATAAAATATCTCTAGCTTTATATATTACTATTATTATTATTATTATTAGCACCGCGTCTTACTACCCCTTCGGGTTATACGCACTTACGCTAATGTGCAATGGTATGGTGATTGTGAGATGAAATGGAGGACCTACAGTTTAACGTGGAATCCGAACCACGGTGGAGGCCTGGCATTCCTCACATTCACAAGCTGTGATTAATACACGTCTTGTCAGAGGTGAAGGAAGGGTTTGGCAATCAGATAAATCTGTGCCGGGACCGAGGATTGAACCCCGGACCCTCAACACAGAAGTCTGACACTTTACCCCTAGACCACCAGGTCACCCTCTAGCTTTATATACCAATGATGACGTAAAATGTACGATTGCAATAGGAGTAAGACCAGAAAATGCAGCTGCCAATCACTAGGGGGCGTATTTTCGCACCTTGTAAGAACCCAGGTCTGGGGCGGGAAATTAATGACGAATTACGAGATTACGTGGCAGTTCACGGTGATGAATAAAACTTGGACACAGACTTCATTGCTTCAAAGCGCAAGTATCCTGATAAAGAAAGACATATAACAAGGCATATCAACAATGGGTGATGACAGGTTATTGGACATAGCACTGCTGAATATTGAGGGAAAGATGCTGAGGATGTGGATTTCAACGACATTATCAATGCCTTTGCCGTACGAAAGGCAATCCCAAAATAGGAAGTGACATCGAACTGACAAGTGATGAAGTAAGTTAAATTCATAAAATATATTTAAATTTTAGCATTTTTACAAGAAGTTAATTAAATGAGTACGTATTGCTATAAATTAGTGTATATTGTTTAGTGGCATATATTCTATTATGCACAACATATTCAATATTTTAAAATATTTAAAGTTCATAGTTATTTTTAACTAAATCCTGTAAATCCTGTTAACCTTTAGTTTCTTAAGCTCATTTTTTTTTTTTTTTAGATTAAAATGTATGTATCTGGAATGGTAGGAGACATTATTGTGAATGATTATTGGCTATATACATGCACAATCTAAAAATTCCATTTAAAACCAAAACTATGATAAAAAAAATCTTAAAATGATGCATAGAAGTGTGTCGCCTTCCTTTAGGAAAGGCGGAAGGGTGAGGAAGGGAGGTGGGGGGCGGCATTTCTTCGTGGGCCTACAGGCTGCAAGGGAGTAAATCCGGCCCTGAACGTGTCTCACTAGCTGTTCGTGTAGCGAATATATATTTTAACTAGCGGACCCGACAGACGTTGTCCTGCCCGAACAAAAAAGCGCTTTAAATTAAGATATTCACTTCAACACAGCCCCTTACACATTTGCCCGATATATGTATTTGAGTACACTTGATGAAAAATACACTCAATATTCACGCAATTGTGATAGTTGGAATATCGAAACACATAGTACAGAAATTGAAATGTCAAAACAACACCAAGCCACGACGCAAGAGATTTGCGCATGTACGTCAAATACAACAGAATTCGACATCAACGCCACCTATGGTACACAAACATAAATATGAATTATTCTCAGAATATATATTCATTATTATAAATACTGGGGGGGGAAGGGTGAAATTTTGAGATTACATGTTCTGATATGCAAAATATGCAAAAATACCCCCTCAAAAAATTCCTAGAACCCGATTGCAGCGCCACCTACCGGGTCCAATTGTGAATCTAAACCATTCACGGACCCACTCAAACACACACAAAAAGTTTCATCAAAATCGGTCCAGCCGTTTAGGAGGAGTTCAGTGACATACACACGTACAGAAGAATTATATATATTAAGATTTTTTAAGGTGGTAGTTATGACTAATGTATAATTTAGAGTAAATGACCTCGCATTTGCGAGGGAAATAATAAGAAAATAAACACCCTCAGTACGTCTGGTAAGGATTAGAGTCCCGACCTCCTCACCAACTAAATGACCTTGAAATTTAGATCATATGCCCACTAGTGTAGACTCATTAAAACTAGAGATGGGTTGGATCATACATTTCTTGAACCCGAATCTTAATAATTTTTTTCGAGTTCTCTAATCTAAATTCGAATCCTCAAATCTTTTTTAAAAAAGGTACAATTTTGGTTAAAGTTAAAATATTAAAAATTTAATCTAAAATGGTTGTTTAAGGCCTGATGGCACCTACAAATTATATTTTGTTTGATATGTCTATTGCGTCATAAGCAATTTTCCAGTGAATTAATAATACAATTTTGTTATTTTTTGTGAATTTGTTATTCTTACAACTACTCGAGTCTATTATAATTATTTTCACTATTTGCTTGAAGTCAAGGTCATCACAACAATTTTTTTCAATAAATTATGTTTAGATTTTTACGAATCTCGTATCTCACGAATACCATAGAATTCGAGTTCACGTCCCATCTCTAAATTTAAAAACCTAGATATCTTTCAATTAAAAGGGCGAGTCGTGTTGCTAGCAACCTGTACTGTGACAGCCCCAATACTAAACAAAACACACTCAGATAAACGCGAAACACAAAACAAGATAAAATGGTATGAAAACACATCAACGTGTTTTAACTCACCATTTACTCCTACACCGTAGCAATAAAGAGAGAAAAGGTACGACTTTACTGACATGAGCTGGCCTATGTAGCTGAGGCACGCACACATAAAAAACAACACACGATAGTTTATGATACACAGAATACATTAACAGATACACACACACACACACACGACTATTGTAACAACAGAAACACATTTTTTATGATGTACCCTTCACTCAATATGATATTAACTAAAAATATATATTAAATAAGTAAGGCAAATGTTCAATGCAAACTTGAATAAGGTTAACCAACAAACAAAAAATGTCATCACATGTTTAAATACAATTATTTCCTTTACGTCTCCAATTTGAGGGTTTGATTATTTTTTTTATCTTCATAATAGAAGTGATAACAGCAGAAAAAATCAGAGTGAAAAGGAATAATATTTCCCATGCTTAAATATATTTTTGTAACATTTCTTAGTAAAATGAAGTTATTGTTTTATTGTTACTACTATACACTGCATCTTACAACCCTTTTGGCTAATCTGCATTTAATTTCACTAATGGGGTAGGGATGAGGTAGGTAGAATTTGTACTAAATGTACTATAATTTGCGTGGAGAGAGAGTTGGAATTTTTGTAGTAAAAAAACTCACAGCACACTAGACTGGGATTAAAACCCATACCCACCCATCCCGGGTAAACCAGACTAGGCAAGCTTGACATTTAGTCTACGTGCCCATCGATGGGCGTATGCAGTGCTCTAATTGGCTAAATGGTAACTTTAGTGGGGCGGCTCAAGAGGAATGTTAGTTTTGTTTTAACACCGCGTCTTACTACCCGTTTGGGCTATACGCTTATGTACGAATTACGCTAATGGTTTTAGGGGTTAGGTAGGTTATCTTTATAGGAAGTGTACCCGCATTTGTGTGGAGGGAGAGTGAGACCCCAGTTTGGAAAACCATCCTCAGTACACCCGACCGAGATTCGAACCTCGATGTCATCGGCAGTCTTGTATACTGTGAGAGTGGTGAGTTAGATCACGCAGCCGACGAATAGGGTAAATGTTAGTTGAAAGAAGTACTAGGTGATTGGGGCGTCTCTATAGGAATGTTAGATCAGAGAAGTATTAGATGATTAGGGGGTGGGGGGAGGCATCAGAGGAATGCTAGTCGTATTGTGTGATTGTGGGCGGTGGAGAGTGTCGGTTGACGGAACTTATGAATGACAGACTAGTGAGGGTGGGCCATCATACTGACCATGAGCAGCTACAGCAGCAGCACCAGCAGAAACAACATGGCTTGGTGGGGCGCCCGGGAGGCGCAGCCCCCGGCCCCTTGTTACTGTGGTTGTGGGGTGGCGTGGTGGCGGGACTGTTGACCGAGGAGGTGCTGCCCCCTCTCAGCCGACAGCCGGAACTACCTCTCTGCTCCCCGACCTCACTCGTCGCGGACATCTGGAACCACAAACACACAGCCTGTACTTTTAGGCAACACACTCTACACAGGCGCTTAAACGACTTCATTTAAGGTGGGGATGTAGGGAACGCGAGAAAAGGCAAGGGTTTTGGCAGTCTTTTATAGCAAAGATTTATTTTGGCCAAAATAAAAAAATATTGCCTCTATAAAAGCATAAACATAAAGTTTAATTTTATTCACATGTAGATATCAACAATTATTGAATATCTGGCAAGAGCATAGTGCATTGGATGTCAAACTTCTTGAAATAAGATAAAAAGTTGTCATTAAATTTCAGGACACCCTTGACTCAAAAACTGATGAGGTCACCATAGGAAGGAAATTAAGTTCTATGTTTCTAGTAGAGAAATATTTGGTTTCTTTTGACCAAACAAAGTTTTGGTATAAAAACTGCAAAAACACCTTTCCTCGCGTTCCCTACACCCCCACCTTAGCAGTGTACCAGCAAGTATTAGTGTGCGAAGATCACTTTTTTTTAAATGCAAGATTAAGTTAAAGTGAAGTTTGAAAGATTAAAAGCAAAGTCAAAGCTGAAGTCGACGATACTTTTTTGTTGGTGTCACATAACACTATTTTTATTATTTAAATTATCAGCCTAGTTTAATGAAAGGCTCGGGGAAAAAAGCGTGCTTATTATAAATGTAGTTTAATCACTAGTTGATGTTTTTAACACCAGTTCAGGTATATACGCATATGTACTACATACGATAAATAATTAGGTATGAGGAAGGTTGGATTTAGAGGAAGTATAATTTGAATTTACTTGGAGGAAGTGAGGGAAACCATTTAGGGAAAACCACCCTCAGTACACTCGACTTGGATTCTAACCCCGATCTCCCTGTCTTCTGCGTTCTAGTTCATTGCAAGAGTGATGCCCGAGACCATTCGGACACCGAAGATGGTCTAGCTGGTGTTAAAATACTGTTCTGTAGCTGTTTTAAAAAATGATTATATGCTGAAATATGTCTTATATAGTGAGATATTCTAAATCTGTCCTTGATGTATCAATATTTTCTTATTCCTTCTAAATAATTCGAAGATGTGAAGGTATTTGGGGGTGTCGAAGTCGAATCGAGGGATGTTTGACCTTCAACTTCAACATTTTGAAGCTTGGTATATCCCTAATATTTTTAGAGGGATAACTAAAAAAGTGTTAGGCCTATTGAGGTTTATCAAAGTTTTAAATAATAATAATATTAAAAACTCAATAAATATGATACTATTTTGTATCTGGAAAGGAAAATATTAAATAAATTCCCAAACAATATTTACTTTAGAATAAAAGTTTGTTGATCAAGAGAGAACAAATAGTTAACCAATAAAAAATAAAACGTTAAAAATTGTTCAAAGCTCGCTTGTACTGTAACATCATTAGGGAGTAAAAATGAGTTGAGAAACAATTAGGAAGAAATACATCCGAATCAAAGTGGAAAGAGGATGGGAAAATCACATGTGCAAAAACTAATCCTTGATCACGAGTTTGGTGCGCTAACAACTCTTATAACCCGCCTTGGTTTTCTTAAACAAAGTTTGGTGTGCTAGCCACGCTTATAACCCGCCTTGGTTTAATAAAAATATATTTAAAATAAATATTTTTATTTTTATTTTTAACAGTCCCGCAACTTTTCATTGTTTTCGTATCTCCAAGAGTTGTGGAGAGATGACCAAAGATGGAGGTGTCCACTTATTTAAAGTACCCTTTGATTAATTTTTCCCTGAAAAATTACGTGCGGAAATGTTAAACAATGTCTTGATACGAATTTTAACTACAATCGTTCGAGTAGATAAGAAATACTCTTTTTTTCTTTTTTCTCCCATAGTTAAACTACCCCTAGTTTTAGGGTTGAATAGCTAATACCAAACACCCCTATGAGAAACCTTATGAAAACCCTATGATACAAAGTTTTAGTCCTATCAGTAAAATAGTTTCGGCTCTATGCCAAAATATACACAGACAGATGGCATCGCGAAAACCACTTTTTAGGTTCAGGAGCCATAAAACGTTGACATTTGTCAACATCTCAAATTAGATGTATATATTTTTTTACAATCACAATAATTTTTCTCTCTAAGGAGTCGCGAGAAAGTAAAAAAAAAAGCTAGAAACAATTTGGGTGTAAAAGTCGGTTATGTGAAAAGACACTATCGCTAAGTAATGGAGTCATGTCATGGCTGGATAAAAAAGAGAGAGAGAAGAGATAAATAGACGCTCAACGGCAACGCGTATTGGCACATAATGTTGGAGACGTTCCAAAATGGCGGTTATTGTCCCACCGGGGGGTGAGGATGGGTGGGGTTGGATGCGGTCCAAACACATGAACTATAGACACAATCTGGGGATGAGTGATCGGAAGATTTCTTGCGAGTTAAGTAGATTATTTGGCTCCATTACACTCAACACGCGGTTAGGTTAGCTTGACGGCCTTAACACAGATTACGCCGCGTGTCTGAGGAAAAAGAAGGTCGATTTGATTTTATTTTTTTACTTTAGATATGTAGGCCTACACTCTGGTTAGGGACCGTCCTTAAATTACATTTTCAGCCCCCTCTCCGAACCCCCACGTAAGAGAGCGTAAGATTTTCCATCAACCCCTTTTAACCCCCTTGTCTTACATAATTCTTTACGATTTGGTAGTTAGATTATTTAATTGTTTATTTATTTTTAGACATAAGGATTGGTAACAAAGCGAGTTATATGAAATTTTAAAATACTTTAATTGCAGTTAGTAAAAGAAATATAAATTAAATTTTATAATTAATTTATATTTTCTGGCAATTTTTATCTCAGCATAAACATTGACAAAAAACCTTATGGGAAATTGAGTCAGAAATCACTCCCACCGGTTATAAAACGTAAGAACATACCCTCCCAAAAAAATTATTTACGTAATTTAAGGAAGGCCTCTTATTGTGTTAAGTAGCAGTCTTACCTTGACTGATTACACCATGCTCTATCTTATATGTCGCACCATAGGATTCAGGCACGGTAAGATTGTAGTATTTTATTGTGAATGGAGAATATTCGTATTCAAAGACATACAGGATAGACAAAAATTCCTCTAATGATAATTTATTTTTGATTTACAAATGAATATTTAATTATTGATAGCTATATTTCAAGTGTTAATCAGTCAGTGTTTGTCTATTTACATACAGGGCTGCCAACATTTTCCTTAGTACCAGAGTTTACTGTGTTTTCCATTTTACTGTTTTTTTAAGAATGATTAAAAAAACTCTATAGCGTAACCCCACAATCGAGCCATACCGACCGAGATCCTACTTTTGTAAATTAAAAAATATTAATTTCCTCTAAAGAGTATTATAGAGGAGTTATTTATTTTTATATAAAACTTGACAAACGTAGGGTTCTGGTAGGATGAAACATTTGAAAAATATAAACATTTTGCGGACAAGAGGTATGCTTGTATAGTCCAACATTAATATGAAGACCCTTTTCTGACATATATAAAATTTAATAGATTTACTTTCACATAGGCATATTCATACGTAAAGTCAAGTAATCTGCAGTTGTCACTTTTGATAGATACCATCAATAACTATAATATGGAACTAATAAAATAGTAAAATATAGTTAATTTTGCCGCAAACAAATATGCTTATATTTTTTTAAGGCTATGCTTATGAAAATTGGACTGTAGTTATTTAAAACAGGAAGATTAATTTTTATTTCAATGAGGAAATATTTGGCGTATTTACTCAACCCAGTGTTACAGGGGTAAAATTGGGGTGAAGGAAAGTTAGTACATGCGTTTGAATAATCGTAATTAGTTCTTGAGTAAGCTTTTTCTCCTATAGTAAGTTATACTATTTAAGGATTTCATTCTGATGTACTAAATTAACAAATAGTCTAGATTTGTTGTTGTTTATATTGTGAAGTTCCTTGTGTTTTCCAATATTTTTTTCACACAAAATGTGCACAGTACTTTTCAAGTTCTCCTGATTTTTCATATCCCGACATATAAAAATACAATTTTAGTTAAGAACATTAGAAGTGTGATTTTAGGAGGTTTCATACATTTTGCGCATTTGAACGTACTTTTGTCCTTCTTAAAGAATGGTGTGTCAGTCGTTCTAAAATTAACCTGTTAGCTTCAACCGCTGACTAGTGTTTACTATTATTACTATTTGGCAATGCAAATTTTCTAAACAAAGTGATTATCAGCATAATCTTAAAAACTAGCCTAGAAAAACACGCGCACAACATTCTTTACAGTAAATTACTGTGACAACCACCTAGAATCAAACCAGGGTCATCTAGAGATGTAATCGGTTTCCTTCTTCAAAAAGATGGAACCTGACTAGGAAATATTGTAAATACAAAGAGAGCCCAGTACTTAGATAATTACCTAAAACAAACACATCGCTCTTATGAATGTTTACTATGCACTAGTTTTACCCAAACTGTGTTACGCCTACCCCCACGGGCACACGAATAATTTCAAAGGGTATCCGATGTACCACTGTGTTTTATTAACCATACATACTTTTTTTTATGGTAGGATGTCTGATAAACAAACTAACATAAATTTTGGGGTGATATCATGGGTTTTCATAAGTCTTTGCTTCCACTTTTCATGGCTTTGTTTAACTTACCACTAAAACTTTATCAAAGTTTTAAACGAACGTTTATACATTCAAAGATAGTAGGTATTTATTTATTTTTGTATGTATGAAGAGCTGGATGAGTTATAGGTTGATAGGTCATGATCCCGAAAGGTGTTCGTCACTGGTGAAATTAAAAAAAAACCTGCGCATACACGATAAACTATACAAAGGTAAGTATGGTTGTTCTTTATGGATGTTAAATCTTTGATTCAGTACCAAGAGAATAAAATGAGAATTGGGAATTCTTTTAAAATCTAAATAAATTTAAATCTGTCATTTTCAAACAGAAAATTGGTTCAGGATTCCAAAAACATATAATTTGTATATCATAAAAAATCTTTAGTAAAATACATAGACTTGAAATATAGCTTGATTTCAAATATCCTACGCGCGCTCGAAACGTCCTGTGATTGGTCTGACGTCAATCTTGAGTAGCCGCTAGCCAGCCGACCGGATAATACATTGTATTTCGAATTGATTCCGTTTTGTTTTCGTGACTGTTTAGTTCCTTTCTTTTCCTAATATTTATATTTTGTATGTTTGTTTATGATATACTATTCACGTTATAATAATACATCATTATTGTATTGGTTGGATGTTATTTATTATTTTTAATCTACTGTTGGTATTTCTCGTCTTCCGAACACCAAATAAATTACAAAAATGACAGAAAAGGGTTTCATGAAAGCCACTACAGACAATTTACCACGTGTAGATATGATAATGGTGGCGTAATTTCTGTCAACAAATGAAATCTTTGTAAGTGCAGAGCTGTAAGGAGTAAAAAACGCCAGATTAGTTGAATATTGTTTTTATTTATAATTTTAGAGTCTATATACGTCATGTTGTCTAAAGAAGAGTTGATTTTGCTAATAACCTTTATGGAAAATGTCTGCTATGATTATTTCAGCTGTTCTATCAATGAAAGGGCGAGTGGTTACAGAGCGGGTGTTGAGGGGAGGGGGATTCCAAGAATGTTATTCATATAAAACCAAATAAAATTGACAAGCTGAAATAGCTCAACGCCAGTTTATCCAGCTCACAATGCCGTGCTACTCTCATATCCATAAGGCCGGGTTTCGAATCTCATCCAAGTGCTCTGGGTGTGGTTTTTACTAATTGTAACTGCAACTTTAGTTTTCCTTCACCTTCCTTCACGCTAAAGGCCGGTGCATACATGACTGGGTCGAGTTTCACATTCGAATTCCGATCAAGGTGGGTTTTTCAAAATGATTTTCAACTCTCCCTCCACGCAAATGTAGGTACATTTATTCTCTATTCAACGTTCCTCATTCCTAACATATTAGCGTGATTAGGACATTGTATGCGTATAAACTGAACAGAGCCTAAGGGCCAGTTTCATAGTCAGATTTAGTACGCCTAAAGTGCGAGTCGAGACTAAATACAGGACGACACCTACCTAGACCAAAATGGAATGGGCCAGTTTCGCATATGAAACTGGCCCATTCCATTCAATTTCAGGTAGGTGACGTCTTGTATTTAGTATAGCACCGCACTTGAGGCGTACTAAATCTGACTATGAAACTGGCCCTTAGTGCTAACAAGAAACTATTCAATGATTCATTTTCACAGTCGTTTCACGTTTGAAGCGGTAGAAAGACATGTTCAAAGCTCGACAAAACTAATTATATTTGAAATTCTGAAAACAAGTCCCTTATTGGTTTATGCAACACACAAAATAAAATGTTAGTAAAAAAAATACCGTAATTAAATCATTTGTTTCCAACACCTGTGCTCCCCATGGCCAAAGCTTCAATCAACCTTAAAAAATTAAAGGACATATCAAAGTCACCCACTACATAAAGACCGAGCCGAGACAGGGCCGGTCATGTGTGTCTCAACCGAAATTTGGATGCATTTTCTGGCAACATTTTCTTCCTCATCCCAAGCCAATATTATTAAATTGTGTGAACACGTAGGTCTACAAATATAAAAATGTGTGCAGAAAGAATACACCTTTTGATTAATTTTCTAAAACTATTAATGTCAATCCACTTTGCTGGGAAAAATTAGCTTAGGTAATAGACAGAAAATGACTCCTACAAGGTCGATGGTTTTTGTACGATTATTTTGGTCTATCAAAAAATAAAGAGTTTGTGTTCTAAGAAAAAAAATGGCCTCCTTAAGTTAGTTTAGTTTCTTGTTTAATGATGGGCAATCACTATGTGGCCGCTAACTTATAAATAATACAAACATTGCAGATCCTATTTTGTTTAGTATTAAATATATATACATATACATATATCGTCCTTTTGAATACTTACATTTAAATGATCTTCACAACAAAACATTTGTGAGGCTTGGAATGAATCGATGTATTTTACATCTCTTCTTGCTGCTTTTATCTAGGCTTCTCCTTCGAACGTCTTTAGGTACATGAATAAATCATTTATATGGAGTAGAAATGGTTGTGTTTACACACAATGGTACAAAGCACCATCTATAATATTCTTTAGTTGCAGCCATTGTGAATAAATAAACTTAAAATTACATAATTACACGGAAAGACTAGTAATAAATGATTTATATAAGATAACAAATGATAAAATATACATAATTTACAATTATTATAATATAAAAGATAACACGAAATAATAACGAAAACTAAATAGAAATAACACAGAAAACTAAGTTAACAAAGAGCCAATTATAAGTAAGGCATTCTTCTCAATTGCTCACACTACTCAAGAGTGACGTCAGACAAACACAAGATGGCGCACGCTCGTTTTTGCGCGCGGAATATAATGGTAGTTTTGAAACCTTTATAAAGTCTTTAAAAATAACTATAAAATACATTTTTAAAACCGTTACTTATAAGAAGGATACCCAAATTATATGATTTAAAAAATTTTTATAAGAATTGTCAATTTTTGAGGGAAAAGTACTGATAAAGTTATAGGAGCCTAAGAAGGCTGAACAAAAATTAGAATTAAGAAGTTATACCGGTAAATGAACTTCGTGGCTTCTATGAATCCCCAAACATATCAAGGTGCAGAGGCTTAGTTGGGGTGCTCATATGACGCGTATGGGTGATGACAGGCGTGTACACAAAATGTTAGTTGGGAAACATGAAGATACAAGAACCATTGATAGGCAGAGACGTCAATGGGAGGATAATGTGAAAGTGGATTTGAAGAAGGTTGGGTGTCAGGTTAGGAATTGGTTAGAGGTTTATCGGGATAGGGTTGAATGGTGATATTACTTTCTGATTACCATGAACTTTAGAGTTTCTTAAATCCCGAAAGTTAGCTAGCTATGGAGAAAAATATGCTTTCTACAAAGAGTAACAATGGAAGCTAAGGAAGGATTAGAAACCAGGAATACATGTTAACTGAGTGATGGTCCTAGATATCATTCAAAAGAGAATCTTGGTATCCAACAGCTGCAGTACGAATATTTTTTGTTGTTTGTTCTATCATAAATTACTCATGTGTAAGCCTGGTATAGTATAGAGGAGGAAAACATTAGTTACTATTGTAGATAAAATAAACGCATGATAAGAAAATTCTAAACAAAGTTCCAAACTATTAAACGGTGGTGAATTTCAGCTTCAGTGAGAACAAAAAATGAGCTGATGACTTAAGATCATGTCTAAACGCTCTCTACCACCCTAAATAAGATTAAGAGGCGCCATTATACGAGACAACTAATCCTGAAATAGAAAAAAAAATAGTCTGTGCTAGCAAACACCCATAATGGCTTCTATTTGTTCTGACGGAATAAATATTCATAAGCTCAAACTTTGATTTGTATATTAAGTGACATGACGTATTAGCACTTAGAAAGTATTTAAGTGACTTAGATTTCTCTCATATTATGTGTACCAAGCACATCATAAAATCTTCCCAGATGAAAACTCATTAACATGTAAATAATTTGATGGGTTGACTGGGTCAAGGCACTTATAAACCTTGAGTTAACTCGTCCACAAGTTGTTCCATAGCACCTTCCTTCTCTATAATAATATGGGATTCAGAGACATATAGCACTTCCTGATTATTGTATATATATATGGCACCGCGTTTTACAACCGTTCGGGTTATACGCTTCATGAATATTAATACATTTGGTGGTGAGTTTGTTTCATCCATATCCCGTTTTAAGTAAATGTAAGGACTTTGTTATCTTCTTATGAGTAGTTTGTTATTGATCAATTTTGTTCTTTCCTGATAAGTTTGCTGTACATGACTTTGTCCTTCAATCAAGAGGAGTTTACTGTCTATAAATGTGTTCTCTCCTGACGAGAAGTTTGTTGTCATTGAATTAGTCCTATTCAGAAGAGGAGTTTGCAGTATCCCACTTTGTACTCTCTTGAGAGGTTTGTTCTCGATTACTTTGTCCTTTCCTGTCAAGGAGTTTTTTTTTTTACCGAGTTTATTTGTACCTGAGGAACAAATATATATTTCCTGCTCAAATCGCTCAGAGCTTCACTCGATGTGTTATGTTGGTGCAACCGACTGTACGTGTTCGCGGCTCGATATTCCGATACTTCTCGAAGCGGGGCAGGAGCAAGCGCTGCAGACCACCAGCTGTGGTAGTTAGAGAACACTCCTCAATTACGACGCTCGAAATGGCTGCCGGGCTGGTATTAAAATTACAGAGAACTTGCCACCACCAACCCCACCCCCTGTATTTTACTTCAATACTCAATCAAAATTGTATGTACGATTTCACGAGTCAGTTGAAACAAACAGGGTTATTTGCATACAGCTTTAATATTGTACCATTAAGTTCTCTCACTTAAACAGCCATATTAGCAGATTATCTAAATATTAATAAGCCGGCACCCATTCACATCCCTTAGGCCCAATGTTGGTATAACATTACCTAATTTAGCTACCATAAACAGTCCTCTTTTTTTTTTTTTTTGAAGCAAGGTCAGTTTCAACCGTCGCTACGGCGAGACAATTAAGATAACAGCTTTTTTTTTAACAAAGTAAAAATTATCAAAAAAGTTTTTCCGACACCTTTAGATCAGTCAGCAGCATTTTTACCCCATGAGCTAAGGCTGCAGGAATCGATTTCTGGCATGGCCTAAAAACTTATCATTAGTGAAATTGGGGCTCATTTTTTCTATGCCCTCCCCCTTTCTTGTGTACCTTTTCCCTTCTCCTATTCAAGTTATTTGGTGCACTCAAATGTCAGTTTATCATCAAAGTTGTCCTTAAAACCTGAAATAACATTTATATAAGCCTCGGATGACCACCAACAAAAAAACATCATTTCACCGTATATTTTGAAGCTTTTGAAAAAAATAATCTTTGGCGGAGTTTTGGGGTCAGAAGATTCTATCTAATCGAGCCTACATTTTTTTTTTACATTTATTATTGGTACCAACCAAAACTTTTACCACCCTAAACGTTCCACTCCACCGACTTTTCTCTTTTTTGATCCATCATTTTATTCATAAAGTGGGATGACCAATGACCATAGGAAGAACCTTATCTGAAAGGTCATATAGTTATTGATATACTTTCACGTATTCATACGTCAAGTTAATTGGCCTTCATCTGTCACCTACTGTGTAATTAAAAATAAAACTTTATTGCTATGTCTAGTAGACAATAAATGGTACACGTGAAAAAAAGTTTAGAAACACGAGATAATTGCGTGTTGACACAGTAATTAAATAGTAACATATCTGTATTAAATTACATTGTTGAATAATATTGATAATAATGCACTAATTTACGTTATGTTTTGGACAATTTTATGGGTGTTATTAGTGTAGTTATAATAGTTTGCGCTGGATGTAAGCCAATAAAAGTTAGACACATGAGTTATAATTAATTCCCAAACTAGGCACGCAGCCAAGGGTGAGTGGCTCTGAGGGGGTCTGGAAACGCCCCACCCCCTTAAATATTAATTTAATTCTATATTTAATTAAAGTTAAAACGGAGATTTAAAAAATGTAAAAAGGATATGGTATTATTGAGTTGTAAATGTAAGCGGTTGAACTCGGTGATCTTGGATTAAAGTGCTCGCCTCATGACCTGGTGTTCGTGGGTTCAAGCCCAGCTAAGGTCGACGAATTTTACAATTGAAGCAATAAAAGTCAGTAGCACAAATTTAATTCGAAGGGAAAATAAAGCCGTCGGTTCCCTGTCAATTGTGGGATGTAAAGTATCCCTGGAAGGTATGTGAGAGTACATTTCCCGACAAAAAAATTGGTAGCACTTTCTCACTCGTGCTCGTAGAAATTCAGTGCGGCAAGAAACAAGCAAACTATCGCACTTTATGAACGTCCCTGGTACATGTTAATTCTACCAGATGGTATGGTCAGCACTAACCCACCAAACGTTCTGAGTGCATGCCAGAACTAGATGATTGGGAAGCGCATCAAACTAACTTTCTGGTTGATGTCTCGTCAATCAATCAATTATTATAAATGGTCGTCTCAGTCGTCTTAGCATCGTTTCACATGAAGCAACTGAATCGCCCGGCCTGAAAACAGTCGCTCAGAAGTCTCCCGCTATTGGCGATTTGTGGCATGGTTGCCCATCGGGGCGACTGTCGCACACCCAGCGACTGCTTGGTTAATCACGTGTTTATATCGTTTCATTCACACAGGGTGGCAATCGCCGGCCAGTCCCCCAAGTGATGTCAAACCTCAAGCTACCTGTTGAATTTTGTCCGTGTAAGGAAGGCTATTTTTTTAATTGGGTTACCTGGTTATCTATTGCTTGTCTGGGGTTTGATCCCAGTGCCCCAGATTTTCGTTAAAGAGTGGGTCTGGAATGGAGTCGGCTCAAACTCATGAGGACAAATAAGGAGCTAGTTGAACGAAGTAGCAGCTACGGTCTATAAAACTGAGAGTAACTGCAGTAGCATTCATTGCGCTGGCCACATGACACCTCTATCTACATAAGTTGGCACTATCTTTTCTAACAGACGGTGGCCTCTTGGTCGGTATGACTCGATTGCAGACTGATGTCATGGAGTTTTTAATCTTGTGCATTTATCATAGAAGAAACCCTTTTCCAACCACTCACTAATATACGGTAATTATAGAATATCCGCACTCTTTTAATGATTTTCCTTCTCCTTCTTCTTAAAAGGAGCCACAGATAAATAACCTTATCCTCCAAATCCATCACAGAGACAAATTTTTTCGTGTGCTCTGTTTAGGTTGGTACTGATTTTTCCGAGCGATTGTAGTTGTCAGTGGTTGCCTGCTAATTCAAGAGAGCAATAGTCGGTCAGCGATTGTTGCTGGGCGATAGTTGCCTAGTGTGAAACTTCTCTTAGGTATAGTGTGTTTTGGTAGAAAGAACCTTTTATAAATCAAAAACTTTTTTTTGCCGTCAACATTGATAGCATTTTACTATACTTAGTAGTAGTATTTTATAGGTATTGATAATATCTACCAAAAGTGACAGATGTATATCATATGACTTGATGTATGAATACGTGAGAGTAGATCTAGAAACTTTTTCTAGCTATCAGATAAGGTACTTCCTGTGAAAATTAGACTGTACGACTGCAGACTGCTATTTTTTGTGATCGGTTGAATCATAAATTATAAGGCACTGACTTGTTCATTTAGCAACTGCAAGCAAACGTTTTAATTTCAAATTTTAGAAGGTATAAATGGATTATCTGGTTTTTTCACCCCTCCCCAAAATAAAATTATATTGTATTTATTTATTTGAGGTATTTAAGGTGCACTTTCTGAACCAGCTAATTATATCAGCACACGACTTATAAAACTAACTTAAATCTAGACCAGACACAACATCCACCCCTGGTTGTTAATTCATCACCTTGAAAGCGAAAACCCACATTTCACCAATGATAATTTTTGTGGCCTTGCCGGGACCGAACCTAGGACCCTGCTTACTTCAGTAGGCGGACACCTTACTCCATCGGTAAAGTTATAATGGGTGCTTTACCTTCTTCCTTTAATCTCATATTTCTATAATTAGAAAATGAATCCTAGATACGCGTTTGAATTAAAGCATTTTGCCAAAACAGATCACCCAAGGATAAAAATCTACTCGAATTTAATTTAAACGAATTTTATAGAAATTATATGTTCTTGAAGCCCCCACATTTTGATAGATTACATAATTATATTTCCCAGTAACGGCATTCACAGTAAATAATCACCGCGGCCATCACATTAGCATCATGATCATACTTATTCCGCGATTCCGGAGTCTCCTTCTAGAAACACTAATGTCCCGGAATAATTTATGAGGTTGTCATAAAACGTAGATACGGGAGGGGGAAGAGGAAGTAAAAATCGCTCCGTGGTCGTCCCAGGCATAAAGGGGAAAACACCCATGCCGCTAGTTTGTGATCAATCTTAGGTTCTGCCCACCCACCTACCCCTCCTCTTTATGCTACCCACGTCACGTTGCCGTGACGTCATACCATCCAACAACATACATTGTGCATTAACGTCATCCCCTCTCTTTAGCCTTATTTCTTACGGTCTGCCCAGGAGAATATTTCGGTGAAGGGTTTGGGTGGGTACTTTTGTTGTTTTTATCTTTGTATAATGCTGTGCAGCGAACAGTCGTTGACGTGAAAATGTAGCCCATCGAAAGGTTAGTTGGCTAAGTATTTTAGATTAGGCCACTCGAGGGTACAGTACTGAATAAAGCAGTGACAACTGTCAATCGTTGTGATTTTAGAGAATAGCTTGTGCAAGAAATTCAATTTTGAATTGTATAGGCCAGGCATGTCCAACACCTCCCGTGTTTGAGGACCGTATAAGTTCTTGAGGAACTGGCCGGTAAATGTGTAGGACATGAAATGTGTAGGCCCAAATATAAAAAAACATGAATGATCAATTATTTATTTTTGCCAAATATATAAATACATTATACTTGATTCTGTAAACTTAATGTGAATAATCGAGAATCTACGTCAGCTCAAAGATTCTAATTTATTGGGTTTTTCCCCTGCAATTTGAAGTGTTTCAATTTGATCTGGCAGGTCGCACAGGACGAACTCGGGGACCCTGTGTTGGACATGCCTGGTGTGGTTTTCTTTCATATCTCACTGCTGTCAAAATATGAGCTAAAAACGAACTGGTTTTACGTTTAGTCATGTACCCTAAGAGTATAGTTTCTCTAAAAATTAATAAATTGCACATCTTTAAAGCGATATCTAGAATAGATTATAGCATACTTTCCCCGACCCCGTCTTAACATCCGTTCATATATATACTTCTCTAGTGTAGTTATAATAAGGAAGGTATAATTTTAGAGGAATAGTATCTACAATGGCGTGGAGAGAGTAATGGAAAACCATCGAGGTAAAATAGCTTTAATACACCCAACCAGGATCTGAACCCTGATCTACCAGCCACCAGCAGTCCCGTATATTAGAAGAATGACACCTCAGACCAGGGCTCAGCAACTTTTTTTTTACCCTGATAGAATAATAAACTTACCAAAGGTCCCTCGAGCACCCATCGTTTATCCACTCTACTTTTTCTTCTTTTTATTTTGTTCATACATGTTATATATATTACTTAAACTCAATATTTACCCAAATACATACGGTCTCGCCTTTCTATAGAGAAATATAGAGCTGGCAAACTGTACTGTACACCTCGTTTACCCTGAATGGTAGTAGTCTTACCTGGACGGATTACACTATGGCTCTATTTTATAAGTTGTGCCATAGTGGAATAACGCAAGGTAGGCTTTCCTTTAAGTGCAATGTAGTTTTCTTTATCATCTGAAAAATTCTGCGAGTTTGACCGGTTGATCGTGATCGACAAGTTGCTGATCTCTGCCTTAGATCACGGGACAACTAATGAGGGTAATTAGCCTTGTCGTATGCATGTCCTTGAAATAGTGAAGCTGTGTTAAAACGTGTTCAAAAACAAAATTAACCAAACAAAAAATAACCGCACCGGTGATCATTCGTCATCAGGCGTCAGGTTCGCAATGGAGTGGATTATTGGTGACAATAAAGATCCTGGTTCATATCTAGGCTGGTACAATAGAAGGTTTTTTTTCTACATTTTCCCACGATGTTATTATATTTATTCTGTCACTCTCCCCCTTAAACCTTATATTAAGTCGTTAATAGCCTTGCTGTTGAAAGTATTAAATAAAATTATGGACATACAACACTTATTGGCCTCTCTCTCACTCACTTACTCGTGTATAAACATTTGCAGTTATTTGCAGGTGACAGAGAATCTTGATATATTGGTATGATCTTTGGTATTTCAAATTAATCAACGGCAATAATTCCTAGAAATCATTTTTTTAACTTAAAACATATTTTGTTACAAATTATATTTTAAAAGAAGAGTCAATTTTAACTTTGACTAAATAGGTCATACGATAGAAAAAATTGCAATAAAAATCTTAAACTTGTTTAGTAACTTATTTATTAAATAAAAATATCAAACTAAATATTTTAACAAGTAAAACAGTTCTTAGAAGTTCTAAAGGGAGCTCAAACGATGTTTGAATTTATTTAACGTTTTGTTATTTTTGTTGGAAGACAATAAGTACTCTATAGGGTAACATTTTTTTTCTAAAATAAAAATTGTGAGGACCTTCCTGAACATTCTTACCGTGGTAAAAACATGACTGGTTTCACTGATGAAACAACACTTCAATCAATATGATCTTTTTTAATAAAAATGAAAAATTTAGAAAACACCCAAAAATGTTTATTGAAAACTAAAGTTTGTTAATAAAGTGAGAACGAATGTTTCTTTTCAATTTTATTTTTATATATTAAAAACTCGCTTGGACAAGCTTAAAGGGGGAGTTTAGGGAACGCAAGTTAAGGGCGGTGTTTTTGCAATTTTTATGTCAAAACTTTTTTGGTAAAAAAAATAAAAAAAATTTTTTTCACCGCGTCTTACTACCCGTTTGGGTTATACGCTTAAGTACTAATTACACTAATGGATTAGGAATTGGGAAGGTTGAATTTAGAGGAAGTGAACCCGCATTTGCGTGGAGGGAGAGTGGAAAACCATTTAGGAAAAACCACCCCCAGTTCACCCGACCGAGATTCGAACCTCGATCTCCCCGTCCTCAGTGGTCTGGCTCAACACGACTGGCGCGTTAGCCAACTACGCCACCGAGGCGGGTCAAAAATAAAAATAATTCTCTAGCAGAAACATAGAGTTTAATTTTCTTCGTCTAATGCCGATATGCTCATGACAAATATCTAAGAGATGTTTACATCACCATGTGAAGAAATTTAAGCTCTTACGTTTATACTGGAGCAATATTCCATTTTTTTACTAAAAAAATGTTTTGCCATAAAAATCGCAAAAACACTCGCCTTAACTCGCGTTAAGGTAAAAAAAAGTAAGCATCTAATGCAATAGCACAATGATCTAAGGAATTGCAAATTTAGGTGTTTGTAACAATAAATCACATTTAAATTAATATGTATACATGACAGCGTACTAGATCTTCTCTGACATTGTATGTTTAGTATTTAAAGAAATTAGGAAATGTATATTCATAAAAAAAAACATTCGTTGTAGTGTTTAATAAATTCTGTCATTTTAATTTGAATGTTTCTTAATGATTTTATTGAAATTTATTTTCAATTGATACATAAAACCAGTTCTCGTTAAGTATTTTAAAAATAATTAACAATATTAACCTCGCACCAATGGGGATAAAGACAAATGCATCAGACTTGTCTTGTTTGGTTTGTCGCTAACGTAGAGGTAGGGTTTCGAATTCTGTCTGGTTGTACTTAGTTATGATTTTTTTCACAAATAGTTTTTCCCTCTCAACCTCAACGTATTGTGGCTACATTATCTCTAAATTCTACCTTCCTTATCCCCAGTTGTGAATTTTGTGAATAAATGGGATGGTAGTAAGTAATACGTGGTGCACGTAATAAAATGTGTTAAAAGCTTGGGCCTGCAGATGCAATCACTGATTAGGTTCACTAGTAAATTGGATGCATAAAAAATTGTCATGAATATGTAAAGTGCGGTCATTGTACGATATAATGTATTTATTAGTGTGTGTGTGTGTGTGTGTGTGTGTGCGCGCGCGCGCGCGTGGTCTCTGAACGACGTCACGACGCCAGGGCTCCGCTCGCCCGGGCTGGGTCGGTCGCTCTTGTGAATGAACCGGCGTGAGATGCGGAGGCGTTATGCTCGTTGCAGGGCCACGCCCCTCAGACTAGATCCGGATACACACACATGGGTGTTTGCTACTATCGGCCGGGTTTACAACAGTTAGCCGTTTAGGACGTGTCTCCTTACCCCCTCCCTCTTCATTCAACGACAGCCCCTTCCCCCATCGACGAGATATGGAACGAGAGTCAACCTCTCCGTGTTGTTATAAGAGGTAGAGGACCCCGATTAGAAGTAGCTTTGAGCATGGTCATAGACGTGAACAGTATTATTTTCCACATTTTTGTAGGTAGCTATCAATATGTATTGAAAATAAAAATAAATTAATTAGTTTCTTGAAGAAAGTTTCCTTTTTTAATCTGGTGTAGTTGACGAGAACACAAAGTAAACATCAGTATATAAAATTAACTTGATTTGAGATGGTACAAGTTATTTTACATTGTCAAACACAGATTAAAAAATTGACTTTAAGGGTGCTACTTGGTAGAGCACTGAAACTCGCTGCTGATGTTTAGAAATTACAAATCATTTATGAAGTGGTTTGATATTTTTAAATATCTTTTTCAACCAAACGCAGGCGAAAATTATCATCATGTTTTTGACAATTCCAAAAGTTTAAATTTTGAGTTTAAAGTTTAAAAAATCAACTATGCTTTATGCAAAAAATTTTAATTTTGATATTGAAGCAAAAAGTTAGAAACTTATATCTAGCCTTCCTTTATCAAATAAAATTATGCTTTGATACGTTGACAACATAACATTTTAAGATGATGTAGGATTGTAGGATTGTTTTATAGGGTTTTATGTAATTTATTAAACATTTTTTAAACACTTAAAACTTAGAATTTTTAACTTTCACCTATATTTTGGTGAAAACACGATTGAAAAAAATCAAACAACTTCATAAATAATCGGGGATTTCTAAACGTCTGCAATTATTCTCAGTAATCTCCCATGTAGCATTCTTAATAAAGTGTTATACTCGTACAGCAGGACGCAAGAGCTATCAAGTGTTTTAAATAAAATAAAGTTAGCAATTATTGCAAAATGGGTCACATGAAGTTGAAGTTTTTTGAAGAATACATATATTAGTTTCATCAGCACACAGCGAAAGTAACAACAATAAAAAATGTACATAAAGTTAAAATCACCCAAACATGAAAACATTATTTTTAGTGACATTAGTTTCAATAATGAATTCCATTAGGGTTACTTTTAAAATTATGCAAATGTATCCATGAAATAGGCAGTGGATCTCAACTGGTGGGAAATGTACAGTATATTGGTAATTAATTAATCATACATATTATGTGTATGTGAGAGAAATTAATTAGATGAAGAGTTTTTTTAGAATGTTTCCTTGCATTTATTCCTAACTAAATCTAATTGTATCGTTCATAAACCACTATTCACTACAATTTATCTAAAATAAAACATTAAAGCAAGAGGAATATTATTATCTTACTGCAAGAAATTAAATACTTAAACAAAAAATAACATAATATGTATAAACATGTTATAATGAACAAGGTATTCAACTTATTTTAGTAATATTAATTTGTTACTTGTGGTGCTACAGCTAGATTAAAGGTTTATAAATGGAAGAACTTCCTGATGATACTTTTCTCCATTGTAGGTTGAGTGGAAGTTTCCTATCGTACTGTGACTCAATAAACACAACATAACTCACGCTTCCAGTGAGCACAACCTTTACCTACTGCGTCTTGTAATTATTGAGCTGGGATCATCTTGATTGTTCTACCTCTTGGGGGAGCGAGAGTGGCATATGTCACTTTTAACCGTGAACGACATATTCAACGCATCTTTTAACATTTCAGGACGATAATTGAGTCATAAATGGGCAAGGTTAGATGTGTAGACTAGCGTTCTTGACTCTTTTCTCCGGATGTAAAGGTTTGATTCCCGGCCGGGTGATACGAGGTTGAATTTTTCCACACAATAATTTTCCTCTTGTTCTCTCGAAGATAATTTTAGCGTGTTCTCTTCAAATACACCTTCATAATCCTATACTCTTGGGTTATTTGTTTTATGCCACTAGTAGTCTCCTTTTTTTTATCACCGCCTCTTGCTATCTGTTCTGTTTGTATTCATAAATGATAATTATTACTCTAATGGTGTAGGGATGAGAAAGCAAGAGTTTTAGAAGTAATCTACCTGCATTTTCGTGGAAGGAGAGTGGGAAATCATTTAGGAAAACCACCCTCAATAGACCCTAATTGTATATGAAACCCAATCTATCAGTCATCGGCAGTCCAGTCAATTGCGATAGTGACGCCTTAGACCGTTTGTCCACTGAAGTGGGTAGTAATATTATTAACTTGTAAGCTTACTGATGCAAAATACTTTTAAAACTGATACTTTAGCACGAGAATCGTGAATAGCAACGATGTAAACTGGATTTTACCTGTGGGTGAATTAAACCATAACTGAGCCTGAGAAAGTACAGAGAACAGATATTTATTTAGAGGTAAAACCTATTGTAAAAAAAACCACACCGAAAAATTAAAAAATATTTTTAAATTGCTCATTCCTCAATCAACTTATGTTTATAATATTTATCGAATTATTAATGAAAAATATTAATATTCATCTGTTTGATTTTATTTAACAATATATTTTATTGCAAGCTTTAGGGAACATTATAAAATTCATGGCAACATGTTAGAGAAGGGGTAACTTAATTTAATTTAATACAATAGAGTTAATCTGAAATGAGGGTTGAAAATCACAATGATTACAGTAAAACGTCTTAGTGCAATTGAACTTTAACCCCTAGTAAATCTCAGTTGAGCCAATCTGCCCATCCCTATATGTGTTTACAGATTGTATGTCTTTAATTGGACATTATATGAAATGCCCGGAAGTGTCAAATGTATAAGCACGGGCCAAACTACGATAAAGGAGCAGAGAAATTAATTAACGATAGACCCGCCTCGGTGGCGTAGTTGGCTAACGCGCTAGTCGTGTTAAGCCAGACCATCGAGGACGGGGAGATCGAGGTTCGAATCTCGGTCGGGTGAACTGGGGGTGGTTTTTCCTAAATGGTTTTCCACTCTCCTTCCACGCAAATGCGGGTTCACTTCCTTTATTCAACCTTCCCAATTCCTAATCCATTAGCGTAATTAGTACTTAAGCGTATAACCCGAACGGGTAGTAAGACGCGGTGCTAAAAAAAAAAAAAAAAATTAACGATAGGAGTGAATTATTTTGTATTATTTTGGAAACAAATAACCTTTAAAACGACAATCAATTTGAAACGCGTGTATTTGACCGGAATTGTCAGAAGCGTTTTATTGGCTCCTCTTTAAGTGTTGCCAACAGTAAATTTACATTATTTCTCCGAGTCATGTAATATAATTATTTTCGAAGCAATCGAAATGAAATTGTTGGCTAACCGGACGCTAAGTCAATGAAGCAGGCGCACCTGCATGTCCTGGTTTATTTATTGAAGACAAGGAATGAGTTAGGCTTTGGTTGATTGCGTCGAAAATTGGCTGTAGATTAACTTCCTTCGACTAACTTGGTATTCCACTTTCGATTTAACGGGCAGTTTAGATAATGGGAGGATTTATCTGCAAAAGGTTCCAAGTGGTATTTGCAATAAAATAATTTTGTCGGCACATAATATTGTATGTGTTTTATAGCTCTATTAATATACTATCAAAACAATAACAATATAATTGAGGCAGAGTGCATAACCCATTAGCAAAAATTACCTTCATTACACTCAAACGGAGTCTAAGCCCCGATTTTCTTATCATCCAGTCAATTGCGGGAATGACGCCTTAGTCCAATGTTTTTCAAAGTTTTGGTGATAGAGGGCTACCAAATGGAAGCTATGCGCCCTGTGGGACTACTGGGGCCCTGCGTGTAGAGGAGGGGGTGGTAAGGTAAAATATTATGCAGGAAAAACATATTTTTTAGGTAAGTGTATGAATATTTCATACTTAATCTTTTACGTTTTAAATTTTTTATTATATGTGATCAACGTTCTATAACTCATTATTATTACTAAACTTCCTGGGATCCCGCAAATTACTTTATAGGCCACTGCGGACCACCAGTGGTCCCAGGAACACACGTTGATAAACACTTCCTTAGAACATTTGACCATCGAAGCGGGTCCTTATTTTAGTATAGATTTTATCCATAGAATCAAATATGAAAAGTCGAAAAACCTCTCCCGTGTGAATAGGTCGTAAGAACTTGGGCAGTCCCACAGGTTGTTGACGTTGCAGGTGGGTCCCACGCCCTTCTTGCCACCTGCCCATGTCCTGGTGTCAACCTCCCCGGACAAGTTTAGTTTCATCAACCCGGAGCGAGAGAAGTTGATGTGTGGTGTCATGTACGAGCACAAAAAAAAAACTAGGTAGGGGTTGAGGAGGGCGAGGGACATGTAATTGGAAATCAATATCGCGGCAGCCGTGGAAGGGGTGGGCGATCCCGGCAGGGGAGAGGATCAACACAAACGCTTTCATGCTTTGTACACATGGCTGATGTTTTCCGTACTTAATTCGGTAGAGAGATTTGAGCTTAATGATAACTATAACTAATAAACAAACTAAGTAACTATTACTAAATACACTACGCACTATAATGTGGTCTGTAATAAAGGTTAATATTACCAACAAAAAGGTATTTTGTATATTTTTTAACAATTCAGTACATTTTTTTTAAAGCAACATGTAAACAAAATACATTTAATAAAAACAACAACCAAAAAAACGGATCTTCAAAACGAAGATATTTGATACTTCATTTTAGTTTTGTTTGAAAGGCAGAGAAAGCTCTAACAATTTTGTTAAAATGAGAGCGAATCAATAGCAGTAATTTTTGCAGTTTTTATAGCAAAACTTTTTTGCCAAAATAAAAAAAATATTTCATCAGTAGAAACATAAGCACATTTTTCTTTTCATTTTAATTTTTCGATTTAAAGAACTTGATATCTAGATGTGGCAATAGCCATAGGTAACAAATATTATAGCTTTGCTATTTAATCCATCAGAAACATAAGAGTTTAATTTTCTTCACATGGTGATATCAACAGTTGTTGAATATCTGTCAAGGGCGCCCTGGAATTTAATGACAACTTTTTCTCTTCATCTAAGTAGTTTGTTAAAAATTCCACTATGTTCATGACAGATAATCAACAACTGTTGATATTAGCACCAATATTTGATTTATTTTGAGCGACAAAAGTTTTGATTTAAAAATTTAAAAAATACTGCCCTTAACCCGCGTTCCCTACACTCCCACCTTAATGTAAGAAAACTGGTATATTTTCTACGAATGCATCTATACTTAAACATCGATGAAAACTATGACCTGTGCTACTACAAAACTACGCACATGTTTCCATGATGGCCACTTGTTTTGCCAACAGTCACCAAGATAGTTTTTCGTACACATGGTAAAAGTTGACTTGTATTGAATTCAGTAATGAATTAAGCACTGTACGTGAACATCACTCGTGTGTACGGGGAATTAGACTTAGAGTGAAGATGGCGGCGAACATTGATTATGAATATGCTTTAGCGATTATTACACTCATTTATTGTAAGCTAAGCTTATTTTATATAATGTTCTAAGGCTAATTTTTTTACATTTATTTGGTTTTTTTTTGCTAAACATTTATTGTTTATTTTAAAAATATCCCCGGACAGAAATGCGAACCTCGAATATTTGAATTAATATACTTTTATATAATTCACTTTGTCTGATACTATATATATATATATATATATATGTGTTGAGATTCTCAATTATTAATTTAATTATTTTTAATTGTATATATCGTTTATTTGTGTAACTTAAGTAGTGAAATATATTTTAAATATGTCAACACCCTTGACTTGAAATAGCTTATCTTATGCCGCGTATTTCTACCCATCAGAGCTTGATGCATTTGATTACACTAATGGGGTAGGATAAAGTTAGAATCTAGGGGAAATACATCTGAATTTGCGTGGAGGAAAAGGAAACCTTCTATAAAAATATATAATAATTATGCCTGTATGGGATAAAAACCTAATCTTCTGGTCACTGACAAACCAGACTGAATTAATTTGAAATTTGGTCTGAATGCCCGCCAGTGTAGATTCGAATACAATAGTAAGTTGTACCCAAATTCTGTAATATAAATTTAGCCATTTGGGAATACTGTTAATATAAACCGGGTTTGGTTGAAATTGGTAAAAAAAAAAAATTGGACAAATGTTGACGTTTATTCCCCACTATATTAGGCATGGGTTTGAGGTAGATACAAATTAATTTAACAAATGTACTAATGGCAAGATGTCGAAATGATCCACCACCCGGCTTTCATGTTAAACATTAAGCCCCTAATGGGCTGTAAACCGCAATACAGTCTTGTACTGAATGTAGCATTAGCGAACCATCTCACGGCGCAAAGCAACATAATACAACGGTAGCTTTTTGGAGAAACACTCATTACACATTTAACACTCCGCACAGCAGCGCTAGGTTTGGTCTACTCAACGACTGAATACTGTGCATCAACATGGCTGAATAACAATTAGCAGCTACACAATGAACTAAATTCCACCATGAGTCTTAATAAAGTCACTCTTAATACCACTCCAACACAGTGGCAACCCTCTCAAACATTGCACCTCCGGATCTCAGTAGATCGAGGATTCTGATGAGAGACATTGAGGCAAATATTGCCTTTGCAACTCACGAAAATAAAACGGCAGCCCAACGTCACAGGCTAAAGTCTATGAAACCAGCAATAACTACTGCAACTCAATTGAAGACATCAAACTTTGATATGGACAAAGAATGGCAGACCGCAATGAATGAACATATGCCTACTAAAGGTCTACCCCCACAATACCCCACAGTTGCACTTCCAGAATTTCTTTTCCCAAAACCAACGTGGACTAACCTCAACAGAGCATGGAAGGTGTGTCGATTCACTCCAACGGTGGAAGATGAAAGATAGCCCTGACTGCTATTGTGGAGCAGAAAGGCAGACAATATTTCACATCGTCTACTGGCTGGAACACCTTGATGTCCAACTCTAATTATTACTTACAAATAATGTACACCTTGACTTTAAACCCTGATCATATTGTAATATGATTGTGTTACTTCTTTTTAGCACCGCTTCTCACTACCTGTTCAGGTTATATGCATATGTACTAATTAGGATAACGAGTTAGGACTCTGGAAGGTTCAATTCAGAGGAAGTGTACCAACATTTGTGTGGAGGGAGAGTGTAAATTTCAAATGAGAAAATCCACCCTCAGTACACTCAACCGGGATTCGAACCTGGATTTATCTATCATAGGCTGTCTAGTTTATTGCGAGAGTGACGCCTTAGACCATGCTGCCACCAAATCAGCTAGTTATTTTATTTACACATAATATAGTTTAAAAATTCAGAAGAGGTAAATTAGAGTAAAATATTTCAGACACATTTTTAAAGGTAATGCGTAAGTATTTGCTAACAGTTTAAAATGGTCTTAGCTCTTGGTTAGGGGTAAGCAATCTTTTAAATTGTTATAATTTACGTGCACTTTCTAAACATACAGATTATATCAGCACACGACCTACAAAACCCTTAACCTTATGCAATATATTTAACACTACACATCCAGCCTTAGCACCTAGTTACAAGTGACCCGCCTCGGTGGCGTAGTTAGCTAACGCGCTAGTTTCATGTTGAGCCAAATTGCCGAGGACGGACAGATCAAGGTTCAAATCTCGCTCGCGTGAACTGGGGTGGTTTATCCTAAATGTTTTTCCACTTTCCCTCCACGAAATTGCGGGTTCCCTTCCTCTAAATTCAACCATCCCAATTCTTAACCCATTAGCGTAATTAGTATTTAAGCGTATAATCCTAACGGTTATTAAGACGTGGTGCTAAGTATTATTATAGTTACTAGTGGACAAATGTATTTGCAAATATATATATGTATGCATGTGTATTTATGTATATGTGTGTCTGTGGTTTATATGATTTATTTGACCAGAATTATTATTATAATTATTATTAGTAACAGCAGGTGTAGAAGTAGTAGTTTAATTAGAGGTAGTGTTTATAATCAACCAATATTTAAATCCACAGGTTTTTGTTACCTATTATAAAGACTTAACTAAGTAAAGTAAACTCGGTTTAGTAAAAGTATCAATTCATAGGCTAGAAATTGAACAACATAACTAAATAAAGAAATACCTGGTGCTCGTAAGGGTAGGTCTCAATAATGAACTAATACAAAACCTAGGTATGTCCTTTAACTAAAGGCCAAACTCAAAATTGTTTAGGTATAATGGTTCAGCTGATAACGTCTATTATATATTGAGATCTGGCGGAATTGAAATTTGGAATTTGGAAATTGTAAATTGGCGTGGAGATAAATATGACACATTTTTTGGCCAATATAAATAAAATAATTCTTCAGTAAAAACATAAAGTTTAATCTTCTTCACATGGGTTCGATCAACATTTCATGAATATCCGTATTCTGGCTGCACATTACGGAGAAATTGCCACCCTTTATCGGGGTACCTGCTCCCTCACTTGCAAGTTGTTCTTTTGATTAACGTCAATTTTCTGTTGAGAATTCGTCCCTGCAAGTCGCAACTAATGCTATCTCTCGCTCTACAGTGTCGGAAAATATGATCTTATATTATCTAATTTGTAATCAGATTTTCAGTTTGTTTATCAGATGGCCAAACATAGGGTATTACTGTAGGGCAAAGAGGGTAAAAAAATGCTAAACTATTTTGGATTTAATTTAACTACAACACTTTAACAATCAATTATATATGCTGTGACACTCTTCTTTTCTTTTTTTTTACTAGCACCAACAGGCAAGCGTTCAAAGTATTTTGTATAGGCCTAGTGATGTTGATCTTTAAAAGAAATGTCAGCTTTTAAAATACGTTTAGATTATATTTTTATTTTGACAGTGTGTATTAGTCAGCCTACTTTCGTGTTTTGTATCACAATCCAAACCAATAAAAAGAATTAACATTTAAATATTATTTAAGATTTTGTTTCTATTCCCTGTGGTTTATTTTATATAATAAATATGACGAAGTTACTTTATAGATTACTCGTGTGAAGAACGAATACATCAGCTGGTTTAAAAATAAATTAATAACTTATTCTAAATATATAAAATACCCTTGATTTGATTACTACAAAGACTTTGAAACAAAATAAAACGTTGACGTGACATTTATTGGTAAAATGGTGAAAAAAAGAATCGAGTTACTTTTCCTTGATTTATGGTGGTTAAAAACCACATGCCATAAAGGGGTGAAAGAGATTTTGACCACACAATTTACCTTTGCGACCTCTTACTGCACCACTGTTTCCGTGTGCAGCATTAACGTCAAATAGGAGTCACTGTCACGCAAGCTTTGGCACCCTAACGGATAACATAGGAGACAGTGATTAACCCCTTTTCCGGATGGAGTACGTCCAAAGACAGTGAATAGGAAGCGTGGAAAAATTAATTTAACAGCTTTTTTCTTTCAATGGTATGTTTTAATTTAAAAAGTAATTTGTCATTGCTCACCCTACAGAATTTAACATAGACGCCCTAACGGTATTTAACTAACGAATAACGAATACGGTGAATATATTTCTTAAATAATTTAGTAAAAAACCAAACAATATTTTAAATCGGGGTACCTAATGTCCATTTATATACATATATAGGCTATATATATATATATATATTATATATATATATATATATATATATATATATATAGCCTATATATAATTTTACAAGCCCATGGGTTCCAGTGATTGAAATTATCATAAAACGGATGAACCAATTTTGACAAACGACGACTCATTTTAAAAGTTATGGATCCAGAATGTCGGCAAAAATAGTACACACACACATTTATATCTAGGCTATATATAATTTTACAAGTCTATGGGTCCCGGTGATTGAAATTATTAGAAAACAGATTAATCGATTTTGACAAACGACCACTCATTTTAAAAGTTATGGATTCAGAATGTTGGCAAAAATAATAACTTCCAATAAAAACTCGAATTTCCTAGCTAATTTCTGTAAACACCGAAAGCCAAAAAACCACGTAAATTCGATAATATTTGACGCGTAAACATGTAACTAGAAAGTCGGGTGAGGCGTCATTCTAGAAAACCTTTCACAACCAAAATTTGTTAAAACATGTTTGCGCAATAATCTACAGCCTTCACTGGAACGCTCCCCTAGTATACTATAAACACACAGCTTACAACCTAATTTAATACCCATATATAAATATTAAAACAAATCGAAACAGAGGCTTCTATACTTGACACGTTTATTAATTTTTTTCATATAAAAGAGCTAAATCAAATTCCTGGTTGGGAATACGATTAATTGAGGAACAACACTATTCTCATATATTTTCATAATGTCATATATTGTAACCCGATGTTCGTGGGATAACGCCGGGTTTGACAAATTTTTCTTGAGTGATAAAAATCCCTAGTACAACTTTATTTGGAGAGGAAGTAAAGCCGTCGGTCCCATGTCGATTGTGACGTGTAAAAGAACCCTGGAAGGTATGGGAAAATAACTTTCCCGGCAAAATGGGTAGACCCTTTCTTTCTCACTTATAGAAATTCTAGTTTGCTTATAGAATCAGTCTATTCAGAAATTGCACGTTAAATACCTCAAATAAATTTAATGAAAAAAAATTGATAGTGTATTGAGAGTTGCCTAGAAAAGAATCAGCTTTAAAGCAAGACAATGTCCCCGATATTACGGTGCATAAAACATTTGAATGGCGATCAATTTGATTACAACAAATCGGTTCAATGTGACATAAAACCGTAACTATTGTACGAGTACTTATTAAATAGCTTCCCTCGTGCTATGAATTTCTTGTAAATCAACGCCCGTTCCCTTGGCCAAGTTGCTAGAATGGTCGACAACAAGAGACCACTGAAGTGGCTGCTAACTTTGTCAGACCCACTTAAGTGGTCGAATGGTCCAAGGCGTCACTCTCATCATAGACTGGACTGCCAATAATGGGGAGAACGGGTTTCGAATCACAGTCGGGTGTATTGAGGGTGGTTTTCCTAAGTGGTTTTCTACTATCCCTCCAAGAAAATTCGAGTACACTTCTCTTAAATTCAACCTTCCTCATCCCTAGTACACTACCTTAATTAGTACATATTCATGTACTCCGAAAGAGTAGTAAGATGTGGTGCAAAAAAAAAGCTTAGGAAAAATTGTCCTATGACAGATGCAGGTGCTAAAAATAGTTTATTAATTATTTATGTATGGTTGGGTTCGCTTATCAAGATTGTAAGATGTCTTGCCCAAGGGTTAATCTAGCCATTTGTTTGTAAAGTATTCATTAAGTTAGTAGTATTAATACTGTTATTCCCCCCCCCCCCCCCCCCCACATCCTCCAGTGAACAATGAGAGCACTAGTTGCGGTATTTAGCGAGTGCCACGCCCCCTTTACCTGGGAACCCTTCTACTGGAACCCCAGTGAACTTGTGACCTTTGCCGGTATCAAAAAGCAGGATCTGCAGTGTCATTCCACGAAAACCACTTCAGGCGTGATCCTTCCAGCCCGACTACAGTAGTCAAATCCTGGTGACATTCGAGAGAGTTTTACACGCTACTCTGAAATAACAACCATGCATAACTGTAAGAGAAGATGGGCAGTTATCATTTGCGACTACGACCTTGGGTTCCCGAGACTTGGTAGAGAATGACTGTATAAAATGTATATTTCATTACTGTTTAGAACCACGTCTTACTACCCGTTCGGGTTATAATCCTATATACTAATTACACAAATGGTTCTAGGGATTAGGACGGCTATATTCAGAGGAAGTGTACCCTCATTTGCGTGGAGGGAGATTGGAAAACCATTTAGAAAAACCCACCCTCAGTACACCCGACTGAGATTCGAACCTCGATATCCCCATTCTCGGCAGTCTAGTCTATTCAGAGAGTAGCACGTTAGACCACGCGGCCACCGAAGTGCGTTTATCATTACTAATATGAATATGTTTTACATCCTCCTTCCGGGTGAATCCTGGTGGTGTTTCTTAGGATTAGTTTAAATCACCGATGGTCAGTTCTAGCATAAAATAATCCTACTGTGTGAATCGTTTCTGTGGATAAATTATTATAGGGGTTGACCGCAAGTCTAATGGACCCTAGTTCGTTTCTAAGCGTTGCTGAGAAAGCTAATTATTAGAGGTCATCCGTAAACCAGGTAACGTTGTTGAGAGAGGTACGCAATACACACCTGCGGGTTCTTTTTAGTTTTTTTTTAGCACCAGTTCTTACTACCCATTCGAATTATATGATTATGTATTAATTACGCTGATGGACTAGGAATGAGGTAGGGTGAATTTAGCGGAAGTGTACCGGCCTTTACGTGGAGAGAGTGGAAAACCGTTTAAGTAAAAACCACCCTCAGTACACCCGACCGGGATTCAAGCAACGATCTACCCCGTCATCGGCAGTCTTGTCTATTTAGAGAGTAGCGCTTTAGACCATGCGGCCCCCAAAACGGGTCACTGCGTTTTGTTAGTAATTAAATAGTTCTTAATAATATTGATTCTGCTAAACTAATTAGCGCGTATCTTAACGAGATGTCATTGACTTTTATAAGCCTTTCTTTCCCTCTTGCGGCTTAGTTTATTTATCTCAAAAAGTTATATAAAACTTAGAACGAGCGTTTTTATACCTCCACTTTGAGATTTTATTAAAATTTGGAAATATGGTTTACAAGATACAGTAGACTCGCGATTAACCAATCTCGGATACAAAAATACTCGGATGATACGGAGCGCGTAAGATTATAGTGTATAGCGCAGTGTTCTGACTGTTTGTAATTGGTTCTCACGTCACTTTCATGCATTTAACTACAGTATTGCATAAAAGTACTGTAAACAATACTTTATACTATTTATAGTAGGCCTAATACAGTATATTTATATGTAAGTTGAAATAAAAATAAACTTTTATGTAAAATATTTAACTATTGTATAAGTATTGTGTTGAAAATTGGACACTTTGGCAGAATGAGTGCCTCGGTTAACACGGAGCCTCGGATAAGCGGGCCTTGGATAATCGCGATTATACTGTAGCAGGTATTTTTTTCAATTTATTTTTTTATTATGAAGAGGTAAAAGGGGTACGTTAGCTAGTCATGGTCCCCAAAGGAGTTCAGCTGACTGGAGAGAGTTTGAGGAACTCTGTTCTAGAGTTGAGCTAATACAAGCCGGCCTTTTAGGGGGGCGGGAAGGGAACAAGTGCGTTGACAAAATGTCCCACTACACCTACACTTATATATTGTTACTGTCTGCTAAAACAATAGTATTGCTCTGCTTGTTACTGTTTACACTTTTCAAATATGTTTTATTGGTAGAATAGATACTGATTGAGAGGGTAGAATTTAAAAAGTATAATATCACACGTGAAGTATATGGCTGTCCTTATAAAAACACCCTAATTGCAGTCCAAGAAAGAGGAAAGCATATTTAAGAATGGGCATGCATTTTATAATCACATAATCAGCACACACATATCGTTTAACTAAATCAACCTAGGACAGCATGCCTAATACACACACTAGCCCTGGCACTATATTTTTTAATGAAATGCAATATAAGCCCAAGCAAAAAAAAAATCAACCCCCCAAAGAATCAAACTAGGGTCTTTAAACTTGTAGTAAGTCCCCTTGCAGTAACGCGCCGCTAAGAGAAATATCAAATTTACATCCATCACATTTATTTATCAATTTAATGTTTCTTCTGCTTCGATTTAGTTGTTTTTTCGATTAACATTACGAAGTAAAGTACCTATTACACTGTATATCAATAATATATTATACTAACTATATTTTGGACTGACTGCCCAGGCCCTAACTAGGAGGTTAAGGTTTGAAATCCATCTGGGTGCACTTGTGTTTTTTGGCATTAATGGTGTACGATTCCTTCTCTAAACGAATGTCGGTGCATTTTTTTTAATTAACTTTCCTCTTCTGTGTATTTAAACTATTGTAAATTGGTAGTAAGAGGCCTAGCACTAAAAAAAAGGGTTTGTGATTAGTGTGTTTTTATAGGATTTTACCAAACTTATAATAAATTTCATACAATGATAAATTTGCGAAAATAAACTATTACGTTTGTTTATTGGGTGTATTTAGATATAATACCTTGCATTCATGGTGTAGTTACTAGTTTGTTAGAGTGTTGTAGCTTATTTTTATAACTTGCGTGACACTGCGATGGTTTAACTTCATTTATAATGTGAGTATAATTAAATATAATAAAATGGTGTTGATACATTTACCACTTACTTTATATGGTCACCGTACTAAGAGATCCTAAAATCCAATTAATAATTTAGAGTTAAGCTAGGAACAACAAAAGTATAATAATAGAAATTCCAAAGGAGACGAAAATGTAAAAAATAATTACATATTTATATATATGTATATTCGTAGTGATAATCACACACCTGCATCAGTGGGCACGCGGATTAAACATCTGCCTCGTCTTGTCTGGTTTGCCGGTGACGGAAAGGGTGAGTTTTGAATCACGCTCAGGGGTGTAGAAAAGGTGTTTATTTTTCTAAAAGTTTTCCAGTCTACCTCGAACGCAAGTGGGACACATTTCTGATAAATTGTGCCTTCATCAACCATACCCCCTAAACTGTTGGCTCGGACGACCTCTAAAATGCCGCGCAAAAGTAAAATCTCATCAGTAAACTAATTTCAAATTATTTTTTTTGTTGTAAAAACAAAAACAAATTCTTATTATCACATAAACCACTCCCCATATATTAATTGTGAACAAAATCGTTAGAGACAATTTTCGAAATATTTCACGTTTCCAAAATGAAGTCATCAGTAAATTACTCTTAATTTAGGGCTAGAACCAAAAGTCCGGTTTGACATCGAAATATTATCATATTATAAATATATAGTTTGAAAATCAAAATCATTTTGGGTGTATTGCCGGGTGCAGAAGACAGACAGACCCAACTGTAACACCGACTTTTTCGAGGCAGAAAAATGTTCACGGTCACAGCACTTTATTTTTATGAGAAAGTAAAAATGAAGGGTTCACGGATTCTTTCAAGTTACCCCCAATTTCACCCCCTCAGCGTTGAATAATCCAGGATAAAAGATCCTACATTTTACCGTTACGTGATAGACCTCATCAAAGTAGGCTCGGTCCGGTGACTCAAAGGAATGGCGGCCGACTTTGAAACGGGCAGGGAGCTTGATTCAATACCGGGTATTAAAGTCCTTGATCCAGGGTTGGGTTGTTACGCCAATGTTTTCTTTTTGTAGACGCCAACTCCTTTTCAACGCCGGCTGTCAGTTTTTAATGTCTTTAAGTAAGTATTTTTAGTAAGACCTAGGGCCATATGCAGGAATCTATGAGCTAATTGACTAGGTGGTCCTGCTATATGTAGTGACACTAGCCGCGTGGGCGGTATGCAGAACTTGCAAGTGATGCTAATTGCATAGCGGGGTTCGCTTGCGTCACAAGGTTAAGGTGGATGATAGTTTGCTCGGTACCACACTATCGGACCACTAAGCATTCACTATACGTTCCTTAATACCGCCCCTGGACGCTGATAGGAGAATAACATTAGAATGGACCTGAAATAGATCGGATGAAATTAGGGGGACTGGATAGAACTATCTCAAGATAGGGATAAAGTGTAATAAGACGAACGGGATAGAATTAGCTCGAGATAAGGATAGTATGTAATAAAGTGGACTGGTTGGAACAAGAGCAAAATAGGCTGCAATAAGTCGGACGGGATTATTATTAGATAAAGATAAAGATAGAGTGTAATAAGGTAAAATGGTTAGAACTAGCTCAAGATAGGGATAGGGTGTAATTAGGTAGGATGGTTAGAACTTGCTTAAGATAGGGATAGGGTTGATTAGGTGGTCTGGATATAACTAGCTGAATATATGAATAGGGTGTAATGAGTTATACTGAATAGAATTAGCTCACATTAGGGATAGGTGGCGTACCTGTTTAAGTGCAACAATTAACTTTCAAGTTTCTAATGCCATACAGTAAGTAATACTTTAGCAAATAGAAGTGTAGGATTTAGAAAAATTGTATTCCAATTTATGTGGTGGGAGATTAAGACACCCTTCAGAAAAACCACCCTCGGTTTACTCGGCCGGGATTAGATCCCCAACCTCCCCTTCACCGGGAAACCAGACTAAATGAACCTGACATCTATGTCCCTTGCCCAGCTGTGTGGGTAACATCATATGATTATATAGTAGTAGAACATAAACTACCTAGTTTAACGCAACAAAGTTATGTTTGTTTTCATAATCAAAGTTGGTTGTGTTTCAAAAATGTCGAACAATATCCATGAAGAGCTATCCACGTAATTTAGACATGAAGGTCAGATGATGAACGATTCAATTATGAATTTCCAAATAATAAATTCGCGACATTGATACCCAGATAACATAGGATTGGGTATGAAGTTTTAAATGTTCTGGTTCCTATTAATTACTATTAGTAAAATACCTAATGGATTAGCTGACGATATACACGTAATCTGCCTAACCTAAAAAAACCAGATCATGAGGGAATGTCAATGAATTACATTTGCATTCGCCTGGAAAGAAAACAAAATATTATCATGACGGCAGGAAGAAAATTTATCTAAGCACCATTTTGGAACAGCTCCTGTTTTACCGGGTGAGATTCAGACGTGTTAATCTCTCATTTAACAACCATTGGCCACGCTTCGGTGGTCGTGTGGTCTAATCCACTACTCTCGTGTTAGACTAGACTGTTGAAGATGGGAAGATCGGGGATAAATCCCAGTTGGGTGCACTAAATGTGTTTTCCAACTCTCTCTCCCACGTAAATGCGGGATGCAATTCCTCTAAATTAAACCTTCCTAATTCCTAACACATTAGATTGATTAGTACATAGGCGTCTAGCCCGAACGGGTAGTAAGACATGGTGCTAAATAAAAAAATAAAGAACAACCATTGGTAAATAAATACAAACAATATTATAAATAAGTATACATTAAACAAGGCTTCCTTCCATGACAAGGAGGGGATCACTACAAATCGAGAACGGACATTCGCCGTTGTAACCCCCTCTCGCTTCCCCCTCTCACACTTGCTGAAAGTGTTGACAACGTAAACGCGAAGTGACAGGCCACTGCAAAAGTATGTGGGGGAAAAAAAAATCACTGGCCCAGGCCAGCCATCAGCCGGGAATGCTATAGGTACAGTATATCTCCCCCGTCGCAGGCCCCACTTGAACCCGTCCTGGGTCCGCCACGAGGATCGATACGATGGAAGTCTGGCTGGCTCTTTCTCCTCGCACTAGAGAGACGGAGCGCACGCACTACCCTACATTTCACTCGCGCCTTCCCCGCTTGCTTGCCTCGAACCCCGTGACCGAGAGAGAGAGAGAGATATAGTGTGGTCAAAGGAGGGGTAAAAAAAAACCATAACAAGCACTTAACACGCCTCGGACCAACTGATTACAGGAAATTCCAAACCATTCGTTATAACTTCCTGACAAATCTCGACTTGAATTTCAAGGCCGGGATTCGAACACAAACCCGTTGTAAACGTAAAAATAAAAATGATTGGCAGATTTGATAGGCGTTTATTTTTTAAGGATCAAAAAACCTGTCATCTCAGAACAAAACACTTGTCGTTTGCCCTTAGATCATTTAGTCACTAGCCCGCTTCGGCAACCGCATGTTCTAAGGCATCAGTCACTCTCACAATAGACTAGACTGTCGATGACGGGGAGATCGCGTTTCAAACCAGGTCGGGTAGTAAGATGCGGTGTTAAAAAAAGACCTAGTCAGTAGTCGCTTGATTTGGTGTAGCTTCAACAAACACTTGTCACTTCCATTTAAAATACACTTGGATTTCACTTTTCACGAAATAGCTCCGAGAAACAAAATTTACAACTACAAGTCTTTTGTCGGGGCTAAACCAGAGACTCTTCACCTGATAAATACTTTTTTACTTCATGAAATAGTCCCATGGACGAGACTAAATTTTTATCCCACCAGGATTGGAGCCAAGCGAGGGTTGGTCATCGTCTTGACCACGGTTGAGGCCATTGGTGCTCTTGGGCACACGTAAGAACTCTCCAAGGTGGTTATAGAGGTCCTCTACAGAACGAACCCTGGTAACCTTTCCACCAATGACGACAATTCCTAGAAATTCCCTTCACAACAAGAACTTATCCCACGGAGGCCCCAGACTTTGAACCTTTCGTGTGGGTGCGAGTGAATGTATATAAAATGTATATATATATATAGTGAATATATAATATATAATGATAATATAATTAATATAATATATAATGAAAGTGATGCAATACAGTAGGCCTACATGAAAGTAACGAACTAGTCTACGCACAGCTACAACTCAAAAATTATGACAAAAAGTCAGAATGAGGAAGAAATACTCGTTGATAGTCATGATGATGTGCATTGCTGTCATATTCTACATTTGAACTTAATAGAAACTAGTTTGGTTAAAATATTTTTATTTAATATATATATAATTTTAAAATTGCATTAGTTTATTTGAAAAACCGGGGTTGAAATCAGTCCGAGGCGTAAGACCTTATTTTGGGGAAGAAAATTATAAATTAAATTATCATCTTTCTCTAAACAGATAATTATACTGGAGAAGTTTGAATTAACTCGTAGGGAAACAGGAACTGGGTCACAGACCAGTGGCCTGGGCCTAATTAAGGCATAAACCTTACCAGACGCTTAGTGAAAAATCCATCCATACCTTGAAAACCCTTTTATAGTAGCCTATATAAAATATTGTAGCTTAGCTAATAGTGACGAATTTTCATTATAATTAAAATACAGTTGCCTAAATTGACACCATTTGTCAAAAAATGAGAACCATAGAGTGTCCCATATCGTTATAAATACATAGGAGTAGCTATATTATAAGATTATAGTAGGAAGGATTGTATCTGAGAGCTACAAAAGTTAATAAAATTACATTAATTGTATTCATACATAAAAATATGTTATCTACAGTTGTCATTTTTGATAGATGGTATAGATACCAATAAAATAACACTTAAAAATTTAGTAGAATGTTATCAATGTTGTCCGTAAAACTATTTGGTTGTATTTCCTAAAATGGTAGCTCTACTATAGTATTACTATAGTAGTTTTTTGAGCTATCATAAAATATTTTCCAGCCGGCAAAAAACTTTGTATCGACTGTAGTAAGTATGTGGTAGAAACCTAATATATTGTTTTTATAACATGGTGAAGTATTATTTTTACTTTCACACTATCTTACAGGTAGATAAAGTAATGTGATCGTAAAAAAATCGAACTCAAGATTTTGATGAATTTCGACGTTTCATGACCCCCCCGAATCAGAAAAAGTTGTTTTTGAATTTCCTTTTGTCTGTCTGTACCTCGGAGTAGAACCTAAACTATTTTACCGGTCGGGCTAAAACTTGGTATCTAGGGTTTTCATAGGGTTGCCCTGAGGGGTTTTTGGAATAAGATATCCAACCTAAAATTAAGGGTAGTTTACTAAAGAGTGAAAAGAGAAAAATCAATTTTATCAAAATTGGCTTTAACGATTTTGATTAAATTTCATTTCTAAACATTTATCAATATTCCAAACAAAATGGCTACCGTCAATTTTTCTTCATAATGACTTTAAGAGTTCCGATATGATACATAAATACTTCTATTTTTTAATCATTTCTTCGTAACTCTTTGAGCTTTGAAAGTACCTATCATGGCAAACATGTAGGTCTATTTATAATAAAAATATTTTATTTGAAACATATTTTTATAAAACCAATAAATTTTAAGCTGTACGCAAACATATATATTTTTTTAACTTTTCGAACACTAAAGGTAAAGTATTGTGACCCTAAAAAAAATCTAACCCGAAATGTTGATGGATGTCGACGTTTCATGACCCTCCGAACCCTAAAAAGTGGTCTTTACATTGCCGTCTGTTTGTGTGTCTGTCTAACCCTAAAATTAAGAGTAGTTTACTAAAGGGCAAAAAGAAAAGAAAAAGTTTTTCTCAAAATCGGCTCTAACGATTTTGATTAAAATTCAAATCTAGGCGTTGATTAAGATCATAAACAATTGATATTTTCATTTTCCCATGAAAATGACTTTTAGGGTACTTTACAGAAGCGGAAATTTCCATATCTTCGCAATTATTTGAGATACTAAATAACTTATCATTGTACTATTAAAAGTTAAAAACTTTATTTGAAATATATTTTTATAAAACCAATAGTTTCTGAGATATTGGCAAATATATTAATACAATTTTATGAGCTTTAGTTGTACAAATATATTACTTATGTTTTAACGCAATAATTCTCTAATGCCATAGAGTAATAATTAAATATTAGTAAGTCTCTCAAAAAGTGTATGTTCATTTTCCTTTAACCTCTTAGGGGAAATGAATGTTTGTACAGCCATGATTTATCTCTATCATTTTAGATTCAACCATCAATATTTATATTTTATATGGGTCAAAATATATAAATGAGGAATTGAATAGCAATGCGATGACCTGAAGAAGTGCAACACCTAATAAAATGTCGAACATTTGAACCGGAAGTAGAAATTTTAATACGAAGTGTTTACCCTTGTGGACCCAATATTGATCCTTTTTATTAGTCTAAATATACAAATGAGGACATTAATTCTTTAAAAATAAAATTATAAAATTCAAAACCGGGAGAAAACAAATGTGTTACGTAAGTATAGCGCAATTTATGCTAGGGTTTGCTGGTGAATATTTTTTGATTCACATATATTACGAGTTTTGAGTAAATATCTCCATTTTTAAACAATAGAGTGAGAAAGTCCGTGTGGAATTCCGTACCATTTATTTTTGTAAATCCCTCATCGGTAGGCAAACAGACTAAATGTTGCATTCATCTAGTTTGGATTGTGCCAGTGACGGATAGGTCAGGGTTTGAATCCCTGCCAGACGTACTACTGACTATGCAAGGTGGTTTTATACATATCTAACAAAATTACCCGGCTTTGTTTTAAAAAGACAGAAAAAAAAATCTTCATTTTATTTCATCCAACCCAGTTTTTAATAAATTTTAAAAAAATGTAATAAAAAATTTAAAATCTCAGTTTCGAGGTGGACATATTTGTGCACAGGAGGTTCTAATTTTAAAATGTCAGCACGCTGCGTGCGGTGTGTATAGAGAAATGCTCACGACAGACAGACAATTACACTCTTAATTTTATTAATATAGTTAAATGCGAGTAAATTCCTCTTTAGTTATATAATTCTCATTCTTGATCTATTAGTGTGAAAAAATGCCAATAAAACCTCGACGGTGGACCACGTGGACTAAATTTCTGGCTCTTATAGTCTGTTGTACCGGCGATGGAGATGTCAGGGCTTAAATCCCAGCTGGGTGTCCTTTCATAAATTGTTTTCCGCTCTTCCTCCACGCAAATGTAAGTAAACTTCCTCTAAATTATTTATTCCTCATCCCTACACAATAGCATGATTCAAATTTTATGTGCCTGACGGGTAGTAAATCGCTGTGGAAGAAAGGAGAAGGCTTATGTTGTGTAGGCACATATCTATGAATGTAAAACCTAAAATTGATATAATTTTTCGATTATGTTTATTTATTTAATTAATTAATTAATTATGAAAGACCCGGTTCGGTGGCCGCATGGTATAATGCACTATTATTGCAGTAGACTAGACTGCCGAAGAGGGGGAGATCGGGTGCACTGAGTTTTTTTAATGGTTGTTAATTCTCCCTTCACGCAAATGTGGGTGCACTTCATTTAAATTAAATCTTCCTCATCCCTAACACATCAGTGTAATTAGTACGTAGGCGTACAACCCAAACGGGTAAAAAGACACGGTGCTAAAAAAAACTATGAAGTTATCCTAAATCTCTAAAGGATCTATGTTTCCACTAGTCCTTTCTTGATCCTTATTTCTGGGACTTCCTCCGACTCTTCATCAGTCCTAATTTGTCGAAACGGTGAGTTACAGCCTTACCTCTAAGGTGGAGACCAGGTTGAAACAATTTCATGGTAGAACAAGCAACACATACTCCAGTACGCTCGAGTAAATGATTTGGACGGGGTCCAAGTTCGATTCCAAACTCCTGTTTGTTTGCGAGCTATAAAACTGATTGGATCAGTACTCGGTTGAATGCAAGCGCATGGCTTGAATCAGGTGTAATTGGACACGTGAAGTTCAGAGGAGCGAGAACAATTGAACGTTAATGATTTGGTTGCTTAAAAAAAGGTGGAAAAAAGCAAATCACGTGACAAATTTAACACCCTGAGGCACTGAGTTGATTTTTTTTTTTTATGTTTTCGGAATTATACAAGCGTTTTACTCATTTGTTTTATTTGTATGATATGATTTGTTAATTGGCTAAGGTTGAAAAAAGTAAACGGTAACTATATACCTACCACAGATTAGGTAATGCTGACAAACTATGATTGTAAATTATGATGGTATGTTTATATTTTAAGCAAAATATAAAATTGAGTGTTACGTCATCTGTTTAATGCTTGAGCCTGTGATTAAGATAGTATGTTGGAGAGTTCGAAACAGATTACAGCAAGGATGCTGAGATAGTGGTAAAAAGGTTTTTTTCCACCAGAAAAGAAATTGATAGGACACAATCGTACACATTCTTTCAAAAATAAGTTATTTGTGAACAATCCTAACTTATTTTTAAAAAATAACTCATATTTATCATGAAGAACTGTTCCCAGATAACCCGCCTCGGTGGCGTAGTTAGCTAATACGCTAATTGTGTTAAGCTAGACTGCCGAGGACGGGGAGATCGAGGTTCGAATCTCGGTCTGGTGAACTAGAGGTGGTTTTTACTAAGTGGTTTTCCACTCTCCCTCCACGCAAATGTGGGTTCACTTCCTCTATATTCAACCTTCTCCATTCCCAATCGATTAACGTAAATAGTACTTAAGCGTATAACCCGCACGAGAAGTTAGACGCGGTGCTAAATTATTATTATTATGTTCCCAGATACCGCTTTTAAACTCACTCTTAAAGGTCATTTTGGAAATATTTAAAATTTTCCAAAACTTTTCATGAATAAACCACCCTTAAATTAATGGATTCTGGAAAAAACAGCAAACAATATTTACTATTGCATAAAATATCTCCAAATACTAATTTTAAACTAAATCGTTACAACTATTTAAAAAAATATCTCAATGTTTCAAAAATCAGTTATTAGTCAACTATTATTAAATGATTATTTAAGAAATATAATATATATATTTTTAAGCAAAAACTTAACAGATACCTATTTTGAACAAAATCGATAAAGCCATTTCTTAAAATATTGATTAAAAAAAGTTAGTCAGCATTAAGCTACCTTAAATGTATGTTCTCCCAAAAAACAAGTAGACCGTTTTGTTTGGCATGTAAAACACTCCCTAGACATACATTTTGAACAAAATCGTTAGAGAAATTTTCTCAATATTTAGAGTTTTCAAAAATCACTACCCCTTAACGAATTTTTTCCCAAAATACAAGTAACAGTGTTATTTGTAAGGTAAAACACTACTTAGATATCAATTTTAAATAAAATAATTTGAACCATTTTCGAAAAATTAGTAATTCAAAAAATCCCTCATTGGTATACTACCCTTAATATTAGCCTCAATATTAAGAGAGACAGAATTGTAAAATCCACTTTTTTGTTTGTTTCAGGTACAAATAAAATTCAAAGATTCATCATAATCTTGAGGTGGACATTTTCACGATTACAATAGTTTCATACTTTTTCTTGAAATGATAACGTAAAAAGATACCAATACAAGTTCTGATGACAGCGCAATTCCAATTTGACAGAAAATAATAATTATCATCCCACCTTTATAACTAACTTAAACTATAGAAAACAAAATACATATACGAAATTAACTTGAGATTCAAGTTCATTTGAGCGTGCTTCATCAAAATCCTATATTCGCATGGATGGCCATGCGGTTTAAGGACTGACGCCAGATCGTAAAAGACTGGAACCATTGTCATGCGCTCCATGGTGTCAGGCTCGCAATAGTATGGATTGCCGATGTCAAAGAGGTCAAGGTTCTAATTTCATCTGGGTTCACTGGGAATATTAAATTCAATAATTGTTTAAGGAAGGTAATTTATAATTCATGTCTCAAGGTATTTCTAATGATCCACCCACGTCTTTAAGTTTTGCGGGGACAAGTTACACCCATGTTGGTGGTCACGTGATCCTACCCATTAGGTTAATTCTTGAATAGTCTTGCTGTTGAAATTATTAATTTAAAAAACAAAATATAATAATTGATTGTCGGTGACGGTATAGTTTAGATTCGAATTTCACTCCGATGCATTGGGTCCATGTAATCTTTAACTGTGATTTTTTTCTTCCTTTTTCATCTTATACCACTAGCTACCCTCATCCAAAATATGTATCTACCCTTGAGATGAATAGTATTAACTAAAATATTTGTTTAAAATAAAACTAGAGAAATATACTAAATGTTCCTAACGTTTTCGAATGCACAGCAGTAATTCACGCAGCACTTGTCAAAACGTTCGCAATTCAAAATTTAACCAAGCAGAATTGGAGAATTGGGTATTTTAAGATTCCTTAGTCTAGAATCCGAATCTTTTCTTTACATATGAATCCTAAATATATAATTCGAATCCGATTCTTGGAAAAAATTATGGTAGTAAGAGTAATAAAAAGTAGTTAAATATAAACTCTTTTTACTATAATGCATTCATTATAACATTCATACACTCGGTTAAGTGTTAAAATAATAGTCTGTGGTCTGGTTGTTAAGTTTGTCCTGTAATTATTTTGAACCATCAGTAAGCAAAGTAGTAAGAGATTCAAATTGAAAAATAGTATTTTTTATTATGTTTGGATCTTTAATCCAGTATTTTCTCAAATCCTCAAGTTTCAAATATCCTTAAGGATTCGAAAGTTCGATAACTTGAGGATTTGAGAATAACATCCTTAGGTATAAAAGAAGGACTCCTGTATTTAGGACTTATAAGACTCTACTAGTAGTGTCATAGTGTGGGACATTTCTTCTCGGCAGAACGTCCATAACAGGGTGGCCATTTATCAAGAAAGCCAGGAAAACTGGGAATAATGCTTGAATTTTTTGAATCATGAAAAAACCCTGGAGACGCTTGAATTTTGACGTATATTGAGAATTTAAAGGTGTATACTATTCTAAATAGCTTCTAGGGCCATACAAATTTCAAAAAAATTCTGGTGATGAATCACTCCAAAAAGCTTGTAGATACATGATTTTTTTTTAATATCCAGACAAGAACCACTTTAAATAGTTTCTAGGGGTATCAAAATTTTGAAAATTTTCTGAGGGAAGACTACTCAAAATATCTTGGAATTATTAACAATACTTGCTCCAGTACTAAAATGTGGTGGTGTGTTCAACACACCTTAAAAAAGTAATTTAGAATAATTCGTTTTAAGTCTCATATCCAGAGGAAAAGCCTTTTACAAAAATGGGAAAATTTTTCTTTTGGCCAGGAAAATCATAAATTATGTTGCAATTAATTGTATTCTAAAGTTTGAGTGGCCACCCTGATATTTTAAAAATTTATCTCCCATTTCTGATTCAATAAACTAAATAACTTATTAAGTACTTATTCCTAAATTTGGGTGAGAAGACTAGATATTGTGTATTTTGCAGGCCTACGTTTTAATCCCTGTGGATGGGCAAATAGGATGATTTTGAAAGTAACTAGCCAGAGTTCGCTTTTGAAAGAGTATGTAAACTACAAAGTGGAATAAACCACCCCCAACAGGAAGGGGATTAAATGTCGGATTAAAGTCAAACTCAGTAGCTCATTTATTAACATGTTGGATGGGGTGCGAGTAAATGTTACGTTTATTACATGTGTTGACCACTTTGTAGACGTTTTCGAATATTAACACTTTCATACCCATAGGCCACAATAAATAAGTTATCTTGATTAACATATATATATTATTAAGAAAATTTCAGTTTTATTTGCATATGTGGTCGAATTATATAATGCACCACTTTCGTATTGGAGTGGATATTGACATTGTTGGGGAGATCAAGGTTCAAACCCCGGCTGGGTGTACAAAGAATGTTTTTTATTTCATAAGATGATTTCCCAATCTGCTTCCATGAAAATTTGGGAACATTCTCTATAAAATTTTACCTTCGTTATACCTAGCCTGTTATCGTAATTAATATATGCGTATATTTTAAACGGATACTTAGAAGCTGAGGATTAATCTTCTTTAAATTTCGCTTACTTACTTACTTTATGTTATCAGGAACTCAAAAGTTCACTGTCACATTTAAAAAAAAAGTACGCCACCTATCCCTATCATGAGCTAATTCTATCCAGTCTATCTTCATTACACCCTATCTCTCTCAGGTCTATCCAAATGTTATCCTCCCGTCTAGGTCTTCCCAGTGGTCTCTTCCCAACGGGTTTGCCATTCCTTACTTTAAACGCGGTTCTAAATACTCCCATTTGCGCTGCATGACCTGCCCACAGTAACTGTGAGATTTTATTACTCTAACAATGTCTGGTAACAGATAACACAGGGTATGCAGCTCATCATTTTATAGCCGCCTCCACTCCCCACTATATTCATCCCATTTTGAACCCACTATCTTCCTAAGCACCCTGTTTTCGAACACTCTAAATTTTATTTGTCATTTAAGATAAGAGGCCACGTTTCACACCCATAGAGAACAACCGGTAAAATTACGGCTTTATATATTCTGAGTTTTACACTTCTTGACAGCAGGCGAGACGCCAACAAATTACTGACGAGTAATAACAATCATTTCCCGACTGTATTATTTTATTAATTTCCAATCTAATATTGTTATCGCTAGTTAAAATTGTTCCTGAATATTTGAATTAATTAACCCTATCAAATGATGTTTTGTTTGATGTAATATCTAAATTATCGTCCTCAATCTGTGTTCTTTGTGTTATTATATGTTTTAATTCCACTATTGTTTTAGTTAAAATTTCACAATTAATCTTTAACGAACACTGTTTTCTGATCCATTAAAAGAGTTAATTTTTTATACTCTATATTTTCTCTTTTGATGTATATTTAGTGAATGTAATAACAATCGATACATTATGGTCGAATTTCTGTGTCTTGACTTGTAAAAGGGTGTTACTACTCATGGCTGTACCTTAGCCAGGTAACGATCCTTGCCCAGCCGGTTGGCCGGAACGCAACACACACATTCCTTGTGAAAGACTATGTTTAATAATTGAACACGGGACCTCCTGCTCTGGCTGAATGAACACAGAGCTAAGCGGTGATGCCCTGTAGTGACGTGACTTGACTTCGGTCCAACCACGGCCTTGTATAGTCACGGGTAGGACTATACCAGGTGTTTCGAGTTTTGAAATGAAATACTAAGCTTGGATCAGAAGCTTCAACGGCTCTCGTCTTAGTGGTTCTAATTCGACAACTAAGAAAGATATAATATCTCCGTTCACGTATTCGTACGTCAAGTAATGTGATCTGCAGCTCTAACCTTTTTATAGATATTATCAATACTGTTCAATACAATACTGTTATCAAACTGTTCGAAACCTTAACTCAGTTGGTAGCGTGTACGTCTACTGAGTTGGAGTCTCGGGTTCGACTCCTGGCATGGCCAAAAATTTATCATTGATGAAAATATCGGTTTACCCTTTCAAATTGTTTTAATGTCCGAGGGCTGGATGTTGTACCTGTCCTAATTTTAAGTTAGATTATAAGGCATATGAAGCTACAACAGGCCTGGCCTATATGGCTTGAATAAAAAAAGTGACACAGGTTACAGGCTATAAAGAGTAATTGATGTAAAATAATTGGTACGGAACTCCGCACAGACTTTCTCGCTCTATTGTTTAAAATTGGAGATATTTACTCAAGACTCGTAATATATGTCAAACTAAAAAATATACACTAGAAAACTCAAGCACATTTTTTAATCCTTGTTTTAAATTTTATAATTTTTTTTTTAATTAATGTTCTCATTTGTATGTTTAGACCGATAAAAAAGATCAATATTGGGTCCATAAGGTTCAACACTTCGTATTAAAATTTCAACTTCTGTTTAAATTTTCGACCTTTTATTAAGTGTTGCACATCTTCATGTCATCTCATTGCTATTAAATTCCTCATTTATAAATTTTGACCAATAAAAAATGTTAATATTGACTATTGAGTCTAAAATGGAGATAGATCATTGTTGTACAAACATTTTTCCTAAGAGTTTTAAAGAAAAATAACATAAACTTTTTGAGAGACCTACTTATATTTAATTACTCTATGGGATTGGAGAATCATTGCGTTAAAACTTAAGTAGTATCTCTTTACAACTAAAGCTCACAAAATATTATTCATATATTTGCCAATATCTCAGAAACTGTTGGTTTTATAAAAATATATTTCAAATAAAAGTTTTTAATTTTTAATAGTACTACAACTTTGCAATGATACATTATTAGTACCTCAAATAGTTGCGGAGATACGGACATTTCCGCTTCTGTGAAGTACCCTAAATTCATATTCATGGGAAAATGAATATAGCCAGTTTATTTCTAATCTTAATCAACGCCTAGATACAAATTTTAATCAAAATCGTTAGAGCCGATTTTGAGAAAATCTATTTTTTCTCTTTTCGCCCTTTATTAAACTACTCTTAATTTTAAGTTTAAACAGACACACAGCATTGCAAAGACCACTTTTTAAGGTACAGGAGTTCATGAGACGTCGATATCCATCAACATTTCAGGTTAGAATATTTTACGGTCGCGAAACTTTACCTTTTGTGTTCGAAAAGATTAGAAATATAAATATTTGCGTATAGCTTGAAAATTATTGGTTTTGTAAAAATATGTTCCGAGTAAAATATTTGTATTATAAATAGATCTACATATTTGTAATGATAAGTAATTTAATATATCAAATACTTTCGGAGATATGATAAAAAATGTTAATTTACAGACCGGAGCCCTTAAAGTCATTTTGCCGAAATATTGAGGGTAGCCATTTTGTTTGGAATATTTATAAATGTTTAGAAATGAAATTTAATCAAAATCGTTAGTGCCAATTTTGCAAAAATCAACTTTTTCTATTTTTGCCCCTCAGTAAACTACCCTTAATTCCAAAAACCCCTCGGGGTAACCCTATGAAAACCCTAGATACCAAGTTTTAGCCCGATTTATAAAATGGTTTAGGCTCTAGTTGGAGGTACAGACAGACGTAGATTCAAAAAACACTTTTTAGGATTCGGGGGTCATGAAACGTCGAGATTCATCAAAATCTCGAGTTCAATTTTTTTTTTGACGGTCACAATACTTTCTCTAACTGTAAGATAGCGAGAAATAAAAATGAAATAAAGCTAAAAATATATTAATAAAATATTATTAATGCAGACCATAAAAATATGTTTGTATTTCCCAAAAGGCTCTATTTATGAAAATTAGACTATGCGTTTTAACAACACCAGGCTATTAACGATCTAAGTATATAAAATTAGTTGGTTATATAGGAGAGTAAGTAGGAACACACAGTGGAAAATCACATAACCACGTCCGAAGGTACAAACAGTCGATATTCGAACCTTAGCCTCCGTTTCACTGGCAATCCATTCTATTGAAAAACCTGCACCTTAGATCACGTGTCCACCGATGGGGGTGTAATGGCTCTACATGACATTTTAAAACGTGTGAAGATCTTTGCCGATATAATGAGAAATGAAAATAAAAAGCACATATATGTCCGAGACATCTAAGACGTTAGGCTCACCTAACACTTGTTCGCCTTTGACACTAACTAGTTTAAATACATATTAAAATATTTGAATGAACAGGAAGGACATCCAAGGCTGAGTTTATAATTTTAAGGCAAGGTTGATGCGTTCATAGGGTTTATTTACTAGTTCTTTGACAGGAGAGATCCTATTTGGATATTAGTAATTTTATTTAAGGCAATTTTTTTTTAACATCGCGTCTTACCACCCAATTTGATTATACACTTATATACTAAGTACACTAATGTGTACGAAATCGGGAAAGTTATATTTAGTTGAAGTGCACCCGCACTTGAGTTGAGAGAGAGTGGAAACCATTTAGTAAAACCACCGTCAGTGCACCCGACCGGAATCGAACTCCGATCTCCTCGTCTTCGGCAGTCTATAGCGAGAGTGGGGCCTTAGACTATGCGACCAACGAAGTAATTAAAAAGAGAAATAAGTAAAGAGCTAAAATGATATTAATTAACCTACATGCAAGCATAGTTAATATATACATAGTTAAAGTATATATATATACTTCTATAATATAATTTATATGCAAGAATAGCAGGTATGATTTTAGCTTATATATATATATATATATATATATATATATATATATATATATACTATTTTAACTATATATATATATAGTATATATATATAATATATATATATATATATTATTGTTATATATTATATTAATATATATATATTATATATATAGTATATATATTATATATATATACTATATATATATAATAATATATATATAATATATATATATATATAATATATATATAATATATATATATATATATTATAATATATATAGATATATATAATATATAACTATATATATAATATATATATATTAATATATATATATAAAATAATATATATTTTAACTATATATATATATATTTATACTATTTTTACTATATATATATAATATATAATACTATTTTAAATTTACCTTTGTGTTAATATATATATATATATATATTAACACAAAGGTAAATTTAAAATAGTATTATGTAAAATAATTACAAAACTAACTGTAACTAAAAAGTAGCTTTATTGATTTAAACGCACTTTACAAAATATTAATATTACCGCGTAAGCCTTGGAATTCTACAAAACTTAACCATGTCGAATGTGCAACACAAAATTATACCAAATTATAAGAAGAAATTTATTTCAGATTTCCCTCCTCCCCGTCAACCATTGCGTGAACTGAATACCGAAGAAGGCTTTATATATATATATTTTTTTGTTTTTTTTTGCACGACGCAGCCCATAAGCCCTCTCATTAATAAACCACACCGTTCTGTACATTACCGAGGTTCGTACGATCATTATCAGGGTAAATGTCACGGAATATATGCACCGATAAACTCCCGCTTTGAGTTACATCTTTCTAGGACTTGTTTTTCCTCTCCTCCCCCTTTTTTTTTTTTCTTGCCTCCTCCTTGAAAGCCGATAAGGAACACGACACTAGACCCTCACGTCGAGAACCTTCATTAAGAAAGTCGACTCCACGGCTCTCATTAGGGAGGTTTAGATCCTCCACCCCCACGCACTAACAGGCCCTATCATTGAACGAGACATGGTATGTCTGGCTACGGGGTTGAAAGGGGGTGGGAATGTTGCTCTCTAAGCCACGTATCATCCAATTTAAGAGCAGATATATATTTATTTTATTTTAATAAAGTTCAATATAAGGATTTATTTTACTGCGTCCTAGTACCCGTTTATGTTTTACACATACATTAATTACGATTATACCCACTTCGGTGGCCGCATGGTATATGGTGACACACTCGCAATGGGTTAGACTGCCGATGACGGGGAGATCGTGATTCAATCCTGGTCGGGTGTACTGAGGGTGGGTTATCCTAAATAGTTTTCCACTCTCTACACCCAAATACTGGTACACTTCGTCTAAATTCATCCTTACTCATCTATAACCAACCATTAGAGTAATTAATACATACAGTAGCCCCATGACTTCTTTGGTGCTGACTGACAGTTCACAGCGGACTTCTGACAGTCAACATTTAGGTATATACCTAAATTTTGACTGTCAGAAATGACAGCTGCTAAACACATGTTTTTTGCAGATCATATGGTTTGGCATAGGGATACATAATTTGGTCTGGTAGCTTTTCAAAGCCGTCAGCTGTGACTGTCAGTCAGCACCAAAGAAGCCATGGGGCTACTGTAGACATATTACCCGAACAGGTAGTAAGACACGCTGCTAAGAAAAACTGCTGTGGGGAATAGCGATGAGGAAAGTAGAACTTAAAGGAAAATGTACACACATTTGGGTGTAAAGGGGGAAAAACATTTATTAAAAACAGCTCTTTTGTGTACTTGACTTGGAATCGAACTCCACTCTCCCCACCATCGATATCCACTCTAACTTGGAAATGGAGTGTTAGACCATGCAACCACTGATGTGCATACAAAATTTTATAAAATACTTCATTCTAAGGGTAGAGGTTAGAAATATTATGTATAGAAGTGCACTTTCATTAGCGTGGAGGGAAAATGGGGAAAATCTCAATGATAAATTCTATATGGCACATCAGATCCTAGTGTATCCAACCGAGATTCGAACTTAGAGCCTCCTCTCAACGGCAATCCATTTCTATTGTGAACCTGACGCCTAAGACTACAATTTTTTTTATTTAAAATATTTTAACGTGCACTTTCTGAACCGATTGGTTATATCAACTCACGACTTATAAAATAACTTAATTCTAGAAAAAAACATAACACCCAGCCCCCAGCCATTCACTGTTCAAGAATGAAATCCACATTCCCCCCCCTTTTTTTTTCAAGCTGGGCATCGAACCAGGGACCCTTAGCTCAGTAGGCAGGCACCGACACCACGCTATTCACGGCGCGGGTAGTGTCTATTTAAACAAAAACTACCAACTAATCTCAATATCTTATATCAAAGGAGAGTACATTAGCTCCCGTTTCCCTCTCCTTGATTAATTATCTTACGTAAGTTGAGAATAGTCCGCACCGTTGGTCACGTGGTCTAACTTCTATAACATAATTATTTAGTCTAGTTTGCCGGTGACGGGGCCGTCGAGGATTGAACCCAGGAAAGACGTAGTGAGGGTGTTTTTTTCACCAATGGTTTTCAGTTGGTATAAATTGAAACATGATTTTAGTGTATGAGTTCACCGACAGTTTTTCATCTTGCTTTAGTCTGATACCTTATCTTAGTTAATAGTGCGTCTGCCTACTGATGTAAGGGTCCAGCGGTTCGTTTACTTAAATACAAAAAAAAAACTGTCATTCGCAAAAATGGGTTTCGCCTTTCACAGACCGGGAGACCGAGTATTGTGCCTAAGTTAGTTTTTTTAAGTCATGTATCGACTGAACCAATTGGCTTTAAAAGGAAAAGTCAATTGCCCCTTATTAAATAAAATACAATCAATCGTTTCACTTGCTCCTCACCACAGGACGAATAATTTACTCCATGGTGAGGAGAGTTGAGTTTATTTTACATTTTGCATCCATTCTCGACTTATCCAAGATTGATTTAAAACCAGCCTGAGTATATTTTACACTACAAAGGAAAAAACTCCAAAGGATTCTATTTACGTATTTATATATTCTATTTAATGGGGAATTGTTTTTCCCTTTTTCACTCTGAAATAAAGTTAATTTCAGAATTTTTTTCTATCGTAAAACATACAGCACAAACGAAATAACCATAAACCCACCATGCCAATGACATAGAAATTATTATTTGCCATTTAAAAGTTGTTGTTTGAGTTTAATTTTTTGTTTGATCACGGAGGGGGGTTAAAGTTTATGAATAAATTAGCTTTTATACTAGATTATAAGCTTCGATGATGAATTCAGCATAAATGTTCCCATTAAATTTACGGTCCTCAAAAACCACGTGTTTAAACGTTCATGTTCTACACCTTAGCTCAGTAACCATTCACTCTACCTAGAGAGCTAAATATATTGGGTTCACTTCCCGGAGGAAATACAAGTAAAATGTATCATCATGAAAGTGCTTTTGTGCTCTTGTTGCACAATTTGGTAACTCAGCAGCTTTTGAAACGGTTGTTTTTGTTATAGGCCTAATTAGGGTATGTCATTAACAGCTTAACGGCTTAACCCAAGATACTAAAAAAAATAATTTTTTTCATGAAATATTTGAGATTGAAAACTATTTGGAACCGACTGATTATATGCGCACAAGAGAATTTCTATGAGCGATAGCAAAAGAGCCTACCAATTTTGCCAGGATAAGTATTTTCCCATACCTTCCAGGATTCTTTTACATGCCACAATCGACATGAGGCCGATGGCTTTACTTCCCCTCTGAAGGAAGTTGTGCTATGGATTTTTATCGCTCAAGAAAAATCCGGTAACCTCAGCTGGGTAGTGGACCATCGGGTTCTGAGGCGAGAACTTTTCCCCAAGACCACCGAGGTCAACGTTTACTAATATAATCCAAGACCACCGAGGTCAACGTTTACTAATATAATCCAAGACCACCGAGGTCAACGTTTACTAATATAATTCAAGACCACCGAGGTCAAGGTTTACTAATATAATCCAAGACCACCTAGGTCAACGTTTACTAATATAATCCAAGACCACCGAGGTCAACGTTCACTAATATAATCCAAGACCACCGAGGTCAACGTTTACTAATATAATCCAAGACCACCGAGGTCAACGTTTACTAATATAATCCAAGACCACCGAGGTCAACGTTTACTAATATAATCCAAGACCACCGAGGTCAACGTTTACTAATATAATCCAAGACCACCGAGATCAAGGTTTACTAATATAATCCAAGACCACCGAGGTCAACGTTTACTAATATAATCCAAGACCACCGAGGTCAACGTTTACTAATATAATCCAAGACCACCTAGGTCAACGTTTACTAATATAATCCAAGACCACCGAGGTCAACGTTTACTAATATAATCCAAGACTACCGAGGTCAACGTTTACTAATATAATCCAAGACCACTAGGTCAACGTTTACTAATATAATCCAAGACCACCGAGGTCAAGGTTTACTAATATAATCCAAGACCACCGAGGTCAACGTTTACTAATATAATCCAAGACCACCTAGGTCAACGTTTACTAATATAATCCAAGACCACCTAGGTCAACGTTTACTAATATAATCCAAGACCACCGAGGTCAACGTTTACTAATATATCCAAGACCACCTAGGTCAACGTTTACTAATATAATCCAAGACCACCGAGGTCAAGGTTTACTAATATAATCCAAGACCACCGAGGTCAACGTTTACTAATATAATCCAAGACCACCGAGGTCAACGTTTACTAATATAATCCAAGACCACCTAGGTCAACGTTTACTAATATAATCCAAGACCACCGAGGTCAAGGTTTACTAATATAATCCAAGACCACCGAGGTCAACGTTTACTAATATAATCCAAGACCACCTAGGTCAACGTTTACTAATATAATCCAAGACCACCGAGGTCAACGTTTACTAATATAATCCAAGACCACCGAGGTCAACGTTTACTAATATAATCCAAGACCACCGAGGTCAACGTTCACTAATATAATCCAAGACCACCGAGGTCAACGTTTACTAATATAATCCAAGACCACCGAGGTCAACGTTTACTAATATAATCCAAGACCACCGAGGTCAACGTTCACTAATATAATCCAAGACCACCGAGGTCAACGTTTACTAATATAATCCAAGACCACCGAGGTCAACGTTTACTAATATAATCCAAGACCACCGAGGTCAACGTTTACTAATATAATCCAAGACCACCGAGGTCAACGTTCACTAATATAATCCAAGACCACCGAGGTCAACGTTCACTAATATAATCCAAGACCACCGAGGTCAACGTTTACTAATATAGTAACGCCTTTTTCAGCCGGAATATCTACCGATAAATTAAGTTATTTAAATTGATACTAAAAAAATTACGATGCTTGGATAAAGGTTAGGAAGGTATAATTTAGAGCTAGTGCACCTATATTTTCCTTGAGAAAGAGTGAAAAATAACTTATGAAAAGAACATCCTTGAACACCCACCTGAGGTACGAACTCCGAATTTCCCATTCCCGGCAAACTAGACAGTGAGAACCTGACTTTTGACCGCGTGCACACCGATGCGTGTACTACTAACAAATATATAATATAGGGAAAAAAGAGGGAATATTTACCTATTTTTATTTCGGTTTCCTTGATAAATGTCCTAAAAGAGTCTCTTCTAACATAAAGAAAGGTTAGTAGACTTATTTTCTCGTGTTCACACGTCATTTGATTTGTAGCCACCCCTATTGATAGATGATATCAATACTTAACAAATATCACTTATATTAAAGTAGTAATGTTATCATTGTTGACAGCAAAACAATTTTTGTATTTTCTAAAAGTTTCTTACAATCAACATTTTTATATATAATAATTTTATAAATTTTCTTAAACTATTGATGGATTGGTTTCAAAATTGTTTCAGTTCCTGTTTATTATTTTGGTTCTCAGTTGTCTCAAACTCAACTCATCGACACAAAATTATCTAAAACATTGGGTCTTATGTAATAAGGGTTGCTATAATAAATGCACTATACGCAAAATATACACAATGCAAAATACACAAAATACGCAAAGAATTTGTATATTTAAAATGTTATTATTATTATTATTATTATTATTATTATTATTATTATTTAGCACCGCGTCTTACTACCCGTTCGTGTCATACGCTTAAGTACTAATTACGCTAATAGGTTAGGAATTGGGAAGGTTGAATTTAGAGGAAGTGAACCCGCATTTGCGTGGAAGGAGAGTGGAAAACCATTTAGGTAAAACCACCCTTAGTTCACTCAACCTAGTTCGAACCTCCCCGTCCTCGGCAGTCGAGCTCAACAGGACTAGCGCGTTAGCCAACTACGCCACCGAGGCGGGTTATTTAAAATGATAAACTATTTTATGTCAACCATTTTAATTCATTTTTATATATTTAACTTTTAATAATTTTTACAAATTTACATAACTAGAATCCAAGGAACCTAGAAATTAATTTTGATTAACCTAAAAAGGTTCCAATTCTTAACTTAAAGATCTGGCTGAACCGATTGGCACCAAATAAATTAGCTGACTCATTCATAGTTTATGCTATTTTGATTAAAATGATCTAGTTTTGATCTTTAACAGTATATTTGGGATAAAACTATCTTTTTGGTCGTATGACGCAAAATGTTGATTATTATTATTATTATTATTATTATTATTATTATTATTATTATTATTATTATTATTATTATTATTATTATTATTATTATTATTATTATTATTATTAGCACCGCGTATTACTACCCGTTCGGGTTATACGCACTTACGCTAATGTGTAATGGTAGGGTGATTGCGAGATGAAATGGAGGACCTACAGTTTAACGTGGAATCCGAACCACGGTGGAGGCCTGGCATTCCTCACATTCACAAGTTGTGAAAATGTTGATCCTATAGAAGAAATGAAAAACCAAAGTCCAGGCTGTCTATGTATGTATGTTCTAAGTTTAATTGAGATCTGTTAAAAACAAAATTGACACCACATCTCACTACCCTTTTAAGCTATTTGCGTATGAAATTATTAAGCTAATGTGTTAGTGTTGATTAAGGTATAATTTGGAGGAGATGTACCAACATTTGCTTGGAAAAAGTGTAGAAAACAATTTAGGAAAAAAAGTATACCCAAATGGGATTCGAACCATTATATCTCCTCGTCACTAGCAAAGTAGATTAGATAAAAAAGCAGTGACCTGGTGGTCTAGGGGTAAGGTGTCAGACTTCTGTGCTGGGGGTCCGGGGTTCGATCCTCGGTCCCGGCACAGATTTATCTGACTGCCAAACCCTTCCTTCACCTCTGACAAGATGTGTATTAATCACAACTTGTGAATGTGAGGAATGGCCAGGCGATCCACGCTGTAGGTTCATTTCCACTACAACACCCTACCTTCACTTTATCTCAAATCACCCTATCGCATTACACATTAATATTAATGCGTATAATAAACGGTAATAAGAACATTAATAATAAATAATAATAATAATAATTAATAATAATAATAATAATAATAATAATAATAATAATAATAATAATAATAATAATAATAATAATAATAATAATAATAATAATAATAATAATAAATAATATAATAATAATAATAGATGAAAATGATATTTGGCCGCATAGTTAGTCTAGTAGAGTATAACTTGGTAAGCCGGAAGAATTTATTTTGAAATTTATCCTTTATCTTTCTGTTCCCTTAAACTAGCTGGTTTAATTTCCTGGTATCAAAACTGGCACCATAGATGAACAGCAAAACGCTAAGTTCAGCTCGACTGTCACAGTTTTCTAAGAACAAACTATTCAATGAATAAAAAACATGAGTGTTCTAAAATAAGAATTGTGTCCACACATGGACAAAGGCATCATTCTCGCTTAGTGTGGTTTGCTGGTGATGAGAAATCGGGACTCGAATCCCAGCCGGATGCGCTGAGGTGGCTTCGATAGCTCGTGGCGGGTTGCCTGAAACAAGCAAGGCTTAACAGGACTATACTAACAAACTTACCCTTTTAATCCAATAAATATATATTTTATTTGGTGTTGGTTTGGTCCATTGGATAGTGGCGAAAGGGGCGGTAAAGTCCATCCAAGCCTTGTCTACCTGGCAATAATCCAAAAGACCCTCCTTGGTTTTACTTAAATGATTTCCTTATTTCTATTCACGCAAATGAGGGTATACTAACTCTAAATTCTACCTTCCTCATCTCTATCCAGTGGTCGCGTTGTGGGTTGTTGCCTGGTTAAGTGGTACTTGTTTAAACTCTACTACCTGTGTGGGTTGTTACCTGGTTAAGTGGTACTTGTTTAAACTCTACCGTGTGTGGGTTGTTACCTGGTTAAGTGGTACTTGTTTAAACTCTACCTGTGTGGGTTGTTGCCTGGTTAAGTGGTACTTGTTTAAACTCTACCTGTGTGGGTTGTTACCTGGTTAAGTGGTACTTGTTTAAACTCTACCTGTGTGGGTTGTTACCTGGTTAAGTGGTACTTGTTTAAACTCTACCTGTGTGGGATTGTTGCCTGGTTAAGTGGTACTTGTTTAAACTCTACCTGTGTGTGTTAACTGTTGGTGTTACCTGGTTAAGTGGTATTTGTTTAATCTCTACTTGTGTGGATTGTTGCCTGGTTAAGTGGTACGTGTTTAAACTCTACCTGTGTGGGTTGTTACCTGGTTAGGTGGTATTTGTTTAAACTCTACCTGTGTGGGTTGTTGCCTGGTTAAGTGGTACTTGTTTAAACTCTACCTGTGATACGCTACCCTCACTCGATAGAACACACATTGGTCGGTACCAACGGAAATACAGCTATACCCCAATTTTATTATTAATGGACGTATCTGAGGGCAAGGAAAAGTTACTAGATCTACTTTAACGTATTCATACTTCAAGTTATATTATAGGTAGCTGTCACTTTTGATAGATAATATCAATAACTATAAAATAACACTAATAATATAATAAAATGTTATAAACGTTGACGGCAAAAAGTTTGCTTGTATTTTCTAAAAGGTGTTTCAAATGTACATTCGTAAGAATATCAAGTTATATTAAGAGCAGAACCAACGTGTGATTAATTAAATGGGGTGCGAGACGAAGGGGGGGGGAGAACATATTATCACAGGTAAAGTTTTAACAATGTCTGGCCTGTTTCGGTGGCCGCATGGCCTAAGGAATCACTTTCGTGCTAGGTTATACTGCCGACGACAGGGAGCTTGGGGTTCGAATACTTGTCTGGTGGTACTCAGAGTGGTTTTTTCTTTTAAAAATTAGGTTCCACTCTCCCTCCCCGCAACTGCAATTACTTTTACTCTAAATTCAACCTCGCTCATCCCTAAATCATTAGCTTAGTTATAATATGTATGCGTAAGTATAGCCTGAAAGGGTAAAAAAGGAAGAGGTGCTTGAAAAAAACCCAGCTCTGCCTACCCTGGCAACACTTCACGATACGCCACTGTATATCTAACCCATGAGTGTTAATATGCGAATAGACCTAATGGGAGGTAGAATGAGGTATCATTGGTGGTTGGGGTGATTGCGAACAAAAACAGATCTCAGCAGGTGAAAGACGTATGTCAAGAGTGTACTTGTTATGCCTGCGGCTGTACTTGGCTGGGCCGTCGTGTGCTGCAATAAAGGCACCAATAAGAAGGCCACGCTCTAATCGATAACTCCCACACGTGTTGGATCCTGGGTTGGGTTGGAGAGGGAGGGGGGGGGGGTTGAAGCGATGTTCGATGCGCCACTGCACACCTCACTAACAAGCAAACAAGCTCCAGGGTAAGTTGTCACACATAACCTTACTTACTATTAACATACTTAGCGCATTCCACAGACAAAATAATCAACTTAAATATGATTTTGGTAGAAAGAACAGTAGCAGTTAGTTACTAAAATAACAAAAAAACAATGTTAATATATTCATACATCAAGTAATTTTATCTGCAGCCGTCACTTTTAATAGATATTATCAATGCCTATGGAGTAACACACATGTTATAGTAAAATTGTATCAATGTTGGCAGCAAAGAAATATGTTTGAATTTTCTCTACTGTTCTTCCAACCAAAATCAGGGTATAGTTCATCTTCTCACGATATTTTTCAATATTTCTTTGTAGAAAAATGAAAAATAATTACTACAATAAGAAAATACCGTACTTTATAAAGCCAAGCTAGGCCTATAGTTAATTAACTGCTGGAAAGAGAAGGCTAAAGATTCATCGACACGATTATCGAGTTCAATTTTAATGACACGGCTAAAAATCTACCAGATCTAATTTCTCGTATTCATACATCAAGTCATGACTCATGGGTTTTGCAGCCGTCAATTTTAATACCTATAAAATTACACTAATACTAGGCCTATAGTAAAATGTCAAACATTGACAGCAAACTTTTTTTTAAGGCTCTTATAGTAATTTGGAATGTGTCATGACATTATCTGCGGTTATAGTGACTCCAGTTTGAATCAAGATGATACCCACCTAAAGTATTTTCTAACATCGCTTCTTACTAACTGTTCGGCTTATACGCCTATGTACCAATTACACTTATATGTTAGGGATTAGGAAGGTTGAATTTAGAGGAAGTTTACCCAAATTTGCGTGGAGGGAGAGTGGAAAACTATTTAGGAAAAAACTACCTTCAATACACCCAACCGGGATTGAACTCCGATCTCCCCGTCTTCAGTAGTCAAGTATATTGCAAGAGTAGCTCCTTAGACCATGCGGCCACCGAATCGGATCTAAAATAATTAGCCATTAATATACTACCAACTTGATACGATGGTTGCGCAATTTAAGACATTAGAATTGTATTGCACAAGGTTGATAAGCTTGTTGAGATTCGAATTACTGCCGAGTGCACTGGGTTTTTTCCAAATGTTATATATAGCAGTGGGTTTCCCACTCTCCCTCCACGCTAATTCTAGTGTAAGTTCTCTAAAATACGATTTCCACCCTCCCCCTAATGTCTTATTAGGCTTAACCGCACTAACGGGTAAGGATGGGTGAATTAAAATTTAGAAAAATGTAACCGCATTTGAATAAAGGAAGAGCGAAAAATAATTTAATAGAAATCGCTCATTGTACAACTGACCGGTACTAAAACCTCCAGCGACCCCTTCACATCAAAACTTTACCAGACGAGGTTGGCGCTTTAGTTTGAGCTTTCTATAGTGTGATAATTATGATGACGATGATGATGATGATGAAACCATGTAAGAAATTTCTCTCGGCGCAAACTGGTGTAGTTCGAATACCTACCTCTCCGTTAGCGGCAAGTAAGAGCAACACGAGTCTGGCTCCATAGACAGCTAGTTCATCGTTATGGGTCACATTCATTGGGGAAAAAAAAATACTATTTTTTTTAATTTGTTGTAAAGACAAATAAAGACTGATTCAAATTTGTGAGGAGCTCTAGCTGAATGAATTAAACACCTTTATAAAAAAAGGAAGATCTGCGAATAATTTCAATGAAGGCTTTTTATTTTTTAATTTGCTCAACCAATTCGATTCAAATCATAGTAATATATTGATATTGTGAGTCTGGGCTACATCACTCGTAGGAATCGTAGCCCAGTTTGTTGAAGGATTAGCCCGTAGACCCTATTAATGTACCGTTGCCCAGGGGACGCCCGAAAGTACTTTAATCGTACATCCTTTTCATGGAGGCTCTTTCCATGTTCCGATGGGATGAGGTGATGTTGATAGTGATTATGAAGGTGTGGAACCAGTGGAAACACTTAGGGTGGTATTAAAGAAAGTATAGTGAATGCTTAGTGGTCCGATAGTGTGGTACCGAGCACAATATCAGCCCACCTTTTAACCTATGATGACGCAAGCAAACCCACGCTAGTGTCCATTTAGCATCCACTTAGTCTAGTTCTTGCATACGACCCTTAAACCTAACTTGAGTTTAATTAACCAAACCATGGTGAATGTTGGGGTAATTCCGCTTTAAGGAAAACCCAAGGTACCAGACGGGAATCGAGCCCGGGACCCCTAAACTTATAGCCAGATACACTGACCACTACACCATAGGAATGGTTGATTCATATCATGAACCCAATATACACAGCTGCTTCGTGAAGTGGTTGATAAAATGTAAGGAGACTGGATATAATTAGTTAAGAAACTCTAAGTGTATAAATATGTTTGTGCTTGATACGTTTTGCTGAAGTAAATAGCTGAATAAGATAATTTACTGCATCTGTTATTTTATTTAAAAGATACTATGAAACCTCAATCTGAACAAATTAACCATAATGCGTTTGTTTGGCAGTGAACCCGTGCCTGTGTTAAAGGATACATAAAAGAAGTGTAAAAAGACATTACCAAAATAAAAGAATAACGGTTCACTTCAAAGAATATCCCTTTATGTCGTGCATGTGTGACATTAAATAGTTCATACTTGACAGTTAATAGCATAAGAACGCTTTTGATTTTTGGGGTGGTAAAAGAAACAGAAATGAAGTTGATCCCCTTTATAAATGAGAGTGTCGACTGTAACACTAAATCATGTGCGAGACAATTAGATCAGAAACCACTTTGATCTAAACTAAAGTATTAGTGGTTGTCCCAAAGTAGACACCTTTGACACCGATATTAATGTTTAGGGGGGTGGAAGGGTGGGCTGGTGTTTCCCAATCCCTTCCCACGCTCCTGCAGTGTTCAAACTGAATATAAACTCTGTTTAGTAAAAGGGTTCGTTTAAAATGTGTAACGTCAAAGTGAATATGAACGGAGCTTAGAGCAGAATATTTCATCATGATGTTCTGTTAACATCGAACGATTTATATTTCTCTTTGCTTTTATTTGGTAATTTCCCCTTCGTTCCTTCATCATAAATTAATCATTAATCATCAATTTCTTTCTCATTGTGTGTAGTATATAGGTAAATAAGTTTTTGCTTCTTCTAAGCTTGCTTTTTCTTTTCCCTTAATGCCACTGTTTTATTTGCATTCCATTTGTTTACTAAACTTTTATCACCCGTCTCTCTTTCTACCGGTTTGATCTCCTTTTAATAAATCATTTATCTTTGCGTTTTTCTCCTTATATCTTATGCTTTCTTCCTTTACCTTTGTTTGGCATTCTATGCATGTATGTTACTTACTCAACCTATTTTTGGGTTTGTATTTGTCTCCCACATGTTTCTTTTTACCGATATGTGTCTTTCTCTCCTACTGTCATCCTTTCTCTATAATGCAGCCCCCCCCCCCCCCCCTTTACCCTCTACCACACACACATACACACAAAGACCGGACTGTTCGGTGTGCAGGAAGTTTCGAAGCTAATGAGTTAATTTCTGCACGCAATGATAACCCGACATGAGTGTAATTGTCAAATAACAATCCCCTCTGCCTCTTCCTCTAGTCCTATGCCCCCCAGTCCTGTACCACAGTCTCTATGACATTTCTGGGCGTTCAAAGAGAGTGAGAAAGGGAAAGGCCACATTTAATAATAATAATAATATTTAGCACCACGTCTTACTACCCGTTCGGGTTATACGCTTAAGTACTAATTACTCTAATGGATTAGGAATTGAGAGGGTTGAATTTAGAGGAAGTGAACCCGCATTTGCGTGGAGGGAGAGTGGAAAACCATTTAGGAAAAACCACCCCCAGTTCACCCGACCGAGATTCGAACCTCGATCTCCCCGTCCTCGGCGGTCGAGCTCAACACGACTGGCGCGTTAGCCAACTACGCCACCGAGGCGGGTCAAGGCCACATTTATATGGACCAATTAACCTTTCGGAAGTCCCAACAGAAAACGGAGGTTTATTGTCAAAATGTTTTGTGGTGAGACTTGTTTTAATAATATAGTAGTCAACAGATATTGACGAGTTTTAATCTTACTTGTTGAAATTATATGAGAGTATGCGTATCTAATTATTGAGTTACACCTTTTGGCAGCACACATTATGTGTAAAAGAAATATTTCCAAAAAGTTTGCCCAATAGAGGTCATTTGGAAATTAAAAATGGTATAGCACAATTTTAACAAGTGTGTAATTATAAGCTATAAATAATGATTCAATAATTTCACATCATTACAGTTCATGAGTTATGAAGAATCACACTTGATATTTTATGCTTTTTATGTACCATTGTTAAGGTAACATAGTTAATGTATGGCGCTAAAATGTAGTATAACTAGATATGTATATGAGGTCTTTACAATGAAATATTTATAATATGTTAAAGAAAATTAATTTTTAATGTATAGCAAAATTTAGTTTAAAAGTGATAAAATTAATTCATTTTTAATCATATAGGCTATAAATACTGTTATTTTTATACTCCAATAATTTGATTTTATCTCATTTTGTTGTACATAATGTCGTTATTTAGAATTAATTTGTTTTTTTTTCTAACCCAACTCTTCTTGTTAATTTTGCTCATATAATGGGTCTGAATTAATAATTGGTAATATAGATTTGAAATGTATATTTTGTGAAATTTCTTGTTTTGACTATACTTATTGAAGAGTCAAAAGTGACTAGCAGAAAATAATATGCCTTGCTGAGACAAAGGGTCAGATGACCCCAACTAATGACACACCCAGGTAAAGTAAACGCCGGCTTTATGACCTGGTCGGTGTTGCTGGAATGGACTGATACGATGCTTCTTGCTATATTTTACAAGATAGCACCTCTGCCCCTACGACAATATGTTATATACTCGAAAAATCTTAGTAATTATAATTGTCGAATGTCCTTAAATGTTTTATGTTATTTCTCTAATTTAGAATAACTATTAAAATAAACTTAGTTGTTGTGCAGCGAACAATGCAATTTAGTAAAGGTTTTTATAGCGTATTTTTCTTAATTTCCTTAAATGGACTTATCAAATTAAATTAATATAAGTTAATTGTATCATTTTTGAATTTATAATAGGTGATCAAAATTAAACCAAATAAAACATTTTCGGGAAATTTCATACCATGCTTAACCTATTAAAGGCGAATTATGGTTAATTTTGCTGATTTAAAAGTTAATTAACCATAACAACATTTCAATAATAAGAAAAAGTCTCGTGAGTCTTGTAAATTGATTCTCTTAATCAAAGATCATCTTGAAAAAGATATGTTAGGACCGGCTATTATAACGGCCATTTTGTGACCAGAGGTAAATATTTTAAGACAAAGAAGAAGAAGAAAATCATCAATGTAAAAAAAGTATATATTGGCTATCATTGGTTCGTTAAGTATATACAAATTTTTGCTGTAATTTTTCTAATTTTGGCATCATACAACTAAAATTAGAATTGAGTTATTATTTTTATCCAAAGAGACCGATGTATTTATTGTACACTCATACACAAAGATAATTTCCATGTTATTTGAACAAAAAATGATTATACAGATGAGTCACTGCATACACAATAAAAAAGCTGGAATTTCGCAAGGAAAATCGGGTTTTCGTTCGAAGCCACTACATTGGCCGACATTATGGATCCCTAGTGTTTAATTTGTTTATTTTATAGCACAGTGTCTTCCTACCGTTCGGTGTATACGCCTACGTACTACTTACGCTAGTGGACTAATAATGAGTAAGGTTGAATTTAGGAGAAGTGTGCCCGCATTTGTGTGGAGGTAGAGTGGAAAATCATTTTGCAAAACCACAAATATCATATTCTTTAAATTGAAGAATGACACCTGGACGCGAATATTATATTTAGATGCGGCTATAACATTAACTAACAAATATAATAGCTTGATCATGATATAAGCATTCGTTCAATTAGTGCCATAGCACTGTTGGAAGCATAAAGTCCTCCCGAGATGATGGTGGCTGCATTATCTAATAGCTAGTGATCTTAATTAAACACTCATATTTAACGATTTACTCACGTCCATCACAGACTTTGCCTTACAATATGAATGAAGAGTGACCTTGAGCACGGGACGATTCCTGGATAGCTCAGTAGTTAGAGCATTGGCGTTCTAAGTCAAAGGTCCCGGGTTCGATTTCCGTGTCCAGGTGTAATTTTTCAATTAAAAATAATATTCAAAAAGGTTGCCGGCCCCTGCCTTAGACCCTACGACCACTGAAGTGGGTGGTTGTGTTTCAATCTTGTAGGATTCCCCCCCCCCCCCCCCCTTTCTAATACATTCATTCCTGTTTTCAAAAAGGTCCATGTTTCAGTATAAGGATTGCACAAGGTGGATGAATATTCTCGTTTGATCACGTCACGTAACAGATTAAGCTTCCCTCCTCCTCCAACAAGATTTATTTTCGTGCCCCCTTTTCCAAGTAATCTAACACCCTAGTAAATGTTATAATAAATAATTACTAGTCCTAAATAATTACTAATTTAGTAATCAAACCTTATAATGACTGTTTTAACCTCGGTTTTATGTTGGGAACGTCATCAGTCAGTCAGCCTGACTGCATGAAGATAAAACATATTCTGCGCTATTTAAAACTGAATGAAATAATGCTATAGATTAGTTATAAATTATATCACGTTATGAAAAACATATTCAACTATCTAAATAGTCAATAATCAGGACATAATTTATTTTATTACAATTATTTCTACCAAATTTATAGTAATTTAAAGTTCCCCTTCACAGGCCCCCTTATATCATTGGGCCCTCCCGCATTGCGCCACTGAGCTCGCCTTTGATTTCCAAACCATAGCAGAGTAAACCGGGTGAGCGACGTCTCAATACCGGCAGCGTCTCAACTACGACGTTTATTCGCGGAATGAGAGGAATTACTGATGCAGTAATTACCGACGCATCCAGTAGCGCGAACAATTCTATTATCTCACACCCGCCTAGGTGGCGTAGTTGGCTAACGTGCTAGTCGTGTTGAGCCCGACTGCCGAGGACGGGAGATCGAGGTTCGAATCTCGGTCGGGTGAACTGGGGGTGGTTTTTCCTAAATGGTTTTCCACTCTCCCTCCACGCAAATGCGGGTTCACTCCTCTAAATTCAACCCTCCCAATTCCTTATCCATTAGCGTAATTAGTACTTAAGCGTATAACCCGAACGGGTAGTAAGACGCGGTGCTAAATATTATTATTATTATTATTATTATTATTATTATTATTATTATTATTATTATCTCACGACAACACTCATTGACATGTCTGGCTCGGATATTATATAATACGTGGTGGTTGGTTACATGCACGGAGAATCAAAACAAGCAGAGCGACATTACCAGATTCATCCGCAAGGATAATGTACTGTACCCGACAGAGAGGGCGGGGTTAGAAACCCGGCCGGGTAAAACGATGGGACGATACTCCACGTGTAGTTATCACTAAGGATTTTATAACCTCAAGCTCATCCTAGTATGTTTCGCCGATGACGAGGAGATTGGGGCTTTAAGATCAACCGAATGTACTAAGGATTTTTTTTTTTACTAAGCTATCACCCGCTTCGGTGGCCGCATGGTCTAAGGCGTTACTCTCGCACTAGACTAGACTGCCGATTATGGTAATATCGTAGTTCGATCCCGGTCGGGTACTGAGGGTGGTTTTCCCTAAATGGTGTTCCACTCTCTCCACGCAAATGCAGGTATACGTCCTCTTTATTCAACCTTCCTCATCTCTAAGCCATCAGCGTAATTAGTATATAAGTGTATAATCAAAATGGGTGGTAAAACGCGATGTTAATAAAACACTATATATTCCCTCAAATGCGAGTACACTTACTATAAATTATAACTCCCTCACTCTCAACCTATTAGTGTGATTAAATGCGTGTAGTCTGGTTGAGTAGTATGTCTTGGAGCAAAAAAAAAAACTTTGTGTGAAACATATTGCAAATATATACTTTATATATAAGGATAAAGTGTAACCGCATTTATGTGGAAGCAGAGTGGAAAGTATTTTGGGAAAAACCCTCAATACACCCGATAGAGATTTGAACCTTGGTCTATCCGTCATCGGCAGTCTTTTCTACTGCGAGAGTATCGGGTTAGACCACGCGGCCATCGAAGCGGGTGTTGCCTAATATTAAAAGCTCGTAACATTTGTGAAACGAAATAATATACATTGTTGCAGAAACACCCCACAAAAGAAAATAAATTAAATAATATAGGCCTACACTGTTGCAAAAACATTTAGCAATGAGAAACGTCTCTGTACACCAAAAAACATACCGTAACAAACAATTTCTGTTTTCAAAGAGCTCTATAAAAATACATATATCGGGTTAAAGCTCAGTAACTATTGGTTTTATTAAAGCGTATTTCAAATAAAAGGTTTTTATTTTTAATAGTACTAACACTTTACATGAGGGGCTATTTCGTATCTGAAACAGCGCGAAGAAATTATCAAAATTGGAAATTTCTGCAGAGAGGACGTTCAAGTATTACGTAAGCACCTTATGGGTGGGAGGGGGTTCGAGCTTTGTTTATTTCTGCTGACAAGGGAGGAGGGGGGGGTCAGAACAATGCTTACGTATGACAGATAAAGACGGGCAAAATTGTGGGAGGGCGCATCGCAAGCCGCTTGGACTTCGGGCAGCAATGAAGATGCGAATGGCTAAACGAGGAAGAAGTGGAGAAGCCTATAGAAGTAAGTCAAAGCTTGAATGACCTAACCCCCACAAATAGAAACATAATAATTGAAAGTGTTGAGACGTGGATTCAAGGACCTTGGTCATCGGATTAAATGGAGTTTAGGCCTTAGGGTTTTTTTATAAATATAATATTCATGTATTCACTAATAATATTTTTATCACTTAAATTAAAAGTAAATTAAAATTTTAAACTTCTATAATCTAAAACTTGTTTTTATTTTACCTGTTCAATAAATTAAAATCCATTGTATACCAGTATTATTTACTGTCAATTATTTCGCGGTATTAATTTACACCTCTATGTTAATAATCACCAGCAATTTATAAAGTGCATGAATTTTTAATTTATTTTATCATCACGTCTTACTACCTGTTCAGGTTATAGGCAAAATTGCATGAGAAAAAGAATGGTTATTCCTGTGAGCAAATTAAAAAAAACCTGACAAATCTTACGTAAGTAAGAGGGGAGGTGTGTCAGGCATTTGCTTATTTTTTCTTAAAAGGGGGAGGGGTTAAAAATGGCCAAAAATGTGTTTACGTAATACTTGAACGCCCCCATATGTAGGAGTATAGTACACTTAAGATCATGTTCATGGAAAAACAGAATTTCCATTTGTTTTATAGTATTAAAACGTGTCTAAATATGAAATGTTTATCAAAATCGTTAGAACCAATTTTTAACTAATCGATTTTTATCTTCTTTTCTTTACTCAGTAAACTACCCTTAACTTTAGGTTAAGCTTAATAATTCCAAAAACTTATCGTGTGAACCTTAATAAAATCCTAGATACCTAGTTTTATCCCGATCGGTAAAATGGTTTCGGCTCTAGGCCGATATACAGACACACAGACAAACGTCATCGCGAAAACAATCTTTCGGTTTGAGGGTGTTGACATTTATCAAAATCTTGAGTTCAATTTTTTATTTTTTTTACAATCACATTACTTTTTTCTTCCAAGGGGCCGAGAGAAAGTAATACAAAAATGAGCTCAAGTACTATTTGTTCTGCCCTGGTACCATTGCACTCTCTATTTAAATAATATTATATTATATTATAGAGAAACTATATATTATATAGTCTAAAGACTATATATATAGACTTATATAGACTATATATTATAATATATATATAAGAGAGAGAGAGAGAGAGAGAGAGAGAGAGAAAGGTTTTGGCGTTCATTTTTTTATAATCTTTTATTTCATTATGTTATACATATATAAGTGTGCTTGTGTTAAATATAGTGCCTACCTCTGACCCGAGACTATGGGGACTGATTCAAATGGCTGATCAAAGATTATATTCTCCGCCTCTCTCAGGGTGAATTCCGATGTAGTTCCCATCCCCTCGAAATAAGCCGCTATCAGCCATGGTTTTCATTTTAAAACTTTTAGTCCTTGCGTACCAGCTACCAACCACTAGTCCTCTATAGTATAATGAATATTATGAAAGCGTGTGAGGAACTTAAAGAAATGCACCAATTTCACCTGGAGAAAGATTGGAGATTTCGACCCGTGATCTCGGGAGATATGAGCCAAGTAATGCTTATTTTCCACTAGAGTTGCACGCAACTGCAAATAGCGTGTGAGATATGTAAGAGTTTAGGGTAGGCCCACTTAATTCACAAAAAAAAGAAGGAAAAAAATCAACAGTTTCTTTTAGATTTTATTAAAGATACCAAGTGTTCCTATTTTTATTTCAATTATCCACATTAAACTGTGTTATTGTGACATAAAACCCGATTTTTTTTACGAATGGACATATTATCTGACATAAAAGTTACTAGATCTACTTTCACGTATTCATCACAAGTCATGTGATCTGCAGCTGTCACTTATGTAGGGCCTATTAATAATACCAATTAGTCGGGCACCTTAGCTCAAGCTGTATCGTGTCTGTTTACTAAGTTAAATGGTCCCGGGATCGATTCCCGGTATGGCCGAAAAATGTATCATTGGTGAAATGTGAGTTTCCCTTTTCACAGTGATGAATTAGCGGTCAGGGATAGAGGTTGCATCTCTTCTGGATTTAATTAGTTTATAAGTCGTGTGATGATTTAATAACTCACTTCAGAAAGTGTACTTTAAATACCTCAAATAAATAAAATATACCTATTGAATACCAATAATAATATAGTAAAATTTTAACAATGTTGACCACAAAAAGTTTGTATATTATTGAAGGTGTTTCAAATGTCACGGGAGGAAATAAAATTGAGGTTAGACCACTTGTATTCACATGATGGAAGTATATTTCTTATTTATACATTTAATATCAAGGGTACCCTTACCCGTTTCGGTGGCCAAATAGTCTAAGGTGCTATTTTCGCAGTAGACTAAACTGCCGATGACGGAAAGATCAAAGTTAAAACCTCGATCAGGTGTAATGAGGGTGGTATTTCCAAAATTGTTTTCCACTCTCCCTCACGCGAGTTCGGGTACACTTCCTCTAAATATAACCATCCTAAAACCGTTAGCGTAATTAATACATAAGCGTATAAACCGAACGGGTAGTAAGACGCAATACTAAAAAAATTACCCGCTTCAGTGATAACGTAGAGTAAGACGTCACTTTCACAATATACTGGACTTACGGTGCTGGGGAGATTGAGTTCGAATCTCGGTCGGGTGTAATGAGGATGTTTTCTCCTGAATGGTTTCCCACCCTAGCTCCACACAAACGTGGGTCATTTGATGGATACAGAAATTACTCCAGGAGAGAGACAGAGGGCGCCTTAAAATGTAATGTATTGTAACGCGGGGCGCAACCGTACCTGGGAGGTCAGCTGACCATTCACGCGTCACCGTGTGAACCTCCAGCTCTTTTAAGGATACGCCGCTGACTAAACAAGATTGAAAACAGACATGGAATATTCAAGTTTTTGATTATTAAAAAATAAAACAACATATACACTGATATAATTAAATTAACTAAGTACAACCAAACAATTTACCGAATTAAATAATAAGAGAAATAATAAAGTTTCTAAGTTAATACGAGAATGAGAACACATAAAATACAATTAAATTAAATTAAATAAACAAATTAATAGCTATAAATCTCATGATAAATCTTCAAATATTTAAAGCACTAATAATGTTTAATATAACCCGATTCACAATAACAATAAATGTCTACGTCACCCGTGTCATTCACTTAAGTCGCCACTGGTCCCAGTATACGACACACTGCGCTGACCCGTGTTAACACGAACGCTAAACTCGCTGACCCAGTAGCTGGACACGCCGACCCACTCGCTGGCCCCCACACTGGACACGCTGGTCATACACTGGACAGCTGGTCCATACACTGGACACGCTGGTCTATACACTGGACACGCTGCTCCTATACACTGGACACGCTGGTCTATACACTGGACACGCTGGTCCATACACTGGACACGCTGGTCCATACACTGGACACGCTGGTCTATACACTGGACACGCTGGTCCATACACTGGACATGCTGGTCCATACACTGGACACGCTGGTCCATACACTGGACACGCTGGTCCATACACTGGACCGCTGGTCTATACACTGGACACGTGTGTCTATACATGGACACGCTGGTCCTACAATAGGACAAGCTGGTCCAAACACTGGACACCTGTCTATACAGACACGCTGGTCCATACACTGGACATGCTGGTCCATACACTGAACACGCTGGTCCATACACTGGACACGCTGGTCCATACACTGGACACGCTGGTCCATACACTGGACACGATGGTCTATACACTGGACACGCTGGTCCATACACTGGACATGCTGGTCCATACACTGGACATGCTGGTCCATACAATGGACACGCTGGTCCATTCGACTCGGACTGGATCTCTCTGGCTATCGCCGACCGTGTATGTACGAATATATATAGGGTCACAGCTAATAGTCTGGAATCCTCTATTTCTAGAATACTGGGTTAGAATAAGATGAGCCCAAACTCTTCCAGACGTATCCCTTTTCTTTTAATTACGCTCCCCCCTATTCCCTCTAATTCCGCTGGCAGTAAGACTGGCTGCATACCTGATAAACAAGAAGGGAGCTAGAGAAAACAGAGAGCGCAGATAGGATAAACAAAAGAGAAGCGTAACGGTCACGCTGTCAGACATTAATCTTGTTACAGTTTCATACAAAACTACAAATATTAGTAAGCAAATAATGCACGTAAGCTTTATTTTTAGAAAATAAAAAAATCCACCTGCACAAAATGAATGTGTTTGAAACCAGTTTTAAGCTAACGTATTTTGTATTAGTTTTAAATAGATAAAACAAAATTAGTCGTAGTAGGGGGATTGCGTGACCCCCCACACCCTACTTGAATCTGCCCCTGATGTTGGTAAACAGAATTTCCTGTAAATCAGAGAGTCGAGCCGAAAGATTTATCGGTTCCGGTTCTTGTTCCAACTCTACGAGCAAATATTGTAAGGTTCCAGTACTGGTTCCGGTTAGAGAAAATTGAATTTCCCGTTATTTTCAGTTCTAAATTAGGTCCCGGTTCTTTAATATACATCATAACTTGAAAGAAAAATTCTGAAAAGTGGTAAAAATCGAGTATTTCAAAATAAAATTAAGTCAAATTAAGAAGGGCATAAAATGTTATTATAAAAAAGAATAATACAAATTTAGAGTTTTTAATAACCAATATGAACCTTTTTAAACCTAAAAATATATATATCGATTCCAATTCCTGTTCTGTTTCACAAGCAATTTATTTTTAGGTTTGCTGTTCTGGTTCCTTAAAATAGATCTTTATTTCTGTTCTGGTTAAGGTTCAACACACTTCTTTAAACTCTAACAGCTTCATACCTGCTTCATTAGTTTAAATATGCTGCTAACCCGAACAGTTGCAATAAAAAAAAACAATGACCGAAGTTATCAACGAGTTAATCTGAGGGGTAAGTATGAAAAGGTTCATTTAGAGAAAACCCACCAGGACAGTAATAAGTCGCTTGTAGGAAACCACCCCCTAGTGCATCCATCTGATATTCGAACCCCGACCTTCCCATTACTGGTTATTTGTTCTATTATGAGACTTACGCCCGATACCACGTAAAAATGTAAATAATTTATCTAAATAAAAACTCGAACTGGTGTCAAACATGAACCTCACTAATAAAAAAAACTTAAGTAGAAATGGATCGATTGTGCCCAAAGATCCATCATGTTGATTCGTCCATGACCTTCATTTTATAAAGTTAGTGAAAAATATTTAATTATTTCTAATAAAATAGCGTGACATGCAATATTTCCATTTAGAAATAGTCACGCATCCGAGATGTAACATGGATTACTGAACTAAATCCAAATTGACACGGAGGTGTTTCACAAGAACACGCTAATATATAAATCACAAAATTAAAATACTTCCTTTTTTATTCATTTCACAGTAAAATGAATATTTATCTGTAGTTAGGTTCCATTTTTGAGAAATTAACAAATAATTACCGACTTCAGTGGCCGCATAAGCTAAGGTAGTGGTATTTAAGTTTTTTTTTTTCGCCTAAGGGTACGGCCAGACTGGGCGGGCGGGCGAGCGGCACTAAAAAATAAAATAGAACACATTGGTTGTAATGAAAGGTGGCCAGACTGGAGCGAGCGAGCGACGCGGTATGTTGGTTCATTGAATGCTGGGAAAACTTCTCAATTCGACATGATATTTGACTTATTTATAATTATTGATAGGTTTAGTACACTTGCTAGAAACGGCCTAATTTAATTGGAAAAACATATCAGTTTTACATGGTATATATGTAAAACTGATATGTTAAAATACTTCAATATTATAATCAAAGTAGGCCTTTACAAATAAGAATCACCATTAGTGCAGAGAGAGGATGGGAAAACCACAACATAAAGCACTTGTCAAAAACCACTCAGTTCACTGAGCCAAGATTCGAACCATTTGCCTCCTCGTCAACAACTATCGAGAGCTATCTGCTAATCACGTTCTCGGTCTCAAGTTTGGCCACGCAGTCGCTCAGTCAATTGCTCGCGCGCTTGTCAGTCTGGCCGAACCCTAATTCAGATATAATTTCTCTTCAACTATGTACCTTCCAAAGTTGTTGGTACTGTACATAATACAAGCTATACATATTATATAAACTATATATATAATACATAAAATAGATTACAACCAAAATAATGGTTTTAACAGTAAGTTTTAAATGAGAAATATATACATTTGTGTATATATTTTAAAATTTCATGTACCCCTAAGATGTCTTAATGTACCCCCTGAGGTACGCATACCCGAGGGTGAATACCACTGGTCTAAGGTGCCACTCTCATGATAGACTAGAATGCCGATGGTGAAGAGATTAGCGTTCAATACCGGTTGGGTGCAATGAGGTTTATTATTCTAAAATGGTTTCCCACTCTCCTCTAGGCAAATGCGGGTACACCCTCTAAATTGAAACTTCCTAATCCTTAGTACATTAGAGTAAACAGATAGTAGGACGCGGTGCTAAAATAATTTAAAAAATAAGTTATATATTGTATTCGCTTCACGCTGACTACATGACTTGAAAAAATAATAATTAAAACCCAATATAATTGTTCAAATATTTTTCTTCAATGCATTTTATAATAACCTCACCCACATCGGTGTATACCCGTGATTTGAGGAACCAAATCTAGTCTGGTTTGGTTTTTCAGTGACGGCAAGGTCGGATCAACTAATCCTATTTCATGGTCAAAGATAATCCATACTATATTTTCTATAGTCAAATTTGTGAATATTATTAGTTAAGTGCGAAATACGTAAGTTTTATAACAAGTTTTTACTTTATCATATCCAAATAAAGTACCGTAATTGTGAAGATTTTCGACCTAGCGATTATGACGAATCTTTGCGTATTTTATGTGTCCAAACCCAAAAAAGTAGATTTTACAAATCTAGATGTTCCCATGTATGTCTGTGTGGCCATCTTCTTTGTATACGCTTGCATCAAAATTTAAAAAATAAATACGTTTGGTAGAACTCCGGCCGGGAGTCATTTTCGAAAGGAGCCTCTTCTCGTTTTAAATATATGGATTAAAAATAAAATAGGAAACTTTTAAAAAATTGTATGGTAATTATTTAAGTTAATTTCAGCAATTAATAAATATTTCCTTTACTTTTGAAAAACATGTTTAATTGTAGTAAGGAAACAACAAGTTCTACTCCCAAAGCGATGGCTTGGTTATGGGTTCCCCCATCTCATGTCTGATGTCTGAAGTCTTCTTACAACATCATGACAACAAAATACTTAATGAACTTAAAACCTTTTTCAACATAATATTTTATTGCCGATACGTCGACGACATTCTCGTGATTTATGAACAACCTCTAATTCTTCTTCACCTGATATAATCCAAAATATGAACAATATTCATGATAACTTAAAATTCACAGTTGAATATGAGGCCAACAGCAGCATCAACTATCTTGACATTTCCATACTCAAAACAAACAAAACAACATTGAATACAAAATTCATAGAAAACCTATACATACTGATATAATCATTACGAATGATTCCAATCACCCCTCCATCCACAAAAAATGTTGCTTTCAATAGTCTCATATACAGATTACTTCACATACCCTTAAATAAAAAGAATTATAAGTATGAACTTAGCATCATCAAACAAATAGCCATAGCCAACGGATATTCCCACTCTTTCGTATACCGAATCCTTCAGAAACAAAAAGCTCAATTGAACAACAAAACCTACTTTAAACAACCACAATACCGATCCCATTCGAAAAAACCAAATGGATCAAATTCAATTAACCGGGAAAGAAATCCACAACATCACCAACATATTCAAAAAACACAAGCTCAGAATATCTTTCAGCACTAATAATAACATCAAAAAATATATCAATAATTCCAATCTCAATAATACCAATCAATATCAAAAAAGTGGGATCTACCAACTCACCTGTGAATGCAACAGTGTGTACATTGGTCAATCTGGACGCCGGATTTTGACTAGGTTTTCTGAACACTTAAGTGACTTCAAATACGACAGAAACAAATCCAAATTTTCCTAACACCACAAACTATCTGGCCATCAACCCACCCCTATGGAAAAATGCATGAAATTGATCCACAGCTCCTCAAAAGGCACAACCATGAACACTGCTGAAAACATATTCATCCAAACTGCACTACTTAACAACAAAACAGTCTTAAATGAACAAACCAATTTCGAAAACCAGACTCTCATTAATACCCTTATGGAAACTCTCTCAACACACAAAATTAAAACACAATCCTCTTTTGCTCCAGCCCATCCTTCCATAGTAGTTAATGACCTGTTCGGGCCAGTGTCGAGAAGATTTGAACCACTTCCTCACCTCCTTTTATAACTTCTCTCTCATTTCCTCTCACATTTTTACCCAATAATTTTTTCGTTTATATATATATATTACCACGATATTCACACTAAACAATTCAGCTCTTACACCACCTCTTGTATCAGTATTCATCATCTTTGACTTGTTCCAGATCATTACAACCTTAGTTTACATCTACACAGCTGGTCACAATTTTAATTCAGTTCCATTCCATTATTTGCCGGAAGAACTCACGTCAGGAATCTAAATGGTGAATATGATATTTCATTTTTACGATTAAATTCACAATCAATAGTTTTCTAACACTATTACTCCTCCCCTTACATTGGCTAACGCTAGGTTAATTGCACCATAACTTATGTGAATTTTTCTCTTCAATACAGTCCTGAGGATGGTGCCGACAATGCGCTGAAACATGTCGAATTGTGGTGAATCACACTCAGCTAAATAAGGAACAAGGGAATTCCAACACAAGAAAAGAATAGAATTCAATTTAATTAATCAAAAACTACCTTAGCTAAGACATTTCCTTCTCTGTCGTAAATATTCATTATAATATTTTTATATTGGTCAATAATTGTCAATACTCAGTTTTTATTATAATTCGTACATTATTAGTTAAATTTTTTTAATATGTTGTTTGTGTTATATGAATTGACTTATATTTTTTATGTGTATCTTTTAATGTGTAATTTGACCTATGTTTATATTTTGTCAAGAAACAATCAGTATATTGTCCTATAATGTCCATTGACCTCAGACAGGATACATATATTGTATCATGTTATATTTCACCTATTAGTCTTATGACCCACATAAATTTCAATTTTTTTTACCAACTTTTAATTGATTTCATTTACATTGAATTCTATTATTAAGATTATTTCCTTTGCGGTTTAATCACAAGGGTAATTCATTACATGACCGTGTCTTTACATAATATGTCTATCTATCTTCTATCATAAATACAATTTGTTTTAACCTAGGCCTATGAACTATTTGAAACAATACTATTACAATTTATTCAACCCGAAGATATTTTACAGTACAAGGCCACATGTTGATACGTTGTAACTCAGGTAAGCTTTGCAAGAAAAATAAAAAAGGTTATTTGACTTGGCAGTGGTGTATAGTCTTCTTAAATGAAAGCAATGGATTGCAATAAAAACAGCAGTCCATAAAGGTGCCCGCTCTAAGCTACAAGACGCATCGCTGTAAACGGCTTGATACTTTTTTTATTTCTTCTTCTTGTTCAACCTTTACTTCAAAAAACCTTTCGCCTTATGGAAAAAAAATGGGGGGGAGGAGGTTCTTATTGTGTGTGGTAAACGACGTCCTGGCAGGCTTTCTATCATGCGGACCCCAATGGGATTGGGGTCGGGGGAAAAAGATTGAGGGGAGGGACTCGTGAACGCCTAGATAAGAGCCCAGAACTGAGCACCTCTCTCTACCTTCTTCTCTCCTCCCCTCTCTTCCGCCCACAACGCGCACCGGAACCGGAAGTGCCACCAGCGCCCTTATATTGATCCGCGAGAGAGCGCGCGCTTAGCTATCTCTTCCCCGTGCGCGGCGCAGCGTCTGATGCTGCGACGTTTAGCGTCGCGACCCATCATTCGCTCTCTGTACGATTTATCCGCTACAATGCGCACCGATATTTCCTTATGTTAGATACCTCGTCACGTGAAAAGATTAAATCGTACCGCCATCATTTTTCTTTCTTTTTTACTTTATCATAGAGAGAAAGTATTATGATCGTAACAATTTCTGAACACAATATTTGACAGATCTTTACGTTGTATGTGCACCCCTTTACCCAAAAAAGGTGGACATTTCCAATGCTGTTTGTTCCCTTGTCTGTCTATTATTGAGGTTACAACCAAATCTATTTGATGGATTTTTTAACTAATAAAAAAATTGTTATCGAAATATTGTTTTAGATTTATATTTAAATAGAGAGTTTAATGCAAAAGAGAAAGTATTTATGATTGTGTCGTAACATTTATTTAATATTAACTTACCCACTTTGGTGGTCTCATGGTCTAAGGCGTCACTCTCATGTTAATACTGGCCTGCCGATGACGGAAACATCAAGGTTTAACTTCCGGTCAGATCTACTGAGGGTGATTTTCCCTAAATGATTCCCCGCTCTCCTGCCACGCAAATGCAGGTAGATAACCTCTAAAATGCTTGCTTCCCTATCCCTACTCCGTTAGAGTAATATTATAATAATGCGTATCGCCTGAACCGGTAATAAGCCACGAAGATTATTAAGTTCTTGAATATCTCTTATGAACATAGTGTAATTGGAAAATAAGCTTTTTAAATGTAGAAAAAGTACTGATAAAATTACTAGATACCCATGATATAGACTTTTGAAATTTATATTGCTTAGAAAATTAAACTAAAAGTGTCTACCCAACAATAACAATAGGTATTTTATTATAAAAACTGTTAAAATATGGACCTACTTTCTCTTTCCCCTCTACTCCATATACACGCGTTTAACACCAGAATTATTTTTTAATTCCCGTCTTGTCCTGGATATCTGGATACTTACACCAATGGATTAGGGATTTGAAAGTTAAAATTAGTGGAAAGCCATTTATTAAAAGTCGCCTCAGTTCAACCGGCTTAAATTCGAATCCCAAACTCCTCGTTTTCCTTGGATATTAACAAATTGAGGAGTGAAACCTGTAATATATTCATTACTTATATAAAAACAAATAACATTATGCACTCTTTATCACATTGAGTTTTGAGTTGATTTACACGACTCCAACATATTTGGATCTCACAAAGAACGGTAAATATTTGTTTGGTTCACAGACACAGGTGCAGGAAATCTTATGAGTTTTGGGGGAGAAACAAGTGTGAAATTGTTGCTGAAATTGTGTGGGTGTTTGATGAAGATTCGTAAAACAAGGTGAGCCTTTACCCACCAAAATTTGAACAATTGCTGACTCTGGAAGATATTTAAAGTATGCTTTACTTTTACATCAAATTTACACAAATATACAACTTATATAAAATACTTCGTCTTAAGGTTAGAGGTAATAATTTTATCTTAAATTTCGGCTGGATACGAACGATGTTATTTACACATCAATCAAAATTGGGGTGGGTACAATATGCCTACGTGCCCTTATTCAAATAAGTAGGAAACATAATTTTAGTTAACTTCAGTATTAGTACGAGCTATCTTAACATCCAACCGAAATAGACGAGATAATAGTATATCTTAAGTAGCTACGTAAGATATTGTTTAGAGTGATGGGGGAAGGGAGTAAGTATTGGAAAACATTCCTCCTCGATTAAGATGGTTGAAATCACGCATCTACCTCCAAGATAAAAGTTAGGTATGATAACTACCTGCCCACATCACGGCTTGTTTTACTAATTAGCTAAATCAAGTAAAGTAGCCAAAAATTAAAGTCACTTTTCAGGTTTAAAAGTACACAAAATAAATTGATAGAGTTTAGATAAAGCAGGATTTCGGAAGTAAGACACAAATAACAACCCTATTTTTTATTTAAAAAATATCATAACATAGCAAATCTATCAAAAGTGACAGCTGACATATTAATGGATGAAATCAGATCTTGTAACTTTTCTGTCTGTCAAAAGATTGTTCATATGAAAATTGGACTATAGTTTTGAACCATCCATGGTATGTATACACTTTGCCAAGGATGCTATTTCGAGATTTCGTTTAGTGGTGATTTATTAGTGAAGAGATTATTTGTATTTACGACGTTCCGGCCCATTGGGGGTAGAAGTTGTTTGCCAAGAAACAAACCAATAAAATAATTAATGCTGATTAATCCTCCACATCCACGTAATAGCTATAGTATAATTGTGGTAGGAAGAAACTTTAAGAAAATACAAACCTCTTTTTTGCTGTCAGCGTTGATGTTATTTTACTATGTGTGTTCAGTTCTCTGAACAGTATTTTTAAATATTTTTTTTTTGTTTAGGAATTTCCTGATTTTTTTAGGCTTGTAAGGGATAAGAAGGAAAGGTCGTTGTATTTGTTGAGTATGCAATTGTGGTGTGGTGTGTAGTTATCTAGTTCGTCTAGTGTTTTTATACAAAAATAGGCACGCAAATGACGTATCCTATGGATAGTTTTATTGTGATGGGCCGGGTGTCACACGCCTTAAAGTAAACTTCTTTCAGTAAGAAACAGTGCAAGTTTTAGATGTGTCACTGAACTAATCCCTTTTTTCCCTGCCCTAAGTTGGAACCATGTAATGTAGCCCTTATTTACGGTAAATCTTTAATTGAAAGAGTTTATCTATTCTCACTTAATTATTACACTGTCCACTAACGTTGTTTCCGCCTTAATGAAAGGAACAATATTATAAATATTATTTTATACATATTAATACTATCTATCAAAAGTGACAGCTTCAAATAACATAACTTGACGTATAAATAAATTAAAATCCTGTAACTATAAAAAAAGTGGATTTTTATTATAATCTAAATATACTTTCTTAGAAAAGGTTCCACTTTTGAACACACCAATAGCTGTTATTTTCCACAGTGACTCTCTCACCCAAATTGTCAGGTACTAAACTTTAAACCCATACCAGTGGTTAGGAGAAAAAAGGCGTCAGAAACGTCATATGTTCTATTTATCGATAACGATAAGGTCGGAGTTAGATTCCAAGCTGGGTGTACTGAGATGGTTTTTCATAAATAATATCCGACCCTCCTCCCCCACAAACACATAAACCCTCCGTTTACTTTGATGGATTACACTATGACCTTAATTATAAGCTATAGTCAAGGGGTAGGCAACCTTTTTCGACCCCAATCAACTTATAAACTTATTAAAGGTCCCACAGTCATTCGTCGTTTCTACACTCCTACTTTTTTTAATTGTCTATACATCTTAATTATTATTATTATTATTATTTAAATTCAATATTTCTTCAAATAAATATGTCTTCATCCTTTTAAGAAGAGATATAGTTTAGTAAATAAAATGTATATTTACATATTAAGGTGGGGATGTAGAGGTCGCGAGTTAAGGGCGGTGTTTTAAAAGTTTTTATAGCAAAACTTTTTTTGGCCAAAATAAATCAAATATTTCTTTAATAGAAACATATAATGTAATTTTCTTCACATAGTAATATAAACAGTTTTTGAATATCTGTCACTATCATAAAGGCAGCGTATAACCTAAACGTGTGGTAAGACGTGGTGCTAAAATAAAACATAGCGGCATTCGATGAGAAACTATTTAAATGAAGAGAAAAGGTTGTTATTAAATTTCAGGACACCCTTCACAGATATTCAAGAATTGTTGAACTCACCTAGTGAATAAAATTCAAATTCCGTGTTTCTAATGAATATATATTTTATTTATTTTGGCAAAAAAAAAAAGTTTTGCTATAAAAAAAAAAGCAAAAACACTTCCTTATACCCTTACCTTAAACTATTTAAATTTCTTATAACATTGCCATTTATGCTGGATGAAGGTAATTTTGGCTGCACAAAACAAACCCTATTACTTGAAAGTACTTGATCTATTTGCTATTTTAAAAGATTAAGAGATCTATTTTAAATAACGATGTAGTTTAATTACGCGATCGGCTAGAAATTGTCTTAGGATCAACCGGTTGTCAACCGACATAATGGGAGGTAAGCTTGATACCTTAGGATAGATTAAGGGTTCATTTCTCATGAATTTTACCTTTATTATCCCTAATCTATCAGTGCATATATGCAGATAGTTTGGATGAGCGGTGCAAAAAAAAAGTGGTAAAATATAATAACTAAAAAAAGTCTAAATTAATAGTAACTTTCGAAAAACTCTGTAAAAGATTTATAAAAAAAATGGCTGTGTTTTCACCAAATGACAAAATCACAGGGTAGATTATGCCCTTTATTCTCTCATCACAGCATTGGCTCGTCATGAAAATGTATCTCTGGCGTTTGTCAGATATTGAGGGGAATAAATAATAGATTTAACGAGAAACACACAATTCGTCTGGTTGACAACTCACACACATGCACACATGGGCTTGTGCACATCGTTTCATATGAAATTAATGCGTCGCAATAATTATTAAAACCATCCCGATGAGACAACGTTTTCCAGCGCATCACAAACCCCACGCCTTCTCTCTCTCTCTCTCTCTATCTCTATCTCTCTCTCCCCTGGACACAAACCTTTGAACCCGATTTAAGATTTATTTCTGTTGGGATTCAAACGTATTTATAAATGTATATACGTTGATATTTGATTTACAGTGGAAAATAGGTAGGGGATGAGTTACATTTTATAGTGTGGAGTGTAATAAATCAAAACAGAAATATATGTTGGTTTTCAAACGAAATTCATGCACTAGATATATGTTCTGATTTTTTAATTTACGGGAGAGTTTTCATTACTATTCAATGGTCACGTATTGATTTTTGTTTTTTATTCGGTATGGTATACCTTGAACGATTTGGCTCAATATTAATTTCTATCTCGCAAAATAACGTGCTATACTATATAACTAAACTATCAAAATGGATATATGGCACTTAGAGATGAATACTAGTATATATTTTATTATATTGTAAATTTTAATATGACCACCTCTGTGTTCTAGTGATCAGATTTCCTGATTACAGAATCAGAGGTTCCAGGTTCGTTCCTCAGCGTTTCCGTAATTTGTTTGTGGCACAGTGGGTCTGAAACGGGCTCAAACTCAGTCTCGTGAGGGTAAATAGGGAGCTACTTGAATAAACAAGTAGCAGCTCCGGTCTATAAAGCTGAGATTAACTGCCGTAGGGTTCGTTGTGCTGACCACATGACACCTTATATCCACAAATGTAAGCATTATCATCTTTAACGGAGGCGGCTGTGAAATTTTAAGATTACTAGCCTCTGTGCACAAAAGTGTGTGCCTCGAAGCTGAATTTCAAATTTTTTATTAGATTTTTAACATTTATTTAAAACTGGGCCGGAAGAAATATTTATGACTGTTTGAAGCAAAGAAAAGCATTGTACGGAGAAGCCACGCAATTCATTGCCTGGTTACCCGAGGAAACGCCGGGTAATTCTGCTAGTACATAATATATTTAAGTACTATTTCAAAATTAAAACAATTAAGGTTTTATCAAAGATGATATGTTTTGAACAAGAAAAAATTCAGCCCACATCAGTGATCACACGGTCTAACGTGCTACTTTCTTGTTTATTGTATGCATACAAGAACGGACGTCGATATAAGCCAAAGGGGTACTAAGACGCGACGCAAAGGAGAAAAAGTAATATTTCTATACTTTGTCCCCAAAATCATAATTTTATACTAGTGAATGTTTTAATGATGAAATGTATAAAGTAAATTTTGAAATATATATGTTTGATTGTAAATTGTATTGTCTAAGTAGCTACTGTAGTGCTTATAATAGAGAGATGTAGCATTGGGAAAATCACAAAATGCTCGATAACTACAATATCTTAAATGTTTGGCTACCCATAATTACTATACAAGATATTTTCAAACTGTTTAAAACTTTACAGATACAACGTTTAAATTTATTTAAAGTTTGTTTGGTCAAAAAACCAATTATAATAACATATATAAAAGATATTATATCGAATGGTTCAGTGCTAGTGCGATTAGATCTTTGCCCTCTAGTTGAATGTTTGCCAACCCGCTCATCATTTGTGTAGTACATGTAGTATACTACGTATTCGCAGGCGCTATCTCTGTCTATTCGTGTTTTATTTTAGTAGGAATACTTGAGCTTAGTCGGTAGTGGGTTCACTTTGTAAGGGTCAGCGGCAATCAAGTAAATCGCGAACGTGACGCCTTAAATCATGTGGTCTTACGGTTAGTATGATAAATATATAACTGTTTATATCAAGTATTTAGAAAAATACTTTGGTTAAGGAACCAGGCTAACACGTCAACCAACTTATGCCGAAAATGAAAGGTTCGATTCCCCCTAAGTTCAGTAGGCCTGAGATGCACCAGGAAGAAAAATGCCTTATAAAAGCTTACTAACTTACTTTATGGGATTAGGAACTCGAAAGTTCATCATTGCACTCACAAAAGTATTACACCCGAACCTTATCTTTAGCTAGTTATATCCAGTCTACCTGATTACACCTTTTCTCTTTCAGATCCATTCTAATGTTATCCTCCCAAATGTTTCGAAGTCTTCCCACTAGATTTGCCAGTAACTTCCTTGAACGCGGCTGTAGTTCCTTCCGTTCACGCTGCATGTCCTGCTCACCGTAAATTGCGAAATGATTTACTTATCAATATCTGTAAAGGAGTACAGGGTATGTAACTCAAAATTATGCAACCTTTTACACTCTTTATTATCTGCATCCCCTTTTGGACCAAATTTCATTTTGAACGCCCCATATTTCTTCTCGTCATGTAAGGTAAAACACCATGTTTTACAATCGAAAAGAGCCACCGGTAAAACTAATGTTTTGTATATTTACACCAGGCAAAATGTTAACAGCTCACTGACAGAGCTGTACTCATAATAGCATGCCTTTCCTGACTGTACCACTATCATAATTTCCACTCTTATATCGTTGTTTATTCTTAAAATTGTTCCTAAATATTTGAGCTCATTAACCTTACCAAATAATATGTTGTTTACAATAATCTATAAATTATCTTATTCAATCTTTGTTCTCTGTGTGATCATTGTGATAATATTCCTAGTTTTGTCAACATTCAATCAAAAAATCTATTTCCCTGCTGGTTTTTTAATAAATGTCTGTATTTCTTGCAACTGCTTCCCTAACATTACCCAACCAATCTAAATCATATGCGTGTCCTAATATCTTCGTTGTACCGTTTATTGTCAAGCCTTCCGTTCTTGCTTGCAATACCCTAATAACACATTAATTTCTAATTTTAGATTAAAAAGTAATGGGGAAATTGCATCTCCTTGTTTCTTTAAAATTACTTTGAAATGATCAAACTAGAGAGTGTGACATTATTCTCACCCAAGGCTTGAAGGACGAAACAAGGAGCTTGGTGGGGAAGGTGCCCCAACAACGAACAAGGGGAGAGTTAAAAGAACTCTGTGGACACAAGACCACGCGAGATGAAAAGAAAATTCCTGTTGAGGCTTACAGCTCTTTATGGTCAACATTCTCCCCCTTACGCCCTCGCCTTTCTCATGACTTTGACCCTTAATAAAGCACGAGGGTACAGTCAGACACATACGTGCCGGACCGTCCTGTTAAGAGCGCAGTCAAACAAGAGGTGTCGAGTTAGACCGTAGATGAGGGACAGTATAATCGTTTTATAAATATAAATTTTAGCCGTATCCTGTAGTCGCATGGCCTAAAGCATCAAACTCGCAATCTATTGGATTACCGGTGGTGGGGAGGTTGGGGTTTGAATCTCAGACTAGGACGGGGCTTTCCATATGGAGGGTTCAGGATAAAAGTCCAATGTTAACTCAAATTTAGTTAGTGCTTCCATATGTTAGACAGTCACGATACCTTTCCATTGAACTTTAGACTATGATCAAAAAAAGTATGTATTTTTTTTATGTAAGAGTAATTGTTCGGGTCCTTGAGGGGTTTGATATATAAAAGTTGTTGTCCTGGAAAATGTGTGTAAAGTGACTTTCCTCCCTTTTCCCTTGTACTATTCATATGGTATCTATCCCTTTGTTTTTTCATCTCCCTCCTCATTCCTAACCCTGATATTAGATCGTTAATAGCGTACTAAAGTAAATGGTGAGACAAAATATTATCTACGTTCTCGTTAGCTTATTTTAGGCCGGAATTAGAAATTTTAGATTTTTCTTGGCGAACTGCTCTTTTATTAATTTATTGATCGTAATTAATTAATCGTAAATTAAAATCGATACAATTATGTTTAAATACGTTTGGGTATGCATTATAACTTCAAAAATTGATTAAATTTTCTTGAAATTTGTTTGGATACCCATTTATTTGTTTAAATATGGGTTTTGGTGTTTATTTTTTTAAATAGTACCACAATATTAAAGTGTTTTATTAGATTTCCTAACTACCGATTAATTTTGAGTGTGTGTGTGTGTGTGTGTGTGTTGTTGTTAGTATTTCAAAGTAATATGTTACGTATTCCATCTATTTTATGAACTAAATATGAGTTTTGGTGTTTATTTTTCAAATAATATTTCAAGACAAATAAGTTCAATTATGTGTCCATGCTACTACTTGATTTTGAGTGGATATTATTTTAAAGTAATGTTTTGTGTACCCCATCTATCTTCTCACACACACTCTCTCTCTCTTTCAACCACACACTAACTTCCTCTCTCTCACACACACATATTCTCTCTTCCACACACCTACTCTATCACACACAATCTATCTTTTTCGCAATCTTTTCTTTCACACAATCTTTCTCACAAACTCTATTTCTCTAACACACTTTCTCACACACACTCTATTTATCTCACGCACGCTCTTTCTTCACAAGCCCTTTCTCACACACTCTTTCACACACACACTGTTTCACACACTCTGTTCACACACACTTTGTTTCAAACACATTATCTTTCATACACTTTCTCTCTCCCTATAACTCACTAACACTCACTCAATCACACTCATTTTCTCACAATAACTCTCTCACACTCACACTCTAACACTAATAATCTCAATCTCACACACACTCACGCACTTAAACAATCACACACCTATACGCTTACACAATCATTCTAACATTTTCTCAATATCTCACTCTATTTCTCTTTCTATATCTTATATATATCTTAGATCAATTAAATTACGAGAAAACTGTTTAAGCAATTTTGACCAACGAACATTTTTTTAAACGCTAGGGGTCTGTGATGCCAGAAAAAATAGTAGCCTAAAACTAAAACCCAATTTTCGTAGCGAATTTTCCATCTTTTACTTCTGTGTGTGCATTGGCGCTCATCTGTACAATCATTCTTTGCTTACATAATCATGGAAACCATGATTTGTATATAAATTCATTTATATCGGTAAATAAAATATTTCTCTTTGATTAAAAATAACAGCTCAATTCTAACTTGAGTGGTTTAGTGCAACAAATAGCTAGAGAGCTGAGAGGAGGATAGTTTTAAAGTTCTCATCGTGACGTGAAGGGTGATAATACGTTTTGATTTAAATTAAATATCGAAAACTAAATATCTACGTAAAGTTGATAGCCTTTGACGAGTAAGCTTTTGACTAGAAAGTCGAGTGAGCAATAATTGTACATAAATTTTCCCAATCAAAAGTTTAGAATACATCTTAGTGCAATTATTTGCACCCATCGCTGCAACGATCCACTATATAATTTGATCAGCCCATTTCCGGTAGTTGAAATTACGAGTAAACGGTTGCACTTATTTTGACCATTTTAAGGTTTAGGGGTCTAGAATATCGACCAAAATAATAGCTCCCAACAAAAATTCAGTTTTCCTAGCGAATTCCCGGTTTTTCTTCTGTGTGCGTAGTGTTTTATCTGTACAATCATTTTTTTTTTACATTACTATGGAAAATCTCATTTGTGTAGGGTTGTATATTAGTAAATAAAATATTTTATCTTTGTTTTAAAATAATAGCCCAATTCTCACGTGACACAATAAATATATAAAGATCTGGAAGAGGGGTCATTTTAATGTTTTCACTGTGGTGTAAAGGGGGAGAATATAAATTTTGTTTGATATTTAAAACCAAAAGCCAAACCTATGAAAAGCTAATAAGCTTTGACGAGTAAATCTTTAGGTATTAAGTTGAGTGAAGCCTCATTCTGTAGAAATGTTCACAATAAAGAATTTCAAATACATTTTAATGCGATAATCTGTAGCCATCGCTGCATTGACCCACTATTTATATAGATTTCTTCACGAATGTGTATTATTAGTCGGCCCTAGAACTGTTCTCCATAGCTTGGTTATTAGGTGGCTCTGGTTGGCTGGAAGCTACGTGATATACATCCACCACACGTCAGCTGTATCCGACCTGCGGTCGCAATAATTAGTAAACTTCGAACACTTGCGCATAGCACGCATGTCCTCGCAACAGGTTAACAGTGAAAAGGTGACGTTCACCAACATTTAAGAAGATAATAAATTGAAATGCGGGCTTAACTTCATAAACTGGTGAAACTATATTCATTGTTACATATTTTAGAGTCAAAGCATACATAGTTTTTATCTGGCGCTACTATATTTTTGTAGGAAAGGAAATATAAAAATATGTCATAAATTTATTAGAAATAACTTAGTGCCATAAATGTTTATATTTTAATTTAATTAAATTTAAAAACATAATATCTAATATAATATATTTTATTTAGTGCCTCAGTTTACCCCTAATGAATCTTATATGTGCTTATTAGTGAGATCTAGTGAAAGTTAAACTACTTGAAATATCAAATATTTTCGATTAGGATGGAGCTAAGGTTGAACAACTGCACCATTATTCGCCAGGAGAAAGGGAAGAGATAGCAGAACAGTAATGTAATGTTACTTTAGTATCGCTATAGTCATCGAAGAAGAGAGAATGTTACCATAGTTCAGTCTCGCTATAGTCAGAGCATAATAGGGAATGTTACCATAGTTCAGTCTCGCTATAGTCAGAGCAGAAGAGGGAATGTTATGATAGTTCAGTCTCGCTATAGTCAGAGCATAATAGGGAATGTTACCATAGTTCAGTCTCGCTATAGTCAGAGCATAATAGGGAATGTTACCATAGTTCAGTCTCGCTATAGTCAGAACATAATAGGGAATGTTACCATAGTTCAGTCTCGCTAGAGTCAGAGCAGAATAGGGAATGTTACCATAGTTCAGTCTCGCTAGAGTCAGAGAAGAAGAAGGAATGTTACCATAGTTCAGTCTCGCTATAGTCAGAGCAGAAAAAGGAATGTTACCATAGTTCAGTCTCGCTATAGTCAGAGCAGAGGAGGGAATGTTATGATAGTTCAGTCTCGCTATAGTCAGAGCAGAGGAGGGAATGTTACTATAGTTCAGTCTCGCTATAGTCAGAGCAGAATAGGGAATGTTACTATAGTTCAGTCTCGCTATAGTCAGAGCAGAATAGGGAATGTTACTATAGTTCAGTCTCGCTATAGTCAGAGCAGAAAAAGGAATGTTACCATAGTTCAGTCTCGCTATAGTCAGAGCAGAGGAGGGAATGTTACTATAGTTCAGTCTCGCTATAGTCAGAGCAGAATAGGGAATGTTACTATAGTTCAGTCTCGCTATAGTCAGAGCAGAATAGGGAATGTTACTATAGTTCAGTCTCGCTATAGTCAGAGCAGAGGAGGGAATGTTATGATAGTTCAGTCTCGCTATAGTCAGAGCAGAAAAAGGAATGTTATGATAGTTCAGTCTCGCTAGAGTCAGAGAAGAAGAAGGAATGTTACCATAGTTCAGTCTCGCTATAGTCAGAGCAGAAAAAGGAATGTTACCATAGTTCAGTCTCGCTATAGTCAGAGCAGAGGAGGGAATGTTATGATAGTTCAGTCTCGCTATAGTCAGAGCAGAATAGGGAATGTTACTATAGTTCAGTCTCGCTATAGTCAGAGCAGAATAGGGAATGTTACTATAGTTCAGTCTCGCTATAGTCAGAGCAGAATAGGGAATGTTACTATAGTTCAGTCTCGCTTAGTCAGAGCAGAGGAGGGAATGTTATGATAGTTCAGTCTCGCTATAGTCAGAGCAGAAAAAGGAATGTTATATAGTTCAGTCTCGCTCTAGTCAGAGCAGAGGAGGGAATGTTATGATAGTTCAGTCTCGCTATAGTCAGAGCAGAATAGGGAATGTTACTATAGTTCAGTCTCGCTATAGTCAGAGCAGAGGAGGGAATGTTATGATAGTTCAGTCTCGCTCTAGTCAGAGCAAGGAGGGAATGTTATGATAGTTCAGTCTCGCTATAGTCAGAGCAGAAAAAGGAATGTTACCATAGTTCAGTCTCGCTATAGTCAGAGAAGAAGAGGAAATGTTACCATAGTTCAGTCTCGCTATAGTCAGAGCAAGAAGAGGAATGTTACCATAGTTCAGTCTCGCTATAGTCAGAGCAGAAGAGGGAATGTTATGATAGTTCAGTCTCGCTATAGTCAGAGAAGAAGAGGAATGTTACCATAGTTCAGTCTCGCTATAGTCAGAGCAGAATAAGGGAATGTTACTATAGTTCAGTCTCGCTATAGTCAGAGCAGAGAGGGAATGTTATGATAGTTCAGTCTCGCTATAGTCAGAGCAGAAAAAGGAATGTTATGATAGTTCAGTCTCGCTATAGTCAGAGCAGAAAAAGGAATGTTACCATAGTTCAGTCTCGCTATAGTCAGAGCAGAGGAGGGAATGTTATGATAGTTCAGTCTCGCTCTAGTCAGAGCAGAGGAGGGAATGTTATGATAGTTCAGTCTCGCTATAGTCAGAGCAGAATAGGAATGTTACTATAGTTCAGTCTCGCTATAGTCAGAGCAGAGGAGGGAATGTTATGATAGTTCAGTCTCGCTCTAGTCAGAGCAAAAAAGGAAATGTTACCATAGTTCAGTCTCGCTATAGTCAGAGCAGAGGAGGGAATGTTAGATAGTTCAGTCTCGCTATAGTCAGAGAAGAAGAGGAAATGTTACCATAGTTCAGTCTCGCTATAGTCAGAGCAGAGGAGGGAATGTTACCATAGTTCAGTCTCGCTATAGTCAGAGCAGAGAGGGAATGTATGATAGTTCAGTCTCGCATAGTCAGAGAAGAAGAGGAAATGTTACCATAGTTCAGTCTCGCTATAGTCAGAGCAGAGAGGGAATGTATATAGTTCAGTCTCGCTATAGTCAAGAGAGAGGAATTTCATAGTTCATCTCGCTATAGTCAGAGCAGAAAAGGAATGTTACCATAGTTCAGTCTCGCTATAGTCAGAGCAGAGGAGGGAATGTTATGATAGTTCAGTCTCGCTCTAGTCAGAGCAGAAAAAGGAATGTTACCATAGTTCAGTCTCGCTATAGTCAGAGCAGAGGAGGGAATGTTATGATAGTTCAGTCTCGCTATAGTCAGAGCAGAGGAGGAAATGTTATGATAGTTCAGTCTCGCTATAGTCAGAGCAGAAAAAGGAATGTTATGATAGTTCAGTCTCGCTCTAGTCAGAGCAGTAGTGTGACCGTGTCGGCGTGTTGGTGTGTTGTGTGATCTTCCTGTACGTGTGTACTCCTGGTGCTTGGAAACAAGCCAATGTAAATAAACTGAGACCAGGGAAAAGCGACTCGCAACCACTTCGCACCTCACACGGGGAACCTCGTGGTGTTCCGTTCCTCATACCACACCATTGAGGTAGTAGACAAACTGGGGCACGCAACACAACTTCTTAAAGTGTTGAGGAACATGATCTGAAGATTTTCAAGTGAGATTAAACTATAAAGTTTTTTTAATCTTTAATTTTAATTTAATATAAAAAGCTTATATTTAAACTATATTTTTCTTATTTTATTTTTTCAGTGCATTTTACTGCTATCCATTCAACCCACTTGCATATTTATACTAATGGGTAAGTGATGAAGAGGGTAAAATATAGATGAAATATACTCCCATTCACGTGAAGTGTGAGTGAGAAACCATTTAGATAAAACCACTATAAATACAACCAGACTGGGATTTGAACTCATATCTCTCCTTCATCGGCAATTCGGTATATTGGGAGGATGATGCTTTAGCTCATAGGACCAAGGAATCAGGCTATTAATTTTATTTTTTATTATTATTTGAGATATTTAACGTGTAATTTATGAATTGACTGATAATTTCACATGACCTATAAAATAGATTAAATCGAGAACAGACACAACATCCATCCCCCAGTCATTAATTCATCTCTGAGAAAGGAGAATCCACCGTTCACCAATGATAAATTATTGTTTGACTATGCCGGGAATCGAGTCCGAGACTCATAGCTCAGTAGGTATACACCTTACCGACTCAGCTAAGGTGTCGTATTTGAATGTTATTAATTTATTGTACATTATTTAGGGTGCACCTTATTAACACATACATTATATCAGCACATGACTTACAAGCTAGCTTAACACAACCGTTTTCCTATACGTTTACTAATTGTATATAAGGATTGTGGATCCCCTTAGACTAATGTTCTACAACTCTACATTCTCTTCAACGCGACACTCTCGAAATAGACTGCACTACTGATGACGGGTAGGTTGGGATTCGAAACCTGGTCGTGTGTACTGTATTATTCCCCAACCCCCTAAATAGTTTCTCCAATAAGTTTATACGCAAACCTGGATACATTTCTCCTAGCTCTAACTTCTCATATCTATCCTATTAATGTAAAAATGCGGAAAGCCCAAATGGGTGGTAAGATACGACGAAAAAATAATTGTTTTAGCCTGTGTACAATGTTGTGCATGACTTTTTATCGGACATACCGGTGGGCACACGGACTAAGTGTCAAGCTCATACAGTATATTTGTACACAGCCCGAAAAAATATAAATGACTTACAGGCCTATATCAATGGTAATATCTAAAAAAATTTAATAGAATCAAATGACAAGCAAACTACAAACAAATCGTATGGGTTTTTTACTATCATGACCATATTTTTTATATTTATAGTATTTATTTTATTTCAGTAGTCGTCAAAAATAAGTGCTTATTAGCACCTGAAACGTTGTGATAATATTAAAAATAACAACGCTCTGTAAACCTCATATTTCTCCCCCTCTTAATATCAGAACCACGAGCTCGTCAAGAAAATTAAAAGCATAAGCTTTAATGTGCCTTTTTTTTATGTTTTAGCACAGCGTTTTATTAATTCATAGTAATGTACATGATATTTTATATTTGGGACTTTTAAAATTCATTTAAATATTTAAACAATCATTCAACATGAAAGATCTGAAACTTTTAAAAAAAAACACGTGATTGTAAATTACAACCACATCCGATGCGTGTCTCCCCAAATATTGAAAGGCACTAATATTAACGGGGGACTATATATATATATATATAAATCAGTTTTGTCCCAAGCATGATCTTTAAGTTTCAAAAGGTAAACAGACTCCGGTCACATCATCCAACAAATCGCTGTTGGCTCCGAGTCAAAAGAGAACGGTTACGATAACATTTCGTTAAGAATTTCCTAGCGGACATCGTAGTGAGTGTGAATAGGGCGTCATGTCGGGTAGAATGATCCCCGGCGCTGAAAGATTTACACCCTCTTTCAAAATAAAGTCACAGCAAACCCCATACACACCCTCCCTTTCCATCCCGACTATACAAAACCAAAACATATTATTTGAAATTTACCGACACAAGAAATGGACTGAAACAAATATTTATAACATCTTGGAAACAAATTTTTTAGTAAAAATATTTATTTTTTAAACTGAGACAAACATGAATAATTGTCACATTTTACATTTTTACATAAATAAAAATATGTATATGGAAAAACCAGACGTCATCTTATAGCGTTAATTTTTATATGTTTTGTTAGGCCTTTAACACATCTGGAACAAACAGGACTAGGTGAATGGTACTCACGCCTGGATTTTACTTAAGAGGTTGGGTTTTGAGTCCAACCAGTAGCCATTTTTATTATTTTTTTCGCAGGAAATTAAAAACTTTAATAATGATATTAATGGGTTATTGAAGATTCCCACGACCTTGTATAATTAATTAAATTTCACGTTTAACTGTTTAAATATTTCTACTAAAGTGCATATACATTATTAATTGGAAATAAAGTTAATACATAGACAAATGTGCCCTAAACGCCACAACAAATATTAGACATTTTAAATTTGTAGAGTTAGTCAAAAGAATGCAAACTTTGAAGAATTATTTTTTAAATATTTTGTTTAGAACCTTATTTTTTAAACTTTAAATATGTTTTTCATCCTTTATATAACATTTATTTTACAATATGGGGAAAATGTTCTGTTCATTCTTTTACATGCGATATTTAATAATTCTTTCATTATCCTTGAACTTTTTCAAGTAAACAAGAATTTTTTATGCCATTCTGATATAGTTCTACTTTCATGGTATGAAAATATAATTATAATACACCCATAAATAAAACATAATCCAATTTTATAATCAATTGCAAGCATTTAAATCGAAACAGGTGAAAGTTCAATTTTGTTTTAAATAAGTTGTTAAATAGTATTTCTGTTTTTTTTTAAATAATCTGAGCTAACAGTTTAATCCATTAACACATGTCCAGCCTTTGTGAAGTACATGTTGTACTTCACAAAGGACATCAAACCATGACCTTCCTAGCTCCTTACGCTCGGATAGTTACAAACTAATTTTTGTAGTAAGAAACTTATTTGACAACTAGAAAAGTTACTAGATACACTTTCATCCATTCATATATCAAGTCATGTGATCTTCAGGTGTAATATTTCATCAACATTAGCAATACCTATAAAATAACAATGATAATATAGTATAATGCTGTCAAAGTTGTCCAAGAAAAAAGAAAAACTTGGTTTTTCTAAAAGTTTTTTCCTTACCAAAATTCTACCATACAATAAATTAAGTGTTGCCTTCGCTCTTTTAGAGCAGTGTTTTTCAAACTTCTTGGAGCTATTGGGGGGAGAGGGGGGGCTATACCATATTTATCTCAGTTCCCGTGAGGTAATTTTAGAAAATTCTTTATTTGTTTTTAACATTCTAAAATATCATCAGTAATTAGGATTGCCAAATTTTTCAAATCTGAATAAAGGACATTTGACAAAGGTACAAACAGAACATGTGATGTTTTCCATTTGTTTTTATACCATTACATGTGTATTAATCACAACTTGTGAATGTGAGGAATGCCAGGCCTCCACCGTGGTTCGGATTCCACGTTAAACTGTAGGTCCTCCATTTCATATCACAATCACCCTACCATTGCACATTAGCGTAAGTGCGTATAACCCGTACGGGTAGTAAGACGCGGTGCTAATAATAATAATAATAATATACCATTACACTTGTAAGATTTAACTGTATATATTGAATGCTCATGATATAAATGTAAAAAAATGTTATGAGGGCTCCAGCATGTAATTTTTATGGTGCAAGGGCTCCTTTAGTAAAAAAAAAAGAATTTTGGGGGCTCCTACTTTAGAGGATGCAGATATACACCTACCTCACAATGGTCCCAAGCATACTATATCGTTAAATTATATTACTATCCAAAAAAGTGTGATTTTCTGTGAGCTTCTGGGACGACTATTCATTAAATTGAAATATCTAATTTGAACGTCTTAATAGAATAAACTAATTTGCATTTTCGGGGATACCACCTAAATTTCTGATACTCTCGATGAGGCCTGAACTTATTATAAGGTCATCCTGGATGTATTACTGTGTGGACTTCAATTAAATTATGTTATTACGTTGGTTGATTCGTCATGTGATGTTTTCCTATATCGTTTATCACGAAAAGATCCGGTTTCTTAAACCCTGTAATTATCTTGGTAAAGGAGGGATTTTCGTAACTCAAGGGCAATCTTTTAGTTTCTTAATAAAACTTATTACTATCACCATCTAACATTTAGATCAACCTAACTTAAGAACTGTGTCATTTGTTAAAATTATTAGGTACCTATATTTACAACTGTTTTAAAATATTGAAATATTAATAAGTAGTTGGTAATTTGACTGCAATTAAAGCGAAAGATCTTAGTGGGTCTTCAATTTGCTGCCTGCCTTTCGGCTGCAGATGCACCAAGACGGTTTTAGAGTATCAAGTTGATTTTGCCTTTTGAGTTGCAGGTTGCAGTTGTCGCTAACCTTCATTTGAAATCATCTTTTCAATTACAATTTATAAAAAAAAAAATCTAACAGACATGCGTTGTTCACTATATTTATAGGCATGAAAAGAACCGGGAGGTCAAATTATTATTTTTTTAGGAAAATATTCTTTTTGACTGGGTATGCAGAGCACATTAGGATAGTGAAACTCCATTCCCTTTCCGGGCGAATTGTTTACCTATACATGCTAATAGTTTAAGTTACGAATATCACAAATAGATAAATTGTAAAATGAGTATCGCCACCTCCCTACATACAAATTTGTATAGTAAAAATATAAAAGATTTCGTATTTATTTGATAAATGTGCGGTGAGTAAGTTTCTAAAAGTCATGGTTCTTTGGATAACTTGTAATGATATAGATTATCCCTTATGTAATATTCCAAATAAAAAGTTCCCATCCTTTATATATTTCAAGTTAATGAACAATTTTATATTAAACTCTATGAATCCATATATGATATAAAATATTCTCTAGTGGTTTAGCAAACCTGAGTGGTCATATTATTTTTTATTTTTCATTTTGTTGACAATACTCTGTGTCGCCGTCTTAAAATCCTAGCTTTGATAGCAGGTTTCCACCCCTCTTCCGAGTATTTATGAAAAACAAGACACTCTCAGGTATTTTTTAGTAGTTGTTTTTCTCTCTCTTTCTCGTTTCCATAAGCTGACAAAATCATGGTGAGGTCTTATGAAATTGGAAGATTCTAGAAGCCTTCTTGTCTGATTATATACAAGGAAAAGGGCTCTTATAACGGCACTTCTCACTAGTCTGCAAACCCGCTGTAGTTAAGGCCCGCGGAGCACACACACCCAAATTTCAAACTTTAAAACTGCACGTATTGAATAACTCTTATTTCCTACTGTGTTTCTGGATAATCGAGTGTCATTCCATTCTAATAAATCAAACATAATTTTTATACCTGTGTTTCCAATATAAAATAAACCTAATGTGTAAGTGTGTGTAAAACAACGGTTACACATGATTAATAAGAAAGAATCCCATGACGAGCAACAAGCAGGCGTAAAAAAAAAAAAGAACCCGATAAAAATAACACTTCAAACTGAACCGATAAAAGTTCCATAACAACATACAGGTTCCTTGTGCATTTACAGAATGTTACACAATTTATAAGATGCATACTAATTATGTACTCACTTTTGAAGTTAATAAGTTTCGTTAATTAATATGCTATATCGCTTAGTGATTTGTCTACATATATTTACCAAGACGCATTTTTATTCTTAGAAATACATCTACCTCGAGCATATATTTAGTGATTTAAATTAAGGCAGAAAATGATAAAGGGGTAAATTAGAGTAACTATGCTGCCATTTTCTTGAAAAGAGGATAGAAAATAACTAAATAGAAAAAACATTATCAATGCAATCGTTCTAAAATAAACCCTCGATTTCAATTTCCAAATCAAGCAACTTAAAAGTGTAACCAACCATGTTAGTGTCCAGTGGTGACACCAGGATTTTTAAAGAGGGGCTGCATTGAGGATGCGGCACATACAATTTAATGTATGACCCACCCACCCCATTGTGCCCCAGCTAAATTTTTAACATCAACCTTTTTTTACGACGTGTGTACACAGCCACACTAAAATAAATTCATAAAATTATATACAGAAAACATAAACCTCCATGTCAAAATACGAGTTACTGTCTCTAACTAATTCAAGTGAAAATTTGGTTGTGTGAACAGGGCGACGATTATTGTGAGCGACGAAAAATCAGCTCACTTTGTCCTGATGATTAACCAGTCACTTATTGAACAACTTTGAAAGTGACACAATCACAACATGCGAGGCGAATAGTTTGTTTACACACACGACTGCCAACACCCACCGAGGATCAATGTTTCCACACCTGCAGAAACAAAATTCCTCGCGATGCTCATACATACAGATAATATGATGTTTGTGTACTGTGTTTTACCCCTCACGATAAGATCATTCTTCGTCAGATTTTAAATGAACTAAATACTCTAATAGCAGACTCACAAATAGTAAGTGAAGCACCCGCTTCGGTGGCCACATTGTCTAACGCGCTACTCTCGTGTTGGACTAGACTTCCGAATAGGGGAGATTGGGGTTCGATCCCAGTCGGATGCAATGAGGTTTTTTTCCCTAAATGGTTTTCCATTCAACCTTCATGAAAATGTGGGTGCACCTTCTCTAAATTAAACCTTCCTAACCCCTAACCCATTAGTGTAATTAGTACATAGGTGGATGACCTGAACAGGTAGTAAGACGTGGTGCTAAAAAAAGTTAGCCTTTAAATAATTCCTTGATGGCGTATACATTTATTTTATAATCTATATTAATAAAATGAAGAGTCTATCTTGTTATGAGCGTTGCGCGATATCTGCTGCACGAAGAGGTCTGAAATTTTAAAATTAGTAGCCCCTGTGCATAAACATGTGCACCTCAAAGCTGAAATTTTAAATTTTTGATTAGATATTTTAAATTTATTAAAACCTGGTTTGAAAGAAATAAAATTAAGAGTTTTTTTCTGTTTGACGTAAAGAAAAGCGTTACCTGGGGTAGCAACACGATTCATTGCGCTGTTACCCTGGGTAATGCCGGGTACTCCTGCCAGTTATCGATATATATCAAACTAACAAAATATCTTTAATTTTAATTCTAAGCGGTTGAACTTAATGACACACTAATATATCAACCAAAGCTTGTATGTAGCAGGATTTTGTAAGAAGTAAACTTTTAGAAAAGATAAACCTTTTTATAAGGTCAACATTGATTACGTTTTACTATTTTATTATAGTTATTTTATAGGTATCAATATTATCTATCAAAAGAGACAGTTTCAGATAGCATGAAATGAAATACAAATACGTGAAACTGGATCTAATAAAATTTTTAACAGTCAGATAAGATTTTCTATAAAAATGGGACTGTATAAAATAATCTCTTCAGCCTGTTGAGGGTGCATAGGTTACTTTAGATACTGTTAGCGCACATTCCTCCAACTTCTGCTGCCAAACCCTCCCCCTTATTTTTCCATCAGTGAAGGTACCCGCACCATTGATCATGCGGGAAAAGGCGTAAGCCTGATCTTATCTGGTTTGCTTACAAAGAGGTTGTCGAAGTCCAAATCCCTTTCGGGTGTACTGAGGTGGTTTTCCTAAATATGTGTTCACTCTCCCTTCACACAAATTCTGGCAAACTTAGCGCTGAGCCAAAAAGCCCCGGATCTTATTACCATATCCAGGTGTAATTTCTAAACAAAAGTCTAAACGGTATAATTTATTTAGTTTTAAAATAAAGTGATTCGTTTTCTGGGCTAGCTGTTGGTGATATCACTTATGTTTTAGTGATGTGGCGCGTCTCTCATGCTAGGTGAGGCAGGCAAGGTTAGTTTACATCCTGCGTCAACAGACGTCTGTCAGGTGACCTGGTGGTCTAGGGTAAGGTATCGGACTTCTGTGCTAGGGGTCCGGGGTTCAATCCTCGGTCCCGGCACAGATTTATCTGATTACCAAGCCCTTCCTTCACCTCTGACAAGATGTGTATTAATCACAACTTGTGAATGTGAGGAATGTCAGGCCTCCACCGTGGTTCGGATTCCACGTTAAACTGTAGGTCCTCCATTTCATATCACAATCAGCCTACCATTACACATTAGCATAAGTGCGTATAACCCGAACGGGTAGTAAGACGCGGTGCTAATAATAATAATAATAACAGACGTCTGTCGTCGAGAGGGAGTCGCTCGCGGACCTCGGCTCAGGAACCAACAGGAACCTTGCAATGTTGTTTAGGTGGCCCGCGAACAGAAGAAGGAACGCCGGAATGAGGAACTGGTGGCTTACTGCCAAGTGCACGGGCCGCCAGCTACAAACAAATGATTCAACGCTTTACTTTACATAGTTTACCTTTTCTTTCTGTGAAACAAATGGACCACACCTCCACCCTTTATTTTATTTTTTGCGCTGAACCCTCGACGCAAGGTTAGTAATGACTCATATTCTAAGGGAGAAAGAATGAGTCAGAGGGACGATGACAAACTACCTTGTGGAGGGAGCGGGGGAGGACGTCCTGGGCTTCCTGAATCACAATCTGGCAGAACAGTGGCGCAACCAAAAGGGGGCTAGCAAAGAAGTAAAGAGTTACTCCCCCTTCCCATTAATCCTCAAGACCACAAATAACTTTAATAAGAACTTAAATCATATTGTATGACTAAAAAATAGACTCATGAAGATGTGTCGTATTTATAGGCTATGTGTTCCTGTCTTTTAAGTCATTTAAAGGACCAGACTTACAACTTAATACTAAAAAGGTACTCTCACCCCCTTCGGTGTCCGCGTGGTCTAACGCGCTACTCCTGTAATAAACTAGACAGCCGATGAAGGGGAGATCGAGGTTACAATCTCGGTCGGGTGTACTGAGAGGGTTTTTTCCAAAATAGTTTCTCACTCTCCTTCCAAGAAAATGAGGGTACATATCCTATCAATATAACCTACCTAATCCCTAAAACCATCATCTTAATTAGAGCATAAGCTTATAACCCTAACGGGTATTAAAATGCGGTGGTAAATAAACGTACTCTTCATTTATCCTGAAATGTAACAGTCCTACCTTGATAGATAACACCGTCTATCTATCCACCTATCTTATATGCTTCGCTAAAATGCAGGTACACTTCCTCTAAATTCAACCTTCCACATTCCTAGCTAATTAAATTAGTTAGTACATGGGCGTATAACCTAAAGAGAGTGTATGATATGGTAATAAAAAACTGGTATATACACATTAAAAGTTTCCCTAAAACTACCAATTTAAAAAAGTACAGAAACAATAGCTTTGATACATTGTATGCAAGCCACTTACATTATTTAAATTACTATCCTTATTTACCATTAAAAAACTCAAAATAACTTTTAGATCTATTTAATCTTCATAAATCACTTAGATTCCAGCGGCTAGGGGGATCTTACGCCCCAAATCTCCCTTCATTCCCCTAAACTACATTCTGGCTATAACATTGACTGAATGCCTCTCCCAAAGTAAATTTGCACCATGACAAGATATGAAGGTGCAGGCAGACCCGTCTCTTGGGCGAGATTTCATCGACACCGCAGCAAGCAGGACTTTGCGTGCCCCTAGTGTTGCAGAAAAAAAACCCCAGAAAGGACACTTTATTTGACTCTTTCAGCAAGTTTTTGGAAGTAGCGGGCATCGTAGAAATATAACCCCGAGGATTATGTATGTGCTCACGGATTTGAGTGACCTCTTTTACGTACTGTAACCCCCTCCCCCCATTTTATCTGTCCTGCAAGTTTCCTACTCCCTTCATTGCTATCTCTCTCCCCCCCCCTCCCTTCCTCTTACACCACACATGTGCTGCGAACATGTGGGACACGTTTATTTGCTCGGTCGACCTGCAGGCACAACACAACACTTGATAAGCTACTGCTGCTACCGTGGAATAATCTCGCTCATTCTAGCAGCGAACATGGTATATTGGAGTATAGTTTACTCCACTATACACTGAATACGTTTGAATTTTTTTTATTTTTTTTCACTTTATGTGTTCGTAGCCCGGTTGATAACAGTTCCAGAGAATCGGTGTGGTTTATAATATCACTTTAAGTTATTTCCTAACTTTTAGATGGGTAAGTTTACCCTTGGAAAGGAGTGAATTGTTTTTAGGAACTACTACGGAAGAATATGCCTTAGAGGGGAGGGATGAGGGAAACGGGTGTCGGGGTAGTAGTCAAGAAAATAGGTTATTGTAGGTTTATTTGGAACCTTTAAAAGAAAGTTTCATATGTTAAGACTTGACCTCGATAGTCATGGGGTAAAGAGTTCAGCTCAGGATCCTATGTTCGTGGGTTCAAACCCATTCGCGGTCGACGGATTCCTTTTGAGCGATAAATATCCGTAGCACAACTTCCCTCAGAGGGGAAGTAAAGCCATCGGTCCCATGTCGGTTGTGTCATGTAAAAGAACCCTGTAAGATATTAGAAAAAACTTTTCCCAGCAAAATTGTTAGGCTCTTTCGCTCTGGCTCATAGATATTCTCCTGTGCTGATTTAATCAGTTGGTTAAATACCTCAAATAAATAAATTTGTATTTTATTAATTTCGAAAAGTTTGGCCATATTTTGTCACCACATTGATATATGTCTAAGTATTATTGTCTCGTTTAAATTAATTTTTCAAAGTTTTTGTCCCGAATATGGAAAGTTTTGTGTTAGTTAATAAACGATGTATAGAATGAAAGTATCCTGAAGATTACCTTTTTTTCCATGCTTTATTTTGAATATTATTTAAAAACTTTTTAAGATAAAATTAATCTCACCTGATCTCTACCAAACTTCTTGAATACATATAGTAACTGTTCCTTAGAATATCAATATTATGTATTTACTTTATTTCTGTGATACATATATCATTCAAAAAGTTTTTATGTGGGTATTTTGGTTTTAATGAAATATTGTATGCCAATTTGAAAAATATAATCATATAAAAAATATATAAAATGTATGAAGCTGAGAGTTTTTTCAATAAAATGGTTGCTTAGTATTAATAATAAGTTATTGGTTATATAAATATGAGTCTAAACTTAAGCTAGGTCTTTTTCCCCATTTTTTAAATACTTTTGGTCATCGTGTGATATTTTAACAAGTTATTTAGATTTACTTTTTTACTTTCTTGAAACCTATTCATTCCAGAACTATTCACATTTATATTTTCACCCAACAACTCTAAATTATATTAGTACCTTCACTTTTAGAAGACAAAATTAAGCTTGAATTTACATCTACGTTTATCACATTAACTAGACATAATTAAATGGCATTGTTATTCCTTAAGATTTGCTTTAGTAACACTATAAATCCATTGCTTACAGACAAATTATCTGGTGACAATACTCATAAATTATTTATTAATTTTATATTTTATTCGTACTGTACTGAATATTAGACCGTAGCTCAAATAAAATAAATAAACTCACTTTATATTATAAGATTGAAAGAAAATAAATATAATCACATCGTAAGTAAATGCCAATTTTGCTAAATGAGGCTGGGTCCAATTTGTAATATAAATTATTATTGAAAAGAGATTAGCAATGACTTTATTTTTAAAACTATTGTAAAATATTTAATAGGTCAAAGAAATTATTTACAAAATAATATTGTGATTAATATAACAGAACTATAGAACTGTACTAATTTTGACAGTACATAATATAGTAAGTTGTGACTTATAAACTTTAATTTAAATATCTGAAGGGAGGAAATTTAAATACAAATTTGGTAAAATATATAGACTTTTTTGACATTTTGAATATTTTAAAATATTATAACTAAAGGTTTTGTAATTCAAAAGATTAAAACTCGTATTTATAGGTGTGTTAACATTAATAGATAGGTGTACTTCAATGTTTACATAACGCTTTGAGCTACAAACGTAACCAAATATGTTTAACTTAATTTTTAAGTTTAGATATATATTTATTTCAGAATTGGGGTTAAGAGAAGTCCTGGTGCCCGTAAATATATCAAGTTTGCTTTAAACTATCTATTTTATTCAAAGGTTATGAAAGGAGGTCACACACAGTAACAGACTGAAAAAAAAAAATTCTAACTACCGGATTATGACAAGGCTGAACATTAATTTAGATAACTAGCTAGCTCTCTGGCCGGAACTCTTAAAGTTTATGGCCACCAGAACGCAAGCTCACCATTAAACCCATTTCTGAGACATCTTCAGGTTTACCAACTAAAGTTTTGTGTACAGGCCTGTCATCATCCACACGACGTTCCCACCTCAGCTTGCGTACCTTGACTATCTTTAATATGTTTGGGGATGTATACAAGCCATGAAGTTCTTCATTATGTGACTTTCTCCATTATCTTGCTTGTTCGTCCCTCGAAGTTCTTTATTCTCAAAAACTCAATTTATTATCTTGGTTCAGCGTGAGAACATTGTAGTATCTTGGAGTGAGAGACTGCGCTTCACATCCGTAGTTTTATATTAAGTTTAATATTTCGAGACATAAGACAAGACGAAAACAAGATTAGAAACAGAATAGTAGAAATAATTACCTGCATGAATTCTGTTTCTACCTCCTCTTGAATTTCAGTCCTATCCGTTAGTAAAAGTTCCCAAGTATTTGGAATGTAGGATGAACATTAATTACAATATTTAATCCTGCTTTGGATTTAAAAAAACTAGTTTTGTAACTATTTCAGGCACTAGTTGTTGTTTTAAGAACTTTAAGAGTTGTACTTTCTTTAACTAACTTTTGTAAATAATCATACCCCCTTCGTATTTTAAAATTTAAAAATAGAATAAGATAGCATTTCATTGTTCATTGTATGCATCGCCTCCCTCTCTTACAAGCACCTCTAACCTCCTTGTAGGGGACTTAAAGAGTCGTATACCTTACAACCACTTGAAGTACTCTGCAGGGATTCGAAAGGACTCTTTAATAGTTGAAGGACTCCCCCCTGTAAAGGGGCAAGGGGAGGTATCCAAGAGACAACAAGTAGTTGGCACAACAGTGGAGCTATCAACAGTCCCGTAATAGCATCATGGAGGCTGCAGTAGGAGCGAGATTTAAACATGTCCAAATTAGTTTTGAGTGATTTTTTTTTTACATTTTATTTGTTTGTGGGGAAGCCATTAAATTGATTTCACTTGGTTGGTTAACTTTTTTTCTAAAATAAAAATAATTCGAGACATTCTATAATATTTTCATCTATATATAAAATACACTATAATATTTATCGAAGTTTTAATAATTTACTAGTGTGAGCCTTAATAAATATGTTAGCAATGAAAATGTTAAGGTTGCCATCAGTAAAATGTAAAAAATAATTCAAAGCTCGCTTGAACAAAATGAAAGTTGGATGAAAGGTAATGTGAGTTAAGGTAAGTATTTTTGGAGTTTTCATAACAAAATCTTTTTGGAAAATATAAATAAAATATTTATCTATATAAATATCTAGTTTAATTTTCTGCATATTTTATCTTAACATATCTTGAATATTTGTCATGGGCATTACGTAATTTGAACCAAACTTTTTCTCTTAATTTAAAAAGTTAATCATCTAACTTAATGCCGGTATGCTCATGACAAATACTAAAGAACAGTTGATATTAATCACCCTGTGTAAAAAATCAAACCGAGCTGGGGCAAAATTGTACTTATTTTTGCCAAAAAAATATTGTATATATATATATACATATATATATATACAATATTTTTTGCCCCAGCAGTTTTATATATATATATATATATAAATATAAATATATTAATAAACTGTAAGAAAGGGCCTTAATTCAATTCATTCCACCTTAAAAAACCAAATTGTGATGTTTAAATTGTTATTACATTTTAATAAGAAATAAATTATTAGAAAAGTAGTAACTAGATTTGGTTTGAATTTACTATTTTACAAACTCGAATCTTAATTTTGTCTGAAATCCTGAATTTTAAATTTGAATCCTAGAAAAAACTATGAACATAAGAGACCATTCAATTAATATAATGGAATCGAAGTAGCTAAATGTTAACTTTTTGTTATAATGCACTCAAACATTCATTTAAGTGGTAGATTAGTGGTCTGTAGCCTGTTTATTAAGTTTGTCCTACAGTTCGGTTGGGTATGAACCCCCCCCCCCAGTAAGCAGTATTAGAGCCCTGGGAATGAGTTTGTGAGGATAAGTTAGCTGTCACGAGGAGAAACAGAATCAGGAATGAAGTTATCCATGAGAGTGTTAGAATACAAGGCGTACATGAGAGAGTATGGGAAGCAAGACTGAGATGGTATGGTCATCTCAGGAGAGAATATCAAAGAGAATGATGAATATTAAATATGAAGGAAAAATACCACAAGGAAGACCAAGAAAGAGATGGGAGGAGCAGTAAACAGAAAGTGTGTAAATAAGAGCAGAATAATGGACGCGATTAAAGGAAGAAGCATGGTGGAAGGATAAAAGAAGATGGAGGCATTTTACTATTAAAGTGATCAGGCGACAGGCTGAAAACAGTTGATGATGATGATGATGATGATGATATAACTTTCTATACATAATTTTTAAATTTCGAATCCTCAAATCTCGAATATCCTCCAGCTGTAAAGGGATTTCATAGTTTGAGGATTTGCGGGTCTAATTCTTAATAATAACAGGAAATGTTAGTAATTGATTCATGATAAGCAGGGGAAAAATGTGGTATATTGTAAATAAACATTCTCTTTGTTTCATTATAAAACACGCGTTCTATTTCTCTGTGTTATGATAGCAACGCCATAATATTTATTATTTTTATGCAAGATAAAAAGTGTTGTTTTTCATAGTGTTGTTTTAATGAATGAAACCAACAGGGCGCTGTAACAACGTTTATGTTGCATAGTAAAATAAATGATCTGTATGTTTAAGTGATCGAGTGATCAGAAGTGAAATAATATTAAACACTTTTTGACACCTGAAATCAATAAGTTTTCCATTTCGGAACGTTCATCTAATTGGGTAGGAGTGCATTTTCTGAAAAACAAAAGTGATGTGAAAAAGGCTTTCGAAACTTTCAAAGTGTCAGCAGAAAATCGCCATGAAAGTAAAATTCAAACTTTGCGGACAGACAACGGTCTGGAGTACTATGGAAAATATTTCACAGAAGAGATGCATATCACAGGTATAAGAAGAGAACATACGGTAACAGAAACCCCAAAACAGAATGGCAAAGCTGAGTGCATCAATCTCACACTGGTGGGGTTGGCGTGATGCATGCTGTTGGAGTCTGGCTTATCAAATAGTTTTTTGGGCGGAAAAGATTTCCCCATATGCTTACATCAGGGAGAGATGTCCATCAAAACAGCTGGAAGTTCAAACACCTTATGAAATTTGGTGTTATTTGAAATAAAAAAATAGGACATTTTAGGAATTTTGGTTGCAAAGCTTACATGCTGAATAAAGCTCCAAATAAAGGAAAGTTTGATCTAAGATCCAAAGCAGGTATTTTTGTAGGATACTCCACAGAATCAAAGGCATACCGAATTTGGGATCCAGAAAAATGGAAAATAGTGAGAAGTCGAGATGTTACATTTTTAGAGAATTTTGAAACTGTTGAAGTTTTGAATGAACATAAGGAATCTGCGAACTTTGAACTTACTTACTTACTTCTATGTTGATAACAGTGCGAAAGACACTATATCTGAAGAAACTGATGAACATTTAGATAAAGTCAAAGAAAGCAACCTCATTAGTCCTGATCCTGAGGTCACTGAGAATAACCTCCAATCAAATAATTCGAGTAAATTTATTTCAGAAAACCCAAGCCAAGACTATACAGTGACTAAGAATAAGAGGGGGCCTGGTTGATCTAAATTGATTAGAACTGGTAAGCTAGGCAGAGCAGCAAAATTATTTAATTTTATATTGCAAAATCCTGAACAGTGTGAGCTTGGAGTTTGAAGAGGCGGTAAATTTGTCATTACAAGAAGCCTTAGAAGGACCATATGCAGAAGAATAGCAGAAAGCGATGGAAGCTGAGTTTAACGCTTTGACACAAAGCAAGGCCTGGACTTTGAAGCCATATAATAAAAATAAAACTGTAATTGGCTGTCGATGGGTACTCAGGACAAAGTATGGGCCAGATGGTAAAGTCGAATACCGCAAAGCTAGATTGGTAGCGAAGGCCTATCTATAATCAACGTCCTGGGATCGACGTGCATGTAATTTTTTCACCAGTTGCTCGACTTAGCTCAATAAGATTAGTTGCTGCTTTAGCAGCAGATTTGGGACTTACTTTGTGCCAGTTTGATGTTGTAATGGCCTATATACTCGTAAATAGAGATATTGATGAGCAGATCTATATGGAACATTCGGATGGTTTCAGTACTCCTAGAATGGAACATCTAGTTTGTTTGCTTGAAAAGTATAACTATGGACTGAAGCAGTCACGCCATCAATGGTTTAAAAAATTACACGAAAGACTAAAGAACTTTGGGCTAAAACAATTAAATAGTGGCAATTGTGTCTACTATATGAATTATGTTTGTGTGACTCTGATCATGGTTGTCAATGTAGATGATTTAATCATCGCGACAAACAGCAAAGAAGCTTACACAAGGTTAAGATATTATTTATCTCAAAGCTTCCAGATGAAGGACTTATGAAAACTGCACTACTGTCTTGGAATTGAATTCAAACAAGATGAGAATTCAAAGTAGGTCATTATGTTACAGAGATCATATATAGATGATGTTCTCAAGAAATTCAGTATGCAAGACTGCAAACTAGTTAACACTTCATTAGATGGAAACAGTAGGTTATCCAAAGCCATGGAGCCGTCCATACAGGAAGAGGCAGAGAAAATGAGGGATGCTCCATACCAGAAACTCATTAGTTCTCTGATGTACCTCGCAGTATCAACAAGACCTGACATTGCGTATACAGTGAGCCCCTTGAGCCAGTACAATCGAAACCCTGGGAAAGTACACTGGGTTCCAGTAAAACGTGTCCTGCGATACCTGAAAGATAAGAGAAACCATGGAGTAGTCTACAAGAGATCGGGTGCTGAACTGATAGGATATGTGGACGCAGACTGGGGTGGATCTCATGACAACTGGAGATCATATACAGGCTATATTTTTCAAGTGGCAGGATCTGCCGTGACGTGGGAGGCAAGAAAACAATCCACCGTAGCTCTTTCGAGCACTGAAGCAGAGTACATGGCTCTCACGGACGCCGCAAAAGAGACAGTTTACTTGCGGAACTTGTTAAAATAAATTGGTTATTTGAGTGTCGATGCAAAATCAACCCTCGTCTATTATGACAATTAAGGAGCAGAAAAGCTCATGCATAACCCCGTGTACCACTCGCGTACCAAACATATTGACATTCGGCATCACTATGTACGCGAATTTTTCGAACTAGGAGAAATCAACTTTAAGTACATTCCAACGAACCAGATGATATCTGATGTTCTTGCCAAAGCTCTGTTCGGACCGAGCCATCATAAGTGTGTACAAGGAATTGGAGTGAGAGACATTGGTATTTTAACACGTGTTTGAGAGGGGGTGTTGTGTATTGTAAATAAACATTCTCTTTGTTTCATTATCAAACACGCGTTCTATTGCTCTGTGTGCAACGCCATAATTTTTGTTATTTTTATGCAAGATAAAAAGTGTTTTTTGAATAGTGTTGTTTTAATAAATCTAACCAACAGTATAAATAAAACCAACAAAAAATGTGTCATATTTCAAACTAAATCTAAGCGTTTTGTCATTACACGTTAAAAGTAATTTAAGCTTTTATGTTGCTTATTTTGATTTTATATAAAAAATGAACTTTTGTAAACTACTTATTCCGTTGCTAAGTTTGTGTAAACTTCACTTTGACGCCACTCCCATAGAGAACTTCCCCCTCAGCCCGTTTCAAACTGTCACGTGAGTCAAAAACAAAGTTTTTACAAAAACATGAAAACTTAAACTTGGGAAAAGGGAACAAGACTAACAGTTTAAGCAGCCCAAAATATTTGATACAATATTGTATTTCATACTGTTTTAGAGGAAATTCAGTCAAAATTCCATGGAGAGAGGACTTATAACCCCCCCCCCCCCTCAAGAGTACTGGCCGATATTCGAACTCATCCCTCCTTGTTATCGATTACCATGTGTAGCGCGAATTGTGTGCCTTAAGCCAAGTGGCCATCGGTGCGGGTTGATTTTTATTACTATAGGGATTATGATAACACATTATTTTAATTATACATTTGTTTGAGGTATTTAACGTACACTTCTTGGACCGACTAGTATTATCAACTTAAGAATTTATACAATAACTTAAATCTATATCAGACACCACACACAGCCCCCACTCCCCCCTCCATTAGCTAATTCATCGATATGAAATAGGATACCTACATTTCACCAATAATAAATTTTTCGGCCATGCCAGGAATTGAACTCGGGACCTTTAACTCAGTAGGCAGACAGAGCTAAAGTGTTGGACATAATACATTATTAATAGATTTGGAATAGCGTCACTGATTCTTATTTAAACTTTTTAGCATTCGTACAAATGTAATTTACTTCCCGCCCAAATATCTCAAATAAAGAATACCTTGATTGGTACCAACACAACAAGCTCATACTCCGCTAAACGACTTTTTCCTGAACAATAAGCGGTGAACAAAACCGGGCATAAGGAGTGATATCTGGTCTTGTAAGCTGATTAGTAAGTATTATGGGCTACTGTATCACTGTCACCTATTTGTTTTGAAAGCCATTACCTTACACCGCATAGATAGCTTCAATTGAACAAAGAAATCCGGGAGAGGTGGCGTATGTAATTAATGATTTATTAACCTAGCACAAATTAAAACATGCATCGTAATTTGGTGAATCAATTCTGCCCCACGTTCAATATATTTTCGATGAATTCAGCTTTGATCCTTGAAAGATTCTTACTAATTGAGTAAGAAAATAGGCTACATTAACTTAATTATACGGGATAAATTATAGTTTTAAAAATATATAAATCTGCCCTCGTGGCCACGTGGTCTATGGTGTCAGTTTCACAACTATGTTGGAGAGTTCTAGGTTCTAACGGTGATTTTCCCATCTCCTCTCTTTTATGATGCGTATGCACTTATTTTAAATATCCTCTTCATTTATACAACTCGGATTAAGTTGTTTGTGTGAAACATACTAATTAAAATATCAAAATTGGACACTTTTGAGATCATTAAAAGAGCTGTCAAATGGATCTTCAAAGCAAGTTTGGAATAAAATTTTCAAAATTTGGTTTTCAGTAAACTACCCCTAAGTAAGTTTTCTTTAGAAAAACAAACATATCATCTCGTTAATCGTAACAACTCTCTCCACGTATAAATTTTAAACAAAATTATACCAACAATTTAAAAAAACTCAAAACTTTAAAAAATTAATCTTTAGTGAACTACCCTCAATTTATTTATATTTATATTTATAAAAATATTATTAATATTATTATTATATTATTATTATTATTATTATTATTATTATTATTATTATTATTATTATTTATCAGATAAAACAACTCTTAGACACTATATTTTAACTAAATCATAAATGCCATTTTTGAAAGATTTCGGATTTTCTCAAATTGTAATTGATTAAACAACCCTTAAATAAATTTATTTTTAAAAAAACATGCATATTTATTTGCCATGTAAAATAATCCCAGATACAAATTTGAACGAAATCTTTAAAGCCATTTTTTTTTTAGTTTCAATATTTTAAAAAATCTGAAAAATATTTTTAAATAAATATTTTAGTGAAAATAAAATATAGAATTATTTATAATGTTAAAAATGTCCAGATACCCATTTTAAACAAAAATTTAAAGCAGGTTTTTAAATATTTAATATTTTGAAAATATCAGTCATCACTAAACAACCCTTAGGCGACATTTTCCCCAAAATGAATGTGTAAAGTGTTATTTGTCATTTTAAATACTCAGTTATTCATCCATCTTGACCAAAATAAAACATTTTTGAAAAATTTTGAATTTTCGAAAATCGGTCATTATAAACTACCCTAATTTGAGGGCTGAATTCAAAATAAAAAAGTCTATATAACATTTAAATATCAATTTTGAACAAAATCCATCAATCCGTTTCGACTCCAGGGACAAACAGACGGACCAACATGGGTGTATACAGATTTGTAAAACTCACCTTTTTTGGGTTCGGGGTCAGATACAACGTAAATATTCATCATAATCTCGAGATCGAAAATTTTTACGGTCATAATAATTTTTTTAAGAAAAACTAACAAGAAATCTTACATTATCAAACCATAATTCTTATTATTTAAAAATACCTTAATTAATAAATAGTAAATATTTAACATAAACTTAACATTTTTATGCACCGTTTCTGCTATAGGCATATAAATTGACTACACTAAAACAAACATGCCAAACTTGCAGCCCGATCCATAATTTTGTGCGTCCCGTGGACCTTTCGATAAACCAACATACAATGTGGCCCGATTCTTAATATAAACGTTGTAGAGATACGATATTTGGGATTACGAATTTTTGAAATTGATCTTTATTTCAGTAAATTTAACAAATGTAGTTGGTAAACTGGATTTTTACTCTTTACTTACTATAAATCGATTCCCAAAAGTCGTTAAATCTGCGCACCAAATATGTGTAATATTAGGTATCACACATATGTGTGAACAGTGGTTTACGCTTATGAAAAGGAACAAACACCCGAAAAATTACTGCATTTGTCATCAACTATGAGTTTGACTTCAACAAATGATTAAAAGCCAAACACACTCGAACCATTGCCCCAGATAAATCATTTCTTATTTCTGTAAAAAAAATAGAGGGTAAGCCTTAACATTGTATATTGTGCATAATAATATTTTCCTGATGTATTAACAAGAATTTTAAAATTGATTCTTTTAACTTAAAATGCTGACAATATTTATTTTAATGTGGCCCCCACAGTATTTTCAAATGTTCAATATGGCCTTTATGATCAAACGAGTTTGACACGCCTGCGCTGGTGCAATAAGAATAAGTGAGGTAGAATTTATAGGAAATGTAACCATATTTGCATGAATGTAGATGGGGAAACAATTTAGGGAAAACCACCCTCATTACACTTGACCGTGATTCGAACCTCAATCTCCTTGACATCGGCATTCCAGTCTATTATTGAAGTTATGCCAATAGACCATGCGAGCAACAAAGAAGATCTAAATATGTTATCCTTCTTAAAACCTCCGGTGGTTTAAGACAGTACAGCCAACCACAAAGTAAGAACAATAGTTTTTAAAGCAGGAAGCATTCAAGAGCCCGTCTCTCCCCATGGATAACATCTAACACAGGTAGGTAATACAGATCGAACCTGACGTCACACCTTGGTGCTGTTTTATGTGTTCTACTTTAAGGTGGGGATGTAGGTAATGCGAGGAAATAGGTCTGTGGTTTTTGAAGTTTTTCTAGCAAAACTTTTTTTTTGACCAAAATAAATAAAATATTGCTCCAGTAGAAACGTTTAATTTTCTTCACGTGATGATATCAACAATTGTTGAAGATCTGTCATGAGCATAGCGGTGGCATTAGATAAGAAACTTTTTAAATGAAGAGAGGAAGTTGTCATTAAATTCCAGGACAATCTTGACAGATATTCATGAAATGTTGATATCACCATGCAAAGAAAATCAAACTAAATGTTGCTACTAGAGTAATAGCTTATTTTTTTAGACAAATAAATGCTTTGCTATAAAAACTGCAAAATCACTGGCCTTTTCTCGAGTCCCCTTCCACCTCACCTTGAATAGCAGTGAAATTTAGTTCAGTAAAATACATTTTATCATATATTTTTGAAAATTCAATCAAATTGAAAAATATATTTTTTAATTAAAAAATTACAAAACTGATCCCAATTTCACCGTCGTCAAATGGAGACTATATAAAACCACACTTAAATACTTTTCTGTTCGAAGTATTTTTTTTTATTTAGCACCGCGTCTTTCTACCCGTTCGGGTTATCGCTTAAGTACTAATTACTCTAATGGATTAGGAATTGGGAAGGTTGAAATTAGAGGAAGTGAACCCGCATTTGCGTGGAAGGAGAGTGGAAAACCATTTAGGAAAAACCACCCCCAGTTCACCCGACCGAGATTCGAACCTCGATCTCCCCGTCCTCGGTGGTCTGACTCAACACGACTAGCGCGTTAGCCAACTACGCCACTGAGGCGGGTGTAATCATATATTTAATATTTCGGTTAATCGTACGTAAGATTGGGTATTAAGATACCCTTATTTACTTAAATATGGAAAGACTCGCCTCATTGACAGCATGGTCTGTCTTAAGTGTCACTTTCGCAATAGACGAGACTGCCGATGACGGGAAGATCGTGGTTCCAATCCCGGTCAGGTGTACTGAGTGAGGGTGGTTCTTCCTAAATGTTTTCCTCTCCTCCCTCCACACAGATACAGGTACACTGCCTCTAAATTAAACCTTACTCATCCCCAAACCATTAACGTAATTAGTACATAGACGTCAAACCCTAACGGGTAGTGAGAAGCGGTGTTAAAAAATTATAAATGCGGAAAGGTCGGTTAAATTTGAAGTAAGATCAAAGTTATACGAAACGGTATTTTTCAAAGCGCTTCTGATAAAACCACATATTGACTCTACAAGATAAATTATGTTTACATTAAAAGATGGATTATTTATATATGACTTAACATAAAGAACAGAGGATAAAGAGAGCGGGTTGCGGGGTCTCAAGGGCTCTCCTCTCTCTCTTAATGGATCTGAAGCAGGGTAAACACGGGCGGGAAACATGAAAGCCCATCTCAGTGCAACTAATAGACATTGAAACCTTGTATTCATGGAGACATTTAGTCACTAAATCGGGGAAAAAAATTACTTTCTCAGAGAGAACGTAATCGTGAACATTTTTGACCTCGAGATAACGATTATTATTTCTTTTATGTGACCCCGAAACCAAAATAGCTGGTATTAGAAACACTGTCCCTGGGGCTACAGAATAAACGATTTAGTGGATTTCATTCCGAGGTCAGGGAACGAATTTCAGATGGGTGTGTTTTTTCCTAAATAATTTCCCAGTGATTTAATCTAAGGGATAGGAATAAGAAAGGTAAATTAGAGGAATGCACTTTCATTAGCGTGGAGTTAGAATGGGAGAAACACAGTGACAGATCACAAGTGGAAAACTACCCCTGCTCCACCCTCTATGTTAAATACTTAGAATCGCAAATATAATGCAACTTTGGTAGATAGCCACCAGTATATACATGTATATTACAGTTTTGTAAATGTGGGGAAAAGTGAAAGATTAATGTTGGTATTAGAGGTAGTATCATCAAATATAAGCGCATTAATTATACGATTTCCGTCGCGATTGCAGCACATTATTGGGAATGCCTACCCACACAAAACCACAGATAATCATTTCTGTCACATGAACCTTGCAAATACTGTAGCTAACTATTTTCATTGCAGATTTTTATTATTCAAGTAAGTATTTGAATTTTTAAAAATACAACCTTTTTAAACTGAAAATTTAGCATTGGTCATTTGTAGCCAAATCCCTATATTCTAGAACTATAAGCTATGCACATATCCCTAAAAGGTTTAATCTCTCTGTAAGCATGTATTTATCAATTTGTTCTATATACTACTTATACTGTGAATTTATTTTCAAATTTAAATTACATAATTTAGTGGTTATTGAATACCTAAATTAAAACAGGTTTAATTATGTGGTTTTTTTTCCTTAAGTGCAAGTGAATGTTGTTCAATACAACAAATATCTCAACTATTTAAAGGTTTAATATAATATGTTCGTTAATATTTTAGCGTAAAACGCAGCAAGTAATAAAAAAAAAGTTGTACTATCTATTAGTTAGGGGTCTTCTACCTTTTTAGGTCCAAGGGCCAACATTTCTGTCTCTTGTAGTATCGCGGGCCGCGATACTGTACCGACACTAATCGGATCGAATTCATACTAAAATATTCCTATTAACTCATTCTTATACACTTATATTCACACTAGGGATTAGGATTTCTAGTGAAGTGTGTTCTCTGTAGATTCTTCCTATTTTTATATTTTTCATAGCTGGAGATGGTAGCACGATTTGTCTTGTCTACTGGAATTGTCATTTAACGGTTCAAAGTACATTTGTATTAGAACGCAATACTTTCCTTCGCGCAAAAAGCAAAATCGCTTATTAATAAGATAACGTAAGATACGTAAGTAAAATACGTATTCATTTTATTAGTTTATTATGTAAAAAATATATATATTTCTGTATTTGTAATTTTTTTCTCTTGAAATAATTTTATATTTTTTATGAACCAACGGATCGCAAAAAAAAAAGTTTCCACGGGCCGCAAGTAGCCTGCGGTTGAAGATCCTGGGTTATATATTTCCACTAAGTAATGTTAGGGATATTTTAAGGAAATGCAACAGCATTTACCTGGAAAGAAAAGGAAAACCACTCATGGGATGAAAAAAGACCATCCCAGTGCACCATACTGGATTACAGGCATAAATTCTGTGAGATGTATGGATGCGTATGCATCTCAATTTTATAGATTTACATTGTGCGTTTTACATTATATATATCTTATCCTAAATGACATACACAAGGGGACAGAACAAATAATGTAAATAGCCATCACATCTGGATTTAAAAAACACGATAAAATTTCCAATCCATTGCAAAAGAAGGCAGTTAGAAAAAAAAAATGGGGTCACGTTAAGAAGAATTTATGAAAGGCGCTAACGGTATACAGAAGGTCTGGGTTGAAAATGGGGTTAACGTGCAGCCGTTTTATGTTGAACCTAGTTATATATAATCTCTCAGGTTGGATCATGCAACAGGATGCTAGGTAAACACGTCCCGGCTTGATTCCTTGGACAGAAGATAAAAATTGTTATTTAAATATTTGTCTTACTCTTAATACAGAAATTGTAACGTGAGGGGTGGTAGTCAATAGTGTGTTATTAACTCTACGCTCTTATTCGGGGAGAGGCCACTTCACAATATGGTCTCTGGATCTTGGTGTTAAAGAAATTCCCCCTGGAAGGGCAAAGGAAGTAGACCTTGCACAGCTGCCATTCACATAAACACTCGCCAACCAGTCATGATTAATTTCCCTTTGTCAGCAAAAATAAGCAAAGCTCCCCCCTCCAAGACCCCCCTCTCCCAAGGTGTTTACGTAAATACTTGAACTTCCCCTTACCGCTATTACTGTTTTTTACATATAGGCCTACTGTACTTTAACAGATGTAGAGAAGTAAACGCATGAGACTTTAAATAATTTGCTATCGGACTTAACTTGAAATAAGTGAGAAAGAGTCAGATTTGACGTAGAATATGTAAGTCCTGTTTTGATCTGTTGCGGATATAAAATGGTGTAATATGGTCATGGACTGATGATGAATTCATAATTCACCTATATTTAGGTATCAAACTACTTGTAGCACCAGGTGGGCGGTTAGCACGCGCGATTTTGTCTTAGGAATCAGGAGCTTAATCCCAACCAGCCGTTCTTGGGGCAGTTTCAGCATATTTCCGTTTTATCTGATATCACATGCCTTTTTGAAATTCACTATCCTTACCTCATCCCAAGTTACGACTGCACAGCTTGTAAATAGACAAGGGTTAAAAATACGTGCTTGTGCTTGTTTGGGGCTGCAGCTAATTATTTGTCATTACCTAATATTCCTTACCACTTTATAATAATTACAGTCACAATTATTGCTTTATGTACAGTACAATCCAGTTTTCTTGGTAATAACCCTATATGATTAAGAGATAAACTACTAGATCTACTTTTACGTATTCATACGTCAAGTCATATAATCTACAACTGCCACTTCTGATAGCTATAACTTGGGTTTTCTTGATAACCATGATACCTTAAACTACCCTCCCAAACACTCCCAACGGGGCCGAGTTCGTATTCGGTCAAGAAGTAATCTCGGCCTTTACGAACAGAATATGGCGCGCTAGTTATCCACGTTCATCTGAGTTACGATGAATATCATCACCCAAATAAATGTTGACATTAAAAAATATGTTGACACTTCCCAAAAGAGTAGACTTGATGATAATTTGAAATAATTTAATCCCCTGAAAAAAGGGGCAGGTCAACTATTATTAATTTGCATTGATTTTCACGTCAGTAGTAACACGGTTTAGTACGTAAATATCGCGATAGATTGGAGTGATTGGGACTAGGAATTCGAGTTTCGAATCTCAGCCAGGTGCACTGGGAGGTGGTTTCCGTAATGTGATTTATCACTGTGGATTTCTCATCTCCATATTTATGCTAGTGCGGGTATATTTCCTGTCAAATTAACCTTCCCACCCCTACCCATTATAATAAGTCATTAATAGCCTTGGTGTTAAACGAACTATTAATAAAATAAAAATATGTTCATTGAGTATCAAATTTAAAATCCAACAAGTAGTTTCAGCTGTAGCCTTGGATACCCACAATATGAGGACAAAGAGATTTGGAATACCAATCTTTTTTTAGTTTGAGGGCACATATAACGTAAAAATAAATCATAATATTGAGATAAAAAAAATCACGATTACACTAATTTCTCTATATGATAAAGTAAAGGTCTTGAGTCAAACTACTAACATAACGATGACACTCGAAGCCGATTTCTTTGGCTTTACAATCTGATAGCTTCTACCCATTCATGATTTCGAGTTCCCAACCTGCAGCCATACTCTAAACACTCTCACCCACGTGGACAAAGACGTCAATCTCGTCTTGTCAGGATTGCAGGTGGTGGGGAGTTTGAGGTTTAGAGTCTCGCCTGACCGGTGCGTATTAAATGGTTCTCCACTCTTATCACCACGTAAATGTACACTTACTCTAGATTCTACCTTCATTCCCAACCGCATTAGTGTAGATTTGCGGATATCCCTGAGGGGTAGTAAGACGCGCAGCACGATATTCTAATACAAATTTAATTATGTCTGAGTTTTGGATATAGTTCATTTAAAACCTTTTATGTAAACAATCGTTAAAGTTACTGGAATCAATTTCATATATTCATACGCCGGTCCGTATGGATTTTTATGGATGGAGTCAATTTTTTCAGCCGAAGCTAAACAATTTTTTAATAAATAGTTAAACCGTAACTAGTGAATAATAAATCTAGAGCAGTGATTCCCCAACCAGAGTTCCATGAGCTCGTGTCCCTGGTTCCGCGAGAACTTGCAAAATCTTACTTTTTTTTTTATAATTCGACCCATAATTTTCGGAAAATTTGAAAATAAATTAAGAGAGCTTGTGAATCCGAAGAAGATAAAGAGAAGAGTGCCGGTAATATTGTTAAAAGTGAGGTTAGTAAGAATATTGATAAGCCAAGTTCAAGTATCAAAGGACAGTTTAGTAAATAGAAATAGAAAATAAATAATCTTTAGATATTTTATTCAAAAGTATGAATTAATTATTATGTACTAGCCCTACTGGTTCACACATATATTTGGTACTTTACCCCTGTCGAACTTCATATATATCAGCCAGGTAGGGATTGCCCGAGATTTTACCAAATATTTTAAGGATTACTCCAAACAAAAAAAGGTTGAGAATCACTTCTCTAGAGTAATAAAATATGTTTATTCAGGCAGGCTCAATAATATTGTTGGCTGGTCCATGGCTTAGTTGCATGTGACAAAAATCTCAAGTTCAAGCCCCGTATTTTAAAGTAAAGTCTGGATAAAAGGAAGGTAAGTAAGAGTAGATGCACCTATATTTGTCGGGAGGGACGATGGATGGACACGCCCAAGGCCGTAGTCAGGGGGGGTTTCGGGGTTTAAACCCCCTCCTCCCCCCCCCCCCGAAATTTTATGAACAAAATATATATGGCTTTATTTATGGTTCAAACAATATCAAAATTATGGTACAAGTACAAATTAGGGGGCTGTGTTACCATAAAAAGCACTTCAGAGAGCTTCCAGAGGTGTTTATTATTTAGAATTTTTTCTAGCCTTCAGCATTTATGGTGTTATGTTGTCATAAAAAACACTTTAGAGAGCTTCTAGAGCCGTTTAATAATTAGAATTTGTCCTAGCCTCCGATAGCTAATGGGTAGTGTTGCCATAAAAAACACTTCAGATAGCTTCTAGAACAGTTTTTATTTAGAATTTTTTCTAGCCTCCGTCAATTGGGGGATGGGCTCACCAAACCCCCCCTGAAATTATTGGCTGACTACGGCTTTGGACACGCCTCCCCTCCACCCTGTGTAAAATACAATATCAGTGCAACCAATTGAACTTGAAAGCCAGGGTCAAGTTTTTTTAAATTATTTAATGTATTTTATCATGCACTTTCTGAACCAACTGACTTAAAGTATAACTTAAATCTATAACAGACACAACACCAAGCCCCCGGTTATTAATTCATCACTGTGAAAAAGGGAACCCACATTTCACGAATAATAAAACTTTGAGCAATGCCTGTAATCGAACCTGGGGCACTGTGATCAGTTGTCAGACACGCTGCCGACTGAACTAAAGTGAGGTACTACGGTTATAAAAACTTTGCATGCTACCAAATCTGACACACAAGTCAAATTTTCGTGTATCATTTCCCTCATAATAAGTTTTAGTTCTACGCGTGCTTTCTATGTTAATGGACAAATAAATAAAACCATCGAAATTAAATTTAAAAGAAAACCTAATGAAATTAATATTTTGGCTTGAATTCAGCGTCAACAGATTTAGTTTAAAATGTCAACCGAGCATGGGGGTCAAACTGAGACATTTGACTAGGCGCGCCGATGCTCTTATCACTTAACTATATCTTGATTTTAGTTGGAAGAACAGTTTTAAAAATGTCAAACATATTTCTTTGCAGCCAACATTGATAACATTTTACTATTATCATTTGTGTTATTTTATAAGTATTAATACAGCTGCAAATAACATGACATGACGTATGAATAATAAATTGTTTTAGTAACTTGAGGAGCAAACAGACTTTTTTTTATCAACACGTCTAACTACCTGTTCAGGTTATACGCTTATATAATAATTACTCTAATAGGGTAAGGATGAGGAAGGAAGCATTTTAGAAGCAATCCACCCGCATTTGCGTAGAAGATGAGTGAGAAACCATTTAAGGAAAAACCACATTCAGTAGACCCAACCGGGAATCAAACCACGATCTCTCAATCTTCAGCAGGCCAGTCTAACACGAGAGTGATGCCTTAGACCATTAGGACACTGAAGTGGATAGCAGATACTGTTCTTCCTAACAAAATCTTTATGTAGTCACCTTTCTCTAAATAAAATAAAGGACATTTTTCAATCATGGTTTTAAGAATGGTCCTCCACAGATTTGTTTTGTTTTTATGTTGGGTATCTCCAGAATATGTTTAGAAATAGTTATTTTATAGTGATTGGGAAAAAAGGGGGAAACTGGGGTGTGTGAATAATGTAATAGCTATAAATTCGCCAGTGTAACTCCACGAATTGGGACTGAATTAAGTTAATTTTTCATTATTTTCACGTTTTAGTTCTTATTATTACTACGTTTTACAGTGTAAAACATGTTTAACTCTCAAGTTCAGTGTCAGCAGCAGCCATCTTATGCGCTAAATGAATAGCGTGGCGTTAGACTCAAAATCGTTAAACGTAAACCTGAGAAGCTGTAAGAAACTTTATTTGATATATTCAGAGAAATTTGCCAGGAAACTTGATGTTTTTATTGTTAAAACTTGTCTCTGCAAGCTGTAAAAAATATACTGAGCCTAGAAGGCAGAAACTAGGTAGACTTTTAACTAGGGGAAGCTTCCATATAACCTTCCTGAAATCATCCAAGATAACTCTGATGAACAAGAAAGAAAAAGTTTGCAGCAGCATGTATTTGACTTTGACTGCAGAACAAAAACTTGCAATAGGATGACATTGAACAAAGAAACCCTCATCAGAGGCCAAACTGGTAATATGGTATGAGTCAACCATGGCTCCAAGATATGCAATAGATGCTGTCAAACATTTGTTGCAGAATGGGTTATCATGATTAATCATTTCCCATTTGGGAGAAAAGTTTTACTGCTGGGGGATGACTTCAGGTAATGTTTCCAATTCTTCCTCATGTTCAAAGGACAGCGATTGTCCAGACAAATATTAAGTACTCTCAGCTGTGGAATGAGCTTAAAATTATTAAGTTAAACAATAATGTACGGGAAATCTACTGTGTCTTCTGTTATTGGCTAATGCATTTGGGTGATGGGAAACTGAAAAAATTCTTGTTGAAAGTAAGTATCATAGAAGGACCAGAGGAACTATTGACACACGGCTCGGTTGTTCACGAAAAATTTAGAAATAGGATGATATTTCAAATGGGCATTTTGTGTCCACGAAATAACGAAGTTGTACAATAAATAGGAATACATATTTAGTATTTTAGAAGGAGAGCTCCAATGTCACATTAGGTGTATCCATTAGAGTTTTTAAACAGTTTGACGCTCTCAGGAATACTGCAACACAAGTTAAACTAAAAACAAGTAGGCCTACTCTTGAGTACTTAAATACTAAACAGGGCCTATGTAATGTAACTATCAAGCAGTGAAAAATTGGATAAAAATCTATAGTTTTTTGTTTATTTTTTAGCACTCCGTTTAGTACCCATTAGGGCTGTACGCTTAAAAATCTATAATCCATTCTACTATTTTAACTAATAGGGCTATCTCCAGGGGAATGTATGTTTCTTACCAGCAATCGGTTTGGCACCTGTAGACCCTTTATTTTGAGACGGGGACATTTTTCAGTTAAACTGGTGTTCCTGATTACTATTAATAAGTTACACAGTCAAATCTTAGACATGGTTGGTATCTATCTGTCAAGCCCGTTTTTAGCCACGACTAATTGTATTGTATGTGACCTTTTAGTATAAAAAGTCTATAACTAATTTAATAGAAATATTCATCTAATAAAATTATAATTAATTTAGTTCACTCTCACTTTATCACTCCATAATAGAATTAACCATGAGGTTATCAATTGGAAGCTATATTTTCTTAGGTCGGTCGTAGACAGGCCTAAAAATTAGTTAATAGAATAATATATCTAAAGTGACAGATGCATAGCACATGACTTGACGTATAAAGAGGTGAAAATAACACTTTTTTTAGTTATCACCTAAGGTCATTTCTACGAAACGGAACTGTAGCTTATTCAAAAGTTAATTGGTGCGCTAAGACAAAAGCCCTTGGTTTGAATCACATGCCGAAGTGTCAAATCTTTCAAATATATCTAGAATATAAAATATTAGCCTGGATACATAAATTTAATTTATAATCGTAGACTGTTCCTTTACGATTTGGCAATGGATTTTTTTTTCAGGGTGAGATAAGTTTATTAAAAAAATTCAGCATTAAAAATCATACTGTAGTACTACAATATTGTTATCTCGACAGTTTAAAATGACTACGTATTTCGATTCTACAAGCCACGGGGAAACCCCCGAGGATGTTTTGTTTACCTTGTCGGTGTCCCATGAAGGTCTCCGTCCCGCCTAGTCCCAGTTGATGAGAGTGTCTTGCAATTGGCAGCACTGACCAGGCGAAGAACCCCGTAAAAGCCATGGTCCATCCCCCACGTTCGCCAACATAGCTCCTACACAATACTTTTAAAAAAAATAGCAACAAAAAAAGACACTAAACTTATTATGCTACGCGAGAACTCCTACTAATATTGTGTGAACTAGTGTAGGTCATCCATGATTTATGATCGAAACACATCTGAAGCGTGAGACGAACCACTAATTGAGAACGAAGGGCGACGAGGATGGAAGTACCGTTGAAACTGCGGCGAATTCATCGCTACATTTAAATGTGTTCGTTCCTTTTATTGATTATATTTTTTTATTAACGTTCACATTTTTTATATTATGAGGATGAGGGTACAACGAAATTAACGTTTATAGTAACGAAAGTTGTATTTCATTTGAACGACATAATTAGGCCCCTTTATTTTTAGGCTTTCACCCACATAGCACTGAAGGTATACACACACGAATAAACAGACCCCGCACACAGGATGAACGTCGTGACGTCACGTAGTGACGAAATAACGTGTGTTCGTAGCCCGGCGGAGGCGCGGGGACACTGAGCCGTTGTAAGCAGTCCAACATGGCGGATACCTCTTGTTTGTGTGTATGTATGTGTGTGTGTGTGTGTGTGTGTGTGTGTGGTGTGTGTGTGTGGCGGTGCTGCCTACACGTTTAGGCTGCGCGCGCCACAGTCATCGAACAGACACTCTTGCAACAATATGACACCACCACACGAGGGTCGAGACATACTTTATTAATATTATTATGAATTCAATATAAGTGTTGAATTTAATTTAATACTTGCTGAACGCGTGGGAGTCATGACGACGAGGTTACAAATACAACCGACTCTTAAATACAAGTTCCCGAAACTAAAATGCGAGCGAACTATATAGAACTGAGAATCAAGCTAGTTACCACCTCCCAATACCCCCCTCCCCCGGCCCCTACTCCTCTCTAACTGAATCTAGGGAGCAAGGTTGCCAACTCTCTCTAGTCTCTAGCGATAGTACACGGATATTAAATGGATTGTATTTTGCCCGGCAGGATACTACTTTTACTTCTAAAATTAAATGTATGAAAAAAAAACACTAAACAGGCGCTCAGTAAACAAGAGGCGATTCTAACTTTTAGGTTAGAAATATTGATCAATCTACCTATTTTCATATTATATTAAAATATTAGTGTATATATATTGTTGCTTTGTAGCTGAACCCTAGGATATTACTTTTAGGAAATATCCCAACAATTGGATTTTATAAGTGCTGAAATTGTAGTGCAAGAAAGAATCGCACAGCTGTTGGCAACGCTGCTAGGGAGAGACGTCGGTCGGAGAAAGAGGTAGGCGGGAGAAGGGGGAGGTAGGGGTGGCGGCGTATGAAGCGCAGGCGCCGACTATGAGTCAATGTTTCTCCCTCTCTCTTTCTCTCTTACTCTCTCCGCATAACACACAATCACTAATAGGATTTTCAATCTTGGGCCCTCTCGCGGTGATATTACGAGTTCATTCATTAAGCGAGTGACATTGACATGGGTTAGCCATTATAGTTAATAATAATAATACTAATAATTAGTTATCTATTATCTGTAGTCGAATATTATATGAATTAATAAACTGCCAAATTGGATATGTCCTTTGAATACAAACGTTTTGAATCGTAATGCGCTGTTCAAACTCACAAATTATTGTGTCAGATTTGAACCATACAAATTATGACAGGATGAGAAGAGAGATGTGTAAAGGATCGTAACATGGGAACAAGAGTAAGGGAAACATTCTAGACAAAGGTCAGAATCTGACCCTGGTAAAAGTCAGGCAAACTACCCATGTGGTCAGCCCTATATAACACGTGATTTGGAGTATTACTACACGAGGCTAGTAGCTTTTGTTACTTTTTTTTTTAAGCACCGCGTCTTACTACCCGTTCGGGTTATACGCTTAAGTACTAATTACACTAATGGATTAGGAATTGGGAAGGTTGAATTTAGGGGAAGTGAACCCACATTTGCGTGGAGGAGAGTGGAAAACCATTTAGGAAAAACCACCCCCAGTTCACCCGACCGAGATTCGAACCTCGACCTCCCCGTCCTCGGTGGTCTGGCTCAACACGACTGGCGCGTTAGCCAACTACGCCACCGAGGCGGGTTTTTGTTACATGTTTCGGGGCATACTACTCGTCCGGACTGTTCACATAGTTGAACTGATTGGCTGGGAGTGAGGACGGTGGAATTTAGAGGAAGTGTATTTGCATTAGCGTGGAAGGAGAGTGAAAAGCAATTTATAATAAAAACCTAGTGGAACTGACCGGGATTCGAACCCTGATATCTCCGTCTTTAGCAGCCAGTCTAACACGAGTGTGACGCCACCTAAACGGGTTGGGTAACGCAGTTATAAGAATGTTAAATATATCACATCGATGGGCACGTGGACTAAATGTCAGTCTCATTCTCTCTGGTTTTCCTGTGATGGGGAGTTCGGAGTTAGAATCTTAGCTGAGTCTACTGAGGGTGGTTTTTCCTAAAGGGTTTCCCAATCCCTCCATGAAAATGCTGGTACATTTAATATAAAATTCTACCTTCCACATTCCTACCCCATCAGCTTAATTAAAACCCGTACAATCCTAAAGGATTGTAAGACGTGGGTGAACATAATAATAATAAAAAAAGTTATATGATAGTTATATTCGGGTACAAACCTGTTCTATGATGGTGGGTCGACCTTGCAAGTAACATCATCACGTCTGGTGGGCCATGTTGAGCTAACACCTTGAGTCTCGCGTTCAGTGTCAACACACCTTAATCCCTGTGACGTCATTCACAAACTCCTTTGCACCTTGGAGAGGTGATTTGAATCATTATCAAGTTAGGGACGGGAACTTTACTCCACAAATTGGGTGCGTTTCGTAATCGCTATCAAGCACATCCCTTGCGGCTGGGTGGCTGACGGGTCGAAATGCAGTTCTTGGAAACCTTGGTTCGATACCACTTGGGAACCTAAATTGATTTAGTGTATGTGTGACGGTCTTACATTTACTATTACCCAGATGTTAGAAATTCATAGCAATGTGGTTCGGAGACGAGTATTAAGTACGCTGCTCTAGATTGAGTTAATCTGTATTAATGGCTGAGAGATGGATGTTGTGTCTGTTCTTAGATAATAAGACGAGTGCTGAATAAATCAGTCGGTTCAGAAATTGCACGTTAAACACCTCAAAAATTCTGAATTTCTATGTTATTTATTCAGATAACTCTCTGTTTTAAAAATGAATACTTGTTATTTTCTCATCACGTCTAAGTAACCTTTTGGTCTATACGCATAGTACATTAACTACGCTATGGGATAGAGCGTAGTAAGGTAAAAGTTAGAAGAAATGTATCCGCATTTACGTGGAGAGAGAGAGTGGGAAACAATTTAGGGAAAACCACCCATATTACACCGAATCAAGATTCGAAACCCCGATCTTCCCGTCACCGGGGATACGGTCTAAATCAAGCTTCGAATCAGGAGTATTTTCCCTAAATCATGCACTCCGTGGCTTTAGTGCAGGAATGGCAAATATATGGCTTTTCTTAAAAAATAATGTTCATATTTTGTTGGTAAGGAATAATTTAAGATAAAATATTTAAGAAGGAAAACTTTGAATTTTATATAATTATATTAGTGACTTGACGTTTTGTGTGAACAATTCCACATCAAGTAGGCCTAGTCATATGATGTGCTGATAAATTAATATCCCTTGGTACTAAGTGTTTGTGGGCCTAAATCTTATCAGGATGCGTTACGGCCGAGGATAGGGGGTGAGCGGATACGTGATTGTGTGGGCTCGTGAATGACGTTCGACTTGGTTTTTATGGTTTTTATTAGTACTACTATGTCTATTACAAATGTGATGTTGATAGTGATATTGAAAATATAAAAGAACTTGAAAGATTACTTGGAATACTGTGACAAAACAAAGTATTGCAAGGAATAACCAATGGCCTGTCTGACCTCTAGGTGATCCTACACCTTCTCCGAGCCCCGGTACCCTGGGCTCGAATGGAAGCCCTAAAATACAAGTATTGATGTGCCGGCGTCCTAAACCGCGTAACCCCCAAAACGGGCAGAGTGACCCCCTAGACTCGATGGTGAGTAGTTAGTCTCGATAGCTGGACCTGGTCTGGTTTCCCCCTCTGGAATGCTGACACTGTTTATGTTATCAGCACCTCTATTCTATTTGTTTATTAGCTAATCATAACACCGGTCAATACTCGTTTTGTCATTCACAATCCAAAACTCTAAAATATTATACAAACACGCCTCTCGATTTAGGCCATGTGATTACAAGGATAACAAATTTATGTAATTATATTTGAGTCAAATAAAGGATATATAAAAATAGAAGACATGAAGAAAACAATATGATGATACAGGTAATATTTGAGATATGACAGTTACAATTATATAACAAGTAATATTTTAAAATATAAAGATATAAATTTGGGAACAATTTTAAGCTGATAAATAAGTTTGCTAACGTCACTAATAAATAACAAAATAATCTAATAATTGTAATATTAGAAAATTTAAGAGAATTTAATTTGACAGTAATTGTCTAATTTATTACTCTTAAAATTAAAAGTTTATAAAATTCATTAGAAGAGTATGTTGTAAGATGTTAACTGATAAAGGATGTATTTGTAATAGATATAAGTTTTAAGATAATTTATATTTGTTTTATGTATGAAAATGATAGTAAAATTAAGAATACAGTTTTCATTCCTAATCTGTGTTTACTGGTGATTCCATCTCCACAAGAATTGTGGTTGACTATGTTATCAAACGTCTTATAACAACATGTTTCGGCGTATCACGCCATCTTTGGGTCTAAGGAAAACCAATGTAAAAATGAACATTTAGACAAGACTAGAATAAGGTTAAAGTAAACCGTTATTTTAAAGGATATACTATACAAAAATGAATATTTAAATTATACTGGAAAAACAAGCTCACCTTAAAATTGGAAGTAGACGTTGTCCCGAATAATTACATATTGCAAGAGAGGTTTGTGAGATTGAATTAGAGGTTTTTATAAACTTATTGTGGAATAATCTAGAAAATAGATATGGCACGTAAACAAGATTTGGGTGGCACGCTGAGATTGAAAAATAAACATTAAATACAACTTTTCCCGGCGTTGTATAAGTTTTTAAAGTCAATAATATTTCGACAGCCATCTAATTCACATATCATGTCACCACGAACTTTGTGAAGTCAACGGTTAGAAATCTTCTTGGATCGTACTTTAGTGCATCTTGTGTGTTGTTGAAGACAAGTTATGAACTGAACATACATATCTTGGCTAGCAAAATACAACATGTTTCAAACCAATACGGAATATATTATCCAAGTGTTGATTTAAACATATATATCTATTCTATATTCATTGAAGGTGTTACTTTCAAAGATTTTACTTTAAGTAATTGAAATTAATATTATCTCAGACACTCACTTTGACGATTTAATAAACTTTCCTTCTTTAAATACTCATTAAAAAACGCATATAACAGGTGGCACACTAAACTATTCCAAAATACAGCTAGTCCTCAAGTGGCACACAAGTTGGAAAAGTTTCACCATCCCAGCTCTAGTGTCACCTTACTCAGCTAAACTATGTTTCACTTCAATTAATTTGTGATAATTTGCCCAGTTTTAAAACCTGTTCTCTAAGACGAGAAGGGCCATCCTTTATGGTCCTTTCCTATTCGTGGGGTATCGACAGTCCTCGGAATGTTATCGATAAAGTTTCCTTCAGCGCGTGCGTCGATTCAATAAGGTAGAGGTTAGATAGTGCTTCTGTCTCAATCTGCTGACAAAACAATATTCGTCGTTTCTCAAGAAATAAATCAGAGGTTTAATTATGTTGTTATCATTTTTTTCCCCCTTTTATTTTGTTTTTTGTAAGGGCTTAAATTTTATTTATTTCCGAAAATAAAACGTAAAACTACATCCTAGTTCGAAACTAATTATATACAACTATATTTTTTAAATGCGATTTTTTTTAGCACCGCGTCTTACTACCCGTCAGGATTATGCGCATATTATATACTAATCACACTAATGTGTTAAGGATGAGTAAGACAGAATTTAGAGAAATTGTGCTCTCATTTTCATGGAGGGAGGGTGGAAAACCATTTAGGGAAAACCGCCCTAATTACACCCGACCCGGATTCGACCCTGGTCTGCCGGTAATCGGCAGCCTAGTCTATTGCGAAAGTGATGCCTTAGACCAGGGGTCAGCAACCAGTCGATCGCGTAAGAAAACTAAGTCCTAGCTATAATTTGAGCTTTGTATCTATTAAACTTTTAAATATATCAAATACAATTTTCGAGAATGACCAAAATAATATTTTTTTAATTCATAACTGGTAAAGTTAGTCTGTTCCCATTTTAGTGGCGAGGTGCCCTTCTAATAAGCAAACAAAGAGGAAAAGAGATACAAGTAATATATTGCTAGTCCAAGTTTTGATGCTGACATTGATAGCAGACCCATGTTGTTTTTCGAAACTTAGCTTTATTTTAAAATGTTGGTCCTTTTGAATCTGTCCCTTTTCCAAGGTAGTCTTTGGCTTTTAGGGTCGTTGTTTGTTGTTTATGTAGCTTTACTTTAAGCTGATGGTGAGTTTGTGAAGGAAGCCTATAAAGCTGCTGTAAAACTATTGGCCGAATTTAAAATAAATAAGTAATATTAACTGATTCTGTCCAACTATCAGCGTGTACTGTGACACGTTGAGTTCGTGGCCACATATTTAATCAAACAATCTACGGCAGATGTAAAGTCCTTATAATTCCTAACATTTAGAGATGAATTAATCAAATTTTATGGTCGGCACAGCTCAACAACTAAATATTTTTGTGAAAATGAGCTTCAACAATGTTCCAAGTAAAGAAAAATTTATGAAAATAACAATAATAACCGGAACTAAACGAACAGATATTTTTTTTAAATTTAAGAACTAAATGCTTTCGGAAAATTTACCAATTCAACAGTTAACAAGCATAACCATTGCTGGGGCTCATGAATTGACAAACTTTCTTTCATCATGTCAAAAATACCAACAATTTACGTCATTTCTGGAGTCACTCTCAACTTCTTTATGAAAAATTCTTAACCATGGAGGATATTATGAAGGTGGTTTTAAGAATTGTTAACAGCACTTGGGAATTATAAATTGGAGAATGTTCAGAGAGTTTACTGAAGAACTGAACTTTCATTATGGAGACTGGAGAACTATTTCTTCACATAGATATTTGTCAGCTAGATAAAAGCAAAGTACTTCTGCGATTCAAAGAGCTGCTTCTACAAACAAAATATTTTCTTACAGAAATGTATATGATCTATTACCCAGCACTAGAAGATCAGAGATGATTAATATATTTTACATTCCTTTTTGATACCTTGGTTGAATGAACTAACTAATTTTGGAACTGCAAGGTAAAGATAAATTAATAATTAATTATAAACATTATATTTGCGGCCAACAATTTTCTGGAAATTGACAATTTTGGGATCAAATTTTCATAATACAGTTTTCAAGCAATTTACTTCTTTCAAAAGCACGGGTAGTGATTTTATTACAAAAATCTTGATCTGAAAACAGCCCAAAATCACCAAGCATCTTACAGCCGAGTTTTTTCAAAGTTTCACGAAGTTTGGAAAACTATAACAAGCTAAAAGATTGATTTAAAATTATTTTTTCTCTTTGTAATTGATGAGGATGATGATGATGAGGAGGATGAGGATGAGATTGATGATGATGATGATGATAAATCTCAGGAAAGGGAAATCATAACAGTTTACTGAAATTATGTTCTGAAAACACTCCGCCTTTGGAAACTAGCCAGTATTAAGAAATACCTACGTTTCTTATGTTTTATAATAATTGTATAATTAATATGCAATTTTATAATATTTATAATAAGAAAATGTAATTTAATTTGAAATATACATTCTATATTTCTTTACAGATATGAGGGGACGTTAGTATTTGAGGAAAAGTTGAATTTAAGGAGTGAGTATAAGAGTTTATAGATGGAAAAAGAAAGTCAAAGGAGAAGTAGAGAAACAATGAGTGAACATGGAACCTTCGATAAACTTGTAAGTCGATCAAGGTCCCAAAAAGGTTGCCGAACTCTGCCTTAGACCATTCGGCCACCGAAGTGGGTTTTATTGTAATTACATTAAAAATTCCAATACTATTTACCATTCAAAAGTGATGACCCTTTTAAAAAAAATCATCATTTTATTTGAAAATTATTTTTTTAAATATATGTTTGCAACCAATTAACACGCCTTGTCCCTTGGAACCTCCAGATATTATTATTATATTATTTATTATTATTATTATTATTATTATATATTATTATTATTATTATTATATATTATTATTATTATTAATTATTATTATTATTATATTATTATTATTATTATTATTATTAGCAACCAGCGTCTTACTACCCGTTCGGGTTATACGCACTTACGCTAATGTGTAATGGTAGGGTGATTGTGAGATGAAATGGAGGACCTGCAGTTTAACGTGAAATCCGAACCACGGTAGAGGCCTGGCATTTCTCACATTCACAAGTTGTGATTAATACACGTCTTGTCAGAGGTAAAGGAAGGGTTTGACAATCAGATAAATCTGTGCCGGGACCGAGGATTGAACCCCGGACCCTTAGCACAGAATTCTGATACCTTACCCCTAGACCACCAGGTCACCCCAGATTATGTAAGGAGTTCCGGACTCTCGTACCTAGTCTGATAGATTCCCATCAGGGATTCTAACATCCAGGAGACGTTTAGAGATGGTATGCCCATAATAATAATTATTATTATTATTATTATGCATGTCTGGGCTACGTCACTCATGAAATCAGTAGAGACCCTTAACATAACTTAAGCCTAACTAACCAAACCCTGCTGACCTTTAGGGTAATCCTCTTTTGGAAAAGATACCCGAGGTACCAGCCAAGAATCGAACCCGGGACCCCTAGACTCGTAGCCAGGTGAACTGACCACTACAACATGGGGCTGATTGGTATGCCCATGATCAAGACCAATTCCACCGGCATCGGTGGACACGCAGACTAAACGTAAAGCTGGTCTATTCTGGTTTTATGGTAATGGAGAGGATGGGGTTTGAATCCATACCTGTACTTAAAGTTGTTTTCCTCCCTAAAATTGTTTCACATTCTCAACCCGGAAAACATTAGCGTAATTAGTACATTTGGGTGTATATCATAAGTATAGGGTTAAAACAAAATTGGAAGTGCTTTCGAGCCAGAAATCAAATCCTAGTGAGGTTTTCTACTGCTCGACTTTACATCAATGAAGATGGTAGGAGTGAAGGGGTCTTTTAATTTTAATGTACTTAATTTTATAAGTTTTATATGCAAGAACAAAACATAAATTGTACCGATATAAAGTGTCAAGCTCTCAACAAAAAAAATTCCACCGTGTCTTAGTAGCCGTTCGAGCTAAATCCAAGGTCCGTGATAGAATGGATTGTCGGCGGCGGTAAGGTCAAAGTTTAAATCGAGGTCAGGTACTGTACGTCCCGTGTTACACTCTGAGATAGTTAATATATACACTAAATGAGGTATAGTTGAATAAGGTAGTATTCCGAGGAAATGTAGCCCTTGTGTGGGTGAAACGATAGAAAAGAATGTAAATAATATCATCTAAATACACCCAGTATGAAATTCGAATCCCAAACGTTAAATAACCGGCAAAATAGACTATAGACAATTCTGACACCATTTACCGTGAGGGTAAATGCAAAAGATTATATCTAATATTATTTTATAGTGTAAAGCTTCCTTCACCTCTGACAAGACGTGTATTAATCACAACTTGTGAATGTGTGGAATGCCAGGCCTCCACCGTGGTTCGGATCCCACGTTAAACTGTAGGTCCTTCATTTCATCTCACAATCACCCTACCATTACACATCAGTGTAAGTGCGTATAACCCGAACGGGTAGTAAGACGCGGTGCTAATAATAATAATAATAATAATAATAATAATAATAATAATTAATAATAATAATAATTAATAAAGGACTGTTTAATCTAAGATCTACATAATGAGCTAGCTGGCCATAGTTAACTCCATAGAGAGTTACGAAACAAAGACTAAACTCCTAGAAGAGGAACTATCATTTTACAAATAGTAAATTGCGAGCTAACAGGAATCTAGGCTGTTAAGATATTATGGCTGGTCTATTCCTTATTAGTACTGCCTGGACATTCAGTAGTATATTTATACTTCCACCCAATCTTGGGCACACTAAAACTAGTGCAAAACAATTAATGTATTAACTAATACAAACGGCGCCAGAAGGGGGCTGGAGATTAAGCACTATCCCCGTGGGACACTACTACGAACTAGTAGTGCTCCACAGGTTGATCACTGTAAAAAGGTACACTTATGATAAATAATAGGGACTGGTATAAGTCAGAGACCTAATTAGGTCATTGAACAAAGCGTTAGATAACCTGATTTCCACCATTATGTGATCCTAAGTATTAAGTAAGTCGTAGTATAGCCTTACAGTTTAGGGTGGCAAGACATTTCCCTAATATTTAACACTAGACTATGTCTTAAGGATATAGAAAAAAATAGTACTAAGATTATAACGCAGATTCTAACATTCAAATACGCATAGTCTCAGACGAGGCTTCATCTGTGGTGAGGTAGAGAGACCGACGCCTCACACATCGTAGTCACAAGTTGCTCTGTCCGCCGTTGTAGTTTTACGTCCCAGCTGTTCCTCCGTCGAATTTATATAATAGAATACAAAATGTGAAGCGAGGGATGACTGTTTTATACAAACAGGACTGAAGTCTTCGGGGAGGGTCTCCACCCGGACAAAAAAGGGGGGAGGGGGGGAAGTTTGCAAAATTGCGCCACATGACAACTAGCTCTGATAGACGGCGTGAAGAACCCTGAGAAGCAGCTCTGTCATTTCATCGAAGTGGGGCCTGCGAGTAAGATGTCGTTTTGCTGAACCTCCAGGAACAGTCAGTTGGGGCACTTTCCTGAAGTTTGGGCATTTACACGTTACAATTTAGGGCTATAGTTTAATCCGTCAAGGTAAGACTGCTACCATTCAAGGTAAACTGAGTGAGTAACTTTTGGTCGCCGCGTCTCACTGCCCGTTCGGATCGTGCGCTTGTGTAATAATTACGCTAATGTATTATGGATGAGGAGAGTTGAATTTTATATGAAAAGTACCCGCATTTGAGTTGAGGGAGAATGGAAAACTATTTAGGATAAACCACCCTCGGTACACCCGACTGGGATTCTGGCCCCGATATTCCCGTCATAGGCAGTCTAATAAAGTTCGAGAGGGAAGGCCTTATAGATCTTAGACCAGTCTACCTCTGAATCGGGTTAAACGGACTGTACACTACATTTAACAGCTAGTCAGAGATTATTAACGACTTATTTTAAGGGGTAGATATTGTATGGGTAAATTAGAGAAAATGCATCCGCATTGGCGTGGGAAGAGGATGGTAAGACCCCGGTGATAAATCTCATTTGGACATCCCACCCATCCCACCCAACCCCTACCGATGCACCCCCTTGTAATCTATAATTGGATTGTCTGACACCTTAGCTCATTCGGTAGCATGTCTGTCTACTGAGCTAAGGGTCCCGGGTTAGATTCCCTGCATGGCCGAAAAATGTATTATTGGTGAAATGAAAGTTTCCCCTTTCACAGTGATAAATTAACGGCCGGGGGCTGGATATTGTGTCCGTTCTATATTTAAGTTAGTTTATAAGTTGTGTACTGATATAATCAGTCGGTTCAGAGAGTGCACATTAAGTACCTCAAATAAATAAATAAAATATATTTAGACTGACATCTTAGTCCATCGCTAAGGGTGGGTAAATAATTTCATATTTTAATGCACATTTCATCTAGAGCGCACAAATTAGTCCCTGATTGCTACATTGCTACATTGCTACCTTGTCTACGATTTGATGAACTTTTTAGATAATATAGAAAATACTATATTAATAATCTACATTAACAAATGCTCACTATATTTAAATTCCAGTAACGAAATTGACACCTCTTCTCAAAAGGAGAATTTCACAACAAAACCTATGGAGTATGAGTTCAGAAAACTAGATTTAGTAACTTTTTGAATTGTTGGAAAAGGTTCATCAATCGGATGATTGACTATAGATAGTGTCACATGTTTGTGTTAAAAAATACTCATTAATTTTCATAGAAAAAAAGATACAATTTTGTTAAATTTGTTGTCAGTTCTGTTGTGATTTCATCAATAATTTGAAAAATTTTAAGCAAATAAAAATGCTATGTAAAATGTTGATGAAATTGTATTATTACATTTTAAACATTCTACGAGGGTTTTTTTTGAACGAATGAGTTGTGAGTGGCCTTTTCTAGAAAAAAAAATACAGGCCTACAGTAAAACCTTTTTAATTCTAAGTCCAAGGGATATCTAAAAAAATTCGAATCAACCAATGGGTATCCAAACTGTTTGTACACAATAAGTAAAAAACCTCAAAATGAAAAATTGTAAAAATAACTCACCGTACAAAAATTAAGACTTTATCAGTTTTTGCACTTAAATTACATTAGGTATTTTGGAAAAAAATTAGTGAGTTTAGTTTGTTGCAGCTTTATTCTCTGGACACAATTAACAAAATCTTGTCCGTCTTGTTTCTCCATTTTGCACCTTTCAACTCTTCCTGATATATATATTTTTTTTTTTCAAGGTAAGTCAATAAAGTGTTCGGCTGTATTCCATATTTTTTGCGATATCACACTTCTTTTTCACTCCTTTTTCCACTTCTCTAATCACTTCAATCTTCTTGGCTGAGGTTAAACTTGTGTAGGTTCCTTACTTAGACATCGTAAAAACATCGCAATTTACCCTTCCTTGTCAGTTGACAATGAGCAACTGTCACTGAGAGACAAAGGTGCCAGATTAGGACAAGCAACATAAAACTTACCCCTTACAAGCTAGGCTTCGCGTGATGGAATTGTCACACTAAAGCGATTAAAGCAGAGCCAAAACATCCCCTATCCTAGGAAAACCACTTGCAGTTGGTGCAAAATTCCCCGCTTTCTCTTTTACTATAACTCTAAACTGTATTTGACAATCCTGGAATTCTTGGGTTTAGTTGAGATTGTTAAGTTAGGTTTGAAGTGAGTAAAAACTAAAAAAAAAAAAAAATGGTACGGCGCACCGCACAGACTTTCTCTCTCTTTCTATAAACTCGTAAGATTTCTGAACGGAATAATGTACATTGTATCATCACCACTCCACATAAGAACACGCATAAAATAATATACAATGATATATAATCAATGAGAAAAGAGGCGCATCTTTGTCCACCTTAGAACATTTCAAACAGTTTAATGTCTTCCACAAGGGTCAACACTTCGTATTAAAATTTCGATTCTGGTTAAAGTTTTAACATTTTATAAGGTGTTGCAGATCTTCAAGTCATCGCATTGATATTTAATTATTCATTTATACATTTTGACCAATAAAAAATGTAAATATTGACTATTGAGTCTAAAATGGAGATAGATCATTGCTATGCAAACATTTCTCCTAAGAGATTTAAGGAAAAATAACATACTTTTTTAGATACTTATATTTAATTACTCTATGGCATTGGAGAATTATTGCGTTAAGACTTAAGTAGTATATGTTTACAACTAAAACTCACAAAATTGTATTAATATATTTGCAAATATCTCAGAAACTGCTGCTTTTATAAAAATATATGTCAAATAAAAGTTTTTTGTTTCTAATAGTCCTACAATTTTGCAATGATAAGTTGTTTAGTTTCTCCAATAGTTGTGGAGATACGGAAATTAACGCTTCTGTAATGTACCCTAAAAATCATTTTCATAGAAAAATGAAAATAGCCAGTTTATTTATAATCTTAATCAACGCCTAGATACGAATTTTAATCAAAATCGTTTGAGCAAATTTTGAGAAAACCAAATTTTTCTCTTTTCGCCCTTCAATAAACTACCCTTAATTTTAAGTTTTTATAGGCACACAGACAGACGGCATTGCAAAGACTATTTTTTAGGGTTCGGGGGGTCATGAGACGTCGAAATCCATCAACATTTCAGGTTAGTTTTTTTTTACGATCGCAATACTTCAGCTTTAATGTCCAAAAAGCTAAAAATATATATATAATTGCGTATAGAATGAAAATTATTGATTTTATAAAAATATGTTTCGAATAAAATATTTGTATTATAAACATATATACATATTTGTAATGCTATGTAATTTCATATCTCAAATAGTTTCGGAGCTATTATAAAAAATGTTAATTTACGCATCAGACCGGAGCCCTTAAAGCCATTTTCCCGAAATATTGAGAGTAGCCATTTTGTTTGGAATATTTATTAATGTTCATAAATGAAATTTAATCAAAATCGTTAGAGCCGATTTTGAGAAAATCGACTTTTTATCTTTTTTCCCTTCAGTAAACTACCCTTAATTTTAGGGGTAGATATCCAATTCCAAAAAACCCCTTGGGGCAACCCTATGAAAACCCTAGATATCAAGTTTCAGCTCAATCGGTAAAATAGTTTAGGCTCTAGTTGGAGGTACAGACAGACAGACAGACAGACAGACAGACGGAAATTCAAAAACCACTTTTTCGGATTCAGGAAGTCATGAAACGTCAAAATTCATCAAAATCTCGAGTTCGATTTTTTTGACGATCACCATACTTTCTCTACCTGTAAGATAGAGAGAAAGTAATTAACAATATACTGTATAAACTTCGAATTATCCTAATATTTCCTTCTAAAATTCGAATTAAATAGGGTTTTTTTTACCGTTGATTTAAATAAGAATTTCATGGGGAATAATGGTTGGTTCGAATTATCCATTTATTCGAATTAGCCAACTTCAAATTATCCAGATCCTACTGTAATTAAAATAAATGTAATCGCTTAGCTAAGAATTTGTAAGCCTACTTATTAAGTTAGGTAAGTTTTTCATATTTTTTTAATCATCAAACTTCATCCATGATGAATTATTTCACGAAATTCTGCGGCCACAAAACATATCTCTTTTAACTGTTTAAAGTATTTTTAGATTATACGAGTAACTTTTGTTGAGTTTGAATTTCAACTTTTATGTTTTATTAATTTTGAGCACCGTTAAAATCAGGTGACTCTAATTATATGTGTAGGCAGGACTATACCAGGAATTTTGGAAGAGGGGTGGGTAATAAAGGGTTCTACATAAAGTGGCTTGTGGTGAATTCCCCAACAACATATGTCACTATATTTTTTAACATCGAATACTTCTTGAAACAGTTTAAATTTATTTAACACATAATTTGGTTTATAGCTGCTATGAATGTTATAACAACTCCATTATGAAACAAGATTAAACATTAACGAAGAATACAAAAATACATTACTAATTATACTTTCAGGGGAGAAGGGGTGTTTTATCCCATAAATCCTCCCCCATTGGTAAGTCACTGTGTATATAAATATATTAAGTTATTATCCCAAGTATGGTTTGTGTCGGAGTTACGGATTCGTCTTCAAACGTGGAAGAATTCATATCTTTTTGCAGCCGGCTGTACAGTACATGCAGTAGCGAGTCCTCAGTTTTGTGTACAGTCTGAAAAGGGTTCCTATCAGCTGTGTTCTGGTGAGGGAGCCAAGGTCTCCCTGAAAAGAGTCTCGGTGTAAATGATCTAGAAGAGCTATCAAACCGAGCTCCTGTCAGGTTTCAGATCGTATCACCTTCACTCTACTGTTTAAAAATTCATGTCGATGGGAAATTAAATTGAACTACTACAGAGCCCCTTTGATTTATTCAACGACCGAATACGCCTCCCCATTGCCCTATTTTGAATGAGTTCTCCCACCCCTTTATGAATTCATCTCCCTTCCATTTTCGATTGAAAATGATCTGGTACAATGTGTACAATCACGTGCAAGAGTATTGTAGACCTTTATTTTGATAGAGAAACGTTTTTATATTTAGTTACTTATATAAGCTTTATATGTATTTTACCAAAATGTAGTAAGCCGTATGATTAAATAAAATTATGTAATAATTAATACTAGTTTTGTGACCCTAGAGTCCTTGAACCCTTAAGGATATTCTAGATTCGAGAAAATATCGTATTCGAGACTCAAATCCCCCCCCCCCCCCCAAAAAAAGTATTTTTTTTTTCAATTTAAATTGGTTTAAGCTCTAATACTGCCTATGGTTCAGAACCAGCATAATTATATGAACAATTCAACAACCAGACCCCAGACCACTAATTTAACACTTAAGGTGAGGTGGAAAGGGACTCGAGAAAAGGCCAGTGATTTTGCAGTTTTTGTAGCAAAACAATCATTGGTCCAAAATAAATACAATATTGCTACAGTAGCAACGCTTAGGTGATCTGGTGGTCTAGGGGTAAGGTGTAAGACTTCTGTGTTGGGGTCCGGGTTTCAATCCTTGGTCCTGGCACAGATTTATCTGATTGCCAAACCCCTTCCTTCACCTCTGACAAGACGTGTATTAATCACAACTTGTGAGTGTGTGGAATGCCAGGCCTCCACCGTGGTTCGGATCCCACGTTAAACTGTAGGTCCTCCATTTCATCTCATAATCACCCTACCATTACACATTAGCGTAAGTGCGTATAACCCGAACGAGTAGTAAAACGCGGTGATAATAATAATAATAATAATAATAATTATTATTATTATTATTATTATTATTATTATTATTATTATTATTATTATTATTATTATAGCAACGCTTAATTTAATTTTCTTCATATGGTGATATCAACAGTGGTTGAATATCTGTCAAGGGTGTTATGGAATTTTATGAAAATTTTATCTATTTATTTAAAAAGTTTCTCATCTAATGCCGCTATGCTTATGACAGATTTTCAACAACAGTTGATATCATCACGTGAAGAAAATTAAACTAAACGTTGCTACTGGAACAATATTTTATTTATTTTGGTCAAAAAGAGTTTTGCTATAAAAACTGCAAAAACACTTACCTTTTCTCGCGTCCCCTACATCCCCACCTTAACTGAGAATATAGATTTATTTTAGCACCATGTTTTACTACTTGTTCACTGTCAAGGTTACACGCATATGTACTAACCAAGCTAATGAGCTAGGTATGGATGAAGAAGGTTGACTGCAGAGGAAGTGTACCCGCAATTGCGTGGAAAGAAAGTGGAAAACAATTTTGGAGAAAAAACCTCAGTGCGCTCGACCGGGCTTTGAACTCCGGTCTCCTTTTCATCGGCAGTCTAATCTAACACGATAGGGAAGCCTCGGATTAGTAGAATAGTGTATTCGACCCAACTCTAACTAATACATAGGAGCATAAATATACATTAACAAAACAAACTTGAAATATAGGTTTAATAAGAGTGTATGTGGAAATATGCGACACTCCAAAACTGCCGTTACTGCCAGAATCAATATTACAAGGCAGAACTACGTCACAATAATAAAGAGGCGAGAGTTACATTAGACAGTTATTAGGTCTTGTTATAGCTGCTTTATTAATAATTAGGGCAGGTGTATATAAACATATTTATATACATAAATATATTTTATATAAATGCGGATGTAAATGTTAAAATATATTTGGAAAAAATGGATGATTATTTTAATCTGTAAATGTAGTATTTATATTTAAACTTGTTTTTAGACCTGTCTATGAGAGGTTTATTATGATATTAGCCAACCTAACCACACCTAGCCTTCAATAAAGATAAGCGAATGGAAGGTTAGGCTTTGTTTGTAAAAAAAAAAAAAAGTATATTTCGTTAAGCTAAACGTAAGAGTGAATAAAGTAAGAATGAACTAAGTTAATTCAATTTCTACTAAATTAATAATATAAAATTGTATAGGAAAGGGCCTTGACTGAAAATAGGTTTTGGCGGATAGATACCAACCATGTCATAGGTTTGATTTTGCAGCTAATTAATAGTGTCTGTAATTGAAAACACCCGTTTAACTGAGAACTGCCTCCATCTCAGAATAAAGATGGGTGCCAGTGTCTACAGGTGCCAAATCGATTCTCGGTAAGATACATACATTCTTTTGAGAGAAACTTATTAAAATTGTTACATGAATTAAACTGTTATCAAATGTTCGTCATTACTAGGCAGGTTCTATCAACTAAGCTCTGGTTTGTATTTAAGCAACCAAAATGTATATACATACGGGTTTTTTTAAATTTTAACTTATGTGGCGACATTTCCGAGGCCATCAAAATGTTTAAAAACTCTACTTTTCCTCAATCATTCTTACAGACGATTGTGTTCACACTAATATACAATGGAACATTCCCAATAAAATACTCAATGTTTCATAACTATTTGGGCAAATTCATCATTTCGTGGACATAAAATGCCCATTTGAAATATCATCCTGTTTCTAAATTTTTCGTTAACTTCCGAGCTGTGTGTCAATAGCTCCTCTGGCCTTTCTTCATATGATATTTTCTTTCAAGCTGTAATTTTTCAGTTTCCCACTATCCAACGGAAGACACAGTAGATTTCCCGTACATTATTGTTTAACTTAATAATTTTAAGCTCCTTCCACAGCTGAGAGTACTTAATATTTGTCTGGACAATCGCTGTCCTTTGAACATGAGGAAGAATTGGAAACATTACCTGAAGTCATCCCCCAGCAGTAAAACTTTTCTCCCAAATGGGAAATCATTAATCATGATAACCTATTCTGCAACAAATGTTTGACTGCATCTATTGCATATCTTGGAGCCATGGTTGACTCATACCATATTACCAGGGGCGCCATTGTGAAAATTATTGGGGGTTGAGGTCTGGGGGGTATGGGGTCCCCGGAAAATTTAAAAAAACTAAAGCCTCAAAACTTGAGTTTTGGGCCTATTTAGGACTTAAATTTTGTTTTGTTTTGTCAGCTAAAATGTATTAGTTTTAACAGCTTGATACAACAAAGCTGTGCTTGTTAGCTATATCCTACTACAAAACAAGAAACATACTATTCACAGAGTATCTTAATAGTTTTATTGAATAGCATAATAAAATAAAACAAGCAAGGAAATTTAAATTTAATACTCTCTATTTAAATAATCAAAGGAAATATCATAGAAATACTCAACAAAAGGCTATAAACATGACTTCAGAATAAGGCTAAAGTTGTTCTACGTACTGGGTTGCTTTTGATGAACTCTTTTACAAGTGGTCTAAGTTCCAAGTTACCCAGCACAGCCTGATGTGCACTAAATACTGCTTTGTTCAGATGCATTAAAATATTGGGAGGGCTCTGTCCCTCACCAAGAACATTGGGTGGGCTTGCCCCCCCCCCCCCACCCCAGCCCCATGGAGTCGGTGCCAGTGCATATTACCAGTTTGGCCTCTTATGACGGTTTCATCGTTCAATATCAACCTTTTGCAAGTTTTTGCTCTGCGTTCAACGTCAAATACATGCTGCTGCGAAATTTTTCTTTCTTGTTCATCAGACGTATCTTGGATGATTTCCGGAAGGTTATATGGAGGCTTCCTCTAGTTAAAAGTCTTCCCACTTTCTGCCTTCTAGGATCAGTATGATGTTTTGTACATCTTGCAGAGACAAATTTGTTTACAATATAAACATTAGGTAATATAACTACCGCGTTTCCTGGCAAAGCCAATGTAGAGAGCCAAATTTTATAATCTTAGAAACAACTGATGGAAATAACTCTCTACCGGCATCAATAACTTTTTAATATAAAGTGATATATGTTGGTGTGTATGTTTTTCATTTTTTATATACACATTGGCTATAAACAACACCGTAAATAAAAGGTTCATTTCTATGAAGTAGTAACTATTTCTCTTTCAGTCATTTTGACTCTCTTGTCTTTTACCCTTTCAATCATAAATTTTCCCTTGTGACAAGGATTATTATTAATGATTATAAAAATTTATTTGACCCAATTTCCAATTATAATTTTTAATGTCCAGTATCAAGATATCTGATGTCCAGGTTCTAAACAAGAGTTCAGATTTTTTTTTTTTTTGCTAAACGTATTTATTTATGTTTGAAAGCAATTAAGTTTATATCCATGATCATGGACAAGAGGACTGAAAGGATACAAGATTGAATCATTTAAAAATATATACAAAATTTTGAAAAGGTAAAAAATAACAATTTGCAAATGGATTTTTATTTATTTTATTTGAAGGAACTACAACAGTTATTGGCAAAGAATTATTACAATTTGCCAAATAATACATTTGCAAAATTAATTCAAGCAATAATTTAGTTTTTTTATAGGCACATTTAACACAAAGGCTATTATTTACTTAATTTAAAGCGTTAGGATGAGGAGTGTATTTTAGAAGAAATTCACTCTAATTAACAACTAAAATTTGACTCAAAGAGACAGCTTTACCGTAAATAAATTGATTAGTAAGAAGAGGTGCTAAAAAAAAGTAAACTATTCTTAAATGTATTTTTTTTCCCAAAAAACAAGTTTTCGAAGCTAGCTATTTATAATGTAAAATACGCCCCATATACCCATTTTGAATAATATCGTTAAAGCCGTTTATTAACAGTTTCAAATTTTCGAAAAATAGTTTTTCTCCGCGATATAATTCATCAAATTCTTTTTCGTCAAGTGTTGAATGCATTTATTTACATTCACCCTGTTAAAGTAGGCTATAAATGGGTAGAAAAACTCACTAAAAAGTTAATATGTATAGAATTGAAAAGGGAGGGAGGTTCAATTTGCCTCTTCTTCCCAAGTACTTCCACCCACTCCTTTCACATAGGTCGACGATTTAATTTAACTTTGTACAAAGTAAAATTATGTATCCTATAGCTCACTTTTTATAAGAAGAGCTTTATCTGATAAACAGAAATTATATAACACTAGTAATAAAGTAAAAGGTTATAAATGTTAACAGAAAAATGTATCTTCTAAAAGGCTCTTCCTACAAAAATTAGACTGTATGTATTGACTCCGAATACTCTCGCAAACATACAAAGTTGACGTGCTAACATTTTAAAAACAAGTTATTTCTTATTTAAATTTATGGAGAAAAAAATTCCTCCCTTATCTTGTTTATACTTTGAAGGAACAATTCCATGTATTTCTATTTAAATGTGACTTTAACTTTAAGAAAGAGCTCTGTTTAAATCAATAATAAAAAACACTACTTTCTTCTCTTTGCATATAGTATTTTTCTGTTGAGTGGAAGGTATAAAATATAATATGTCACACTACTTGGCGTAAGAATACGTTAAAGTAGATCTAGTAACTTTTTTTAGCTGTCAGATAAATATTTATGTGCTGAACATTCGTAAGAAAATTATGGTGTAACCAATCCCCCCTAGATTATACACTTTTAAATTAGTAAACTACAAAATAAATAGGGTCTATACCTTGATTGATATGTCAATGGAAATTGAATCAAGGGTTTACATGAATAAATGCACTTTCGATGAAAATTTGTTCAGATAAAAGCAAAACATTTATTCAAAACTGCATTATTTTGAAGGTTTTTCCATCGAGAATACAAATATTTTATCACCGCGTCTTTCTACCTGTTCAGTCTCTTTCTCTCTCTCTCTCTCTCTCTCTATATATATATATATATATATATATATATAAAATTACTCAAACAAGGTAGGGGCTAGAAAGGAAGCATTTTAGAGGTAATCTACCCGCATTTACGTGGAAGTAAAGTGGGAAGCCATTTAGGTAAAAACCACCCTCAGTAGACTTGACCTAGATTCGAACCATGGTCTCCCCGTCATTAGCAGGACAGTTTAAAACGAGAGTGACGCCTTAGACAATTCGGTCATTGAAGCGGGTAGCAACTTATTGTAATCCGCTTCGGGGGCCGCATGGTCTAACGTGCTACTCTCGTAGTGGACTAGACTGCCGATGACGGGGCGATCGAGATTCGAATTTCAGTCTGATGTACTGAAAGGGTTTTTTCCGAAATGGTTTTCCACGCAAATGAGGCTACACTTCCTCTAAATACAACCTTCCTAATCCCTAAAACCATTAGCGTAATTAATACATAAGCGCATAGCCCGAAAGGGTAGCAATACGCAATGCTAAGAAAATAATTTAATGTATCTAGACCAAATATTTTATCTTAGTTGTTTTCCCTAACCTGGACGAGGACGGAAGGATTAGGATTAGTCACTGGCACACCTTTTTACGAGAAGAGAGTATTATTGATAGTGCTTCGTCTCAAACTCAAGCCATTTACATTTTACACGCAAGACAAAAATGTTTTTATTGGAAACAGAATATTTAAGTGTAGCAGCTATTCGATTACAGCCTCGTACACAAAACACTCACACCGGGGGTCACATGATCTGAGGCGTCAGGTTCTCAATATAGTGGATTGCCTATGAGGGAAGTGGAGGTTCGATTTTTCGTCGAGTGGGGAGTCATAGAGTTGTTTTTCAAGTGTAATTTATAGCTGAGTATTTCCTATATTTTCTTGAAGAAGATGTGGGTGCCTTTCCACTAAATGAGCCTCCTCTTCCGTACCTTAAGATTAAGCCATTAATAATATTTAAGTTAATGTACTCTATAAAAAACATTTGTATAATATGTAAGTTATGCTTATTTTAATGTAATGCAATGGACTTGCAGACAAAGTTGTGGTTTATTTATTTTTTTGATCCACGTCCGAAAGACTGTGTGGGCTATACCATTGTGATTACACTCATTGAGTAGAAATGAAGAAGGTAGAATTGAGAGGAAATGTATCAGACTTTGAATGGAACCACTTAAGAAAAGAACAACCTCGGTACGCCTGGATGGACTTCAAACCCTGATCTTCCCGCCACTAGCAAACCCATTCGTATGAGTCAGAAGCGTATAACCCGAACGGGTAGTAAAACGTGGTGCTAAATATTATTATTATTATGAGCCAGACATTCAGTCCACGTGCATACCGGTGCGGGTACAGAAAATGGCATGTACGAGCTTGTCTCTTACCTAAGCAGATGAACTCTGATCCCCGAACAAGGCACAGTAACAATGACCCGCTCTCTACCTACACCGTTACACACCATGTGGTTACACTTCCTCTTTCCAGACTCATGCTAGCTAACTTTTCTTTAATCATATATTTTAAGCCACCAATATCCAGTAATGACATTAGAGCGAACTTATAAAGAATAATCCTATAGTTCACTCTGTATAGTGCTATGAGTTTGCCTACCCTACAGACAGATGGCTCTAGCGTCAATAGAGTGCAGATTATGCAGTACACTCCAGTATCGATCACCTAGCCACGTGCGCACCGGCGGCGGGTCACTGCCCCACCCGGAATCGCGAGGAAAAGATCCTTGGATCGAATCCCTACTGGACCCTTCGCGGGTTTCAGCTGGTAAAACAGAACACAATAGATTTAGAACTAAGGTATGATTATGGTAGAAAATTAGAAAGGACTACATCTGACATTTACAAAGATTACTAAAGCTACTTTCATATATTCCTACGATAAGGCATGCTATCTTTAGCGTCACTTTTGATAGATAGTATATAAATTCAAAATAATAAAATGCTCCTAATGTTGACAGCAAAAAATATATTTGTATTTTCTTAAAATGCCTTCCTTTTAGAACTCTACTATGGTCAGAAAACTAACTGTTAACTTTAACGCGAGAAATTTGTAACTGACTCTATCGTGCATTAAAAAAAAAAGTTATTGACCACATCACTAGACAATGTAAGGGAATATTATATATGGCATAAAACATAATAAAATGGTAATTGTTAAGGTTTAATAATGAGTTTTGGCCGAATGGTCTAAGCAAAGCGTCACTCTCGTGTTAGATTGGCTTGCTGATGATGGGGAGATCGGGGTTCGAATCTCGGCCAGATTTACTGAGGGTGGCTTTCCCTAAATGGTTTTGCACTCTTCTTCCACGCAAATGCGGGTAGATTACCTCTAAAATGCTTCCTTCCTCATCCTTACCCCATTAGAGTAATTATCATATATCCGTGCTGAACAGGTAATAAGACGGGGATTAGACGATAATAATAACAATAATAATAATTTAACATATATAAATCCTATTCGTTCTCTTAACCAGATAATAATCATGAGCTTTCCAACTTTGGGAAGAGGGGAGGAAACATTATTACTAATTTTACCTTCACTAATCACTAAAAAATTTCATTTAAATGTAGCCTTATCTAACCTTAACCATTAAATACTTAGTTTAATATTTTAAATAATCAGTTTCAGATTAATATTAATACAAATTTAATATTTTCATTGCATCACTGATACAAATAGGGATAATAGTTTTCTCAATATTTAAAAAAAAACGCTTCGGTGTACATGGTCTAGGGCGTCATTCTTGCAATAGAGAACTACCAATAACGTGGAGGTTGGGGTTCGATACCGGTAGGGTTTACTTAGGGTGTGTTTTTCGAAATGGTTATCCACTCTTCATCCACGCAAATGCGGGTATAATTCCTCTTAATTCAACCTTCCTAATCCCTAGCTCTTTAGAGTAATTAGTACATAGATGTATATTCCGAACGTTTAGTAAAACGCCGTGCTAAAAAAATATATAAAAAATACTTAAACAAGTGTTATTAACTATAACTTAAATTAAGTTAACGGACTTAGCCAAACACATGTAAAAGTTTTTAAATAATATAGTAAACTCTGAACTTATTCAAAACATTTTGATTTGTGTAACACAGCCACGTGATTAATCGTATATGAAAAATATTATTTCTCAAGTATGTTTTAAGGTAACAGAGATAACTAAAAAAATACGTCAACCTTCTAGGATAAGCTTGCACTTACAAAGTTACTGTCCGCTAATTTTATTTAACCAGGGTATAAAATGCAGGTGTAAGATAAAAAAGTGGAATCTTACAATTGGGCAAACTAAACAAATCAGTAAACTAAATTATATGTTAAAGGAGACTTTCCCATAAAGCAAAGTAAGGAGTACCTCCTTTCCCTACATACCGCCCCTTCCAACCCACCGCCCCAGGCACGTCTGTGTCAGATATTAATTCGCTGCCTTCGGATTATCATATAAATCACATAACACTAAACGATCACACTTTGGGGTTTTTTACGATAGTATTCAGATGACCAAATTGTGAGTGCTCTACGTCAGCTCTACTCTAGTGTTTTTCAAACTCTTACCAGGGGCGGCTCCCTTTGATATATCCCTTATACTTCGCAGGGACCTTGGCCTTTATAACCATGCACTAGGAGTTAAAGAAACCCCCAGGACTAACGTGGACTAAATTGCAAGCTCTTTTTGTCTGGTTTACCGATGACGGGAAGGTCTGGGCTCGAATTCCAGAGGGTTGTGCTGAGGATGGTTTTTTCTTAACGTTTCCCCGTTCTTCCTCCACGCAAGTGTGGCTACATTTCCTCTTATAGCTACCTTCATCGATTAAACCTACTCAATTAATGTAATTAAATGCGTTCAGCTCGAGCTGGCTAAATGAATAAGGCAACATTTACAAGCTTTATTCTTCTTGATTCCATAGTAGTGATGGCGCTGTTCTTGATTGAAAATAGTTACTATTTTGTGCCAAAAATAAACCCTTTACCTATTTTGTTTTAATATGCTATCCGCCACATCCGTGCATCCACTCGTCTGAAACATCGGCCCGTTTGAATCGACGCCACAGGAATGTTTTGTTTGCGGCTGCAGCGCTTCGAGTGTTGCTGTTCAGAATCAAGCGATTCACCTAAAGGAACATGTGATGCATCCTAGTAGCAGTTGTTCTAAACTAAAAGTCGTATTGAAGATAGCTAGCGCTCTCTAGTGGCAAATTTATACACTGATGTGAGTCAGCTCTCCTGGGGGGAAGACAGCATTTTTAAACCCAAAAAAAGCAATCGCTAAAGTTTAGTATGATTGTTATGTTGTGCGCATGTGTCTGATTTAGTAAGTTGAACAGGTTCTCAGTTAAAACAAAGTAAAGCAGAACCATAGTAAATATGCGAACAAAAGTATGTTTTTGAATTTTCGCTAGGTTTAATTTTTTTTAATTATTATTTTAGTGTTCAAAGTTTCGTTCAGACAATCTTTTTTTTCCCTTCTTCTTAATGCGTAAAAATCTTTCCGAATGCGAGGTTCTGTAAATTCCGCCGCTTGCGAGGAAAAAACGTGCGTTGCGGTACCCAAGAATTCCTGCCCCATCCAAAATAGATCGTGCCGTGTCGAAGAATTTCTGCCGTACCCGAAGATTGATTGTATCACGTTTGAAAAACGTTCTAGATGCAAGTCTAGTCTTTGCTGCATCCGAAAAAAAAAGTTCCAAAAACTATGTTAGATAAGGCCGTGTCCAGAGTGTCAAATTTGTTTTGTTTCTTGTTTAATACTCGCGCATGCGCATTCGATCGACGGCGCATACGCACATTCTACGCATGATCTTAATTGCCTTGTTGTATACCATCCGTGTGGTGTCAGGTATTTCAACAACGTATTTAAAACTAATGGTTGCGTGAATGTGTTCGGTGTTGCGCGGTTGTGATGTTTATATATTTACGGACAACCTTCCCCACTAATCTTTGCGACAGGTGAGTTTGACGTGTTAATAATCAACAATAATAATTAATTTTAATATTATATTATTATCTTCACTATAGTTATTATTTGTAGTTGCACACCGGTTCGACTTTGGGCATGCGCACACTATCTAAGTTCAAATCTCGTTTGCAGTTTACACAGGTTTAAAAAAAATCACTTTGGTAGTATTTGACACAATGGTGGTATGAAATATAAAATGAACTGTTTTATATGAAAATATATACATCTTTTGTAATTTTACCAAGCAAGAGTTGTTAAATATTTTATTGAGAAATTACTTTTACACATTATTATATTAGTCCCTAAATCCTTAAAAAAAAAATCGCAATTAATTTAACCAATTTCACTCAATCTTACTCAAGACAATAAATCACCACAATAAACTACCTTGCTGATCCAAATTACAGGGTTTGTAGTTTGAATACCTGTCTGGGATACATCATTCGTAGGCAAGTTTGTGGAAAGATTAGTCAGTATTGATAATGTACCATTGCCCAGGGGACGCCAAAATGTACTAATTGTACATTGGCGGTTCTTTACATGTCCCGATGAGATGAGGTGATGCTTATATTGAGTATGAGGGTGTGGAACCAGTGGAAACATTTAAATCTAATTTAGGTCTAATTTATTTTAGCACCGTGTATTCGGGTTATTCGCTTATGTACTAATTATACTACTGGGTTAGGGATTAAAGGAAGGTTTAATTTAGAGTAAGTGCACCCGCGTTTGAGTAGAAGGAGATTGGAAAACTACTTAGGAAACACCTCACTGCACCCAACCGGGATTGAACTACGATCTCCCCGTCTTCGGCAGTCTAGTCCAACACGAGATTAGCGCGTTAGATCATGTGGCCACCGAAGCGGGTCTTAGGCCTAATTAATCAAACCCTGGTGACCGTTGTGGTAGTACCCCTTTCGGGAAAAATACCCAAGGTGCCAACCGGGAATCGAACCCGGGACCACTAGACTTGTCAGTGTCAGGTGCACTGACCAGTTACCACTACACACCGGGACCGATTAGGGTTTGTAGTAAACCCCAACGATAGTTTGGCGCTAGAACAGGCATGTCCAACCCGCGGCCCTCATAATAGCTCGTTCTGTGCGTCCCACCAGCACAATTGATATACTGGTACTTAAAATTGCAGAAATAAACAACAAATTAGGCACGTGTAGCTGACATAAAAGTTCGCTAATTACCACAAAGTTTCCTTAATCGCAAGTATAATGTTACTTGTGTAATGTATGTATTTGTAAAAAAAAAATTATTCATTCGTGTTTTAATAATATTAGGTTTTTAAAATTCCAATCCCCCCATAAACTTGCGGCCCTCGGTCATTTGTTGGATATGCCTGCTTTAGACCTTATTACTTTCTAGATATCTTACAGGTAGAGAAAGTAATGTGATCGTCGAAAAAATCGAACTCGAGATTTTGATAAATATCGACGTTTCATGACCCCCGAATCCGAAAAAGTTGTTTTTGAATTTCCGTCTGTCATTATTATTTTTATTATTAATATTATTATTATCATCATCATCATCATTGCGTCTTACTACCCGTTCGGGTTATACGCACTTTAGCTAATGTGTAATGGTAGGGTGATTGTGAGATGAAATGGAGGACCTACAGTTTAACGTGGAATCCGAACCACGGTGGAGGCCTGTCATTCCTCACATTCACAAGTTGTGATTAATACACGTCTTGTCAGAGGTGAAGGAAGGGTTTGGCAGTCATATAAATCTGTGCCGGGACCGAGGATTGAAGCCCGGACCCCCAGCACGGAAGACTGACACCTCACCCCTCGACCACCAGGTCACTAGAGCCTGAAATATTTTACCGAGTGGGTTTTCATAGGGTTGCCCCAAGTGGTTTTTGGACTTGGATATCTAACCCTAAAATTAAGGGTAGTTTACTGAAGGGCAAAAAAGAGAAAAAGTCGATTTTCTCAAAATCGGCTCTAACGATTTTGATTAAATTTTATTTCTAAACATTTATAAATATTCTAAACAAAATGGCTACCCTCAATATTTTGGCAAAATGACTTTAAGGTCTCCGGTCTGATGTGTAAATTCTCATTTTTTTCCGAAACTGTTCGAGATATAAAATTACTTATCGTTGAAAATATATAGATCTATTTATAATACAAATATTTCATTCGAAACATATTTTTATAAAACTAATAACTTTCAAGCTATACGCAAATATATATATATTTTTTAACTTTTTGAACACTAAAGGTAAAGTATTGCGACCGTAAAAAAAAAATCTAACTTGAAATGTTGATGGATGTCAACGTCTCATGACCCCCCCGAACCCTAAAAAGTAGTATTTGCAATGCCGTCTGTATGTGAGTAGGGGACATGGCGTCTCGTCACAATTTGACCTACTTATCTGTGATTGGCTGTCACAATTTGACCCCGACGCTGATTGGCTGCTATAAATAGCCCTCCCCCACCCCTCCCCCTCCCCTCCCCTCCCTCCGCTCTGATTACAAAATCTCCACCAGTTGATTACGAAATTTCCTCCCCTACACCCCCTCCCCTACACCCCCCTCCCCCATCCCCTACAACCCCACCACGCCTTGAACATGTTGGTACTTGTGCGGGCTTTTTTTTCTTGATTATTGTTGCGTGCTAATTAATTATTCATGTCTGCTAATTGATTATTGATGTGTGCTAATTAATTATTCATGTATGGGTAGGGGGAAGGACATTGGAGTATATTTTATTTGGATGGTGAGCATACGTCTCTGCACGAACCTCTCGCTACGACTGTCCTGCGTAGACTGGAGGGGGTCGGCCGCTTACCGAGTAGTGACCACGTATGGGGAGGAACACGGAGCACGAAGCTCTCCTGACGGCAGCGTGCTGAAGAGTGCGAGTCAACCATAAGGCCCCTTTCACCAACCCTACTCGCGAGGACAGCATGACCGTGCCCTCTGGCAGCACTCAGTTGAATGCGAGCAAACCCCCTCATCGCGTCATACCTCCGCTCCTTTCACTTTTTCCCCCTCCCCCATCCCTACGTCACTGACGTTGAGTGGCAATGTTTAGGGGGTAGGAGGGGGTCAGTTGCCTCCCAGTGGAAAATTTTATGTTGCAATAAGCAAACGTTTAAAGTTTCTTGAACTCGTCTTTCCCGCCAACCCACCCCCCAAGTCCCACCCCCTTGTCACAGAGGTCGTGGAAAATTTTATGTTGCAATAAGCAAACGTTTAAAGTTTCTTGAACTCGTCTTTCCCGCCAACCCACCCCCCAAGTCCCACCCCTTGTCACAGAGGTCGTGGACTCAAAGCTAATTTTGGCTACTCTGTTTCTAGAAGCTACAGCCATCTTTTGGTAGAAACTCGAACTAGAAGGTCTCATGGGGTGACTAGAATTAAAATATATACAAACAACTAATTCTAATCGACTAGAAATAACCAGGAGGATAAAAAGTATAACGGGTGCATTAAAAATATGAGTGTTTTCATGTAGAAAAAAAATAGCTCAAAATCTTTGAAAAAAAATTGTCTGTCTAAAAAGATTATTCAACCAAGGGATTCGAACCACGATAGTTTCAAATTGTCTAGAATTAATCAAGCAGGTGTGCGTCCGAAATTAAACTTGCGCCCTAAGACCGCTACAAATACAGTCCAGGGCAGTCTGTCTTGCGTAGAATGGAGGGCATCTCCTCTGCTCGTTCGCTTACCGAGTAGTGATCACTGCGCATCACGGGTGCGCACTTTCCCCTCACCCTCTCCTCTCACCTCAATCACCCTGTGACGTCATCGAGACCCGTCGCTGGATCGACAAAACGTGTTGAGACAAGAATTGAGGTCATTGACCCTGGCAATGGGTTTTCCTGGTGTTGCAACACGACATTGAATTAGGTCCCCCACCCCCTATTTGGTAATGGGTTTTCCCTGATGACTGGCGCCGGTTTGGCGGGTTGACAAGACAAGTCGAGACAAGAATAGATCACGAGAGGGCCATCTCGTAGGGGGTTGGGTATATAGGGGGAGACCCGTTCGGTCATCTATTTATAAGCGTCTGTAGAGCGGTTCAAGATGGACAAGTTACAACAGTTGGTGAATATTGTTGACGCCGTGCAGACCGTAAAATTGAGTGATCTAACAGTGGATCAAAAGTACTCGCTGGATAAATTAAAGGCTGTCAATACAAAGTTCGGGAGACGCCTAATAGCCTATCTAGATGGCGAGTTTTGTGTATTTTTACCTTGTCGTTTCGGTACTCTAACAGATGAAGACGTGTGCGAGCTTAATAACGAAAAATTGGTATTTACCTGCGCCGGAGTAAAACCCGGTTCACCTACCATTGTGAACTTTGAACGTGTTTAAGAGTCAAGCAGTTAACAACAACAACATCGGGCAGACGGGTAGTTAATACTTGTGCACGGTGGACCCTACAAACCATACAGCACGTTTTATAGCTCACGGGTACGCTCACCATGTTTAATTTAACGTTTGTGGGTCATACGGTTACGGGTTGTGCCTATATGACAGGAGAAAATATTCACCGTGTGGTTGTGAGCGATAGACAGGTAATTTACAAAATAGTGAACCAAGACAGAGAGGAGCGAGGCTACATCGAGTTTTGCGACTCTACCTGTCACACGATAAGAGCGACTAAAGTACTACCCTACGAGAGAATCGAGGAGACTTACCTGTGTGATATGACATGTGCTGTGTACAATTTCCGCCAAGGGGACGTCGTGGCCGTGTTGCCAAGGCCTCCACCACCCTTCAGAGCTCCATACCACCCGCCACCACCACCCTTCACGGCACCGCAGTCAACGCCCCCGCCCCCAGAGTCACCGGCGTACCCGCCCCCAGAGTCACCGGCGTACCCACCCCCAGAGTCACCGGCGTGCCCACCGCCAGAGTCGTCTGCCTACCAGTACTCACAGCCAGAGTCACCCGCGTGCTCACAGTCAGAGTCGTCTGCCAACCAGTACTCACAGCCAGAGTCACCCGAGTGCCCAGCACTAGAGGAGGAGGAGGAGGAGGAGGTAAAATCCGAAGAACCCGCAAATCTCGAGTGTTTAACAATGTACAAAACTTATCCAAACGTTAAAATTATTGGTGAAACGCCCGATGACTACATAATCGGTCTGGCCAGATTCGGTAACGTCTTACTTCCAAAGTCTGCCTATTATTTGGATTGTAAGCGGTTTAAATCTAAAGCACGTTGTATGATATATCTCGGAGGACAAAGTGTGATGTTTAAAAGTGAATTGATAAACTAGGCGCACTCATGTTGTCGTAGAACTCTGCTGACGTCATTGGAGCTAGTGGCAGACATTTTGAGAGGGGGAACGCAGTTTGTGAGTAGAGAACGTTGCCGCTTGAGCGAGAGGTTTTTTTTCACAGGGATATTTCTTTCGTTGCATTTCCGATTACCATTATGCCATATAAATGCTGCATTTGTAAGGGGGCCTACGCAAAGCTCTCCAGCCTTATTCGCCACAAACATCAATGTCATCAAACATCTCAAAATACTGCTCACCAGGATGCCTGTTGGGACGAAGAGGTATTGTGCAATGCGTTAGACAGGATCGAGAAAGAAGAATACAACCGTGTAAAGTGCTTAAACGAACTTGAGAAAAACAAAAGTTATAACGTTATGAGATCCCCAATGAACCGAACGTTATCGTGCTCGAGAATGTTGGAAGAGTAAGATTTCCATGTAAAAATATTGGAGACATTGTCAATAGACATTCTAGTGCCTCGCAGCGTGTCCTGTACTATTTTGGATGTGACTCGTACTCATTTTCTAGATGGTAAAAAATTATATTCTCTCCTGATGTTTTTAGTGACTATATGGTTTTTTCCTTGCTATCACATGTTGCACTCTAATCTTAATTACTTGTATTGGTCACAAGGCCTAAAAAATCAATCTATGTTGTTGTTGTTTTTGTAGCTTCTCGTTATGAATGTTTTAAATACATTAATTGTTGATTGTCAATAAAAAAAACTAGCAATAAAATGTTGTTTTTTTTAAACCCTGTAATATGTTGTGACTAGAAGGAGATGCCAATATACATGGGGCAACAATACCAGAATAAAATATAAAATGTGAGCACACACACACACACGTTCACTTATAAATTATAATTGTGGTGGCGTTATATTGCTACCACTGCCAAAGAGAAAGCAAAGTAAAAGGAATTAATTAATGTTTGAGACCAAACTTCCAGGCTAAATAAACTTGTATGATTTAATTATTTTATTCATAATGTTTGAGACAGAGGTTCTAGGCTAAATAAACTTGTATTTATAGGATCATTCTGCACTATCTAGTAACTAAACATTTTTTTCAATATCTTGGGATAGCACGTATATATTTAATTACTACTTGGACAATAATTTAAACATCCAAACGGGGTAGGAATAGTGAAAGTATTTATGAGAGGTAAGTGTACTCGCATTTGCATGGAAGGAGAGCTGGAAATACCATCAGTGTTCGAATTTCTCAACCAACCAATCATACAGGCAGAGCCTCGCTTAGTTACTTGTACAATTCACAAGACCTAAATAATATTGATTTATGTGTTATTATAATTTTTTAAATTCTTGGTAGAATATGTTTGGCTGGAGAATCAAAGACAATAAGGAGATGCGGTGTCTACACCAAAATCAGCGGTCGGAGTACTGTTCTAGGGGGAGAGAGAGAGAGAGTTCGGTTGTAGACGTTAAAACAGTTTATAATATTTATTCACACAACACTTAAACAACAAAGAAATGTTATTTTCGCGATATATTTTGATATATATAAAACTTTGGCAATAAATTCATAAGTAATACAATTATACATTTAAATTCACTAATATATAACCTTCACATAAATTAATATGTTGTTGTTGTTGTTGTTGATAAGTTTTAAATATGAAACTATAGCTGATGACATGATATATAACATTTACACTAAGCAAATTAGCAACTCAAACAACAAAGAAATTCAGTTAAATGATGTTCGCAAAAAATATTTTGATATAATGATATATTAAACTTTTACAAAAAAATCCTAAGTAATACAATTATATAGATCTTGAAATTATTTTAACTATAAGGCGGTGTTATTAATTTACAACGGGAACAAACCAGTACACATGCTAAGATACATACGTAATAAATATATGTATTAAAATGTTGCAAACTCTGTAGGAGAAAATGCTACTAATAAAGATACGTAAACATTGTTTTAAATACTTATAAAATATTCATTTTTTAGCGGGCCTGCTTGAGAAGCCCCGTTTAAATAACAATAAAGTAATGTATAAGTCTAATTGTAGTATTTTTAATGAGGCAAGCTAATTGTAACGACGCTGATGAAGGAATCGCACCAATGATACATTTTTAGGCCATTCCGGGAATCGAAGCCGGGACCCTTGGCTCGCTGGTCAGGCATGCAGGTTTCGGCTGAATATATTTATTTTTACGAAATACTTTTCTCTAGCACTTTACTACCAGAAATAAACGGGTAAGCCCCAAGACTGCTGCATTTCTCTTTTGAACCATCTAAGACTCCAATTTGACAGTAGACATGGCACCTGACAATGGCCACAAGCGTGAGATAAAAGCTGATGTCGACCAGGTGAAATGTGTAACAGCATTTGCCATGCGTTTGTTGCCCTCTAAGGGACGTCACAGGGCGAGGTGTGTACCCACATTTGCGTGTCATTGACATTCGAACCCTCCAACACCGCCCGAATGAGAGAGATAAAATAATAAAATTATTGATGTACCGTCATTTTTTCAGGGCTGAAATGTGAAAACAGTCAAAGTTATTATTTATGCTTTCTCCTGCTAGATATCACCGATGGCATTCGAACCCGGGACTTGTGGCGTTTGTCGCCCATGCAGGGAATTTAACTCTGGACCTTTTGCAGAGTGCGTGTAATAAAATAAACTTGAACCCTAGGACAGCTACAAATACAGTCCAGGGCAGTTAATGTATCACTATGAAGGGTTAAACATACATTTTCAAGCTATACAGGGAATCTAACTCTGGACCTTTGCAGAGTGTGTGTAATAAAATAAACTTGAACCCTAGGGCAGCTACAAATACAGTCCACGGCAGTTAACGTATCACTATGAACGGTTAAACCTACATTTTCAAGCATACAGGGAATCGAAATCAGGACCCCTCGCAAAGTGTGTGTAATAAAATAAACTTGAACCCTAGGACAGCTACAAATACAGTCTAGGGCAGTTAATGTATCACTATGAAGGGATAAACATACATTTTCAAGCTATACAGGGAATCTAACTCTGGACCTTTGCAGAGTGTGTGTAATAAAATAAACTTGAACCCTAGGGCAGCTACAAATACAGTCTAGGGCAGTTAATGTATCACTATGAAGGGATAAACATACATTTTCAAGCTATACAGGGAATCTAACTCTGGACCTTTGCAGAGTGTGTGTAATAAAATAAACTTGAACCCTAGGACAGCTACAAATACAGTCTAGCGCAGTTAATGTATCACTATGAACGGTTAAACCTACATTTTCAAGCATACAGGGAATCGAAATCAGGAACCCTCGCAAAGTGTGTGTAATAAAATAAACTTGAACCCTAGGACATCTACAAATACAGTCTAGGGCAGTTAATGTATCACTATGAAGGGTTAAACATACATTTTCAAGCTATACAGGGAATCTAACTCTGGACCTTTGCAGAGTGTGTGTAATAAAATAAACTTGAACCCTAGGACATCTACAAATACAGTCCAGGGCAGTTAACGTATCACTATGAACGGTTAAACCTACATTTTCAAGCATACATGGAATCGAGATCAGGACCCCCTCGCAAAGTGTGTGTAAAAAATAAACTTGAACCCTAAGACAGCTACAAATACAGTCTAGGGCAGTTAATGTATCACTATGAAAGGTTAAACCCTCATTTTCACCCCATATCTGGAATCGAACTAGGGTCCTTGGCTAGGCAAACAAACAAATTAACATGCGCGAAGAAACCGGCCTCGGTACACACGCACGACAGACAAGCGTGAGGTGTAATAAAATAAACTTGAACCCTAGGACAGCTACAAATACAGTCCAGGGCAGTTAATGTATCACTATGTAAGGTTAAACCCTCATTTTCAAGCATACAGGGAATCGAAATCAGGACCCTTCGCAAAGTGTGTGTAATAAAATAAACTTGAACCCTAGGACAGCTACAAATACAGTCTAGGGCAGTTAATGTATCACTATGAACGGTTAAACCTACATTTTCAAGCATACAGGGAATCGAAATCAGGACCCCCTCGCAAAGTGTGTGTAATAAAATAAACTTGAACCCTAGGACAGCTACAAATACAGTCTAGGGCAGTTAACGTATCACTATGAACGGTTAAACCTACATTTTCAAGCTATACAGGGAATCGAAATCAGGCCCCTTCGCAAAGTGTGTGTAATAAAATAAACTTGAACCCTAGGACAGCTACAAATACAGTCTAGGGCAGTTAATGTATCACTATGAACGGTTAAACCCTCATTTTCACCCCATATCTGGAACCGAACTAGGGTCCTTGGCTAGGCAAACAAACAAATTATCATGCGCGAAGAAACAGGCCTCGGTACACACGCACGACAGACAAGCGTGAGAAAAGAGCTGATCTTGACTAGGTGAAATGTGTAACATGTTATGTCCAAAAGGTGAAAAATCAATTATTATTCTATAATAATATTTCTGTATGTCACCAATTAATAAGTACTATGATGTATTCATAAAAAATAAACACATAGTTTTGTTGATCACAATAACCAATCTGTAATTATAAACTTTAAACCAAATTGTTCTAATATGTTTAGCAAAATTTAAATTTTCAAAAATAAATTATTTGTTAATTACCCGAAATTATTTGGTATATGTGAAAAAAAAGTATGTTATTCTTATAGATCATGAAAAAACTAATCCCTGATTTTTATTTTGAATTCAATTTTCCCGGTTAGATTCTATAATATTGAGTACTATGGCGTGGATTTGTTTAGCTTACACTGAATATTTATTAAAACTTATACACAACCTCCCATCGTTCTACATGTCTAATACTTGTCACAAGAAATAAGTAAGGCTGAATAAATTAGATTTACTAAGGGAATACATCTCAATTTTCCAGAGTTGGAAACGGAAAACGGTTTATGAAAATTTACCCCAAAAATAGCTTGCTGTGGGATCAAACCCCGACTTCCCTATAACCTGTTTCTAAAATGGAAACTCAAGCGTAATTACCTAGTGATCTGACACACATACTATTTCTAGACCACACGAGCTCGATGATATAATAACTAATATTAACGCAAAACAAATTAGCCACTTAAGCCTCAAGCCAATATTAGAGGAAGTGTGCCCACATTTGCATAGATGGAGAGTGAAAAAACAGCCCCCGGGTCTAGGACAGCACTATCGCAAAATACTAAGTTGCACGGAGTTCGAATCCTGGTCCACTGGCTCACACCTTCTTTTGTCAGTTAGGGGTCTCCGGCTCAAATGAATATATTTGACATAGGTTTGGTAACAACATAATTACTTTTATTTTGAAAATTACTCTAGTTGTACACAAAAAAACCAATCCTCCCTAATTTATCACTATGAAAGGTTAAACCACCATTTTCATCCATACTGGAAATTGAACCCTGGACACTTGGCTCAGTGAACAGACATGCTAACGCCTCACATCAAGTGACCTTTCACAAGTGTCTTCTTAGACGTCTTGAGCAATGAAGTGAGACACTCGACAGAGATTAAATCAAAACTCTATTAACAGACAAATACCAGTCTTAAACGTCTCTTCAGAGAGAGAGAGAGAGATAGAGAGAACCATCCTTTAAGATCTAATCTCTACCACTTGTACAGAGTAAGAATGTTTCTCAACTACTTTAAGCGCACAGTCAAACTTAAGGTGAACGTACTAAACAGGAATCTCGCAGTTGCAGAAGATATTGTTATACTTTCCCAATCTTCACTCCGGCGCAAATGGGCATGCCGTCTAAATGTCAGGCTCGTCTATTTCTTAGGGAGGGGTTCATTGTCAGCCGAGATATATCGTCTAAATGCTAAATTTGCCGTTCTTTAACCGATGGAGCCTCTGAGGGAGTGTTTATTTTTTCCAGCCGCGCAAATGCGGTTACACATCACGCCCTGTGACGTAAGGAGGTAGGAGGGTTCAATCCCTACAAGTTTGACAAGTCCTATATTGTTCAAATACGGGCACACTTCTTCTAAATTCAAACTTACCAATTATCAATCCGTTAGCGTTATTAATACTTAAGGAGTTCGAGGTTCAAATCTCGGTCGGGTAAACAAGGGGTGTTTTTAACTCTCCCTCTATGCAAAGGCGGGCTCAAACCTCCCAATTATCAATCCATTAGCGTGTGCCAGCCCGTGGACCAGGATTCGAACTCCGTGCAACTTAGTATTTTGCGATAGTGCTGTCCTAGACCCGGGGGCTGTTTTTTCACTCTCCATCTATGCAAATGTGGGCACACTTCCTCTAATATTGGCTTGAGGCTTAAGTGGCTAATTTGTTTTGCGTTAATATTAGTTATTATATCATCGAGCTCGTGTGGTCTAGAAATAGTATGTGTGTCAGATCACTAGGTAATTACGCTTGAGTTTCCATTTTAGAAACAGGTTATAGGGAAGTCGGGGGTTTGATCCCACAGCAAGCTATTTTTGGGGTAAATTTTCATAAACCGTTTTCCGTTTCCAACTCTGGAAAATTGAGATGTATTCCCTTAGTAAATCTAATTTATTCAGCCTTACTTATTTCTTGTGACAAGTATTAGACATGTAGAACGATGGGAGGTTGTGTATAAGTTTTAATAAATATTCAGTGTAAGCTAAACAAATCCACGCCATAGTACTCAATATTATAGAATCTAACCGGGAAAATTGAATTCAAAATAAAAATCAGGGATTAGTTTTTTCATGATCTATAAGAATAACATACTTTTTTTTCACATATACCAAATAATTTCGGGTAATTAACAAATAATTTATTTTTGAAAATTTAAATTTTGCTAAACATATTAGAACAATTTGGTTTAAAGTTTATAATTACAGATTGGTTATTGTGATCAACAAAACTATGTGTTTATTTTTTATGAATACATCATAGTACTTATTAATTGGTGACATACAGAAATATTATTATAGAATAATAATTGATTTTTCACCTTTTGGACATAACATGTTACACATTTCACCTAGTCAAGATCAGCTCTTTTCTCACGCTTGTCTGTCGTGCGTGTGTACCGAGGCCTGTTTCTTCGCGCATGATAATTTGTTTGTTTGCCTAGCCAAGGACCCTAGTTCGGTTCCAGATATGGGGTGAAAATGAGGGTTTAACCGTTCATAGTGATACATTAACTGCCCTAGACTGTATTTGTAGCTGTCCTAGGGTTCAAGTTTATTTTATTACACACACTTTGCGAAGGGGCCTGATTTCGATTCCCTGTATAGCTTGAAAATGTAGGTTTAACCGTTCATAGTGATACGTTAACTGCCCTAGACTGTATTTGTAGCTGTCCTAGGGTTCAAGTTTATTTTATTACACACACTTTGCGAGGGGGTCCTGATTTCGATTCCCTGTATGCTTGAAAATGTAGGTTTAACCGTTCATAGTGATACATTAACTGCCCTAGACTGTATTTGTAGCTGTCCTAGGGTTCAAGTTTATTTTATTACACACACTTTGCGAAGGGTCCTGATTTCGATTCCCTGTATGCTTGAAAATGAGGGTTTAACCTTACATAGTGATACATTAACTGCCCTGGACTGTATTTGTAGCTGTCCTAGGGTTCAAGTTTATTTTATTACACCTCACGCTTGTCTGTCGTGCGTGTGTACCGAGGCCGGTTTCTTCGCGCATGTTAATTTGTTTGTTTGCCTAGCCAAGGACCCTAGTTCGATTCCAGATATGGGGTGAAAATGAGGGTTTAACCTTTCATAGTGATACATTAACTGCCCTAGACTGTATTTGTAGCTGTCTTAGGGTTCAAGTTTATTTTTTACACACACTTTGCGAGGGGGTCCTGATCTCGATTCCATGTATGCTTGAAAATGTAGGTTTAACCGTTCATAGTGATACGTTAACTGCCCTGGACTGTATTTGTAGATGTCCTAGGGTTCAAGTTTATTTTATTACACACACTCTGCAAAGGTCCAGAGTTAGATTCCCTGTATAGCTTGAAAATGTATGTTTAACCCTTCATAGTGATACATTAACTGCCCTAGACTGTATTTGTAGATGTCCTAGGGTTCAAGTTTATTTTATTACACACACTTTGCGAGGGTTCCTGATTTCGATTCCCTGTATGCTTGAAAATGTAGGTTTAACCGTTCATAGTGATACATTAACTGCGCTAGACTGTATTTGTAGCTGTCCTAGGGTTCAAGTTTATTTTATTACACACACTCTGCAAAGGTCCAGAGTTAGATTCCCTGTATAGCTTGAAAATGTATGTTTATCCCTTCATAGTGATACATTAACTGCCCTAGACTGTATTTGTAGCTGCCCTAGGGTTCAAGTTTATTTTATTACACACACTCTGCAAAGGTCCAGAGTTAGATTCCCTGTATAGCTTGAAAATGTATGTTTATCCCTTCATAGTGATACATTAACTGCCCTAGACTGTATTTGTAGCTGTCCTAGGGTTCAAGTTTATTTTATTACACACACTTTGCGAGGGGTCCTGATTTCGATTCCCTGTATGCTTGAAAATGTAGGTTTAACCGTTCATAGTGATACGTTAACTGCCGTGGACTGTATTTGTAGCTGCCCTAGGGTTCAAGTTTATTTTATTACACACACTCTGCAAAGGTCCAGAGTTAGATTCCCTGTATAGCTTGAAAATGTATGTTTAACCCTTCATAGTGATACATTAACTGCCCTGGACTGTATTTGTAGCTGTCCTAGGGTTCAAGTTTATTTTATTACACGCACTCTGCAAAAGGTCCAGAGTTAAATTCCCTGCATGGGCGACAAACGCCACAAGTCCCGGGTTCGAATGCCATCGGTGATATCTAGCAGGAGAAAGCATAAATAATAACTTTGACTGTTTTCACATTTCAGCCCTGAAAAAATGACGGTACATCAATAATTTTATTATTTTATCTCTCTCATTCGGGCGGTGTTGGAGGGTTCGAATGTCAATGACACGCAAATGTGGGTACACACCTCGCCCTGTGACGTCCCTTAGAGGGCAACAAACGCATGGCAAATGCTGTTACACATTTCACCTGGTCGACATCAGCTTTTATCTCACGCTTGTGGCCATTGTCAGGTGCCATGTCTACTGTCAAATTGGAGTCTTAGATGGTTCAAAAGAGAAATGCAGCAGTCTTGGGGCTTACCCGTTTATTTCTGGTAGTAAAGTGCTAGAGAAAAGTATTTCGTAAAAATAAATATATTCAGCCGAAACCTGCATGCCTGACCAGCGAGCCAAGGGTCCCGGCTTCGATTCCCGGAATGGCCTAAAAATGTATCATTGGTGCGATTCCTTCATCAGCGTCGTTACAATTAGCTTGCCTCATTAAAAATACTACAATTAGACTTATACATTACTTTATTGTTATTTAAACGGGGCTTCTCAAGCAGGCCCGCTAAAAAATGAATATTTTATAAGTATTTAAAACAATGTTTACGTATCTTTATTAGTAGCATTTTCTCCTACAGAGTTTGCAACATTTTAATACATATATTTATTACGTATGTATCTTAGCATGTGTACTGGTTTGTTCCCGTTGTAAATTAATAACACCGCCTTATAGTTAATGTTTTATTATCACATACAAAAATAAGTTTCAGTACATAATCAGAAAATTCAAGAGGTCTCGTTCACATAAAGTACAGGCTTTGAATGACCCAAAATTATACATCAAAGTTATAATAAAAATCCATGTTAGAAATAAACACTAAAAGGTATCATACACAGTAAGGCCAACTGACCAACAAACAAAGACCTTGAAATTGAGTTAGGCGCTACTATACAACTTATTAAACATGCCCCCTCTTTTTTTTTTTTTTTTTTACACAAAATAGATTCATAAATCAAGGCGTTCTGGTGGATGGACAACTCTACCAGACCTTGTAACCATATTAGGCAGATTAATTCCAAGAGGCATAGTATTCGTTTCTGAATTAGGAGACTGAGAAGTTGAGGCTATCATGTCCTCTGGCTTGTTATCAGGAGAAGATGGTGGTGTTACCTTTAATCCTTCAAGATCACCCATATCCTCACCAAAGCTCCTCACCCTATCATGATTTTCACAGGAAATGTCATTACCAGAGTGCCTAGGCCTAATATGAAGTGAATTTCGTCTATAAAGTTTTCCTTTTATACACACCAGATATGATCTGTTTCTCAATCTCTTAACCACACTGCCCTCTTCCCAAAATCGCAGTTTGTTGTTCCAAATAAAGACATACTGCTCAGGGTTAAAAAATTGCTCTTGGGAACGAGCAGTTTTGTCATAATGTGACGATTGCCCTACTTTTGCAGTCACTGCATCATCAATAATTATTTCTGGCTTCAAGTGGCAATCCTGTACAGGCAATCTAGAATTAAGGGTGCGACTTTGAAGAAGCTGAGCAGGTGAGTATGGGAGCCCTGCCACTGGGCTATTTCTATAATCCAGAAGGAAAAGTGGAAAGTCTCCACGATCATGTTCCGCCTTTTTTAACATCAATTTAACAATTCCAACCGCTTTCTCAGCCAAACCATTGCTGCGGGGATAGTGAGGACTGGAGGTTACTAATTCAATATTCCATGATTGGGCAAATACTTTGAATTCAAATGAGTCAAAAGGTTGGTTGTCAGACATGAATTGTTTGGGAATCCCAAAACGTGCAAAGATTGGTTTAAGCTTACTTATAGCAGTGGAAGCAGACTTACTCGGGACCTTCTCAGCCTCAATCCACCGCGAATGGTAGTCCACAATAACTAGATAGCTATCGCCATTATAATCCGCAAAATCAGCAGCAATTTTAACAAAGGGTAAATCAGGGATGTCATGAGGTTGCAGCGGGTCCTTTATTTTAGACCGTTGAAATCGATTGCATGTTGGGCACGCAAGTATAAAATTTTTCAAATCAGAGTTGATTCCTGGCCAATAGAAGCTGCGAGATGCTTGAGCCTTGACTTTATCAAAACTGAGGTGAGTTGCATGAAGGATCTCAAGGGTGAAACGCCTCAGTTTAAATGGAACTAGTAGACGCTCATCATAGTAAAGAAGCCCATCATGGACTGTGATGTCTTTTCTGAGGGAAAAATAGTGATTCAGCTCTGAGCAATCTGATGACAGTGACTTAGGCCAACCTTTAATGTAATAATTAAAGACTTTTCTCAAAACAGAGTCCACAACTGTATTTTCCTTGTACTTTGCAAGTAAGGATGGTTGAACATCGGAGGTTGTCCCTATAACATGTACTATGTCGTACATACTTTCATCTACAGATGGAGGAACATTTTTACAATTTCGAGATAATAGATCTGCTATATGCATGTATTTGCCTGCTAAATATTTGAGTGTGAATGAATAGGGCAACAGTTTCAGCCTGAGGCGGCGGAGGCGATTATTGGTAATTTTACCAATGGCTTTTACAATAATGGAGGTGAGTGGCTGATGATCTGAATGAACAGTTACAGCTTCATGACCATACACGAAGTTATGGAACCTTTTGAATGCAAATGAGACAGCAAGCAACTCTTTTTCCACCTGAGCATAATTTTGCTCAGTGGCAGTAAGCGATCGTGAAGCATATAAAATAGGCTTGCCATCTTGCATTAAAGTGGCACCAAGGGCATATTGACTACTGTCAGCATGTATGTTGATGGGTTTGGAGGGGTCAAAGGGAGTCAACAAGGCATGTTGTGCTATAGACTTTTTCAAAAGCTCTAACTGCTTACTGTGGGAGGAATTCCAAGACCACTCGGAATCTTTTTTTAGAAGTTCACGGAATGGGGTGCAAATATCTGACAGGTGGGGCACAAATGGTCTTAGGTAGTTGACTGTTCCCAAAATACGCTGCAAATCCTTCCTTGAAGCAGGTACTTCTATGTCCTGAATAGCCTGAACCCTAGTATCATCAGGACAAATTCCATCCTTATCAAATTCCAAACCTAAAAATTTAACTTTATCCACAAAGAATTGAACTTTTTCTGGGTTGAATACTATGTTGTTTTCACGAGCAGCTTGAGTAACCTGTTTAACTATTTTCCATAACTCTTCTATTGTGTCTGCTCCACATAAAACATCATCAAAATATACACATACTCCCCCAATATTCCCAAAGTATTTATGAGTCATCTTTTGGAAGTACTCAGGAAGTACACTTAGTCCAAATGGGGCACGTAAAAAACGATAACATCCAAAGGGGGTGCTGAATGTACATAGAATAGCTGATTCTTTACTCAATTTTACCTGGTAAAACCCATCTTTTAAATCAAATACACAATAATATTTTTTATTGCCCATTTTGGAACTAATCTCCTCGAGAGTGGGAATCAACACATAATCTCGGACCAAATTTTCATTAAGATCTTTAGGATCTATGCACAGCCGTATGGCCCCTGTTTTATGTTTCTCTACAATAACTAGATTGTTTACCCATTCACCGGCTTCACAACATTCAATAATGCCACGCTGTTCAAGATCATCTAAATGCACCTTAAGTTTACTTAATATTTTTAGGGGAACTCTGCGGGCTGGGCTGCTTTTAGGTATAGCACCTTTTTTTAATTTTAAATCAAGAACCTCTGGAAAACATCCAAGGCCATTAAAAACATCCTGGTTTGAATTCCAGAAATTTTGAAAATCAGGTTTACTTTGAGCATTGAGAATCCCAACAAAATTTTTTGTAATGAGATTGAGATTCACACAAGATGAAAGGCTAAGTAAGGGTACGGCTTTAACTGAATTAACAATAGTGAACACCAAACTATGTGTTTTGTTTTCATAGACAACAGGAAGACAAATTTCACCAACAGGTGTAATCTCAAAACCCCCAAAAGCTTCAATATGGGTTTTAGGAGCACTTAGCCTAGAGCTATAATCAGGTCCAATGGACTGCAAAGACCTTAAAGGAAGGATGTTAACTTCTGCCCCTGTGTCTAATTTGAAAAGTATAGGTTTGCAGTTAATTAGCAATGATATGCACCAATGACGATTGGTATTTACAGAGTTTATAATTGAAAGAGAACCTATATCTGAATAACCTGAAACAGGGGGCAAAGAGTAACCATCAGTATCTTGAAATTGACAAAAATAATTACACTCACCAACATTTGAAGTCTGGTTAACAACATTACTATCAGCGTTCATAGCTCCTAGTTCAAAAGCACTACGACCACTAGAAAAATTATTTGTGGCAACACAATTTTTGGCAAAATGGTTCATACCTCGGCATCGATTACATCGCTTATTAATAGCAGGACATGGCCGGTTTGGATGGTCATACCCACATCGATAACACGCTTTTCTAACAACCTTTTCACTAAACTTGTTTCTTGACAAACCAAGATTTTCTTTGGGGTCGGGACGTAACGGTTCAGTCTGCTGTAGATTGTTCCAATTTCTTGATTGACCTGTTTTTTGAAGGTGGTACTGATTCTGCACTTGGGAGGGTTGGGGGGTTGTTGTTTTTCTGCTAACTTTAAATATATCACTTTGCGAGGATCGCCCTCCATCTTCAATGGTTTTCAAGTTTTTGTCTGCCAGCTCCACTGATTTGCAATATTCCACAACTTTGTTTAGGGTAGTATCTTCCCTAAGAAGGTGTTGTTTTATTGACTGTGAGTTCACGCCCAATATTATTTGTGCACGCAGCAACTTATCCTCCTGGTCACCAAATTCACAAGGCGTGGCAAGAGCTCTGAGTTCTGCATAGAAGTTTTCAAACGGTTCACCGAGACATTGTTTCCTGTTAAAAAAATTGAACACAAGGATTGTTTCATTCTTCTTCGGAATACAGTGAGATTTAAGAACAGACAATATATCATTTACTGTTTCTTCTTCAGGTTTGATGGTCGTTAAGGTTTTATATAGTCGGACAGCATCTCGTCCTAATAGGTTTTTTAGCCTGGCTATTTGCACGCCTGCAGATTTTGTTCCGGTCTCTGTCGCCTCAAAATATTCTAGAACTTCTTCCTGGAATTCATTGAAATTCTTCGCCAAATCTCCGGCAAGATTAAGCGGCTTGGGTTTATTAAACTCCATTGATAACTATTTCTTTACAGGACGAGATATGAGATAGTCGTATCCACAAATCTGAATCACAGATAATTCACTGCAGACACTACCGACTGCGCCATGTTTTATTATCACATACAAAAATAAGTTTCAGTACATAATCAGAAAATTCAAGAGGTCTCGTTCACATAAAGTACAGGCTTTGAATGACCCAAAATTATACATCAAAGTTATAATAAAAATCCATGTTAGAAATAAACACTAAAAGGTATCATACACAGTAAGGCCAACTGACCAACAAACAAAGACCTTGAAATTGAGTTAGGCGCTACTATACAACTTATTAAACAGTTAAAATAATTTCAAGATCTATATAATTGTATTACTTAGGATTTTTTTGTAAAAGTTTAATATATCATTATATCAAAATATTTTTTGCGAACATCATTTAACTGAATTTCTTTGTTGTTTGAGTTGCTAATTTGCTTAGTGTAAATGTTATATATCATGTCATCAGCTATAGTTTCATATTTAAAACTTATCAACAACAACAACAACAACATATTAATTTATGTGAAGGTTATATATTAGTGAATTTAAATGTATAATTGTATTACTTATGAATTTATTGCCAAAGTTTTATATATATCAAAATATATCGCGAAAATAACATTTCTTTGTTGTTTAAGTGTTGTGTGAATAAATATTATAAACTGTTTTAACGTCTACAACCGAACTCTCTCTCTCTCTCTCCCCCTAGAACAGTACTCCGACCGCTGATTTTGGTGTAGACACCGCATCTCCTTATTGTCTTTGATTCTCCAGCCAAACATATTCTACCAAGAATTTAAAAAATTATAATAACACATAAATCAATATTATTTAGGTCTTGTGAATTGTACAAGTAACTAAGCGAGGCTCTGCCTGTATGATTGGTTGGTTGAGAAATTCGAACACTGATGGTATTTCCAGCTCTCCTTCCATGCAAATGCGAGTACACTTACCTCTCATAAATACTTTCACTATTCCTACCCCGTTTGGATGTTTAAATTATTGTCCAAGTAGTAATTAAATATATACGTGCTATCCCAAGATATTGAAAAAAATGTTTAGTTACTAGATAGTGCAGAATGATCCTATAAATACAAGTTTATTTAGCCTAGAACCTCTGTCTCAAACATTATGAATAAAATAATTAAATCATACAAGTTTATTTAGCCTGGAAGTTTGGTCTCAAACATTAATTAATTCCTTTTACTTTGCTTTCTCTTTGGCAGTGGTAGCAATATAACGCCACCACAATTATAATTTATAAGTGAACGTGTGTGTGTGTGTGCTCACATTTTATATTTTATTCTGGTATTGTTGCCCCATGTATATTGGCATCTCCTTCTAGTCACAACATATTACAGGGTTTAAAAAAAACAACATTTTATTGCTAGTTTTTTTTATTGACAATCAACAATTAATGTATTTAAAACATTCATAACGAGAAGCTACAAAAACAACAACAACATAGATTGATTTTTTAGGCCTTGTGACCAATACAAGTAATTAAGATTAGAGTGCAACATGTGATAGCAAGGAAAAAACCATATAGTCACTAAAAACATCAGGAGAGAATATAATTTTTTACCATCTAGAAAATGAGTACGAGTCACATCCAAAATAGTACAGGACACGCTGCGAGGCACTAGAATGTCTATTGACAATGTCTCCAATATTTTTACATGGAAATCTTACTCTTCCAACATTCTCGAGCACGATAACGTTCGGTTCATTGGGGATCTCATAACGTTATAACTTTTGTTTTTCTCAAGTTCGTTTAAGCACTTTACACGGTTGTATTCTTCTTTCTCGATCCTGTCTAACGCATTGCACAATACCTCTTCGTCCCAACAGGCATCCTGGTGAGCAGTATTTTGAGATGTTTGATGACATTGATGTTTGTGGCGAATAAGGCTGGAGAGCTTTGCGTAGGCCCCTTACAAATGCAGCATTTATATGGCATAATGGTAATCGGAAATGCAACGAAAGAAATATCCCTGTGAAAAAAAACCTCTCGCTCAAGCGGCAACGTTCTCTACTCACAAACTGCGTTCCCCCTCTCAAAATGTCTGCCACTAGCTCCAATGACGTCAGCAGAGTTCTACGACAACATGAGTGCGCCTAGTTTATCAATTCACTTTTAAACATCACACTTTGTCCTCCGAGATATATCATACAACGTGCTTTAGATTTAAACCGCTTACAATCCAAATAATAGGCAGACTTTGGAAGTAAGACGTTACCGAATCTGGCCAGACCGATTATGTAGTCATCGGGCGTTTCACCAATAATTTTAACGTTTGGATAAGTTTTGTACATTGTTAAACACTCGAGATTTGCGGGTTCTTCGGATTTTACCTCCTCCTCCTCCTCCTCCTCTAGTGCTGGGCACTCGGGTGACTCTGGCTGTGAGTACTGGTTGGCAGACGACTCTGACTGTGAGCACGCGGGTGACTCTGGCTGTGAGTACTGGTAGGCAGACGACTCTGGCGGTGGGCACGCCGGTGACTCTGGGGGTGGGTACGCCGGTGACTCTGGGGGCGGGTACGCCGGTGACTCTGGGGGCGGGGGCGTTGACTGCGGTGCCGTGAAGGGTGGTGGTGGCGGGTGGTATGGAGCTCTGAAGGGTGGTGGAGGCCTTGGCAACACGGCCACGACGTCCCCTTGGCGGAAATTGTACACAGCACATGTCATATCACACAGGTAAGTCTCCTCGATTCTCTCGTAGGGTAGTACTTTAGTCGCTCTTATCGTGTGACAGGTAGAGTCGCAAAACTCGATGTAGCCTCGCTCCTCTCTGTCTTGGTTCACTATTTTGTAAATTACCTGTCTATCGCTCACAACCACACGGTGAATATTTTCTCCTGTCATATAGGCACAACCCGTAACCGTATGACCCACAAACGTTAAATTAAACATGGTGAGCGTACCCGTGAGCTATAAAACGTGCTGTATGGTTTGTAGGGTCCACCGTGCACAAGTATTAACTACCCGTCTGCCCGATGTTGTTGTTGTTAACTGCTTGACTCTTAAACACGTTCAAAGTTCACAATGGTAGGTGAACCGGGTTTTACTCCGGCGCAGGTAAATACCAATTTTTCGTTATTAAGCTCGCACACGTCTTCATCTGTTAGAGTACCGAAACGACAAGGTAAAAATACACAAAACTCGCCATCTAGATAGGCTATTAGGCGTCTCCCGAACTTTGTATTGACAGCCTTTAATTTATCCAGCGAGTACTTTTGATCCACTGTTAGATCACTCAATTTTACGGTCTGCACGGCGTCAACAATATTCACCAACTGTTGTAACTTGTCCATCTTGAACCGCTCTACAGACGCTTATAAATAGATGACCGAACGGGTCTCCCCCTATATACCCAACCCCCTACGAGATGGCCCTCTCGTGATCTATTCTTGTCTCGACTTGTCTTGTCAACCCGCCAAACCGGCGCCAGTCATCAGGGAAAACCCATTACCAAATAGGGGGTGGGGGACCTAATTCAATGTCGTGTTGCAACACCAGGAAAACCCATTGCCAGGGTCAATGACCTCAATTCTTGTCTCAACACGTTTTGTCGATCCAGCGACGGGTCTCGATGACGTCACAGGGTGATTGAGGTGAGAGGAGAGGGTGAGGGGAAAGTGCGCACCCGTGATGCGCAGTGATCACTACTCGGTAAGCGAACGAGCAGAGGAGATGCCCTCCATTCTACGCAAGACAGACTGCCCTGGACTGTATTTGTAGCGGTCTTAGGGCGCAAGTTTAATTTCGGACGCACACCTGCTTGATTAATTCTAGACAATTTGAAACTATCGTGGTTCGAATCCCTTGGTTGAATAATCTTTTTAGACAGACAATTTTTTTTCAAAGATTTTGAGCTATTTTTTTTCTACATGAAAACACTCATATTTTTAATGCACCCGTTATACTTTTTATCCTCCTGGTTATTTCTAGTCGATTAGAATTAGTTGTTTGTATATATTTTAATTCTAGTCACCCCATGAGACCTTCTAGTTCGAGTTTCTACCAAAAGATGGCTGTAGCTTCTAGAAACAGAGTAGCCAAAATTAGCTTTGAGTCCACGACCTCTGTGACAAGGGGTGGGACTTGGGGGGTGGGTTGGCGGGAAAGACGAGTTCAAGAAACTTTAAACGTTTGCTTATTGCAACATAAAATTTTCCACGACCTCTGTGACAAGGGGGTGGGACTTGGGGGGTGGGTTGGCGGGAGAAGACGAGTTCAAGAAACTTTAAACGTTTGCTTATTGCAACATAAAATTTTCCACTGGGAGGCAACTGACCCCCTCCTACCCCCTAAACATTGCCACTCAACGTCAGTGACGTAGGGATGGGGGAGGGGGAAAAAGTGAAAGGAGCGGAGGTATGACGCGATGAGGGGGTTTGCTCGCATTCAACTGAGTGCTGCCAGAGGGCACGGTCATGCTGTCCTCGCGAGTAGGGTTGGTGAAAGGGGCCTTATGGTTGACTCGCACTCTTCAGCACGCTGCCGTCAGGAGAGCTTCGTGCTCCGTGTTCCTCCCCATACGTGGTCACTACTCGGTAAGCGGCCGACCCCCTCCAGTCTACGCAGGACAGTCGTAGCGAGAGGTTCGTGCAGAGACGTATGCTCACCATCCAAATAAAATATACTCCAATGTCCTTCCCCCTACCCATACATGAATAATTAATTAGCACACATCAATAATCAATTAGCAGACATGAATAATTAATTAGCACGCAACAATAATCAAGAAAAAAAAGCCCGCACAAGTACCAACATGTTCAAGGCGTGGTGGGGTTGTAGGGGATGGGGGAGGGGGGTGTAGGGGAGGGGTGTAGGGGAGGAAATTTCGTAATCAACTGGTGGAGATTTTGTAATCAGAGCGAGGGAGGGGAGGGGAGGGGGAGGGGTGGGGGAGGGCTATTTATAGCAGCCAATCAGCGTCGGGGTCAAATTGTGACAGCCAATCACAGATAAGTAGGTCAAATTGTGACGAGACGCCATGTCCCCTACTTATGTGTGTCTTTTTAACCCCAAAATTAAGAGTAGTTTAATAAAACAAAAAAATCGAAAAAAATCGACTTTCTCAAAATTGGCTATAACGATTTTGATTAAAAATCATATCTAGGCGTTGATTAAGATTATAAATAAACTGGCTATTTTCATTTTCCCGTGAAAATGACTTTTAGGGTACTTTACAGAAGCTGAAATTTCCGTATCTCCGCAACTATTTGAGATACTAAATAAACTTATCATTGCAAAATTGTAGTACTATTAAAAATAAAAAAACTTGTATATGAAATATTATACTACTATAAAGCCACATGACTGATTCACTCCCTCACATTAGTTTTGACCCACTTCCAGATGAGCTAGAAACTTGAAATTTGGCATACTTATAGATTGTAGTTTGTAACCAACGGGACAATTCCAAAAAGTAAAAAAAAATGCAACCCCCGAAAAAAATTCAAAATGTCAGAGCAACTTTAAAATCGGTGCAGTATATACAATACAATACCAGTAACTTTAAGTTGTTACGCTCAAAACAAAGCTGGAATTACATTAGTCTTCATCCACTTGCAAAGAAAACACAATGGGGGTTTGAGGGTAGAGCCCCCAACGAGCAAAGCGAGTATTTTTTCTATAAAACCAATAGGTTCTGAGATATTGGCAAATATATTAATACAATTTTGTTAGCTTTAGTTGTAAAGAGATACTACTTAAGTTTTAACACAATAATTATCTAATGCCATTAGAGTAAGAAATGAGTAAGTCTCTCAAAAAGTGTATGTTCTCTTTCTTTGAACCGTCTCTATCATTTTAGATTAAATATTTAATATTTACCTATTTTATTGGTCAAAATTTATAAATGAGGAATTTAATGGCAATGCAATAACCATAAGTTGTGCATTCCCTAATAAAATGCAGGAAATTTTAAACCGGAAGTCGACATTTTAATACGAAGTGTTGACGCTGGGGGACCCAAGATTAATATTTTTACTTTTTCGCTATCTTACAGGTAGAGCAAGTATTGTGATCTTCAAAAAAAAATGAACTCGAGATTTTGATGGATGTCGACGTCTCATGACCCGACCCCCCCCCCCCTCCCGAACCCTAAAAAGTGAATTTTTCAACGCCGTTTGTTTGTGTGTCTGTCTAACCCTAAAATTAATAGCAGTTTACTAGAGGATGAAAAGAGAAAAATTCCTTTTTCTCAAAATCGGCTATAACGATTCTATATCGCTCATTTTAGACTCATTAGTTAATAATTACCTATTTTATTGGTCACAATTCATAAAAGAGAAATTTAATAACAATGCGATAGCCATAAGATGTGCATCCCCTAGTAAAATGACGAAAATTTTAACCGGAAGTCAAAATTTAATACGAAATGTTGGCCCTCGGAGACTCATCGATATTTTTTATTGGTCCAAATATACAAATGAAGACGTTAATTCTTTAAAAATAAAATTATGAAATTTAAAACCACGAATAAAAAATGTTTTACGTATGTCTAGCGCAATTTGTTCTCGGGTTTGCTAATGTATATTTTATTACGAATTTTAAGTAAATATCTCCATTTCTAAACAATAGAGCGAGAAAGTTCGCGCGGGGTTCCATACCATTTATTTTTAGAGAGCTCTCTTAACTTTTTTTTGTATTAGTAACCCTGACGTAACAGCACCCATACATTCACCAACTAACGTAAATAATGGTGTATATTTATGTTACTCATCATAGTTAACTCATTTGTATAAACTAGCACTTTAATCATGTATAATAATTAGGATGTGAGGTGATAATCTGAGCTTAAAACATTATATTCCAGGTAATCACTATATTACTGTAGTTTTCTTTATGTTTATTATGTGTGCTAAGAATCTTACAGTTACTGTCAATAAAATGAATTACTCAGTGCTATACGGGAATTTATGATGACATTATGTCAATACTTGTTGTAATCCGAAGTAACTATTTATCAATTATTAAGTATTTATTAAAAGAATGTTTAAACTCATTAAATTATCCTTTTAATGGTAGATTAGCTAATTCAAATTTAACTCTGGATGCAACAGTTTGAAATACATATTGCCTAAAATAGCTTAACCAAAACATTGTACAATTTTCTTTTTTTTTTAAAGAATACTGTTGGTTTTTGATACAATCAAAAACATGTAGCTATTACAAATTAAAATTGGTTATATTGACTAGATTTGTCATTTGTTTTTAACTGCTATTCAATATAAATTTTTTTTTAAATAAAGAATACTTGCCTTTAATTTAGAGGAAGTGCACCCGTATTTGCGTGGAGGGAGAGTGGATAACCATTTAGGAAAAATCACCCTCAGTGCACCCGACAGGAATCAAATCCGACCTCCCCGTCTTCGGTAGTATAGTCTATTGCGAGAGTCACCGAAGTGGGTCATGCTAATGTGGGTGCACTGCTTAAAAATTACTATTCTGAACTCTACTCCTTGAATTAATCCATTAGAAAACCTTTCGGATTAAAAACCCTTGCATTTTAGGTTTTATAAATTTTTTTAACATTCATAAATAGGCGAAATTAGCTCATTTCAAACGAAATGTTGCAGTTCTGAGATAAAAGTATATGATTAGAAACATAAATCTTACCTTCCTCAGGATAATCAAGTCACTATATAATGTCACAACAGAAAACTCTAGATAATTAAGGGTTGTTTTGATGGTTTTTAAGGTTCAGAACTGCCCTTACCATACTGCAGTGGGTGGATATTTACCTTAAAGTAGGCGGCGACCTTAATATCCATGATGAAAAACCAGGGTTGTTGCACATGGCCCGGAAAACAGGGACAAGCAGTAAAAGTCAGAGAATTTTGTGTTTCGAAGAGAAGTCAGGGAAATATTAAAATGTCATTGGAATTTTTTGATATTTTTTACCTTTTTTAAAAAATATCATGTAGAATAAGAGCATACACTGATGTAGATCATTATTTTTTATCTTCATTTCATAGGGTTTTGTGGAGGTCACTGACATGTGCCCCTAGTCATTCTTATGTCAAGAGTTAAATAGAAAAAAGGAAAATAACGGATTTTTTTTTATTCAGAACCTTCCTTTTAAAATCCTGACTTAAAAATTCAGTGAATCTCTAAACTTAAAAAAGTGTATAAACCCTTGTTAAATAATAATAAAGAGAAGTAGGACCCCAACAGATAATTTTTTCATAACAATTAAAAGTGATTATTTGCTTGCATTGTAAAAGCTCGAACTAATTATGGACAATACTAGCTGGCTCGTAAATTAAATAAATGTGTTTCACTTGAGGGACCGGTGAGAAACAGATTTTATAAATGATTTCAGGGTAGTTTTGGAGCAAACGTTATTTGCCTGGACAGAGCTGTAAGCGGACGCTCATACAAGACATTACCGTCCGTCAGGTCTTTTTTATATAAAACATTCCCTCGCACCGAGGGTGGACTGGAAGGGTGGGATATGAAAGGGGGAGAAGGGGAACGACAGAAGAGGGACGAGCATGGAACAAGAAGAAGAGAAATATTCCTCTTATAAATAAACGCTTGCTCAACCAGAAGCTTTCAATCACGTGACAATTTCATTAGTTTTGCCTTTTATTCATTGTTACTTTCTTTTGTAAAAAAATAAATAAAAAGAATTCTGGCCCATGTCATATAAACCTTAGTTTTCTATGGGTAATACGATAAAATAATATTAATGTCAGGGGTGTAATAAAAGGGTACATGAGTACTATATTTTACTCACTCAAACTTTGATTGATAAATACAGAACATAATAACATTAAGTTAAGAGTTGTGTCATTTATTTTAAGAAGTATATTGTGAATTTGTTTGGAAACCACCCTTTATTTTAACAACGATAAAATGCCTCTTACCATGAAAACAAATTTCTATATAGCTTCTTGAGACACCTGATTGAACATTCGTCAAAAATACTATAATATTTTCAGCATCAATTTCACACTTGTACACCTCAATCTTAAAACATTTCTGCACCTCCGATTAATGTGAAAAATAATAGTGATACTATTTAATCTTATAACTAATCATCCACCATTGACTTACCGCCAATTAGCTTGCCTTTAACAAACCCACACCTACTGATTTACTACTGTACTAAGCACCCAGCTCTAGCGCCAAACATATAGTACTGGGATAATAAGATGAATGCATGCACAAGTACTAAATTATGATTTTAGATACAAACTGGACACAAATATAGTCCCCTAGATCGACAGTCGGTATCTCTAGTCATTAGAAATAACATATCTCTAAAGATACAATAGTAGATACTTGAGTTTTAAAAATTGTAAGGATATAGAAAGGCATAGAGTACGAACGTTTTTAAATTCAGATTAATTGAACACATCGTATGAATGTATTGTAAGTAATTGTGTAATACACTAGTTAGCTATTGGAAGTTGAATTTAAATGTGAACATCTATGTTTGGTTTTAAATGTGAATTGTAAGATAGTTCAAAAATATACAAATACTACACGATGGCCAATTTAATTGTTTAGCTTAAATGGGTGGAGTGCTGATGCTGAAAGTATTTCACGTGATAAATTAGACAGTAATATATGTAGCCAATAAAATAACTAAGAAGTTCATTTATACAGGAATCTCAAACACTGAGCCTTGAAAATGAGAAAAATTAAAAATTATAAGAAATAAAATAAATGTCACTGGAATATTGGACTGATAGCTTTCCACAATCGCTGCATTTGTGACACTACCTACTTTATTGTAATGATAATCATGTGCCCTGTATGGCGGCGACCCTCTCTCCCTCTACAGATGAAGCCTCAGCCAAAAGTAGTCAAGTAGCTGTTCTGTACAAGTATTGTTTATCAAAACATGAGGCTGTAGGTTAAGAAATCCAACCCTGCATCTGCTACTGGTGGCATACTCGACCGGCATATTATTATTACCCACCTACTGGTATTTTGTCATTTCCACAGTCACGCTTTCGTAATCAAGAGTGTACTGCAATCACTACAACCAATTTCTCAGTTCCTGCTTCTTTTGATATCGGATCACTGTGACAAAATCACCGTCACTCCTACGTTCAACGTCTATGAGGAGAATTATTGTAGTGAGGAGTTTTGTGTTTTATTTGTGTTCAGTTAAACTGGTATTTATGATAAACATGATATCGAAGTCTAGAATACGCGTATACTAACTATGTTAGGGATCACATATTTATGTTAACTTCTCTTTTCTTGAATGTAAAATAACAAGACTCAAAAAAAAAAAGTCAAGATTAAATTATCAGCATCTATCTTTAATTTTAAGTCAGCTCAAGACATTATACCACATTTTTAATGATTTGCTATCTGTAAAACGATACCAAAGGTCCACTAAAAATAATACGCTATGTAATAATTAAAAATTATGATTTTATTAGGGCTTTTTCATTTTCAATTTTTGATGTCTAATTATTTATGAATATAATATATTACACAACATTTGTTTTGGAATGTTTTTAATTTTAAGTAGACTATGTAGATTTACATATGTAAACATAATATAAGGTATTAGACAATGTATTTAAAATAATCTAATCCTAAAAAAAAAGTCTTATTTTACTTATTTCTAAATAGGCCGTCAACATTATGCAACTTTTCTTATGTGACACGCAATACAAAATTAGTTTGACATACGGTACCTGTTTTATACCAGGGATGGCGTAGTCCTTGCATAATTTTCTAATAATTATTATGAAAAAAAAAGTTTTATGTTGTGATGAGGAAGGTTGAATTTGTACCTGAATCTGCGTAAATCGTTTAATAAAAAAACAGCCTCAATACATCCGACCGGGGAATTGAACCCTGACCTACCCTTCACCGGAAAACCAGACTAGATGAACCTTCCATTTAATTCGAGTGCCTCATTATGCGGGTGTCATCATGAAGTTTTGTAGTTTTCCTTAAAAAGCATATAACAAACAAGATAATAGTTTTAGTTTTACAGATTTATTTCTGAACTCCCATTTTTTTAGAAAGTAGACTTATTTTACTTGTCATGAGAATTCAATATATTATAAATTTTTTTAAATAAAAATTTTAATCTACAAGCTTTTTTTTTTAGTATTTTGTCGCTCTAATGATCATTGCTGATGAATTTTATCGACCCAACAGCCTTGTAGGATATTTATACATGCGAAATACAATCCAAATTTGTACAGGCAGTACCTTAGCCGACAGCTAGAAAAGTTATTAGATCTATTTTCAAGTGTTTCATGCGTCAAGTCATTTGATCTAGAGCTGTCACTATTGATATATATGTCATACATACCTATCATATAATACTATCGAAATAGTAAAACATTATTTTTGGCTGTAAAAGCTTAGTATTTTTTAAATAACCTTCCTATGAAAATTGGACTGTAGCTGCCAGATAAGGTTCTTCCTATCAGAATACTACTGTAGTAAATCAAGGTTCTTCTTCACGCAACCTATATCATCTAAAGAAGACTTGGAATCAAGGAGTCTTTGTCCTGTTTAGTCCATGCCAATAGGAGGAAAAGTGGGAGTTGGAGAGTGTAGGGTGGATGTTCTCCAGACAGTGTTGGAGGGGTGGTAGTGTATCATGTTGGGAGGGGAAGGGGGTAGGGAAGGCCCAACATCTAGCTGAGACAAATGAAGGGGAGCCGCCGTACAGGGAGGCAGTGTCAGTCTTCTTCTGAGTGATTCGCACCACGGGCTCCACTCAGTACTGCAGCCAAAAGGGTGAGTTTGAGTCTAATTAATAATGACGTAAAACGCTACACCTGCGCGATGATGTGGTTACGGAAAGGACAAGTGCCCAGAGTGTATCGGTAGGTCAAGAGCGACTCTGACCCTTCAAAGGGCGTCATGGTGTCCAGTGTGTAAAGAGTACCTTCACAATACATGTACCTGTTAACGATATCCCTAAAGTACTTGTCATACATTCACAATAAAACGTAGCCGTTGACTGCAAGATCAGTAAACCAACTAAACGTACACTCTAATTTTCATAGGACACCTAGAGAATATACTAGGTCTACTTTCAACTATTAATACGTCAAGTCATGTGATCTACAGCGGTCAATTTAGCACTAATAATATAGGTAGTAAAACATCAATGTTGACAGCAAAAAAGTTTGTATTTTCTAAGAGGCCCTTTCTATGAAAACTGCATTGTACAAAAAAGTAAACACGTGAATTCGAAATAAGGCATATCTCATAAACCAAAATATACCTAATAAAAGAATGATGTCTCTGTATTTATGACAATTTTTGTTTTCTCTGACATTCTATTCAATTTATTATTTACTACCAATATTTCTTCCTGATGTATTGACTCACTATGATTATTACGTATTTGAACAAAACCGGAAGTATTGACCAACTTTCTAGTCGAGTACAAGTTTTGGTGAAAGATGAGTGTTGATAGATGAACTCTTAAGAAAGCGCCGAGTCTTTATTTCTCGAACGTACATGTTAGTACGGATACAGTACTAAACTATCCACATGTGAGCGCTTTTTGTTAATAAGGGCACTCTACTGTAATTTTGTGACCACTTTTTTTTTTTCATATATGCTTGTTTACGCTCTGAGAAAAGAACGATGTGTAAAAAGAAATGGAAAAATTATTTTTATCTTTGGTGTATCTGTTTTGGGTGACGTCCTTTTGCTCGTGACTTCAATGGGTGTGTTGTTTGAACTAAAAATCCAAACATTATTCATTGAAGAGCGGTGATAAACAAAGAAAAATGACACAAGTTTAGTCCTCTTTATTTTATTATGTGAGCACTTTTTTTTATGGTAGACCTACGGATACTATACTGTCAGTACGCGTGCTATATATTATTCTGTGACCACTTTTTGTTAGCCGTGTGTACTATACTAAAATTCTTTTACCACTGTTAGACACATATACAAAATACCCTTTCTAGTTAAAATAGCTATAGCAAAATTTCGACCAAAGTTACCACACCGTCTGTTATTTTAAAATATCTAAGTTGTAGGGTCTACCAAAACTATTTAATTAATTTGAGTGTTTCCATATTCTAGTAGAGAGAAATAATTGTAATCGTAAACTTCTCAACTTTGAGATTATGATGAATTTTGATTTTTTACCTTCGAACAAAAATAAATCGTACAACACAATCGAACAAACTTTCTCATATTGTGTATTATGACTTGGAAGAAAATTTTCATAAATAGTTTTCAGTAAACTACCCGTAAGTAAGTTTTCCTCGTAAAAAACATCATAGTGTTAGTCACAATAAACAATGTTTATAAACACATTTTAAACCAAATTTTTCAAATAATTTTAACAAATTTAAAAAAAATTAAGTTTTTAGTTTGTAAATATAAAAACGTATTATTTATCATGAAAAACTTGACTAATTATCCATTTTTAACACAATCTTTGAAGACAATTTTAAAAACTTTCAAATTTTCTCTCATTTGTCGTAAGTAAACTACAATAGGTACCCAAAAATTCATTTGTTTTAGAAAAATAAATATACATTATTATTTATCATTTAAAAATGGTCCCCTCATACCACTTTTGAACCAAATCATTAATATAATAAATTTTACAAAAATCAATCATCACTAAACTAAAAATACTTTTAAAAAAATAATCATCAGTAAACTACCCTTAAACAATTTTTTTTCCTCAAAAACAAGAATACAGTTTTATACTGTTGTCATTTTAAATACTCCCACATATACACTTTAAACAAAACCATTAGTGCAATTTTAAAAATATTTTGAATGTTTGAAAATCACTCACTAGTAAACTACTCTTTAACGAATGTTTGCCCAAAAACCAAGTATACAGTGCTATTTAGGAGGTATAACACCCTAGATATCCATTTTAAACAAAATCTTGGTCTAGAACTGTGATAACCGCGTCGCTGGAATACCAGATGATCCTGATATTTAGTCCGCGTGTCCACCAACGTGGATGTGGGTAATGTACAATGCTACTGATTAAAGTATTATTTAATTAAAAACAACATTGACACCATGCCACTAGAAGCAGACCAATGTTTCAATTTTTTTTTATTTATGTCAAAACAATTTAATCACTCAAACAAACAAAAAATAGGTATCGAGTGGCCTGCAATCATTTTATAAATGATATATTATCAGGCCAAATTATGAAATGTTAATAAAATCAAAGTTTTAATATTTCAAAACCTACATAACCACTGACCAATAGCCTAATTTAAAGGGGCCATATCACAAAATATAGGGGATAGGGGTGAGGCAGGTAGAATTTAGAGGAAATGTAGCCATACTTGCGTGCAGGGAAAGTGGGAAACCATTTAGAAAAAAATCTCGATTTCTAACCCGAGTATAGAATTTATTTCCCAACAATATTACTCGGTCAGTAAGTTGTTGACAACTCACCTACTTTCAATAAAATGTAAAACTTAGAATATACAAAACAATAATTTTACCGGTTGTTTTTTACGGTTGGGAAACGTGGCGGAAAAAATGTAGTGTGTACGAAAACAAGGTGCATATATTTTATCTAAAATTAGATAAGGATACTAGGGAGTGGAGGATTCTACATAATAATGTATTACATATCCTGTACTCATTACAAGACATTGTTGGAATAAACAAGTCTCGTAGATTACGTTTGGCAGGACATGCAGCGCGAATGGGAGATTCTAGAACCATGTTCAGGGTACTGACTGGCAAACCTAATGGGAACAGACCATTGGGAAGATCTTGACGCAGATTGAAGGATAACATTAGAATGGACCTGAAAAATATAAAGTGTAATGAGGTGGGCTTGATAGAATTAGTTCAATATAGGGATAGGGTGTAATGAGGTGGACTGGATAGAACTAGCTCAACATAGGGCTAGAGTGTAATGAGAAGGGCAGAATAGAACTAGCTCAAGATAGAGATAGGGTGTAATGAGGGGGACTGGATAGAACCAGCTCAAGAGAGGGATAGGGTGTAATGAGGGGGACTGGATAGAACTAGCTCAAGACAGGGATAAGGTGTAATGAGGTGGACTGGATAGAACTAGCTCAACATAGGGCTAGGGTGTAATGAGAAGGGCAGAATAGAACTAGCTCAAGATAGAGATAGGGTGTAATGAGGGGGACTGGATATAACCAGCTCAAGAGAGGGATAGGGTGTAATGAGGGGGACTGGATAGAACTAGCTCACAGGGATAAGGTGTAATGATGTGGACTGGATATAACTAGCTCAACATAGGGCTAGGGTGTAATGAGAAGGCCAGGATAGAACTAGCTCAAAATAGGGATGGATGGCATACTTTTGTAAGTGTGACATTGACCTTTTGAGTTCCTAATGCCATAGAGTAAGTAAGGATTCTAACCCCAGTTCATCATCATCATCAACATCGACAAATCAGAAACCACAAACACTTGAAGTTTAGTCCGCGTGCCACCGATGGGAGTTTTTAGGTTTGAATCTTTGTGATCGTTGGGCTAGGGAGGAAATAGGGGGGGAGGAATCTAAATATTCTGGTGAGTTGTCTTACCCACACCCCACAACCCTCCACACACACGTGGTTGGTAGGTACTACATATGTGAGTACACATGAAAGCTATGTTTGTTAACACATTTACAACTAAATCCTTTTTTTGATCCATTTACGATTTTAAAAATCTTTAAATAGTGTATAACTCAATAATTTCCGGGGGAAAACAAAACCAGGCCCCCCTTTTGATCCAAGCCGCGAAAACTCACAAACCTCCTTTTGATTTTTCTTGTCTCTGCCACTGAATACTTTTGCTTTATTCAACGCCTTAATTCCATACTCGTTTGGGATACACGAACTCATACTAATTACGCTAATGTACTGTGGATGAGAAAGGTTAAATTAAAAGGAAGTATACCCACATTTGTGTGGAAGGAAAGTGGAAAACCATTTAGGCAACAAAAAAAACTCAGTACACCAGACCAGGAGTGTACCCCTGATCTCCCCATCGATGGCAATCTAGCACGAGAGAGACGCGTTAGACCATGCGACCACCGATGCGAGTATTTTTCTTATTGTTTTCAAAATTAATTTTTAAATTATAAACTAGTAAAAACTTCTTAAGAATGCGTGATCATATGAGATAAGCCAATTCGATAAAAAATGTTTTATACGAAAGTCAAAAAATTACATTAGTCTAATAAAAGATCTGACTTAATTAAATGACGTTCAGAAATATAATAGATCATTTTTAAAAAAACAGATCGGACAAAAATAAAGTAAATATAGTTGTCATTCTGAAAATTGAAAAATGACACCTGGACACGGGAATCGAACCCGGGACCTTTGGCTTAGTACGCCAATGCTCTAACCACTGAGCTATCCAGGATTCGTCCCGTGCCCACGGTCATTCTTCACTCATATTTTAAGGCAGAGTCTATGATGGACAAAGCAGAAATCGTCAGCTACAATTATGTGATTTTTAATATCACAAGCCATCGGATAACGCAGCCATCGGCGACTCGGTAGTGGCTATTGCCAAGTTGTACAATTATTATTATAATTGTCAGGGAATGCGTATATTTATTAAGTGTAAATAGCCGAAGCTATATTAATGGTAGTTGGTTCAGTTAGATATCATTCTGAAAATTGAAAAATGACACCTGGACACGGGAATCGAACCCGGGACCTTTGGCTTAGTACGCCAATGCTCTAACCACTGAGCTATCCAGGATTCGTCCCGTGCTTTGTCCATCATAGACTCTGCCTTAAAATATGAGTGAAGAATGACCCTGAGCTCGGGACGAATCCTGGATAGCTCAGTGGTTAGAGCATTGGCGTACTAAGCCAAAGGTCCCGGGTTCGATTCACGTGTCCAGGTGTCATTTTTCAATTTTCAGAATGATATCTAACTGAACCAACTACCATTAATATAGCTTCGGCTATTTACACTTAATAAATATAGTTGGGCAACTCGCTTTTCCATTTTGTAATATTTTTTTTAATTGATTTGCAATTATTGATTGTGTTGCTTCGTCGTCGAAAACTTTATATAGACCTATAGTCTATTTTCCTTATTTTATATCAATAAATTATTTGGAGGAACATTTTGACAGTTGACTTTAAATAATATTGTGTTATGCGAATGAAAATTAACTTTATACATAACTAGTCAAGGCTGTTGTTATTTTTATCAGTAGCTTGGTTTACGGAAGGGGGAGGGGGGGAGAAATAAAAATCCACCTTTAGTGTGGAAAACCACCTTCATACCCCGGCCGGTATTCAAATTCTAACCTCCCCATTATCACCAAACCAGACTTAATTAGCCAGAGTCTATTCGCCCTTCAATTCGGTCTGTAGAGAAGAGACTTATAGACTCCGGTTCGACTTTGATCGAGTTCACCGAAGGTATTTTTATCACACTTTTTTTTCTATCTCCTTGAGCGAATTTAGATGCATTTTCTTAAATTTCTCTACTCAAGATAGATAATTTCAGTTCGAGATTTTATTTCTTCAGGAATGAATTATTTGAAAAAGTGTGTTATTATTTGTAGTTTCAACTTTAGAGCAGTGATTGTTTGATAGACATTTTGATAGCATTTAATTATGTTAAGACCTCAACAAGTGCACTTAAATAAATGGTGCATCAAAATCACACAAACTTTTTCATATTGTGTATTATAGCTTTGAAGATAATTTTCAAAAAAAGGTTTTGAACAAACTAGCACTAAGTATGTTTTCCTCAAAAAAACAAACACATCAACTTGTTAATAATCACAATAATCATTTTATATATAAATTTTAACCTAAATTGTTCAAATACATTTAACAGAATTAAAATTTTCAATAATAAATTATTTGTAAACTATCCTAAAATTATTTGTTATTTGTAAAATTAAAAACTTATTCTTATTTATCATGAAAAACTATTCCCAGATTCTAATTTTGAATTCAATCTTAAATGTAACTTTGCAAAAAATTCAAATTTTGTATTATTAGCTGTAAGTAAACCACCCTTAAATTAATTTATTTTAGATGAATAAAGATACATTATTATTATTACTGAACAGATACCAGTTTTGAACCAAATCACTAAAGATATTTGTTTAAATATTCAAATAAAGAAAACAGTCATTACTAAACTACCCATAACCTTATTTCCCCCTCAAAAACAAGTATACAACTTTATTTGTCATGTCCATGTCAAACACTCCCCAGATATACATTTTAAGCAAAATTTTTTCAATCATTTTTAAAAAATACGAATTTTCAAAAATCACTAATCAGTAAACTACCCTTTATCAAATTTTTACCCAAAATCAAGTAGATATGGTTATTTTTCATGTCTAACACTACCAAGATACCCATTTGGAACCAAATCATTAGGGCTATTTTTAAATATTTCAAGTTTTTGAAAAATCATTCATCAGTAAACGACCCATAAATAAGTTTTTACCACAAAAACCACTATACATTTCTATTAGTCATATCACACAATCTCCAGACATACGTTTTAAATAAAATCATTATAGCAATTTTATAAATATTTTAAGTTTTAAACAGTTTCCCATCATTAAATTACTTTTTAAATTTTTTGCCCAAAAACCATTTATACAGTGTTATTTGTTATGTAATACAAATCCTAGATATACATTTTAAACAAAATAGTTAGAGCCATTTTCGAAAAATTTTGAACTCAAAAACATTACTCCACAGTAAACTACTCAATAAACTAAATTTAAGGGATAGGGTGAAAAAAAATTGTGGTACTGCCTTTTAAAAACTATATTGAATTTGAAAAAAATTCATCAAACCGTTTTGGATCCATGTCCAGGGACAGACAGACAGACAGGGGGACAGACAGAGTTGTAAAATTCCATTTTTTTTGGGTCCATGTTCACATAAAATGTAAAGATTCGTCATAATCTCGAGATAGAATTTTTTTCAAGATCACAATACTTTCTCTTGATGTTAGAAAGTAAAAACTACGTACATGTAAACAATTAGTAGGAGAGTAGTATTATATTTTCACTAGATACATTTCTACTGATAGACGACTGATAAGTGATATGCCATCAACAATATTACTACATAATAGGTGAATAATATTTGTACGGCCCACTTCGGTGGCCGCTTGGTCTGAGGCAGTGAATGCATACTTGGCCTATACCACAGTGGTGTCCAACTCTATGGAGGACTTGACCCCAATTTCTGTTTTTGAGACCATCGCGACCCCTTGTTAACTTACAAACATTCATATCTTAGTTTTTTAAATTATTATTTTTAGGTGAATCTTACCATCCTTACTGGTTATTTGCATTTGATTACACTTGGGGGGTAGATAGAAATGTACCTTCATTTGCGTGGAGGGAGAAGAGGGAAACCGTTTAGAAAAAATCACCCCCCATTATTCCCGGTCGGACCTAAGCCTGACGTTAAGCCCACATGCTTAATTTAATTATTATATATTTGTTAAATAAATGTACGAATGCGACTTAGATGTCTCAAAAGAGAATCGACGAGCGCAATGGATATTTTGGCAGCTATACAGGCAGTACCATTCGCCTAAACACGAGACTGCTACAGCAAACAGGCAACTATCAAAAGTTGAGTAACCAAAAGAAACCTAAACAGTAAATGTACAGTTCTTATAATTTTAACCCTTAAATGTTTGTTTAAATTTATCACCTTTCAATAATCCTTTTAATCCCTTTCAAAAGTAAATATAAAGCGTTGACTTCAAAAAGCATTGAGACCCTATCCGAAACATGCCGCGACCCAAAAAGGGATCACACGACCACCAGATTTGAAAAAAAATTGGAAGGTGTAACTCTCGAAATCATATGGACTACTGGTCGATACGGGGATATCGAAGCTCGAATCCCGATCGGGTGCACTTAGTGTGGATTTTCCTAGATGGTTTTCACTCTTGATCCACTAATATGCACACACTTTCTTCGTCTAACCTGCACCGGTGGTCACGTGGATAAAGGCGTCAGTTTTATCCTGCCTGGTGTTTCGAATCTCGGCTGGGCAAGTTCCTCCACATGTGATTTCTCACAGTGGGTTTACCCATCCCCTATTCAAGCAAATGTGGGTGCACTTCTAACTAATAGATGAAACCGTTACATAACCCTTGTGTTAAAATCGCATGAACTAAACAAAGAAGGCAGGCAAGTCACTCTCACACTGGAGCACAGCTTGTTCAACTTCCGAGAAGTTGGCGCAGTAAAGTAACTAACTTAAAGTTACCAGTGAATGATGTGGAAACAAAACCTCGGCTCTGGTCTCAGGTGTCCATTGGGTACTTTGGTAAGATGAGAGGGGGGGGAACAGTCCTTGGGAGAGGATGTGAAGCTCCCCCAGCCCAACCTAACTCTTTTTTTTCCCCCCCTCTCTACCTGTTCGTCTCTAGAGATCTTCGAAGTAGTTCTATCTCTTTCTCTCACATATTTTTACTATTTAGCCTTCACTTTAACAATCTACACCACAAGCTACCTCTTTATTTACTCTTGGCTCTTTTTTTGAGGGGTTAGAAATAAGGAAAAAAAAAATCAAGCGGGGCCTTCAGATTCCGGTCCGTATCTTTGTGGTAGTTGTAACTAACTGGTTGCATGCTGTATCAAAATATTGCAACTTTCTTCCAACTCATTTTCGCTATCATTTACTACGAAGGTTTGCATCTTTTACGTTCAAAACTGCTTTCCGTATAGTTACAATCCCTTTTTTTTTGTCTTTTTTTTTAGCACCGCGTCTTACTAACTATTCAGGTTGTACGAATATGTAATAATTACGCTAGTGAGTTAGGGATGAGGAAAGTTGAATTTAGAAAGAAGTGTACACGCTTTCGCGTGGAGAGAGAGTGGGGAACTATTTTGGAATTAACTCAGTACACCAGACCAGGATTCGAACCCCAATCACCCTGTCATCGGAAATCTAGTCTAACACGAGAGTCACGCTTTAGACAATGCGACCACCGATTCGGATAATATTTATTTACACCTCATCAAAGTTAACGCGTGTGCATATTATATATATATATATATATATATATCAATGGACAAGCGTTAACTTTGACTAACTAAGCTGAAACAGAAACTTAAGTTTAGGTAATTATTTTTGCAATTTTGGTATCTCTTACATGAAAGGGGTCGGATACGGAAAGCAGTTAATATATTACTATATTTCATAGACCTAATTTATTGACACTGTCCATTAACACGCTTATCAAGAATATTATGCACCTTTTAAATGGCAATTACGTCAAAGGGTGATCCACAGGTTGTTATCAGCAAGGCGGAGATTAGTTTTCCGGATCCTCCGGGGTATCGGGGTTCTATGCCAGTCGGGTTTACTGTGGGGGGGTTATCCTAAATGGTTATCCACTCTCCCTCCACGCAAATGTGGGTACACATCCTCTAAATTCAACCTTCCTAATTGCGAGTGAAATTAGTACAGAGGCATATATCCTGAATAAGTAGAAAGACTCGGTCCTAAAAAAATTATAATTAATATAATATTTTCATTAATAAGGATAGTAAAATAGTTGTTAGGTTTGTAAAAATAATTGCAAGGATTTCATTGCAACGAATTTTTTTAAGAGCGCGGCATTCTACGTACACGACTACTGCAGGCTTGCATTCAGGCCGAACGTGACCATTTTAAGCACTTCCTATAATTTTTGAAAAACATTTGGAATGCTTAGTAAGGAACGTTTAAGAATATTAGGAAAAATAAAACTCAATTTTAGGTTAATTTAAGTTGGACAAATTGTACTAGAACGACATAAAAGAAACAAAAATATGTAATGTAAATTTAATATACAGTGGAGCGTCGTTAATCCGGATCGATCGGGACCGGGACCCATCCGGATTACTGAATTGTCCGGATTTTCAAATGTGCTTTCAATAACTGTATACAAACGTATTGTATTGACTAGAGGATACATGACGCTCGGGAGTCTACTGTATTGCAAAATAGAGGCTGAAGGGTTCGAAAAATACAGTACACAAAATACTTTAATAAAGTATATTGAATAAGAACATGTACATTATGTAATTTAGATTAGTAACTCTACAATACTTTTTAGAAAAAAAAACACAAGAACCTACAGTAATTAATGGAAACTTACTGGGTAAAAAAGTCTTTAATTGTTTTTTTGTATAAGACTTGACCTGCTCTCACCACCGATCCGGATTTGCGACGCTCCGGATTTTTGACGTCCGGATTTTCAACGCTCTACTGTATATGCACAATATTTAACTGATATTAGTAAAAGATTTGGTAGTAATAGTTACACGTTATGACACATTTTAATTATGAATTTGTTGAAATTGTAACAAACATCTAAAAATTAGGTACATTTAAAAATAGACATTTGAGTTAGTTACACTTAAAACTAAGTTGAAAGAATCAAAGGATGATGTGATTATGCATATATATTGAAAATGTAATGTATTTAATGTTTCCACAAACAAGGAAAAGCTAAGGAATAAATTCAATTTTTACTTTTCAAATCTAATAATTTTTCTATCATTTTATCGTGAGTAATACATTAAATTTTCAATATATATGCATAATCACATCATCCTTTGATTCTTTCAACTTAATTTTAAGTGTAACTGACTCAAATGTCTATTTTTAAATGTACCTAATTTTAAGATGTTTGTTACAATTTCAACATATTCATAATTAAAATGTGTCATAACGTGTAATTATTACCACCCAATCTTTTACTAATATCAGTTAAATATTGTGCATATATATATATATATGTGCATATATATATGCACAATATATATATATGCACAATATATATATGCACAATATATATAAATATTTTATATATATATATATATATTAAATTTACAATACATATTTTTGTTTCATGTCATTCTAGTACAACTTGTCCAACTTAAATTAACCTAAAATTGAAATTTATTTTTCTTAATATACTTCCTATACTGTTAAGCATCTCCACATTATTTGAGTACAAATATGACTATAGCTCGGAAACAAGGTCAAATGGGACATGTTTATATTTTCTTCTATTTTTTTGTGTCTCCTGTCCACCGTTGAAGTGGGTACCACATGTTACAGTACAACCTGTAAATATATAATATTTTTCAGCCTTCTGGTTAAATATCAGCCGTTTTATATTAGATATAGTCTCACCCGTGACTAAGTAGAAGGAACACACATGCTGACTATCAGAAGACAGGTTGTAGATTCTTCGCTGTTTCAGCGACATTGCTCTGGCTCGGTTCACTTCCTGTAGTTTCAGCTTATCCCCTCCCTCCCTCCCCTTCTCATCAACCCTCTCCCTCCCGCTGTCAGTAATTACTCAGGGTTTTGTGTGGGGGTTCTTTGTACTTCACATGCACAATACATCGTCAGCAGTCTTGCGCATGCTTCACTAATATAGGTTTTTTTAAAACTCTTGTCGACACTCTTTTACCGTTTCTTTTTTTCATTTTTTGTTTTAAATCTAGTCAGACTTAAATTAGAAAAATATCCATACTACACGGTGCACTTTGGATAACGTCACAATTCTATAATGATTGGGACAGGTTCGTACGATAAATTGTAACATTAACGGTTTATTGATAACTTTTGAATAGTATGTTGTGTCGAAAGATGTTTATTATTCTCTATAAATGTCTATTATACTCTATGAATAAATGATACGACACAATCGTACATATTTCCTTATATAGTCTAAAATAGTTTATGACACGATTTGTACCCATCCCCAAATAATAAGTTAAGAAGGAGGTCAGGGTCTAGACCCTCCTGTAATTTGATTGTAATATCCTTCCATGTACATATAAAAACTTATTTGCTAAAGGCATAGAATCATTTTTTAGTGGACCCCATTGGGAAAATTAATTTTATATGCCCTTGCCAGATTCCTATTTTGAACAAAAACGTTAAGATCAATTCTGAAAAATTCTAAATTTACCAAAATTATTTAACGGTAAGCTACCCTTAAACTAATTTTCTCCCAAAAAATAAGTATGAAATGTTATTTTTCATGTCAAACACTCCTCGGGTATATTTTAAACAAAATATTTAGAGCAATTTTTGAAAAAATTCAAATTTTTCAAATATCAGTTGTCATTAAACTACCCTTAACTTAATGTATAGAGTACATATTAAATAAAATATCCTGAAGTATAACTATATATTATCATCAAAATATCAAATTTGAATAAAGTTCATTAAACCTTTTCGTATCCAAGCACAGGGACAGACAGACATGGGGTCATACATATTATAAGACCCACTCTTTTGGGTTGGGGCACATAAAACGTTTAGATCCATCGTGATCCAGAGCAGCGTTTTTCAACCGGTGTTCCGCGAAAGGTCAGCAGGTGTGCCTACGAGTTTGGTGTAAGAACAAAAAGAAGCGAGAAAAAAAATTTAAGGCCTATAAAAATAAATCTTTTTAAATCCCTGTTCAACTTTTTTTTTTACATGGCACAATTTTTAGAATTTTAGCTATTGAACTTTTAAACACAACCTTAATAGGCTTAATAGTTTTTGTTTATATTATATCAGCATTGTTACTCTGTTTTTGTTTTTTCCCCACGTCTTAATACCCTTTTGGGCTATACGTATCATTAATTACGTTAATAGTATAGTTATGAGTAAGGTAAAATTTTAGAGGAAACGTACCCGCATTTGCATAAAGGAAGAATAGTAAACCATTTAGGGAAAAAACTCAGTGCAGCTGAGCGGGACTCGAACCCCCCACTCCCGTAGCCGGCAATCCAATCTAACACGAGAATGACGCGTTAGACCATTCGGCCACCGATGCTAGTTACCTTGTTAAATCATAACACTACCATCATGATGTGTGTATGATTATTTGTGTTTGTATTTAATACTCTTTCCTTTATTTAGTTTTGTTTTTCTCATTTATTAATATATTGATATTTCGTAGAAGGAAAGGTTGAGGGAAAGAGGAGCTTAGGAAGTAAGATTCAAATATTGGATGACTTCAAAGAAATAGGAAGATTCTGGGGTCTGAAGAAGGAGGTCTAAGATCACTGACAACGGGAATGGACCTGCAGCTAAACAGAACACTTAATAATAATAATAATAATAATAATAATAATAATAATAATTATTATTATTATTATTATTATTATTATTATTTATAAATGTAATAAATTCATTTAAAGATCTATGTGGTTTTGTTTATAGACATTTTAAATTAGTTATTTATTTTTAGCACCGCGTCTTACTACCCGTTCGAGCCATACGCTTAAGGGTTAGGAATTGGGAAGTTTGAATACAGAGGAAGTGAACTTGCATTTGCGTGGAGGGAGAGTTGAAAACCTTTTAGGGAAAACCACCCCCAGTTCACCCGAGCGAGATTCGAACCTTGATCTCACCGTCCTTGACAGTCTAGCTCAACACGAAGCTAGCGCGTTAGCTAACTACGCCACCGAGGCGGGTAAAAAATTTGTTTTTAATTATATTATTTGTATTACCTCGTCTTACTAACCTCTTCAGGTTATAGACATATTTTATGATGATTACTCTAATGGGGTATGGATGAGAACGGAAACGTTTTAGAGGTAGTCTTCCCACATTTGCTTGGAAGGAGAGTGGGAAACCATTTAGGAAAACCACCCTCAATAGACCTAACCGGGATTCAAACCCCTATCTCCCCGTTATCTGCAGACTAGCCCAACAAGAAAGTGACGCTTTAGACCACTCGGCCACTGAAGCGGGTAATTATTATTATTATATTAATAGTAAATAAGGATAAGTACCTATACATTATATAGATGGATTAGTGTAAAAAAAGGCATTGGTCTTAACATCGCCTAAATAGAAACGATATTATCATTTTAAGTTGTTATGGATGAGGAGGGAAGTTAAAGAGTAACTGCACCAGTGAAGGAAAGGAATATGTTTTATATACACTGTCGGGAATCGAACTAAGAGAAGAACGATCTTCCGGGTCAGATCCACGAGTATAAGCCACTACAATAACCCTGCCAGTCTCTACTGTATTATTTCGGGTTTTGTAAGACGAGTTCCGCCCCCATTTGTCTCCATTTTCCAAGAATAAAACTGTCAGTCCATTAAATAAGTCCTGCATGTTGTATTATGTAATTTGTCCGCGTGTTGGGGTGCGGGGTGGCTGATGGAGAAGGTTGGCGGCGGTGAGGGGGTGTCCGCCCACTCCCCTATCGATCCGGCCTACTGCAGTGAGGAGGTTTCGCTGCGACCAGCCTGAGACGTTTTACGACAGCGAGGACAGGAATATGACATATGTACAGATTGTAGGCCTACCTAGCAGAAAAGATTTATCTACCTGCCCCGTCTTGTGCTTCTTCCTTGTCGAGCCCTCGTACTTGTATACTATGTTTTCACGTATTTTGATTTGGTTTGGAAGTTGATTATATCGTCCGCTCTTATGCCAGGACTGGGTATCAATGACTATTAAGGCTGAGTGGATGGGAACACGGATTAAGGCCAGTGTTTTTGCAATTAAGTTTTTTTTTGCCAAAGATAAATAAAATATATCTTCAGTAGTTTCGCTAACTTTTTAAAACTTTTTAATAATCAGTTCTTGAATATATTATGTCATGAGCATTTGAACAGAAACTGTCTAAATGAAGCGATAAGCTTCTCATCAAATCCTGCGATGCCTCTGACAAATATTCAAGAACTTTTGATATTATGTAGATGATATGTAAAAAATTAAACTAATCGTGTATACTTGAGAAAAATTTTATTTGATGTGTCCAAAAAAGTTTTTGTATAAAGTTTGAAAAAATACTGATCTCATCGTGTTCCCTTCCATCCCACCCTGACGGTATTAATTTTAAACTATCTTATAAGCTGATAGTGTTTTACGTTGATCCGTCGATTGTGGCTTGTAAAAGAACCCTGGGAAGGTATGTGGAAACACCTTTATCTGCAAAATTGGTAGGCTCTTTCGCTCTAGCACATAAAAAATCTCTTATGCTGATATATATTATCATATGGTTCAGAAATTGCACGTTAAATACCTTTAAAAAATACATTGATTTGGAAGGCTGGGGTTCAAATCCCTATCGGGTGCACTGGGGATTGTTTTAGATACTTTACGGATGAATTCTAGTTAATTTAATTAAAATCTTTAGTTTTGTGTCCCTAGATGACTTAGTAAGTGGCGAATTTTTCACTCAGAAAAAGTAAAAATAAAACAACCCTCTTCGGTGGCCACATGGTATAAGGCGCTACTCTCGCAGTAGACTAGACCGCCGATGACGGGGATATCAAGGTTCGAAGCTCGGTCGGGTGTACTAAGGGTGGTTTTTTCCTAAATGTTTTTCAACTCTTTTTCTCTCTCCACAGAAATGTAGGTACACTTCCTCTAAATATATTTCAAATCCCTTAAACCATTAGCGTAATTAGTACATAAGTGAATAACCCGAATGGGTAGTAGTAAGACGTGTTGCTAAAAAAAATTAAGATCAGAACTAATCTTAATACTAGGCTCTCAGCTAACTTTGGCTTTGTTACGACAAATGCCATTAGATCAATTTACTGTAGTAGCTAAATTTGGCTGATTTATTTATTTATATTTTATTTTTGTCAACGTGTCTTGGCGAATTTTAACCAGCGTTCGACTGAAAAGAGGATGGGATTAATATTGTAGAGAAAAATATCCTTAGTATCAAATCCTGGCCTCACATATAAAAGGTAAATGTTAGCACACACCCAATTAATTATCTATCAGTGATTTGGAGTTCACTAGAAGTGTGATCCCAGGAGTTGATGTAGCCCCTAGTGTTAGGAGGCTGTATAAACGAAAAGAAACATATCAACGCAAGTCCTCTCGTTCTCTGTGAATTTTTGAGGAATTTTTTTATTCTTCAATATGATTCCTATTACCAACCTACATTTTTTACTTTAGAGCGTACATCATAGCAGGCCCAACCCAGCTCCCGGTTCGGGCAAGTATCAGAGTGAAAGGGAACAGAAAAGACCTAGATATGCCAGAAATGTGTGCAGTGCATTCGTATTTGAATGATGACTCGAAATTTCCCGCGGTGAAGATGAGGGACAAAGCGACACAGTTTCTTATTAATAACGACAGTATGTCCCTATTAAGACAGAATAAAGATATGTGCACAGTGCTTAGCTGTGAAGACATTCTAAAATGGTCAATAACGGCCTTTTCAACGCATTTTTTTACCCAAATATAAATTAATATTTCAACAATGGTCTGTATTAAGAAAATCTATTAACTCTTTATCTCCATTAATGTTTGATCAGAAATGATCCACATGCAATAGTGTTCGTGTAAATTTACTATTTCAAGCCGACTGTATCACAGAATAAATGAGCTTGTTATGCACGCTTTTAAAACCTACTTTAGTCCTATTTAAAGAAGGTCGAATATTCATTTCAAACATTAATGACAAATAAATTAATCTTTATTTTGCAAATCGTTCCAAAAACATTATTTTATATGTCACAGCTACCTGAAGTCCAAATGACATGACAATTTATTATTTTTAATTAATACATTTTAAAATAAGGCCTACGAACTAATTAAACTATAGCCTCTAGTAGATTTGAGTAAGGCAGGCTATATTGTGCCTGCATTAGCGTGGAGAGAAGATTAGAAAACCGTAGTGATATATCACGTTTAGAAAATTTTAAGTTTTATGCCTGCATTCGGTCGGGTTGGATATTTCCTATACAAATATCTCACTCGGCACCCACCGCGTGACGTAGGTGGGTGGTCAAAGTCCTCGGTGAAGACATTGCAGTGTCCCCCGGCGACCAGAAAAGAGTAGGAGAGGGGTGGCTACTAGCCAGGCAAAGGAGGGGGGAAGGGCTGAAGTGTGGGTGGGAGTGAAGGGGTGAAATTTTTCTACAGTCATATTGATCTGCAGTAGTCCGGGGGCCGGGGCAGGCTCTCTACCAAGGAGGGGTGGGAATCAATACTGGGTGGAAGGACAGGGTGAGGGGAAGTTAGTTCTTGAAGGGTTGGTGTGTGTATGTGTGTGTGACGTCACAAACCAGCGGGGGCCGCTGGGTGCCGCTTTGAGGGTAGGTAGATGCAGGTGAACTTTCTCACCTTCTAACACCTAAGCTAAAAAAAAACCTTCCTGTGTTTTTTCCTCATTTTTATACACGACAAACTTTGGTAAATTTATTTAAAGCTGTGGAAACTAAAAATAAATTATAAGTAAATTGTGACTTTGATTTTGGTTGGTTCTTTTTTTTTTTTAGAATAATATCTTCTAAAATAAATAAACTTAAGCTCTCTAGCCTAACTAAAAAAATATTCTAGATTTTGGTAGGAACTAGGAAGAACCTTTTCGAAAACATAACGCTTTTTTTTCGGTCAATTTTTTTTTTGCACCGCCTCTGAATACCCGTTCGGATTATACGTTCCTTCATTATTGATATTTTATTTTTTATTTAGTATTATTTTATAGGTAATGATACATTATCAATAAAATCTGGCATTTTAAGATACCATGACTACGTATATGAGAATGGTTTCAGTAACTTTTAAAACCGTCAAAAATTGTTTATGTTTCTATCTGAATCGGACTGTATAGTTTGTATGTTTATGTAGGCCTATCTATACTTTAGATAAAAAACAGTAACACTAAGATATTTTTACAAAACATTTTATTAATAATATGTTTTGTGTTTATAAAATAATGTACTAAGGAAAATTAACCATGATTTGTTCAGGGAAGGTTACAGGCGAACAGAAGCGTATTTTAAAATATATACCTTAACTAGTTATAAAATCCTGTCTGACTTTGTTTGTGAACCCTGTTTTCATCTTGCGCGTCGCTTGTTTGAAAAGAGTGCCTACAATCAAGTATGGTAGATGAATGGTAGGTATTATGTTTAGAATTTAATCGAATAAAGATTACTATTGATATTTTTATACTCGTGTATCATGAATCAATAGCCATTGTTTAGATAAGCACACACAAAGTTGTGTTATTACATACCTATGAATCAATAAAATTTTATATTTAGAACGCAATGGGTTAGTCACATTGAGAATCCAAACTGATTAGCGCCTACCTTGGGAACTGTAGAAGTCTCAACAATACATCTTGACGTACCATTTCTTCTACTGCAAACATTATAATAATTTATAGTTTTATACTCGCGATACACGTCCACATTAAACTTTCTTTCACTGGTTCTATCTATCAAACATTATAAACAAATGATCACAGTTTAAAATCATTAAATAACTACTAGCTTTGAGTCACTATAAAACATTTCACATATTTGGTTTCATGCAGATTTGAATTTCGAACGACACTTACCCAGAATCAGTGTTACCAAAACTCAGGCGATATAATATTATAGCGTCACTAATAATAAAGTAATATCATTATATAATTTATTTTTTATATCTGTATCTACACGTAGATGGAGAGTCATTTATTCAAAACTCCACCTTATCTCTTTAAGTTCGTATTTTATAAGGAGCCATTTTTCACGTGGGTCATTATTTGGCGTATTGTGAAGTTAGTATTCCTGTTCAGGGAGGGCCTCACATGCTTCATTGGCCGAATGGTCTAAGGCGTCACTCCCGTGTTAGACTGGTCTGCTGACGACAGGAAGATAAGGATTCGAAACCCGGCTGAGTCTACTGAGGGTGGTTTTTCCTAAATGGTTTCCCACTCTCATTCCATGCAAATATAGATAGGTCACCTTTAAAATACGCATACAACCAGAATAAGTAGATATACGCGGTGATATAAAAATAAATATACAGTACAGTCTCGTTAATCCGACTAATTGGGACCAAGACCTATTCGGATTACAAGATTTTGGATTACCGAAATCTTTGCTATAATGTAAATTAAAAATTCCCTGTAAGGTCTAATGGGCGTGTTTATACCTCAGTTTTAGCTTCTGTGGTGCTGACTGACAGCGCACAGCTGACTTTTGACGGCTTTGAAAAGCTACCAGACAAAATTATGTATCCCTACGCCGAACCATATGATCTGCAAAAAACATGTATTTAGCAGTTGTCACTTCTGACAGTCAAAAGTTAGGTATATACCTAACTTTTGACTGTCAGAAGTCAGCTGTGAGCTGTCAGTCAGCACCACAGAAGCTAAAACTGAGGTATACGTGTGTGCTATTCCCACGCGCTGAGAGATGGAGGCGGGGGTGGGGTGAGTACCCTGACTTACTGAGAGTCTTACTGATTTTATGAACATGCCAAATAAATTAATATTATTATTATTATTTAGCACCGCGTCTTACTACCCGTTCGGGTTATACGCTTAAGTACTAATTACACTAATGGATTAGGAATTGGGAAGGTTAAATTTAGAGGAAGTGAACCCGCATTCGCGTGGAGGGAGAGTGGAAAACAATTTAGGAAAAACCACCTCCAGCTCACCCGACCGGGATTCGAACCTCGATCACCCCATCCTTGGTGGTATAGCTTAACACGACTGGCGCGTTAGCCGACTACGCCACCAAGGAGGGTCAAATAAATTAATAATTGTTGTAAGAAGCAACCCTAGAATATGCTATTTTCATAATTTTTGAAACAAAACAGAGTGAATTCATACATTGTTTCTTTTCTCTACTATATACTATTACAATAAATTTTGTTTTAAAATTATTATTTTTTTCTTCCACATTTGTTCGGATTAACCAGATTTTCGGATTACTGTAGTTGGATTAACGACTGTATATATTTGAACTGAGAATGTCTTTGTTTAAAATTGTGCTTTCATTAATTTGGTTGTTTCACTTGTTTTTCGATTATAATTGTTTTTCTGTTTTGCATTTTAAAATTTGATTGAGCTCATTTTTCTTATTCGTTGTCACTCTATCGCAGGCCTGGGAGTGATCCACAAGATCTGTTAACGATAGTGACCGGATGGATAATGTGCCTTACTCTGACTTGGAAGGCCGGGGTTTGATTATGACCAATTGAAGACTATTTACAAGGGTTACGTTCTTCTCAGGAATTCTTACATCCTTCTACTACTTACTCTTGTCCCTCCTTAAATAAATTGTTCACTAACTCCTCTTCAAATGGATATATTAAAACAACAAAAATTTCATGCTGATATTTACCTTTTTCCTCCTCATCCTCCCGATCCACCCCTACCTACTCCATCCCCTTTCACCCTTTTCTCTTTTCGGTTCGTTACATTCAAGGTTACACTGACCCCAGCTTTCTTTTCTCTCTCTCCCCCCCGTCTGCGTCCCTAACCCCGTTCGGGCTGAACGCATATAACGCTAATGTGAGAGATGTTGAAGATACAATTTAGAGAAAATGTATTTACATTTGCGAAGGAGGGAGAGTGGGAAACCATCCTCAGGATTCGAGCTTTGACATCCCCGTCACAGGCAAACTAAACCGAGTCTGGCAGTTAGACAATCTGCCCATTAGGGTGGGTAAGTAACCTCTGATAACATTTAGTTCATTATTGTATACAAATAACATAACAAGGCCAGCGCTATTTGTAATAATAGTGTATTGTAGATTTTCTAAAATGTATCATTTTGTAATACGAAATGTTGTTCTTTAAATGCAAACTTGTCAAAAGATCTAGTATATGTTTTAAGAGCCCGTCTCCCCCCACGGATAACACCTATTAAGGTAGCTCAAACAGCTTGAATCAGGCTTCATTCGCATCGTGGTGAGGTTTTCTATATTCTTTGTTGAAAACAGTAGAATAATTAAAATCGGTTAAACCCGCTTTAGTAGCCGCATGTTTTAAGGTGTCACTCTCGCAATAGACTAGACTTCTGATGATGGGGAGCTCGGGGTTCGAATTCCGGTTAGGTGTACTAAGAGTGGTTTTTCATTATTGATTTTACACCTGCCCTCCACGGGTACACTTCCTCTTAATTAAACCTTTCTAATCCCTAACACATTAGTGTAATTAATACATAGGCGTATAACCCGAACAGTTAGTAAGACACGGTGCTTGAACAAATTCAGTGAAATCATTTTAACGTATCTTAAAAAAAATTAAAAAATTGAAAAATATGTATTTATATTTAAAAAAATATTAAACTTGTCTCAATCTCACTGTTGTCAAGTGATAATTTTTGTGGTTTGAGCTAAATCTGGTCTCTAATTTCCCATTTTATCGGCTGTGTGTAGGGCTAAGATGTTTTTTATGCCCCAGCCCTTCACGGCAGTCCTAATTTCCCTTGAGCCCTCTCAAGGTTGACCTCCCGAATAGTGGCCGAAGGCTGTTTGAATTGTGGGATTTTCACAAGAAAAAACTTATAGAAAATACAAGCTTTTTGCGGCCAGCATTGATAATATTTTACAATATTGTTAGTGTTGTTTTATAGGTATTATTATTATAATTATTATTTTTATAATTATTAATTATTATTTATTAACTATTTTATTATTATCATCATCATCACCACCACGTCTTACTACCCGTTCGGTTTGTACACACTTACGCTAATGTGTAATTGTAGGGTGATTGTGAGATGAAATGGAAGACCTACAGTTTAACGTGGAATACGAACCACGGTGAAGGTCTGGCATTCCTCACATTCACAAGTTGTGATTAATACACTTTATGGGTATTGGATATTCATAATATCTATTAGGTATTGAATATTGATAATATCTATCAAAAGTGACGGCTACGAATCACGTGACTTGACGTTTGAATACGTGAAAGTAGATCTGGTAGCCTTTTCTGTCATGTAAAAGGCTAAAGGCCCTTGCTGTGAAAATTGGACTGTAAATATTGTGCTTTTCCAACACTTCCCGAGCGAATATAAATCACCCTTGATATCCTTTTTTCTAACTATTGCTAAATTCCTGTTGAACTAGACTGCCGAGTACGGGGAGATCGAGGTTCTAATCTCGCTCGGGTGAACTGGGGGTTGTTTTTCCTAAATGGTTTTCCACTCTCCCTCCACGCAAGTGCGGTTACACTTCCTCCCAAATTAACCTTCCTCATACCTAACATTATTAGCATAATTAGCGCATAGGAATATAACTCGAACTGGTATAAGACGTGACGTAGCAAGACGTGATGCTAAAAAATAAAATAATAAGCTGACTTTGAGGTCCGTGGTTCAATCATCAGGACCGTTCCCGTAGCTAAGGGGATAGAGTAGTCAACCACAAGCTATGGGGACACTTGTTCGATTCTGTGTGGTACTGATGATATTCATTATTTGTATACAGGTTCGTAATGCTATTATATTGGTAAATGCTAAGTGTGAATATAGTACTATACGTGTATTAAGCTAGTTTGTAAGTTGTGTGTAGATAGCTGCGTCTTTAGAAAGTGCACGTTAACTAAGTTACCTAAACAAGCAAAAATCATTCTCCAAACAGGCGGCTTAGCTGGAGGGGTACCGAGGTCTCACAATGTACCATATTGTAGTTTTCCCCTCCTCTCTCTAGGCCTAAGCTAAAACAACCCATCATTCCTGTATCTCAAAACTACTCTTTTAAATCGCTGACAACAGATTGTACGTAGATCAGCCCGTGTGCAAACAGCAGGGTCGTATTACCAACAAGGACGTCAGTACGAAGATCGTGACCCCACTTTCAGTATTTGAAATTTAATTCGTTGTACCGGCCGTACCAAGTATGAGGTAAGGGCAGGGCTCGCGCAACGGTTCTATGTGCTCCTAGGCGAGACTTGAAATTTGCTCCCCAGTGGTGTTCTGCATTGTAGAAATAGATCGCACCCTCTGCGTGACGCAAGATTATAGTAATAATAATAGGTTGCCAAAATATTGGAAATAAATAAGTGGCGACACTCCCTCCCCCCGTCTGTCACCTTAATCGATGTGGGCAAAAATATTTTCCCTTCTTCCATTTCCTTTTCTCTTGATATTTTCAAAAGATTTTAATTAAATATCAAAGTGATTCCTTTAACAAAGCAAATCCGAATTTCATAAGACCGTTAAAATAATTATGTTTTTAATCTTTAAAAATCTAAAAAAACACAAAAAACTACAAGTTTAATATTAGATAGGCGTTTAACACGAACAGTTAGAAAGACACGGTGCTAATATATTACTAACTATATATATATATATAATTTCATAAGACCGTTAAAATAATTATGTTTTTAATCTTTAAAAATCTTATATATATATATATATATATATATATATATATATATATATATATATATATATATATATATATAGTTAGTAATATATTAGCACCGTGTCTTTCTAACTGTTCGTGTTAAACGCCTATCTAATATTAAACTTGTAGTTTTTTGTGTTTTTTTAGATTTTTAAAGATTAAAAACATAATTATTTTAACGGTCTTATGAAATTCGGATTCGGATATATATATATATATATATAGGCATCTATATATATAATATTTAGATGTTATTTCTTTATACAGAAATAATTATTATTAGATTGCTGTATTTAATTTAAAAATACATTTTGCTGGAATTCACCTCTAAGACCTTTGGGCTTCAAAGGATGTGCCGCGTCGGCGAATTAGGTGTGCCGTGCGACGCCACAGTCCACAGCGTCACGCATAGTTCTTCAATAAGAACACCAATGAAGTTGTTAACGAGCGGCAGCCTTGCGTCGAAATACATTAGACAAAATCAAAAGCTTTCGCGCGAAGTTTAGAGTTATGGTTTACCCAAATTACTAAGGGTTTGAACGAAATAAAGATGTTTCCACTTTGTTAAAAATCGGACACTGTAAAAGTATTTCAACCTTTAATCTTGGAACATTTGACGTTACACCAGGAAAAAAGGTATATAGGCCTACTTTCCTAATTCTGATCTACCTTACAATCGTTCGACTCGTTCTTTTTCTCCTTCCACGGCGCGTACCCAAAACCAAAGAGAAGGCCGCAAAAAAAAAAAAAAATCAAACTTGTTTAGTGTACTCGCTAACCGAGGCGGCCGCCTTAGGAACGCAAATTATTTTGAAATATTAAAAACTCGCACATAGAATTAAAATGAGCAATCAGAGTTTTTTTGACGGAGATACAGTGTATGTGTCACTTTCCCTTTTTAAAAAATCTAGGTGAGCCACTGATGAAAATCACGCGGTATAGTAAGAAACACCCCTTAGTCCCTTTATCTTGATCTTGTATTCAAGAGTTTGGGATGAGCAATATATATTAATATTTACACCGTCTTATACCGTTCGGGTACGCTTTAAGTATAATTACTCTAATGGATTAGGAATTGGGAGGGTTGAATTTGAGGAAGTGAACCGCATTTGCGTGGAGGAGAGTGGAAAACCATTTAGAAACCACCCAGTTCACCCGACGAGATCGAACCTCGATCTCCCCGTCCTCGCGGTCGAGCTCAACACATAGCGCGTAGCAACTACGCCACAAGGCGGGTATAGCATATACTTACTATATCCAGTTTCCATTGGAAAACCTTACTTATCTGACAGCTACAAAATTAACTAAATCCACTTTCACATATTCATCGTCAATTCATGTGATCTGCAACTGTAATTTCAAACCTAAAAAAAAAAGCTATCATTGTTGGTCGCAAAAAAGTTTGTATTTTCTTAAATGTATTTTTTTGTGTTTTTTTTTAGCATTGCATCTTACTAGCCATTCTGGTTATATTAATTACGTTAAGGGTTTAGGGATGAGTAAGGTTGAATTTAGAGGAAGTGTACCCGCATTTATGTGGAGAGAGAATGGGAAATCATTTTGTAAAACCACCTTTAGTACATCCGACAGGAATCGAACCACGATCTCCCCGTCATAGACAGTCTAGTCTATTGCGAGAGTAGCGCATTAGACCATTTGGACATAGAAGGTTGTTTTTTTATGAACATTGAACTGTTCTTACTACTACCTTACATTCTGAAAGCCAGTCTGTATAAGGGCAGAGAGCGATTGTGAAAAGTGAAGGATCGGTCTAGCAGCGAGCTAGCTGTAGGCGGGCTCTGAGGAGAGGGGGGGCAGGCCAAGGTCACCTGACACATGGTCTTCTACCCCTCCCCCTTCATCCCAAACATCAGCTCCCTCGGCCCATTGTACCTGCCAGTTTGTCAGACATAACATCACACTACTCTGTGCCATTCATTCCGCGGTTCGATTCTCATGGATTTGTATGTATTCCTCCTCTGTTCTTTCAAGGTTCTTAAGATCTCTACACCTACAAATATCATAGAGTATCTTGATTAAGTTATCTGACACCTTAGCCCGCTGATAATGCCCAAATTTGATTCTCTCTCCTCCCCAGCATTACCGAAAAAAAAAAAACTGGTGAAATGGAGGTTTCATCTTTTACAGTGTAAGTAGGAAGTTGTGTCCTATATGACTTATCAGTTGAGTGGACTTAAAAAAAATTGAAAACATATTAAATTTAACAAAGACATTTTTAATCATACATACAATACAGACAAAACTGATTCTGAACAACTAAAATATTCAAAGATAAATCATGCTGACCGCTCGTTTTAGTCTTTCATGCTATTTATGATGCCAGTTTGGCTGCACGTTTAGTGTGCCTTCCAATCCCATCAGATTCTTCTCTACAACCACAGGGTGCACTCGAATTGCGGAATAAAGTATACCTGTCAGCCTGTGCACATGAGTTTAGGAACGACCTGTAATTACATTCAACTCCTAGCCCATAATCTAACATAACCTAACCTAACATGACCTAGTCTAAACTAACCTAACCTAAACTAGCCTAAGCTAACCTAACCTAATATGACCTAGCCTAAGCTAACCTAACCTAAACTAGCCTAAGCTAACATAACCTAACCTAACCTCCATTTTCCATTTTGAACAAAGTCACTATAAATTTTTAATCCACAGTTCGTGTAAAGGTATTACCAACCTCGGGTGAGTTATTCCTCAATTCGAGTGCACCCGTATTGTTTACTTTTCACTGTGAAAGGAGAAGCCGGGAGTAGTACCCGAGACTCACAGCTCATTAGACAGACGTGCTACCGACTGGGCTAGGGTGTCGTACTTCAAACACATACCACTGAGCCAACACTTCTGGCGCTTCCCCATTTTATTAAATCAACCCGTCATTTTTTACAAGTATGTACCACCTATTACTACTGTGTTTGATCCATCCGCATATACTAATATTACTAATGGTATGGGTATGTGGAAAGTTGAATTAAAAGAAATGTACCCGAAATTTCGTGGTGGAGAGTGGGAAACCATTTTGGGGGGGGGGGGGAACGCCTCACTACACCCAACCTCGATTAACATCCCGGCCTCTCCTCCCCTTCATCGGCAAAAAAAAAATTAGAAAGAGACTTACGCCCTAATCCGCGTGCCTACCGATTCGGGTAACGGGTTAATAGCTTTGCTTACAACTTACCACGAATCAAAAATAATCTTTCTTTTTCTAATAAAAAAAATGTTGACTTTTTTTTTTCTACTTGACATTTAATTGAATACACTTTAATTATTTGAGACCCACTTCAATGGTTGAATGGTCTGAGGCGTCACTCTCGTGTTGGACTGGCCTGCTAATAACGGGGAGATCGGGGCTTGAATCCAAGTCGGGTATACTGAGGGTGGTTTTTCCTAAATGGTTACCCACATTCTATTTCCACGCGAATACGGGTAGGTTACATTTAAAATGCCCTTCCTCATCCTACCCATCAAAGTAATTATATATTTGCGTATGAACAGGTAGGCAAGACGTGGCTATATAATATATATTAGGGGTGTTCGAGATCGACTTTCTTGGTTCGAGACGAGAACGAGAATTAAAAATGTAAAACTGATTATTTCTAAAATTGCTAATAATATTACGTACCTTAAAACACTGATACTATTTAATTTGTTAAATGAATACATAGGCCGTAATATAGGAAATTTAAACAAATAAATATATATATATAAAGTTGAAAATTTTAGCGATTTTTAATACTTTTGCTATAACTTAGGCTACTTAAACTACAAACATTTATGAAACGCATATTAAATCTAAATTTACATATAGAATAGGTTAACATACATTTTTATATCTAAATAATAAAGAAAACATGAAAAGCAAGTTTAAAAAGTAGGCTAAATTAAATATGGAAAAAAGCAATTACCGAAATTTTTGGGATTACATAACATGTTTCCCAACAATCGGGTCGGGAACGGGAAATATTTTTTCTCGCGGGAATACCTACATACCTACCTGTTATATACCTATAATAAAACTTTTACATAATTAAAAATGTAGAAAACCTATTTTCATTTGTTGACCTTTCAACTAGAATTATGACTTTATCAATCAATTGAATAAGAACAACTGTTCTAACTTTAATTCCCTTAATATTCTGAATAATCCCTAATCGATCAGAATTTATTTAAATAAAATTGTATTAATTTTACATAAATAATTTAAAGTTCCTATTAATAGAAAGACTAGCCATGGAAGAACTTTTATATTAATTACAATTTTCTCAATTGTCTTGTTTAATAACTTATTGGGTTTATTTACCCCCTTATATTTCTACAATGTCAAGACATTTAGTTATAACACTGACTATTGTTTTACCTTTAGGATTAAGATGTATAGCTTTTGGTTGGATCAATAATATCACTTGGGTGACTGGTGGTCTAGGGGTAAGGTGTCAGACTTATTGCTGGGGGCCGGGGTTCAATCCTCGGTCCCGGCACAGATTTATTGATTGCCAAACCCTTCTTTCACCTCTGGACAAGATGTGTATTAATCACAATTGTGAATATGAGGAATGCCAGGCCTCCACCGTGGTTCGGATTCCACGTTAAACTGTAGGTCCTCCATTTCATCTCACAATCACCCTACCATTTCACATTAGCGTAAGTGCGTATAACCCGAACGGGTAGTAAGACGCGGTGCTAATAATAATAATAATAATACACTTCATATATATTAGCCGGGATTTCGTGTGTTTGAATAGTTCAATTACATGTACAGGCTCTTTACCAGAATTTAATTTTGTTCTGTATACTGGGGTGAAGTCCCACAAACTTTATGAGACTTTCTAGATATTGACGACGAATACATTTTTAAATGCCATGTCGTGGAAGGCGTAGCTTGTTGTTCCACGCCATTCAGTCCCCAATTGCACAATAATATAATACATAGGCTCTTCAATACACACTTCACTTAGTAAATAACCCGCCTCGGTGGCGTAGTTGGCTAACGCGCCAGTCGTACTGAGCCAGACCACCGAGGACGGGGAGATCGAGGTTCGAATCTCGGTCGGGTGAATTGGGGTGGCTTTTCCTAAATGGTTTTCCACTCTCCCTCCCGCAAATGCTGGTTCACTTCCTCTAAATTTAACCTTCCCAATTCCTGAATCCATTAGTGTAATTAGTACTTAAGCGTATAACCCGAACGGGTATAAACGCGGTGCTAAAAAAAACTTGAGAAATATATTTGCTTTGATATTAGGCCAATGAATGTCTTAATAAGCTGTAAGAATAATTCAAGGTGAAGCTTAAACTAGTCAAATCCTCAAAAGGGGAATCTGACAACTATAAAAGTACTATAATGTACACTAGAGTCCGAGTTATCCAGACTAAAGTGGTGGTATTTTGGGCCTGGATAAGCGGAAAAGCCGGATAATACGGAAGCCGAGTGTTAAAAAATTTTAGTATGGGTTTACCGACTTTTTTTTTTTTTCCACAGAACATTTAACTTTGTTTTAATATAGTTTCCCCATTTTCTTATTGCGATGTAAAATAGGAACACAGTAATTGTAGGGAAACAGTAAAAATTAAACGAGAAAGCATTTTTTTTAAATCTTTATTATAGCGTACTTTATTTTGGAAATGGAACATCGGCCACAAACAAGTGAAAATATAGCGTCAAGTGGATTAAATTATAAATTTAATAAATGTTTTATTGTGGAATATGTACCAGTTTATTTATTTTAAAATGCACTTTTTAACACCGAGAACCGGGACGGATAGTCGGGACTTTAGCGTATGCATGAGTTATGTCGTGTTATCTGCGTTCGTTACTTTTGATATATTATCAATACCTTTTTTTGTTTATTTAGCACCGCGTCTTACTACCCGTGCGGGTTATACGCTTAAGTACTAATTACGCTAATGATTTGGGAATTGGGAAGGTTGAATATAGAGGAGGTGAATCCGCATTTGCGTTGAGGGAGAGTGGAAAGCCATTTAGGAAAAACTACCCCCTGTTCACCCGACCGAGATTCGAACCTCGATCTCCCCGTCCTCGGCAGTCGAGCTCAACACGACTAGCGCGTTAGCTAACTAAGCTACCGAGGTGGGGTGTCACTACCTATTAAATAACACTATTAATATAGGAACATCTTTTCAATTATGGCCTCAAAAATGTTGTATTTTCCAAAAGGAACTTCAAACGAACATTGGACCGTGAATCTACTTACTCTGGCAACACAACACTAAACATAATATATTACTAATCATACTTTATTTTTAGTGAAGGTTGGGGGTGGGGCCAAAGGACAAAGTGAAGGGCATTGACCCACCCCGACCCCCCAATTGGTAAGGCCGCGGATAGGACCAATCTCTACCAAATAAATGAAATAATAATATTGCAAGTTTTGATACCTCGGTCGCATAATGAGCGAGAGCATAAACTAGACGCAGTAATCTGTAGCCTTTCTCCCTTCAAGAAGTTTGCCGACACCTGAATCAATATCCTGCCCGCCGCCTCATGTCCGTCCCCCTCCCTCCCCCCCTCTTTTTCAACCCAGGCTCAGTGAGGAGAACCTACTGCCTAGTGTGAAGGGTGTTTGTAGAGCACCCTGTGAAAGATATTCCTCCCCCCCCCTTTCCTAACCTCACCCCACCCCTTTCCCTCCCCACGGAGCTGGTCGCCTAGCAACACAGAGTGGGTGGGTTGGAGAAGGGCGAGGGGAGGGGGAGTAGATACCCCCTCCCCTACCTCCCGGTCACCCGCCACCCACCGTGTGTGGGAGGGGGCTGGGTGGGTCCAACATTACTGAGTAGTTGCGGGCCGGGCCCGTGTAGTCCCTCGGAGGCAGACGGTTCAAGTTGAACTTACTCGGACGGTGAGAGAACGTGATCCGTGGAGTAGCGTCTTAGGCCTGTTCCTTTGAGAAGGATCTTACACAGGTAACTCTTCTCTGCATCTGTGTTCTTTTTAGGGATAGTAACAATACACAGGTGGAGGGTAGCTCTGCTCTGCATTTTTTGTTCTTCTTGGGGATATTGGGGGTCTTAGCACAGGTAGCTCTGCTACGAGTCTCTGTTCTTGAGGATATTACGTTGATAACATTTTATATTAGGGATATTAACACAGGTAGCAATGCTCCACATCTTTGTTCCTCTTTTGGATCTTTGATAGGTAACTCTGCTTCGTATCTCTGTTCATCTTTTGGATCTTACACAGGTAACTCCGCTCCTCATATCTGTTCTTCTTTAGGATCTTACACAGATAACTCCGCTCCGCATATCTGTTCTTCTTTAGGATCTTACACAGATAACTCCGCTCCGCATATCTGTTCTTCTTTAGGATCTTAATATACTAATATTTCTCGTCTGGACTACATCACTCGTCACCCAATTTAGTCAGTACTAATGTACCGTTGCCCAGGGGACGCCCGAATGTACTAATCGTATATTCTTACCGTAGAGACTCTTTACATGTCCTGATGAATGAGGTAATGGAGATAGTGAATATGAGGGCGTGGAACCAGAGGAAACACTTAAACCTAGCCTAAGCCTAATTAACCAAACCCGGCTGACCTTTGGGGTAATTCCCTTTTCGGGAACGATACCCAAGGTACCAGCCGGGAATCGAACCCAGGACCCCTACGATCGTAGTTAGGTGCACTGATCACACTACACCACGGGGTCAGTTCTTTTGGATCTTACACAGGAAGCTCTGCTTTTCTTTAGGATCTTACACAGTTAGCTCTGTTCCGCATCTTTGTTCTTCTTTTGGATCATACACAGATAGCTCTGGCCCGTCTCTCTTTTCTTTGGATCCTACACGGGTAGCTCTGCTCCACATCTCTGTTCTTCTTTTGGATCTTACACAATTAGTTCTGATCTGTATCACTTTTCATCATTTGGATCTTACACAGTTAGCTTTTTCTGCATCTCTGTTCTTCTTTTGGATCATACACAGATAGGTCTGGCCCGTCTCTCTTTTCTTTGGATCCTACACGGGTAGCTCTGCTCCACATCTCTGTTCTTCTTTTGGATCTTATACAGTTAGCTCTGGCCCTTTTTTTTTTTTTTTTTTTTTACTACACAGGTATCTCTGCTCCACATCTCTGTTCTTCTTTTGGATACTACAAAATGGCTCTGCTCCACATCTCTGTTCTTCTTTTGGATCTTACACAGATATCTCTGCTCTGCATCTCTGTTTTCTTTTGGATCTTTCGCAGTACTCACATTTTCTTTTGTTTCACACTTAGCTCTGCTCGCATCTTTGTTCTTCTTTTGGATCTTAGTTAGCTCTGGCCTTCTTTTTTTTTTTTTACTACACAGGTTTGCTCCACATTGTTCTTCTTTGGATATACACAATCTGTCTGCATCTCTTTCTTCTTTGTATCTTCACAGTTAGCTCTGCTCTGCATCTCTGTTCTTCTTTGTATCTTTCACAGTTAGCTCTGCTCTGCATCTCTGTTCTTCTTTTGTATCTTTCACAGGTAGCTCTGCTCCGCATCTTTGTTCTTTTTTTCTGGCTCTTACATGGGGGCAATTTAAAAAAAGCCAGCACAATTCTAACAATCTGCTGTTTTTATTTATTTTCAAACATATTTATTTAATTTCTATAACCACCCACACATGCTTGAAGGAAAGTTTTAAGTCCTTTTGACGCTATTAAATATTGGTGTAGATAGGGTCTACTGGCAGGGCCGGCCCGAGGTAAATTTTGCGACTAGGCGGGATTGCTTTTTGACGCCCCCTTCTGGTCTATCTAAAACTCACGCAACCTGGGAGTGGTGGGAAAATATAATGAAGGATTTACGAGATAATTGAATAAAAAAACAGTTTTAGATCACCATTTTTCAAGATGGCGGATGTAAAAATTTTATAGAGTGGTATCAGGCCTATATTCTGTATGTAACCTCGTTGATACAATTTAATTTTACCAAAGCTGAGGAACCTGTGGTACACGAGAACATTTTCTTGGCACGAGGCGTTTATCCCAACTCTGATTTAAATAAAACTATGCAAAAAAATTACGTTATTGTAATTTATTGCGCTCTAATTTTGTTGCCATATTATTACACAATATTAATTTGTCTCTTGTTAAGTGAGCTAGGTATATAATTTATTCAAAGTCTATTATATGTCGTAAATTTTTTATACCCTCGGCGTAGTTGCAACGCGTATCGGTTGCTGACGCGGGAGATGAGTTCGAATTCGTCGGGTGAATGGTTTTCCAATGGTTCATCTCCACGCATGCGGTCACTCTCATTCACTCAATTCCTAATCATTAGTAATTAGTACTATGTATACCGACGTATAGACGCGGTCAATATTTTTTTATGATGCGAAATAGTTTACCTAAAACGTTTAAATATTGTTTTTTCCACATCTGTAAAGTAAAAAACTCATCAAATAATAATATGTAATTAGTAGCTATTAATTAATAATAACCCACCTCGGTGGTGTAGTTAGCTAACGCGCTAGTTTCGTGTTGAGCTAGACTGCCATTGACGGGGAGATTGAGGTTCGAATCTCGCTCGGGTGAACTAGGGGTATTTTCCTAAATGGTTTTCCAATCTCCACGCAAATGCGGGTTCACTTCCTCTCAATTCAACCTTCCCAATTCCTAACCCATTAGCCTAATTAGTACTTAAGCTTATAAAGCTTATAACCCGAACGGGTAGTAAGACGCGGTTCTAAATATATTTTTTTTATTAATAATGATTATGAAATACCTCTTTAGTCCTTTTTGTTACTACTCAATATTCTTTTCCCTCGAATATGATTACTTTTGGCATATATGGCGTAATACACTCTCAAATAAAGTTCTCCATTCCTGATGTAGCTAGATTATATATTTTTTACTATTTCTTAGGTTGATTGCCCCTTGACAAAAGCACACAGATTTCTGTAAATAGAGCATTCACTTTTTAAGCACAGCTATCATAACACCACACATTTATTTACAAACTAACTTAACCTATGTAAATACGTTTCATCTTTGTTTAGCAGGGCAAACAATTATACAAATTGTAAATATCTACCCTATTAAACCCAGGGTCTTCTAGACTTGTAACCATCTACCCCAGCCAACATCAACCGTGGCGCCACTAACGTCTAGACTTTGATTATCTTGATCTGCTGCTGCTGCTTACTGATAAAGCACTTGCTGGCAACACTGACAACATTTAACCAACATTCAAATGATTGGAACCAGCTAAGAGTCCAATTTTCATAAGAAGAACCTTATCTAACCGCTAGAAAAGTTACTAGATCTACTTTCACATACATACCCGCCTCGGTGGCGTAGTTAACTAACGCGCTTGTTTCGTGTTGAGCTAGACTGCCAAGGACGAGGAGATCGAGGTTCAAATCTCAGTCGGGTCAACTGGGGATGGTTTTTCCTAAATTACTTTCCACTCTCCCTCCACGCAAATGCGGGTTCACTTCCTCTAAATTCAACCTTCCCATTTCCTAACACATTAGAGTAATTATTACTTAAGCGTATAGCCCGAACGGATAGTAAGACGCAGTGCTAAATAAATAAATAAATAAATAAATAAAAATACTTTTACATATTCATACGTCAAAGCAGCTCTAACTTTTGATATATTATATTATCAGGATTTAAGTAAATAACACATTCACCACTTTCACTCTCTTTTATCTTTAAATAGAGACATTTACTAAAAACTAGTAAGGGTTGTGAAATGGAATAATATATATTGTTGCAGAAACACTACACCAAAGAGCATAAATGAAATAATTTACACTGTTACTGAAACATTGAGAAAAGAGGAACATCTCTGTCCACCAAGGAGCATAATAATCAATCTAACATTTTAAAGAGCCGAATAAAAAAAATACAGCATATATATATATATATATATATATATAACATACTACCTATTGGTTTTATAAAAAATATATTCAAAAATATATTCAAAATAATATGTTTTTATTTTTAGAAATACTACAACTTTACCATTATAAGCTATTTGGTATTTCAAATAGTTGCAGAAATATGTTTCAAATTAGAAATTTCTGCTTATGTAAAGTACCATAGAGTAAATTTTATGGGAAAACGAGAGTTGTCATTTTGTTTGTACCGATAAAACAATGCTTAGATGCAAAATTTAATCAAAATCGGGATATATAAAGTTTTGAGAAAATCTAGTTTCTCTCTTCCACCCCCCCCCCCCCCCCCCCCGGTTAATTACCCTTAATTTTAGGGTTAAATATCTAATACCAAAACCTCCTCTGGGGAACCTTATGAAAACCTTAGATTCGAAGTTTCAGCCCAATCAGTAAAATGTTTTTGGCTCTAGACCGAGATATAACAGAAAAACAGACTGACGACATCGTGAAAACACTTTTTTAGATTTCAGGGGTTATGAAATGTCAACACTTATCAAAATCTAGGGTTCGATTTTTCTACGATCACAATACATCTCTCTCCAAGGGGTCGAGAACAAGTGATAACACTAATAATATAGTAAAATGCTACCTATCATTGTTGGCTGCAAAAATATATGTTTGTATTTTCAAACTACTTCCTACCCAAGTCCTATAATAGGCCTATCTATTCTTAATAAGGAACATTATCTTTAGGCATATAACCGACCGAGTAAGCCGCAGTGCTAAAATAAAAGTACCCTCATTTAAGGCAGAACGCTTACCTTGCATTATTCCACTATGATATAACTTATAAGATAGGGTCATAGTGTGATTCGTCAAGGTAAGACTGTTACCTTTCAAATAAATGTAGTTTACATACAGTAGGATTTTGGTAGAAAGAAACTTTTAGAAAATACATTTTTTTTGGTCAATATTGATAGCATTTTATTAAAGTATTTTGTTATTTTATAAATATTGATATGTATTAAATTTAATAGCTGCTGATCACATGAACTGACTTATGAGTACATGAAAGTAAAACTATTCTGTCAGATTAAAATTGGACTGTACCTAGTTTGTGCTTGCCCTGAAATCATCATCATCAACTGTTTCCAGCCTCTGGCCGGGTCAATTTAGTAAAATGCCTTCATCTTCCTCTTTCCTTCCACCACTCTTCCTCTTTTAATTTCTTCCATTCTTCTCCTCTCACTTGAACACTTTCTGTTATCTACTCCTCCCATCTCTTTCTTGGCCCCCCCTGCGGTTTTTCCCCCCACATACTTCATTTTCAACATTTTCTTCAGCGGCTACCTGTAATGTAATTGATAAATGTTTAATAAATAAATAGAATACAAAGTTTTAGAATGTGATATTAAAGAATTTGGCATAATTTGGGGAATTCTGGTTAGGTTTGAATTATTTTTTCTTAAAATGACAATTCTTTTTTTTAGTGTGGCCCTTTTAGTTATGTTTATTTTTGGTATGGCCATTATAATAAAACAAGTTTGACACGTCTACCCTAGGGAACATAAGTAAGCACATGTCTGGTTTAGAAAAAGGTTGTATTTAACTTAATTAATTATCTCATCATCTGATTTTACCTTAAAATTACATTTCAAATTAACTTAATGACATATGATAACAATATGTATACATATTGCATAATGTTTGTTTAATGGTATGCTCCAGTAAGCTGTGGGCCATCGTATCGATGCGGGGGCGGACCGTTGAGTCCGTCCACTCAGGGAAGTGTCGCGGTGGATGCCCCCAGTGATGGAGGCACCCCTCGCCATGGACTGCTACGAGGACATGTTCAAGGAGATCACCAGGAAATTGTACGGCGAGGACGACAACATGAACAGTGAGTTTAATTCATCTAAAGGAAGACCTATTATATATCGAGAAAATTGGCTTCTCCTTTCACAGTGATAAATTAACTGCCAGAGGACTGGTTGTTGTGTTTTTTATTAAATAATGATATATGTTTGTAAGTTGCATACTGAAATCAATCATATTTGAAAGTGGATGTGAAATGCTTCTAATTTTTTTTAAAAGTGTGTTTCTTTCTGATACTAAAGAGGTTGAGATTAAAATAGGAGAAATATTCCACCTTCTCTCTCAATTACTCTTTTTATTTCTCTTTTATATTATATTCTGAAGGGAATGACTAAATGTTGTAAGATGCTTCACCAAACTTTATGAAAATATTTATTGAGAAAAACAATTTTAGAGTAAAGGAAATTACCAAAAGCAACAATTTTTAAGTAGGTATAGCATAGATTCCACAACCAATAATGTATGCTTTTGTGTTAGTGTATCCATCCATTCATCATGAATAGTCCAAGTTTTCGAGAGCATCCACAATTTTTAGAACCTAAACTTTATGCAGCCAATGAAGCTAAGAATAAAGATCACTTCAATTCAAGAAAAATAATATTCTCTATTTTGTAACTTTATTTTTTTGAGCATTTCATTAAACTTATCATTCTGGTGAATATGACCTAAGAATGTATGGTTTTAACCATTAACATAATGGATAAATAAATAAATTACCTGCCTCATATGATTACAAAATTGTTAGAGCATTGAATTCAACTGTCTGTAAGATACTTTGGTTTGAATCCTAGTGTGGTGTGAAATCAGTAGTGATATTAGTGGTTTGAAGTTCACTTCCCTGATGTTAATAATCTGATATATTTGCTATACACCTGAAAAAGAAATTAAATAAAATAAACTTTTTGTCTGTGTATATTGCCATAGTTGGTGAACTTAACTGGTATTTGTTTACTGTCCGACACCTTAGATCAGTTGGTAGCGTGACTGTCTACTGAGCTAAGGGGTTTGATTCCCAGCAGGGCTGAAAAATTTATTATTGATGAAATGTGGGTTTCCCCTTTCACAATGATGAATTAACGGCTGGGGGCTGGATGTTGTGTCTGTTCTAGATTTAAGTTAGTTTACAAGTAGTGTGCTGATATAATCAGTCCGTTCAGAAAGTGCACATTAAATGCCTCAAATAAATGAAATGTTGTTTATTAAAAATTATGTAATATCAAATTAATAAGAAGGATAGTTACTATAGTAATTTATATGTTGTAAAACTAAAACACATAGACCTACATTAGTAGTATGTTATGCTTGTATCAATAAGTTACTACAAATGTACAATCAATTAACGGTAAAAGCTTACAGTACCAGCCCTATCTTTTAAGCTGCACCATAATGGACACAAGCAAGATAAGCTGCCTACCTTTCAGGGTAAATGAAGTGTGCATGATTATTTTTATATAAAACACACTCACACTCATGCATAACATATATATAGAGCCTACAAACACAGAAAATGTAAGATGAAATGTTCAAGTTTTTAGCTTTTACAGAAAAGTAATATTGGAAATGGACACATAAAGGTGAGGACTCAATAAAAACAATGGCAGGAATTTTAATTTGTTATTTTTTAAGCAACTGATTTGGCTAAGACATGATACACATTCATTTGAAAACAATTACATACTTAATTTCCTCTTCAATACGTTGTGCAGGTAACCCTCGCTCCCTCACAGCGGCCGAGTATGACCACACCACGGGCGGATTTAAGTCAGAAGATGGGGAGCATTGGCAGCGTTCGGTTTAGCCGCCCTCATGCAGAATGGCTTCCCCCACCACCCCCACCTCATGCCCACCCCCAAGACCGATGGGTGTGCAGCGAGGAGAATTTGCCGTGGACCACTTCCAAGGTGGCGAGCTACAACCCGGTTCAGCGGGTGTTTCGCTGTGCGGAGTGTGACAGTGTAGGATCCCTGGCAAGAGTGGCAGAGCATTGGCTGGGAGCCCACGCCAACCTTCGTGTCTTCCAGTGTCCTCAGGTTTGTCTTAATAGCCATCTGCCATTTTGTTTATACATTCGACATAAGGTTAATTAAAAGAAGTTATCTGTTCACTTGGGTGCCAGTACTAACAATGACTTAAGAATCTGACACCTTAGCTCAGTCGGTAGCATGTCTGCCTACTGAGCTAATGGCCCTGAGTTCGATTCCCGGCATGGCTGGAAAATTCATCATTGGTGAAATATGGGTTTACCCTTTCACATTGATAAATTAATGGCCGGGGACTGGATGTTGTGCCTGTCCTAGTCTCAAGTTAGATTATAATGTACGAGGCACGTACCAGAAAGTAAGAGTACTCGATTTTTCTATTCAAAAATAAAATTGTATTTAAAACAAAATTAACAGGATTTTGTTGGTAAATATGTCAGTTATTTCTCCACGTAGTCGCCTTCCGTTCTATGCAGGTTGTGAGCTGTGGCACAAGCTTTTTGATGCCCTCCTCAAAGAATTCTCCCACCATCTCCTTCCATTTCAGGACCTCTTGTTTCACCTTCTCGTCAGTTGAACATTTTTTTCCACCCATGTGAGTCTTCAGGGAGGTGAAAAGATGAAAGTCTGAAGGCATCAAGTTAGGGGATTATGCGGGGTGGTTAAAATGTCCCACCCGAATGAGTCCAAAAGCGCCTTGGTGGCGTTGGCCATGTACGGGCGGGCGTTGTCGTGCAACAAGCGCACTCTCTTCGCCAACATTCCCCTCCGTTTGTTTTGAATTGCTCTCTTGACTTTTTTAGAGTTTCATAGTATCGTGCTGCATTAATCCTTCCCCCTGAGGCAGAAATTCGATCAAAATGATCCCTTTTCGGTCCCAAAACATAGTGGCCATGAATTTTTTGCCTGTAATTGAGGTTTTGAATTTTTTGGCAGATGGGGAACTGGTGTGCCGCCACTGTGATGACTGTCTTTTTGTCTCAGGAGTGTAATGAGCCACCCAGGTTTCATCTCCAGTTGCAATCAGCTCAGAAAATCCTCACCTTCCAATTCAATTCGCTCAAGGAACTCGCGAGCGCTAGCGACCCGATTCGCTTTGTGCTGCTCTGTCAGTTGTTTTGGGACCCATCTTGCACACAGTTTTGGGAATCCCAGTGTTTCTGTAATTGTTTCGTGTAAGATAGATCTGGAGAGTTGTGGAAACATCACAGAAATTTCATCCACTGTCAATCGGCGGTATTCATGAACAGTTTTCTCGGTTTTTTGCACCAACTCATCGATCAAAATGGAAGGTCTTCTACACTTCTGATCGTCATGAACATTCGTTCTGCCTTCATTAAACTCACGACTCTACTTAAAACACGTTCGTTCGATTCATAACACCTTCGCCATAAAAGTTTTGATCTGTGAAAAAATTTCAGTCGGTGTTTTTCCTTCAGCGAGAAGGAACCTGATGACAGAGCGCACCTCGCACTTGGCGGGATTTCTTATCGACATATTTCACACAAACGGACACTACAAGATGAGTTTTTATACTAATACTAACGAGGTCTGCCTGTGCTCGCACCAACTTTGCTGGTCAATGTTTTTTAGCATATTGATTTAAAAAAAAGAGAATAAATAAAGAATGTAGATAAAAAAAGTATGCATGCTGACATTTAACTGAAAGAAGGTGGGTAAATGACTTTGTCTCAAAGAAAATCCTTTGTGCAGTCCTTTGGGGTGGAACTGTGGTCTTTCAAGTTAAAGTCATGCATAATAACTGTCTAATCAGCCTACGGGCTATGTATTTATGGACAACAAGGGTGAAGCAACATGGGCACAGAGTGGCTCACAATTAAAAAGTGTGTTTTGTTGATTTTGAATATTTAGGCCACACATTCATCTATCACTTGCACAAAAATGTGTTTAATAAAGTACTTAAAGGCCAAAGTCAAGCAATCATGCTACGATAGAGTTGTTGATCTTAGTGGTCTGAAGTAAAGAGCCTGCCTCAGGACCCGATGTTCATGGGTTCAAACCCAGCTGGGGTCGACGGAATTTTCTTGAGTGATAAAAATCGGTAGCACAACTGCCTTCAGAGGGGAAGTAAAGTTGTCGGTCCAATGCTGATAGAGGTATGTAAAATAAACCTGGAAGGTATGTGAAAATACCTCTTTAGGCAAAATTGTTAGGTCCTTTCGTTTTCGCTCCTAGAGATTCTCGTGTGCTAATATATTAAGTTGGTTCAGAAAGTGCACGTTAAATACCTAAAATATATAAATAAATAAAAGACAAAAGAGCCAAATAATTTAAAGAGATTTTTTTTTGTTTGAAAAAAGATGAATCTTTCTGTGTTGCTCTCAAGTCCTGGAGGAGGTTGCACCTCCTACCTTTGAATAATACCGTTCCAATGAAAATGGATCATAGTCCAGTCAATATCTACCCTTGTGAAAGTTGCCTGACACAATTGTGATATGTGCTTGCCCCCACAGTGCCCATACTCCAGCGCATGGGCACGGTGCGTGAGGATGCACCTGTCCAGACAGCACAATGTGTCGGAAGACTCGTTAGGTCCTCTACACAAGGAAAGCCCCGCGTTACAGGAGGTCTCCAAGTTCCTGCACCGACTGAGGGCTCGAGCAGAGTCGGGACCACCACCCCCACCAGCCCCTCCACCCCCGCCTCCACCACCACCACCGCCCACAGCGCCCAAGCAAGAGAACAGCGGTGGGGTCAAGCGCTACTGCTGCGGGTTCTGCCCTTACGCCACGGATCGAAGGGACCTCTTCACTAGGCATGAGAACATCCATCGGGCAGAGAAACCTTTCCAGGTACCCAAATTTACATTTTTATCCATAGTGGAATCTCAATGCTGGATTAGGATTCATGACACTAATAAGAGGCCATGTATAAAAAGACCCAAATATTTTCCATCAACAGATAGCTAAATGATTTATGAAAATGTTTTAACTTAAATAAAATTAATGTGTGCATCAGTAGTAATTGATAATTTTTTTCTTATTTTATTTCTAATCTAAAGTAATTTTTCTCCCACAATACATGTAAAAATATAACATCAGTTACTACCAACTTATTATATGTAAATTTTAAAATTAAAATAATTTTTTACTAATCTTACACTTTAAGGCTATCTTTATAGCCATATATTCATTTATATTAATTTCCTTTATAGATATGCATTTACTAAGTTTTTAAATAATTATTCTAAATAATTAGCAAGAATTGACTTTTATTTCATCTTGCCAAATTCCTTTTAGTGCTATGTGTGTCAGAAGCAATTCAACCGGGCAGACCATGTCAAGAAACACTTCCTCGCATGCATCGCGACTACCCTTATGATCTAAACCGCATACGGCGGCAGCCGCCCAAGAACGCGAGTGGAATGTCATATTACCACAAGTACAACAACAACACTACTTCCTCCTCTTCAGGGACCAACAACTCCAATAATGGCGACAGCAATAATGGCGGTAGACCTCAAGATAACCACCACATGCTGTCCATGCCACATCCACCGCCAATCCATCAGGGTCATCTGCACCCGGGCCTCAATATCCCTGGTGGGTTCCCCCCCATGGGGATACGGTCGGGCAGCAATGGGGTTGGCAAGCAGAAGTCTTCTCATGGCGGGTGTAACGCCAAGTCTCATGGTGGCAAGATGAAGAAAAAAGGTTAGGGAGTCAACTTGCTAATAAAAAAAAAAGTTTCCTCGTAGTCTGTGTTGCCAAAAGCTGTGACTCACTCCTCGACTTACCTTGCTGCAAGATGTGGGACAGATCTCGTTAGGTAGGAGATGAAGGATCGTCAATAGGTACCTTGTGAATAAAATAAGTAGACAGGTCCGAGTAACTTAAAAGATTATAGTTATTATGTTAATTGAAACTCAATTAGAAGAATTACCAAACAAAAACAATTAAAGATTGATGGGAGAGAGTCAGTCAACACTTGAGGTTAAGTTATATTTTCGATTTAGTTGAACAAATACTGTTTACAAAAGGACGAAAATCAAACCTATAACCTTAGCTTAGTGCACTACACTGGATATCATCTTTGAGCGAACTGCATGGTTACTATTGGAAAACAGCGTTGTCATTCTCTAGTTTTTGTTTGGTCAATCTTCCCTCAATAAGTTTTGCAACACTGGTTAGTCGAGGTTGCCAGTAGCTCCTCCTTACCCCAGCACATCACCTTCCGACATAACTTGAGAGTAAAGAGATTTGGAAACAGTTAACTGAAAGAGAGAGAAGATAAAGCTTTTCTCCATAAGACCTGCATTTCCCTCAGTAATGATACTGCATCTAACAAACACATTACCATTAACCTAACATGGGTAGTTCTTTACTGTCTCCAAAGGGCTCATTTGTTAAGTCAAAATCTACCTTAGAACCAAATTCCCCTGACCAAAAACAAATTACTCTTCTCTATTATTGTTATTATTGTCTTGGAAATATTTAATAAGATAGTGAAGAAACACTGTACAGTGATGCTACATTGTATTATAAACAGAGACCGGATTTTGGTTACCTAAAAATGATCATAAAATGAAAAATTCTAAAAAATTACTTCAAATTTTTTATAAATGACCTCAAAATATGAACAAAAACATATAATAGATGTATACAAATAAATTATGCATGCACTTTAAAAATGTAAACTAAAAAATAACCTACATATGCAATGAAAATCCTTCAACATCTCAACTCTTGCATTCTGCTAAATATAATATTTATTTACATATATATCTGCTTCAGAATAACTACTCCCTCCCAAAGCAACCCTTTCCCGCTAAATTACAGTGTCTCACTAGGAATATGTATTTTATATCCATGCAAGCAAAGAGGATACAAAGGTAATGGCCTACATTATCTTTTCAGTCCGACAACTGTAGGTTGAAAAAATGTATGCATTTATAAAATTAAAAAATATATTTATTCAACATGAATGCCTTAAAATGACTCATAAATGCATAAAAATGCAAACCAAGAAAATAACCTAAAATTCCAAAATTAAAATTAAAAAAATACTACCAATAAATGACCTATAAAATACACATTTATACAACCAGGCATTCATGAACAGAATTTATGTAATTACTTAAGAACATTATCTGTGATATATATATATATATATCAGAGCTTTAATTTTTAAGACATCAGATTTCAGATATGTTTTGGAGTTGATACCTTCCAAGTGTAGAACTTATAAACACTGAATTGAAATTTATTACAACTATTTTAATTAAAAATAAACTTATGCCATGATTATTACTGTGTCAAAGTGATTATAGTTTAGAAAAAAATTGACCAACAATTTCGCTATCCATTTGCAAGTCAAAACCTTTGAGTTGTGACGGACTTGTTCCAGGAGAAAAGCGCTACTCTTGCTGCTACTGCGCTTGGTCAGGGGTGGACAACTGGTGCCTCAAGAGGCACCTCAATACACACCTCAAGCCGTTTGTTTGTGTACTGTGTGACTACAAGGCTGCACGCTCTGAGCGCCTGGCCACACATGTTCTCAAGGTCCACAACAAGCGTTCATGTGGCCGATGCTCTTTCCTGGCCGATGATCAGGCACAGCTGACCATACACCTGCAAGAACACCAGTAAGTGTCATAGCAACTCTACAGATTTACAGCATGGCCGCATTAAACAATAGAGAGCAATAATTTCCAGCGAATGTCTAAATCATAATTTGACAATATGCTATCAATTCTCCTAGTACCCTTAACTTATGTAAAAATATTACCTTTTTGGTTCATGCATTTAACACAAACCTTTTATTTTCCCTTTCTAACCCTACCTTTTCCCTCTTGATGTTCACAGTCCATTGGAACATAGAAACAATCGTTCTTCCAACAATGTCCTGCGTAATGTTGGCTTCTCAAACCATCCACCTCCTGGGCCCACGCCTTTTGGGTAAGAGAAAGATTACTTCCTTTTTAAAGACAGCATGACTTTTTCTTAGACACACTTCATACAAATCTTGCACTCAATTTTATAATAACCCGCATGAGACCACTGCAATGACCTTAAATATTGTTTCTATACTTTCTTTACTTTTGGTGGTTTCTCTCTTTTGCATAAAAAAAAATCAAAGCCATAAAATACCTAATCCATTCTAGATGTTAGTATTATTTACACTAACTACGTTAACAAATATGCTGCCTCATGACAAAAAGTACATAGTCTACTTAAATTACCAACTAATCATTTAATCCAATTGGCTTGGTATCTACGCTTTTATAATATATTAAAAAATATAAAGTACATACATTATTAAAAAAATGTGTTTATAATATGTATTTATTTATAAATTTTTACATCTTAGCCTGTTTGAAAATACCAATCATCAAGAATTTATTGAAAATATGGTATAGTTGAGGAGTGCAAGTGTTTGCAAGATCAAAGGCTATATTCTGAATACATTTATAACAGTAATATTTTTTTTTTATATTACTGTGATAGAAAATAAAGAATATAGCTGCGGGGATTGTTAGGTGAGTGAATGTATCTCAACCCCCCGGGGAGAAGTTGTATTAATTGGTTGATGTAGTCCCCTGCCGGTTGCAGGTACCAGACCTCCAACATGGTGAAGAGGGAGCACATGGACACAAATTTGGGGGGCCCCTTGTATGGGGCTGAAGGGGTTCATTGCCCTCGAAGGCAACACTGGGGAGCAGCACGTCTGTTCCACTACATGGAGGCCTCTGACGCGTCTGATGAAGGGGAGGAAATGGAGCAGGAGGAAGTAGAACTACCAGAATTTGTATGCCGCGAGTGCGGATGCGAGTTTGTGGATGACGCGTCGTTAGAGACTCACAACATGACGCACCACCGCGTGAGTCCGTCAGCCGAGGAGAGAGCTGCAACTACTTGCGACATTTCAAGCAATCATTGTGCATATCAGTGCAGTGTTTGTGGCCATGGTATGGGTTCTCAAACTGCCATGATGGATCACATGAAGTCTCACTCGAGTATATGCAATGAGGCCAGAGCAGGTCAAGAAACTCTCCAAGATGCCAATCTGCTGCGTTGTCCACACTGTGGCATGACTTTAGTTACGTATGAAGATATTAGACAGCATCGTGAACAACACCACAACTTAGAGACTTGTGTAAACTGTGATAATATGGCCAGAAAGCACTATGCGGACAGCATAATGGATTCCAATATGAACCATCAAAAAGTTGGGGATCAAAACATCAACGACAGTGTTTCTGCCTCCAAGCGGTCTCGGAAACAAAGTCAGCCGAGGAAGGTCGTTCCAGATATCCTTGACTGTATGGAAATAAGAGTCCATCGCTCAAGGCTGGCTAGAGGGAGGAGTGAATTCGCTGTGTTTTCGACTCTCGCTGAAAAGTACGCTGAAATGCTCCTTACGAGGCGATGCTTGAAGTGTGCTTGGTGTCGGCAGGAATTCTTGACGTTTCCATATCACACGCCGGCTAGCCTGGCCTTCCACCATTTGTGGAGGCATGCAAGACCCAAGTTCCCATGTGAACACTGTGAGGCTAGTTTTAGACACCGCTACCAGGTGGTGTTGCATTCCAGTCGAGAACATGTCAGACCAATAACTACAGTGCCTGAATCTAACGAGGAACCAATTATTCTCTCTAATACACCTGTACCTGCACAAATAGAACCTTCACTTTCAAAAGTAAACGTACCTGATTTATTACTCCACACGGACAAGCCTATACACACACCTCCCCTCAAAGTGCCATCACTTCTCGACCCGTCTATTTTGCACGAGTCGAATAGAACTTTATTGACACCATTACCTCCATCTTTGTCCTCCTCTTCTCCTACGTGAAGCTATGGACTGATTTTTATTATTCGTCACTGTTTATATTGTCATGTACTTTCTATTCAATATGTCAGTGTGTGTGTGTATGAAGGAAAAAATCTTGTGAATGCACTATTTGTGTCGTAGTGAATAATTAACTTTTATATTACACAAATTTACATCATGATGCTTGCACATTTATTTTGTGTAGCATTCTTTAAACAGTTTTTATTTATTTTATACTCCTATTTATGAAGATTTACGACCATTTCCAAAAATACTGTTAGGTTATGTGTGTGAAATATTTATGATACAGTTTGATTATTGTGTTTGGACCAACTTGCATTTATAAAAGTTTGTTGCTGGACTTATGTAAAGTTATTGATTTGTTCATGTTTTATATAATACACATTTTATTTTTTTTGTACAGACCCCACCGAATAGAGATAAGTTTCTACATTCATACAATATTAATAGGACCATTCTAATAAGTAACAGCCAACATATTTATGGCTCATCCCTATGTATTTAGTTAGCAGAGGGGGCTGTGGTAGTCACAACTATAACCCTACAGCCTCTCGACTTGTTAGTATCACCACAAAGATAATAGTTTAGTTTGGTATTACCGAGGAGACAAGTTAAATTAATATGGAGTTTATAGACTATGTTTAAAATGAATTTTCATCTAGTTTTAACGTCAGGATAAAATAGGTGTTTGTTATGATAATATTAATCTATGTTATTATTTTGGTGTTTTTTTATTTTAACTGAACACAGTATTGTTGGAATGGTCCTAATTGAAAATCTTATATTAAAAAAAAATTACTCGTCTATCTTAAGCGAAAATGAATTACACCGAAACATATAATATAAACCAAAACATGGGCTTAGAAAATACCCCATGTAACATAATATGTAATTTTTGTATATATTAGAGATGTGCGAGAACCAATTTTGTTTGATTAAGGCGATAATGAGAAGACTACACAAAGATTACATTAAAATTCATTTATTTTATTCAAAACCATTTTTGAGATATTTTTCTATTCCATAATAAGAAAAAAGTTTAATTTGTTGATAGTTGTGCATGTCTTGTAGCTTCTAATCAAACTCACAGGTTTTTTTTATCAAGTTTAGTACATATAAAGCTATAATATTGTATATCAAATGTTTAATAATAATTGCCAATGTAATACTGTATTTTGGTTTAAATTAGGAGGGATAGCCAGCACACCTTGGTGATACTGGAGTAGAAATTGTTTAGATAGAACACTAAAAATGTGTTTGTTTGTCTTTTTTAGTGTTCTATCTAAATAATTTCTACTCCAGTATCACCAAGGTAAATGTGCTAGTTATCCCTCCTAATTTAAACCATGATTTAGCCTAGTGCTCTATTCCAAATAACCATGTAATATTTTAAGATTCTGATTTAATGTCTCTAGATTTTATTAAGAAAATCAACATTCTGGATGAAAGTGATCCAAACTTTTATTGTGAGATTAACTTATTTCAAGGTCTCGCAGATCCCTATTATTAAACAGTACAATTTTTTTATCACACTTTGCAGTAACTAGTTTCAATTTGTGTTGAAAGAACATAAGTTTGAATTGATAAGAGTGTAAATTCTTTTATCACCCATTCAAATAGATATGGCCATCGTATATAATTTTTGAAGTATCGAAGTCCATTCATGTACTTAGTTTGTTTATTGTTACCAGTGCTTATCCAGATGGACACCATTTTCACATTTTGTTTTATTAAAAATTAATGTGAAAAAGATTTTAAATTTGACAATTCACAATAGTCGGCAACAATATAATATCGTTTATAATAGGTTGTTAAGATAAAGAATTTCAATATTTAAAATAAGAGGATATTACTGAGACATTTTTTTCTTAGTAAACTTAATTCTCAGTATTGTCTTTAAATTGAACCATTTTATTACATTCCTTAGCCATTTACTTATAGTTAACACTATTTCGAATAATTATGTATAGTCAAATTTCATTATGAATAATTAAATTCCAAGAACTTTTTAAAATGATACACAGGCGCATAAACAGTTTGACCTATCACGTTTCATAGTAGAGTTGACTTTCAACTATCCAGGTTAATGAAAAGTAGGAGTTGCACTGATATTCGAAAACATAGGTAATTCAATATAATAGAAAATGTAATCACCAGCAGGGATGGACAATGTCCACTTTTCCATCTTGAAGTGAACTCAAATTAAATATATGAAATATTCTCGGAAGCTGAATTGAAGTTTGAATATTTTTGGTTGGTTATTTAATGCTTAAATATTATTATAATGTGTTTATTTATATAACTTTTTGCACTAAAAGCTGTAGAATTTTTTTTTATCATTCAAGTGTTTGTAATATTTCATTTTCATTTGACAGCCCAAGTTACTATTACACCATGCAGCTCAATTATTTCATACAAACATTAATTTGTGTTTTATATAACACCTAAAAATTGCAATAATTGAACAAAATTTGAATATTTTAGCTGTCAATATTTTTATTGGTGAAGCTTTGTAATTGTCAAAGCCAGAATCACTAATCTCCAATCACACCACAAATTAACATTTTATTAACAAACAGGTTTATTAAAAAAAAATAGTTTGTAACGTTTGACAGACTACAACCTCAACAGAGACCCTTCGAAACTCATTATTTTGCCTTTAAACCTGATGCACACTTAGCCAAAAAATGAAAGTGAAGAAATAAAAAATAAAACTGGACGGATGCAGAGATAATCCGAAAACCAGATAACCCAATCCAAATAATTGGGAGTAAGTTACTTTTGTCAACTATTTATTAAATATATCAATGCACACAAACTATATATACTTTTTTATAAATTTCGATGGGTGGCAAAAGAGTGTAGTTCAAATTCAAGCTAAGTTTTCTTTAAGGAGTACAATGTCCGTAGATAAGACGAAAATCCTCATAATTTGTGTTGTGTGTGTTTAAGATTATATCTGTGGACTTAACATGATTCCTAAGAAGTGTGTATGCTCTGCCTTCTTATCTTATTAAAACTGCAAACATAGTGAATAATAATTATACTTTTTTTTTTGACATATAGTTGAGTTTTATTTAGCAAAACAATATAGAATCGAACAGTAGCTTAAATCTTTATATGAACTACAATACAGACTCTCTTAAATTATTTAAATTAATTTACACTAGAGAATTCATGATGTACTCATAAGTATTCTAATTTATAATACTTTTTATAAACAAAAAATATTAACACAAACTTTTCTGCAAACTTAGAAAACCAATTCTGTGATCAGAATAAATGGGAATGTAGCTAAGAATGTGGTAAAATTGAAATAATTATATTGAATCAACACGCAAGGAAAATACTTGAGTAGTGGCTATTAGAGAAAGTGTGATCAAAATTTGATTGAATACATTTGTGACATTAAACTAGTGTTAGAGGCACAGAAAAATTGTACTAACATTAAGAGAAAATTGTTTTGTTATATTTTCAAATAAATCTTTGCAAATTTCAACCTTAGGTTAAAAGAGATGTTAAATTGAAAATGTTATAATATGCTAAAACATTTTTTATCATTTATAAATCTATGAATCTTGCGTCTTAACATTAAAAAATATTTTAGTTTTTAACACATTTTAGTTAGTACTAACTTTGCCAGCTTGACAGTCAATATTATATCCAAGTAAACTGCCTAAGATGGGGATGTAGGGAACGTGATAAAAGGTATCAGTAAGTGTTTTTTCAGTTTTTATTTCAAAACTGCAGTCAAAATAAATAAAATATGGCTTCAGTACAAACATAAGAGTTTAATTATATTCACATGGTGAACTTAACATTTATTAAATACCAAGAGTGTCCTGGAATTTAATGATTACTTTTTTTTTATGTAAAAAGTTTGTCATCTAATGCCTCTATGCTCATGAGAGATAATCAACAACTGTTGATATCATCATGTGACGAACATTATGCTTTATGTTTGTACTAAGGCAATATTTTATTTATTTTGGCAAAAAAAAGTTTTGTTATAAAAATTGCAGAAAAACTGACCTTTTCTCGTATTTCCAACATCCATACTTTAAGTTCATTGATGACATCTTATCATTGTAAAATCAGGTCAAAAAACTATTATAAATTACTACTATTTAGGGGACTACACAATTAAAAAACTTTTACTCTCTACTCAAAAGTTTTTACTTGAATGTCATATTATGACTATATAAATATGAAATGTTGTGAATCTATACCTAGTCAAGTTTCTTCGATAATCAATTAGAAGATTTTCCTGTGGGTATTTATAGTTTGCTAGAGTTGGAAGATAAAAAGCTGTCAGCCTTATTTTCAATTAATAGTAAAATATAAAAATGGAACACAACTAATCCAGTAATTGCTATGTAACACAAGACATTCTATTAAGAAAACATAAAATCAGGTGAATTATTTTTGATTGATATATTGTGGAACTATTCTAATCTTTTAATCCAAATTAGTTGAAAAATGACCCTTGGATACATAAATAAAACTAAGGACATAATCTATACATGATTCAAGCCAAGGACTACAAATATGATATCTTGCTGGAAAATACTAGGGCATAGATTGGTTTAACCATTTAAGGCTTAAAATATAGGTTTGAAAGACCTATAGGTCAACATCAACATTACTACTTGACCCAGAAAACATTGCATCTCGTGGTCGAGTGCTGCAATCGCTCTAGAGTACGAGAGGCGAAGGGATGAGAGGAGGTACCCATTGCGCTCTATTACAGTCATTACCAAATGGCAAATTGAAAATAATTGTTGGCTAATATGAGACTTATGCTACTTAAGTTTAACATACCTTAAATATTAAATTAACTCCTCGACACCTGATATTTGTCTGTCAGTGTTGTTATCGTAGCTAGTTGACGTACTACTCTTGTACCTGTCACTTTCATCTCCAAAAAAAAAATAATCAAAATTTGTTATATTTCTTCTATCAGACCATTATTTTTCCAGTAATCAACTGTGCTTTTTTTCCTGGAGTTGAAAGTTTTGTCTGTGTCCCACTTGCCAAACTTATTTACTTTCAAATTTTACTAATAGTACACTCTGATAATTTTTCGCTCTCAAAAAATACAATTACATTTACAATAATGTTGCGTCCTTCACAGTGAATAGGTGGTTTAGCACGCTTATTTGAAGCCAACACTTTACATACCTTGTATTTAACCCTTTATAGGTCTCTGGTTCAATTTTAGTGCCACCATATATTTTAGTTTTAAAATATTTTTAGTTAAAAGGTCCTTGGTTACAAAAGTGAGCCACCACAATGTATTTTGCATGAATATTATATCTATCTATCTACCAATTTGTGCACTATGTTTGTGCTGCCATCTACCTTTTATTTCAATAATTTTACTAAGGTGGTACTGATTATGAGCCACTGACCACATGATGACTTTCACTATTTCATTGTGAACAGATGCATTTTCAAATTAGGACATTTAGTGATACCAGTGGTGATTTATTCTTCAAAAATGGTACGTATACATTTTATAAACACTGAGTGTTATATTAAAAGTGAAATATGTTTTATTACTCTTGTAAAATATTACTAATATACAAAAATATTACAATGTTTTTGGCAACAAAAAATTTACTCATCAGCCATTATATAATTATAAGATTTATTATTTGTTGTTCCATTCATAATGAAACACTATAAACTATATTATTTTATTTCTTGAACCTTCAAGAAATCAAATCAATGTATAAATAGGCACCATCTACTTTCAGTTAGAAAATATAACTACATTTTGTATTGTGTACTGAGATAACCTCACTTTGAAATGGGTAATCTTGTTATCGGCCTTGGCTAAATTTTCTTACATGATTTTACTCCTACTATTTTTTCATTATTTCAACTTAGAGCTATTATCACTGGGAAATTTTATAATTTAGGCCATATTATCATCATCATCATATATATACAAATTTGCTAACAATATTCAATCTGATATTTTATTGCAGAATGATGTGTGGACAAGTAAGGGTCTAACCCAGCAAGAAACGTTGGAACTCTTAGGAGCCAGTATTACAGATGATGCAGCATATGACTCAGAAATTGGTGGAGATGAAGATGCTGAGGATGCTGTTATGGCAACACGACCAAGTAAATCTACACCAGTAAAACGAAGACAGTCGGAGGGTAAGCAGTGTGGGAAAAAGCCTGTTTTGATGGATGATCCAGGTACAAGCAAAGACAAGATTTCTTCTAAATTTAGTGCCACATATGAGCTTCGTAAGCCAAAGTTAGGTAATGCATTATATGATAATGGTTCAGATGAGTCTAATATTGGCCTAGACCTAAGTGATGATTCGGACGCTGACAAAACCTATACACCAGAAACAATAAATAATTCAAAAACAAATATCAGTGACTCAATTAGTTTCACAGCAATTGCTGACAGTTCTAATAGTGACTCAGAGGATAATATCGGCACTGTCACACCTGACGATGGTAGGCCTAAGAAATATGAATTTACAAAACAGTTCAAACCTGTTGAAACATATTTGAATTCTACTTTTAGACAAGGATTTGGACTCAAAGTCCCCGTTCAAAACCGTAACCCACTTTCAATATTTCAAATGATATGGACTGCCAATCTTATCCAGTATATTGTGGGCCAATCTAACTTATATGCCCTACAACAAGGTGTTGATGTTTCATTTTGTATTGAAGAACTGTCAGCATTCTTTGGAATATTGATCATAATGGGCTTCCATAAATTACCTGGAATGAGAATGTACTGGAGTGAAGATCAGAATTTTCATGTTGAGAGAATAACCCGCATTATGACGATAAAAAGGTTTTTGAAAATCATAAGATTTATTCACTTGAATGATAATACCCGTGCACCAAAAAGAGGATCACCTAACTTTGACAAGCTATATAAAGTTAGGCCTCTCATAACACATTTGAAAGAAGTTTTCACAGAGCTCTTTAACCCTTCCAGATATCTGGCAGTTGATGAAAGTATGATTCCTTTCAAAGGGCGCAATTCCATGAAACAGTATATGCCCGGTAAGCCAGTGAAAAGAGGTTTCAAGGTTTGGGTCCTTGCATGTTCAGTTACTGGCTATGTTTTAAATTTTGATATTTATACTGGGAAAACAGAAGGTGAACCAGACACAACATTAGGGGAAAAGGTAGTCTTTTCTCTTGTGCGTGCATTTGAGGGACTATTATATTGTATTTTCTTTGATAATTTTTTTAGCTCTATTCAATTAGTTTCGCGCTTGTTAGAAAAAAAATTGTTTGCAGTTGGAACATTACGAGCAAATCGTAAGCATTTTCCTAAAAATTTGCTTCTTGATAAAAAAATGAAAAAGGGTGACATTGACGCTGTGCAATATAAAGACATTACTATTACAAAATGGAAAGACCGGGGATCAAAAGCAGTGACAGTTATTAGCAATATGCATTCCGCAACTCATGTGTCAAAAGTTTTAAGGACACAGCAAAATGGAAAGCGTGAGGAAGTGCAATGTCCAAAATCTGTCGCAGATTATAATATATATATGGGAGGTGTGGACAAATTTGATCAGTACTTATCAGAATACAGCATTGGATGGAAGAGTAGACGCTGGTGGATGCGTATATTTTACTACTTTTTAGACATGGCAATAGTTAACAGCTATATTTTGTATGTTCAAGCCGCTAAAGAAAATCAAGAAATACCAATGTCACATCTTCAGTTCCGTTCAATGTTGGCAAATCAACTGATTAGAGGTTATTCTTCTAGGAAGAAAACAGGATACTCACCAGGACGCATAAAGGGGACAAAAAGAAATATTCATGGAGCATATCCCACAGTCGAAAATACCATTCGCCTAAATAATGTAGGGGTTCATTTACCAATATTTGGTACTCGAAGACGATGTGCTTACTGTAGCACCAAAAAAGTTGTCAAACGAAGTACTCTGGCATGCAAAGCTTGCAATGTTGCACTATGTAAGGCATGTTTTGAACCATTTCATTCATCATCAACTCAAAAATAAATAATAGTGTATTTGAAATGTGGAACAATTTTAAAACTCTTGTTTATGCTATATAAGAGCAATGTTTTTTTATATCATTAAAATTTTGTGTTTTTATCACTATATAATAATGTAAGTTAAATGTAAATTGAAATAAAATGAGACTAAACATAACTTTTCCATCAATAATTTGTAATAACATGTTTTTATTTTAATATTATGTAACCTGATCCTTTAAACAATATAGTGGTCCAACATATGAACCACTGCCCATTAAAGAATTAGCATGTCTCCTATGATCTCTGGTCCATATAGGGACCTCCCCTAAAATTGATAAAAGACATTAGTAAAAAATAAATTCTCATTGAATTCACTTTCTATAGCATATGAAGAGGCAGAATATATAAAAAAAACGTTATTACCAGCAAGCGGGTCTTTTGCCCTATAAAGGGTTAAAGTTGAATAGGTAGCTGTAGTGTTTGTCAAAAGAGGTAAAAATAAAGTAAAAACATTCTACACTAAACTAATGAAAGTCCTAAACTATTAAACTTATGCAACCTGCTCGGTAAGCTGACTGGAGTGTACACGCCAAGTACGTGTATCATTGGTCTCCCCCTGCGTTCTTCAAGTAATTGACATTCTTTCGGCACGCAATGTTTACTGTGTCGAGTAGTAGTAAGGTTTTGGTTTAGTATTTCCCTTCAAGACGACTGCATTTAACTTAGTATAAAAGTTGTGTTTACATTTTTAAATTCATCTAAAAGTATTGTGTAAATACAAAGTTTATCAAAGTAAAGCTTGTTTGAGGTTGTTTAGTTGTGTTATAAGTCAAAGTTAAACTGTCAGCTTTTCTAATATATATAAAGAAGACTTTGTTCACAAAAAAGGAATCAAAATTGATTTGGTTTAGTTGAAATTAGCCTTATCAAGTCCAAAACCTTCACTTACTCTTACATAAAGAAAGAAAAAATTGATATCTGTAAGTAAAGTTGATGCAAAGAGGTTTTTAAATCAATACTTTGTTGCTCCCAGTGATTGAAATCTTGGTTTAATTAAAGACAATCCTATGTTTTACATTATGGCCAACCAATAGCTACAAATTTTATTTTAAATAGCACCTTTGTGACTATTTTAGTTAGTGGTCTGATTTAATACTATACAATAACATTTAACCTATTTAAAATTCATCTGTGCTGGTCTCTGCAGGTTCGAATTATAGCCTGATTCACAGAAAGTTATTTTTATTCATTGTTACTTTTCATATCTTCTCTAGGTGAATGTTGGTATTTCCTCTACAACATACCTTCTTCATTCTATTAGATAAAGCATCTATAAGCCTTGTGTTAAATGTATCAATAAATAATATTCACATGATATTTCTCAGTAATTAGATTTCTAAATATTTTAATAAAACTTTGATTCACAAAATTTAAACAGAATGCTGTTCATTATTATTTTTTTGTTTTAATAAAATGTAATTTATTTTAGTTACAAACACTTTAAGAAGAAACTATTACATTTAATTTTCCTTGTATCATCTGAGCAAATAAAAAATAAAAAAAATATTCACACATTTTGTCCTTTTTAGTGTAGGCCTACTAATAAAAAAATGTAACCTACATTCATCATTCTACTTTATAACTATAGTCATCACATTTGTTGTCACCACAATGTTGGTTACACTGATTTAAAAGCATGCAATTTTATCAAAAATACTGGAAAAATATGATTAGATCACAAAGTCATTTCAAAGTTTGGAGAAAAGAAGTCTTTTTCGGTTACTAAAGTAATGTTGAGTTAAAGTAGGTTTATATTGTTGCAGTTATATTAAGAGTTTTAAATTGTTGCAGAAAATGTCCTTTTTTTAGTGTAAAATTTTGTTAAAGCAATGTTTTTTTTTATACATACGTAAATATTATGTTCTTGTTTATTAAAATAAATCATTACTTTTGTGTATTTGAAAATGTCTAAAAAATATTTCTTGTTTTATTGAATTATTACGGAATAAAATATTTCCAAAATATTTTGAAAATTGTTCTTTTACTAAATTTCTTGTAATTTTATTGAAAATAATTTGCCCTCTGTTGCAAATTGTTTGATCTAGTTTTATCACTGATAATATTGCAACCTGATATATTAACAATAATTACCTGTTTCGGTGGCTGCATGTTCTATGGCGTCACACTCATGTTAGACAAGACTGTCAATGACAGGAAGATCAGGGTTTTAATCTTATTCACGTGTACTAAGGGTGGTTTTTCCAAAATGGTTTTCCACCCTAACTCCATACAAATGTGACTATACATTCTCTAAATTCAACCTTCCTCATCCCTATTAAGAAGTGTAATTAGTACAGATGTGTATAACCTGAACAGGTAGTAGTAATATGTGCTAAAAAAAAAGAACAATAATTGCCTACACACACTTACCAATACCAAGGTAAATTTGCTGAAAACCCTCAACATCAATGCAATTTATTTTATGTAAAGGATACTTTTTCACATAGGTTCTTAAAGTGTGAAACACGACCCCTACCGGAGGTTGCAAAAACATCCTTGGAGTCACAGTAAGCCTAAACAAATGTGAGTAAATGAAATATGTCTCATAGAACTAATGATATTTTTATATGACGACCTTTCATTTTATATTTTTGTTAGTTGCAGAAATAAACATCACCCAATATAATTCCGTAAACACATTATTTGAATAATTTGTATAATTAAGATAAACTAATGGTTTTGACTTTCTGCATTTATATAAAGTTAGTAAATTATAAAAAAATAAATATAACTGCATGTATACAATGTTTTCAATAAATATGTTAATTATTTTTATTTCTCATTTGAACCAAAACTGCTCAAATACCAAAACTAGAGTATGAAAAAACTTAAACAATACTCCCCGAGGTCACTTATAATTTTGTCTTCTGAAAAGGGGTCACAAATAAAGAAAGTTAAAATTCTGGTGCTCTAGCACAGTGGTTCCCAACGGGGGCCATATGGCCAGACCATAGGTAAAATACTGGTGCTCTAGCACAGTGGTTCCCAACGGGGGCAATATGGCCAGACCATAGGTAAAATACTGGTGCTCTAGCACAGTGGTTCCCAACGGGGGCAATATGGCCAGACCATAGGTAAAATACTGGTGCTCTAGCACAATGGTTCTCAACAGGGGCCATATGGCCAGACCATAGGTAAAATACTGGTGCTCTAGCACAATGGTTCTCAACAGGGGCCATATTGCCAGACCATAGGTAAAATACTGGTGCTCTAGCACAGTGGTTCCCAACAGGGGCCATATGGCCAGACCATAGGTAAAATACTGGTGCTCTAGCACAGTGGTTCCCAACGGGGGCCATATGGCCAGACCATAGGTAAAATACTGGTGCTCTAGCACAATGGTTCTCAACAGGGGCCATATGGCCAGACCATAGGTAAAATACTGGTGCTCTAGCACAGTGGTTCCCAACGGGGGCCATATGGCCAGACCATAGGTAAAATACTGGTGCTCTAGCACAATGGTTCTCAACAGGGGCCATATGGCCAGACCATAGGTAAAATACTGGTGCTCTAGCACAATGGTTCTCAACAGGGGCCATATGGCCAGACCATAGGTAAAATACTGGTGCTCTAGCACAGTGGTTCCCAACGGGGGCCATATGGCCAGACCATAGGTAAAATTCGTAAAATTGGGGAGCCATGGAAACTGTTCAATATCTTCTTGTTTTTTTGTACCTTAGAAAGGACAGATCACGAAACCTTTTGTACCTAACTTTAATCTTATATCTAGGAACTCCCAGAACTAGTAAATAGGTATTGTATTTGTGACTCAGTCCCTACCTTCTTAGAGCAGGCCAAAACTCTAGCTAAAGGGTAAACTGGAAAAATGATTTATTATATTTCTAATTATCTAACACTTCTCTCATGATTTTTTACTATCACATTTTAAGTAAAAATTTCAGTTATTCTTCAGTTCAGTGTTCATAGGGTTTAAGGGAAGCTATTTTTCTGTGCAAGTTTTAATATTGTGGCAGTTCCCAACTTTGGAGGCAAGTTACACATTCCTTCTACTATTTTTTCGACAACTAAGTATTACCTTTTATAATAGTGTGAACTTTCATTTCAAATAAACTATTAGCTTTCAATAGAATTTGAATATCCCCCTCCTACAAAAAATAATATATTATAAATTTAACACAGTTTTGTTTTATTTCAAGTAGAATGACTTACAAAGTAATTTTTATGAATATTGGTTTAAAATTTTCCACATCTTTAGAAAATCTAGAAATGTAGCAGTCATAAATTTAAAAAATCCAAACTGACAAATACGGCTTGTTCCCATGGACCAATTTTCTTGTTTATGTTCAATGGTTTGGATACACTTTCGTGTAGGGTAGATATCCATGTTTTGTTCTGCTTTTTATTTTAATTGCCTGCTTCTGAAATCATAAAATTCTTTAATTCAAGTATTTTTATTTTTTTCACTACTTTAATATGGTTGATTGATTTAATAGAGTTTCTCAGTTGTTATAAAAAGCAAATAACTGCTTTGATATTGTGAAGAGAGGTGATTCATTTATCTCTGACAAAGCTGCAACCTGATACTTGCTTCCACTCATCAGCTGCAAGGATTTCACTAAAGTAAGGGACCATAATAGGATTGTAATATTTTTTATTTAAACCATAATTATTAATTATGTATTGTAAAATATAAATAAACAAAATATTAAAAGAGTAAAAATCCTATTATAAAACAAGATTGTAGTTAATAACCTCATTTTTATTATTAATATTTATTTTAACATAAACAAATAATACATATAATAAATGAAAATAACAGTTGATAAGGTACAATAAATTTTTATTTAAAATATTACATTTATTATAGTTAAACATATGTGGAGGGGGGAGGGGGGGCACTGCTCTAGCAGATGAAAGTATTAATTATAGATCCACACAGTAAGTTGTTTAAACATTTATTATTTGATTGTTTGAAGTCAAGTTGATTATTATTGACTTTACACATTTGAATAAAATATTTAAATCTCTTCTTAATTTAACATAGTTTGCATCAACCATTTCATTGGCATTTATATTATACCAATAAAATATCTTAAAACTAGGGTAGAAAGTGAAATGCTGTCAAAATATAATTCACATAAATACATATAGGGAGATTCTTTTAATAATAATTTAAATTAATTTAAAAAAATATATGATAAAATGGCTTATTTTTCTTTAAATCGTTTAATTATATAAAAAGGGAAAATACAAAGTTTCATGAAAGAAATATTCACGTTTTTTACACTCATGATAAGTGTTACAATAAGCCTGGATATAAAACCATCTCTAAATTTTGAAAAATCAGGTACCCATATTTGGTTCTGAAATAACCCAAAGACTTAGATTTTGATAAAGAACTAAGTGATTTATTTTAATGCTAGACAAAATACATTTTACACTTGGGATAAAAACAAAAAAAATTGTTTAATTTGGATACATGCTGTCATTGAAAACCATTAACTTTTCAAATAAAACAAACTATAAAAATATATTTTTTATAAAGAAACAACTTCAGAGCTGGTTAGGGTGAGTGTGTAGGGGACACAAGTTGAGGCCAGTGTGTTTGCAGTTTTTACAGCAAAACTTTTTTTTTTTTGCCATACCATTTAAGCCTTTTTTTTTTTCATTCTTCACTTGGCGAAAATAAAAATGTTACACATTATATAATTACATGTATCTTAATATTCCAGAGATCATATAATGAGGTTAATTTACAAAACCGTTTCACAACAGTAATATACATAGTATAACCCCGATTATTTGAATTTCCAACTAACTGAACCACCACAATCAAGACATAAGCTCCCTTTCACCCATCAAATCAATCATTATTTCTGCACAATTTATAATTACATTTTTCTATTTTTCATGTTTCAGCTGTTTCAACAAGTTTTAAAGTTATTATTATTACTAGTGTATATTAAAATAGTGTGTATTCATGGATAATATGTTTTTTCCTTAATCCAACTATTCGAATTTTCTAGTTTTCTGAACCAAATTATTTCATCATCTATTAATTCAGATGATTGGCGTTCTACTGTATTTGATGAAATATATCATAAGAACATCAAAGATATCAAGCTATATTTTAAATTTGATTAAAAGTGATTTAATGTTGAATATAAAGCAAAAGGGCTACAAATTTGAATAAATTAATACACAGTCATTGAAAATGCAAAACCTGCTATGTTTACATTTTAACAATTTTGTTAGGTTGGTATCTTGAAAACTGTGTCTTTCTTGGTTGCAGTTTAAGACACCTATAGTGAATGAAGAGAGAGATTTAAAAAGTATTAATTTAAAATATTTCAAACCGGCTAAAAAATATCAAAAGAACATCAAGGATAATACATAATTAGATATTTTTATAACCTTCTTAAGTGCATTTTAAATGGCCTAGCGCCAGATGTGACTATCAGTGACTTCTTACTTAGGAAAGGATGTTCTTAAACAAAACCTATACTATGTTATCCTTGGTCCAACTAGGAAAATACTACCACGTTTGGTACATACATTAGCCAATATTATCCTTAAGTTTTTAATGTTGAAACTTGCTGTAGAAATTAAGCAGTAATTCAGGTCTGCATGAGGTGCTTAGAAACCGACCTAAAGATAGAAGTTTAGTCATGACAAATGAGTATACAATACGTCATTGACTTGCGCGCAGTTAGCTCATTTCAAATATTTACACATAAGTTGAATGGGGCTTGGATATGTTATGATGAAACTCGTCTTACCACTGTGAATACATACTTTGTTTAAATGAATATTATGTAGATTCACTAACAAGAAACAAATTGCACTCAAGGTAGACACAAAATAGCGATGACACCATTAGCTATATATCAGCTCACTAAGAGTCATATTATGTTTAAAGTGGCGCGTGATAGATGGTGCTACTAGTCATATGTCGAAGCACCACAACCATGTATATATGAACCCACATAGCTCGAATTTGTGTTAAGTCAAGATTTACTCTACTGTCCCTTGCTTCATGGCTGTTTTACTGAACTATGTAAAAATACCCATCTAACACACTCCAATCACTATTTCTTTACTCCTGCACTCAAATTTAAAAATCACACAAAATAGTTTACGATTTTGAAGAGAGAAAACTTAGGAATTTTCTGCGCAATCGTGGGTCAAGAGATAAAGTGAAAGAAAACGAACATGGCAGTGGTAAATGTAAACAGCGGGTTACAATTCTTCTGAGTGGGAAATCTCACAAATATAGAATTTGTGTGTGGTCGACGAGACCTCTTCTGGCATTTAAACTATTATGTGTTTTACTAGTTACTTCAGAATATCAATTCTAGTTCTGTATCAATATAATGTATTGCTGGTAGCCATAATACATCTTGCACACTATTTTTGCCACTTCCCAAAATCTACCACCTTGTGCGAATATGCATATCCCATCCCTGGTTGCATCAACCTTTCCTATTAATTTGGGAGGGAATTTACCACTCTGCTACTAATGAAAACTATAATATTAATGCTCTTTAAAATAACCTATTTAGTTTATGGTTTGATTCTAAACACACAACAATAGCAAATTTTGCATTTTTATTTGTCATACTTCATTTCCACTGTAAACCATTTAAAATTTGACATAAATTAGGTGCTTTTTTTTTTATTCATACAACAATATTCAAGAGACAAAAAATATATACATACCAGTTTATAATTAACAACAAATTAATTTAATAACTAGTTCAGGTAGTAAAACATTTTTTATAAATAATTTGGAGGAAATTTTATATTAACTTATATAAATAATACAACTACAATAATTTACAAAATTGTTATAATAAATTAATATTGCACACACAACTGTGTTCTAGATATTGCGAACAACAATTTAACACGTATTAATTTTATAGAAAAATCAAATGTAAAAATGTATAATAAATCCCTAATATAAACCTTTATATTATGTTAATTCTAAATAAGGAATATTAAGTAAGCTAACCACTGAAAGTTCTAATAATATTTTAAATATTTAGAATAGAAAGTTGTTTGACATATGAGATCAAAGAAGCTCGATTTCCTATTCCTTTGAAGGTTTTTTAAAAAAAAACTGTAGCCTATGGCATATTAATTATAATTAAATATTCTGAATTTGTATTAATTGTTAAGGACTGGATTCTTGATTTTTAAACTATTTTATTCTATAAGATCAATTGTGGAAACCCCGACCAAGTATTGTATTTTTGACTCTCCACAAGAAAATACCCAAATTGTATTGAACTTAAAAACACTTTTAGGGTGACTAGCTACTAAGAGTATTTTTTGACAACAACAAATTTTTCCAAAGTACAATAATTATTTTAATGCTTAGAAACTATAATGAACAAATGTAGATATTTGTTGAAACTTTCTTAAACTGGGGACATTGCTAGCATGTGCTTTGTAATATCTCAGTCCAACTAGCTAGTAAATATGAGGTTATCAATAAATCCAACAAGTCCCTTTGTGGTAACCAATCCCATCCCTATATTTAAAAAAATAAACTTTCTAGCTGACCAGGAATTGGTGGTGAATGGCACAATACTGCATGCAACAGAGACAGCCCCAAAGAATATTTGATGACATGGGTGAGCATAGTATGATTTACATTGAACATTTCCCTTGTCAGGGGCCATCACATCCCTGGAGTCAACCAAGACCTCACTGGGTGACTTAATTTGATAAAAATGTGAAGAGTGAAAGACAAGAGCTGATAACAGATGCCTCCACCACTAAAATGTATAAAATACTTTTGTAAATCCGGGTTACACAACACTGTTGGGGATATTGAAGGTTCTTTGGGAATATAAATTGTCCATTGGCATTCCTTGGAGTCCAACGGTGAAGTTTGCGACCATAACACTATACCCAGTAGAATGTGTACATTCTCTGCTTACTAAAGTATTTTATGGGATGATCAAAAATTTGTCCATTACATAATAGTATAGGTATTGCAGAAATTTATCAATGTAAATATATGTAAGTTAAGTCTTTTTTTTAATACTAAAATTCATTTTATACTTTATAGAATTGAATAGTATAAGGGGTCACTCCCGCAATAGACTGGATTGCCAATGAAAGGAAGATCGAGATTCGAATCTCGGTTGGGTATAATGAGGGGAGATTTTCCTAAAAGATTTTCCCCTCATTCACATTCTCTAAATTCAACTAATTAATTAATTAATATTTAGCACCGCGACTTACTACCCGTTCGGGTTTTACGCTTAAATACTAATTACGCTAATGGATTAGGAATTGGGAGGGTTGAATTTAGAGGAAGTGAACCCACATTTGCGTGGAGGTAGAGTGGAAAACCATTTAGGAAAAACCACCCCCAGTTCACCCGACCGAGATTCGAACCTCGATCTCCCCATCCTCGGTGGTCGAGCTCAACATGACTAGCGCGTTAGCCAACTATGCCACCGAGGCGGGTTAAATTCAACTAATAAATTAGTATTATATTTACATAAGCGTATAGCCTGAATGTGTAGTAAGAGGTTGTGCTAAATATTAAATTAAATCAATGGTTGAAAACACCAAATTGGGATTTTTAGCAACTAAGAATATGATCCCTAAATTTGAGCCAGTAAGAATAGATGTTATAAATGTAGCTCAATGCATGTATTGCTTTTGAGTACCGAACATGACTTAAAAATAGATAGTGGGGCCTAGGTTAAGCCTCTCATCATGAGGAAAGTAACTTCCGGGATGGTGAAAAATTCCCACAGAAGCTAAGTCAATGGTGAATGTGTAACAGGCTTAGCCCAAAACTGGAATTTCAACTTTGATTGTAAGATAAACAAGTTCTTAAATTTCTTACAGAAATTGAAGGTTAAAATGATTCATGAACAACTAATTAAACAAATAATATTGTGTTTCAAAAGGAATACATGTCTTTTTCACCTGGAAGGATTCCACTGAGACTAATAGAGGGCATGCAGAACTAAAACGTATTTCATTAATTTATGTTGGTTAGGGATTGACATTTTCTATCTTACACTTTCTTATTTTAGGATTATATATGGCTAAATAAATTAAGTTGTGGAATTAAGCTTTTTCTTGTGCAATTACATCAAGGCTACACATGATTAACTATTATTAATTTAATACAAAGTTACACAATCACAAAATATCTAATTGAAACACAAATAAGTGTTATCACTTTTTTGTAGTTTTTAAATAGCATTGTTTGAATCAACATGTGTGATAATAAGTGGAGCTTTATCAAGAATGATATGATAAGTTTAAAGTTAAATATAACAATAAGATTCCATTCACTAATAATAATTCTTCAATGGCAACTGCCTCAAAATAATAGGCATTAATATCAATAAAACAACGATTTTAAAAAAAATCCTGCCAATAGTTCATTCACAGCCTAAATTCAAAATAAGATTAAATCTAAAGATTAAAAAAATATCATGACTTTTTTACCATTTTGTTTATCACATCAATAAAATTGAATTAATAAATTTAATTTAGGCTACATGCTAATTATTTTATGTTTAACCCACTTTTAGCATGACTAGATTTGTATCTACATTAAAAATAAGCTAAAAATAAGTTTTCTGTCATTCTAGTTAAGCTCTCAATTGATGTCAACTCAAAGATGACGAGAATGAGGTCTTTAAGTAACCACATTACATTTTTACAGCTAATTCTGACCAGTAAAGTGTCAAACCAATCTTTAAAAGCTGTGAGTAAACTCAGAACATCTTTGCTTCATGGTTTCAAGCTGTCGACTTCCTTTTTAATGTTGGCTTTGGCTTGACTCTCAAACTTTTCACGGAAAATCTTGGTTGCAAATATATTTGGTATTTGTAAAAAGTTTTGGAGAACCTGCAATTTAGGAGGGAAAAAAATAAATGTATAAACATGATCAATGTTTTTAATATAAAAAAATTGGAATATAAGAGAAATCAAAAAAGTAGAATCAAAATAATTTATAAGTACCATTAATCATAAAAAATATATTCCACATAACATAAAAAAATAAGGCTAACAGCCTTGAATAGTTTCTGTATGAAATGATTCAAACAGCTGACGTTTAACTAAGGCTGGGCGAGCACTTGTCGACCTGGCTGCGATGGCCAGGTCGTGCCAACCAATATTCTGAGTGGTTGGTATAGGCTGCCAGAATCATCTCTATCAAAATGATTGTAAGACATCATAGCCACAATCACACTCCGTACAAACCAAACGACTGGCCGCCGCACTAAGTGCGCGCATACTGACCTGGTTGCATACATATATGATGACGACAGCGATTGGCCGCTGGCTGCGTCGCTCATGCTCTCGGCGGTCGCCGAGGCCAAGCGTGGCCGCTGGTTGCTAAATGCGCGTACTCTCTATGGTTACTTTAGATCCCAGTGGCTGCTGCGACCTGGCCGCCATGGCCATGTCACCAAGTGCACACCCAGCCTTAAAGTGGGTCTGATACTATTACTATGTGTTTTCTATGCTATGTGATATCGCAAACCACACTGCCTTCACTTTTTTTAAAAGTTGTTTAATACATTTTGGCTATACTTCACAACTTAAAAATCAAAGCAAGAGTGAAAAATAAAACATTAAAAAAGTAAACGAAAGTATAGTGTATATGGTTCAAGGTTCAGAGGTAAGGGAAAAGGGGGAGTTTACTTTACATCCACGACAACCGGTTGGGCTAGACCTGTCATAACTTCATAAGCCTTATAATCTCTCTTAAGAGTAGGACGGGTACAACATACAGTCCCCGGCCGTTGATTCATCACTTTGAAAGGGTAAATCCATATTTTCATCAATAATAAATTTTCGGCCATGCCGAGAATCGAACCTGGTACCTTTAGCTCAGTAGGCAGACACGCTACCGACTGAGCTAAGATGCCAGACAAAAAAAAGGGGGCGGAGTGTAAAGTAGAATAGTTGAAGGCTGATGAGAGGGAAGGAATGGGGAAGTCTGGACATATGAGATAAATGATGAAGAGTTTGGGTAGGGGTGATTCAAGTGTTATAGATAGAAGAGGGGTGGAGGGAGAGAATTTGGGTGGATAAGGAAAGGGTGGGGAGAGAAGAGGAGGGTGGGAAGAGAAGGGGAGGGTGGGAAGGAAAGGGTGGGGAGAGATTAGGAGGGTGGGAAGAGAATGGGAGGGTGGGAAGAAAAGGGGAGGGTGAGGAGAGAAGGGGGAGGGAAAGAAAGCAGGGTGGAATAAGAGGGAGTAAAGAGAAGTAGGATGAAGGAAGGAAGAAGAGGGAGAGAAGAAAAAAGAGGCGAAGGAAAAATAAAAGGGGACAGACGAAGAATAATGATTAAAGATGTCAATAAAGGGAAAAGGAAGAACATAAAAGGGGAAAGAAATGAATGATGAGAACTTGAAAGAGATCAGAAGATTTTTTTGGTCTTTAAATTTAAAAAAAAGCAGCATAGTATTTTAATTTTAAATATCTTCAAATAGTTAGACCTATGTAGTATAAAATTAGTTGTTGGTTTCTCTAATCATAACACAGTACCTTGAGCCTGAGGCTGCGGTACATGTTGTCAGAGAGAAAGGCATATTCCCGACGCACTATGGAAGTGTACTCAACATAATGTTCTGGAGATGAGCCCAGGATGGCCATATCAAGGTCGAGGAAATAATGGAGGTCATCTGTACCAAACACTCCGGGTGTTTTGTGTTCTTCTGTGCTACTAGTGGAGGCAGCCTGGAGGAGTGCCAACACTGTGCTGTGTAGGGTCGACTCCTGAGAAAAACACTGGCATTGTTTTATCCATTTTATATCTTTATGAGCCATATAGTCGTAGCCTGAAAAATATTATAAGTTTTTCCACAAACTTAAGTAGCTTTAACGTCTTAAAATAACAAGTAAGTATGGTGAGGCGGTAGTTAAACATTTCGTTTACCATGAAAATTACTTCGAGGGTACGTTACATTAACATAAGTTTCCAATTATTACTAGACCTATATCTTTGCAATTATTTAAGATATGAAATAATTTATAATTACAAAGTGATGGTACCATTAAAAAATACTTTTATTTTAAATATATTTTTTAGTATGAATAGTTTCTGAACCTTCAGCAAATATATTTTTTAAACTGAGATCAGGGAAATGAGCAATTGGTTGTTATACTCTTTGGTGAATGTTTGACTATCTTCACAAGAAATCCTATTTAATTATAGTGCATAGGTACCTATTTTTATATTTAAAAATGATTTAGCTAAGAATACATATTTCTCGAATAGTGTCTAGCTTTTAATGTAAGAAAGATAAGCTCTCACCTCTGGAATGCCACAATCCCTTGCAAATTTCTTAAAAAATTCTATGTTCTTTTCTTCACAGTCCACTGCTTTTGGGTCATAATAAAAACTGTAAGGGAGTCAAAAAAATTATAATAAAATATCTGCTTAGCCAGAAAACATTTTACATTTCATTTAAGGAGGTTAATACACATATTGCTTGATTAGAAATGTAATTTTGGCAACCATAGCAAAGTACTTAGGCCCTATTATTTTTAAGGTTGGTTTTTAGTAGATTTGTGTCAAATCCACTATTTTAAAAGTCCAAATCTGGAATCTGAATCTTATAAAAAAATTATGAACATAAGAGGAAATATATATGTCTAATAATATAAAGAGAAATTGTAGCTAAATGTTAACATTCTTTCTAATAATCCATTCACTATAACATTCATACATTCAGTTAAGTGTTACATTACACCTGTCTGGAGCCTGCTTGTCAAGTTCATCCCATAATTATGTTGGTTCTGAGTCACCAATAAGCAGTATTAGAGCTCTAAAACAAATTTCACTTGAAAAAAAAAAGTCTTGAATCTGAAATTATCTCGAATGTCCTTAAGGACTTGAGGGATTCGAGGGCCTGTCCATATATTTAATATGAGTAGACCTGATTATAATTTGTTTATAAAGTTAATATGTTTTAAATCAAGGATAAGGCCCCTATTTAGTGTATCAATTTACAGGCTGAATAAAAGGAGGGTAGTTTTGCACCTCCACTACCGTGGAAGAGAAATGGGAAAAATCCATGATTATAAATCATATTAATGTTCATATATAAGAAAATGACACAAATAATTATAAAGCAATATGTTTGGTAACTTTAACTAATTCACTACTTAACAAATTACAACTTTTTCTCTGTATCTGGCAAGTGGGTAAGTGATTATAAGTAATATGTGTGTGCTGAACTCGATAGAAAAGTAAGAAATTCTCTAGCACATCTTGTTCATTAGATATAGCAACATTTATATTATTTAACATTATAACAATATACCAAATAAAGGCAACTGCTCTTTGATGCCCATTGCAATTATTGTATGATAAAATAGGTTTTCAAACAATAGAATATAAGCAACATAACTATAAAGTTTAGAAAATAGTTGATATAATAACTTTAAGTGTTCAAATTGCCTTAATTTATTCACATTTAGTTAGGAAAATATGTTATGTAGACTTCCATTTGTACAGTGTTTCGTCAGTCTCCTTAGATAAAAACCATCAATAGTTGCACATTGTTGCTGGGTCCCCATCTTCCTTAGTACCGTTGTTCCGTGGTTAAAATGTCCTGGTGAAAATGTTCATCCTGTTCGCTAAAAGAACCCAAATTTTCGGGAGAAAAATCAACATGGGAATGTAAAAAAAATGAATTTTCAAGGACATCCTTCAACCTAAGTTTCTATAGTTCTCCAAAAGATTTTCAACCAAATTGATGTAATTTAGATCTTTTATGTTACCTAAAAATCCAGAAGTAGCAGCTATGAAAGACATCCATGCAGCTAATTCAAGGTCATTCAACTTGGCATCAAATGTCGGGTCATTAAGAAGTTTCCTAATCTGAGGGTCAATAAATATACTCTCCTTTTAACTTAGATTCACTCAGTTTAGGAAACATTTCTTTCAAATGAAGGAACACTCGGCTCTCTTTATCTAGTGCTTTAACAAAAATTTTCATAAGTCCAAGCTTAATATGGAGGACAGGCAAAATGATCTTCCCAGGGTCAATCAAGGGAGGATGTTTAACATTTTTCTCACCAAATACAAAGTCTTGACGTTTCATCCATTCTTTCACTAACTAGTGGTATCTTGTATATTGACTATCCCAGAGGCAAATAAAACAGCAGTACTTTGTAAAGGTACCTTGTAGGCCAAAAAGCAAAGCAACAACTTTTAAATCACTGCAAACTTGCCACATGTGATCTTTATATTTTATTCCTTCTAGCAGTGTAATCATACTCTTGTCTCTCATTCCAACTGCATGAGCAATGGGTATTGATGGCACTTTATTACCATTATGTAGTAGCACCGCTTTCAGACTAGCTTTGGATGAATCTATGAAGAGATGCCACTCTTCAGGATTATGTTGGAGTCCAAGTTCCAGCATCAAGCCATTAATGTATGCACATAAACACACTGCATTGCGCATTTCAAAATATGTTGACAGTATATGTAGATAGTTTGTTTCTATTTCTAAAACATGAAATGTTTGTGCCTTGAGCTAAAAGGTTGCCACTGTTGAAGCCTAGAACCAAGTAGCTCTGCTTGCTGTTTCGACAACCGTAAGTTATGAACTTAGTCATAAAGTTCTGCTTGTTCAAAGAAGTGTGGTATTTTATCATTATGTTCAGAACAATACTCTTCAGCAATTCAAGTTTCACCTGTTTCACTGTCTGATGTTTCCATGCCTGTTGCATTTAAAGGTGGTACAAGAACAGTTAGCTCTCCCCCATGTGGTAAAGGCTTGAGTGCAGAGTATACAGTTGCATACTTAATAGTATGCTTGTTTTTGCCTTAATATCCAGATATTTTGGTCATACAAATATAGCAGTCAGAACAGTGATCTCGGAACAGCAAAGGGCATAGCATGACATTTTCCTTTAAACCACTCAGCTAATGTAACGGCACATGATATACAGCAAATATGAAAGGCCCAGTTTTTCTCTTGATCCTTAAGTGCACAACCAAAATACATTTTATAGGCATTTTTAATTAAACTCGAAATAGTTTTCTGTTGAGTTTTTGGTGTGAACTTATCACACACATAACAAAAGTTATCTGGACTATTTACACATCCATGTACTTTCCAAGTTGACATGTTTTTGATAGCACTATTCACTAAACTGACTGAGAACACCAAAGCGCATACATACAAAGGAATGTCACACTGTCATATACTCTGAAAAGATGCTTATGCTAGACTGCCTGACCTTGACTTTGTTTTAACAGAATTTTAGGCAGGCCTGCGCTTGTGCGCTGCAACACCTCTTCTAACACCCCGCCCCCCCTCTACCACTCTAACAGCCCCCCCCCCCCCCATTCCCCCTAGTATCACTTTGAAGGTTGTAAAATGTATTCCTAATTTTCCCCGATTTATTTTTTATTACCCTGAACTTAATATTTAAGTAAATTGTTTTTTTTATGGAAAAAAAAAGTATAGTTAAACACGCTAAACACTGTAAATTTTCTATTTTAACTTATAATACAAAGTGAATTGTATCTCAAAAACCTTAGGTGATATGACATTTTTAAAAACATATTTGAGTTCAGCACGTCAATCTTAGTAGGAATTTGTGTAAAATACATATTAAAAAAATATTTTAGTATAAAATTATATTAATTAAAATTATAAATTATAACATCCTCAATTAAAGTGATTAATTTCAAGCCTATAAAATATTAATATATATAATAATTATACATAAAAGCTGAATCCCCTATATAATACACCGGTAACCAAACAGTAATGCATTTAAAAGTAAAATTATTGGAATTAAATTCACTTCCTAAAAAATTGATAAGTTTCCTTAGTAATCGAATGATTTATCATCTCTAGTAATATATAATAATGATTTAAGCATTAACTATCATAAAATATTAGTTCTTACTCAACTAAGTTAAATAAGTTTATCCTATTACTGATATATTTGATCCACCCTGATAAAATAGGTACAAAAAATAAAATCTACTTATTATTAAAAAACTATGGACTGAGCTAGGCCTAAACACTTGAGTACCCACATTCCTGATAGTATGAACTAACTTAAATGTTTTCAATTTTTTAAAGAAGCAGGTCCAGAAAAATAACTTAAAATTAATCTTGGACCATTTAAAGCTACTTCAGGAAAAATGTATTCTATTCTATACTTTCCTAATTTTGATATACTGTACAAATGTTGTACAGAGTGTGTAATCCATTTTCTGTTGTCACAGAAAGTGACCAAAACAAAAGTGTGCAGCAAAAAAATAAGGCTTATTAAGACTACCTTTAACTTAAAAAGTTTGAGGAACAATGGCCTAATGTATTTATAAAAGTAGTATTATAAGGCCTAGCCTACTTACTATTGAAAAAATATGGCTAAAATCACAGCATTTAAATCCTTTAAAGATGTTTTGATAAAATCCAAATGTTCAAATTTTTCATCCAAGTGATTAATATTGTGATAATATCTTCCTTCTTCACTATACTTTTTGACAATATCCACCCACCAGTCACCTGCTTTGGGTGACAAATTGGATGTTGATAATTTCCAAAATTGTTCTGATTTTGACATTTTCAATTGCTTTTAACAAATTACCCAAAGCAAGCTTAAAGCAGAATTTAAAGAAGAGTTACTATGAAAGGTTTGTACCAGGCCCCAAATGTTTCAATACCTTACACGGTTTAGAAACCTAACTGTTTACTTTGACATATGATAGAAGTTTTCAACAAAAAAAGTATCACTGTTAAATCATTTAAATCAATGACATTTACGGACAATATCACCATATTGTTTAGAATCAGGTTGACCAAGAAATTTTAGACACATTTCTCTGAGAATTGTTTGAAATTACCTTAGTATTAATTTAAATGGTAGGTGGTAGATTTATTTAAAAGGATCGAGAGATTGAAATATTTTACAGACCAGTATTATATACGTATATTACAAATGAAAGTATCTAACTTGTGATTGTATATAGTAGTATATTATGGTAGAATGGAATATTTAAATTGACTTAAAAATGACAACAGATAATTTAAAAATAAATCAAACAAATACTAGAAAATAAACATATATAATTTAGAAATACATCCATACATACTAGCATAATACATATCTAATCACGCCGTTCCCTTACTGGGTAGGCAAGAAACTGTGCATGTAATTCAAAAAACAACTCTACAACTAATCCATCCACACTTACTTTCTCCATGCTTTCCTATCCTTGCATATTCCCTTCACTTCAACAACATTCATATGCCGAGTCATACATGCTCTTTGATTATAAAATTCTTAATGTTTCTCTTTTTCACACATTCGTCTACAACATTTAGCCACGTTTTAAATGGACTACCCCTTACTTTTGATTCGCACACTCTGCCTTCCTATATTTGCTTCGTCACTCTATCCACACTCATCCTCTCAACATGCTCAAACCAACGTAAGAGGCTTCTTTCATATAGACCTATTGGATTCAAATCACACCTCTTCAGCATTCATTCATTACTGACTCTGACCATACGAGGTTTTCCACATACATTTCTTAGATATCTCATTCTAACCGCATTCACTTCGCTCTTGTGTTTCTCCTGACAAACCCACGTGAAAAATTACTCTCCCTCCATTCAAATACCTCTAAATTCTACATTCCTCATACCTGGCCTAAATATATATATATTATATATACCTAGAAAGAGAAGTAAAACGCAGTGCACACACTGCACATAATTATGTATTCTACTTAGTCACCGAAAACATCTTAATGTAGGAATATGGATAAAAGGTGGCAGCACTAGCGTTACAAATCCATTTAAATTGTTTACATTGTGTTCACATTTGATTATTAATCTGAGCTCTTAGGTTACTTTTCTGCTTCCTTATCTTTATTCTAGGTTAAAGTGATATGTGTGTGTTTGTTTCGTCTTACTTCGACTTAAAATAATTATGAAATTAATATAACCAAGGCTCAAACTTAGCAGAGAAATGGATAGGCCTAGACCTTGTAGTTGTAAAGGTATAAGAACATGCCTTATATGCGAAAAATATTATGGAATATCAAAGAATGACTTTTTATCTACAGTAAAAGTAAGAATGCCTGCTCATTTTAGAAACTTAAGAAGAGGATGATCCCCAAGTTAGATTGTTTCTATAGGCTATTCGGATTATTTAAATTTGCTTTTGAAAGATTTTAGAAAATTTGAAAGTTTTAAAAAGTTGTCCTCTATAGTAGGCTACTAATTTCAAATTGGGTAACTGAGATTTTTTTACATAATTAAAGTTGAATATATTTTTAACTTTGCAAAACATGATTTCAGGGTAGTCTACTAATGACTGATTTTTTAAAGTTTAATTTTATTTAATGGTTGGAACAATTTTGCTTTAAACTATATAGGCCTAGGTATGTTATGATTTTTTTTTTCTATGAAAACTTACTTAGGGGTATGTAGTTAACTAAAACCCTGTTTTTGGAAATTTTGTTTCAAACTAGGCTAGACTAGACCTATACTGTACTATAAAGTTTGTACAATTGTGTTGTACCATTTACTTACTTTAAACAATTTTTTTTCCATAGTTGAAATAACTTATGAGTACTTTTTGGAATGGTTATTTTCATTTTACAATTAACGTTTGACTACATTGTTTACTTCCATTGGTTATTATTCAATTTAAATAGTTTATTTTAAGGCACTTTTGGTCTAATTTTTTTTTTTCAGTTTGGACTTGCTGGTTCATTGTAATCCCATAATATTTTTTTAAATAGATCTAACTATACATATTTTTGGTTCCTATAGATCTGAACCACTCTCACTTGCCTGCACGTAATAAAGACAAGATTTTACATACTGTTAACTTTTATTTTTTCAGAACAACCCTACCTATGTATATTGCCCCCTTTGCAACAAGGCTTGGCCAGGCTGGGATATGAACGATTACAAAGCACATCCAGATCACGTTGGAAGCTCAATAGATTTTCAAGGTGTTTTCATTCAGGTAGGTTTGGTTAATATGTTTAACTTTGAACCCAAATTAGCAATACTAGGTCTTTATTCATTTTTATTAAATTCTAACATTAATTTTTCATTTATTTTTTACTGCGCGACAGCTACTGTAGCCTCATGGCTTCTTTGGTGCTGACTGACAGTTCATAACTGATTTCTGACAGTCAACAGTTAAGTATACACCTACATTTTGAATGTCAGATGTGACAGCTGCTAAACACATGTTTTTTGCAGATCATATGGTTCAGCGTAGGGATACATAATTTGGTCTGGTAGCTTTTCAAAGCCGTCAGCTGTCAGTCAGCACCAAAGAAGCCATGGGGCTACTGTAGGAAAAGTTACCATATATCCATCCACCAAACCATATGATCTACGAGACCATGTTGAGTTGTTACTTTTGGCAGTCAAAACGTTCATTCAATCAAATTTCACAATTATATGTTTTGTTGTGTTTTAATTGTGAACTTTGAGGCCTACATTTCTCTGGTAAGTGTTTAGGCCTTGCCTTTCTATCCTCCTTTCAATTTTTAATTTTATTTTCAACAAACAATTTTTTTTTCTTTTAGCCATTTTTACACGATTAAAACACCAAGTTTTTAAAACTGTTTGGATGTTTCTTTCTTGTGGAAGAGGCTTCTATGGTTCACTTAAAAATCCTTTTAAAAAGAGAGCTTCTAAAATGCTGAGTTATTTTCAAAAATAAAGATTGCAAACCATCTGAAACAAGTCTGTCGACTAAATCATACAAACCCTCTTCGGTTGTGTGCATGTGCTGTTTACAATATAAAAACATTTTATTTTTAAACTTATTATTATTGTTATTATATTATCTAAGTTATGAAAGGTTTGTTTTTTTGTGGACAATTATGACAGGTCTAGTGGATTGTTGCAGCAATGGCTGCAGATTATTGAACTTAAATGTATTTTAAACTTTTTACTGGGAAAAGTTCCAAATAATAAGCCCTCACTCGACTTATTAGTCAAAAGTTTGGCCTACTCTTCAAAGACAATTAACTTTACATTCCCATTCATGCCATGATGAGAACTTAAGACCCTTTCTTCCAGCTCTTCATTTGTTGCAACATTGAAACACTTTTTAGTAATAGAGTTATTACTTTTAACCAAAAATGATTGTATGCATAGCTGAGCCACTGCCCAAAAAGATGGAAAATTCACTAGGAAGTTTGGGTTTTTGTTTTAAGCTACCTTCTATTTTTGCCAACATCCTTGACTTCTAACCTTTAAAATGAGTATTCGTTATGAAACCTGCTTCGGTAACCCTATGGTATAAGGCGTCACTCTTGTGTTAAGACTAGACTGGGGGTGACAGAGAAATCTCGGTTAGAATCCCGGTCGGGTGTACTGAGGGGAGTTTTCCCAAAATGGTTTCCCACTCTCCCTCTACACAAATGTGGGTACACTTCCTCTAAATTCAACCTCCCTCATTTCTAACTCATTAGCTTAATTAGTACATATGCATATAACCTGAACAGTTACTAAAGCACAGTATTAAAAAAAAGGTTGGGAAAGGTTGAATTTAAAGGAAATTTGTATGAAGGAATAATGGAAAACCATTTAAGAAAAAATACCTGACTGGGATCCCAACTTCATTATCACTGTTATCAGCAGTACAGTCTATTAGGAGTGTGACAGCTTAAACCATTCGACCAGCGAAGCGGGTATCTGCTTATTAATAATGCCAAGAAGAATACAGGGCAAAAAGAGGAAAAGCCACATTACACCCATTTTACAGGACAACAATTTTAATATTGCAAACCCCATAAAAACTCAGCGTATATATTTTTTAAAATCAATTTATATACAGGGCTCATTTTTGTCCTACTTTTCCTACTTTTCCTACTTTTCAGTAGGAAAGTAGGAAAAGTCCTACTTTTGAGGAAAAACTCCTACTTTTCCTACTTTTTGACCACCAAAAGAAAGAAACCGTTTGATTTGTAGAGGTTTAAGTGTGGATTTTCCTTTTTGCTGATAAATTAGCAAAACAAAATATCATATCATAATGTGTCACGCTGTTTGAATAAATTTGATGTATGCCCAAAAGCTTGTACAGTGTCTTTGAAATTCAAAGGTTATAAAATTGTTTCTGGAGATAGTGTTATAATGAACTATTTCCAACTAGAATATGCTAAGTTAAAAGTCTTGTTAAAGCTATCCTTGTGTTACCCCATGGAAATGCTGATGTTGAGCGAGGATTCTCACAAACATCAAACTATCTTACTGACAACAGGACCTGTCTTTCTGAGGCATGCAGTCTACCAAAGATGGTCTTAAACATTACAACTATCAGTGCAACACAGTATCAGTCATGAAGAATTTCATCAAGAAAGGACGTGGGGCCCATAAGTTGTACTTGGCTAGACTCGAAGAAGAGAATTGAGGCTGAAAGGTAGAAACAAGAGCAAGAAATAAAGAGAAAATAAAAAACCAAAGTGAAGAGTATTTAGGAAAGTTTTGGAAAAGGAATCGCAGGTAATCAAAGAGGCAATGCAAAAAGAGAACCTGTTAGAAAAACAAGAATCAGAAGCTAAAGAAGAAGTTCAATCTTATAAGTAACTAGTCGCAGAAGCGAATGAAAGGATTAATAATACAATGAAACTCAATGATAGGAAAGGTTTGCAAATAGATAAAACTACACTAGAAGCTCTGGGCAAAAAATTGTAAGAAAGTGATCCTGCTTTTGAGAAAATAAGAAACAAACAAAATCAAATTAAAAAGAGAAAGACAACAATGTTGGACTACTTTTATGCAAGTCAATATGAATCAAAGAAACCCAAAAACAACTGAATGAGTGATTCATTTTTTATTTTATTTTTTGCATAGAACCCAAATGGTTAGTAAGATGTGAGGGTAAATAAATATATTTTTTATTATGATGTTTCACAGATTATTTTTTTAAATATATTTTATTTTTAGGTGGAAGACAGTTTATTTTAACCTATGTCATCTTTTGATGATAATGAACATCAATATTGTAATAATTATCATTATTATTACTATTTTTATCGTTATTTCCAAATTTGGATTTGTAATGAAATGACAAAGTAAAATAAATACTGTAATAAAGAGAGAATAAATTAAATTGGTGGAAAGGGGGGTGGAGATAAAAGGAGAATTGCAAGGGGTTGATGATGGCTGAGCATTCCTCCTTTCTTCTTTTATAAAATACTTTTTCCTATTTTTGCTACAGGCCCAATAACATAAAAATATCAGTTTTTAATAATTTATTGGCGACCTGGTCGTCTAGGAGTAAGGTGTCGGACTTATGTGCTATGGGTCCGGGGTTCAATCCTCTCTCCCGGCACAGATTTATCTGATTGCCAAACCCTTCCTTCACCTCTGACAAGACGTGTATTAATCACAACTTGTGAATGTGAGGAATGCCAGGCCTCCACCGTGGTTCGGATTCCACGTTAAACTGTAGGTCCTCCATTTCATCTCACAATCACCCTACCATTACACATTAGCGTAAGTGCGTATAACCCGAACGGGTAGTAAGATGCGGTGATGATGATGATGATGATAATAATAATAAATTTTATTTTGGCACTATGAGGTGAATGTAGGGTTTTTAACATGTCCTACTTTTTATCAAATTGGCAGTCCTACTTTTCCTACTTTTTTTATTAAAATGTCCTACTTTTCCTACTTTTTGACACCCAAAATATGCTATGAGGCCTGTATATATGATAGAGAACTCTTTTAATCATATTCTCAAGTGCATTAGAAAGTTTTCATGATTAGCTAACAGATGGAAGCACACAATTTGAGCTAGAATTGTAATTTCCCCCTTTTTCCCCTGTACCCTTCAAATGTAAATTATTGCTGTGATACATAATTAAATCCAATACCATAATTTTATTATATATATTAATTCTTCTTACCTTCTTACAGTTGGATTTTCTCACTCCTTTGGAAGAAGAAATATTAATGAAAGGAATAGATAGTATTTCTTGGGATATGTCCCAAAGTGGGCGAAGAAAACAGGTACTTGGTGTTAATTAATTCCTCTTTTGAAAGCATTATTTTTTAGCTTTTGGTTACTTGTTAAAATATAAATCTACAAATTTCTATCTGGACCACATTAAATGATGATAATGTAAATGTATCCTACCAAAATAGCTGAGTTTTTTTCACATATTATTTGTTCGTGTTGTATGCTGTTGTTTTAATTGGTTGTGGGCTATCACAATTGATCATTAATATTTCAGAACTATGGTCCAAAGTGTAACTTCAAGAAAAAACGCTTAGCACCAGGTGATTTCAAGGGGTTTCCAGAATTCTCAAAATTCGTCCAAGACAAATTTAAAAATGTAGACATCCTAGAAAACTATCAGACCATTGAGCAGTGTTCTCTAGAGTATGACCCATCAAGAGGTGCATCCATTGATCCACACATTGATGATTGTTGGGTTTGGGGCGAGAGAATAGTCACTGTCAACTTACTGGAGGACTCTGTTCTCACGATGACTCGTTTCAGTGGAGAATTGACCCGTTATAATCTTCTAGATGTTTCAACTTATCCTCCGGTGTTGGATGAAAAAGGACATTTAATTGAAAGACCCTTGTCAATCGATGCTTATGAAACCACTTGTAGTAAAACTATGGCTGCTACACATCAACATTGTCTAGCTCCCTATAGCAATGTTAGCCCAAATATTAATAGAGATTTTGTTGACAAATTTGATGACTGTAGTGATTCTGAGAAAGCAGACATTGTAGTGAGAATTCCCATGCCGAAACGTTCCTTATTAGTTTTGTATGGTCAGGCGAGATATAGTTGGGAGCACAGTGTATTTCGAGAAGACATTCCTAGTCGTAGGGTTTGTTTAGCATATAGAGAATTCACCCCACCATTCCTTAAGGGGGGAAGATGCGCAGACAAGGGTTTAGACATTCTTGAAAGGTCAAAAGAGTTTTGGGGTCATGAGCCAATTATCAACACTCAATGAAACCTGCTTTAGTGGCCACATGAGCTAAGGCATTACTCTTGTGTCAGACTAGACTGTCGATGAAAGGGAGATCGGGGTTCAAATACCAGTCGGATATACTCAGGGTGGTTTTCCATTCTTCTTTTATGCAAATGTAGGTACACTTCCTCTAAGTTCAACCTTCCTCATTCCCAACTCATTAGCACATATTGTATAATCTGAATAGATAGTAAGACACAGTGATAAAAAACACCCATTGAATAGTAAAGTAAAAGTTGATTAAGGGCTTATTTTGGATTAACTATAAATGGGCCCCTCGAATCCTGAAGTAGGGCCTACAGTCAAGATTTGAGAGTTTGAAAAAAAAATGCTTTCTAACAATTTTGAATTGAAATTTATTTTATAGTAATGGAAATTGATAACAATAAATAAAAAGGGAAAATAAACTAATAAGAGTAGATTGATGAAGAAAGCCCACCTAGGGAAGAAAGAATCCACTACACAAAGGTGACATTTTCTTCTGTCTTCTATAGTAGAAGTTGTCACCTGTCACTAGGGCTCTGCGAGTACTCGGATTTTGAGCTTCGAGCCGAGCTTGTCCTTTAAGTTCGAGATCTAAAGTTTTGTAGGCTCGTCATTTTCGAGCTTTCACTTTATGTACTTAATAATCAATTTTTAAAAAGCATAGTAAGCATATGATATTTCATTTAGATAATAACGGTATTTCCACTTATAAATCATTCGGTTACTTAAAAAATGGTTAAAAATTAATATTAATTTTCACATTAATAAGTAATAGAGCTTTAAAACTACTTTCAACCTGTAAATTTATTCAATATGGTCATCCATTTTGAATTATCCTTGATTCAAGTTGTTTACTTATATTACCATGTCAAAGCAATGAAAATAAAAATAGCTAAAAAAATTACTAATTAAAATGATTTTTTTTCAATTTTTACTTGGTCCCTTTCTAAAATAATAATTCATGTTAAATTAAAAATTTAATATCAAGAATATATTATTAAATTGAATATTTTCAAACTTGGGGTATTTAAAACTCATATCATTTAATACGTTTAACTATAAAACTAGCACTAGTTTAGTTACTATTAGTTATACAATTATGTTGGTTAACTTGTTTAAAATCATTGTTGATCTTACATATTTTACCAAATTTACCACATTTATATTAAAAGAATTTCATATTGTTTGCTAGAAATATTATTTTTAATTTTAAAGTATGGGCATCAACTTTTATAAGCATTAAAAATTGAATTGAAATAAATTTCTTAGTAAGATGATGTATTGCGTGAGCCCTACAACGTGCATCTGCACATAGAGGAATGGAAATGAAACAGAAGACGTGATCATGCACGATTACATTAAGGAATAATAAACGAAATATGAAACCCTTAAAATTTCTAACTGTTAACGATTCTTGTGTTTTCTTATAGGCTAAATTAAATTACTTAAGCATATTTTGGGTCAAATATTAGCTTATTAAAACATCGATTTTATTAACTTTTTATCAAGACAGTGTAGAAACACACTACAACAATGTAAAGTGAAGGAAGCCAACTTGAAAGGATAGTTAGGTAAGGCCTAGATATAAACAAACACACTTCTCTATTTCTTCTTACACGTTTACACTTCCCACTTCTTCAAACTTCTACAGTTGCACATTGTTTTGAATTTTCGGAAATATTTATTTTTCATATGAAGAGACATTAATGAAAAAGTAATATTTCCGAAAATTCAAAATAATGTGCAACTGTAGAAGTTTTGAAGAAGTGGGAAGTGTTAAAGTGTAAGAAGAAATGAAGAGAAGTGTGTTTGTTTATATCTAAGCCTAACCTAACTATCCTTTCAGGTTGACTTCCTTCACTATCACTTTACATTATATTATTGTACAGTGTTTCTACACTCTTATTATACATTTTCAAGTAATCATGCAATTATTCATTCTATTAATTTTTTTTATAATTGTTAGTGTAATTCTAATGCCCTTAAAGACATGAGCATTGAAACCATTTTAATTAACTTTTCTATTAGGCCATATATTTTTATTTGATCGCTGTTCTTATTTTTAAATTGTGTTTTCATTCATATTTTAAGAACATTTTTTAAATGTGATATTATTTTAAAATAAAGAAATCTTGACTCGAACTCAGGAGCTTTTAAAAATACTTGACTCGAGTTCGACTAAAATGAAAAAACCCAAGCTCGCAGACCTGTCACCTTTGTGCATTGGATTCTTCCCACATTTTTCCTCTTTCCATAGGTGAGCTTTCTTCATCAATTTACTCTTATTAGTTTATTTTCCCCCTTTCTTAATAATTATCAATTTCCATTATTATAAATTATTTAGCCATTGGGCCACCTAATTTTTAAACAAATTGATATTTGTGCAATTAAAGGAGGAAGAATGATGGAAGACCGAGGCATTCTACTAAAGTGACCTGGCTACAGGCTGGAAACGGTTGATGATGATGATGATGATGAAATTAGTGTATTTGACCTGTCTCAAATTTGTACAAAATATTTTAATATCGTTTCAAAATTGGTGGTGCCATGTTTTCAATTCAGGCACAAAATAGGACGATTCAAGAGTATTATTGAGTTGAGTAGTGCTAAATCATGTGTACAGTCAATTTAAGCACCATAGTATAACTATTACTAATAAACTTTATATTTAAAAAATTAAAACATGTAATTACATTTTAACTAAAATTTGTTGATTTGTATTTACTTGTGCTAACTATAATGATAGAAAGAATACAAATTTAATCAAATACTATAGGTTTTTGATTGAAAAAGGTTTTTGTTTCAACAATATTTTTGAAATATTTCTCTTAAACAAAATTACAACAAAATCATTTCTAATTTAAAAAATATTTTATATATTCATTAAAATAGGCCAAAATGGCTTTTAAACATGGAAAATTAGATATTAAAAAAAAAGAAATTAACTACATCAAGAATTTCCAAATGGTTAAATAGCAAATTGGGGCAAAGGATTCAACACAAACTTGTTTAAAAATCAATATTAACCATTGCAGCCCATTATTACTAATACTATTGGACAGGAAGGCAAAGTATTTTCATAATAAGCCATATAATAAATAATGAGCATATTATGTTCTAGAGTTTCACAAAAACTACACAAATATAAATAACAGTAAAGTCATAACTGAAATGTTTGTACATATTGTGCCTAATGCAAATTTTACACACTACTTGATGTTGGCATAAGTAAAATAAATCGACTAATATTATAAATAGTTGTCTTTAAAGTAATTTCTTTTATATTTTATTTATCTTAAAAATCCTTTTTGATTAGACTCAAAATGCAGGCACTTCTTTAATGACCAATACTACAAAATATTTTAGTAATTGGAAACCATATTATTTGTGCTTGGGACGGATATTTGACACACATTTTTTTTGTGTTGGACATAGTCGAGATAAAATATTTTAGAAGCCTATTTTTTATGTATTATTATCACTATATGTTGGGAAATTGTTTGCAAATGATGTTTAAGCAAACATAAAAGGCGCTTACAATTTTAATGTAATAAATCTCATGATAATGTTTTTTTCTTTCTATCCCACACATTAACAATAATAGTTTGTACTTAACTTTCACAACCATAACTTCTCTTTAAGCCCAACTTAAGATAGCTGAAACCATTATTTGTACTTTACAACCATGATAAAAACACTTATCTTTTTAATTTGGTGATTATCTATGTATACTCCTGAAATCCTTAAGTTTTTTATAATATATATTAATAAAATTAGTAGTAAGTATCTTATGCACAAATGATTAACTATAAAGAATCAAAGACAACATGTACTTATTTGATATGAATAACAATTTGGTACTTACTTTCTAAGCATGAAAAGAACAATTTTACTTTTAAAGATAATAATGACTAGGATAAGTTTACAAAGATCAATATGACTAGAACAAAAATATCAGGCTCACTTCCTACGCTTGACACAAACTAAATTATCCTCACACATTTAATATAAGTTGTTTTTTTGTCACTAATATAATGTGCTAAAGTTATTATACAATACTGATAAAATTCTGCACTTCATTAATGTAGCAGCTTTAGTGGCTTAAGAATATAAATCAAGAAATTTTATTTTTATCATTGGAAAGAGTTTACACCTAATGGCTTAAGATTCAAAATGCCCTCATAGCTCAAAATGTTGTTACTAATTTAGTGTCTACTATAGCTACACAATTAAGTGCATTCATGTATTTTGACTAAAAATATTATATTAGTAAGCTTTTAAATGCTAATTACTAGCAGAAACATGTCCATTGGAGGCTATGGGAGTGAAGTTTGAGAAGAGCGTGGTTAGCTGTCACAAGGGAAAACAATATTAGGATTGAAGTTATCCAGGAAAGAGTGGGGGCGAGGTGTACGACTGAGATGGTATTATCCAGGAAAGAGTGGGCGGAGGGTGTACGACTGAGATAGTATTATCAGGAAAGAGTGGGGGCGGAGGGTGTACGACTGAGATGGTATTATCTAGGAAAGAGTGGGGGCGGAGGGTGTACGACTGAGATGGTATTATCTAGGAAAGAGTGGGGGCGGAGGGTGTACGACTGAGATGGTATTATCCAGGAAAGAGTGGGGGCGGAGGGTGTACGACTGAGATGGTATTATCTAGGAAAGAGTGGGGGCGGAGGGTGTACGACTGAGATGGTATATTAGAAAGAGTGGGGGGAGGGTGTACGACGAGATGTATATCCAGGAAAGAGTGGGGGCAGAGGGTGTACGACTGAGATGGTATTATCCAGGAAGGGGCGAGGTGTACGATGAGATAGTATTGGCATGTAATGGGGAGAGAATACCAAAGAAAATTATGGGAAATGTATGTAGGAAAAAGGCCGCAAGAGAGGCTAACAAAGTGTGCAAATGAAAGGGGAAGAACAGAAGCTTTTTACTAAACTGACCCTGGCCACAGGCTGGAAACGGTTGTTACGATGACTAGAATATTTAGGCAACTAAACTAACATAATATTATGTATTTTTGTTTACTTAACTTATTATCTTTTGATTTGTACAGTCACAAATGTAGCGTCTTCGTGTTATTTAGAGTAAATTGCAAATAAAACATAACTAATCTTTGATTTCTAAATGCCCCAGTTAGGTGCACTAAGGGTGGATTTTCCTAAATGTTTTTCCTACTCTCCCTTCGTGCGGATACACTTCCTTTAAATTCAACCTTCCTAATCCCTAACATCTTAGAGTAGTTAGTACATAAGCGTATAACCTAAAGGATAGTAAGATGCTGTGCAAAAAAAAAAAAACAAAAAAACTCATTGACTTTTTGGTGATGACAGGGAGGTTAAAGTTAAAATCTCAACTGGCTGTACTAAGGGTGAGTTTTTATAATTTTCCACTCTCCACAAAATTATGGGTAAATTTCTTTGAACATCTACCTTTAACACCCTTACCCCATTAGTGGAAGGTAGTAAGACGTGATTGAAAGAAAAGTGAATATACATGTAAGATGTCTGTTAAAGTTTCAACCCTTGCATGCACTTCTTCATGTAGGAATCTAAGTGTGAATAGTCAACCAGTGTCTCGGTGACCAGTTCTGACAGGATGGATGGCCATTGCTCCTCCAACATGTGCAGTTTCTCCACCGCAGCACATGTTGTATCCAAGAGGTCACTCAAATATGCTCGACCTTTACGTCTCCACATTATATCTTCCTGTCAGTACATCAAAATGATTCAGAATACCATGTAAATTATTTTGCAAGTTGCAACCCAAGATGACACAACAATAGTTTTAAAAATAGCTCCTAGTAATGCTAAGGAAGCAGGTTATTACTAAACAAAGACACAAAAATAAGCTTTTCACAACCAATCGTAATAACATCGATGTTATTTTTTCATCCATCAGGTCTGACACCTTAGCTCAGTCAGTAGCGTGTCTGTCTATTGAGCCAAGGGTCCCAGGTCCAATTCTCGGCATGGCTAAAAAAAATTATAGTTGGTGAAATCTGTGTTTCCCCTTTCATAGTGATGAAATTAATGACATAAGGGCTGGATTTTGTATCTCTTCTTTATATAAGTTAGTTGGTTCCGAAAGTGCACATTTACTTTACATCCATTACTGTTTTTAGCCTGTAGCCTGGGTCAGTTTTTTTATTCAAGTCATATATTTTCCACTACCGGCTTGCTAGGCCTGTTGTAGCTTCATATGCCTTATAATATAGCTTAAGACTAGGACAGACACAAAATACAGTTTCCGGCCGTTAATTCATCATTGTGTAAAGGTAAACCAACATTTCATCAATGATAAATTTTTCTGCCATGCCAGGAATTGAACCTGGGACCCTTAGCTCAGTAGAAAGACACCTACCGACTGAGCTACGATATCAAATGAAGAAAGTGCACGTCCAATAAATGAAAATGAAAATCAATCCATCAGGTATTTTAGTAAACAAATAATCTTTTCAAAACTATTACAGCTATCATTGACAGCCCGCAAAGGTAGGTATAAGGACTAACTGTCCGACTCATCTTGTCTTGTTTGCTAGAGACAGGGGTTTTAATCCCGGCCGGGTATCCCGAGATGGTTTTCTACTCTTCCTCCATGAAAATGCAGGTATATTTCCTCTAAATTCTACCTTCCTTAGCGCGATTAAATGTATATAACCAGGACTATTTAAGATGCAATGAAAAAAAATCAACACTGACCTGACTTAACCCTCCTTTCCTCCATTGTAAGGCCTCCTTGCTAACAACGCTTCTGAGTGCAGGGTCTGCATTAAACAACCATTGCTTTGCACTTGGCTGATTGTTGCTCCGGTTCCCCTCCAGGTGCAAGCGAGTAAGAAGAGGTTGTAGTAAAGTGTCTGGTAGAGAGAGAAGCACAATATTGCTTAAGGGTTGAAACTCATCACAGGCCGATGTCATTTCTTCTTCTGTTATCTGCGGAGTAGCCCCACACAAACAGGGTTGTATAATTCAAATACAACCAGTATTATTTTTAATTAGTAGAAGTGCATGAGGTAACCAAGGTGTCTGTCTAACATCCGGGAAAACTGGAATTAGCCGGGAATTTGAAGTGGTCGGGGAAAAAAATGGGAATAAGTCGGGAATTTGGTCAATTACAACAAAAATCTGAGAAAATGTTTTACTTAAAATATCAAATAAAATAATCATTAAATCAATAAATTACAATGTGATTCCTAACTGTATTTTTTTGTTTGTAGCTCTGTAATATATTTTATAATTCCTAGTAGCTATGTTAATACAAATAAAAAAGATAGTTAAATTTTAAAACTTATTATTATTCATAAAAAAAACATGAGGGAGGGGGGAAGATGGGTGGGACATACTTTTGAGTCGGGAATTTTAGAAAATGATCAGAACAAATCAGGGAAAAAGTCGGGAATTTTATTGGTCAAATTGAGTAGACACCACGGGTAACACTTGCTTTGCTTCAAACAGAAAAAAAAACAAAAAACCTCTTCTTTCAATCAGGTTTTTAATAATAAAAAAATTCTAATCAAAAATTTAAAATTACAGCTTCGAGGTGCATATATGTGTGCAAAAAAAAAAAAAAGAAAATGTAGATTTATATTTTAAAAGTAATGGTTTATATCTGCAACCATTTGAGATGGGTAAACTATATAATTAGCAGGGGTGTGTGTGAAGTCCAATTTAAAAAAAATTAAAGTGAAGTCGAATTGAATATATAAAATATTCTCGAAGCCAAATAAAAGTTTGGATTTTTTTATGTTTCATTTTGAAAATATAACATCTATATATATTATAATGTTATTATATAACTTTACAAGCTAACAAGGAGCAGAATGGAAGAAGAATTCAAGCCTGTAAAATGAAATCCGAAAAAATACTATAGGAGTGACAAGAATGGATAGAATGAGAAATGAGAGGGTGAAAGGAATGGTAAGAGAAGAGCCAGTTCAGGACAGGATAGAGAAGGCACAACTATGGTGGTACGGCCATGTGAAGAGAATGGAGGAGAAGATACCAAAGATGTTGGATATTGATGTGTAGGTAAGGAGGCAAGGAAATGGTGGATGAAGGGAGTGCAGAGAAGTGTGAAGACGAGAGGAGGTGGTAGGGAGAACGAATAGGTAGGAGAGGCTTATGTTCCCTACAGACCCGGCCAGTGACGGGAAAGTGATGAGTTTTTATAAAACTTTTATTGCAAAAACATTTAGCATATTTCGGCTTAAGCTGATAAATCGATTTACTATCACACAATAATTATTTAATTACTCCAGATTTCTGGCACATTAATGTAAAAAGTATTTTTTTAATTAATGTGCATTTTATCTGTCAATAATTCTATTGCCAAAGATTCATAAACTTTGAAGCTAGAATGTATGATTAAAGGTAAGTTGAAGTTGACATATATTTGAGACAAAGTTCAAGTTTTTGAAGCTTCACACAACCTTAACTATTGGGAAAATTGAACATCGAATTTTGTGTATCTAGGTAAATAAAACAATAGTTGTAAATTTGAATTATGTTTTAAACATCAAGCTTCAATCTTTTTTTTAAATTAGGTATTCAACCTTATGCTTAAGTTAAACTTGTTATGATATAAGTAACTCTCAAAATTGTAAGACTGGTCATGAGATGAAACTTGTCCAGTATAAATAAATAAATTATACAAACTTCTTTATCATTGATCATGTGCAATCCCCAATGAGAAAGCCTGTATATAGCATATGATCTCCAATCCTTCTTTATAATCGGATTTCCTTCCATCTCAATTCGAAGTGAAGACAGTCCTTGAATGTCAGCCAGAGCGTTAAGCTGTCCAAGACAAAATATGTTGGTCTCTCGGAACAAGAAGTGCTCTGCTCCTGGGAAACGCTGCTTGATGCGAGGCAAGATATACACCATACTGTTGAAATTGACGTAGTTGAATTTGACAGTGTTGACATCAGAGGCTTTCCCTGCACTCCAAGGCCGGTCGATAAAACGCAACGATCCTTGACCATACACATTCAACACCCGGCCACAAATTTCAACAAGGAAATCACCTCCTGAAAAAATAGACACACTAATGGTAAAAGGTTTTATTCAAAGGGTACAAAGATGTGAATTGTTGAAAAAGGTAAATAGTTATTTATTCAAAGATAATTTATAATAATTATATAAAAAACAAATATACATACCCTTCTAAGGTTAGCTACACTAATGCTATTGATATATCTGATTCGAATCCTAGAGGACAACTATAAAATGAGGCAACAAGACGAGAGGTCTTAAATGATGATTTAGGATACACACCTGAAGTGTATGAAATAAGTGTTGTAAAGGGTGTACTTTGTAACCGCAGTCATTTATGCAGAAAAAACATGGACATTGAATGTAAGAGAGACTAGGAAAGTGGAGGCCACGGAAATGAATTTTGTGAGGAGTGTGCTAGTTTTCATGAGGAGAAATAGGATAAGAATGAAACCATCCAGGAAAGAATGAGAGTACAGGGAGTACATAAAAGATAGTAGAGGCCAAATGTAATAAAAAGAACATTTTTGAAAATTAGGTTACATCAACACAACATGAACAATTTTGTGCTACATTGGTGCTTTTCTCAATGTATTAAAGTCAATAAAATCATATTTTTGTTTAGGCATGATTTCGAAATAGGTCAAGAACCAAAATAAAGTAGCAATCCATTAATCCCTCAACAATGTTTTCCACCACATAAATATTGCACATGTGCTACAAGTAATTAAATGCGGAGGTAAACAAGTGCTACTACTGTTATGATTTAGCAGCTGGTGACTGGCAGTTCTTGAAATTAAAAACCAGATGTCAGAGGCGCACATGCATGCTAGTATGAAAAACTCAGCGTTCTAACACTCTTGTGGCTATTTCCGACTGTTGCAGCAAGGGTAGATAAAGTTTACACGTCGTGGGGTAAAGTCGATTTCCACAATCAATGGATATAATGCTGAGATCGGATATATCAGATTAACGCAGCAAAAGGGCTAATTGGCATAACTGGTTTGTGATTGCCATGGTTAGCTCAGGATTGTATACGAAAGAACTATCAAAATTATGACAGTTGGATGTTCATCAATAAAGCAAGAATGCTATATCTAAATATGTCAAAGTTTGATCTAGTACATTATGAAATCAAAGAGGCCAGAATATTATGAAATATATCGATGTCCAAATTTGTTCGACTCATATTTTAATCAAATTTCTGTACTATTATTGTATTGATATTTTGATGATAGTGATCATAATTTTAGTTTTAAGCCTGTCCAAACTACATAAACAGAACTTTTTTCTTTACATTTTAGTAGATAAATTTTATACAAAACACTTAATAACTATAGCTGTGATTAAAACAATATGTAGGAATAGTTAAAGAGTATTTTTTCATATACTTTGTACTGTCATCAATTTTACTCACTTTACTAAACTCTATTTAATTGTGATATAAATATTTATTTTTTAAGAAAATCTACAATTATTAATTGTATGAAAATATTGTTATATTATAGTAAAATAATCTTATATTTAAAGAATTTTCAGTGTAAAAAAAAAAGTATATATTTCTATTCCCCTTTACTCTATCTCTATAATATGTATATTTGGGTCCAACACACTCAATTGTTTGAAAAGTTTTGGTCAATGAAAGGGGGGTGAGGCGGGGTAAGGGATTACTGCTACCTGAACTATTGTACTCAGAGAGACAACAGCTCTTGCCTCTTAGCTCTCAGTTTGTCTTTCTCATGAGGAACATTTTGAAAGTGAGTTGTTTTAAAGAACTCACTTGGAAGCGTTGTTATCACTAGACACTTTCAATTCTGCCTGACTCGAGAGGCGCAGCAAATCTCCCGTAAGGTTGTATTTCCTTCCAATAATATATTTATTTTAGTTATTTTCAATTGATATGTTAAACACAAACTTGAATAACTTAATTTAAAGAATGACTGAAGGTGAGTTCTGAGAAAATGCATTGGTATTTGCAGTGAAAAAAAGACGGGAATATACTTTTGTCGAAAAACAATCCAGTGAGCATTCAGCCAGAATTCAAACTTAAGTTTCTCCTTCCTTAGAATCAGGAACACCGGTTGAACATGCTTCCATCGAGATTTGTTTATTGGTTCTTTGTAGTTGGAGTTATTCTCTTCCTCTGGTGACGACCAGGTAACAATGAATCAAAGGTTTGCTACCTGTTTCTCATTGATAGTTTATTATTTAGGCACATCTCCAAAGTGAAACAATTAATTTAGTATGATGAAAAAACATATCTATACATGGGTATTGAACCTGGGGCTTTCACGTTAATTTTATTCCTGTGTCCAGATGTAATTTTTTAAAACCAATTTAATATAATATTTGTAGTTATTCATTACTAAATTATATTTTCAATGTAAAATCTAAGAAGTTACTTCATACCTTGCTCTCGTACTTTGCCGACCGTTTTCTGCTGTGGCCTGCTAGTTGTAGCTCTAGCTTGAATCCTCCTTGACAAATGTTTGCGATATTGTGTGGCACTCTTGATGTTCCTGCTCAAAGGTTTCTCGCAAACTTTACTAATTACAATTGGGGGTTCCTCGCTGGACACAAGGTCATCCTCTTCGCCACTGCTACTGCCGCTGCTAGAATCACTTGTCAGTGAACTTTGTGAACTATCTACATTAGGCTCAACACTTGACAGACTGTCACACCGACGCAAGCCAGCACTTGTTTCACCGGATGATATTTCACTCGGGCCTAGTTTATCGGCGGGAGTGCTATATTGAAAAAGAATTATACAATATTAAATCATCTGATAATAAAGTTGTTCAGTAATTGACATATATCTATAATATAATAGTTGCAAGCTAGTCTACCCTTGGTCTAACAAATGTAAATTATTAAATGTAAAGTAGCAATACTCGTAACAAATTGTCTTGGGTAAAAGGAGAATCTTAATAATGCAACTGACAAAACAAAACTGTCTGCTAAAATATCTAAAATATAAATACACACTTTGATAAAACTGCCAGAATGGGTGGCAGCTTGAAAAAATCCACACTATTGGACGATACAGTTTTAATCGAGCCTTTCGACTCATGAGACACTGTCCTGCGAGAAAAGTTTAGCCGTCGAACCTCGGCGCTGATGGGGACAATACCCCTTGGATCTGTACATACAGAGGAGGCTGTGCTGCCCATACCAGAATCGCTATGTACATTTCTGTCTGATAAGACTTTCAGATCAAATTCACAGTCCATGCGCAGATCTCGCAGTGAAGAGCTTAGGCTCATAGCTGCAACAAAAGAAAAACACTTTTAAACTTGACAACAACCTAACAAATCACTTAAAACACACAATCAATTAGTCATACTTTACATTGTTTGATATATCTTATTAATTAAGTGCTATAAAGAGAAATAAGGAAGGTAGAGGGTTACTGGAATTTGTTAATGAAATGGAATGAAGGTGGCAAAGAGTTAATACAAGAAGAAAAGAGAAAATCATAAAACTACTAGAGTCAGTTGGGTTGGGGAGCAAAGGGCAGTAATAGATTAATTCTTCCTTATAGACAAAGAAATGAAAAGGCAAAACGTTTAGGTGATACTAAGTGTTTCTTTAGATAGTGACCACAGATTGCTGGTGGCAGATATAGTGGGATAGGAATCTAGGAGAAAAGTAGTAAAACAAGGAAGAAGGATTTGGTGCAAGGCCGTAGCCAGCCAATAATTTTAGGGGCCCATCCCCCACTTGACGGAGGCTAGAAAAAATTCTAAATAAAAACTGTTCTAGAAGCTATCTGAAGTTTTTTTTATGGCAACACTACCCCCTAACTATCGGAGGCTAGGACAAATTCTAATTATTAAACGGCTCTAGAAGCTCTCTAAAGTGTTTTTTTATGGTAACATAACCGATAAACTGCCGAAGGCTAGGACAAATTCCAGATATTAAACAGCTCTAGAAGTTCTCTAAAGTGTTTCTTTATGGCAACATAACCCCCTAACCACCGAAAAATAGGAACAATTCTAAATATTTAACACCTCTAGAAGCTATCTGAATTTTTTTTTTATGACAATATAACACCATAACTGCCGAAGGCTAGAAAAAATTCTAATAAATAAACACCTCTGGAAGCTCTCTGAAGTGCTTTTTATGGTAACACAGCCCCCTAATTTGTACTTGTACCTTAATTTTGATATTGTTTGAACCATAAATAAAGCCATATATATTTTGTTCATAAAATTTCGGGGGAGTTTTGAACCCCGAAACCCCTCCCCCCCCCTGACTATGGCCTTGACCTGGTGTGTATGCCTAAAAATGAAAAAGAAAGAGAATTGTATTTAAGAAAGACAAGAAGCTTAATGCCCAAGGATGAAATGCAAAGTGAAGAGAGAAGTTTAAGAAAAGTTTGGTAGGAGCTGTAGAGGAGATAAGTCGAAGGAGATACCAGGGTGGAATGACAGAGTGAAGGAAGCAGTGGAGGAGAAGAACAGAGCATTCATAAGGAGTTTTAATAGGAATGAGGAAACACAGAAAGAGTATAGGAAGAAGAAGAGCGAGGTGTGTAGTACAAGAAGCCAAGAAGAATTGTATGCAAAAATGGGCCGAGATGATGGAAATGGAGGTGTAAGGAAGTAAGATGTTATATTATCTGGTAAGAGTAAGAAATAGTGGAGAGAAAAAACAAAAAGTTTGAATGATGGAACAACAATGAAGACAGAAGAAGAAAAGGAACTATGGAGGGGGTATTTTGAGAAGACATTCAACAAGGAAGAGGAGGGGGATGAGGGTGAAGCAGAGGAGCATGAAGAACTCTAATAAAAGTAGGGAGTGGGTTCCACATGAAAAGAGGTGTAGGATGCATTAAAGAGGATGAAACAGGGAAAAACACCAGGTGTGTGTACTGTGTCACTGTGAAATGATAAGAGCTGCAGGAGAAGTGGGAATACAATGGATAGAGAAATAACGCTGATGTTCCAGTGTTCAAAAATATATGAGAAGATACTGGAAAAGTGAATAAGAAGAAAAAAATGGAAGGAGGAGAGATAAAAAGCCACAAACTTAGGGAATCAACAACTACAAAAGACTTGATCTTCACTATTTGACAGATGATGTAAAGAAGATATAGATTTGTGAAAGCTCGAATATTTTTTGTTAGGGTTTTTTTGCTTAAAAAACCCTATTTTATTGTGGTTATTTATATAACTTTATGCAATAGAATCACTTGGAAAATGTTTTATTGCACATATGTTTTATAATTTTACATCTATTAATGTTTTCAGCCTGTGGCCTGGGTCGGTTTTATATTCAAACTATATATTTTCCACTACCGGTTTGCTAGGCCTGTTGTAGCTTCATATGCCTTATAATTTAACTTAAGACTAGGACAGGCACAACATCCTGTCCCCAGCTGTTAATTCATAACTGTGAAAGGGTAAACCCACATTACACCACTGATAATTTTTCGCCCATGCTGGGAATTGAACCTGAAAGGCTTAGCTCAGTAGACAGAGACACTAACTACTGAGCTAAGGTGTTGGATAAGTGTTTGTAATATGTTGTTCTAATATGACAAGTTACTAACACAACTTACAATTCAATCACTTAATTAATATTATAAAATGGTAATAATTGACCATAAATTGAGTATTTTGGCTGTTAATATTTTTATCGGTGATTCGTAACTGTCCAGGACAGATTTTATTTTGAAGTGAAATCGAAGCTGATACTTGTTTTGAAGTAAAGTCGAAGTTTCAAGCCTTGCCTACTCCTAGTACACTCTATGAATGAAGGTAAGATTTTTTTAACATTGTTTGGAAGAAATACTTTTGACATACTATACATATTATACCATACATATTATAATTGTGTATTGATATTACCTATGGAGCATGAATAATTGACCAATGGTTAAAACTCACATGAAGAACATCTGGTCTGCGAACGGAGCAGCTCCCAGTTTGTCCGAGCGTTGGATATGACTTCCTCCCGCCTAACATCACTGGAACTATCGACCCGCCCCGCTATAGCAGCCTCGTGAGTGTTCCTCCAGCCCATGGCTGCATCCCTCACTGCAGGGGTGATTTCCATGCGAGATAGCAGCCGTAGCTGTGGCAGGTAGGACACTAGGAATGACACGCAATCTCCACCTAGTGCAACAGGGTTGCCGTCCACAGAAACTTCCCTGAGTTGTGTGGCCTTTACAATACATCTCATGTTCTCAACCCTGCAATCAAAAGAATCAGAGTTATGATTTTATATATAATTAAAATATATAGCTAAATGTTGATGACAAACAAAAAAATAAATATAAAGGAAATAACTATATAAATTCCATTACGTTATTATCTATAAAACATATTTAGATGAATGAGGTAGTGATGAGTAAAATAGAATTGAGAGAAAATGGAGCTGTATATGGGTGGAAGGAAAATGTAAAACCATTTAGGAAAAGCCACTATCAATATACCTAGACAGAATTCAGATCCTTACCTGATCATCAACAATCCAATCTTTTGTGAAAGTCTTTGAACATGCAACCAATGATGAAGGTAATCACTAGTTTAAGTATATTTTTGAATTAATTTATAACATTTTTAGCTCATCACAGAACACATAATAGCATAGGGAGTTTCTCCTAATAGCTTTAAGCTATGACATCAAATATGAATAAAATGGTTTAATCCTTTTAAAACTTTACGTGAGAAGTTCATTGTTGCTGAAGAATAGTTTCTGCAGTTGTGGTGTGTCTGTGAAACCCTGCAGTTGCTTGATGCGGTTGCGTCTCAGATTCATTTCTTGCAATGATCTCAGCCCTTGAAGGTCTGTGGCCCCAATGACTCGTATTTGGTTACCGGCCAAGTTTAAGACCTTCAACTCTCCCAGTGTGGACAACCCTCCCACTTGGTAGATCTGGTTGCCATGAAGATCTAACACTTCTAGTTTGCTCAAGACACTTAGGCCTTCAATACGACGGATCCTTCAACAAACAAACAATAACAGCTTGTTTTTACCTTTACTTTCCCAATGAACGCAAATCATTTTAAATTTTCAGGATGAATTAGAATCTTTATTAATAATGAGGGGGTTGTATTATTCATGGACATCCAACGATGATGAAATGGTACTGCCAGTATTATGACGTGTCAATACCAAAGAAGGTTAGTACACAATAGTTATATGACGGCGAAGTGTAAAGTTTTGGTAATGACAAAGAAGAGGATAAGGCATAGTAAAGCTATGAAGTTGGATGGAATAGAGCTTATAATGCTATAGAGTGTAAAATATCTTGGAAGCCTAATTGAAGTGAAATAAGAGAGTAGAGAGGTTCTAATAAGAAGGGGGCAGCAGGGGGAGATGCTCTATAGGTGTGTAAGAAACCTGCTATGGAGAAGAGACATTCCTTGTAGTGCAAGGAAGTGATGTATAGGGTGTACTTAGTACTTAGTCATATATGCAGCAGAATCATGGACAGTAAATTTAAGAGAGATTAGGAAAGTGGAGGGTATATGAGTGAAGTTTGTGAGGAGCATGTTATCTGTCACGAGGAGAAACTGGATAAGGAATAAAATCCAGGAAAGAGTGGGAGTACAGGGAGTACATGAGATGGTAGAGGTATAAATTCTGAAATGGTATAGACATGTAATGTTGGTGGATTGAGAGAAAATATCAAAGAGAATGATGGAGATAAAGTAGGTAGAAAAAAGACCATAAAAGAGACCATGAAAAGATGGGAGGAGCAGATAACAGAAAGTGTGCAAGTGAGAAGAGAAGAATGGAAGCTATTAAAGGAGGAAGATGAGCATATTTGACTAAACTTACTAAGCTTGGAAAAAGTTGATAATGATGATGATATATATCTGATACAGTGTTGTGTTCTAATGAGAGCCTTGATCTATGCCCTTGAAGCTCTGACAAGGTGGAGACATTCAAAATTGTTAGCTAGCATAACAATGACAGAAGATTCTCCAGTATCTGGTCCTTTGTACACATGTATGAGATGATTACACTCTAATGTTGAATATTCTCATTGATAAAATAAATCTTTAACTGTTAGTAAAACATTTAAGATCCCATGCCACAAGACATTAATCAACCGTTGGAGGCAAGATTATGCTCAAATAGAAAACGTATTGAAGTGTAGTCTTAAACATTCTTAGCTTGAAACAGCAACATTGGTTTCAATTTAAGTATTTTCATTCTAAAATAATACAGTATCACTGGTTTAAACTTCACTGTTTTCAAAATTAAATTACAGAAAAACGCACACCGATGGGACATCTGGCTCGAGCTACTTAAGTTAGGTACTACCATGTAGGGGGTGGTTGGAGAGTTGAGCTCTTTAAGTTTAATGTGGAGGAATTTCCTTCCATCGAAGAAAATAAATATTTGGGGAAGAGGGGGTGGTATGCACTCAGTACTCATGTTAATGTGAGTCTAAAGCTTCTACATTTTCCACTTTCCCAACCATCCTATTACAAAATAAAGTATTAGGAATTCTTGTCTAATAAACAAATCCTAAATTTAATATGTTATTAAAAGTATGATTTGATGTAAAACTAGCAACTCATGCTATATTCATAGCAAATTATTTTAAATTTATACAAGTCACATAAGAAGAGCAATACCTGTTTTTACCAATAAGTAGTACTCGAAGGTTAATGAGAGTATCAAGTCCTGATATTCTTTCTAATTGATTATCATAAAGGTCAAGAAACACAAGGCGACAAAGTCCTAGCGCAGACAGCCCGTCCAATCTAGCGAGCAGGTTGTGTTGTAGCGACAATAAGCGCAGCCGTGGTTCCCCCACAATAACTGGCAACTGAGTCAAGCCCCTCCTAAAATGAACAGTGTTTTAGTTATCTAAGTTATAGGTTGACATATATGAAAATTATGTGGGAATAGTACCTTAATTAAGCCTGTGGAGAATATAGAAATTATTTTCTTTGTTTTGTTACAATATTATTATTATTATTATTATTATTATTATTATTATTATTATTATTATTGTTATTATTACTGCTACTGCTACTGCTACTGCTACTGCTACTGCTACTGCTACTGCTACTGCTACTGCTACTGCTACTGCTGCTGCTACTACTACTATTATTATTATTGATGCTATTTTTTTATTCTTATCATTATTGATTACTACTTGTTTCATAATAATTCATCAGCATATATCATTTTTTAGCCATTTTTGTTTATAATATTTTCTCGTGTAAATATATGTATTTGTATGGTACTTGTGTACTTTTCAGTGCTGGCCTGTCATAGGTCTTACGACTGTTGGCCAGCACTATAATAAAGGAGATAGAGATTGAAATAATAATAATAATAATAATAATAAATTAATTATTATTGTTATTTATTATTATTATTGTTGTTACTGGTACTATTATTATTATTATTATTTATTATTATTATTTATTATCATCATCATCATCATTATCAACCTTATCATCATTATTATCATCATCATTATTATTATTATCATTATTATTATTACTATCATTATCATCATAATAATAATCACCATCACCATCACCATCACCATCACCATCACCATCACCATCACCATCACCATCATCATCATCATCATCATCATCATCATCATCATCATCATCATCATCATCATCATCATCATCATCATCATCATCATCATCATCATCATCATCATCATCATTATTATTATTATTATTATTATTATTATTATTATTATTATTATTATTATTATTATTATTATTATTATTATTATTATTATTATTATTATTATTATTATTATTATTATTATTATTATTATTTAGGTAAGTAGGTATTAGGAAAAATTCCAATCGAATAATACAGGATTTATAAAATTTGAGTAACTAAACAATTAAAACAAATTTCATTACAATCACTTGAGAAGCGTATGAACGTAATTATTGATTATATTTTGTGATGACTTATACTCTTTGCATTACATTACAGATGTTATTTGTGGTGTATGATGTCATATTTCCATATAGAAATTATATTGTTTATTTGCTCAATATTTTTCAAAATTTTAATCTACTATTCATGAAAGGTTAAGTTAAGCTAAATTGAGTAAGAACATTAATTATAAATATATATATATATATATATATATATATATATATATAGAAGATTTGAAAGCTAGATTTGTATGCTAATATAAACATTAATTTGGGCTTTTATATATGGGATTTCCTCTAATGAGTGTGGCAGTTGGAATCGGTTTAGTACAGATGGATTCTTGTGGGAGGTTATGTCATTATGTGGTTTCATTTGTTGATGTTCATGATTTTTTCAAACAAGCTAAAAATATAATTGTGTCTCATTTGCAAGAGTTGAGTTTGCTATAAAAAAAAGGTTAAGTGCGGTCTTTGTATATTATTATTGAGTGTTTGTAAAAAACAATAATTCTTTGGGATTTAGTTTTAGTTGAGCAACCTGTTCTCAAAAACATTTAAGTAGCATGGCCGACCAATATATTGTTTTTTGGCAAGTTTTTCTAAAAAAATTATATTTTTTATTCCAATTTGATGTATTAATTTACTAAGTTAAGTTTAATAATAAAATGTTAATATTTAGGAAATAAAAGACCATATTATCCGAGAACAAGAATGAGTAAAAGTGAAGAGTGAATGAGAAGTGAAGTGACATGGATTTTCTTGCTATTATACCGTCTGCATTAAAGTACCCTATTAGGCCTAGATTGCAAAACAACGCCACTCATTTCTCAGTCACATTTCACTTTTACTCGTTCTTGCATAAGACCTAAGAAATATTATTTACTTTATATGATAAGTACTACCCTCAATTATGTTATTTGGACAGCATGTAACAAATTATAGCATACCTATCAAGAGTAATTCTGTCTGGATTGCGTTCTCTTTCCTTGCGACTTCTGGTGGCCTGGATTCTTCCCTCGGGAGTAGTCTGAAGATTGATATCACTAGTGGTCACTTCTACGTCATTGGACGCTATACAAGATCGACTCTTGGAGCTAAGCAATTAATATATTAATAATACAAATACATTTGTTGATCTAAAATTGCCAAGATTTTTAGATTAAAAATGATAAGTGGATCATTCTTCACAATGTGAGGCATAGGCCAACACTAAAGAGTAGGTGAGGAGTACAAGCAATTTGAGAAGTCTAGAGATACCAAGTTAAAGATAAAAAGTTATTATAAACTACTTGTTTAAAGCGACACCAGCCTGGCCAGGTTGGCTAGTCGGAGATTGCTGACCAGAAGGGGGCCCACGACAGATGCAGTATAACGATTGTTGTTTGATTTGTGATGTAATTTTCTCAAGGGCAATGTAATAAAATCTCCTACACCACCATAAACTTTCACAAGTTTTAAATAAAAAAGGTGTTTTCCCCTATCTTATGCAAGTTTGAAATATGGAGTGCTCCCCCCTCCCAATGCCCCTCCTTATAGTAAAGATTGTGTGTTGCATTATAACATGGGTTCGAGAAGTGGTCAGGGGGCTACAATGTATTTGATCACTGCCTCCCACATCGCACATTTTTGTGTGCACTAGTGGTTTACAAGGTTACAAATCTCTATTTGTGTATTCTCCTACCTACCACCCTATTATTTTAAACCAGTGCACACATCTTGGGTAGTCATCATACTCAATTTGCAATGGTTTCAATTATTTAAGTAGTAAATTAATGTAATGCCTGTGTGTCATGTTTCTTTCTCTCAAATAAGTCCATTCTATAATTTTTTTGTCTGTTGCAGAAAAAAATAGAACTATTATGATGCCATAATGTTCCAGGCAAATATAAGGCCTTTTTTAAACTAAATCTTAAAAATTAGATTTTTATTTTCGAAAAAATTCCTCTGATGACTGATATGTGGAATTAAATACGATACTTTTATTTGTTTTCCTCCATTTCAAATTCCATTTGCAGATGTGAATAAGGAGATTGTTGATATGATAGATTAATCAGAAACAACTGCACCATCCATTTCATTTAATGGTAAACATGCCAAAGAAATTCCACTCATTGCTAAATAAACAGACGCATTCAAAACGGGCCCATCTGATGCAGATTCAAATGACTTTGAAGACCTTATTGATTTGCTCAAGCTAAGAAATTTCTTAAGTCCAAACTTTAATAACCCCATTTATCACAAAGTGTTTTGGAAACAATACCCCATTCAAGTCATAGAGCTTCAAGGTAAACACAAGGTAAATAAAATTTCGTCCTCGAAAAATGCTATAAGTCTTATCCTTGAGCATTTTCTGTTTCACAATAAATATCAGCATGATCCGGAATCTTCAGTAGCCTGTGCGCCACTTTCAAATTTATAAATCCAAATTATTTTGTCTCCCCTTTAGTCAAAATATGTTGAAAAAGACTCGCTCCACGATCAAAACAAAAATGAAATAATAGATGAAATAGCAGCCAATGAAGAATTAAGATTTAAGTTTTTAGTTAAATTTTAATTTGGTATTGTTAAGTATAACTTTCCACTGTGTTATAATACCTACATTCTGAAACAACTTTAAAAGTGTTGTTTTTATTCAGGCACACTCAATTTCACCCTGAAAAATTCTCCATAATGATATACTTTTCAATGATTAACTAAAAAATATATCCTAGTTATAGTTAAAGGGATGTATTATTTTCTTTTTCTTTTTACATTTCGCTAAGCTGGATATTTGTATTTATTTTGAATTGTGTCAACTTAAGTTATTTTTCTCAGCTGGCTATTTGTATTTAGGCCTAGTTTTAATTGTGTGAAACGAAAATTATTTTAAGCTTTGTTTGTATAGGTGTAATAAAAAAGAAAGAATGTAATTAAATTAGATTATTAAAACAAAAATTATTTTTAAGCTTTGTTTGTATAAGTGAAATAAAAAATTGTAATTAAATCAGAATACATTTTATTTCCCTATAAATAATCAAGATTGTGGTTTAGCAAGGTTTTTTTTAATGGAAACATAAATAAAAACAAAATGACTTTGGTAATTTATTTTTTAACTTTATAATACAACTAAATTGGCTTGATATGGGTTGTGGGACCTATGAAATACTATCCGAAAGCCTGACGATGAGCCAGGCCGATGCTGGCTCAAATAAATTACTAGTTTCATTTCTAGGCCACTGGTTTATCAATGATTAAATTGGTAGTGTAATTATGTATCTGTGTAATAATTTGTTGAAATCCACTGGTGAATAATATGAAACATCTTTAACTTTTCCTCCAATAATCGCCACATGTCTATAAAAACATCTACTACTCCCAGCCCAAGGACTAATAAGTCAATCTTGTCTAATTTGGTTTCCTGGTTAAAAGAAGGGGTTCAAATTCGGCAGTGCCTATTGGCCTAGAAATCTAAAAAAAAAATTCCCAATTTTCTTTCATGCAAACGTGAGCACAATACCACTAAATTCTAACTTCATCATAGTGTAAACAGATGGATGCATGTGAAAAAAAGCAGAGGTGTGCAAGGGTGTAGTTTCAACTGTAGTAGTGCAGGAGCCCTTTATAAGTGGTGTTAGGGGGAGGGGGTTCGGGTTCTCTTACTTGTGTCTGTCTTTCATTATGGTTTAAAGGGACCATTGATGTTGAGAGAGGAGGGTTATGAGGATCAAGCGCTACCCCATTCCCTGAAATTTTTAATATAAAACTTAAAGATGGCATTATATCATACTTCAAATAACTTAAAAAGACATTCACGTTTCAAAAATTTACTAGAGAAGGGCTACTCTAAATGGCTTCTAAAGGTATCTGATTTTTAAAAAAATGCCCATAAGGGGGGGAGGGGTGACACGACACGACACGACACGACACTACACTAGCAATTTAACATAATATTTTGGGTGAAGGCCACTTTAAATAGCTTCGAAAGGCATTTGATTAAAAAAAAAGATCCAGGCAAGGACCATTCCAAATAGCTTCTAATGGTATAACATTTTAAAAAATTGCTGCTGCAGGACGACTTCAAATATCAAAAATTTGCCAGAGGACTAGGCCCTACCTCAATTATTAACCTCTAGAAGTATCCAAATGCCAAAAAAATTCGGGGGGAGTAGCCCTACAACAAATAACTTCTTAAAGCATCCAGTTTTTTAACATTAACTGGAAAGAGGGTAAAAAGTCTCTAAAACATCTTTGTTAAGTGCCCCACAGCCCACTTACATAAATAAAGTTCCACCACTACCGTATAAAATAACGTCATTTCTTAGGGTTTAATAGAACGTCTTAGATCATGTCATAAACCTACGATTTTGAAAACTCCCCAAACATAAAATTCTCTCTACCCATGAAAGAGGGGTGACAATTAAACCTACAGGTATTTTATTAGGGTTTCCTTAACAAATACTTACCGGTAGTTCATTTTTTTAACCATTTATTTGCACACACTTAGTTTAAAATTGGCATCACAAAGGTATTGTGAGGTGTTGCATTATAAAATACATTTTAATCGTGTGTTCTAATTTAAACCAGAAGACCTTGGTTCGATATGATGCTTACTGTATGACGTAAGATTTGTTTACTTTATCAAAGAAGATTTATTAAATTCATAAATGTCTTATACTTCCTTAGATAAACTACAGTGATTACAGGTTTCTCTTATAGATAGATAGTTTATTTCATATTTTCAATAATAAGTGTTTAATTTCTATTTGTGGACCGATTATAAAGAACTGTAAACATAATATATGGCATAAAAGTACACACGCCAAAACTACAATAATAATTGATTAAATGAACAAAGAGGAATGTTGTAGAAAGAATAAGATTATTGACGGATGTGGATGTTAAATAAATAAGTATAAAAAACCACTAAGACTTGATGAAACATCTTACAGAAAAAAAATATTTAAAACTAAGTCATTATTGATACTGTACACAATTGTGAAGCTTTTTTTATTGCATGATTTACAACATATTGAATTAATGTTTTAATATAAACTTTAGGTTTTCACTTAGATGCCCATTCTTATGTCTATGAAATCATTATAATATTGGCGTTTATTCAATGGAAACAAGAGAAGCCACGCTTCCCTCAAATTAAAAAGGGAATAAAGAAAATGATAGGAAAATAAAGTTAAAACAAATTATTAGAATTAGAAACCTCTCCTCAAGTATACTGAATTGAGGTGGCAGCTCTTCTTTATTAGAGCATGCATTTCTTTCTAGAGATGTGTCGTTCACGTTAAATTGAACTGATCCTCTAGGTGAACGAGTCGAACTAGTTCACCTTATCGATGTGAACTAGTTTGAATTGAACGACACAAGACAATCGGGAGACTTCGGCCAACCTCTTTTGCAGATATAACAGGATAAGAAGTTTTTTCTCTCCTTGTTCAGCAAATCTACCTCCTCTCCGTCCCCCCACTCGTGACCAAAACCAAACAATAAGCAACATTGCCCTCACTGGTAGGGGTAGTCATTAGGATAAGGGTTACGAGAGGCAAATATAAATTAACCTTAGAAATACAAATATTTTAAAACTATCACTACCCGCGTCGTCTAAGGCAGTGCACCGCAATCTATGGCCCGCAGGCTGAATCTGGGGCACCAACTGATTCTATCTGGGCAGCAAAGTATTTAGCAATTGTGATAGTAAAAATACACTAATAACTAATTACTGTATGAAAAATATAAGGTTGAAATGCATGTATAACTCCTATCTATATATATAACCTTATTTATCCATTAGTCATTAGCGTTATTAATACACAATTAAGCGTAACAATAGCTCGGACGAATAGTAGGACCCAGTACTAAAAAAAAACTATAAATAATCGAACAACTGGTGATATATTAACTACTCTCTTTTTAAATACTATTTGTGTGCTGTGTGATAAAGACTACGTTTTATTTTATTTTAAATATAATTTTGATTTTACTTGAATCTTATCAAAGCTATTTTGAAAATTATCATTTATATTTTCACAAAAATAGCACTCATTGAAAACAAATTCCTATTAAACAAATTCAAGTATAATTTATTTTATTTTGCTTAAAGATCCTTATTCTTACAAAAAGAAAATTATGATTAACTAAAACTTTAAAACTTACCTTATATTTTCCCCCATACTGTAATGATACCATTGATCTCTATAATATAACTGGATGGACATCTGTGGCTGAAATTTTCGAGCTGTCGTCTGCATACCATTGTGTAAGAGAGAAAGAAACTTTCGGGTATCTCTTTCTCTCTTTTACCCATGCAAGGCAATGAGGCATTTTGACATAGTTCATTAATTTGATTGAATATATGAGATACATCAATGTGTGAGTGGTTAAATTAAATAAATATGTTAGTTAAAGCTTTGAAGAGTATGTAAAAGTTCAAAATTGGTTAGTTTTTTCTTTAAATAAATTGATGTAGCCTAATATGTACGATGATTTTTGAAGGAAGCTTACTTATAAGGCTTTATCTCGTACCAGAATCCTACCCTATAGTTGTGTTTAGTTAGGATAAAAGACCTTCCAGAAGGAAATTTCTACTTATGTTCTAAATTGCCGTTCATCCTACCAAAATATTATATATATGATAGTATTCTGGTACAAAATAAAGCCTTACAAATTGGGATTATTACTAAAATCAGGGTTTAGTAGATACTGTACTTCCTACAAGCCAATAACCTAAATTATCATTTGAACGTAGGACTTCTACACAAAGTTTGTCATTCAAACAAATGTAATCAAGTTCTAAGATACCTTGTTCATTATATTTATCAAACTTTCAATATAATATGGTTTCTGAAACCAATATACAAGTTAATAACCAACTTTATATATAAGTGTAGTCGTGGCAAACTGTAAACAACATTGATAATAACTACATAAAAATTGAAATATCTAAGGTTTTATTCGTATTTGTACAGTATTACCTGTAAAACTGGATTGTATATCCTTTAATGTAAATGTTTCTTCAGGAAAGTGTGGTATAATACTTCACTATTTTCAAACAATAACACTTTTATTCATCAGAGACATGTTTTCGCATAAGAACATTTAAAGAAACCGTTAGATCTGTCCCCTCCTCAGTGTAGCAGACGATACACTTGAGCGTCACGCTTTTGTCCTTGGAATGTGCATGTTTATGTCCATCCAGTTATATTATAGAGATCAATGAATGATACTGATTTGGACCCCTGTCATATATTCAAAAAGTCATGGATGAAGTGTATTTTTCTTTAAAGAACTGTATGTAAAGTTTCCTTTTTATACTTCATCCATGGAGAATCGCGCGTTTTCAGAAGTATTTCAATGTATTGCGCTCTAAAACTTTTTTTTCTTTAAAAGACCAACTCCATTGTTTTTAAGATCATATAAAATGCTGGCTCTCTTTAGCCGATAGGAAGCTAGCCTTCACAACATAAGGTTGCCAGGAGTTCTCCTATTAGTTAGTTTTAACACTGCTGAGAAGGGGTCCAAGAAGCTATGGGTAGGTCATTTATATAAGCTACTTGTGCATATGAATCCACAGAGTTATATACCAGAAAGACAGTACACAGTACTCAGAATACAGAACACCGTACTCAAAATACATAAACAAGTTATATTAACACAGAAAAATAATATCACATAAAAACTGTATCAATGTCAATAGTGAAAGTGTAATCAAATCAATAAATTGTGTACAACATCAAGGTTTAACTGATTTCAATCAATTACAAAAAATCAGATCACATAACCGCGTGCAAATGCGTAGTAAGGCATGCACGCGTCGTCATCATCAACAAACCTGGTATCGTCCACATTCGCATAACAATAAAATCCGATATAGTAATAATTGGTGCTCAACCACGGGGAAAATATAAAAATAAAATCCCGCATCACGATAATACACATGAAACCTTTTATTTGCAGCAATGGCGTGAATGTCAACTTTTGTGCTGAAGTAACTTTTATATTTGATAACTTCATGTTCCTAAGCGAAAACAGCTGTCAACACACATATGTACAATCTCAAAATATCATAATCCCAAATTTGAACAATGCGTATAAAAATAAGAATCAGACCACATTATATAATATTGGTTCATTAAAAGGTTTGTGGGCTGCACAGAATCATGGATCGGTCCACATGCGGCTCTCAGGCCACTAATATAAATGCCAGTTATAGGTTAACTTGCCTACAAATTTTTGTTTAAAAACAAAATTTCTGATATCTTAGATGATTTTAATCGGTTTCTTCTCTGCGTTAGGACTTGCCCTGCTTTCGAAAATATTCTTTCACAGGGCACCGAAGTAGCCATGATGCACAATAGTCTCAGCACAACCTCATAGAGTCGATGATAAGTCATTTTTCTCGCCTTCCACCAGGTCAAGGGATCCTTTTTGCGGTTTAAAAGAGGTCCCTTTACATATTTGTCCAACTCAATTATTCCTGCTGTGGTTGGATTATGAACTGCAGTAGTTTTTTTTTTTACTTCACTATCAAAGTCCTTCCATAAAGACGATGAAGTGAAAGTAGAATTGGTTGGTTACACTAGTGGTATGGGCTCAGCTGACTCTTCTAACTTTATGTGCGGATTATGCACATTTTTTATCTGAGGGAGGTATAAGTGGTATTATACTTCTTTTCATCGGTGAACCCATATCTTTTAAATCTAGGGCTAAGACGTGTTTCGTGGCTGTAAGATCCTTATCTTCAAAGTTATTGAAGCGTTTGTTTAGCAAATGTGTCAACGTCCCTAAAACCGTCTTATCTCTGGAGGCAGAGCTTTGTCTCTGGTGAAGTGAAGCATTTTATTGTTCATTGTATTAACAAAAAGAATTACTTTTGATAAGGAAACAATTTTTTCAGAACTAATTTCTTCAGTGATCTCTTGAAGACTTTAAGTACTTCCGCAGCTTTTTCAGCTAAAATCCACTCATGAGGCAATAATGTTGCCAAGTCACATGGTAAAATGGCTAGTGTGGAAACAACTGCGTCTTTCACTTTGATTATTATGTTGAGCATATCAAAGGTCGAGTTCTATCGCGTGACATCTTTTTTCAATTTAAGTGCTGGCAATCCCATCTGCTCCTGTATAGAATGCAATTTTGAAAGGGCACGGGGACTTGTTTTAAAATGTTCAAATATAGTTCTGATCTTTGTAATCACGTCATTTAGATTATTTAGCAGTGATGCCTGCTCAACAAGGTTAATACAATGTGAAAAGCATTGTAAATGTCTCCAGCTACAAATATGTACTGCAGTACCTAGTAATGTTAGCAGCATTGTAATTCATTACACAAACTACTATCTTTTCAGTGCCCCATTATATCACTGTATCTTTCAAATGATCAGAAAGATTTTCGGCAGTGTGTTTATCATGAAAAACAATACACCCTAATAGTACTGAACGGAGCTAACAACAATCACTGTTTATGAAATGTGTTGTTACGGCAATAAAGCTCTCATTGTTGAATGAGGTCCATGAGTCTGTGGTAAGGCATACTACTGTAACTTCCTTCAGATTCATTTTAGCTTTCACTAAAGCTGACTGATACAGTTGCGGGACCAAACTAGAAGAAACAGTTTTACGAGATGAAAGGATATAGCCTGGACAAAGCATGTTGATAAAAATTTTGAACTCTGGATCCTCACCAATACTTAATGGATGGTATTCTTTGACTATCATTTTGATTGGCTGTTGATCTAACAATTTTGATCGTTGAATTTGAATGGGTCTGTTGATACTATCACCACTAGGGGGATGGAGTTGAAAATGGTAGAACCGGGTATTTTGGGGGTCACAAATGATGGATAAACTATCTACAAACTTGGCAGTCTTGGGATTGGAGAGTGGGGAACTAGCTATTTTTACCAAAATCATCCATTCCAGCTAAAGCGTGGCCACTGGATACTTGGGGTACACTTCACTACCTACTACCCAAAGGGGTCACTCCCTCTAGAGTTTATGTTTCATAAAAGATACCACTGTCGTTCAAAAACTTCACAGGTAAAATTGATAAAGAACTCCAAATCATGGCCTACTCTAATCTTGAAACACAAGGGCCTAGTATTGTGCTACTTTGCGTGTACTATAGGGAATACTAAGGCATGGTAGATTATTATTAATCTTGTTAAAATACCCTCCTTTGTGCATCTTGAATCCACCGGTTGTACAGTGAATAATCTCGACTCTTAATCAAAATAATTCCAACCAAGGCCGTAGCCAGCCAATAATTTCAGGGGGGTTTGGTGGGCACATCCCCCAATTGCCGGAGGCTAGAAAAAATTTTATATATGATAAAGAGTTCTAGAAGATATTTGAAGTGTTTTTATGGCAACATAGCCCCCTAGCTACCAAAGAATATGAAAATTTCCAACACCTCTAGAAATTATCTGAAATGCTTTTTATGGTAACAAAGCGGCCTAAATTGTACTTGTATCTTAATTTTGATATTGTTTGAGCCATAAATAAAGCCGTATATTTTTTCATAAAATTTCAGGGGGGTTTAAACCCCCAAAACCTCCCCCTGGCTACGGCCTTGATTCCAACTCATTGCGAGCTCAGTTGTGGGCTAAAATCAGAAGCACACGGCATTCTATTTCCATAGGTTTGTAGGGCAGATTTGCTGGTGCATTCACACACGCACGTTCATCTTTTATCAATTAATTTTTACGTGGGCCGGCACAATTTCGCGACTAAACAAGTGCCCACCGATAGACAACATGGGGTTATTTTAACACTCTCTAAATACAAACACTACCGAAATTACATTGTAGTGATAAGTGATAAAACAAGAAATCTGTAACCAATGTTGATAGCAAAACATAAAACAACCTAAGTTTACGCTGAGAAAAAAAAAAAGCAGGGGGCTGCCACTCACAGTCATCCTCCACTTCTACCAGCCTGCAGTCAACAGAAAACATTTCAGTTTCCACCGACTGGCTGGTGAAAGTATCTAGCAACCGTCTTCTAAACATTCAAGCTCCTGACCTAGCTTCAAACAAAATCCCTACAGGGACAGCAGCGTCCGGCAGGCCTGGAAAAAAAAAAATGAATCATTTCCCGCCGCTAAACAGTCCCTTACAATCTTAGGAGATAAGTTTATTACTCTCTACGGTAGTTACATTATTATACTAAAACAATCCATGTGGTTCGTGTGTATATATATATATATGCCTCATGAGTGGATATATATATATATATATATGATTACAGATTAAGGAAGATTGCTAACATATAGGGTTGTAAGAATATGTATCCTCTTCATTTAGCAAACATAGGGTGTATCTAGGAATTATTTAATTTTTACTTTCGAAATAATATAATATTAATGCATTTCAAGGGATAAAAACATCTATCTTAATTTAACTTTAGAAGGGTGATATTTATATTTTGTTGTTTTGTTGTAGCAGGTTAAACAAAACAACACTGTGAGCGATCGCGATCAAATAAAAAATACTAGGCTTCATATATCTTTATTACACTATCTTTGAATTTACTCATAGAAAATAATTTTATAATCTCTGACTGCAATATACATATGGCGGTGGCACGAATTGTTTAAACTAACCTCCGTTATAAATGTATATAGTTTAAGTTTTAAAGAGTTTGCAAACTCTCTAAGCAAAGCTAAAGTTATCAAGTCTAACTATTGGTTGTCATTATTATTTGGCTTTAACACATTGTTGTGCACCATTATATTGTAAGCATCTGCTCCAGAAATTACCACAATAAAATTTTTATTATTAAAATAATAATTATAACATTTATTATAAAAATCAAACTTAATTTAACTAAAAATAATAGCAAATATTTTTAGTTTACTCTTTTTTCAGATTGTTCTAAAACTTTTATAATAAATGTTATAAATACAGATATTCATAAAAGTTTTTTTTTCCCTCCGAGATGTAAATAAGAAGTTATTACAGTTAATAAAATGTTTATTTATTTTTCAACAAAAAATAACCCTTTTAAAATTGGTTGCTGCAGTTATAAATAGTATAATATGTGGGTACTAAAATCCACTATAGATTGTATATTTATGTGCTTTTGTCAACACTGTTTTTTGATCTACTAACTTAATACTATTTAGTATTTTATCATTAGGTAGGTAGGCAGAGATTATTTATAATGCATATAATATTTAATAACATTATTAATTTCTTGGATCTATAGGCCTATTGTTGTCTTCATACAGATAAAATATTTAAAATGACAGAGAAGAAAAAATATTCAAAGGGGTCTGGTAGTGATGATAAAAAAGAAAAGTCCAGTTTTGAAGGAGGTAAGTAAATTAATCTTATAGACTACTGTCAATTATTTTATATTATAAATACCTACTTAATATTAACATTATTAAATAGAACACTATCTTAAAAAACTTTTTTTGCTCGACTTATTTACTAATTATTTTATCTAATTTAAATAGGTCTATTGAATGACACCTTACCAATTATTTTATCTAATTTAAATAGGTCTATTGAATGACACCCTACCAATTTGGAACACAACACAAATAAAATTTTATAACAAAATCCCCCCAAAAGATGTTTAATACTACCCAACCTAATTTTATTATTCTTGTAATAGTATCTTCTTTTACATATACTTAAATGGCATTTCTTGTTGTTATTGTCTTAAAATTATGTAAAAACTTCATAATGCTATTAGGTTTTAGACCTACTAAATTTACTTAATCTTTTAAATTCAGCATTTAATACACTACCTATTTTATTATTTCAATGCTAGGTTAGATTGTCGTAGTTTATTCTAGTCGGGTTTATCTTAGATTTATTACATTTATTAAAAAGATATAGTTTTTTAATTCTTAAATTTTTGTTTTTTGACTAGGTTTAGTCTGACCCCTTAGCTCAGTTGGTAGAGTGTTTGCCAACCGAGTTAAGGGTCCCGGGTTCAATTCTCGGCATGGCCAAAAATTTATCATTGATGAAAACATGGGTTTACTCTTTCACATTTAAATTATTTTTTTTTCGATTTTCTTATACATTTGTTCTGACATCTTATTTTACTATAAATTAGGACTACCCTTTCACATTGATAAATTAATGGCTGAAGACAGGAGGCTGTGCCTAGGCAGCTGGTAGTGGAAAAATATATTACTTGAATAAGAAAACTGACCCAGCCTATAAGCTGGAAACAATAATGGATACATTTTTGACTAGGTTTAGGCTCTACCAAGGTCTATATTTTCATTAAAGCAATTAGAGCATATTGCTAATTTACTAACCATGTTTTTTAATTTTTGTCTATGGTATTTCAACAAATAAATTGCTGCTGGTTAATTAAATTAATTAATTAACTAATTAAATGCTGAAAATTATGTTTATACTTTAAAATATAAGCTTGCAACTCAGTCCATATTTGTATTCTGATTCAAAATGAATTTGTACTTACCTGCTTCAATGACAGAATGACGTCACTCTCATATTAGACTGGCCTGCTGATGACAAGATCTGGGTTTGAATCCTGATTGGGTCTACCAAGGGAGGTTTTTTTCTAAATGGTTTCCCACTTCTCTTTCACGCAAATGCGGGTAGATTACCTCTAAGATACTTCCTTACTTGCTCCTAACCATTAAAGTAATTATTATATATGCATACAACCTGAACAGGTAGTAAGACACATCATCATCATGAATTGTTTCCAGCCTTTGGCCAGGTCTTTTAGTAAAATGCCTCCATCTCCCTCTATCCTTCCTCCATTCTTCCTCCCGCAATCTCTTCCATTCTGCTCCTCTCACACATATTGATAACTAAATTAATTTATAGTTTGCTAATCCTTACCATTAGTGGTATTTAATGTGTACTGGTACTGTATATGATTACATTTTAGATCAACCTTAGGGAGTATTACCTAAGCGTCTATTTTATTAAATATTTGCTTTTAACTTTTTTAATATATTGAATTTAATACAATAGTCCCAGAAGATATCCTATGTGGCTGGAGATTTAAAAATAAAGAAAATGATTCTAAAATGCATGAAATGCAAGCATTTTACATAAAATATATATACTTTCAAATATATTTATTTTTCCAGATGAGCATTTTGTTTGGCAAGATTACCTGTTAGTAACCAACACAGAAGAGGTCCCACCGGCACTTTTTACTCATGTGAGTGTGATTTAGTTGTCCAACAACATATTAACACTTAATAACTGTTAGGCTAAGGTCTTATGGTAATAGCTGTATGTTTCTTAATATAAAGCATATCACTTATTTTATCTGTTACATTATCATATGTGTCCATTTTATTATTATTACCATACTACACACTTAAGAAGACAGAGAGTCAAATATTGTACGGTATCTATAAAGTTTCAAATGTTTGTATGACCATACAATTAGAACAAAACTCACCAAAATCCCACAGAAACGGAAATTTATGAGCACATTATTGTGTTATGTAGTCCTCTTAGTTTCATGCACATTTCAATAGCCATGATTCATCTAATTACTATTTTGTGAGGTTTTAAATAGTTTATTTTATCAATATTAATTACAATTATATTTTGTTTACGCATGGAAGGGTAGCTTAAGTTAACCTTTTAAGTGTAATATTAATATATCTATAAATAATTGGTTGTTTTAAAAATGGCATCATCTAGATATACATTTTTAAGGTTTAATTTGTTAGAGGATTAAGTTGCAATGGACAATATGGCCGATCAATATCTTGTGACTTAGGTGACTTACTGATAATTTTGTTGCTTTTAAAATATATAATTTTTTAATTAGAATATTTATTGATTCTCCTAATGGATTTGTTTTAGAAAATAATAAAATATTGGTATTTTGGTAATTTATTTTAAATATCATATGATGAGTAGGCCCAGTTATTATTACCTACCCACAATATTTTAATTCCATGATATTCAGATTACATACCTCTGGCTGCCTCTGTGTGTGAATATATTGTTTCGAAAGAGCTTGAAAGAATTAAGACTTGTGTAGTCTGCCATATTAATTATGTTGTTGGGTCTTTCTACTGAACTAAAGGTCCCAGGTTTGATTCCCATCATGGTCAAACAAAAATTGATCATTGCTGAAATAGGGCTCCCTTTTACAGTGATGAATTATTGGCTAAGAAACTACATGTGTATGTTCTAGAATTAAGTAAATTTGTAAACTGTGTGCTGACATAACCAGTTGGTTCATAAAGTGCATGTTAAATACCCCAAATAAATGTAATTTTGGCATATAAATAGTTAAAATAGTTAAGTACCTAGTCTACTTTTAATTTGGAGCCGTCCTTAAACTACTACCCAAGGTTTTTGTGGGGAGTGTGTGGGGATTAATGTTTTCTTACCTTTTCTTATGAGGGGAAATGGGGGGGTTAAGAATCTATCTTATGTAAGGTTTTTTTTAATCAATTTTTATGGTGATGCAAAAAAAAAAAAAGATTCGTCAAAAAATTAATATATTAACTATAAAATTTCACTTATATTTCTTATTTTACTGGAATTTCAGTATTTTAAAATTTCATATCACTCATTTTATTAACAATCCTTATGTTTAAAAATAACTAAACAATTAAAATAATCTAATTGACCGAATCGTAAACAATTATGTAAAATAGAAAGGGGGGTGGGGAAGTGGTAATGAAAAACTCTACAATCCCTTATCTGGAGGGAGGGAGGGATAGAGGGGATCAAAAAAATATAAAAAAAACTTGCGCAATGTAAGGCCGGCCTCTTAAGGTGGGGTGCTAGTGAGCGCGAGTTTAGTGCATTAATTTTGCTGTTTTTATAGCATAAACATTTTTTGGTCAAAATAAATCAAATATTTCTTCTATAGAAACATAGAGTTTAGTTTTCTACACATGATAATCTCAACAGTTCTTGAATATCTGTCATGAGCATAGCGGCATTTGGTGACAAACTTTTTAAATAAAGAGAAAAAGTTGTCATTAAATTTTAGGACACCTTTGACAGATATTCAAGAACTATTGAAATTAGCATGTGCAGAAAACTAAACTATATGTTTCTATAGAAAAAATATTTGATTTATTTTGGCCACAAAATGTTTATGCTATAAAAACTTCAAAAATACTGCCCTAAACTCACGTTCACTAGCACCCCATCTTAAGGACATTGCCATGGCTCCATAATAACTATAGTTTAACACTGTGATTTGGAATACTAGCTAGCTTACATTTTTATAATACAATAATTTAAAGCAACTGTAAATTATTCTAATATTGTTTTTGTATTATGTTAATTTTAGTCCCTTCTTAGTAAAATTATTTCATAAATACTTTTTGCAGAAAAGTTGGCACTAACAGGCCACAAAATTATTACACAGGGGAAGCAAAAGGGCACATGTCCTTGTCACCTCCTAACTCTTGTATATGGTTTAAAGTACTCTACATACACATGTCATTTCCCACCAAGATTCACATATATTAAACAAGACAAGGCTTACATGACATACTGTACTTTTTTTTTAATCTTGCTTTTTTTTTAAATGTTTGGGCGTCTACTAATTTTATTTTATTAATTTCCCCCTCCACAAACAAAACAAGTTGCACGAAAGTAAGGTACAATAGATGTCACACTGATGATTTGACAAAACATTCCTATAATAGCTGCTGATAAAAACCAAAACATACAAGTATGGGTATTAAGCTAAATTATGATTCGGTTTTATCTGACTATTTTTCTAAGAAAAGTAAATCCTAGACACTAGGTCAAAATATATTATTATTGTTGTCATTGTTACTATTATCATCATCATCATCATCATTATCTTACGACAGTTCCATTGCTTTTGTCAGTGAACTTGGACCACCTTTGTGCCATGTCCTCTGCCTCCTTCATATCCCAGAATATTCTTCTTTCTTTCAAGTCATCCAATATTTGAATCCTCCTCCTTCCCGAGTTCCTTTTACCCTCAACCTTGCCTTCTATGATGTCATACAGAAGACAGTTCCTCCTAAAGGTCTATTTATATTAGCTGGTCAGATATGGTGCGGGAATGTAGCGTTTCCAGCAATACAAAGATTTTTACATCATTTCTAATAAGAGTATTTATATTTAGTGTATCCGGTCAATTCAGACATGTTGTGGATCATACAAGTACCGACGGACATTGTCTGCAAGAATGTTTTGTCTGATACGGTACATGTCTGTATATGTCTGATCTTGTATGAAACGGTACGCATATATAGTATAAATTATCTTCAGGCAATACTACACAGGCAGTGATTGCATTCTGTTGTTGTCTTCACGATGGACTACAAGAAGCTAATTGAAAGTATAAAACAAATCAATTTTTTGTATAACCAAGAAGACAAATGCTACAGTGATAACGAGAAAAAGGAAATGGCCTGGAAAGAGATAGGGAAAATCTACAGACCACAGGTACGTTAATATAATTATTTATTTTTTTCACATTCATAATAATAAACAAAACATGAACAATATAATTTGACATAATTTTGGTAGTCAATGTAAAATCATCATCATTCAATTTCATTGCCACTCAATACTTCCGGGTGCACTACTGAAGAAGTTTGCAAATGTATCTCTTACATAAAAAATCTGTCAGATTACTGCTGCCATTTTGTGATGGAAGGTTTTGAAAAATATCCCCCAAAAGTTCATTATTAGAAGGCATCACAAAATTTCCTGTTTTTATTATTTAATTGCGGGTACATGTGGTTAAAATCACTTTGTCAACATGTTCTGGCTTAAGTTGAATTCTTCTGTAATACAGCCTGAACTTTTGTGAAATAAGTCCAAAACCATTTTCTGATACTCTTCTTACGCCAGGGTGCCAGGAGTTGTAGTGCTGTTTTTTAACGTCATCACTGAGTTGTGTTTTAGGATAGAGTCTTAACAGGTAGGTTTTTAGAGGGAAAGCTTCATCTACCACAATTACGTGAGGCAAAATGCTGTCTGTATTTAGTGAATTTTTTTAATCTCCAGGCACATTTAACTTATCAAGTGCAAAGCATTTCCCCAGCTTATAGTATGTGAAAACTCCCCCGTTACTGTTTTTTTTTCCATATGATCCAACATTGACAGCTATAAATCTATAGCAAGCACCTACAAGGGCTAACAAAACAATAGAGAACGTTTTTTATAGTTAAAATATAAAGAACAACTATTAAATGCAGCTGTAATCGTGACATGTTTTCCATCTAGTGTTCCAATGCAATTAGGAAAGTTCCAAGTATTACAGAATGCATAAGCAATTTCAAGCCATTCTTCTTCACTCGTTATTGCCATGAACTCTTAGAGTAGATGTGTAACTATGGCATTACAAACCTCAATTACAATTTTTGAAACCATAATGTGTCCCAGTCGGTAGCTAAATGCTATTGTTCTGTAAGAATCACCAGTAGTCAAGAATCTGGAACAAAAAATAAATTTCTTTCATAATACTCTATTTATTTTCTCCAAAATAAAGTCAAATTAAGTTTTTTGTATCTTGCATAACCTTTCGGTCACATCCTAAATAATTATGTATGTGGACGGTGTTAAGGAATCATCCATAAACCATGTAAAGCTTTTTTCTCACCTTCTTAGGCACCCCTCCCCCCATGTAATCCCATGTAGACATTAGAGCTCCCCCTACCCCTCCCCCCCCAAACACAAAGCGTTACATGGTTTATGGATGACCCCCTAATCTGTGTCTTTTTAATTTCAATATCTTGCATAGTCTTTCAGTTACACGCTAAACATTTATGTATATTTAGTGTTAATATGTTTTTATTCTATTATTATTTAGGATCTGAATACAAGAAACAATGGAACAATTTCAGAGATTCTTTTCGAAGACCAAAGTAAAGAAAAGACACAAAACGGGGCCAAGCTGCGAGTAAAATTAAAAAATGAAAATTTGAAGATGAAATGTATTTTTTGCTTCCATATATCAAAGAACGAGAAACAATTACTTCAGTTAATGTTGAATTAAGCAACAAATCTGATAGTGAGGTTGAAGAAGCATCTATTTCTTTACTGCCAGAACAAGAAAATATTAAACAAAAATAGGAAGAACAGTCATCATCATTTCAAAAACGGTAACCAATATCGTCAAACCAATCAGTTTACTTTAAAAGAAAAACAAAATTAGCTGGGTACTGCTTCTTCTTCATTGATAAGTATATTCTAAATAGCAGAAAAGAAAACACAGAGCAAGGAGTAGACAGAACAAATGATATTGACCTGTTCTTTAATGGTTTAGCGGCAACTGTAAAAAATACTATCCCCTTATAATCAAGCTATAGCAAAGGTAAGAGTATTTTCCATAGTTTCACAGTTGTAAATTGAAGAAATATCATAGGGAGGATTACAACTGCCACCTTCAGCTTCCTGCCCAGTATCTACACTTTCATCATACTCCTCTGATCATTCTCTGATGCAACCAACATCACCATCTGTACTACAACCCATTCCGACAAATGAAAAGACCAGTTATAATGCAACCCACTTTTATGGAGAATTCTACTCTCATTTAAATGAAAACTAATGTAACTTAAAATTACAAAAATATATAAATCAGAATTTCTGTTTCCATAATAAAAAATTGTTACTTACCTCAAATATACTGCTAGTTTTTCTTTTGGTCACACAGCCTGCTTGAATGTTGTCTCCTGTTTTTTGTGAGACTTTTCTATTTTCCCAACAAAACGTGGAAATCGTAATGAGGCATTTGAAAATATTGATAAAACTTCTGTTGATCGTCAATCAATTCATTGAAGATTGTCCAATATTCTCCATGGATCGTTCTTTTCTTTAACATCTTATGCACACTGAAATGACGATGATGATCATCTTCATCTTCATCCAATAAGGCAATCATACATAAATCTTCTAATGATAAAAGAGAGAACATTTTAACAACAGCTTGTACAATACTACTAAGCCAATGACCACAAGTGTCGTCACAATATGTCTGGTGTCTGATTGTATAAATACCTTATGTCTTTGTCGGAATGTTTACGCTACGTTACCACACCGGGTCTGACTGGATAATATAAATAGACCTGAAGTATGTTTTCAATCTAATTTGCTTTGTACTGAAGAATTGTATCAAAATGGGTGTTTTCTCACCCACTCTTCTCAGGACTTCTTCATTTGTCACCCTGTTTGTCAACTGATCTTTGCATTATAGTGTATTAAAAATATTTTAACATGTAGCCAAAGTTTATTTAATTTTGTTTAAGATAATTTGACTCATACAATACAGTTAAAGTACATGATTAAAGTGAATGTTTATTTTGTTAGGTTGAGCAGAGTGTCCACAGTGGACTTCAGGAGGGCATGATGCTGGAGGTCCCTCACAAACACAATGGTTCCAACTATTGGGTGGCCAGCATAGTGGTGGCTTGTGGGCCGCTTCTTCAACTCAGGTACGTGGGCTGTGAGGGGGACCGCACCCGAGATTTCTGGTGTGACGTCACCAAGGTGATGGTCCGTCCGTTGGGCTGGTGTAAACAGCACAAAATACAGCTGGTGCCACCTGCGGAGTTGGCGAATAAATTGACCAACTTTGGCAAGATACTGGATGCTGCACTCCTTGATGCTACCACAGTGCCACCACACCTGCTCACAGGGGTAAGTGCCCTTTTGCTAGCCAACACAATTGGCATCAACATAAACACTTATATAACTCTGTAAGAAAACTTTGTTTTTAATATTTCGAGGTGGGACCTACCATATAATTTTACTTCTTACTCAGAACATGCAAACAAATATTTGTATCTGTTGTTCTCTATGGGTGTGAAACATGGTTTCTAACTTTACATGATGAAAACAAATTTAGGGTATTTGAAAACAAGGTGCTTAGGAAGATATTTAGTCTAGAAAGGGATGAGGTTACTGGGGAGTGAGGATGTTACATAGTGATGAGTTACATACCTCGTACTCATCACAAGACATTGTTAGGATAGTAAAGTCTCGTAGTTTATGATGGGAAGGACATGCAGTGCAAATGGGAGAATCTAGAATCATATTTAGGATATTGACTGACAAACCCAATGAGAAGAGACCCTTGGGAAGACCTAGACACATATAACATTAGAATGGATCTGAAATAGCAAGGGTGTAATAAGGTGGACTGCATAGAACTAGCTTAAGATAGGGATAGGGGCATACTTTTGTAATTGCGGCAATGAAATTTTGAGTTCTTAATACCATAAAGTAAGTAAGTTTGAATTTTACAATTTCTGATACATATCATGGTGAAATCTAGGTTAGTGGGTTTAGGGTTTCCTCCAATATCTTTTATTCTAATGGCAACATTAATAAAGTGCAGATTTGACAGTAACTTGAACCTTAATTTTATTGTTGATTAAAAAAAACCATTCATAATTTTGTAGTTGTTTCATGTTTGTTTAGTACATTCTGTGATAAAAATAAAATCACTTTAGACTCAAAATAATCTAAGCCTCAGAAGTTAAGTACAGTAACCTTCTTTGGAGAAATTAAGATCTGACAAATATTAAATTTGTGTTTCTATAAGTAGATATGTTTAGACTTTTATTATTATGGTATTTCTATTAGTGCTAATATTAGGATGCCTTTTGAAGTAAGCCTAAAATATTTTATAAGTTATTTTGTTAATCTAATTGTATTTTTTAGATCATAAAATAATAAATTTAATACATGCGTTAATGGGTATATTCATTTATTACATCTTAAATTTAAAAAAAAATATGTGCATTTGTATTTTAAAATTGACTTGTAATAATTTTTTATATAATGTGATTGCCATTTGATAGTAGGCATATGTCAGTCTATAAAGATTATTTTATATATTCTTATTATTGGTGACCTGGCAGTCTAGGGGTAAGGTGTCAGAATTCTGTACTAGGGGTCCGGGGCTCAATCCTCGATCCCGGCACAAATTTATTTGATTGCCAAACCCTTCCTTCACCTCTGACAAGACATGTATTAATCACAACTTGTAACTGTAGGTCCTCTATTTCATCTCACAATCACCCTACCATTACACATTAGTGTGTGTGTGTAACCCGAATGGGTAGTAAGACGCGGTGCCAATAATAATAATAATAATAATAATATATTCTTATTCATAAATCAAATAATATGGTATTTGACTGTCACTTTTGACAGATAATATTATACAAATAAAATAATTGTTGGATATAGGGTGGATAAATAATAATATATTATTATATATTTGCGGAACGGTATACATTAGACTAAACATGTAAGATGCCATACTTCTCGAGGTACTGAGCAATGGCTACCACAATTATAACAACAACAAAAAACAATTGAAGCATGAAACAATAATTTACTTTCCAACAATATTATTAATATTAGGGATGTCTAAATTAATTCCTCAATACCCTTGATTCTTAAAGTATCAAAATAATCTCGAATTAACCTTTAAATTATAATGTTTTCCAATACCTTGATTCTTTACACTTAAATGCCTTTATGTTCTGGCATTCAGACTAAACAGAAAAATTCACAATTAGGTGGTGTCTCATTGCGTTCCTTATTGGTTTACTTACAATTTCATTTAGGTGCAGATAAGTTGTAAATGTACATTACCTTTGTGTTATAGTGATCTTGCACAGATAAAGCTTGATTTTTTTTTTACTATTTACACTTTCTATTCTTTTTTTTATTAAATACAGTACAGTAATGTTAGCTAGGATGTTTGGAAAATTGTTGAAATTGTAAATGGCGAAGAATTGGAATTGAGAGTTGAAAAATCGAGGTTTAAATTAAAGAAACTGAATTTAGAAATTGAATCGAAAAAAACCCAGATATTGTAATATCTTAAATGTGTGTTGATAATATCAGTCGGTTTAGAAAGGGCATGTTAATACCGCAAAAAAAAAAATTCTAAATAATTTAATCAAAATGTACTTTGTGCCCCATGCCCACAATGTTTTCTGATGTGTGTTATTGGCTTTCTCTATCAAATAATTATGTGGAATAGTATATAAACATAATATGTCTTTAAATAAACATGATTGAAGTTTGTAGAAAATTAAACAAAATAAAAGTATTGAAGGTAAAGGATGGAAACATGTAAAAAAGGACAAACACAATTATGGCTTTTACAATGAAAATAAGAATACAATTCACAGATTTTACATTGCTGCCACTGGACAAACAAGTAATGTCTACCTCATGAAGGAAATTGATTGTTATCGCCCAATCCCCTGACCTAGAATTTTATCAGAGCTTATCAGGAGAGAGTGTGAAACGCACAACACAACTTCCTAAAAGAGGAAACCAAATACACAAAAGGTAGAAAAAGGAAATAGGTAAAGAATGAATGAATAACATATGACAAGGACATTGGATGTGAATATATAATATATCTCTTGAAGGAAAACCTCTTTCTATTTATGAGGTACTTCAAAAAGTGAAAAGAGGTTTTTCTTAAAGAAAAAAAAAAAAAAGTAAACATAGTAACACACATTTACAAACACTTTATTATTTTGACACCACATAGCATCAGCCTAAGGAGGTAGAAGGACTGATTAATTATTTAAGGACATGTCAAAATTGTATATACTTTCATTGCATGTCTTTTGGAAGTGTTTATTAACAAACCTTGTCTTCAACACTTATTCAGGATGGTTTCACAGCAGTGGAGAGGGTGAAACAAGGAATGAAATTGGAAGTCCAAGACAAAAGGGATCCAAACAGACTTTGGGTGGCTACTGTAAGTGAGATTGAAGTTCTATTTTCAAATATTATTTTTACATAGCTTCTCTTGGTCTAGTATTGTAAGATGTACCGGTAATTCTTTGAATATAAATACAATGCATCTGAACTGTTATTAAGATTATTTAGTTGTTTAAATTATTACCATTAGCAAATCCAAGATTTTAAATTTTCGATCAAATCCAAATCTTTGTTTACTAACTTGAATCTATTGTTAGTCAAATATTGTGATTTGTGAACTTTTCAAATAAAATCCGAGTTAAATATTTGGAATCAAATATGAGTCTAATATTTTATGATGAAATTTTTTTGAATCACATCTAAATTAAACATCACCCAAGCTTGATCGTACATATTTTTTAAAATCTAACTTATTAAAAAATTAAGGTAGTACAAATCTTGTACGAACAATGCCTTGCTTTAAACAACTTTATATTAGGTTCATATATTTGAAAACTTTAAATATTTATGTGATTAGCCGGGATAAAGTTTATAACTCTGTGAATACTTGGATTTCAAGCTTCAAACAGATCTTTGAATAGATACTCAGAGCTCGAGCTTGAAATATTTATGAGCTCTTGGAAAAGGTTCTTTCTTTGCTTTGCATTGTGTGTCTGGTGATGAATGACTCTTCTATCTACTTGTGGGGATGTGTTTTGTGCCAAAGTTTGAGGGTTTGTTAGTGGGATGGGTGAAGGAGAAGAAGAGAAGAACCTATCAAAAGGGGGTACTGTGCAGCAAATGGCCATTGAAATGTCAAGGTCAGAAACAGTGCTAACTTATTTTGTTGATGAAAGGAATTGAGTATGAGGCTTGGATAAAATAAGATATAGAAAGGTGTAAGAATTTTAAAATAAGTGACTTAAGATCTTAAATCTTTTTTAATACACATTTGAATATGTAGCTTATTTGTTTTTTTATTTACATAATTAAGTTTTAAAACTAAATATTTATTCAGCCTAAGCTCGATAGTCCGCATCTTGATGAGAAACTTGCTCGAGATCAACTCGAATCAAAAAACTTGAGCTCGCAGACCCTTAGAATAAACCAGGAACATGTTTTGTTTATGTTTTCAGATTTTAGAAAATGTTGGCGGGAGACTGTTGCTCCGTTATGACACTCCGGATTCTTCATCCCCAGACTTTTGGTTGTTCTACACATCTCACAGACTATACCAGATGGACTGGGCTGCTGAGAAAGGTGATAATAGATGCTTCCATTTCTAATTACTCCTTTTTATTTTTGAGGTGACACTCTACTTTATTCTATGTATGTTATTATACACCTACAAAATTGAAAAAATAAACTAAATGACCCTTAAAAGAGTTATTCCTGATAAAGCTATTTTTCAAAGTTATTAACTAGTTTATATTGTCCAACGCCTTAGCTCATTCGGGAGCATGTCTATCTTCTGAGCTAAGGGTCCCAGGTTCAATTCCCTGCATGGTCGAAAAATTTATCATTGGTGAAATGTGGGCTTACCCTTTCACAATGAAGAATTAATGGCTGGGGACTGGATGTTGTGCCCGTCCTAGTCTTAAGTTAGATTATAAGACATATGAAGCTACGACAGGCTTAGCAAGCCGGTAGTGGAAAATATATGGATTTAATGAAAAAGTGACTCAGGCCATAGGCTGGAAACAGTAATGGATGTACATAACTAGTTTATATTAGTTTGAATAAGCCTGAGTTTCACTGTTTAGGAAAGACGTTTTAATTTAAATTTATGGAACCTACAAATCTAATTCCACTTATACCATTTGTATCTTATTTTCTGCATTTTTCACTAGAGGATAGATGATTGGAAATGAGCTTTGAGCTAAAGAATTCTTTACCAATTTCTAGGAGGGTGGTAAGCTTCGAATCTTTAACTTGACTTTGAAACAAATATCAGCTTCGATTTCATTTTAAAAAAACAATCTTGACTATGACATTTATGAAGCTATATATATTGACAGCTAAAATATTCAATAGGGGTTTGCGAAGTCCACCTTTTCAATTCAAAGCAAACTCGAATCAAATATATGAAATATTCTCGAAGCTGAATCAAAGTTCGAATATCTTTTGTTAGTTTTTTAAACTAGAAAAATATATTATATTGTTGTCTATTAAACTTTATATATTGAAATCACTTAGAAAATGTTTTATTGTGCTTATTGTTAGTAATATTTCAATTTAATCTAGTAAATCAAATTATATTACAACTTACAATTCAATTATTTAGGATATTTTCCAAATAAATATTGTTTTTTATTATATATAAAAAGGGAAAAAATGAGTATTCTAGCTGTCAATATTTTATTTACAAAGCTTCAAAGCCAGAATTATTTTCGAAGCGAAGTCGAAGCAAACATTTGTTTCGAAGTTTCGAAGCTGAGTCAAAGCTTCACACACCCCAAATATTCAATTTATTGTAAGTTACTGCCATTCTGAGCTGTTGTATATAATACAAATTACTATTCATACAAAAAAAAATCTGAAGTAATTTAATTGTAAGTTGTGATAATAATATATTTATGAGAATAAAATGAAATCTTTCAAACAATTATGCAATAAAAAAATTTAAAATAGTTTTCGTGCATAAAGTTATTTAAATACCTACAATATACTATTTTTTTTCAAGCATAAAACCACTAACAAAAAATATTCGAACCTTGATTCTGCATTGAGAATATTTCATACATTTGTTTTGAGTTTGCTTCGAATTGACAATGTGGACTTTGCACACCCTTGCCAATTTCCTTTTCCTTCATCTTGATGATAGCTCATTGTGAGATCTGTATTTTCGTGTTTTCGGTTGAATAATATGGCAGATATAACTGAACTCAGTCTATAAGTCACATAAAATTAATTATGCATTTCTCCTAATGTAAATGTTTTAAAAAATAAAAGTATCCCATTTGAGTAGATTATTTGTAGAAGGGGGCAGAGGGGTTATATTATGTTGGATTCCAGGAGCACCTTGGTACTTGAAGTGGCCCAACAGCCTGAAAACCTCCCATGGCCATGAGGAGTGGGCAGCTGTAATGGAAATGGCCAAGGAGGATGCTCGGAGATTGCCCCTACCACCTGATCTCTTCCAGGTTAACATAAAATATATATTGTGTTTGTTCCCTTTTATATATGTTTCCATACACCTTACCTCTACTTCTTCCAAGTATAACAAAATACCTCAAAAAGCGAAAAAGGTGTTCCTTAAAGAAATACATATTCACATCCAATGCCCATTTCCTGTTTTTGTCCTCTATGTTATTCCTTTTACATGTTTCTATCATTCTTTACCACTTTCATTTCCATCCCTTTGGTGGTTTTTGGTTTTCTCTTTTAGGATGTTGCATTACACGTGTTTCACACAGCCTCCTGAAGAGTTCCATAGAATGAAACCTAGGTTGGGGGATTGGGTGGTAACGATCGATTTTCTTTAAGGGGCAGCTGTTACCTCTTTGTCCCAGTGGCAACAATGTAAAGTGTGAACTGTGTTCTTCTTTTCATTGTAAAAGACATATTGTGTCTGTTCCCACATGGAAGGAGGTAGAGGACGCATTAAAGAGGATGAAATAATGAAAAGCACTAGGTGTGGACAAACTTATTGTGGAAATGATAAGAGTTGTAGGTGAAGTAGGTATACAATGGTTATACAGGTGCTGATAGTGGTTTGGAAGGTGAACAAGGTACCAGCAGACTGGAAAAAGGGTGTTATAACACCTATTTTCAAGAAAGGAGATGGGAAGAGGTGTACATTATTATAGGGAGATAACGCTGATATGCCACTGTACAAATATATATGTGAAGATAATGGAAATGATAGAAAGGTGGAGATAGGAACAGCACAGATTTAGCGAACAGAGGTCTACAATTTATTTGATCTTTGCCATATGACATTTGATAGAAAGAAGGTATAAATTTGGGAAAGACTAGGTAAATTATATATATGGATATGAATAAGGGATATGATAGCTTGTATAGAAATATAGTTTGGAAAGTGATGATGGAGGCCGAAGTGTAAAGAGGAGATGTAATGAGCATGAAAAGCATGTATGAGGACAACAGGAATTGTGGTAAGAGGAATTGCGGAAGAACTAAGTGATTCCAAATAGAAAATGGTGTGAAGCAGGGTAGTGCCCTCTCACCACCACTATTTGTAATGGTAATGGAAATGGTCATGAACAAAGTGACAGGAAAACTCTTGGAGGAAAGAATGAAAGCCCTGATGTTTGCTGATGACTTGATGGTAAAGGGGGAGAAGGAAGAGGAAGTACAGGAACAACTACAGGAATAGAATGAGGAAGTGAAGGAGTGTGGAGTGAAATTTAGCATGGCATAGTGTGAAGTGTTGTTAATGACAAGGAAGAGAATAAGGCCTAGTAGTAAAGCTATAAAATTGGATGGAATAGAGCTGAGAAAATTACAGAATGTAAAATATCTTAGGAAGCGGGATTGAGGCGAAAGGTGGAAGTAAAGACGATCTAATGAGAAGAGGACAGCAGGGAGAGTTGTTATATAGGTGTGTAAGAGACCTGCTCTGGAAAAGGGAAGTGCCCTTGAAGTGTAAGGAAGTTTGGTACAGGGTGTACTTTGTACCCATTGCCACATATGCCAACAGAGACATGGACATTTAGTGTAAGAGAGACTAGGAAAGTGGAGGACATGAAAATGAAGTTTGTGAGGAGCATGCTAGCTGTCACCACGAGATCAGGAATGAAGTTATCCGGAAAAAAGCGGGGGTACAGGGCGTACATGAGATAGAGGAAGCCAGACTGAGATGGTATGGGCATTCATTGAGGATGGAGAAGAAGAAGATGCCAAAGAAAATGATGGAAATGAAGAATGTAGGAAAAAGACAGCAAGGGAGTCCAAGAAAGAAATTCTTTTCAACACTTTTCAATATTCATACAAATTCTATTCATCTACTTTAATTATATTTCAAACAAATCGTTTTGAATTATAATTTATAAATTATATCAAAATCTATATTTCCATGTATTTTGTATTTGAATTACTCATAATTTTATTTTTTTAAGTATATTAAATCATCAAATTTATAAATACTACTAGCGGACCCGACAGACGTTGTCCTGCCCGAATGTTGACTTTTCGTTTGGGTGGCATAATTAATTTCGATAGTAAAACAAATACTATGTGATCATCACAATTACAAATTCAGTGTTTGTCAAGACAACATACAAAATAAAACATCTTTTCATTTTTGGCATTTCCCCCACAACTCCACAAATATCAGCTGTATCGAAAAACAAACATAACTATGAATTATTTTCAGAAGTTCAATTATTCATGAACTTTTCAGAAGGTTTTAACGGTCAATTATTGAAGAACTTATGATTTTTTAACGGTCAATTATTAATATTATATTCATTATTATAAATATTGGGGGATGGGGGGGGGGGTGAAATTTTGATGTTACATGTTCTGATATGCAAAAAATCTAAAAAAAAAAAATCCCCCCCAAAAAAAAATTCCCTAAAAAATAAAAAAAAATCCTAGAACCCGATTGCAGCGCCACTTATTGGGTCCAATTGGGAATCTAAACCATCCACGGACCCACTCAAACACACATAAAAAATTTAATCAAAATCGGTCCAGCCGTTTAGGAGGAGTTCAGTGACATACACACGTACAGAAGAATTATATATATTAAGATAATTTTTATTAATAATTTTATTTTCTAATTGGAGCAAGTAAATGCATTACAATATGCTGATAGACAAATATTTACTTTAATCTTTCTTACACTACTAAAAATATATATCTAATACCCAACTATAGTTTCAAGAATAGTGTTTTAAAATTGTATAAAATTGGATAATAAGTTGTTTTTCATTTGCCAGCTATCCAAAATTTGTTTAAAAATAGGCTATTTTAATTTCCCCAAAAACATTTTTATTGTAACATATTTCTGCTTTTGTTATTTCTAAGAGAATTCTTATTCTATTTTTAAAAATATATTAGAAAGTATTAACGTTTATTTGAATAGTTAAGTCTTAAATTATTATGACATAAACTCCATACATTTGGAGCTCATGGGAAGCTTGAACCCGGCTCAGTGATAAAAATTTGTGCTTGCAGACCCTTAGTATATTTTAATGCTTTACTATCTAATTTAAATGAATATGATGAGGGAAGTTTCAAAGAATTTATATAACATCCAGCAGAGAAAAGATTCAATTAATCCAATTTAAATCACTCTCTGGGTCAGAGTCAGGGAATGCCAAACACTTGCACCCCTGCCAGCATTGTTGTTGTTTTTAGAATGAGCCTGTGTCGTGGCTCACAAGTTTGAAGAGGGCATGAAGCTGGAAGCTGTCCACCCCCACAACATGGCAGAGCTTTGTCCTGCGACAGTTGTGCGTGTGTTCAACTCGTGTCACTTCCTGGTTGAAATCGACAGTCACAGTATTGTGGAGGAGCAGGGGGAAGACAGTACATGGCTTTGCACTGCACTGCACCCATACATATTTCCTCCAGGTATTGGGGTGGTTACACAAAAATTAAAATTGATAAAAATAAGAAAAAAAACTAATAAAGTGAAAACTGAGTGAAAAAAAGCCCACCTAGGGAAAGAGAAAAAAAGTGGGGAAAATCCCGGGGCTGTGGAGTCAAGAGCTTGTAAAAATGTACCGGCTCTGGCTTCAAAGTAAAAACTTATAGTATTATATCAATGTATTATACATTTTTATATTATTTAGGAATGGAATTTGTAATTTGTATTAACAAATTTATTTAAATACAAATTCACAATGTTGAAGAAGCTTCACTATAAAGTAATCTATATTAGAGCATTTTACTGCAATTAAATTTTTATTACTAAGTAATATACATTCCATTTACGAAGGAGTCTTAGTTGTAGTCGGACGGTAGAAAAATAGAGGAGTCTTGGGCCGAAGTCTTGGCGTACTGTTTCCACAGTCCTGAAAAATCCAAAGTATAATCTTTTAGCCATTGGAACTCCTCATTTTTAAACTCTTTTAAGGGAGAATGAGACCAAATCAGGAACAAGGACCATATTTGGCCAATTAGTAGATGAACCGGAATTTAGGATGGTCTCTAGTTTTCAGAAGTGTTTTAGAGGAAAAAATTATCATTTAATAGTAGAGTTGTGTTGAAGCCTACATGTATCGAATCTAGATCTTAAATTTTCTTTTGAATCTTGAATTCAATTTCAAACCCTTGAATCTTTAAAAATGCACAATTTTAGTTAGAGTGAAAGCATTTAAAATGTAATCTAAAAAAAAGTTGTACAAGGGTTGGTATCACTGACAAAGGTTATTTTGCTAACCATGTCTATTACGCCATAGACAACAAAGAGAACACTTTTTGTTAAATTAATTATATTAATACACTTTTGGCTTTTTTTTGTGATATTTTTACTCTCCAAATACATAAACCTATATATAATTACCTTTACCAATTGTATAAAATGGTCATTTATGGTCTTCATAATTGAATTTGAGATTTTTACGAATCTTGAATCTCTTGAGTACCATAGAATTCGATGGATTCGAGGATTTGAGCATCCCATTTTATTAATTTTAATAGTTTTAGCATATAACCCGAACAGGTAGTAAGACACGGTGCTAAAAAAAGTTGTTTCTTTCTCAGCTCGACTACACTCAAAATATCCAGTAGTTGATAACTAAATTATTTTGTATTTATAATAAAATTTGAATCACTTGTACCTAAATGGCTTTTGCACCACATGAAATCCAAGGTGGTGGCTTAAAAGTCTAAATTAAAATATCGACCAAAAATAACAAATAATAAACTTCCTTTGTAATATCCTGAAATGGCAGCTGCACAATGTAACAGTTATTCGTGATTTCACTACAGTAATTAATGAAATAAAATAAAATGTTACTATTGAAATGTTGTCTCTAATCACTTATAACTACGGTTCAATCAATATCTATTCCAGCTAGCATTCAAAATATTTGGATTTACTTTAATATTAGTTAGGGGTGGGCGAAGCTTCGAAACTTTGACTAAGCTTTAAAAAAAAAAATCAGCTTCAACTTTGTTTGAAAAAAATTTCAAATTACAAATTTTCACCAATAATGGTAAATTATTGCCATTCTGAGCTGTTACGTACAGTACAAAACAATATTCATAAGAAAACAATATGAAGTAATTGAAATTTAGTTGAGAATATCTTGATTAATCAGAATAAAACAAAATATTACAAAAAAAGATAAAAGAAATTATGTATTATGAAATTTCGTGTTTGACCAAAAGATAAAGGAAATTAAAAGTTTTTATTAAAAGCATATTAAATTTAGAGTAAAGCAAGTCACCAAATTGACTAGGTTATAATCTTTACAATTTTACCTTTTATAATTTAATTTGGAATAGAGCACTGGCTAAATAATGATTGCATTAGGAAGGATAGCCAGCACACTTACCTTAGTGATACTGGAGTAGAAATTCCTTGGACTGCAAGGGCATTAGTCCACTCTTTCAGCCTGAAGAAGCTGCCTGTAACAGTGAAAGCTTGTCTTTAAAAATGTGTTTGTTTGTTTAGTGTTTTATCTAAACAATTTATATTCCAGTATCACTAAGGTAAGTAAGCTGGTTATCCCTTTTAATTTAAACCTTCTATGTTTGCTACATAATGAAACTTGTACAGTCAAATCATTGGTATATAGGCTGGGCGAAAGATCATGGTCTTCAGCTGACCCACCCAAAGGGCTGGGCTACAAGCAAGGAAGAATTTGATTGGATGGAATATTTAATGTCCACAAAGAGCCGAGCGGCCCCACGCACTTGTTTCCACACGCGTAACTCCGCCAAGAAATTGGGTTTCAGCCCCAACATGAAGTTGGAGGCTGTTAATCCAGAGAATAATCACCAGATATGTGCGGCAACCATTGTGTGTACTGTGGACCATCTTCTCTGGTTGCATCTTGAGTCAAATGATGAGTAAGTCAATTGTGTTTTTGTGTCTTTGAGGTGCTAAAATGTCCATGGTCTAATATTAGGTGGTGCGAGTGAATACCATTGTTTCTAGTCCTTTACAAAAATTTGAAATAAAATAAAATATTCCGTTAGCTAGAGACAAGAAAAACATTATTCCTGGAAAAAAAAGTTCATAATAAGCTTATTCCTTACTCCACATGTGCGTGCGCACACAACATACACACACAATTATAATTAGGTCTTTCGTTTGTGTGATTATGTATAGTAATTTTTGTAAATAATTATATTTTAAACAAACTATAAGCTTATATGGCTCTCTACATAGAAGTCTGTAATGATACTGATTTGGACTGCTCTCATATATTTAAAAAGTCATGGATGAAGGTCTGCAATAAACTGTATGTAAAATATCCTTTTAAGACTTCATCTATGGAGAATCACATGCTTTTTAGAAATAATGTCAAAGGATTGCACCACTAAAACTTTTTTTTTCTTTCAAAAATCAACTCTGTAGTGTTTACCAAAAACCAAGTGACGCTAGCTCCCTCTACCCAATAGGAAGCTAGCCTTCACAACATCGTATTCCCAGGAGTCTCTCTATTAGTTGGTTTTGACACTGTAGACAGGGGTCCAAGAGGCAAGGAGTATATCATATATAAGCCGCTTGTGCTTATGAACACAGACAGTGCCATAACATATATCTAGAATAGAGTAATATAAATCGACAGTAGACAGCAATACACAAGAACTTTGTAATCAAACACAGTAATATTCAGTGCTGGCAACATAAATCTACAGAACGTTTTAATAAATCAGTGCCATGATCTAAATAAATCGTGTGCAAATTTAAAGGTCTTGCTTATTTCATAAGTGTAAGAAATATCACAATAATTGGCACTCGATCACAGGGCTATAAATACCAATTATCTCCAAACAATTCGTAGCACTTCTATTGGAGCTGAATTGTGGGGCATAATAATTCCATATTGTAATAATTGGTGCCCGATCATATAAATACCAATTATCTCACAAACACTCTGTTACGTCCGTAACATGGTAAGGAAGCTGGATCAAGAACACGACTATATTACTTTGATGTTACTGCTTGAGTGACTGGTTGGGTCGGAAAAACTGGCTATCGATAGGATAGTCAGTTAGGATGGGGCATGATGGGAAGCAGTCAATTTATTACGTCACCACCATGCTTGCCACCCTACATGCAATACATTACATTCCTCCCTTACAATTTCTTGACTATAGATATTTCAAAATACATAAATATACATAAAATAAAGAATACAATGCATGACCACGATTTCCAATAGTCATGATGAAATAGTTTACATTTTGAACACTTTTTATACAAAATACAAAAATACATAATATCCTATCTGATCAGAGTTTTCAATAGTTACAGTGAAATAATGTAATAACACTAAGATATTTACAAATTTAATTTAACTACAGGTTTCCTACACCTAGTTGGATACCTAGGCTCTTTTACTTCTGGTGAGATTTCCACCCTCTGAGGTGGGTGTGATTCCGGACTATTGTCCTTTTCATGAGATTCAACCCTGGGGACGAATGGAGAATGATTCTCCCCCCTAAATGCCTTAGGAGATGTCAAACCTTCCCTATTAGGTTTGGGAGCTAGCTCTGAGGGATATGGCTCTCTAATGCTAGGTTCTATCTCCTCCACTCTAGTTTCAGGGGAAGACTGTAAACTAATTAATTGGTCAATATGACGTTTCCATACTACTGCCCCTACTCTGACTAAATAGGCAACTGGACTCAATTGTGATACAACAAACCCCTCAATCCATTTATTCTTTGCTCGATAGTCTCTGACTAGTACTGGTTGGTTTGGAATTAGTTCTCGAGTTTTACATCCCTTTGCATATTTAACCTGTTTTCTTTGATTTTGCTCCACATTTTCATTTAGATTGGAACATAGCAAATCAAGCCTAGTTCTAAGTTGTCTATTAAACATTAATTTTGAAGGTGTTTCATTTGTTGTACTATGTACCGAGTTCCTATAATCACATAGAAATCTACTTAAAGCTATTTCTATATTTCTTTTTTCATGAATAGCAATCATCAATTTATTTTTTACAATTTTTACTGCATTTTCGGCTAGGCCGTTACTTTGAGGATGGTATGGAGGTGTTAAAGTATGCTTAATACCATTTGCATTAAAAAAAAACTTGAATTCATGTGATGTAAATGGTGGTCCATTGTCACTTACGATGTGTTCAGGTAAACCAAACCTTGCAAAGAGCTGTCTTAAATGAGCAATGGTTTGACATGCTGCTGTTGATGATACCTCTAACACTTCCAACCATTTAGTATATGCATCTATGATAACAAGATATATCTTAGATTTGAATGGACCCAAAAAATCTACATGTAACCTAGACCATGGTTTATTTGGATAATTCCAAACATGTAACATACTCTTTGATGGATTTTGTCTTTCCAAGAGACAGGGTGCACAATTGTTGACCATTTGTTCAATGTCTTGATCAATATTAGGCCACCAAATATAAGATCTGGCTAAAGTTTTCATTTTAACAATTCCAAGATGACTTGAATGTAATTCCTCTAACAAATATCTACGAAATTTCTTTGGTACAATAACTCTATACCCCCACATAAGTATTCCTTGTTCTAATGTTAATTCATTTTTCCTATGAAAATAAGTTGTCAACTCCTTATCATAATCATAAGGCCAACCAAACTTCACATAACCTGTAAGTTTAACAAATTCTGGATCTTTTTGTACTTCTCTCTTTATATCTTCACATTTTATAGGTATTCCACTAATTTCAAAACATTGTAAATAAGTACCAATACAACTATCATTCTCTAATTCATCTTTGTCAGAGTTAACTAATGGCCACCTGGATAACCCATCAGCATTACCATGATTTTCTGATTTGACATAGCAAATATCAAAATCATACCCTGATAAGAAAAGAGCATATCTTTGTAATCTACTAGCTGCAAAAGCTGGTAAACCTTTTTTCTCCCCAAATATGCTTAACAAAGGTTTATGATCTGTACATAGTATAAATTTCCTCCCCCACAGGTATTGATTAAATTTGTTTACTCCAAAAACAAGGCTCAAAGCTTCTTTATCAATTTGTGAATATCCCTGCTCAGCTTTAGACAGTGTGCGGGAAGCATAGGCTATTGGACGTTCACTTCCATCACTCTGCACTTGTGACAATACACTACCCAGGCCATAGCCTGATGCATCACATGCTAATTTTAACGGTAATTTAGGATTATAGTGAGCTAACACCTCTGCTGACACTAACTTCTCTTTAATTATTGAAAAAGATTTCATGCATGCCTTGTCAAAATTAAAATCTGTGTTTTTTCTCAACAGACGATACATAGGACACAGTATTGTGGATAAGTTTGGAACAAACTTTCCATAGTAATTGACTAGCCCTAGAAATCCCTTCAGTTGTTTAACATTTTCTGGCTTAGGTGCATCTAATATAGCCGCAATTTTGTCTTTGGCTGTTTTTAACCCATCTTTGTCTATTACAAACCCTAAATACTCTAAACTCTTAGAAAAAAACTTACACTAGTTTTTGCTTACTGTGAGACCCTTGTCACTTAAACGTTTACATACCTCTTTGAGTCTGTCACAATGCTCCTGCATGTTCCTACCAGTAACCAAAATGTCATACAAAAATACAATTACTCCTTCCAACCCCTGTAATGTTTTTTCCATTAATTTTTGGAATAAATTTGGTGCTGGAGAAATTCCATAAGGAATTCTATTGTACTTAAATAAACCCTTGTGAGTGCTTATAACACAAAGTTTCTTAAATTCTTCATCTAACCTAACTTGTTGATAAGCATGACTTAGATCCAGTTTACTAAAGGTTTCCCCCTTTTGTAAAGTGACAAATAACTCTTCTATTTTGGGAAGAGGATGTCTCTCTAGTTCTAAACTAGAGTTCAAGGTCACTTTAAAATCTCCACATATTCTAATATTTCCATTGCTCTTAAGTACAGGGACTATTGGTGTACCCCATTCACTATTAGAGATCGGAGTTATTACCTCCTCTTGCACTAAGCGTTCTAACTCCTGCTCTACCTTTTCTTTAAGTGCAAATGGAATTGATCTTGGTTTACAATACTTTGGCTTAGCATCTTTTTTCAAATTTAACCTAATAGGTTCACCCTTATAATCTCCTAACTTTTTATTAAAAACTTCAGGAAATTCCCTTAACAGGTTAGTTACCATTTCTGTTTGTAGCCTATCTGCCATTACACTATTTGCACTATGTAAATTTTCTGGAATCAATAATTGAACTTTTAGTTCCTTAATCCAGTCCCGGCCTAGTAATGGATTAGCTCCATTTTTAATTACAAATAATTCCATTTTGTGTGACAAATCCTGATATTGAACTTTCACATTTATAACACCCACAGGAATAATTGGTTCATGTACATATGAATTTAAGATTAAATCAGTTGGATGCAATTTTAAGTGACTCAATTTATCCAGATAATACTTTTCAGAGATTACAGATACCCCTGCCCCTGTGTCTACTTCAAACGGAATTTCTTTTCCTTCCACCTGAACATTTATTCTAAAAGGTTCTACTCTTTCACGCTTCTCGCCAAGCTGATTTTTATATAGCCCAAATAAATTTGAAATGTCATCAATGTTTTCATCACTATCGTCATTTAACACACCCAACCCCATAAAGTGTTGTTTAGTATTGTCATACTTTTGTCTGTCTCTGTGAGATTTGCTAGCATTCGTACGAGTAGCCCTATTAGAATTGTTTGACTTACCCAACTGTTTCAATCGACACACCTTTTGCAAATGACCCTTCTTCTTACATACACGGCATTCATACTGTTTATAATGGCATTCATTTTTTAAATGCCCGTTTCTTCCACAGCAATAACACCTCACTTCTCTCGTACCGCCTTTTCTTTCTTCTTTTTTCGACATTTGAAGAATTTGGGATGTACGATCAGCTGTTCCACCGGTGTTATGTCCAAAGGCTAGTGACGCTGCATCCTTCTCGGCTGCCTCCAAAGATGTTGAAATCAGCACTGCCTTGTCGTAGTCTAGTTGTCTCTCCGCTAGAAGTCGTTGCTTAATAGCGCTGCTTCTTAATCCACTTACAAGACGATCACGTAAATAATCAGATAATGATTCTTTAAATTCGCAATGCTTTGACATTTGTTTTAAGCTAGCGATATAATCTGATACACTTTCATGCTCATGTTGTGATCTTAAACTAAATTTATACCTTTCGGCAATAAATGATGGTTTAGGATACAAGTGTTCTTGGATAATTTTAATTAGATCCTCATAGCTTTTTGTTGACGGCTTGTCCGGTGTACATAAATCTCGTAAAAGATTGAAAGTTTTCACACCTACTACTGTCAGTAACATACTTTCTTCTCATTAGTTATACTATTACATTCTACAAATAGCTCGAATCGCTCTACATATGACGACCAGTTTTCTTCATTACTGTCGAAACTACTCATGTTTCCGATGACCGCCATTTTGTGTTAATAGGGATGATTTTTCATAGACCACGCCCTAAGTTATTAAAATCTCCAAATGTTCTCGGAGTTGCCTTAAGTCTGATTTGAATACGCTTCCATTTGAAAAAAACTTTTTTTTTTCTTATATAATTAAATTCATTCAACAAAACTTTTAATGCCGGACTTCCAAATAGCCAGGAACATATTACACAAGTTTGTTTTTCCTCGTCGCCAATATGTTACGTCCGTAACATGGTAAGGAAGCTGGATCAAGAACACGACTATATTACTTTGATGTTACTGCTTGAGTGACTGGTTGGGTCGGAAAAACTGGCTATCGATAGGATAGTCAGTTAGGATGGGGCTTGATGGGAAGCAGTCAATTTATTACGTCACCACCATGCTTGCCACCCTACATGCAATACATTACACACTCCATAACACTTCATTTGGCTCCCAATCGCACGACACGATATCTCACAATAAATATCATCATTTCAATTGGCGCCCATCGCGCGACAGAATAAACGTGAACATTTCAAGTCTCAAATAATTCGTATCAACATGTCTTTTGTTAAAGAAAGACTTGATGTTCACCATCATTTTTTGTGATGTGTTATGTTTTAAATGTGAACTTTTGAGCTTACACATTTCTGATAAATGTGAAGTATTCCCCTTTTGCTCTCTAATTGTTTATTTGATGCATGACAAACTGTTTCTGCTAAACCAGCAATTCAAATGTGTGATCTTCTGAAAAACAATTTTTTCCATATTATGAACAGTTATAGAATTAATAATATATGAAATGGTTGTGTTTTACACAATGGTACATAAGATTTTTTAGTTGCAGCCATTGTGAATAGATAAAGTTAAAAGTACATAATTACACAGAAAGACCGGCTAATAAATGATTAATATAAGATAACAAACAATAAAGTAAACACAATTTACAATTATTTTAATATAAATAGATAACATGAAATAATAAAGAAAATGAAATAGAAATAACAGAGCAAACTAAGTTAACAAAGACACAATTATATGTAAGGCGTTCTTATCAATTTCTCACACTACTCAAGAGTGACGTCAGACGAACACAAGATGGCGCATGCTCATTTTTGTGCGCAGAATATAATGCCAGTTTTGAAACCGCTATAAACTCTTTAAAAATAACTATAACTTTTTTTTAAAACCAGTTACTATCAGAAGGTTATTATAACCTATTACATGATTTAAAAAATTTAGAAGAATTGCCAACTTTAGGAATTTTATGAAATTATTTTTTTCTATTTCTTTCAATAATTTTACCTATGTTTTAAGCACATGTTAATTAATAATTAATTCAATTAATTTAAAATGCAACGTTAGTCAAAATTTTGAAAAAAAAAAATCACATTTAATTTTTCACAGTCATGAATTTATGAATATGACTGTTTGGCATGTGCTTTGTTGTATTTGTATTTATATAAATTCTTTGTGTACACATTCTACCTAATTTATATTTATGTCACTTAGTTTTAGGGGAGCAACAATTTTTTTTAATATATATTATTGTTCTTATATACGATTTGTTTTCAGTTTTCATCCAAACCACATTGTGAGTACAGATTCCCTGGATATTTTCCCTGTTGGTTGGTGTGATACTAACTCGTATCGGCTGAAACCACCCTCCGTCTACCAAATGCCAACCAAGGCACAATTGGAAGGAGCAGGGCTGTAAGTTAACAAAAGTTAAATATAGCACTAGGTCTTACACCATAGCTAAGTCGATAGCATGTCTGTCTAATGAGCTAAGGGTCCCAGGTTTGATTCCTGGCTTTGCCAAAAAAATTATCATTGGTGAAACGTGGGTTTCCTCTTTCACAGTGATAAATTAATGATGGAAGCTGGATTTGTGTCTGTTCTGGATTTAATTTAGTTTATAAGTCACGTGCTGATCTAATCAGTCAGTTCAGAAAGTGCACGTTAAATACCTCAAATAAATAAATGAAAGAAAGTTTTTATTGGTTCATAATACATAGAAATTGATAAAAATAACAGAAAATAAACTAATGAGTGAGAATTGTGTGAAGAAATCCCATCGAGGCAAAGAGAATCCAATGCACAAAATTATATTTTTTCTGTCTTTTATAGTAAAACAAGTCTCTCTCACACACACACACACTTTTAAAGTTGAAACCCAAATAAAGTTTTTATATTTAAACATTATTGTATTTAACATACAATAAGAGGGACAAAATCGGAAGAAAATACACTATGAACAAACACTAACATACTCCATTTTGAATTCAAACAAAACCTGTTAAAAACATTGGTAAACTGTTTTTACATTCATTACTGTTTCCAGCCTATGGCCTTGGTCAGTTTTTTATTCAAGTCATATATTTTTCCACTAATGGCTTGCAAGGCCTGTCGTAGCTTCATATGCCTTATAATCTAACTTAAGACTAGGACAGGCACAAGATCCAGTCCCTAGCCGTTAATTTATCAATGTGAAATAGTAAACCCACATTTCATAAATGATAAATTTTTCGGCCATGCCGGGAATTGAGCCAGGGATCCTTAACTCATTAGACAATCATGCTATCGACTGAGCTAAGGTGTCGAATTGGTAAACTGTTATTGCTCTAAAATAAAATGTGTCACATCTATTTCTATTAACATAATCTATACATTTCTAATGAAAAGAACAATTTATTATGAGTCTAAGGGAGACAAGAACTGTCTCCTGTTGAGATCTGGTGGTAATCATGATTTAGTAATCTATTGGTGAGTCAGTTCCTATTGTCTGAGTTAAGCCTATTCAACCATTTGGACTCACACTTGTAAGATGTCCAATTATATTTTTTTCTGATTGGCTAAACGCGAGCCAACGCAACTATATAAACATAAGAGAGGGACAGTGTTCATCTCCTACCGACAAGTGATTTTGATAGTCCCGACATGTGACTACGCTTGCATATGCTATTGTTGACAGACAAAATTAGGAGTAGGAGTCCGACAAGTGGATGCGACTGAGTGTAGACTGGGCTTTAATTGTACTATATTAGGAAGAAGGTACAGGAAAAGTGGATAAAAGCATATATGCCAGATGGTATATAATTAGCAAGTTTAAATATCTTAAGTTGTAAGTAGTAATATGGATGGATACAGGTTTGTACTGGTTCTAGTTTCAAAGATATATTTTTTTAGCTATTGGGATTCCCCATTGTTAAACATGAATAGTTAATATTAGACCTGTTTGGGATATCAAACTTCTGGAAAAAAACTCTGGAGATGGACATTGCTGAAACTTCAAAGTAAGATAAATTAGAAGATGATTAAAATTAGTGATGGAACCCTCGAACCCCTCGATTTCTTAAGGATATTTGAGATTCGAAAAAAAGTCAACATTTATTTTTATTAGTATTTTCTATTATTCTTATATATTTATATTTCCTCTAATGTTCATAATTTTTTCCAAGAATCGGTTGAGAGATTCGAAGTTTGAAGGTAAATTGTAGATTTAAGAGTCGAGATTCAGATTTTTAAAGTAGTGGATTTGACCCAACTCTAATTAAAATATTTTCAAAATGTGTTAAAATATATCTGTAGGCCTACCATCTCCTCTAATAAGTGTTCAGGTTCTACCTTCCTATCCTTACTTTAGTCAAATATTAATCTTACTTACCTGCATCAATGGTTGTATGGTATAATGTTTCATTCTTGTGTTAGTAAGACTGAATTGCTGGGAACTAGAAGTTCAATGTTCGAATCCTGATCGAGAGTATTGAGAATAGTTTTTCCTAAATGGTTTTTCACACTCCCTAAATGCAAATGTGGGTACCTTTCCTTTAAAACTACCTTCTTCATCCCTATCTTGTTATTGTAATTAATGTATGCATACAACCCTAACAGGTACTATGCAGCAGTGAGGGGGAAGGGGGGACTTTACTCAAACATAAATGTTGGCATCAATAGCTAATCTATTATATATGTCAATTACTGTTATAGCCATATCTAAATATAATATTCTTTAAATTGATATGCGTACTCGTACAATTGTAACTGTACTATTGGTAGCACAAAACCAACTACTGAGTTGATGATGGCTGCGTCATTTGATAGCTTGTGAACTTAGCTGATCACACATTTGTAGCCAACGATTTCAGAACGTTCATCACAAACTCTACCTTAAAATATGAGTGAAGAATGGCTCTAGGCACAAAATAATTCCCGAATAGCTCAGTGGGTTAGATCATTGGCGTACTTAGCCTAAGGTCTCAGGTTCAATTCCCTTGTCCAAGTCTTATTCAATTCAAAGTATATTAAACATAAACGTTAAGTTTGAAATATATATATTTTTAAGTTTATTACTATAATAACAAGGTAAATTTGCCTTAAACTGTTTCTTTGTCAACCACGACATGTCTTTCTTTCAGGGACAGCAAGAAAGAGAGTGTCAGTAGTGGGAGTGCGTTGAGCAACACCACACAAAAGTCGTCGTGGTGCCCAAAGATCTACTTCAACCATAAGTGCTTCTCTGGTCCATACCTCAGTAAGGGCAAACTGGCCCAACTACCCAAAGCAGTGGGCCCTGGACAAGTCACCTTGGTTATGAAGGAGGTGCTTAGCATGCTCATATCCGTCGCCTACAAGTCAAGTCGTGTGCTGAAAGAGCTGCAGTCTGATGGAAAAGTTCCGCCAGGCATGTACCTGGAAGTGCTTAAAGCTAAGTAAGTATTTTTAGATTAGTTAAATTAATATTAATATAGTAATATTATACTAATTCAAATTGATATAAATAATATTATATTAATTAATGAAAAGTCAGACCTTAAACATCAAGATAATATAAAGTGTGACCTTAGAAAGTGACCACAAGTTGTTGGTGGCAGACAGGAATGGAACGGGAATGGGATGGGAATGTAGAAGAAAGTAGTAAGATAAGAAATAATAAGGGCCTGGAGGCTAAAAAATGAATAGGAAAGAGAGCTATACCTAAGAAAGACAAGAAGCTTAGTAACCAAGGATGATGTAAAGTGTAAAGGTTGAATGGGAAAGGTTAAAGAACAATTTGGTGGGAGCTGCAGAGGAGGTATGTGGGAGGACAAGGATAAGAGGAAGTGGAAGGAGATACCTTGGCGGAATGACAGGATGAAAGAAGTATTGGAGGATAAGAATAAAGCATTAAGGTGGAGTTTTAGGAATAGGAACAAGGAAACAAAGGACGAATATAGAGAGAAGAAGAAAAGAGCGAAGTGAGTGGTACGAAAAGCCAGGAAGGATTGGCTGCAAAAATGGTCAGAAATGCCGGAACGGGACGTGGAAGCAAGTAAAGAAGGTGTTGTTTAGGCAGGTAATAGACAGGAGAGAGAAAGGATAATAAGTTAAAATGATGAATGATCAAGGCAGAACGTTGAAGAGAGGAGAGGAAGAAAAGGAACTATGGATGAGATTTTTTGAGAAGATGTTCAACCCAGAAGAGGAAAGGGATGAGAGTAAACCAGAAGAGCAGGAAGAAATAGCAGAAGAGAAGGAAAGAAGGCCCACATGGAAATAGTTAGAGGACACATTAAATGGGATGAAACAAGGAAAAGTGCCAGGTGTTGATGAGCTGACTGTGGGAATGATAAGAACTGTAGGTGAAGTAGATATACACTGATTATACAGGGTGTGGAGAGTTATTTGGAAGGAGAACAGGGTACCAGAAGACCGGAAGAAGGATGTTATAATACCTATTTTCAAAAAAGAAGACAGGAAGAGATGTAAAAATTATAGGGGGATAAGGCTGATATGCCACTCTACAAAAATATTTGAGAAGCTACTGGAAAAGAGATAAAGAAATAAAATGAAACAAAGGAGGAGAGAGGAACAGCGTGGATTTATGGAACAGAGGTCTACAATAGACTTGATCTTTCCCATACGACAGCTGATGGAAAGGAGGTATGAATTTGGGAAAGACTTGGTAATGGATATGGATAAGGCGTATGATTGCGTGGGTAAAAATAAAGTTTGGAAAGCAATGGAGGAGGCCGAAGTGAAAAGAGGAGTTGCAATGAGATTGAAAAGCATGTATGAGGGTAACAGGAATTGTGTTAAGATGGAGAGTGTGAGGACGGAGTGGTTCCAAATATAAAATGGTGTGAAGCAGGGTAGTGCCCTCTCACCACCATTATTTGTAATGGAAATGGAAATGGTCATCAACAAAGTGTCAGGAAACCTTATGGAAGAAAGAATGAAAGCCCTGATGTTTGCTGATGGCTTGATAGTTATGGGAGGATAAGGAAGAGGAAGTACAGGAAGAACTACAGGAATAGAATAAGGAAGTGAAAGAGCATGAAATGAAATTTAGCATCAAGTGGGAAATGATGATAATGACAAGGAAGAGGATAAGACCTATTAAAGCTATAAATATGGATGGAGCTGAGAAAAGTACAGAACGTAAAATATCTTGGAAGCGTGATTGAGGTGAATGGTGAAAGTAGAGATGATCTAATGAGAGGAGGACAGCAGGGAGAATTGTTCTATAGGTGTGTAAAATACCTGCTATGGAGGGGTGAACTTGCAACTTATGTAAGGAAATATTACACAGGGCGTACTTTATACCCTTTGTTACAAATGCAGCAGAGACATAGACACTAAATGTAAGAGAGACTAGGAAAATTGAAGCCATGGGAATGAAGTTTGTGAGGAGCATGTTAGTTGTCACGAGGAGAAACAATATTAGGAATGAAGTTTTCCAGAAAAGAGTGGGGGTACAAGGAGTACATGAACATGAGATAGTAGAGGAAGCAAGACTGAGATGGTATGGGCATATTATAATTATGATGGAGAAGAAGAGGATGCCAAAGAAAATGATGTAAATAAAGTATTTAGGAAAAAGACCACAAGGGAGGCCAAGAAAGAGATGGGATGAGTAGATAAAATGTAGTGTGAAAGTGAGAGGAGAAGAATGGTGGAAGGATAGAGGAAGCTGGAGACATTTTACTAAAAACTGACCCGGTCACAGGCTGGAAACAATTAGTTGAAGATGGTGTTAATATATTCAACACAATTTTATAAATATGGAGTACATCCATGTTTTCATGAATTTGAATCTTCATTTTACCTGTGAATTTCGAGTCTGAATCTTAGAAAATATGATGGCTATAAGAGAATAACTTTCCCACCTTGATATACTTTTTTTTTTCTTAAATTCTGATCCACTTTGTAATGATCCTGTTATATTGCCATGTTTTCTGGATTATTTAAATTTAAGTTGTGTAGATTTTATTAGTCAGTGACTGTACTGTCGGTAATTTACTTTCCCACACGTGCAGCTGGTAACTGGTCATGAACATTCAGTTTGCATGTTTCCAGCCCTTGCAATATTTCAAGGTCAAACCTTGCAGGGTAGGTGCAAAAGAGAAAGCAATATATTTCACTAGCCAATTTGAGTGTTTTTATTCTATTTTCTTAAGTAGTTTTTGCTTTTGCTCGCTAGAGATCAGCATCTCCAGATGACCAATTTAAAAAAAAAAAAGAGCCAGGTAATTGGTTGTTTTGTTGTTTTTATCTGGACTCTTAACTTTGGGTTCTTAGAGAGATTGGACGCGTCAAAGAATGCGTGGGCCACTATGGCAATTTCTGAATTAATTAAATGATAAAGTACAAAATATTAAATGTGATAAAAATAATCAATGTGGAACTTACTAACCTAAATCCATTGTTATACATAGAAAGTTTGTATCGCAGCAAATAGTCAATAAATATATATATTAATAGTTCGTATCGCGACAACTTTTACCTTACTATCTAAGTCATTTCTTGTGTTTGTCCTTTAGTTATTCCTTTTACATGTTCCTATATAAGTGACTTATCATTCTTTACAAATTTTATTTTTCCCCCTTCTTTGTTTTTTGGTTTCCTCTGCTAAGAAATTGCTTTACTTGTTTCTCACTCCCTCCTGATATGTTCCAAAAGAATGAAACCTAAGTATGGGGATTGGGCAGTAATAATAGATTTTCTTCAAGAGGCAGCCATTTCCTCTTAGTCCAATGGCAGCAATGTTAAGTGTGAACTGTGTTATTCTTTTCATTGTAAAAGCCATATTGTGTTTGTTTATTTTAATAACAAAGTTGCTATAGAAAATAGCAATTATTACTAAATATATTTTAATGTAATGTAAATAATATTAATTTAAATGGTAAATTAATGGTCTGAGGGCTTTTTTTTAATTTATCATATATTTATGTGGGACTAAATCACTAGTTGTCGTCGTTTTTTTCCTGCCTCTGGCCGGGTCATTTTAGTAAAATGCCTCCCTCCATCTTTCTCTTTCCTGCCACCATTCTTCCCCCAATTTGCTTTCATTCTTCTCTCACTCACACACTTGTTATCTGCTTCTCCCATTCCTTTCTTGGTCGTCCTTGTGATCATTTTACCAAACCAGTAATAAGCATAATTGGTATAATTGTTCTATAAAAATCAGATTCAACTTATCTTATATAAATTTTTTTCAAATCTTGAATCTAAAGTTTTTTGAATCCTCAGATTTTTAATTTAGTGGTCAAGGGATTCAAAGATTTGAAGGTCCCACTATACAATATTATTAACTACATAATCTTCATACTGTTATATTAGGAAGAAGGCAAGATGGATAAAAACATATAAAAAGGAACGAATGCAATATGACTTTTACACTGAAAAGAATAACACAGTTCACACTTTATAATGCTGCTGCCACTGGACAAATATGTAATGGCTGCCTCTTCCCACACAATACATTTCTATGCCTATTTCCTATACCTTCTTCCAAATAATTATAACAAAATACCTCAAAAAGTGAAAAGAAGTTTTTCTTAAAGAGATAATTTCTATACTATAATTTACTTGTGTTTGAGCGCATAACCTAATTTTAGAAAGATTATTTTTGGAAACAGGTAATTTGAATATAAATCGAACACACCTTCCAATACTTGCACATTTTTTCCTTTTCTAAAAAAAAAAACACCCACCGCGTCTTACTACCTGGTCAGGTTATACACCTGTGAAAAATTGACTACATCATTGTGATATACAAATTACAGCTCTATTGCATTCATTTGAATAATTTCATTTGTTAATGTAAATCCACCATCTTGTCAGTCCATAACAAACTAACCATTATATTTGAGTTTACTTCGAATTGAAAAAGTATATTTCATACAGTCACAGGGTCTAACATTTATTTTGGTTCTTCCTAACATTTCTATGGACACAGGTTCAAAACCAATGCATACCGGGCCAATGTGGCAGTGATAACATCGGCGGACATGGTGGCGAGTTTTTGCCAAGATGTGTGCAAGAAGCTTCAAGTCTGCCCTTACTTGTTTGGTCCTGTTCTTATTGGTACCGGTGGTTGTCCAGAGAACTGCGGCACACAGTCCAAGACTAAGTTCAGTGAGTTTCTAGTCCGGTAGTTTGTAAAATATCCTCAAAGAATGCTGGCAGTGGGATTGCCGCAAGGTGCAGGAAAAGTGGATAAGATGCCAGAGTGCTGATGCTGACTTAAAACATCCCAAATATTACTAAAAATTAAAATATAATAGGTTAAAGAGCCTAATTCTATTCTATAATTTTTCCCCCCTTGAATATCACCATATTGTTTAAGTTTATCAGGCCCTAAGCAAAGTATTAAAATAATTTTTTCTAACTTTCATAAATATCTGATTAGCATTAACTAAGAAAAGAACACGGAAATCAATGAAGTTTTGTCTTGAGAAAATTTTTTTTCATTGTCTCAAGACAATGTTTGGAACAAACTTCTGTGCTCAAAAAAGGGCACGAAAATGAAATTTCACTCAGGCACAAAATTATGCTCGAGGTGGATGACCCTGTGTGATAGTTGCAGTAAACCAATTGTCTCTTGAAGTTTTGATTTATTTGTTCAATCATTATGGTGGGGATCAATTTAAATCTTGTTTGTGTTTATTTGTTTCTGTAAACATCGAATATTATTTTAGCTCAATACTGGATTCAGAACAAACGTCCTCAAGGGCGGCCAAAGGGTGAGGCAAGCATTATCATTGGTCGGCCCAAAAAGAGAGGTCGCAAGAAAATTACCAAGGCTGAGGAAATGAAGGACGAAGAGAAAGAAACGAAAACTGTGGAGCCAATAAATGACACAACATTGGAATCACCAGGTAAGTGTGTCTGCACTAATATACTAATAGTTTATTATCTAAAGTTTGAAAAAAAAACTTATTAGAAATGTCACGATTCATATTTTTCTCAATTCCAATTTTCCATTCTTAAGTGTTTATACCTTGATTGTTCTATTTTTGATTAAGATTGATTAGTTTATATATTGTACTGTAATGTGTTTACGAAACAACTAAAAATGTAAATAGTAAAAAACTTAATAAGGCCATGTTTGATCTGTACAATTACCATAAAACAAGTTGAGTACATTTATATTTTACTGATACAAAAGTGTGTTACATGTCATCTGCGGGTGACCAACCAAGCTTACTCATACCGAGTGAGCCACCGTGGGCGATTCAATAACCCAACCCGGGATAGCGCCACTGGAGCTTAGGAAAAACTTATGTGAAATATAGATTAATTTTGTAAATAATAATTAGATTAAGATACCCACGTTCTTCAAACTGTTATGTATTATATCTTGTATTTTCATATTGTGTTAAGTGTTTAGTTTAGAGTGTAAGAATTTATACATACCTGTTCTTTATTTATGTTTTCTTTTATGACTTTCAAGGATAGTGAAAGGTGGGTGGTCGTTGGATCAATGGATTTTTGACTGATGTACTATTAGGATAATGAGGAGAAATAATTCTTGTATTAATAAAAAAAAATAAGCCTGCAGTCTCGGTAACATAGAACAGAACTATTCTCTTTCTATCCCCTTGATTACGCTGAGGTAGTTCCTTGGCTGGCTACCGTAGCGTCCCTCTCTAACTAAGATAGCACCCTTGGCCGGCTGCCTTAGCTTCCCAGCAATCATGTAGTGCCCCTGGACGATTGACTTATGAAAATTCCCAACACACAACGTACTGCACACACACGCGCACACCACACACCTTTAGAAATATAACAAGATGGTGGCCCAACGTGGGGCATCTACTGAACATCCAAATTTTAGGAGAAGAGCGGCAGAAGTCCCTTCACTAAACCACTGACCCCAAACAAAACAATACACCCTTTTCCGAGTTAAAACAAACTCGACAAACTTGGTGGTGCCAACATGTCACACTCCATCGAAGTCCCTCACTAACCCACTGTCCCCAAACAAAACAATAAATCCTTTTCTGAGTTAAAACAAACTTGGTGGTGCCCACAAGTATCACGTCACACTCCCCGGCATCACGCCGCACCTCCCCGCCTCCGCGCATCTCCGCTCTCAGCCGCATCTCCCGGCCTCACGTCGCATCCCCGCCATCACGTCGCATCTCCCCGGCATCACTCGCATCTCCCGGCCATCACGTCGCATCCCCGCATCACGTGCATCTCCGGCCATCACGTCGCACCTTCCGACTTTCACGCCGCACCTCCCCGCTCCACAACGCACCTCCCGGCTCTCAAGTATCACTCCAGCACACGTCAAACTTCAACAACAACGACAAGTATCACCATCAGATGCCGAGAAGACGACCAGTGGGGACTCAGAATGCTCCACCCGTGGAGAACAACTCGCCCAATGTGACAAGTGCAATGACTGGTTCCACTTCTTGTGTATTGGATGGAGGACACCGAAAAATACATCAGTGGACTACAATATCTGTGCACGACTTGCCTAGAAATGAACGTGTGGGAACAAGAAGAACTGAAAGAACTAAGAGAAAATTGGAACAGCTCCTACAGCTCTTAGAAGGGAATAGCCTTCTTAAACAGTACAGCCTACCTACATTCTCAGGAAAAGACCACGAAAATCCTACCAGCTTCTTACAAAAGTGTGAATTCACTCTCAAGAACCAAGGGACACCTAGGGAACTATGGCCACTCATAGTGAAGGAAAAACTTCTTCAAGACGAGGAAAACTGGTAGAAATTATACGAAAACTATTCAAACACATGGGAAGAGATGTGCACCAGAATCAAGGAGCGACTCAATTCACAACACCTGAAAGTAAAACTACAAGCAAAACTGTACGTAGAGGCTCTAAACAAAGACGAATCAGCAGACCAATTTATCTTAAAAAAGTACAGCTAAACAAAAGATTCCTTCCTAACACACCTGAGGAACAAATCATACCCCTCATCACAAAACTCCTGCACGCTACCCTGAGACCTTTTTCTGCTTCAATACCCCCACCTCCTTGGATCAACTCATTGAGAAGGCCAGACCATCCAGCGAGACCTTGGTCCGACTCCTCTTCCAATGGCTTCAAAATCAAGGATTTCAAGGAGATAGGTACCCCGATCCCCAATACCATTTTTGTCCGGAACGGCATTATCATCGAGACTGCCCAGTGCTAGCCAAGAGAAAAAAAGAAAGGGCAAGCGAAGCACATACACCCCTGAACTTCCAGAGAAACGAAAGGAAAGGATGAGAGCAAGGCCAAATTCATCCCTTGAAAAGGCGGCCATTTTAGAAATGCACCCTCAGACGGGGTTGCCACGGATTCAAATCGATACCAATATTGGCTCTTTCACCACGGTCATAGACTTCGGTGCCTCCACAAGTTTCATAAAAACTTCTATCCTAGATCCTCAAACTAAGCAACAGATAACACCTCAGCCCCATGAAAATACGACTGGCCAAGATGGATACCAAGCTATACGTCACAGGGAGTTGCAACATCAGCATCAAAGTGGGAAATTCTATGACGAAGTAAGGTGCCTCGTGGCAGAAGAACTTTCACAAGACCTACTCCTTGGTCACGACTGGCTAGTAAAGAACGAGGCAGTTTGGATTATCAAAGGTCATGCTTTATTTGGGAAATTGAAGTAGGCAGACCTTTCAACACAGAGGAAGTCCAACACGGGTTTGGGAAGGAACTACTCCCCAGCCTCATACAAATCCTCGAAAAACACCACAAAGCTTTCGGCACCCACAACCCAAATAACGTGACAAACTGCACTCTCCACACAATCAGTCAACACTCAACACTCAGTGAGGGGACCTCACTATAAGTATTCCCCGCAGAGACAGATCATGCAGCAAGTCGAAGAAATAATTAAAAACAGGGTAATAGAACATAGCACGTCCAATTACCAAAGCCCAATCGTGATCATCAAAAAACCATACAAGAAACCCAGGTTCTGTGTGGACTATTGGTTACTGAATGCAATCACAGAAGAAGAACACTGCCTCCGGATATATATCCCACAAATCCTACAAGAGATAGAAACAGCAAAGGTGTTTAGCACACCCGATATTAAGGCCGGATACTGGCAGATCCCGATGGAACCAGCCTCCAAACACCTTACAGCATTTAGCACTCCAGAAGGACAAACCTACCAGTTCCAAGTCATGCCATTCGGGCTCAAGGGAGTGCCTGGGATCCTCCAGAGCATGATGAGCAAGCAAGTGCTTGCCGAATACCAAGAGAAATGGTGCTTCGCCTACATGGATGACATCATAGTCTTCTCCCATAGCTACGAGGAGCACCTGGAGCACCTAAACAAAGTTCTCGAGAGACTCGAGATCTACAAACTCACAGCTTCTTTGGAAAAATGTGAATTCGGAAAAAGCTCCTTATAGTATCTCGGGCATATCATCACCTCGGAAGGAAATCATCCCCACCCCGGATAGATAACGGCCATTCAGGATTTTTCTCGCCAAGGAACAAAAGATAATTACAACAGTTCTTGGGAATATGTAATTGGATGAGGGAGTTCATCCCTAACTTAGCAGAAGTCATTGGACCATTAACTTCCCGAACAGGGAATAAGCAAAGATGGAGATGGGAAACCATAGAGGAAGAAGCTTTCAAGCAAACAAAAAGGACGTTCAAGACCATACAGCCTCTCCATCAGCTGTTTGTTGTTAGCAAATCAAACAGTGGGTAGAGATTACAGAGGTGTTTAAATTAAGTACCTTTGAGGGGTGTCAATTCTAGAGAACATTAGAGGGGTTTTAAACATAGAGAAGTAAAGGGTTTCAGACATAGATATCATTTAAGAATTTTCAAACAAATTGAATATTAAAGGGTAACAAACTTAGAGAACATTTAAGAAGAGATTGTAGGAGGAAGAATGGTGGAACGACAGAAGGATATTGAGGAATTTTACTAGACGGACCTGGCCATAGGCTGGGAACAGTTGATGATGATCTATGTCTATATTATTAATATGTTTTTATGATAGTATTTTATTATTTATATTATGTTTAATGTGTTAAGCTTGTAATGATATGGAATTATACATCTCAGTAATTTATTATTCACATTTGTATTCAAAATTACGATACTATAAATGAAAGTGAATAGTAAGATATATTTATTTTAAGTTGTTAAGTTGCAAGCTATGGCGACATCTTTCTACGTCTCTGTTTGAAAAGCCAACTCAGTTTTGTAAACAGAAACGCACCTGGATGACCACACCTTCTTTTTCTTTTGGGAAGTTTTGAGAAGGAAATGTCGCTAGATATACCTCTTCAAGGTATGCATCACTTCACTTGCCTTCCTGACGAGGAGCCGTGTAGGTTGAGTCTATGACATATTAATCTGTGTTATAAATCTCACGTGTCGGGAATTATCATGCATATAACGCGATAGTCGGGCTTTTATTAAACTCTACGTGCGAAATATCTAGCAAAAACCTGTTTATCTACTTAAAATAAAGAACTATAAAAGACCAGAACTTTTAATTTATAAAATAAAACATCATCCCTTTTTTAATTATTATAATACAGAATAACAAACTACAACCCAATTCAATAATTATAACAAAAGTCACCCTAATGGTGGCAAACAAACATTAATATATCAGGCTAGCTCTTTTATACGTTACAAGCTTTTACAAGTCTTGCCATATTAGTTTTAAAATAAATATATATTTTTAATCTCAAATTATTCTAAATCGTCATTTTTATAATTTTCTCATCTCGCCCTGATATTTTGACTCATTTCCTGTCCCGTTCTGATCCTGCTATAAAATATCATTCCCATCTATCTCTAGTTAAAATGCATTCACTATTGACTATGACAGTCATATATTCAGTTAAGTGCTAAAATGAATGGTCTGGTTGTTAAGTTATTCTTATAGTTATCTTTGGGCCTAGTCACCAATAAACTATATTGACGTTCCTAAACAATTCCAATTAGACATCTTGAAAAAAAAATTCTCAGTCTTGAATTTCCACAAGGATTTGAGGATCCTGTTCCTACTTGAAACATGGTATTTTTTCAATATTTACATTTTGAACTAATAAAGCAATATCATTTATATGTCTATAGATAATGGAAGTGATGAATCTCGTGCTCCATCTCCTGATGGCAGTGACTGCGAAGCAAGTCCTCGGAAGAAGTACCGCAAGAGAGAGTTCCCCAAGACTGAAATAAAGACACGTGGAGCCAAGCTCCCTAACTTTGCCTTACAGATGAGAGTTAATCATTGGACGCGCAAAAAGTCTGATGAATCCATTGATACAGCAGAGCAGAACAATCACAGGTATATTTAGGATGACATTCAGTGGACCTAATTTCACAAGACCTAAAGTTTAGGAGCTATGACTTTAGGTCTTATAAAATTAGATCCAATGAAGTTAGGTCTAGTGAAGTTAAGTGTTATAAAGTTTAGGTCTTATGCCTATTTGAACAGTTAAGGATATTTTAAAGTAATCTATGAAAAATTAATTTTAGGTCCAGTGCTTTTAGGTCTAGTGAAGTTAGGAGCTATAAAATTAGGTCTTATAAAGTTAGGTGCTATGAAGTTAAGAAATTTAGTTTAAAGTTTGAGACTTTAGGTCCACTGCTGCAAGTCAGTATATTTATATATACCCATGCTATGTTATCAACCTAAAACTTTGACTAAACTTTATAGTGTGTGTGCCATACTTGAATGTATATTAAGGTGGAGGTGTGAGGAACACGAGAAAAGGTCAGACTATTTGCAGTTTTTATATAAAAACAGTTTTGGTCAAAATAAGTCAAATATTCCTTCAGCACTTTTAATTTTCTTCATATGGTGACCTCAACAATTCTTGAAAATAAGTCAAGGATGTCCCGGAATTTAATGACATTTTCTCTTCACATAAAATGTTTCTCATCTAATTTCGCTATGCTTGAGCAAATATTCAACAACTGTTGATATCACCATGTGAAGAATTTTTTTTTACTACCTGTTCGGGTTATCTGGTTGAGTACTAATTACGCTAATGTGTTAGGAATTGTGAAGGTTGAATTTTAGATGAAGTGAACCCACATTTGAATGGGGGGAGAGTGGAAAACCATTTAGGGAAAACCACCCCTATTTCACGAGACCGAGATTTGAACCTAGATCTCCCTGTACTCGGCAGTCTAGCTCAACACACAACTAACACGTTAGCTAATTACGCCGAGGTGGGTTGTGAAGCAAATTAAACTCTGTTCTTATAGAAGCAATGTTTTATTTAATTTGGCCAAAAAAAGGTTTTGCTATAAAAACTGCAAAAACACTGGCTTTTTATCCTATTCCCTACATCATCACCTTAATATACATTATCAAAATATATAACATAAGTATAGGTAGGTTATAATAATTAATCACTATGGAAGTTTTGGAAAATACTTAATTTTTTTTGTCAGTGCGTCCAACTACCCATTCAAGTTAAACTCATATGTAATAATTTCACTAATATGTCAGGGATGATGATGGTTGAATTTAGAAGTATACCCACATTTTCATGTAGGGAGACCATTTAGGAAAAACCACCCTCAGTACACTCACTGGGATTTGAACACTGACCACCTTGTCATTGGCAGTCTAGTCTACTATGAAAGTAACACCTTACACCATGCAGCCACCGAAGCAGATAAAATTAATATTAATAAGTTGGTGGTAAAAACAAAGTAGAGTTGGGAAGCTTACATGCCTAAATAAGTGTGAACATTTATTATAAAGTTTTCAAATAGACAATTGTGGTAAATTAATGGTTTGGGGTCTGGTTTTTAACTTTGTCAGATAATTATGTTGGGCTAAACCACCAGAAAGGAGTATAGGGCGTTTAAAACAATTCCCAATCAAAAATTTGAAAAATATATAATTTTTTTCAATATTCAATCCAATATTTCCTCCAATCTTTGAATCTCAAATATCCTTAAAAATTTGATGATTCAATGGTATGTGTATTTAAAAAAATCATTTTCTGAGCTGTCATACAATTTTCAATTTGCATTCATGTTTAAAATTACTTTTTCTTTTAATAAGGGATTCATCGAGGAAGGTAGTAACCATAGAAAAGAAGCTCGACAGCCATAAATCTATCAGTCCTGTAATCAAAGAGAAGTCTCTCATCAATAACTCATCAGAAAAAAGTGTAGATGTAAAACCTAGGATTCCTTCTACAACTGAAACAGTTGATTTGACAGAGAATCAGACTGAAACAACAGCCCTTGCTACACATGGTCTAGACAATATGCTGCACCTTCACTCAAACCCTCTAACCTGGACCAAAGATGAAGTGTACCAGTTCCTGACCAGCACCGACTGTGTGGATTTAGCTGATAAATGCAAGGAACAGGTATTTGTAAATTTAATTCAGATTATTATAACTTTCTTCCCATTCACCCCCCACTTCGACACCACCAGGGTATATTTTCTGCTAGACATTCCAGGGCTTTACTGGCAGTGGCAAATATATAACCGACTGCTGAGATTAGGACACCATGAAATTGCGGTCACATTGCCCCCATGAGATGTGGTGATGATTATGTTAAAGAAGTCTTAAACCTAACTTAAGCTTAATTAACCAAATCATGGTGACCATAGGAACAATTCCCCATTTGGGAAAAATACCTGGGATGCTGCCGAGAATCAAACCCAGGACTTATAGATTAGTAGCCAGGAAAGTTGACCGCTATACCAAGAGGCCGGCCGGATTATCAAAACTAACTCTTGAGCATTTTAAAGTAAAATTCCCATCTTAATTAAGCCTGCAAGAAGCTACCAAAATTTCAAATCAAAATAGATACCAAATTCTGATTTATTGGGATTTAATTTGAAATTATCAGATCAACACACATTATTTGACTTATTAAACTTCTGAATTTTGTATTATGTAAATAAAGAAAAAAAATTCTATTTTAGTTTTAGAAAAAAAAAACCTTTTTTCTACATAACAAATTTGAATGATTATTTTTAAATAATAGTTGAAAAATTACACCTGAGAATCTAACCCAGGGCCTTGGACTTAACATGAGTGAAATCAGCTTCCATGCGTCATTTTTTGACTATATACTCATATTTAAATGAATTCATGGGAGCAGCTGTTACTAAAAATCATTTCATTTAATTGTGAAATATTATTGAATACTTGAATATCCTTGAGAAATTTAAGAGTTTGAAGAACTCTTGGCTAGCCTTGATGTTTTTTATGAATTGTATCCCTCCTTTAATCTATTCTTTTCTTCTCCTCTCACTTGAACACTTTTTTATCTGTTCCTCCCATCTTTTATTGGCCTCCCTTGTGATCTTTTTCCTACATATTTCATATCCAACATTTTTTTCGGAATCCTCTCTTTTTCCATCCTCATTACATTCCCATACCATCTCAGTCTTGCTTCCTCTACTATCTCATGTACTCCCTGTACCCCCACTCTTTCCTGGATAACTTCATTCCTAATCTTGTTTCTCCATGCAACACTTAACATTCTCCTCACAAATTTTATTCCCATGGCCTCCAGAAATTTAAAAAGTATATTGATAATTAGTAATGCAAAATTTATTGCAGTAAAATTCACCAATACAGATTACTTCACGTGAAGCTTCTTTGGCATCGGGAATTTATATTTGGGTAAATTTGTCAATTTATATTATAAATAATGTCCTAAAGAATAAAAAATATATAAAATTAACATAATATATTGTTATAATATTATAAGTTTTTATTTCTAAGCCGGAGTCAGTAAATTTTTACCGACTCTCACTCCACCCAAAATTGCTTCAGACTCCACAGCCCTGCCAAAACTTATATTTTTGTTAGCTAACTTTTTTTTACCACCCATTCAGGTTATATGCCCTTAGCTAACTCTCATGTTGAGTGCTCTTTTAAGTTATTGGTTAATGTTTGTTTATTTATCTAGCTGATTGATGGACATGCCTTGATGCTGCTGAATCTACCAACTATTCAAGAACACCTGTGTGTAAAGACTGGCACAGCTTTGAAACTCTGTCATCTTATTGAGAAAATCAAGTTAGCATTTTACATTCAATATGGGGCTTCATTGAGTGAACCATGAAAAATGTGATATAATGTACTTCTTTGTACAAGCCTGAGTGAGATATTTATTATATTCTAAAGCTATATTTATTTATTTTGTTAAAAAAAATAACCATATTATAACTACAAATGTTATGTTAATATTTTATTAAGATTCTATCAATGCCTAGTTATTAGGTGTGGGAAGCTTCGAAAACTTCAACTTCTCTCTGAATATTTGTTTGCTTCGACTTCGATTCAAAAGTAAAATTCTGGATTTGAAAAAGCTAAAACACATATTAAAAAAAATTATTCATTTTCTGCTGCTATCTCCATCACATATTAATGTTTGCATTAAAAAAATCTAAAATAATTAAATTACATTTTGTGTTAATAGCTTAAATTATCATTTTAAGATTGAATATATTAATTATGTTTAAAATATAGCATTTCATAAATTATATTTTATATTTAAATTTTTATAGTTATACATAGTATAGTATTTTTTATCCAACATCCATTTGGTTTTAAATATTCAAACTTTGTCTCGGCTTCGAGAATATCTCATATTATTTGATTTGTCTTTGCTTCAAATTAAAAAAGTGGACTTTGCACACCCCTATAGTTGTATATTTCATAAGAGGAACATTTTTATTCTTTATCTTGTTTGGAATAAAATAATAGATTTAGATTTTTCTCTTCAAACAAGTTCAAAAATCAAAACTCTGATTTTGAAATTTGTTTTTCTGTTAAAAAATATTAAAAATGTAACTGTTGATAAATTGTAATAAAAGTTCATTTTTTCTATGGAAATACAAAATGAACCTGTCCATTGTTCTAATAAAATAAGATTATGTCATATTTTAAATAAATAATATATTGTTTCTTTTTACTTGTTCCCATCAATAAATCTTGCATTCCTTTATCCTTTTTTTATCTTTTATTTTTTATAGCATTTGTGTTATTTTTGTTTCCTCTTTGTTAAAGGAGAGAAATACAAAATGATGTAAGGTGATTAGGGAGGTTAATTTATTCTTAAACAGCTTTGATATTGCATACTTCTTTTTTTTTATCAATCCCCATCTTTCCATGTTTATCAGTTAATAATATATTCTCATTGTCAGTACTATAATTATAACACATCTTAAATTTAATTGTAATTTTGTTAAGTTAAGCCTATTGGTTATTCATAGCCTTCGGCATGATTTCAATTGTCTATTCTCGGGAACCTTAATCTATACTTACCAGTGCCAAATTTAAGAGAAGGTTAATGGGGGTGATTGCCCTGCGGCCCCAACAAATCTCCACACGAAAGAAAACATAAACTCTAACTAACATGTTTGCTGCAAATAAACTGAGCACAGTTTGTATATAATGAGCATTTATATGAAGTCATTATGTAGTGGCCTGGTATGGTAACCCAGAGGTTTGGGGCTATTTTTAGATCACTTTTAGCTTTGTGTCAAGTAAAGGGGAATAATCACGTGCAATAGAGTAAATGTAGTGTGAATGTCACTCAATTAGCGAGGAGAAGCTTGTCTTGCGAGAGAAGGAAGAAAGTGGCTTGACCTGGTGATGCGGATTTCATGCCAACAGTTACTGAGGAGCGACAATGCCAATTAAAGGTGCTCGCCCACTAATGTGTTGCGTGGTGAGGAAAATTTCTTCTGCCAGGTAAACTTAAAAGTATTCAACTGGGAAACCACCCACTGGTGTGTCGTGTTGCGATCAGTCGACGCAAGAGAAGTCTTGGGAGCAACCATGTTATGACGCATATCCACGTAATGCATCAATAGGCAGGGGTAGGAGAAGTGAGGAATCAAAATATTTAATCTTTGTCACCCTTCGAATACTTTCAGGAACTATCAGGTTAATTTCCTCTACTTCGTCACTAGGCAGATGAGTAACGTGCTTGCATTTTAATTACTGTTATTGTGTGTGGCTGCTGCCTGACATATCTTGAAGTTTTTTTTAAAGGTATGTTCACATTTAACAAATTAGTACCTATCAAAAGACTATCTTTAATATTTTTTCATTGTATTATTTCATGCAAATTTAATATGAAATTGTAATTTATTAATTAAAAATAATTCCACTCGCAGTTCAGTCACTAGTCATAAAGCAACAACCTACTTCCACAACAATAAGTTCTGTACTGTAGGGACTGGATGTGGCGCAGAATATATAACGCTTCTTTTCTCCACGCAACGCACTTGTGGGCGGATACCGCTGAAATGACACTTCTCTTCGTAACGCCACGCAAGGCATCAGTGGGCGAGCACCTTAAGATGAGTGTCTTATTACTTCCTGTTTTTCTATTAGTTGAAAGTTAACAGGCACAATGGGCTGATTGCGGGTATAAAGGGGTATGGCCCTCATAATTTATAATCAACCATTAATATTTGTCTATGTTAATATTACTATTCTTATTTTTTAAATCTCCATAGTGCAAAGGTTTTATTCATCAATTTACTAAAAGTTGGTCATTCCCATAAAATTGTCCTGGTTTCCCCACCATATAAGTCATACCCTTGAGAGAGCTCATGCTTTTAAACAAAAGCACCAACTGCAATGGACCAAACTACTTTAAAGATGTGTGAGATGGAAGGCTTATCACGATTCTTTGAGCTACTAATAGTTACACCAAATAAATCTGTCATTTTTTAAAATTAAAACTAAAAAAGAGTATTGTGCAGGGGCATAAGTTCAAAAAAACTTTGAAAAAAAAACAACACACACACACCTCACCTTTATCTCAAAACTATAATAGCATGGCATTGTGAAAAAAAGTTTCTTACTTATCAATCAAATCAAATATCTCTAAACATTAATAATCCTACATATTTTTACACTGCTTTCAATTTACAATCCAATTTTGATAAGAGCTTTATGTTATCCGACAGCTAGAAAGGCTATGTTTGCTTACCTACACATATTTGTATGTCAAGTCTGTTATCTACTGCCATCACTTTTGATAGATAATTATCAATACCTAAAAAATAATACGAACAATTATATAGTAAGTGTATAACCCAAATGGGTAGTAAGGCATGATGATAGAAAAAAAAGTCATTTTGAGCTAGAATGTTGAGGACGGGGAGATCAAGGTTCGAATCTTGGTCAGGTGAACTAGAGGTGGTTTTTCCTAAATAATTTTCTACTCTCCCTCCACGTATATCAGGGATCACTTCCTCTAAATTCAACCTTCCCAATTCCTAATCCATTAGCGTAATTAGTAGTTAAGTGTACAACTCGAACGGGTAGTAAGATGCGGTGCTAAGTAATAAATAAATAGAAAATATGTAGGCTCATGGTAAAATGTTATCAATGTTGACAGCAAAAAATTGAAAAATGGACTGCAGTGAAGTTGTCTTATTGGCACGAATGAGTAGGTCTATTGAGTTTGACATTGACCCAAAACCGAGGCTTGATTATGAATTTTTACATTAAATTATATCATTTTTCATCTCTAGTTCCAACTATATTTTTAGCTCTTGTCAAACTAGTGCTTATAAGCTTGATAGCATGGATGTGTATATATTCATATAGATGAAATATTGATAAAACATCTAAGAAAGAAATAATGTTGCCTGTGATGTCAATTCTTAAAAACTAACTAGTTATTAAACTAGTCATTTTTTTCAACATGATATTCAATAAAAATTTAAAAGTTTCAACGTGAGTTACCATGGTTACAGTGGGTTGACTGAAGCCGTTGTGACAATGATGCCAACAGTGGGGCGTTGACCTATATAAGTAAGTGCTAAATAAGTATATTTGCCAACAACTTTGTTTAATGTGTTATTTAGTAAATAGTAAAATAAAAAATAAAGGCCATGTTTTTATAGATAAACAAATATTAAAGTTTTTCAAAACTGAAAAATAAATGTAAACAAAGCGAATTTAGAATAAAAGAGAGACCCACCTTTACTACGAAAGTCAAACAACTTAGTGTATTGTTGTGCTACAAAATAATTATATTTGGATACATTATTAATTTGGAAAATTAATTAAAAAATACAACCCTCTTTATTTTTTTGTAATATATCAGGAGACTACTGCGCCAAGAATGCTTTTTGTTTGAATTACTTTTACAATAAATGTGTGCGTGACTCATTAATCACGTGACTTGTAAAGTGCATTAATGGGTGTAGTGAGAAATGTATTTAGCATTTATTATGTTATAAAAAGTACAAAGATCAATTAAAAATACAACCAACGAATTAAAGGTAATTCAAATAATTAAATGATTACTTTCATGACTCCATTACAAGTGATTCGTTTTTGTCGCATTGTCCCTGGAGCCATTTAATCAATAGGGCTACACCCGTCAATTGGACTTGCATGTTCGGCAATGGTGTGAAGGGAACGAGGCCTGCGTACTGGACTTTTATTTAATAACACTTGTTAAATACTACTTTAAATATGATTTCACTGACGTAATATTATCTAAAACTAATCACTGGTGTATCCTCTCGCAATTTTGCGGGACATTGAGTAAATTTGTGCAGTAAGTGTAGAATTGAAGCATTTTTCAGTAGGTGGTGTCAGTTTCTGTTGAGTCTAGCCGCAGGGTGTATTCGTTTCGAGTTAGATCATCCTTTGGTTTTGATGATTCAAAGACTTCCGATTTTCGTCAAGGCTATTTTTACCGATGTGATAGTATAAGGCCTATGAAGCAATTTGTTAGGATAGACTCATAGTTTATTGTATATCGCAGTTCATATGCATAGTACAGTTATTTTATTTTTCAGCTAGCCTATTAAACATGGAAGCAATGCACAGGATAGCATGGATTTTTCTTCTGTCATTCTGCGTTTTACAAGTAACATCAGTGAGTAAGTATTGCACTTGAGTTGATTAAGTTGTCTTAAAAATTTGTTGGCATTGCAAGTCTACACAAATTAATATTATATTAAATAATTTAGTACCTATTGTGTATAGGCCCTACCTATTTGTAAACTAAGATCATAAGTCCACCCAGCATTTTGATTTAAGTATTTGATTGGTATAAAATTTATTTTCAAAATCACTGATCACTGGTTTGTGTCTCTTTGCTTTAAATTATCTCTGTGTCTGGTACAAATATATGCATTAGGAACTTCCCCCCTTTAATATAGGCTTAGATCTACTTCTAAAAAGCGTATAACCCGAACGGGTAGTAAGACGCGGTGCTAAATATTATTATTACTATTACTTCTAAAAAACTTATTTTAATCTACAAATAAGATTGTGTAATATGTTTCACCTAGGCCTATTATTTGTTAAGATCACAGATTCTATGTCAACATATAGGCCCCTATGATAATTCTGGTACAGTGTGCACCGAGGGCAAGATTCTTTCATTTTTCTTGTGTCATAGGCCCTATAACAATCTTTAAACACAAAGACAAAAGCAAATTTCCATTGTTAACAATGTTAATATTGTAAAATAATTCTATATTGTTTAAAAAAATTAGTAAAATTCACAGTAGGCCTATATAGTCTATAATGTAAAATTATTCTAAAGGTCACTATGGCACCAAAACTTTTAGGCAAAATACACAATAGCCACCAGTAACACTTATATTATTGATTTAAGCTTGGTTAGGATAGTTATAGTTATTAACATTATAAATAATGTGCATTAAAAAGGATAACAAGCACCAAATTATCTCCTCATTTGAGATAATCGCTTTCAAAATGTGTGACATTCTAGTTTGGGTTGTTTTCATTAAAAGATGTAGGCCTGGCATACAAAGTGTTTTTAAGGTAATCAAGAATTAGGCTTGGAATGTAAAACAATTTGGCGTTTTACTATCAAGGTTGGGTTTTGAACACACAAACAGGTTTATATGGATAGACATCTATACAAGCACTCAAATTCAGTCATTGCACATTACACACATATTACACAATATGGCAAAATGTTACTGACTAAATTAGGTAGGTTTTTATTATTTTTAAAAATTTTATAGAATAATTTTACAATATTAAGTTTGTCATCATTGGGAATTTTCTTTTGTTTTATTCATGTAGGTCCTATGCTAACAAATATAAAATTGATCATTATATGATATACATTAGAAATAATTAAAGAATCTCTCCCTCCGCACACACCACACCACTACTTTAGCCTAATCCCTTATAAAACAGCGAAGTTAAAGTGTCCCACTCCTCTACTAGGTCAACCCTCCTGAATACAAAAATGACTCTTTATTTCCATGGGATGGAAAATCTCGAGCCTTATTGATTTTTTAATTATTTCTTTATCAATTGTTGGTAGGCTACTTATTGGGTCAATTGTCACGGTCATGTTAGTTTAAATAGGTTAATTAGACCTATCAGGTACTTAGGCTATTCAGTATTCTAGTTACACGAAAGTGCTCCCTCCACCGTCTGACAATAAACTCCTCTGACACCCCTCCAAGTTTAGCTTATATACTTTTAAATGGGACTTGTGCAATTTACTGCAAAAATGTGTTTTACGTTAACTTTATTCAAATGTCATTTTAGGCAGGAAAATGACTTTCCCTTACTTTTTTTTAGTTTTCTCCAAAAAAAAAAGTGCTGAAATAACCCTATCCAAAAAACTATACACATACACAAATATTTTGAGGGGGGCTCTTTCACTTTGATTGATTTTGTTATTAAATAAATTAACAGATTTTAAATTTTGATTTTTTAACCATTACCAATCTTATGTACATAAGTTAGCAACATTACTGTAAAGGTATTTTAGTTTCATAGGAAGGAAGGGAGGAAGGTGATAGTAAGGTTTGAAATAACCTTATTCCTCATGAACTCGGCCAATTTGAGAATATCATAGTGGGCCCTCATCTCAGAGTTTCTTTGTATTTTATTTCAAATTTCTTTTATGCATATTGGTATGGCACTATTTTGAAAAAAAAAGTGTTCTTTGCTAAAATTTTCTCTGATTTGGGTTGTAATTACTTTAAATAGTCATTAAAATAGCTAAAGTTGGGTCAGCCATTTTGCCAATTTTAACCATTAGTTTGTTGCCGAGCCCTAATGCTGATCATTTGATTTATTTTTCGAGGATATTATTATTGTTATTGTTATTATGTGTTATTGTTGTTATTGTTGTTATTGTTATTATTGTTATTATTATTGTTATTATTATTATCATTATCATTATCATTAGCACCGCGTCTTACTACCCGTTCGGGTTATACGCACTTACGCTAATGTGCAATGGTAGGGTGATTGTGAAATGAAATGGAGGACCTACAGTTTAACGTGGAATCCGAACCACGTGAGGCCTGGCATTCCTCACATTCACAAGTTGTGATTAATACACGTCTTGTCAGAGGTGAAGGAAGGGTTTGTCAATCAGATAAATCTGTGCCGGGACCGAGGATTGAACCCCGGACGCCAGCACAGAAGTCTGACACCTTACCCCTAGACCACCAGGTCACTCTCGAGGATAATAGTTTGTAGCAACATTATTTTTTAATCTAAAAAAATTAATTTGATTCATAAGAAATTTTTTTTAAGAAGCAATCTGACCCATGAATAAAATAGGCTTACTGAAATAAGAATTGGCTAGTTAGTAAGCCTTCTCAAAGGTAGAGGTATAATGTATATCAGAGTTGTAGAGCACTTACTACAAAACCATAAATCTCAACTGTGATCATTAGGCCTAACTATTTATATTATTAATTGGTAATTGTGTAATAGATTATGTAGGCTACCTGTTATTCATATTGCTAAGAGTATGTTTTTGTAATCTTTTCCACTAAGGGAAGCTATCAGTTAAGTTATTCCTAATTGCAACTTAATTATTTCAAATCATTAAGTATAAGCTATTATTTATAATTTTTGGACGTATTAACCTAAATTATTTGAATAAATATCATTGCAATGGTTTCAAAGACTGGTGCTGCTCTTAGCCCCATTTGCGTCACTACATTTTCTCAAAGAAGAGAAGATTGATTTTAATAGAAAATAAAAATTGAATTTGGGCTAAATTCAAAATCTCTTAATTTATTTTAAGAATGATTTTTACTAATATAAACTTAATATTTCAGGGGTCTTGAACATAGATGAATTAAGGACTCCATAACAAATGTGTACTCACCTTTTTTCCATTAATTAAATTTATTTATCAGTTAATATTTGATCAAGTTATTTTAATTTTATTATTGTCATATTGTTTGTTTTTAGTTGGCTCTCTGATTTATAAATTGTTATTTTCTATCAATCAAAATTGTTAGCAACTTAAATATCGCAGCAATACCACATCTATAGCCAAAGTTCATCAATTGAAATTTATACATCTTAAATGGCTTTAGCCACATATTTGTAAATCAAGCTAAATACAGGTAATCCAAAAGTCATGCCACCCAAAGAAAAAGCTTAAATTTTGTACCATATAATATACAAATCTAGAAAAAACCAACCATATGCAAATTAATTACTGATAGTGCTCAGCATTAACAGTTTCTCTAAAGAAAAGAGGACCTATCACCTTGCGATGTGAAACTGCACACCACACTCCACTCTGTGAGGACACATCATAGAAAATGTGTGTATTTTCAAAGCTCCAATATAACTAAGAATCAAATAGCCAAAGCTATATTAACTTTTAGATACTTTTAACTTTTAGATGATGGAAATTAACCGACTTTCTAGATCTAATTGCATAATTCATATTGTAGTGTTAATCTGAACAAGTAAAAAGACGCAGTAATAAAAAACATTAATATCTGAAGTAGAGCTAGACATTTTTTTTCAATTGTCAGATCCTTCTTATGAAAATTGGACTGTACTGATGTTGTGAAAGTACAAGTCACAAACGCTTAGTAAAACTTAATAAACATTTGTGTTGTTATTGTAAGCTCAGTGTAAATATTATAACTGACAATGATGGCCTTGGCTTGTGAATGTCTGAAACCACACGTTACCACATTCATTATTTGCAAATTCACTTTTTTTTAAATAAATCATTCATGACATTAGTTTTCCTTCCTAAGCTAGCATGTTTTTGACACTACCAAAGGCTCAAAAAATTTGTATCTTTATTTACTCAACCATCAGCCAAGAAGAGATTATTTTCTTTGAACATTGAATTTCCCCATTAAAATGATTATTTAATTGGTAGTATGATATGGGGCACAAAAAACTAATCTAGAACCACATTTTATACTAAACTACCAAATTTACACACCACATAAAGATTAACACACTCTTTTACCGAGAATTAGTCTCTTTAAGATTGTTATTCACTGTCTGAAACATAATGTAAAAAAAAAACTCATGCCTATGACGTCGGCTGTACTTTCTTTTAAAAATAATAATGTTAAACAAAATAATGTTGGAAGTAAATATTGGGAAGAATTGGGAACTAGCTAGGTTGTAGGTACCTCTTAATTAGCCCTGGATAAATTAAGGGCCACATGCCGTCCATCACATAGTTTCATGTGACCCACAATCTTTTCCTATCTAGCTGGAAAAAAATTCAGTGCTAAATAATAATAATACTTAGCACTGCGTCTTTCTACCCATTTGGGCTATACGCTTAAGTACTAATTACTCTAATGGATTAGGAATTGGGAAGGTTGAATTTGAAGAAGTAAACCCACATTTGCGTGGATGGAGAGTGCAAAACCATTTAGAGGGGGGGAAAAAAGTTTGCCCGACCGAGGTTCAAACCCCGATCTCCTGTTCTTGGCAGTCTAGCTCAACATGAAACTAGCGTGTTGGCTAACTACGCCACTGAGTAGAGTTTTATTGCTAAAAATACCAGAATTAAAATATTACCACAGAAGAATATACCATTTATATTCAACACACCGATGAACATTTACAAGAATGTTTAAGAATCGAAACCTCTAAATTTTCACCTGATATAAAAGAAATGAGATTTTCCTTAGATTTGTAGCACTGGAAAAAAAAGAGAAGCTATTCCCTAACCGTCATTTACTTCAATTATTTTTAATATTTGAAAATATTAGTCTAGGTTTTTTATTCTATATATTATAACCACTATATCCTGTACCGAACTAAATCAAATAAACATATACTTAAATAAAACCTTATACTACTGTCCCAAAATGTTGACAATAGTGTGTATTCAAACAAAACTTTGGAACTATATATTTGTGTGTAGAGCAAATATAAAATTGTTTAATAAAATCTGAATTTAATAGCTTGGCACCCACTTTGGTGGGTGCATGGTCTAAGACACTACTCTCGCGGTAGACTAGAAAGACTACTGATGATAGGAAGAGCTAAGTTTCACATCTAATTTGGGTATACTGAAGATGGTTTTCCCCAAAAGAGTTGTCCACTCTCCCTCCACACAAATGTGGGTACACCTCCTCTAAATATAAGCTTCCTAAACCCTAAAACCACTGATATAATTAGTATATAAGTGTAAAACCTGAAGGGTAGTAAGACACAATGCTAAAATAATAGTTTAATATTTGCTAGAATATTTTATCTACAACTCTGATATTCCTTTTTAATCACTGACATTTTGTAACTATTCCCTTTCACTAATTGCTAAATTGGTGGTAGAATGTCGGGGGTTTTATTTGTTCACGAACTAGCACTTCTTCTTTTTACCTGTCCTGAGGCAGGTATCAACTGGACATCTTCCATTTACTTAGTAAAATGGTTCTCCTTAAGCGGTAACTAGTTAGTATTTTTGACACAAACTTTGCTAACGACTTAAACTAAAGGGTGAGGTTAGGGAAGACCATTTAGAGAAAGTACAGCCTCATTAGTTAGGAAAGTGGATGATAAAATCACAAGTTGGCCAATCACGACGGAAAAATCTACTTTAAATACACCTGGAAGAATCTGAACTCTGATTTCTCTTTTAAAGGCAACTAATTGCAATGCAAGTCAAATAACATAGTCCAGTGTAATCAAAACTTTTGCAAGTCACATTCCTGTTTAAGAGCCGTGGCTGTTTCGATCTACCCATGACAGCTTTTAAATAAGAAAGCCTAAAATCTTTGTAAAGTCTAAATGATTCTAACTTTTAATATAGCACCAGCTAAACAGTCATTACACAGGGAAAGAGAGGCTTATAAATTCCCATGACATGTCAGAATCTGAGATCATTTGTTTATCAGATACTTTAAAAAAAATATTATAATTAATAAATCATATTTTGATGTTGTGTACCTCAGTTTGGGAATAACAGCAGCTCTGCAGGTTTTGAATAAATGGTTTAATTGATTTCTTTCTCTTATAATTCTACCTATGTTTTTACTCTGTAAGAACAAATAAATCATGTTTTAATAATTGTATAATTTTAAAAAAAATGTCTTTTACTTATTTTATGATTGTTTTATAGTTCAATCCCCGCCAAGGATTGTGAAACAACCTCCGACAGACGAGTTGTTGTTCCAAGTGGTTCAACAACAGAACGAGAACGATAAACCCTTTATTATTGAGTGTGAGGCAGAAGGAGAACCAGCACCAAAGTACGCATATATGGCCAGAGTAGTAGGCTAATGCTAAATTACACATTCCACCTTTATTATCACATTTTCAAACATAAGTACACTCAAGCTGTTTTATTGCTTAAAATATCAACATAGAACCAGGACTGTGAAGTTGGCAGGCCAAGCCTTTGATTTGGACTCCGCTATTTTTCTACTATCCGACTTCCGACTCCTTCAGAAGTCATATTCTGAAAATTGAAAAATGACACCTGGACATCGGGAATCGAATCCAGGACCTTTGGCAAAGTACGCCAATGCTCTACCACTGAGCTATCCAGGAGTCGTCTCGTGCCCAGGGTCATTCTTCACTCATATTTTAAGGCAGCGTCTATGATAGACATGCATAAATAAATAGCTTTGGCTATTTGATTCCTTCAGAAGTGGCGAATATATATTAATAAGTTATAACAAATTTACCGCAGTAAAGTGATTCAATACAGATTACTTTATGGGAAGCTTCTTTGGCATTGTGAATTTATATTTGAATAAATTTTTTCAATAAAATTTACAAATATTGGTCCTATGGACTAAAAAAAAAGCATAACATTAAAAATTGTATATTTATCATATATTGTTATATTATTATCAGTTCTTATTTTGAAGCCAGATTCGAAGTCTGTATATTTTTACTGACTCCACAGTCCTGCTTACAACTGTTTGAAAACATTTACAAATGTATTGTTTAATCTATGAATAAATGTCTATTCTTAAATGAATTCATTTTGAAATCCACTGTAAAATTAGCATTGGTGTTGCAAAATAAATAAATTTATTTAGAATAATAATTTACTAAAATACTCACAAAACTATAATATTTATAAAATTAATTTTATTCAATCACTGCAGTAGCCTACTTATGGAAATATTTGCATGTGTGCTTTTTTCTTCAGGTATCGGTGGATAAAGAATGGCAAGCATTTTGATTGGCAGGCCTATGACAACAGAATATCTCAGCAACCAGGGAGAGGAACACTTGTTATATCATCCCCCAGAGATGAAGATCTTGGTAAGATATTATCAAATATTATCCTATTATTAAACTTGTACTTACACGTCCAAACTTTAGGTTGAATAATATAAATATCCCTTAAACTAAATTATTGATGAGAATCTTTATAAAGTGTATTTGTTGCAATTTCCAAACAGGCTAGTATTAACTTTATTGGATAGTGTTTGGGCTGCCGATGCATAGTCATTTAATTAACTTTTGTTAATCTCTGACATTTTGTCTGTGGTGTTTAGGACAGTACCAATGTTTTGCGGAGAACGAGTGGGGGATTGCAACATCCAACTCTGTATATGTTCGCAAAGCCGAGCTAAACTCTTTCAAGGATGAACTCCCAGTGACTGTGACTGCTCCGGAAGGAAAGCCCTTCAAGCTGACGTGTCAGCCGCCAGACGGATGGCCCAAGCCAAATGTCTACTGGCTCATACAGGTACTTTACCACGATACAGTGTAGGGGAGTATGGTAGGCATTGGAGGTGTGAATGGTTAGCAAGCTGCCCCCAAACTAAGTAGAATTTAAAAATGCTATGTAAAATATTAACAATTTTTTTTCCGCCTTCAGAACACTGATGGAGGTATCAAAAGCATCAATAACTCCCGATGACGTTGGACCCAGAGGGGAACCTGTGGTTCTCTAATGTCACCCGACTAGATGCTAGTGATGACTTTGTTTATGCGTGTGCTGCCACATCTTTTTTCAGGTAAGAAGTTTGCATAAAAATGATAGTAGAAATAGCTTGACAATGTATATGAGCTTGGTTTATTAAAGTGATAGTGATTGTGAGCCGAATGAGCTATGTTGTGGTTTGAAATTGTTTCCAGGAATGAATACAAATTGGGCAACCGGGTGATGTTGAATGTGATGGCAACTGGAGTTTCGTCCACACTGAATAGACATGAGCCCACCAAGCAGTATGTGACTAGAAAAAATGAAGTTGCTCTTAGGGGAAGAAGGTAGAGATGTATTGCATATATGGTGGGACGTAAGTACCTATAAAATACTTGTTTTATCACTCGGTTATATTTAATTTAGGTAGTTTTACATAGAATATTAAATTTAATTTATGAAAATATACAGCGTTGATACTTAGACCAGGAAAACAGAAAAGTCAAGACATTTTTTTTAAATCCTGAAATTTTAAGATAATTTCATATTATTTTTAAACTGGTTGGCCACTGACTGGTAAAATCGGGAATTGTATTTGAATTTGGTTCACCCGGATAAAACACAATAAAAGTGTTTGAATTTTGTTGCTTGTCGAGAATTTGACCACTCAAAATAGCTTCTAGGGCATAGGTGTTTAAATTTTTTTAATACCGACCCTTTATCAAAAGACAAAATTATTAGCGACCCCAGGCATTAATAGTTGGGCTTACCTATTTTTATTATCTACCGTCTGTTTTTGAGTTGGATTAAATTAAAAATAGAAATAATCATCATATTTATTGCAAAAAATGCATACATACAGTTATACTTAGTATAATTTATTATATTTCTGTAATTTACAAATGTTACATATGTATATAAAATAAGAAAATTAGAAAAGGTAATAGGTAACGCTTTAAAAGTATTGGTGATAAAAATGTAATGAAATGAATGAGCTTGCTTATTTTGACACAATAAATTCAGTCTTGTCAGACACCTTAGCTCATTTGGTAGCATATATGTGTCCCGGGTTCGATCCCTGGCATGGCTGAAAATTTATCATTAATGAAAATATGGGTTTACCCTTTCACATTGATAAATTATCAGCCGGGGACTGGATGTTTTGTTTGTCCTTGTCTTTAAGATAGATTATAATGTATATGAAGATATGACAGGCCTAACCAGCCAGTAGTGGAAAAATATATTATTTTTTATAAAAAAACTGACCTGGGCCATAGGCTGGACACAGTAATGTATGTAAAAAAGTAAACAAATTCTGTCTTACCTTAATATAGGATAGTGAAGGTCTCTTGCATTTCCCATGTCGTTTAACCAAGAACAGTATTTTTTTTTTAACACAACTAATGTTGAAAAGGCTGACACACAAATATGTGGTTGTAAATGCTAAGAGAACTGAGAGTGCTAATTCAGAGAGTACTGGGTATTCAACCTTAATGCTAAGTTAAAAGACTTTCAAGGTTTGCTTTGAAAATTCATGTGTAAGATTTCAATTGCTCAAAAGCTCTGCATTCTTCCTGTGCATTCAATGAGAGATGATTGACTTCTTTTGTATAATTACATGTTTCTGCACTCACTTGAAATTGTGTGTTGAAATCTGGTTGAAAATATCTCCTGAACTGTTTTTCCAAATACCACCAATGATGAGTTATGATATTCTTGATCATATTTTTGCTCAAATTATTTTCAGTATTAAAATTGTTATTACAAGAAAACATTTCAAATTGGTCATTTTCTACCTTAGCCTTCCATATGATTTCTTTTTCATAAATGCTAAGATTTTATCACAAAAAAAACATTTGTGACGGTTCTCTTCTTGCAAAGACATACTCATTTTGTTGAGATTCTCAAATATATCTAACATATTAAATAAAATAGTTTGCAGAGCCAAGCTTTGTTGTGAAAAAGATCTGATAGAAACTAAGTTTTTTTTAAGAAAAAAAATCATTAACTCATCTTTTAGCTAAAAATTAGTCATCTTAAAGCTCTTCCCCTCGACAACCAGCTAACTTCTCTATGTAAAAAAAGTTTTTTATAGTCACAGCCTAAATCTTTGCATATTGTATTAGCGAAGAGACGACTATTAAATGTGCGAATTTTGATGAAGTTTATAATGTATACTACATGATATAAGACTATTTAGATTGGTATTATTAATATTAAGTACAGTTTTCCAAATGATTATTCAAATTGTATTCTTGGAATCAAGCCGGATAACGTTTATTTCTGCAATAAACCAACTAAATATAGAACGAAAGGTAACTAGGGCTTCGCATGTACTCGGATTTCGAGCTTTGAGCTGAGCTTGTCACTAATTCAATATTTTCATCCATTTTGAATTATTCTCGATTAAAGTTTCATTACCACGACAAGGCAATGAAAATAAAAATAGCTAAGTAGATCACTAAATATTTGAATAATCCTTATTTATACTATTTTTACATGGTCCCGTTCTTAAATTATAATTTCATTTAAATTTAAAATTGAGAATATATATTGATTATTTTTGAACCTAAGATATTTAAAACTTTTATTAATACATTCATCTACAAAACTAGCATTAGTAACTTTATTTAAATAATTATTTGAATTAAACTGTCTAAAATTTGTGTTGATCAACATTGCAATAAATATTTTACCAAACTTAACCACATTTAAATTTAAAAAAAGCATTTACTATTTCATATTTTCTACTAGAAATATCTCATATTTTGACATTCAAATTAAATATGTATTTTAACATTTTAAAACTATGAATATAGGCTACTCAACTAGAACTTGGAGATTTTTGAAATACTTTACTTGAGTTCAACTCAAATCAAAATGAAATATAATTTCAATATTTATGAAAAAACATTTAATTTACTCATGTTTGTCCATATTAGCTCTGACCCCCAGAATATTTTGCGACCCCCTTAAGAAATTGTGTTCTAAAGGCACCCGACTTTCAAAAATGTTCTAGGGTTGAACTACCTTAAATATATTTTAGAAACATTTAACTAAAAATACAAGTAAGGTGCTCTTCTAATAGCTTCAAGGGGTATTCAGATTTCTAAAAGTTTCTAGGGAGGACCAGTCCAATTACCTTCTAGAGGAGTCGAATTTTTTAAATATTTCCAGACAAGGCACTCTCAAAATTGCTTCTAAAAGCATTTACTTTCAAACATTCTGTGCGTTTAAGCTTCTTTTTGGATTTAGGGGAAATTTATTATTTTTAAACTTTTTAATGTCCCAACACCACTGAGTGTATCACATTTGTATACATATTACTATTCTCTCTACCTGTGACTAAGCACACATCCCAATCTGAATAACTTATTATTGATCAACACCTTAAAAAAATTGCAATGAAGTTGTAGAATAAATCTCGTCGTACCCTGAATTATTTTTTATGGGTGAATTGTGGGCTGTCTGCCAATAGCAGATGGTTAGGACTTTTTCTATTTTAACAAAGCCCCATTTTGAAATAATCTAAAGTGTTTTAATATTTAATTGAGGTTGTAGGTGGAATGAATTGTCTAGGACTATTTTTGTCTACAAACCCAGATATGGAGTAGAAATACTTAGTAACAATATTCACTCTAATACTAAAATTTGGTGGCGTGTTCAACACTCCTTTTACAAAACATTCTCATTCAGAATCATTTGTTCAAAATCTCACAATTGGAATAAAAGCTGTTACAAAAATTAGAACTTTTAATTATATTTCTGCCAGAAAAATCAAGAACTATGCTGGGATTTTATTCTTTAGTTTGAGTGGCCACTATATTAAAATATGAAGTAGATACATATAATTCAGTTTAAACAATTAGTTTTATCAACAGCTAGGTGACTCTGCAAGGGGTGGTGACATATTTGTCCTTAAAATTCCTGTGTCAAGATTTTAATAGAAGAGAGTGAAAATACTATTTTTATAATCATAGTTTTGCCTATATAGCACTAGAAAGATTAAAAAAAATTGCTCTGAATATCCTTCAAAAGTTAAGGAATTACATTAATTAAATGTGAATTAAATCTGTTTTTTTTAGGCCGTTACCACAGACTGTGTGGAACAAAGATGGGCAACCCATCCACTCCTCTGATCGAACCAGTCAAGGAAATTACGGCAAAAGTCTTCTCATAAAACATGTCGACTTTGAGGACCAAGGATCCTACACCTGTGAGGTCAGCAATGGTGTTGGGTCAGCCCAGTCCTACTCGATAAATCTCAAGGTCAATGGTAAGTTTGTCCTCTACTATGTGATGTTTGTGTATTAAACCGAAACATTAACAACAATCTAAATGAATATTAAAGTAAAACTTAATTTGATTCCAGTATCAGTACTGATCCTCTGGATAACCATACATAACAGTTTGATACTTATGAATTCATTTGATACTGGCCTACACTAAACATGTTTGAAAATTGTAATTTAAAAAAAATTGGAAAACCATATGAAAATAAGAAAAGTGTGCAGCAACTACCATATAAAGCCAAGAATAATCCACTTTTACTAAAGGGGGCACCTTGAAAATTATAGTGATACAGTATTATTGTAATATAATTGGTATTTATAGTCCCGTGATTGAGCGCCAATTATTGTGATATAATTGTCCTGCGATTAGGAGCCAATTATGATGATACGGTTTAGTTATGATATAATTGGTATTTATTGCCCCGTGATTGAGCGCCATTTATTACAATACGGTATTATTGAGATATAATTGCCCCGCGATTGGGAGCCACCTATGGTGATACGGAATTGTTATGATATAATTGGTATTTATGGCTCCGTGATCAAGCGCCAATTATGATTATACGGAATTATTATTATTATGCCCCACTGTCAAAACCAACAAATCGAAAGTGTCCCTGCGACAGGTGTCTTGAAGGCTAGCTTCCTATTGGGTATAGGGAGCTGGCATCTCCTGCTTGTTTGGTAAATACTGCGGAGTTAAAATTTTGAGATAAAAAATCAGTTTTAATGGTGCAATCTTTCTACATTATTTCTGAAAAGTGCGTGATTCTCCATGGATGAAGTCTTAAAAGGATAGTTTACATACAATTTACTGAAGGAAAATACCTTTATACATGACTTTTTAAATATATGAGAGCGGTCCATATCAGTATTGTTACAAAATACAATCACTTTGATAGGAAAAAATATTTGTTTTAAAATAAATCTGCTTTTAAAGTAGCTTTCCTAATCTACATATTAGTATATACATGCCTTATTAACAAGGCTTTAATTTTATTAATTGCTATAACTATGTCTTAATCATTGGGTGAGAGATGCTTTTTTAATCATGATCTGCAACAACCCACAGGTAATGTTACAAACATGTTAAACACTAAATTCTTGTTACAATAGAATAACGCTTGTGACCCCACATAGCCTACTGCTACAAAAGCTCTCTTAAAACGTTTGAAAGTAAGCAATAATAGCAGCTATAGAAATTTGACTCTTTCATTCAATCAGATATTTTGGCTCAAATACATTTTTATTATTAGTGTCTGTCAAAGACAAGCCATTTTTAAATAACTTTTCAAAGTTAAGCAATAAAAAGCACACTCTCTTTGCAGTGATTATAAACTAGCCTATATCAATATCACTACATACAGTCCTTTAAGGTACAACATTAGTTATGTATTATCAAGGGGTCTGTGAGCTTGGGTTTTTTTTTTATTCGAGTCATACTCAAGTCAAGTGTTTCTAAAAGCTCCCGAGTTTGAGTATATTCATAATTTTAAAATGTTAAGAGTATATTTGTTTATTTTAAATGTAAATATCACATCTTTAAAATTTGAGATTTAAAAGATGTACTAAAACACATGTTCTTAAAATATGAATGACACTCATTTTTATAAATATAAATACTTTTGGAAAAAGTTAAATGGAAATATCTGCTTTTAAATTAGAAAAAACACAATTTTAAAAAAATAACAAAACTCAAATAAAAATATAGGGCCTAATAAAAAGAATAATTAAAATGGTTTCAACACTCATGTTTTTAAGAATATTAAAATTACTCTAACAATTATAAAACAAATAATAAAATAATTCCCTGATGGCTTGGAAATGTGTAGCAATACAGTGTAGAAACATTACAATGATGTAAAGTAAGTGATAGTGAAGGAAGTCCACCTGAAAGGATAGTTAGGTTAGGTCTAGATAGGAACAAACACACTTCTCTCTTCATTTCTTCTTACACTTTTACACTTTCCACTTCTTCAAACTCCCACAGTTGCACATTAGATCGAATTTTTGGGAATATTACTTTTTTTTATTAATATTATATATGAAAAAAGTGCATTGAGCAAAAAACATTTAGTGATAAATAAAATGATAGAATATTAGGAAAATGGTAGAGCACAAATAAAAGTAACAACACTGACACATATTTACACACACTTCAATATTTCGATGCTATTGTAGCATCTTCCTCAGGAAGTAGTAATTAGACCAGAGGTTCCCAATTTTTTTTGGCCACGGAACACAAATTGATCATACTTTTTTTGGCGGAACCCCATTTTGATAATAACAAAAGTGATTGTACCTTGTAGTGTAGTTTGAATATTTTCATGTTTGACATGAAAAGAGAGAATAATTATAAATAAAAAATTATTATTATAAGTATTATAAAACATTTATCGTACAAAAAAAAGTAACTATTTAATGTGAAGAATGAAATTTTTTCACATATTTACTTATAATAGCACTAAAATTAGGCTGTCTCGACAGGTGCACCGCCCCGCCACCCCGCTCCGCCCGCGCTGTTTGATACTAGATATACTTACAGCGGCGCGGCTATGTTATGACTGTTTTCTACGAACGTTTTAGTTAATTCTCAGACAGATCTCGGAACCCCTTTGACCCTTCCACGGAACCCCAGGGTTCCGCGGAACACCTTTTGGGAAACTCTGAATTAGACTGGACAGGATGTTGTCTTCAGTGATGCCAACTTGATTGGTGAGGATGAAAACTTCTCTGGTGGAGTTGAAATTCCCTGAATGATTCTCTATTGCTCTATGGATGGTAGGTGGTGCTGGTGTAGTTTCTGGGTTGAGATTAGCGAATATTTAGGTTAGGTGGTTTTCTAGATTTTGTGATCCATTGATGTGCCAGTTCCCATCTTCTTAACTGAGACATATTACATTGTGTCTTGTGGAATGATTTTAACACCTTGACAGTGTAGCAGTTCTGGTTATAATCATTCCACAAGACACAATGTAATATGTCTCAGTTAAGAAGATGGGAACTGGCACATCAATGGATCACAAAATCTAGAAAACCACCTAACCTAAATATTCGCTAATCTCAACCCAGAAACTACACCAGCACCACCTACCATCCATAGAGCAATAGAGAATCATTCAGGGAATTTCAACTCCACCAGAGAAGTTTTCATCCTCACCAATCAAGTTGGCATCACTGAAGACAACATCCTGTCCAGTCTAATTACTACTTCCTGAGGAAGATGCTACAATAGCATCGAAATATTGAAGTGTGTGTAAATATGTGTCAGTGTTGTTACTTTTATTTGTGCTCTACCATTTTCCTAATATTCTATCATTTTATTTATCACTAAATTTTTTTTATTAATGTCTCTTCACATGAAAAATATTTCTGTAAATTTAAAACAATGTGCAACTGTGGAAGTTTGAAGAAGTGGGAAGTGTAAAAATGTAAGAAGAAATAGAGAAGTGTTTTTGTTTATATCAGGGCTTAATCTAACTATCCTTTCAGGTTGGCTTCATTCACTATCACTTTACATTATTGTAGAGTCTTTCTACACTGTCTTGATAAAAAGTTAATAAAATGGGCATAATAAGCTAATATTTCCCCAAAATATGCTTCAGTAACTTAATTTACCCTATAAGAAAACCTAAAAAACATAAACTGTTAGAAATTTGAAGTGTTTCATATTTCTTTTATTATTCCTTAGTGTAATCGTGAATGATCATGCCTTCTGTTCCATTTCCATTCCTCTATGCACAGTTGCACATGCGTGTTGTACGGGCTCATGCATTACATTATCTTATTGAGAAATGTATTTCAATATAATTTTTTAATGCTTATAAAAGTTGATGCTCATATTTTAAAATTAAAAATAATATGACTAAAATAATATTTCTAGTAAACAATATGAAATAGTATATGCTTTTTTTAATATAAATGTGGTAAGTTTGGTAAAATATGTATTGCAATAAGTAAGTTCAACATTGATTTTATACAGGTTAACCAACAAAATTCTATAACTAAATAGTAGCTAAACTTAAGCTAGTTTTGTAGTTAAATTTTAATACAAGTTTAAAATATCTTAATTTTGAAAATATTATATATAATATATTCTTGATATTAAATTTTTAGTTTAACATAAATTATTATTTTATAAATGAACCATTAGTTTAGAAATGAATCATTAAATTATATAGTAATCTAATTAGCTATTTTTATTTTCATTGCTTTGTCATAGCAATAAAAATAAACAACTTCAATCAAGGATAATTCAAAATGGACGACAATATTGAATAAATTTACCGGTCAAAAGTAGTTTTAAAGCTCTAGTACGCTATTAATGTGAAAATTGATATTAATTTTAACAATTCGTTAAGTAACTGAATGATTTTTATGTGAAAATGGTAATATTATCTAAATTAAATAGACTATGCTTACTATTGCATTTTAAAAATTGTTTATTAAGTACATTAAGTGAAAGCTCGAAAATGACGAGCCTACAAAACTTTAGAGCTCAAGACTAAAGGACAAGCTCGACTCGAAGCTCAAAATCTGAGTATTCGCAGAGCCCTAGTATTATTATTATTATTATTACAATTATAGGTCGCACCAAGGTTTTATAAAGTTTTTTTTTAGAAAAAGTGTAGCTTATTTTCGGATCAATATGGAATATCACTTTATACAGCTGTTGGTTTTCAACATGTCTTTTACTCTTTAGCGGCTCCATACTTCACTTTGGAACCTGAAATAATCAATGCAGCAGAAGATGAAACAGTTGAGTTCCGTTGTGAAGCGTCTGGTGAACCCAAGCCTCAGATCAAATGGATACGTAATGGAGTTCCTATTGAAGAAGCTCCCCCAAACCCACGGCGCAAAGTCACTCCAAACCGTATTATCATTGAAAGGTTGGATAAGACGGACACAGCTAACTATGGTTGCAATGCCACCAATAGCATTGGTTATGTCTACAAAGATGTGTATGTGAACGTTTTGGGTAAGTTGATTCGATTGAAAACCTAAATTTTTACTCAAAATATTATTTTCTTCTTTCCAACCAAGTATGGGTAGGTCTTAGAAAATTTTGACTCTTGTTCATTTTAGAAAAGATAGACAAATTTAAGATAAAGGAGAAGTAAATTAAGGCAATGATTAATAACTTTGATTAACTTGATTTATCTTAGTTGAAATTGGTAATACTATAAAAGTTATTTGATGTTTATCTTAATATTTTCACAAACTACCTTTAAAGAGAAGAGTTTTGATTTCTTCTGGGTCAAAATTTGTTCTTAATGTGCTGTGAAAATGGCAAAGTATAAGTGAAGACGCTAATAAGATTGTATTGATTATGTGTATAAACAATAATGCTGATAGGACAAACTGAGTAATAATCATCAACTGTTTTCAGCCTGTGTTCAGATAACTTCATTCCCATGGCCCCTACTTTCCAAGTATCTCTTACATTCAAAATCCATGTTTCTGCTACATACGTGACAATGGGTACAAAGTATTCCCTGGACAACATTTCCTTACACTTCAAGGGCACTTCTCTTACACACCTATAGAACAACTCTCCCTGCTGTCCTCTTCTCATTACATTTTTTTTTTTCAATTTATCACTCTTCCAAAGTATTTTACACTCTGTACTTTTTTCAGCTCCCCCCCCCCCCACCCCCCATCCAATTTTATAGCTTTACCAGGCCTTAACAGAGCGAATATTTGTATAAAAGCCAGTTTTTTAAATTTAGAATATTTTAATACATTTTTATATTAAAAATTTAAGATGGGTAACGTCAGTTTATGTGCATATTTTTAAAATGTTTTTATGACATAAAACCTTTTGGACCAAACAAACAAGAAATTGCTTCAGTAGATACATATTGCTTAAAATTTTCTTAGGAATTCTCAAATATTTATAATGAGCATGTATGTATTTGACCATTTGGCCAGAATTCTTTTAAATTAAGCGAAAAAGTCCTGTTCAAATTATGCAATGCCAATGACAAATACTAAAGGACTGTTTGAGATTACTAAGCGGAATAAATAGTGATAAATAAAATGATAGAATATTAGGAAAATGGTAGAGCACAAATAAAAGTAACAACACTGACACATATTTACACACACTTCAATATTTCGATGCTATTGTAGCATCTTCCTCAGGAAGTAGTAATTAGACCGCTGATAGGATATGGGAATGAAGTTATCTGAACACAGGCTGAAAACAGTTGATGATTATTACTCAGTTTGTCCTATCAGCGGTCTAATTACTACTTCCTGAGGAAGATGCTACAATAGCATCGAAATATTGAAGTGTGTGTAAATATGTGTCAGTGTTGTTACTTTTATTTGTGCTCTACCATTTTCCTAATATTCTATCATTTTATTTATCACTAAATGTTTTTGCTCAATGCACTTTTTTCATATATAAGCGGAATAAATTAAACTAAATGTATCTACTGAATAAATATTTTATTTATTTTGGCTAAAAGATTATTTTTTTATACAAAAACAGTTAAAAAATAGTGAACCCAATTTTCATTTACTTCCTTCCCAAATTATCAACAGCTAAATGATAGGGCTGGGCCGATGCCGATTATTAATCCGATCATCGGCCGATTATCGCATAACCGGCGATTCCGATGATCGGTGTTTAAATCTCCGATTATTTATGCCGATTATTCTAAATGTGTGGGTATATTTTAAGTCCTAAAAATAATATTTTATCTCTTCTCTCTAGTATGTGATCTTTGAATAATTAACTTGTTCTTAGCGACTTATGTTTGAAACAAATAGTACATCCAACATTCCAAACAAAATATATCAAAATAAAATATATATTTACCATAGGTCTTTTTCCAATTTATGCACGTTATTAGAATTAAAATACTCACAAGTAAAAAATTTACTAACCATCAAAATGAAATGTTAGCAGATCGGCATTGTTTTATATCGTTTTATTAAAGATAGTTATAAAATGAAATGTCAGACGCAAGAATACCGTGCATGTGCAGTGTGCACTACATTTTGTTTTACATGGAAAGATATTCTATTTTCTTTTTTTAATGCTGTGCATTCAAAATGTATGGGTATATTTTAAAATCTTATGTCATAAACATTAAATATCAATTTGAAAACTAAGAGATAACTTTAAACATCCATTCCCAGGTATATGAACACCAATTCTCTTTTGAGTTCGCAATAAACAGGGTAGCCAACGCTCCTAAAATAACAAATGAGAATAGATATTTTTAGTTTTTACCGTAGGTCTTATTCCAATTTATGCAGATGCACATTATTAGAAATAAAAACACTCACAGGTAACAAACCTAATAATCATAAAATGAAATATTAGCAGATTGATGTTGTTTTATTTCGATTTGTTAAAGATGCCCAAAAAATGAAAAATCTGACGTAATAATCTCGCATATGCGCACATTTTGTTTTAAATGGAAACTGTTTTTCTTTTAATGCAAATACAAAACTTTCCACTGTCAAGGAATTTGTTTTGCTCATATTTCAATATGAAGTGAATTAATATATATTAATATTTAAATTTTACATTTTCTTTAATAGTTAAAAGTAAATTAAAATGAGTTTTATAGTATTTCTTAAAAAAAACCCACGAAGAATAACTTTCGTTGCACATTATATTATTTATTTTATCATATTGAAGTAGAGATGGGCAAAATCGTTATTATAAATGAACGATTCATTGTATCTGGTTCAGTTCAATGATCCGTTAATTTTGACCCGTTCACCGTTCATTCGATTTTCTAAAGGTAGTTTTTATTTAGATGTAGTTAAAACAATGTTATTTTTCACTAAGAATATTTAAATTGTTAATAAAAAGATCGGATTACTGTTTAAAAATGGCGATGCCTTTTTATTATACTTTTTTTTTTTAAGAAACCACTTATTTCTATACGATATTAATATTTTGTAGTGAAATTAAGATGGAATGCTTTGTAGAATCACAAAAACCTATGTTATGATATATCTAAATCACAATTCACAAAAATATTACGATTGTTAAAATTTGTTTAATATTGAAGCCATATTTTAATAGACATTGGCTGTAAAAATTCCTATTTCATCTAAAAACAAAATAGATGTAGGCCTTGTGTCCAAAAATATGTGTGCCTTGATTATTTTTTATCATTAAAATTAAATTTAAATTTGCTGATTATGATTTGTCTTTGTCTAATGAAAGGGTCAGTAGGCCTATTTAAACATAAATGTGAAATCATAATTTAATTATCTAACATGTACCGGTATATTTGCTATTTATTCATGTGATTTGTTTTTGTTTGGTGACAGGTTCACTTGTCCTAACAATAACAATATAAAATAATAATTAAACAACCTTTACATTTTAAAAGTTTCTATTTAAATGTTATTTAAACAAAACTATATTGGACATTATAAAACTAGTAAAAGTAACTTTTTTTTGCTTTAAGGGTAATTTTACTTTATACACTTATTAAAATTGAAAACAAAAATAATCGGCATCGGTGATCGGCCTAATCGGCAACAAATGATCGGCATCGGACTAATCGGCAAAATAGCTGATCGGCCCAGCTCTACTAAATGATATTAAATATGAATTGTTTTAAATATAGCACTAGGTCCTGATATCACGGAACCTCCTAAGGATGAAGCAACTGTAGATGGCAGGAAAGTTACACTTCTCTGTAGGGTTTTTGGAGCCCCCAAACCTCTCGTGAAATGGATCCATAACGGTAAAGAGGTCACTGGAGGGCGGTACACTGTGTTAGAAAGTGGTGATTTGGAGATAAGGTAAGTGTGAGTTTTATTGGAATATAAGATAATGTAGACATTAGTCCATTGCGTCTTGACATCTTTGCTTGTTATACTGTTTAACTCTGTGTGTGCTATGAGAAAGTTGTATCTCGGCACATTTGATTGCCATCGCTGCTTTAAATCGCTTTTTCTTTCAAACATGCTTGGCTCAACCTGGACAATATTGTATTTGTGCGCCCTCCTATCGCAGAGATTCAAATGGTGTATATTGAACCTGAATGGTGTGTTTTGTTAACAGCTAGTCAGGATGACAAAATCATATGAATGTGCACTCATTTTACCATGAACAGTAATATTTCAATCTTCACAGACTATACTATGCCCCTATCCTATATGCTACGCCATAGTGGAACATTGCATGGTAAGCTTGCTATCTTTCAGGGTAAACTAAGGGTTGAGTGCGCTCACTTGTTGGATGATGTTATAAAGAAAAAATTAAGAAAGAAGCAATCTATTGTTTATACTGTAATTACTAATAACCCTGTAACTTTATTAAGTTCTATACTTTATAATGTATGTTAAACTCTGTCTAGGAAGCTGATTTAGATTATAAACACTAAAAAAAAATTTGAGCTGGGTGTTATCTACTATTTTACAAATCTAAATCTCCAATTTATCTTTGAATTTCGATAAATAATGAACAAAAGAGGAAATATAAATACAATTGAATGCCTAACAGAAAACACAAACAGTAACTAAATGTTTATATTCTTTCTTATAGTCCATTCATAATATCATTCATTCAGTTAAGTGTTAAATTACTAGTCTGGGACCTGGTTGTTAAATTCATCCTATAATTAAAATTGGTTCTTAACCACACCTATAAGCAGTAATTAGAACTCTAACACAAATTTAACATGGAAAAAGAACTTTTAGGGTTTTGAGTCTCAAACCTGAAATTTTCTTGAAGGTTCCTAAGGGTTCGAAGGTCCCATCCTTTAAATATAATACTACTAGTCAATACCTAATTTAATAAAGTGATGATGGGGCTGTGTTTACAAATTGCATTAGATAAAACTTAAATGTTTGGTAAGGTTGAAGCAAAAAATAAAAATCAATATATTATATTAATGAGCTATACAGTTAATTGTCTTCATACAATGATTACAGGGATGTGAACTTCTTTGATGAGGGTCAGTACACTTGCTATGCCGAGAATAAATTTGGAAACGCAGAAGCTTCTGGATCTTTGGTAGTTAAAGGTATGTATAAATCTACCTAGTTTAATTTGATTCATTATTGTACAAACTGTAAGGTAAAGATTCATCAAAGTAGTGTTTTTAGTTCTTAATATTAAGTTCATCTTTACATTAGAACCAGGGTCCGTAAGTCCGTAAGTCAGCCATCAACTAGTTTAGCAGTACCTTTCAGGCTACCACATAAAGTGTCCATTATTTTTTGGTTTAGGCCTTGGTGGAAGCACTTGTAGCTCCAAAGAGTAAACAGGTTTATTTGAACAGGCTTTTTGGGGTGGTTATTGTTGTCGGCAATTAAAATAACTCTTCTTACGCAAACTGTTGATAAAAGTTTGACGATCAAGCTACTTAAACACATTGCTACCCTGGACTCTCTGAAACAGGTCTTAATCAGAGGAAGAGGGTGCTGATCAACTTGTAAACATGGATTTAACGTTAACTAATCGTCTCGACTAATCCAAATTGACTATATCCTTAAACCCGCCAATCTGAACAAATATATTATTTCTATTAATTTAAACTAACAATTATTATAAAGCAATAAACAAAGTGTATTATAATTAGGGATACGGCATACGATATTGTCATTACAGTCGGCTACTATTGTTCTGTGCGTATCCATAATACGTCAGCGAGGGGACCAAGGTCATTCACCCCACCTGGTCACCGCCTCTTTCTTTTGCCATATGAAAATGGAAGAGGGACCCGCCATTTTTGTATTTAATTTGTATTTTTTTTTAAAAATGTTGCTTATCAAAAATAATCATTTAGGATTATCCGAAATTTTGGCCTAATGAGGTTCAGATTGGCGGGGTTTGAGCTGAGTTCAAAAGTTGGTATTACTAAATTTGGGAATTTTAATGGTATTATTGTGCTCTAACACCCAGTGTCAAATTGAAATCCTAACACTGTCATAATGTGTATAACCCAAATGGGTAGTAAAACACGGTGTTAAAAAAACTCATTGTTAACCTTCAAAACAACTGGATTCCACTGCCCACTTCTTCAAAACTTCCACAGTTGCACATTGTTTTGAATTTTGGAAAATATTGCTTTTTCATTAATGTCTCTTCATATGAAAAATAAATATTTCTGAAAATTCAAAACGATGTGCAACTGTGGGAGCTTGAAGAAGTGGGAAGTGTTAAAAGTGTAAGAAGAAATAGAGAAGTGTTTTGGTTTATATCTAGGCCTAACCCAACTACTATCCTTTCAGGTTGGCTTCCCTCACTAGCCATTACTGTACAATGTTTCTACACTGTCTTTTAAAAAAAAGTTGATAAAATTGACATTTTAATGAGCTAATATTTCCTCAAAATATGCTTTAGTAACTTAATTTACCCTATAAGAAAATGTAAGACTCATAAACAGTTAGAAATTTGAGGTGTTGCCTATTTTATTTATTATTCCTTAGTGTAATTGTGCATGATCAAGTCTTCTGTTCAAATTCCATACCTCTATGCGCAGTTGCACATGCATGTTATATGGGCTCTCGCTATACATTATCTTACTGATAAATTTATTTCAATTCACTTTTCAATGCTTATAAAAGTTGATGATCATACTTTAAAATTAAAAATAATATGATCAAAACAATGATATAGTAAATGGTTTTTAAATTTAAATGTGGTACAGTTGGTACAATATTTTTTGCAATAAGTAAGATCAACAGTGATTTTAGACAGGTTAACCAACATACTTCTATAACTTAATAGTAACTAAAGCAGTGTTAGTTTTGTAGTTAACCATATTAATTAATGTGCAAAATGAGCGACAATATTGAATAAATTTACAGTTCGAAAGTAGTTTTAAAGCTCTGTTATTAATGTGAAAATTGATATTAATTTTAACAATTTGTTAAGTAACCGAATAATTTATAAGTTGATATGCCGAAATTTTCTAAATTAAATAGCATATGCTTACTATTGAGTCTTAAAAATGGATTTTTAAGTACATCAAGTGGAAGCTCTAAAATTATTAGCCTACATAACTTTCTATCTTGATCTCAAGCTTAAGCATTGAGCTCGGCTCGAAGCTCGAAATCCGAGTACACGCAGAGCCTTAATTTAAAAGCATCTTCATCTAAAACATTGAGAAATAGCCCCCTGTCTTCTAATTTACTCTTGATGCGGTTTAGCTTTGAATAAACTCTCCATCCTAGGTTTGTAAAAAGACCAATCATTTTTCAGAGTAAACTCCCTCAATATGTAAATGGTGCTGGTTTCCCTGTCATACATTTTGAATACCATTGTAAATTCCTTCCTTGGGATTTATGTTTGGGTTCTCCAATTGATAGATGATTTTAGTAAGTTTGTAAACTTGAGTACATAATATCCTTGGATTTGTTTAACACAGGATTGATTAATCAATGGATAATCCCATCCTCATCTTCACTGTAAGGTACTAGCAATTTTAACCATTAAAGCTTTGTCTATTAATACTCCTCCATTACAAGACACAGCTCACAATATTCTGTCCTCATACAAGAACAAAAAATAACCTCTTCTTGACTAGCCAAAACAACGCTTCCAACAGCACTACTGTAATATCCCACATTTCCAACATATATTTGAATCCATATATATTACCAGCCAACCCATTGTCATAACATGGTGGCTACAAATGGAGAAAACCTGGAAAAATCTGAATTATTTTATGTCGGGTAAATATCAGAGAAATTAATAAAAAATAATGAAAAGTCGAGGAATTTAAATAATTAACTGATTCTGCACCTAAAATTTAGAACAAAAAGGAGAATTTTTTTTGTCAAAGTTAACAAAATTCATTGTTTAGATATGGCATTCTTAACATAAGATGATTGTACAGTGTTTGTTTTATAACACATTTACTTAGGCTCAGAAATAATACCTAATTAAAAACAAAAAAAAATGGAAAAAAACTTATAAGGATGTTGATGTTTGGTAGCTGAGGATTTTTTGAAAATATATAATCAATGTAATAAAAAAAATTCTTCCACCAAGAAAAGTTATAAAAAGACTAAGTCTGGACTTTTTTTTAATGTTGTCTGGAAAACCTGGAAAAGTAAGGGCATTTTTTAATAAAAGTTTTGTAGCCTTCCTGCATAATCTTGAAACATTACAAGTTTCAATTATCTTGGTCATTAGGTACTTTTTAGTTTTTTCAATATGTTATCTAAAGGTCTAATTATTATAATAATTGTTAATATTTGCAGAACACACAAAAATCACAGATGAGCCTGAGGATTACGAAGTCGCTGCAGGAACAACTGCAACTTTCCGTTGTAATGCTGTGAGTGACTCGTCCTTGGATTTGACTATTGACTGGCTAAACAATGGTCAAGAGATTGATTTTGAAAGTGAGCCAAGGTTTGTCAAGTCATCAGACTACTCGCTGACCATCACCAAGACGACAGAGCTCGACTCTGGGACCTACACTTGTGTGGCAAAGACTGAATTGGACGAAGCTACTGCTCAGGCCACTCTAACTGTTCAAGGTATGTGAGATTGTTTTACTTTTCTGTCAACTCCTCGGGATGTTCCTCTTAGTTATGAAAATGTGTTTATTATTTCACAATAACTTTGACTACTTGCTTTGTTGTTAAAAAGGTCTAAGGCGTCACTCTCGCAATAGACTTGTTGGTAACAATGGAAATAACATAATTTTTGTGGTTTTTCCTTGTGAAATTATTAAAAAAAACATACTTTGAAGAGTCCAACCAATATAGGGTACTTCAAATTACACACGATAATAGCGAGTCTTGTTTTATTAAAGGGACAAAATGTACTCTACATTGCTTTCATTTTAGTAAAATCAGGGATGATTTTTGACATGTGTTTCATATAAAATAAATGTGTGTGCAAGTACTCGATATTTTCGATCCATTTCTTGAAAATTCCTAAGTTGATTAATTTTATTTGATTCTAAAATATAATTTCATAGCAAATAGAATCCATCAATATTTCCTTTTGTCTAATTAAAAATTAATTGCACAGTAATATAAAAAGTTTGGATTTATTTATGATTTATGCATGGATATATTAAAGAAATTCAACTTGAAATATTTCTTTTACTATTTTACTTAATATGAAAAAAACAATGTTTTTATACAAACTCGACTCATAGTGAAAAATGTCTACCCCCACAGCCCTAAAAATAAATAAAACTTAAACAAAACATACCTTTTAACAATATATCTTCATATTTGTTAATGCAGCTCTTTTTATTATACTGAGATTTTTTAGTGAGTGTTTTTAGATTTTCAAACATAAGTTAATATATAATATATCTCTAAGAAAAACCTCTTTTTGCTTTATGATGTAATTGTATTTTATTGTTTATGTTGTATTAATTAAATATAATATAAACATAAGTTAAATAATATATTTCTGAATAAATATTTATCGAGCTGTAATGTTAACGCTCACAGATGTTCCCAACTCTCCGAGGCTGGAGGGAATCACATGCAACAAACGAGACGCCAACATTAAGTGGTCGCCTATGGGAGATAACAGAGCTCCCATCCTACATTACATCATACAGTACAACACCAGCTTCACACCAGACAGTTGGGAAGATGCCTATGATAATGTTCCTGCCACCGATATGACCTATACTGTGGGAATGAGTCCGTGGGCAAACTACACGTTCAGGGTGATTGCGCTCAACAAGATTGGGCCGTCAACCCCATCCCCCCATTCTGCAGTGTGCACCACTCAGCCAGATGTCCCCTACAAGAATCCTGACAACGTTCAGGGCAAGGGTACAGAGCCCACGAACTTAGTTATCACTTGGACGGTAAGATTAATTTAATCATCATCATGAACCGTTTCCAGTCACAGGCAGGGTTTGAAACAAAAGCCTCACCATTGTATCCTTTCTACTTAACACCTCCTCTTGGCCTCCTTACCTAAACAATATCCAACATCTTTGGTATCTTCTCCTCCTGTCTCCTCGCATGGCCATACCATCTTAGTCGTGCCTTCTCTATCCTGTCCTGAACTGGCTCCTCCTTAACTATTATTATTATTATTATTATTATTATTATTATTATTAGCACCGCGTCTTACTACCCGTTCGGGTTATACGCACTTACGCTAATGTGCAATGGTAGGGTGATTGTGAGATGAAAAATGGAGGACCTACAGTTTAACGTGGAATCCGAACCATGGTGGAGGCCTGGCATTCCTCACATTACCTTAACTATTCCTTCCACCCTTTCATTTCTCATCCTATCCATTCTTGTTACACCTATAGTACTTCTCAAAAATGGAATTAAATTAAAACAATCATCCCATTTTTTGAGGATAACATTTAAAAAAAATAAAGTTGGGTCAGATCCACTATTTTATGAATACAAATCACCAATTAATCTTAGAATCCCTTATCTCGAATCCAAATCTTGGAATAGTTATTAACATAAGGAAAATAAATGATAGAAAATTAGGGGTGTGCGAAGCCAGTTTTTTCAGTTCGAAGCGAAGGTCGAATAAAATTTAAACAACTAATAATTGCTCTGATAACAAATTATTTAAAAAAAAAAAACTTGGGTGTTTTTAGCCTTAATATATTTATATTTAGTTCAAATGCTATTAAATTGATACATTTTATCTAACTTTAATAAAACATTATAATTTAGCCTAATTATGTAATAATACACAATAAGACATTTACCCTTTAAAAAAATTTATGTAGACCTACTAAAAAAACATTTACTTGGGCACGTAAATAAACAATTATAATTTACTAAACAATATAGGTATAGACTATATTAGGTTAAATTATATGCTAAGAAAATATTTACACAGGTCAGTGACATGCAACGATATTATCCTACATTTGATTTGTAATTAAACTTCTAAAAATATTCACTTCAGGGCAGGTTACGTTATAACTTATTTTTAAAAAGAACGCATATTAGGATAAATTATATCAAAATCAAACCGATTTTATAAGTTAAAATAAAAACAAACATTATAAGAAAATATTTACACAGGCAGTTAGTTAGAAGTTTCACTTTTTCTTCAAGTTATTTTGAAGGAATGTTAATTCCTCGACATGAATAGGAGTCAACGATTCTCATCTGGCAGTTAAAATGTTTCCTGAACTAGAAAAGACCCTTTCACTACACACACTTGTAGCAGGTATTCCCAGGTATTTTAGGGCTACCTTGGAGACATTAGGGTATTTTCGAGAACCCTCTTCCCTCCACCAGATATAGGGGTTTGTTGATCTAGGCACTTGTGGTTCATTTAGGTATTCCTTCACTTCACTATTGTTGTCTATTGCCGGTTGGGTGGTATTTGGTATGGAATCAAAACTTGACCATAGTCTGGAACTAGAAGAGGAGCACGAGGGTTGTTCGTCTCTTACGTTAGGCTCTAAAGATGACTTGTCACTCAACTTCTTAACTTCAATTGCTAGCGTGTTTACTGCCACCATATCATCAACCAAGACACCTCTAAATCTTGGGTCGCATAGCATGGATGGGCAGAAAATAGGATCTGAATCGTAGAAACTAAAGCGAGATTTCAAAGCCTTATCTAAACTTCTTGCGAACATTACACCATCCTTCTTGCTGGTGATAAAAACATTTAGATGGGATTTGAGGCAATGAAGGATGGGTATAACCATTGAAGAGGTTGGATAACTATCCCCACTGATCTCCTTGGTGGTGTCAGCTAGTGGCCCAAGAACCTCTACAATGCCTGCCGCTTGCTTCCATTCAACTGCGGTCAGGACCTCGATGTTATTTTCTGAATTGGCAAGTTCAGCTCCACAGCTTTCCTAACAGCATGTAGTCGAGAAAGCATGTTATACTCGCTGGACCACCTTGTATCCACAAACTGAATCAACTCGAGTACTGGCAGTCCCATCTCTTCCATTACAGAATGTAATCTTTTTCTTGCGGATGGACTACGACTATAATGACCCACAATTGCTTTTGCCTTTGTCAAAAGCGTACAAACCCCAGGACATTCTGCTTTGGCATCATGAATAGCTAATTGTAGGGAATGTGCAAAACATGGAATAGAAATAAACAGGGAATTAACTGCAGAACAAAAATTTGGAGCATTATCGCTGACACAATATATTGGAAGTGTATCTTCATTTAAAGCAATGCCCCATTCACATACAGCCTCTTGCAGTGTAGCTCTGATGTTCACAGCTGTGTGTGATTCATTAAGTAGTACAGTGTTCATTGTAAATGATTTGTACTCAAAGTTTGGTTTTAAATAATGACACGTCAGGCTTATGTAACTGTCGTGTGCACGTGATGTCCATCCATCTGAGGTAAGCGACAAAGCAAAAAGTTGGGGTAAATCATTAATAAGTTGACATTTTAAATCTTGTTTTGTCTCATCATATAGTGCTGGCACATAGTTTCGTGAAAATGTAGTGCGGCAAGGAACTTTGTAGTTTGGCACTACATGTTTCATTAAGTTGATGAAGCCTTCTTCCTTCACAAACTCGTATGGCAAGAGACTCATTGCCAACATTTTTGCGATTTGCTTCGTAATTTTGTGTGCTACTGGGTTGGTAGGCTGCATGATCAAACCTTTCTGAAAGGCACCTTGAATTGTTGACTGAACTAGTGTGTCTTTTTTATGAGCTGAGGTAGTTTCAATTTTTTTGCCACTTGCTCTTTTAAATTCATTGAAATGAGATGGATGCGTCTCTAGATGGTTTGAAAGTGTTTTTGTTGTGCCTGGAATAGAAGATTTAAAAAATTAAAAACCTGAAATCAAAAATGTAAGTTATATTTTAATCCAATAGTAAAAATATTAGGGTTGAATGCATTAAAATGATTATATAGTCCTAGCATTGAAGCAAATTAAAACTTGAGAAATTAAAGAAGTAATTTGTAAAATCCAATATTTCTGTTCAATCTAACACATTAAAATAAAATGTAAATAAACTGCAACACATGCGCTAAATAAGTTATCGCAGTTATTTTTATTTAAATTTTAAATTTAAAAAAAAAAGGTAAATCTTTTGGTATTACTAGAAAAATATACATTGTTTTAAAAAGGAACACGTCTTTTATAGCAATTAAGTCACCTGTTGGCGTCTTGTATTTTTTCAGGCATATATTACACTGTGCAGTTTTCTTATCTGAAGCTCTCGTGAAAAATCCCCATATTTTACTTTTACTTTTCTTTGTTTCGGACATTTTCGTAGGCATAACCAAAACTATTAAGAAGTTAATAAGAAACAAAGTATAGCATCAGATAATTAAACATGAATTATGAAACTGTTTAGTAAATACGTTTTTTATCAATATAGTTTCAAAGTCAAATGAATTTTCCATTCAAGTTTTTGGGTTAGTATAAATAAATTATTTAATATTTAATTTAAAAAAGTATAATTTAAAATTGAAACAAAATTTATTCAGTAAAGGGTAAATATGTTTTCTTTTATTCTGTCTAAAAATTATTTTTTTCTACTTTCTATCAAGTTTTTAATTTATCTCTCGGCGCATGCGTCGTAACATTTTCTGTCGAGTTGAGCAAATACACGTGAAGTTAATTTCATTTCAGATTATTGAAAAAAATTATGCAAAATTCAAAACAAAAATATGATTTTAAAATTATATATTGTTTTAATATATATATATATTATTTTTAATCTTTATTATGTGAATTTAGGACATGTGGGGGTGAAGATAGCTGAACTTATTTAATTTGTGAATCGAGCAGGCCGTGTGGCATTGAATATAATCGATTATTGAACTTGTTTAACTATCGATAGTTATTCAATATTTCATCAAAACACACTATTTAAAATTTACAAGTTATTTACTAAGCGAGAATAAGAAAAAAAAAACTTACCGGAACATTATTTTTTTTAACAAAAATAGTGTGTTCAGCATTTATTAAAAGTGGTCACTAATCTCAGTAGAAATATTGAGGGAAAATAATTATGTCAAGAGTTACAATCAACTAGTCGTTTTATAACCATGTCCTTTTGTGTCAATACATAGATATTCAAAAATATCAAACTAATCGATATTCAAAAATATCAAACTAATCGATATTTAACCTATAAATCGACAGGGCCCAACTTTGAACTTTCAAAAGGTAAACAAATGAAAATAATTTGTATTAGAAGCTTGCGCCCTATATATATTAATAATCATTCTATAATTCAAAGTTTGTATTTGTTTTAAATTGTGAATTGTGTGTGGTAAACATGAATATAATTTATTAGAATAACAGCTCAGAATGGTAAAAATTGAAAATACTTATATTTTTTTGCCGAAACTTCGAATTTTTCGGAGTAAATTTTGTTTGCCGAAGTCGAAGTCGAAGCTAATTAATATTCGCTTCGACTTCGAAATTTTCGAAGCTTCGCACACCCCTACAGAAAATACAAATAGTAACCAAGTGTTTACATTCTTTCTTATAATCCATTCATTGCAACATTCATACATTCATTTAAGTGTTAAATTACTGGACTGGGTCCTGGTTGTTAAGTTCATCCCCTAGTTATAATTGGTTCTGAACCACCAATAACCAGTATTAGAGCTCTAAAACAAGTTTCACTTGCAAAATTGAAAACTTTTTTTTTTTAAGATTTTTGAGTCTCGAATTCTAAGGGTTTGAGGTCCAATCCCTAAAAAAAAAAAAGTTAAATTTTTCATTTGTTTCAAGTATGACAGGCCAAGTTCTGTAAACGAGTTAAGTTAGGGAAACCAAAACGAAAAGGTGGATAACCTGTTATATTAAGAGGGTTGCTTCGCACAAACTAACAAAAGAACTTTTATAATATTCCTACAATAAAATAAGTTCTTTACTTATGGGTTTAATTTGTTGTGAAGGTTTCAGTACAAATTGAAAAACCACGTTAGTTAAATGGTGCTTAGTTTTGATGTATTCTTGATATAAGTTTGTTTCAAAGGATAATTAAAGCTAAGCATGTTCTAAACAAAATGGTGATGACTACATCAGTTGTGTATTAGCTTAGTAGGAATACCATTTTTTATGTTTAAAGTGGCATTTTATATATGGTATTGTTAGTTGAAAGTCGAACAACCGCAACTGCAGGTAGTATGAATCTGTTTAGGTTGAGGACTTATTGTAAATACAGATAATTGCAAGTAATGTGATATGTTACTCCAATGCAGGTTATGCCAGAGATAGAACACAATGCTCCGAGGTTCATGTACAGAGTGTACTGGAAGAGGGATATACCTGGCGAACAATGGCAGTCGAATGACATTATGGACTGGAAACAAAACAAACTAGTAATACCTAATCAGCCAACCTTCCAACAATATCGTATAAAGGTGGTTGCTATCAACGAAAAAGGAGAAGCAAACGTGTCACCAAAAGAAGAAATTGGCTATTCAGGGGAGGATGGTATGTTGAAAAGATGGAAAACTCAAATTCATTGTACATAATATTTCACATTTCTGTTGCATTGAGCTATGGTATCGCTTAAAATAAACCTAGCCAATTTCTCTATCCACCTTTAAAAATACATTTATGAAGAAATAAAAGGTTTTTATAAAAAATATTAGATTTGGGCCTAATTCACTATTTTACGAATATGAATCTCAAATTTACCTTTAAATCCCAAATCCGAATCTTTGAAAAACCCATAGATATAGGGGGAAATATAAATATAATTGAATACTATATAATACAAATAGTAACTAAATGTTATTAACTCCTAGTATGCATTCATTATAACATTTATACCTTCATTTAGGTGTTAAACTACTGGTCTGGGGCCTGGTAGCTATGTTGCTATAATTATAATTGATTTTGAGCCACCATTAAGCAGTATTTGAGCTGGGTCATTTTCACATTACTTGGAACATTAACCATTTTGAGTTTCAAAAAACCAACTTAGATTTAAAATATATAAATAAAAAAATATTTCTAATGATATGAGTCTTGAATCTGAAATTTTCCTTAATCCTCGAATATCCTTAAGGATTCAAGGGTCCCATCCCTAAAAATATGCTAAACAATGATTCATCAACTTTAACTGTTTCCAGCTTGTGTCCGGGATAGTTTAGTAAACAATGATTGGACGTTCTAAAAGATAAAATGGGCTTTCCTTTGAATAAAGTGTAATTTGGTTGGAGTCCTTAATTGTTTTTAAAAATATTTTGTTGTTAAATTTAGTTACAAACTAATTCAATTAATTTACGTGTTTTTCCTAGTTCCATTAATCACATATACTGTACTTATTTACAGTGCCAACACAAGCACCACAAGATTTTCGAGTAGAGCAAGTGACCAACAGTAACAGTGCCTTGTTGAGTTGGAGTCCTGTTCCTGAAGACTCGATTCGGGGTCATTTCATGGGATACAAGGTAAGGGATACCTAGTAAATAGGAACATTGTAAAATATTTAAGTGAAGGAAACCATTTGAAGTAAGTAAGGGTAGTGTCTTGATAGAGAACAAATAAACTTTTATCTTCATTCCTTCATGCATTCTTCACAATTCCATCTTTGAACCACTTTCACAGTTACACATAATTTGAGATATTAGTAAATATTCCTTTTTCACATTAAGAAAGAGAGAATGATATTGAAATATCGAGGTTGACATCACTAAGCGTTAATGGTCTGCAAAACTTTGAAAAGTCAAAGTCAAAGGTCACATCTCCTTCGACTTTGATATCTATAATAACTTTCGCATATTCGAAAAATTTCGAAGGAAGGATAAAACTTCGATAAATTATTAAACGATTTAATTTCAACTTAATTAAATATTACATATTTCAATATTTGATCATTTTAAAACCGTTACTAAACATAATTTTAACACCGACTAGTAATTTAACTACCATAATGTAAACATGGATCAAAAACGGGTAGGTAAATATTAATATATTATATTCGTTATCGCCAACATAGTTTTGTCAAAAATAAAAATACCTATAAAGAAATAACAGCATTTTTGGTATGAAGCAGATAAATCGCTTTAGTTGTGCTATCATCTCAGCTCGCGTCTAATGTTTAGTCCTTAATATTCTATCTCTTTGGAATTTCCTGTAACACATTTACAAGTGCATTGTGTTACAGAAGTCTTTTGTAGCTTCTTTGTGCTTTCTTTATTATTCAAAATGGCTGATACTGAAAGTGGGAAACAAAAACAGAATTTAATTTACAATTATTATCATGGAAATGCAGATAAAATTACATGCATGTATAAAGTTTGCACAATAATTTTATCAACTCCACGATGTAAGTAAATATTAAAACTTTATTTATAATTTACTAAGTTTATCAATAAGCCTATGTTCATTAATAATTAATATAGGCCTTCAACTTTTCTTCACAATTTTTAAGCTTCACTTCACATTTAAAAAGTGGCCTTCGCACACCCCTTTTAATTGTGAAATATTTTTTGTGTATTTATATTTGATTTCTCTTCAAATATGTCAATAAATAGTTAAATATACAATATAAACAAAAAATGTTGACAATTTTATACGGTTTATATTAACGTTACTATATCATGGGACGGCAGGTATTCCTGCATGAAACGCATCAAATAAAAAAAACCTTAGGAGGAAATTTTGAAATTTCAGGAAGTATCAAACGACAGGCATAAGTAATCACTCTTTTGAATAAGGCCAAGAAGAATAAGGATTTGTTATATGAATTGGCAAATATATATGTGAGGAAGCAGTTTAGTTTATCATGTGCAAAAATTGATTATGACATAACAACAATGTTCATACCGACAAAAGAACAAACCTTAAAGAAAATAATCTGGCCACAATGGCAATGTTTTCATTTTAGAATTAGTATTGTTAACTATGTAAGAAAAGTTTTTTTACAATTAGCAAGGCGTGGAGAAATAAATAATAAACACATACTATATTGGAAAAAGTCCAGAATACAATAACACTGCTTTTATTATTAATCGAGCCATTTATTTACTGTATAGAAATAGAATTAAACAGGGTGTCCAGCGACCTGAAAAACCTGGAAAACAGGGAAAAATCAGGGAATTTGCTTGGTCAGGGAAAAGTCATGAAAAGCCAGGGAATTTAATTAAATTATATGGAATTTTCACAATCACTAAAAAAACTAAAATTTTAATTCACACTAGTCAAAATTACATTTTTCTATGATTTAATACATACCACAATCTCTTAACACATTTGAACATACTAATTTTAATTCTCAAAGTCAACATGGGATTTTTGTGTGTCATCTATCTTTCCATCCTTCTACTTCGCATCTTTATTTTATAAACTGTTTTGTGCAAAGCACTATTTTAATGTTTCAATATGATCTCACTGAAATTTAACTCGGATCGCTCTACCCAAGAGCCCATCACTTTAGGCTGTAACCTTTCGTAGTGTCACAATTTCAAAGTGTGGATGTGTTTAGAATTATTATTGCATCAAGTTGTGATCTTAATAAAATAGTGTTTGTAATATAGGGACTGGAAAAATGGTAAATTGGCTCTGGAAAACCTGGAAAAGTCAGGGAATTTAAAAATATGGTTTGGTTGGACACACTGTTAAATATCATTTTTGCTTACCATAGTATGCTAGTAACTGTACGTTGGTGTATAAATTGGTTATATATCTAGAAGTGTGCTATCGATATCTGGACTTAGGCCCCCTTTTTTTAGTTATTCGACTTTTATTTGGATGGATATGATCACTTTTAGCATAAAATATCATCGCTTTTTAAGAAAAATAATACCACTTTTCCCCAAAAAATAATCCTCACCTTACTAAGGTGTTAGACAATGATTTTTAGTTGGTTTTTAGTATATATAAACATTGATTTATTTACCTGGCTTACTATTGTTATCATTGCTAACATTGTAACCTTGAAGTAGTACTTAAAAACTGTATTAATGTTATTTCAAGATACAAACCTGGACAGAGAAAGAAGGAGAGGAAGGAATGCGAGAGATAGATGTAAAGAGCAAAGACACGAGGTCGCTTATCAATAAGTTTATTCCTCACTCCAAGAATTTCTGCTAGAGTTCTGGCATACAATGGAAGGTACAATGGACCTCCTAGTGATACAGTCAACTTTGACACTCTGGAAGGAGGTGAGTTTTGAATGTATAACATCTTGTTTTACCGACAAGCTACAATTATGATCAAGACTGCTTTTGTTTTGAACTCAGAATTTATTCATTTAACCAACAGATTTTGATTGACATTTAGACTTAAAATTACTTTTTAACCTTTCTGCTCAGCCACACGCAAATTCTATGTCAAATTAATTTGTAATTTAAAAATAATGATTTATTTGACTAAAATACCCATCATATTTCTGAACTTTTACCTTGATGAATGAAATTTATTTCCCACTAAGCTAAAATATATTATTTTTAAGAAGAAAATTTGTCTTAGTAAAGAGAGAACCACTTTTCCACTTTCCAAGATAAAATTGCATAGATGAAAGTAGGTATAGATGTTTTATTTATTACTTGCCTCAGTGGCGTATTGCAATATAATTACTAATTTATTATTTAAATTAACTCTAATTATTAAAATAGTGTGTTGACTGAATCTTCTTGCAACCATTGGGTTGGTGCTATCTATGGCAACTTTCCCAACCCTAAATTATGGTGGGTATTTTAAAATTCTGTACTATGTTTTGGGCTTATGAAGCTGTGAAAGTATTAGTTTAATGTGATGAGTCAAATTCAAATTAGGTCAATTTTCTTAATTGAAGATAGAATTGAGATGGTATCTAATTTTCAATATGAATATTTTATACAGTATTCTAATGCTTGTGATGATTACTTCTTAGACATATTTTGTGCTGTTGAAATGCTCTTGTGCTATGATTTCTTCAAGTGGTCACTGAATCCTCTTGTTTTGTCTTATAGTCCCTGGAACTGTGCAGTTCTTTGAAGCATTCCCCATGGGTTCTTCTGCATTGTATCTTGTATGGAAGCGGCCAGAGCAGCCTAACGGGATCCTGACAGGATATCGTATATATTATCAGACTGTTAGAGATACAAGTGTAGGCCCTCTGATAGAGCGTCAGGCCATTACTGACCCAAAACAAACTCGTGCCAAGTTGGCGGGACTGCAACCCGGGATGAAGTATAGGTTACACATCAAGGCGACGACCCGTGCAGGTGAGGGTGAGGATTACTTCATCGAGCAGAGAACACGTGCCTCTGCAACTGCAATTCCTGACAAGCCCAAGTTTACATGGCACAGAATACCCACAGAGAATGGTTATGCTACAGTGAAGGTGGTGTGGTTGCCTAATGTAGAGGGGAAACTTGGGTCACACTTCTTTGTCAAGTACAAGTGAGTACAAAAATATATTTTTTACAAGGTTTTAAAGTTTATTGGGAAGTAAGAACTATTTCTTGAAAAATACTGTATTAGTCTGGCACTTAAGTTAGTTAATTAATGTGGCTGTCACCCTTAACTGATTCCATGTGTTAGAAGCATATCACAATAAAATAATCTTGGTTAGAAAAATTTAATTTCCTTTTTCTTCTGATATATACAACAAACTTTAAATTAGTTATCATTTTGTAAAAATAAAATAATCACTTAGACATAACATTTCTTTAAAATATTATAAGGGAATATCCTTAAGGATTATCATGATTTGAGACTCAAATCCTTTAAAAAAATCTTTTTCTATTCGTCAAGCGAAATTTGTTTTAGAGCTCTTGTATTACCACTTAAGGCTGGTCTTATGAATACCAGATAAATATTGCTATCGGGAGGTTAACGTTAGTGACCAGACAAAGGTAATCGGCTACTTTAATATTTTATGCGTATTATGAACTGAATTTATCTGCCAGATAGCTATCTGCAGGACAAAGAAATTTTTATTTAGAAAACGCAAGGTTGGTACTGGTGTGCGCATACGTATAAACCCTGCTGCTTGTGGCTACATCTGCTCAACATTAAGTTAAATTACGGCAGCTAAACAATTGCGAGGAAACATGGTGTCAAGTGGGCGCAGAAGCTAGGCTGTCTTGCAAGTAGGTGTTTGCCAAAATGTGGTCAAAAGTTGGGTACAACGTTTACAAAATTTTATTTACTGTATTCACATTTTAATAATTTGTTCTTATGTAACTATAACTCGACAATTAGCTTATCAGTTTTATAAAATTGTGAATTAAATGTTCTAACTTTATATATAGTTAGAGACTGGGCATATGCCTACTAAACACATGAACCAAGATTTTAACCTAAAAACAAATTCATGAAAAAAATGCATATTATGGCACCAATCATTTTAACTTCCAGATAAACGTTATCAGGTACTTAAACCTCCCGGTAAAAATGTGACGGATAAATACATTTTATCTGGCAGTCATAAGACTCACTTTTAACTTATCGACCCGATATAAATATTGATTGGCCAGAATAATATTTATCCAGGAGTCATAAGACCGGCCTTTATTGGTAGTTCAGAACCAACATAATTATAAGATGAACTAAACAACCAGGCCCCAGACCAGTAATTTAACACTTACCTGAACCCCCTCGGTGGTGTAGTTGGCTAAGGCGCTAGTCGTGTTGAGCCCAACTGCCGAGGACGGGGAGATCGAGGTTCGAATCTCGGTCGGGTGAACTGGGGGTGGTTTTTCCTAAATGGTTTTCCACCCTCCCTCCACGCAAATGCGGGTTCACTTCCTCTATTCAACCTTCCCAATTCCTAATCCATTAGGGTAATTAGTACTTAAGCGTATAACCCGAACGGGTAGTAAGACGCGGTGCTAAATAATAATAATAATAATAATAACACTTACCTGGATGTATTTTGTATGAAATAAAGTGCATTAAGCAAAATTTATATATAAAACAAATAAAATTATAGAATGGTAGAAAACCCACAAATTAACAACAACATCTACACTTTGACAGCTGCCACCCATTCAACACACAAATGTATCTTTTCTATACAGTCTTGCCACACGCGTTCACTACATCTCCTCCAAGCCTGAAAGTCTTTGAGAAGCTCTTACATAGAGAATACCCTAAACCTCTCATTAATAACCTTCGACTAGCTAAATACCACAATATCCCAAACATGATCAACCAAACAGTATACCTCTAGTGATAAAGAACTATCTATGTCTACAAAAGCTCAACACAATATTAACCTCAGGTTTTCACATACTAGAAGTGTATCTAGCCTAACCAATATCATCCTCAAGAAACCAGCGGTTCTTGTGTACAAGCAGCCTCCATCACTTAGAAATTTTCTGGTAAACCTTAAACTCTAAACTGAGAATGACACAACTTTCACCTAACCATAATCAGGCTTTCAACCTTGTAACATTAACTCTCCTTAAAGGTATGAATGGACATCGCCATGACACCAAAATCCAGAACCCTGAAAAATCAGTTTCAGAACATGCCTCCACTCATAGCCTCAACTTCGAGGACTGTAACACATTAAAAGTGTTAAAATCGTCCGAATACCTAAAATTCTATGATTCTATTTATTTGTTATTAACTTAATGTGTGAATGTTATAATGAATAGTTATAAGAACGAATATTATCATTTAGTTACTATTTCTCATGGACATAGAATGTAAGAGAGACTAGGAAAGTGGAGGCCATGGGAATGAAGTTTGTAAGGAGCATGTTAGCTTTAACAAGGAGAAACAAGATTAGGAATGAAGTTATTAGGGGTACAGAGAGTACATATAATACTAGAGGACGCAAGACTTAGATGGTATGGGCAGATAATGGGGATGGAAATAGAGAGGATGCCAAAGAATATGTTGGAAATGAAGTATGTAGGAAAAAGACCGCAAGGGGGGCCAAGAAAGAGATGGGAGGAGCAGATAACAAAGTGTTCAAGTGAGAGGAGATGAATGGAATAAATTAAAGGAGGAAGAATGGTGCAAGGACAGAGGAAGATACTCGCCTCGGTGGCGTAGTTGGCTAACGCGCCAGTCGTATTGAGCCAGACCACCAAGGACTGAGAGATCGAGGTTCTAATCTCGGTCGGGTGAACTGGGGGTGGTTTTTCCTAAATGGTTTTCCACTCTCCCTCCACGCAAATGCGGGTTCACTTCCTCTAAATTCGACCTTCCGAATTCCTAATCCATTGGTATAATTAGTACTTAAGCTTATAACCCAAACGGGTAGTAAGACGCGCTGCTAAACAATAATAACAGAGGAAGATGGAGACATTTTACTAAAATGATCCGGCCACAGGCTGGAAACAGTTATTATGATGAGTTACTATTCCTATTTTCCATTATTATATTATACTTATATTTCCTCTTAAGTTAATCATTTTTTCAAAGATTCGGATTTGTAAGAGTGGATTCGACCCAACTGTAACATTAAACCTTCTTACCCACTTGTCTTTGTGATTTATTTTCAGTTTTTTTTTTCTTTTGCAGGCTGAAAGCTGAGACCATATATACAGAGTCAAAAGCTGTGTTCACTGAGGATTTCACAGAAATACGCGGTTTGATGCCAGGGGAGGTTTATGAATTCATTGTTGTGGCAGTAGATGGAGATCAGATGACTGAGAGCGAGCCTGAGGAAGTGGAGACACACAGTGTCGGTGAGTGGGCTGTCGCAACACTAAATAGTAGGAATGAGACATTCATACCCTCCAAACCTTAAGGATTTTCAAGATTTTGAAGAGAAAAAAAACCAAACTTACACAAATTTCACAAATTTCTATTTGGTATTTGTTTTAAAGCTCTCGGAGATTATGGTGGGCAGGACTTACTGTAAAATGGTCATGGTTTTAAGCTCCTAGCTCTCAACCATTTTGGCTATAGTATATTTAGAATCAAATAGCCAAAGCTGTTATTAATTTTAGAGAGGAATTCACTATCTAGATATCATATTCTGAAAATTGAAAAATGACACCTGGACACGGGAATCGAACCCGGGACCTTTGGCTTAGTATGCCAATGCTCTAACCACTGAGCTATCCAGGAGGCATCCCGTGCCCAGGGTCATTCTTCACTCATATGGCTGGGCATTGGCGTACTAAGCCAAAGGTCCCGGGTTCGATTCCCGTGTCTAGGTGTCATTTTTCAATTTTCAGAATATAGTATATTTGTTTGCCATTATTTATTTGGTTAATAAGTTAATATTATTCTTACAACACATACATTCATTGTTCATCTAATAGGCTTGCAAGTGCCCAGCATTTATAATATTCACGAACATTTATAACAGTTTATATATACTTTTACCAAACTCCCCCCCTCCCCCCAACAAGTTTAGAAATAATCTTTTCACTATAAAGATATTGAGAATACTCAACTTATGGTATATTATTGTTATCTAATCAGTTAGGCCTATTGTAATATGAATAGCTTTCAGCATCTACTATGTATTTAGTTTATTCTAGGCCTAATTTAATTTGTATTTGTTATTACTAAATCGTTTAGTTATAAGAAAGTTTGTTAGTTGTAAGTAGCCCAACCATGATCAAAGTTTTAAGCAACATATATTCTAAATTTCAACTCTTTAACTTCATTTTTAAGCCTTTAACTTAAAATCTAATAGTTTTAATTTTTAGAAAGTTGTTTGACTATAGCTTCATCCAAATTAATGACTTTTAATTTTCACTTTAAAGCATCATGCTTATTTTCTTTTATTTTACCTTTGCTTTAATTGTCTAAGTGTCTGGTTCTTGATATGTTGGAGAGGAAGCATTAGATGCACACATTTCACACACAAAATTATTTCTTTCTTGTTCTACAGAAGGACCAATTATTCAACCAAAGAAAATGTGGCTACAGCTGGATGGTTTATTGGCATGATGCTGCCATAGCATTCCTATTGCTAGTCTTATCATTGTCTGTATCATAAAGAGGAACAGGGAGGGAAATATGCAGTACACGATGAAACAGCTCATGGTCGAAACGACTATCTGAGAGCCTGGTTTTCACGAGTACTCACAACCGTAAGTTATCTTGGTTTATTCAGTCAGTTCATAGTTTTAAACTCAAGTTTTAAGTAGATTTGTTGATTTTCTCTTCTTTATGAAAATAAACGCATGTAATCTAATTGTCAACATTTTATCCAAGAAATCTGAATGAGCTGATATCTTTTAAAGTATTGTACTATTAGCAAAATCATGATAGAATTGTTTATAACTAAGCACAAAAATACAGTTGAAACTCTTTATTCTGGCATTCTATGGTCAGGCACATTTTAAATCTGCCGCCATTTATTTGAGTGGTGACCACCAGGATGGTGCTATTAGCAGTACAAATGTGCCAAAGTTATTTACATCTGTAGCTGGTTATATTTTCTTGTTTTCGCTTATATTCTGGATGTTGTTATAGCCCTTTTTTATGGCTCTAATTGAGGACATATTTGAAATATTTCACTCTCCAAAGAGAACAGGACGACACAGTATTTCTAGTGTGTAAACATCCTGAATTTATTCCTTCTCTTGGGGCAAGTTTACTGTTTAAAATTATTTAGTAATTTCCCAAAACAACTCTTCAATCTTTTGTAATCTTTTGTGTATCAAGCCTCTATCTTCTTTAATACACCATCTTAAGGAGGCGAGGAAGGGGCTGCGAGTTAAGGTCTATATATTTAGTTCCTTTTTTGGCCAAAATGTATTAAATATTGCTTCAGTAAATATGTTTTAGTTTAGTTTCATTTTCTCCGCATAATAATCTTAACAGTTCTTGAATATTTGTCATAAGCGTAATGGCCTTCAAACAAAAAAAAATTTAGAATAGAAAAAGAACCATCTATCTATTCAAGCCTCCATTCTTTTTCATTAATTTGGCAATACTGAAAGTCTTCAGTTATATTTCAAACTTTCCAAGCAGCATGTAGTTCCATCTAAAATATCTTTGTGTTTGTTTTTTTTTTTTTGTTTAATATATGTGTCTTTATATAAAAAGGAATATGTCTGAAAATTTAAAACAATATATAGTTGTGGAAACAAGAAGAAGTTTGAAGTGTGAAAGTGTGAGAAGAAATGCTAGCTTCAAGAAAACAGCACAGCAATGTGTGACCGATGTTTCAACAGTCGACTTGTTAGATTTTGTTTCTATTTAGGCTTAACCTAACTATCTTTTCATGTTGGCTTCCTTCACTATCACTTACTTTATATTATCATACAGTGTTTCTACACTCTCATGTTATACAGATATTCAAGAACTGTAGAAAATTAAACCCAAACATATCTACTGTAGTACTATTTTATTTATTTTGTCCAAAAATAATTTTGTTCTAAAAAAATTTAAAAATACTAACCTTAACTCATGTTTCCTTTCACTCAATTTTAAGGATTCTTAAATATACACGAACTAATATTAATAAGACAACATTGGTTATACTATATTGTTTTGATACTATGTTATGTTGTTTTATTGTCAGGCTTGATAACAAGTCCCACGGTCGTGGCTCTATGAGCAGTGACCCCAAACAAGCCCCGGAGAGTGACACAGACTCGATGGCAGAATATGGGGAGGGGGACACAGGTGAAGTACCGTTATCATTTCAGAGCAGAGCATGATTGAAAACATTGGATGTTTTATAAATTTTGTTTTTGTGTGGATTGAATTTCCATTGAGTTTATTTCAACTGCACTTTGCAACTTTTAAATATTATTTATTTTTTAACAATAATTTATGTTCATGCTTTGATTTGTTTCATTTAATTTGCTTTCACAATTAAAATAAAATTTATTTTCATGTGTGTGCCTCACTACACAATTTAATTTGTTTTTATTCAAAATACATCTCAGTTAGGGATGTGCAAAACATTAAATTTTTAAGATTATTTTACACATTTAAATTGACTACGCATTCAAATAAATTCTAAGCATTTTTAGTTTAACTTGGCCTTTCTTAAAATTGCTTCTCAGTTTAATTAGACACAGTAGCTATTATGAAATCATTATTTCCATACTTTATTTTCCCCAAATCTTTCCTTCCCAGAAATAGAATTGAATTTTGTGATATGTATTTAAACATTTTAAGTCATGAAATCATAATTTTTGATAAATAATAATAATATATTTAGCACCACGTCTTACTACCCGTTCGGGTTATACACTTAAGTACTAATTACGCTAATGGATTAGGAATTGGGAGGGTTGAATTTAGAGGAAGTGAACCCGCAGTTGGGTGGAGGGAGAGTGGAAAACCATTTAGGAAAAACCACCCCCAGTTCACCCGACCGAGATTCGAACCTCGATCTCCCCATCCTCGGCGGTCGAGCTCAACACGACTAGCGTGTTAGCCAACTATGCCACCGAGGCGGGTAATTTTTGATAAAGTAACCTATAATATTGCTAAGGATTATCAAGAACTTTTTTCAAAGGTTTGATAGAAGGGAGGAAGAGTAAACTGGGATGGAGGTGGAAATTGACTTTTTTAAATTTTTGAAGTATTGCTTTACAGCAACAATAACTGTTTTATTTAAAAAAAATACTATCCAAGATCATCTGAGGTGAATCCCACTTTCATGACCAACATCACAAATATTTAGTATTTTTACTTAATACCTCGTTTTGTATTGAAAATATGTGCTTTTTTGGTCAAGGTTTTATTCACATTTTATCAGTTAATTTTTTTAAATGTTATACTTAAAGTTTTTGTTTTGGTTCTCTATTTATGTTATTGCATGTGCACTGATATAGAAGGCATGAATGAAGATGGTTCATTTATTGGACAATATGGCCGACAAAGAAAACAGGGGGAGACGGCATCAACTGGCTTCGCAACACTTGTATAGATGACTCCACTTGTCTCGTATGTATGTTTTTGAGTTGTGGCTTTAGCTTATTTAGAGTTTATTTTAAATATTTGTAGATTGAAAGAAGCTTTTCAATGATTATCTTAAGGAAATTATGAATGTTTAAAATTAATTAGCATTTTGAGTTTATTTTGTCATTAATGATATCAAATCAAGAGTTAAATTATAAATGCATTATAAAATATAGAAAGAAAGTTTTAATAGCTATGTTTAATAGAACAACCCAATACACAATTTCTAGGATGCATTTTACCTCCTTTGAAAACACATATTTAAACTAGACATTTGAGAAGCAGATTGTTTTTAAGTTTGGTTCGAATCTTGACTCAAAATATATAACATTTTGAAATTTGAATAATTATCGAATCGAATCATATCTAAGTTAAATATGCTAAAATTATTTTAAACTAAAAGCGTTAATTTTTTTTTTTAATTAGATTAGTTTTGAACCTTAGGGCTGTGTTATTATATATAAAGTGTAAGTTATTCAACATTTTTATGCAATAATAGTTCACCTCGTCAAAGTTTAGCAGTTATGGTGATATTTCAATATACTTCATTAGTCCTCAAAGTTAACACATTTTTACTTACTATCTAAGAGTGTGATTATAGGCTTTACAAAAGTCTTAAAAAGGCTGATTTTAGTGAAAAATCGCTGCTCATTTTCTGGTCTATATTGTAATAAATAAGCATTCACTTAATCTAACAAGAATTGGTATTAAAAATATATTAAAATGTTTTAGGCACATTTTAGTATTTGCAATGACTTAAAACCCTATCAATCTTTTTCTATTTTGTTTCAATTCCAGTTATTGAATCAAATATTATGATTGAAATTGTAAATGATAAATCGCAAACAAAAAATTTAGGTTGAAATTAAAGAATCGTAACTGAGAAAAACAGAAATATTGACATCTTTACTCAAAGCATCGCACTTTGTGACCAAAAATTTCCATTGAAATGTTTTAAAGTGAATTGGAAAACTTGAAAGTTGTTTTTATATTAGTGGATTTTTAATCTGTAGCTTAGAAAATCAATTCAAAAGTGTTGGATATATATTTAATTATAATTATAGGTCGCTTCACAGAAGATGGTTCTTTTATCGGGCAGTATGGACCAGGCAGCAAACGAAGGCAGGAAGAACAGCAGTCGCCTTCAGCCATTGCCACCTACGTGTAGTGTAGCAAACATAATGTAAAGAGAAGTTATTTTGGAAACAATTTTCCCACAGAAGTCGCTATTGGACAGGAATGCCAAGCAAGGTTAAAGAATACTAAGGAATGTTTCTTAAATGTTTTTGAAACTTGTGTGCTAAATAAAAGTTTTAATTTGTCACAAATTTAAAGAAAAGACGCTGGTGAAAGTAATTATTGTTGAAATAATTTTATAGTTATGGAAAGTGATAAAAATAAAGATAAAGGAAAAATAAACTAATAAGTGTAAATTTAATTAGATTCAGCTAGTGAAAAAGGAAAAATGCCCAATGCACAAAGGTGACATCTTTCTTTCTTCTATCTTCTATAGTAGAAATAGTCACACGCATTTAAACACAAATTAAGTAATGGTTCGGCGTTGTTAGAGAAAGAAAGAAGTCACCTTTATGCATTGGAGTCTTGCCACACTTTTTACCTAGGTGGACTTTCTTCATTAAATTTACACTTAATAGTTTATTTTTCTTTATTTTTATCAAATTCCATTATTGTAAAATTATCTAGCCACTGCGCCACCTCATTGTTAAATAAATTGTTTAAAGTAAAAATGACCACTGCAATGGAGATAAAGGTGTTTGCATATTAGTGCATAATTAATCATAATTAAATGTTTCTGAAAGTGCACATTTATTAAGAAATTTTATACTTTAAATTTTAGTTTTTTTATGGTGTGTATGTATGTAATCCTAAATTACTTTTAAACTGTAGGCTTCATTGGTAACATTTTGCATGTTCAGAAGCAAAAGATATGTTCTTCTTAATATAATAATAGAGCATTTTATTGATAACATCAAATTTCAAATAAATTCTCTCAATGCCTTATGCGATTCTTCACTTCATCTATTCACATCAAAAGCTTATATTTGCATTTAACATTGTTAAAATAACTTTTGTCACTTTACAATCTGATTTTGGTATTCATTTTTCATCTTATAAAGTAATTGATAATAAAACTAAAAATTATCTCATTTTAATAAACACAATTACAAGTGTCTTAAAATACTAGGAAACAAACATAAACAGAAAACAAAATATTTTGATGCCTCATGCATCTTGTTTCCTTTCTACTTTTGAATACCCGTGAATCATTTAAGTATAAAGTGTGTATATTTTGTTTATTATAGTGTTTTTTCACTCATATTCAAGTTTGTATAGTTTACAATGCAGTAAAGTACTTATAAAACTATAGTCTAAAAACAGAATGTTTCACCTCCAATTGGTAATGCAGTCATCACAATAAGCTAAAGTGGCGAATTTGAAGGATGATTCAATAGTATCAGCAGTATTTCAATTTTCTTTTGCCAATGTTTCATCTCATTTTTTGAAGTCTCTTAGTAACGTCCTTGTTTGGCATCCTTTTCGCTCAATCTCTGCAATGATCTCGTCGTGTTAATGACGTCCGCTCGCCACAGCTACAATAAGAAGTTAAAAGGAACATTTTGTTGGAAAATGATTTTTCTATGAGTGTTTTTGTTGACCGTGAAAAAGTTATTTCTAATATTATGGACACATTAAGGGTAGTCTGAAATACGTATTTTAACAAAATGTTATATTCATTTTTAATGTTGGTGATAACTTTTCGAGTTGTTGGGAAGATCTGAAAATAGACTATACAATCTTTATGTAAGCTATTTATACTTCGCTACTTTTTCTTGTCAATGGTAGTGAATGTGTTTGCTTTGCCAGAAAATCATACTCTTATGGATAATTTTTGCTGTGATTCTTGTGCACACTAATGCTTGATCTTTATATCAACAAGTTGAGAATACTATGTTTATTCATTTTTAGATTTTACTTAATTTGAAACAAAGTAAAATTGAAAATGTTAGTTTGAGGAAATTGTATGTAAACATTCATACAGGACCAATAAAACGTGTAAAGGAGCTTTAAAACAGAGGATCTGATGGAGAATAAATCTCGACATTGCATCACGAGTGGAACAAAAGGTATACTGCATAATATATCTGAAATGTATGTACTCCATTTACCTTGCTGAGTAGCAACTTTACATCACTTGACGGTTTTGTGCTGTTTCACAACAGGGTAAATAGAAGGAACATGTTTTGCACGACATGTTGATAAGCAGATGGTGCTTTGTTAATAGAGTGGTTTCAAAAATAAGGATGACCATCACACGTTGATGATATATAAAGAAATAATTTTTTTTAATCAAAAGTTTGACATTAAAAGTGTGTGATGTGAACAAAAATGAAACTTTTACATGTATATTATTATTCCACTGACACTTTGTTTATGTATTAAAAGCACAGTAGAATTTAGAAGCTATCATGTAAGTTAAAAAGTATATATATGCAGATGTTTTTATGCCTCCTGCACTTGTGCACTGCCCTCTCGCTATATTATATTATTATATAGTATAATTTCTCTTGTTATTGTACAGTAAAATATAATAGTCTGTAAATGAGAGCTTCAGGAATGTTGTGTGGGTGATTCGGGATAATATTATAATTGTAATAATAAATAATATTATATTTCATGCCAATGTTTCCTGTTTCAAAATAAGGTGTTAACACTGATGGATGTTTATTTTAAAAATGGGTCGAATTATTTATTTCTCAAATTTAAATCTTCTAAGTTTTATTTCAATTTTTTTTAGTGTACAATTTAGTTACAGTGGAAATAATGAAAATGTATTTAAAAAAAGTGCACTTTTCTTTATTTTTCATTAATTTTTCACTCTAAAGAACAAAGAGGACACTTTTTCAGAAGTTAATTATTTTTATATGATGCGCATTTTTTTATCTTAAAAAAATAAAATAAAAGATTTGAGCATCCCATCTTTAATTTATTTATCAAAATACTTATTCTTGTGGATTATTATTAATCTAGGTTTGTTGTGCTTGTTAATTTTATTTGGTAAATGTAATTTTAAAGCATTGCAATAATTTGTTGGGTTTTTTTGGTGTCTCATGTTTATTGGTACAAGATGACATTTTGTGACCTCTTCATGGCAGGGCCGTTTTAACCAATTGGTCACAATATTTAATTTATTTTTTTGTATGTGCCTTCAAATTTTAGGTAGTCTACCTTATTTAACCACTGAGCCTCCTCATTGTAAAACATTTTTTTTTCTTTTAAAGTTATTTTCACGAAAATTGAAAAAAATATGAAAGAAAACAATTAAGTACTAGGTAAAGGCCATCTGGAGAAGGGGAACAAGTTGGTTTGGGAATCCTATCACATAATTTAGTTTTTTTAAATAAATCTTTGTGAAAGTCAACATACTATATTATTGTGATGATCTTAATGTAAAGTTGAACACGTTGGTTTCCTGTCAATTAAACTTCATTTATTATGTCTCTCAACCTGTATACATTAGCGGGTTATGTTTCCATTTCCATAACATTTATACTTACATTGTAGTTTTCAGATGGGTTGTATACCAGTACCAATTTATATCTTATCATGTATTTTGTTTTAGCGCTTATAGAAAATGTATGCGTGTTGCGTTAACATAAGTATTTGAAGAGTTGTGATTTTGGCAGTATTCACCTAGCGTGTTAGTTGCATCTTATTGCACACTGCTTGTAGAATTCTTCAGGTAGTTTTGGCAGCTTTCTTGTATTTAAACATGAATCTCATGAATTTGACTGTTTCTTGCGAGACTAATTTCTTAATGAACATTTTGTATTTAAATTTTAAATGTGTTGTTGCAAGCTATTCCTGTATCACTCATTATATTGGTTAGAACACTCTGAAGTTGTCATAAAACATATGTATAGTGAGGCCGATTGGCCAAAAATTTACAAAATTTTTAACATTTTAACATATATTTGTGAAATGTATTTTTATGTCAAAGCTAGGTCTACATATTTATTTAACAGAATGTGTTTTAATATAAAGCAAGACACTTTGTGCAATTTTACTTTTGTCTTAAATATGTTTTCTAATTAAAACGTTCATATATAAAATGCTTTTTATACTATGTGTTAAGCTTTCCCTCCCACACACCTCTAGCACAAGTGCCTTAGATAAGGCATTGTTGTACTGCTTTGTAATCAGCTGATTAGTTAACGTCAGGGAGTTATTTTTGTAGCCGAGGTCTGACAAATGCACCACAACTTTGTCTCAAGTGTTCGGAACTGTAGGCTATTCACCCAGTTACCTGCTGCTCCCAAATTGTCACGTGTGGTGGTTAGTAAAAAATCTTTATTTTTACATAAGCTAAGCAGTTAGTAAGACACATTTCACAGAAAAGGACATTGAGTAACATGGTTGGGTGGTTTATTGGTCTGACCAAAGCTGTATTTGTTTGTTAAATTGATCTAAACCTTGCTTTATATAACCATTAAAAATAAAAATATTGTATTGGTTGTATTGGCTAGCTTTAGTTAATTATAATAATATCTGTTGCTAATCCCTCCTCCCAATAGTATTAGCTTGAATTGCCTTTTGCTTTATGTAAAATAGTGTGGAAACTAATTTGAGCATGATCTTGGAAGAGTAATTTTATAAGCCTTCACACCTGGTTTTGTGTAAAAGTGAATCTAAATTGAATTAATAATTTCAGATAATAGTGTCAAATTGGTTGTTACTGCACTTTTTCTTACAGAGGTACTATTCTCACATGGCAATGAAGAAGTCCTGAAAGTCTGATCATATTTAGATTGTGTGTATTAAATAACCATCCATTTTAAATTGATCACTATCATATTTTACTGATTGCTAGTGTCAAACTACATCCCATAATGTATTTAAAGATAAACAAAACAGGCTTAAAAAAGATAAAATTTGTATCACCCTGGATAACTGTATCTCCTCTAAATGTGTGTTTTTAAATCTCAAATTTGAAAATCTAACAATATCAGTTCCATTTTAATGCAAATTTATGAGTTAATCGACATTCATAATATCCACACCAGTGGTCATGCGGACTCAAAATCCAGCTATTTGCGCTTGCCAGTGATGGGAAGGACACGGTTTGAACCTTGTATAGGTCTACTGAGGGTGGTTTTCCAATCCTTGCATACTTATGTGGGTGCATTTCCTCATTCCTACTTGTTAAGATCATGAATTAAAATAATATTCATAATAACTGTATATCTGCCAAGGGTTTGAATTTTTACTTTTATAATTTATTTACTAAGAGGTTAACTATTTTATTTTTTATATAGGTTTGTGATATTGTAAAAGTAAAGGGCAATATAGAAATATTCTCATTACAGATACTAAATGCTAGGTTAACTTTGCAAAAAACTTTTTATTGTCTTTAAAATGCTTCATAAATAAAAATTTGTCCATACCACAATTGTGGTCAGATTTCATGGCTACAGATGCAGAGATTCCACCTCTTGTGGGTTTTATTCTCTCTTTGTTTCATTTGAGACTAAAAATGTTAAGACAAAAATTGTTACCTTATCAAATTAATGGTTTTATAAGCAACATGACTATTTTTTTGACCCTCTAAATAATATCCTTTCATGGAAATATAATTGTTTTGCTGTAAAATGAATTCATAAACCTTGATAAAATGTACAAAAAGTAGACAGCTGATTGTTCCAAGTTGAGAAAAGAAAAAAGATACCTATAGTTTTATTTTTTTAGCTTCTATTTTTGTATGGTTTATACTCATTTAGATGTGGAGAATGCTGTAAAGACTATTCTTATGTTATTTGAACTTGTCATTTATCTCGATTTGTACAATGCACAACATTAAATAAATAAAATTAAGAAATTTTAAAAACAATTTTGTACTTGTAGGAAGATTCTTTTAGAAAGAAGGTTAGTTTTATTTTGAATAAAAGTGTGGTAACATGTATTAGGCTCTTCCCTGAGTAATATATATTTATATATTCTATCAAATTTATTTTTTCTTGAAGTACATTAGTTGTTTAAGTTTGACAACATGTTACAGGTTTAGTTGCTAGGCAACTGAAAAGTTAATGCATTCCTTATACTGAGCACTATCAGAGCTAGTAATATTAGGTATATATTTTCTATTACTAACTCATAGTGCTATTTTTATACTATTAGTAGCTTTATACAGAGTTTTTTTTAATTTATTTAATATAAACAAAACACATCTATAAGGAAATTATCTGTATTTTATTTTGTCAGCATAAACATGAATAAATGATCGAAGATCTATCTATACTGGTATAGTTTTTTTTATTACCTAGTCTTTGTTCATCACCATCATCATGCAGTCTCCTGCTGCTGGCAGGATGTCTCTCTAACATAAGCCTCCCCACTTCGACCCTTCTACCACATTTCTTTTTACACATCGGCCAAGCTATAATGGGCCCAGCAAGCCAGTAGCGGATAGAAAAAATGTTTTCAACAGAAGAACAAGCCTGTCTTTCTTGATATTAGATCACTTTGTTCCCTTTTATATGTATCCCTCTTTCCTGTACGTTCTTAATACTATCAGATTACGTTTAAGCCTGGTTAGTGCAGTGACATACTAAGGGGGGCGGTCAAGAGGGGGTGCCATTGGGAGAGTTGAAATACTAGTACTAGCTAGTAGCTACCAAATTAAAATTAAGAAAAAATATCCTCTATAAATATGCTTGATATATGGGTACCAGGAGAAAGTCTGCTGATAGTGTGTCATCTGCCATAAAATTTTGAGTAGTTTTGTTAGGGGAATCCTGTGTCATGTGCATGTGTAGACATCTTTCTTCTCACTGCTTACGCGTGAGAGCGTCCATCAAAAGGAGAGAAGTCGTCAACACTTGACCAGTTTTAGCTGTATTGTTCTGTGATGTGTTCAACTTAAACAAGGGTGACAGATTTTTTTTTAAAAGCATACTTCCACTTGGGGTTTGATTGTTTTGTAAGTAGGGCCTATCTAGTACATTACATTTATCGTCAAAAAATGTTATTCATGTTTAATAAGATCACATTTCTTAGTTTGGTATTCTGTGTAATTAAGTGTGAATGTCTTGACCCAGTCTTGACCACTCATGTGAGCAATACATTGATGTTCATCCATTTGCCAAAAATGTTACATTTACTTTTTGCCATGATTGAATATTATTTTTTCATCCTTAGACAAATGTCTGGTTTAAAATGTGCACTCATTTGGAAAAACATCTTCATGTCTGACTTTTTTTATTGAACTTTAGAGTGTCGATGCCTTATTTCAGGCTCCCCTTATAGATTGGAAATTTTGAGGCAGAATGTAGGAATGACAGTTAAAAGACTTTCTCAGACAAGATGGAGTGCTCATTATGATGCTGTGAAACCAGTGAAGGCAAATTTTTTAAAAGCTGACCTCAACTCTAAAAGTATTATGCGAGCCCAAAGAAAATCTGAACACGAGAGGTTCATCCCAGATGTTGCTGTTTGCTGCATGTTATTTCTCTTTTTTGAATTATTTAGTGATAAATAAAATGATAGAATATTAGGAAAATGGTAGAGCACAAATAAAAGTAACAACACTGACACATATTTACACACACTTCAATATTTCGATGCTATTGTAGCATCTTCCTCAGGAAGTAGTAATTAGACTGGACAGGATGTTGTCTTCAGTGATGCCAACTTGATTGGTGAGGATGAAAACTTCTCTGGTGGAGTTGAAATTCCCTGAATGATTCTCTATTGCTCTATGGATGGTAGGTGGTGCTGGTGTAGTTTCTGGGTTGAGATTAGCGAATATTTAGGTTAGGTGGTTTTCTAGATTTTGTGATCCATTGATGTGCCAGTTCCCATCTTCTTAACTGAGACATATTACATTGTGTCTTGTGGAATGATTTTAACACCTTGACAGTGTAGCAGTTCTCAAAGTTGAGGTTATGATTGGTGGCGTGTGCTGAAACTGGTTTTTCTGGATTCTTAATTTTAGTGTCATGGCGGTGTCCATTCATTCGCTTACGGAGAGTTTCAGTGGTGAGGCCAACATATTGTGCAGTACATTGTTGGCATTCTAATTGGTAAATTAGGTTACTGGACTCACATGTGTGACTGCCTTTGATGGTATAGGTGGAGTTGGTGATGTTGCTGGAGAAAGTGACTGCTGGATGATGTATTTGGCAGGTTTTGCAAGCTGTTTTGTTGCAAGGTCGAGAGCCTGTTGTGGTTGAATGAAGGTTGTGTCCTTTTCAGTTTTGAGTTTGGGGTGTACCAGAAGATTTCTAAGTGATGGAGGCTGTTTATACACAAAGAATGGAGGTTTTTTAAGAATATTGTTGATACGGCTGGATGCTTCCAATATGTGAAAACCCGACGCTAATATTTTGTTTATCTTTTGTAGGCCTGGGTAGTACTTAGTCACTAGAGGTATAGTATCTGGTTTGTCAGGTTTGGGTGATTGTGGAGTTTCAGCTAGTCGAAGTAGGTTATTAATGAGAGGTTTAGGGTATCCTCTCTCTGTGAAGGCTTCTTGAAGGTTTTCAAGGTGGTTTTGAAGACTTTCTGGGTCGGAGGAGATGCGATGAGCTCGTATGGCAAGACTGTATGGGATAGATCTTTTAGTGTCGAATGGGTGGCAGCTATCAAAATGCAGATATTGTTGTCTATTAGTGGGTTTAAGATGTACCGAAGTTTTGAAGTGGCCATCCGACAGCCTAATGTCCACCTTGAAAACCTTCAAGAAGCCTTCACAGAGAGAGGATACCCTAAACCTCTCATTAACCCATTTGATCCCAACTTTTTTTTTTCTTTCAAAAACTTATTTACTTGTTAGTGGTTACTCCTTTAGGTGAATAAAACATGTGAAAACTATTTTTAAAATTTTTAATTGTTAATTTATAGTGATTATCTAACGTTCCATTAATGGAACAGTGGGATTGTAAGGGTGCATCAATAACATAAACAAAATTATTTCAAATTCCAATATTTATTATATTTTTCAGTGCTTAATTTAATATAAAATGACAAATATAATTTACAGTCAAAAAATAACTTATAATATTGTGATAAAACTATTATTTTATCTTAAAGTAACTATAATTCTTCATTTATTTCAAAATCTTTGAAAACTAATTAATTAATTAAAGTACACAACTAAAAAATTTACTTTAAGTAAAATTTGGTAAAACAATTGGAATGTAGCAACATTTCTTGGTAATATTTTTTTTGCACTGGCCACATCTTCTTGTTTTCCTAAAGGTGAAATTTAGTGCTCAATCTTGTCATACCTAACATCATCCAAAACTCTCTTGTCAATGGATTTTGGGTTACGCAATGGCCTTCCCATTATCATTCTGGCTGAATACTTCTGAAAATAACAATTAGTAACTTGCCTAGTACACCCAAGAAGATCAAATGGTTGCTCCTTGTAGCGTGGCATTTGTCTATATATCAGCCAGGCGTTGTTAATCGACACATTTATTGGAAAGGCAAAGAGCTGATAGTACCACTTTTTCATATGGAAATGTATCCTTAACTTACTAATATTTTCATCCAATCCATCATCCATGAAAGAGTTATAGCTGATAATAACCAACAGTGCAACAACCTCAATATACCTATTATAATTAACTGCTTTCAACTAAAAAGTACTAAATATTGTGGATCATTTATGTTTCTTGTAATCTTAATTAATTAACATGTCATCAATGTTATTATTATAAATACATGCTGCTACTCTGTATAGGCTAAAAGAATATTTATTTACCACTTCAGTTACAATTTCTCCACTAACAACCTTTGTTATTCTAGCCTCTGAGACAGCTTTCAATTGATTCCCGCTAGGATGGTAAAAATTGGTCTCTTCCTCATCTCCAGAATCTTCGTCTGATAACAATGAGTTATCTGGAGGGGTTATATAAATTTCTGCTTCAAGTAATCCCACTTGTTCTTCTAAAATTGCAGCAATTTCATCAGCACTCAAACTATAACAAGAAAAAATGAACAAAATGTTCATATTGCCATTTGGTCCCACTGTTCCAAAATTGGAACACACATATTTAACACACATTTTTGAGGTTATGAAAAGTAAAAATTGAATAATTTCAATTGTAATACAATTTTACATTAGCCTTAATATATAGTATTGTGATTTAACAAACAACTAGATAATTGAATATAAAATTATTTACTCACCCTTTCTTGGAAGCCATATTAGTAGGAAAACTGGATTTTCTAAACAAAATGCCAACTTTGTATTCAAACCAAGCTTGAAACAGCTGACTAGATGATGAACAGTGTTGCCTTTTGACAATAATCAGTGTGTCTAAAGTTGAAAATTAAAATCCTTTTTCATAAAAAAAATATTTCCCTGATGTTCCAATAATGGAACTGTGGGGTCAAATGGGTTAATAACCTACTTCGACTAGCTGAAACTCCACAATCACCCAAACCTGACAAACCAGATACTATACCTCTAGTGACTAAGTACTACCCAGGCCTACAAAAGATAAACAAAATATTAGCGTCGGGTTTTCACATATTGGAAGCATCCAGCCGTACCAACAATATTCTTAAAAAACCTCCATTCCTTGTGTATAAACAGCCTCCATCACTTAGAAATCTTCTGGTACACCCCAAACTCAAAACTGAAAAGGACACAACCTTCATTCAACCACAACAAGGCTCTCGACCTTGCAACAAAACAGCTTGCAAAACCTGCCAAATACATCATCCAGCAGTCACTTTCTCCAGCAACATCACCAACTCCACCTATACCATCAAAGGCAGTCACACATGTGAGTCCAGTAACCTAATTTACCAATTAGAATGCCAACAATGTACTGCACAATATGTTGGCCTCACCACTGAAACTCTCCGTAAGCGAATGAATGGACACCGCCATGACACTAAAATTAAGAATCCAGAAAAACCAGTTTCAGCACACGCCACCAATCATAACCTCAACTTTGAGAACTGCTACACTGTCAAGGTGTTAAAATCATTCCACAAGACACAATGTAATATGTCTCAGTTAAGAAGATGGGAACTGGCACATCAATGGATCACAAAATCTAGAAAACCACCTAACCTAAATATTCGCTAATCTCAACCCAGAAACTACACCAGCACCACCTACCATCCATAGAGCAATAGAGAATCATTCAGGGAATTTCAACTCCACCAGAGAAGTTTTCATCCTCACCAATCAAGTTGGCATCACTGAAGACAACATCCTGTCCAGTCTAATTACTACTTCCTGAGGAAGATGCTACAATAGCATCGAAATATTGAAGTGTGTGTAAATATGTGTCAGTGTTGTTACTTTTATTTGTGCTCTACCATTTTCCTAATATTCTATCATTTTATTTATCACTAAATGTTTTTGCTCAATGCACTTTTTTCATATATAATCTTTTTTGAATTAACATTTCTTCTGTTGTAAAGTTCTAAAAGAAAATCTCGTACAAAAGTATTTCCTTTCCAAAGAGTTGGGATCAGTCTGGAAATGTGCACTGTGAAATGCCCAGCTGTAAAATTGAAAGGGCCATTCATTATGCAACTAACAAGTGCGTAGAAATTGAAATTTCTATGGAGAGATGGGAGAGTAAAGCTCCGAAAAATTATGCCAGGAAAGATAGCAAACTATGTTGATCTCAGATTGCCAGAGGTTATTAAAAAGGGTAATGCTTAAATGTTGCATTCACCTTAGACAAGAAATGGAGATTTGTTCTAAGGCAATGGCTACAATTCTATCCAAATTTGCTGTTATTCAGCCAAACACTTTGGTTATTGCAACAGAAGAACTTCAGGAGTATATTCCCAATATGAGTCATATTTTCAATTAATTCTCTGCGGAAGCATATTCCCAATATGAGTCAGATTTTCAATTAATTCTCTGATGAAGATATTGGTGTGGAAATTGGACAACATTGCAGTTTCTGGAGTTTATTGTGAAATGGGATTTTTGTGAATCTCTACCATGCTTTTCCATGTGTTTAATATTCTTTCTGTCTATTTCTTCATGTGAAAGAAGTTTTTCCAAATTGAAATTGATAAAGAATTACCTACGCTTCACTATGAGCCAGACAAGATTGCCAAATCTGGCTTTACTTTCAAGTGAATATGAATATGTTAGAAAGGTGAATTTTGATAAGGTCATCAATTGTTTTGCAGAAATTAAGATTCGAAAGCAGATACTGATTCGTTGAAGATCAGGCAAAGTGCTTATACTGGATTTCATGTTATTTGTTTTTTAATAAAATAAGAGGCAGTATTATTTGTTGATTGAATTTTCAATTACCTGCATTTTTTTCAACTTGATTATGAAAGTACTGTGCTGTTTAAGAATGTAATAGTAACATTTTTTTTTTGTATGTGTTAAAATTTAAAAGTTACAAATTTTATGAGGGGGGAGGGTTGCAAGTTCAGTGAAGCACCCATAAGTTTGGGGGGGGGGGGGGGGGGGGGTTATAAGTAATCAAAGCTATTAAATCACTGATCCCCGCACAAGTAACAATTCAATTTACACACAGAAAAAAAAGCCTTACCTGACGGCTAGAAAAGTTATTGGAACTACTTTTACATGTTCATGTGATCTGCAGCTGTCACTTCTTTTTCACTGTCTTAACACCCATTCAAATTAAATATTAATTACGTTAATAGAATATGGATGAGAAAGGTATATATTCAGAGAAAATGTATCCATATTTGTGCTAGACTAGACTGCTGATGACGGGGAACTGGAGGTTCAAATCTCGATCGGGTGTTTTTTCCAAAATGATTTTTCAAGCAAATGTGGGCACACTTCCTTTAATATAACCTTCCTAATCCCTAAAACCACTAACATAATTAGTGCATAAGCGTATAACCCAAACGGGCAGTAAGGCGCAGTGCTAGAAAAAAGCGTGGAAGGAGAGTGGAAAACCATTTAGTCAAGACTTTAATGGGTACACCCGAGAATGATACAAACCCACAAATACCAACACATTCAATGATGTGAGTGGTTCTCACTTTTGATAAATTAATACTAACAATACCTATAAAATATCAAAATGTTGAAGCCAAATATGAGCTTGTATTTTCTAAAAGGCCCTTCCTATGAAAATTGTAATAAACCTTTTCAACATCAAGCTGCAAGCCCGATTTTAAAATTTAGCTTTCAGGCTATGTTTAGCACACCTTAGTATAATGGTATTTCACCCATAGACGATTTTATTAAAATTAAATTATTTATTATGAGAGGAATAGATAAAGCTCAGCTGTCACCCTCACATAAGTGAGAAGATTTCAGATGAATTTTATTATTTCTCTGTCAACCCTTCTCCCCTCTCATTTCACTTCCCTCATTATGTTTGGTTCTTGGTTTTTTTTTTAGGTAGAAAGCTTTTTAAGTTCATGCTGATTAGCTAAGTTATCGAATAGGAAGTGATTTTATCCAGTTAAATAAACATAATTTCCATATTCAAGAGAATTTATCAAATGTTTATTTGATGATTTTTTTTGTTGAAATAGCCTAAACCGCAGTGATTTCCAACCTTTTTTTGTTGGAAGGAACCCTTAAAATTTCGGGGAACCCCTACCAGGCTGTCACATATTAGGTTTAAAAGAGGTATATTACAGAATATATGTGCAAAAAAATAGTTAACTCATACTTTTGAATTAAAATATTTCAATAGTATTTAGTCCCTATTTTCATTTACAAGTTACTGTTATTCATTACTTGAACTTGTCTTGAAAATGTTCTTACTAATCTCTCTTTAATATTATTACCGGGACTCTTTTCTTTATTTACTTTGGGTGTACGAATTCTCTTAACATGCACATTGTCCAAAAATTATGGATATACCAGCAAAAAGAAAGCTTTTGCAAAGTTTCACAGATAACTCTGGTTGGAACTTGCCTAAAGTCTTCAACTGAAGACAATGGGAAAATCTTGGTAACATTTAACTCCAATCATCTTAATTCAGCATCCACCTATGTTTATTTAATGGTACAATTGTCTCATTAGTTTTGATGACTTGAATTGGGTTAAATTGGTGTAAGTCCGATTTAATTGAAATTAATTTTGAAAACAAATCAACTCTTCATAATGTAAATTTGTCAAAATTTAGAGTGAAATTTTCAATTATAAGATTGATTAGTTAATGGTTTTTTTAATTGTATCTCATTACCTGTTCATGTTATTTACTATAACATGTAGGACCCTACTAGTTGCATAATTGGGCTAGGAATGAGGAAAGTTGACATGCTTAGGTGGCCTCATGGTCTAAAGCACTACTCTCGTGTTAGAATAGACAGGGAGATCAGGGTTCAATCCCAGTCAGGTGTACTGAGGGTGTTTTTTCCTGAATGGTTTTCTACTCTCCCTCCATGCAAATGCAGATGCGTTTCCTCTAAATTAAGCCTTTATAATCCCTAATTCATTAGTGTAATTAGTACATGCTGTATAACCTCTAACTAGTCCAACTTCTCCTCTCGATATTCTTCTCTTGGTCTTTGTCCACGGCAGCCAGTGGATTCAATAGAGCTTCTCGAGGTTAATTAATAATGGTGGGAGTGAAGAATGTAATTGACTAAAGGGATTGAATTTTATGAGGTTGATTCAGAAGATTTATTTTGAGGTAACATTAACGTTAACAGACGTTTTATTACATTTAAAACAATAGTTACACATGAAAAGAAAAAAAAAAGTTAATTAATACTGGAAGACAGACATATTGTTAAAGTTGTGATAATTTAGCCACATGGTCGTCTCGCTTTTCTTCCACCCATCTTTAAACACTCTAAAGCCAATATGAAAAGAACGACTATTCGTTAAGTACCTCTTAGTACATCTTACTAGCTTACGTGCTAACCGGCAAGTGTCTCGATGCTAATGCTTTCCCTTGTTAGCATTATCAAAAACAGACCGTAAAATCTGATTATTGGCTAGCTGTTCACGCCAAACCTCCCCTTTCCAATGTGAAGCCACACATGCATCTCACAGCTTCCGGGGTATAAATAAAATAAAACGACATGATGCTTAGAAATGAAAGATAAAAGTAATAAATTTAGATAACACTATAATTTCAACAAATAGTTTACAAGAATGAAAACTACTAGATTTAAAAGTTAAAGGCCTAAAAATGAAATTAATGAATATAAATTTAAAACATATTGCTTACAACTTTGGACTACTTATAATTAACATAAAAACCCACACTTTCTTATAATTAAACATTCGAACTGACTAATTTGGTGATATAGAAATTAAATTAGGCCTAGAAAAGAATATTACATTGAAGACGCTGAAGGCTATTTATTAAAATATGCCTAACTGATTGGAAAACAATAATATACTACAAGTGTAGTACTATAAGTATAAATAATTAATAGCCAGAGCTATTATTTATGCTTATTAGTGGGAATTACTCCATCTAGATATCATATTCTGAAAATTGAAAAATGACACCTGGACACGGGTTTCGAACCCGGGACCTCTGGCTTAGTACGCCAATGCTCTAACCACTGAGCTATCCAGGATTCGTACCGAGCTCAGGGTCATTCTTCACTCATATTTTAAGGCAGAGTCTATGATGGACTTAGCGGAAATCGTCGGCTATAAATTTGATTCCCGTGTCCAGGTGTCATTTTTCAATTTTCAGAATATGATATCTAGATGGAGTAATTCCCACTAATAAGCATAAATAATAGCTCTGGCTATTAATTCTTAATATGTGCGATCCCGTACAATTTAATAATTGTGCAAATGGCAGCATAACAGTCAACTACCGAGTCGCAGATGGCTGCGTTACCCGATGGCTCGTGATATTAATATAATCACATACTTGTAGCCGACGATTTCCGCTAAGTCCATCATAGACTCTGCCTTAAAATATGAGTGAAGAATGACCCTGAGCACGGGACGAATCCTGGATAGCTCAGTGGTTAGAGCATTGGCGTACTAAGCCAGAGGTCCCGGGTTCAATTCCCGTGTCCAGGTTTCAATTTTCAGAATATGTACTCTAAGTATCTTTATAATGTTAACATGATCTCTAATAAACTTGAGGGGGAGATTTTGGTAAAATTATATATAAAATGTTATTAAATGTCTTTGAATATTATAAGTACTGGGCACTTGCAAGCCTATATACCATAGTGAATTTAGGTGTTTTTAAGAATGGTATTAAATTAACAAAATAAACAATGGCAAAGTAACATATATAAATGAAGTGGTCAAGAGCTAAGGTCCTAAAGCCCCAACTACTTTACAAACCCAAATGGTAGTAAGATGCGGTGCTAAAAAGATGAGGAAATAAAGCTAGAGAAATGTCCCCTAATTCATAGAGGGAGAGTGTAAACTTTTAGGAAAAACCTGTATCTATACTTCTGTCCAGGATTAGAGCTTTGATCTCCCAGTCATTGGTAGTTGGGTTTAATGTGAAAGTGACACCTTAGAGTTTCTCAAACTTTTCCCACTAGACACACTTTTAAGTGTTTAATGCACACAAGAACCATCCACCTTAATATACTACCTGCCTTTCACTGGTCGAAGAAGGTAATTTTTTAATGAAAGTATTTTAAGAAGTAAAGACAGCATAGCAGTTATTTAAGTTAACATTGTTTATTTATATACATTTTAAAGTAGGCTATAATTTTCATAGGTACAGCCTTATCTGACAGTTGAAAAGTATACTAAATCTGCTTTATTTATTTGAAATATTTAACGTGCACTTTCAGAACTGACTGATTATGTCAGCACATGAGAATTTCTATGAGCAAGAGCGAAAGGGTCTATCAATTTTGGCAGAAAGGTATTTTCACATGTACCTTCCAGCTAAGGGTTCTTTTACATGTCACAATTGACATGGGACAGACAGCTTTACTTCGTCTCAGAAGAAAGTTGTGCTAAAGATGTTTATAGCTAAAGAAAAATTAGTCATCCCTGGCTGGATTTGATACCACAAACATCAGGTCCTAATGGGTGCACTTTAACCCAAGACCACCGAGGTCGACTAAATCTACTTTCAAGTAGTCATATAATGCCACTTTTGATATTCCTGTATATATATATATTTTTTTTTATTTAGCAGCCCATATGAATAAAAGTTCAAGATATATACATGTGTACTAATTACACAAATGATTTAGGGATAAGGATGGTTTAATGTTGAGGAAATGTACCCGCATTTGCATGGAGGGAGTGTGAAAAACAATTTTGGAAAAATCACCCTCTGTAAACCTGACCAGGATTCGAACCCTGATCTCCTTGTTATATATATTAATAAAAATAACATTAATAATGTTGTAAAATGTTTATGTGAAAATTGAACTGTGCTTATGGAACAAAGTCAAGTGGACTTAGTGGAGTTAGCCTGCCAACATTGTATGCTTTTGATTTATTTCACATTTTGCTTTCTAATAAAAATAAAATATTTCTAAGCTAAAAATTTCCACCTCAAGATTATGGTGAAGCTCTGTTTTATGTGTCCCATAACCCAAAAACAATTACGTCTGTCCTCTAGGTGTTGTTTTGATTTTGGCCCTCAAGTAAAGAAGAGTTTAACAAATATTAAGAAAGAGAAGGCTTGGGCGAGGTTAGCCAATATGTTTAAGAATGAAAGCTCGGATTATTTTAGCTCCACATCTTACTACATATTCAGGGAAAATGAATATGTACTAATTAAGCTACTGAGTTAAGGATGTATAAGGTCGATTTAGAGGAAGTGTACCCACATTTGCATGGAGGAAAGGTGGAAAACCATTTTGGAAAATCCACCCTCAGTACATCCAACCAGGATTTGAACCCCAATCTCCCTGTCATCTCAGAAATTAAAAAGAAGATTCAATCACCGCATGCTTTATTTAGAAGGGAATGGTAGAAGCTCAAAATTATTTCAGAAATGGGCAAATAAAAAGTTAATAACATGAACACAGGATACAGAAGGTGGGGTATGTGTCTGCACAAAGTATCTTGTTATTTAGACTAGCCATATTCAATTCATAATCAGCCAGACTTGATTGCTCGCTGTAAGCTGATGGCTCAACTGTGAGAAAAATACATATTCACTCCAATATGGAGGCAAGGTGAACATTTCAAGAGAACAAGAGCAAACATCAGCGATTGCAAAGTAGTGAGGGGGAGTACCCCCAACCACCAAAGGAAAATTATTTTTCACCATTATATACACCTAGAAACTTTTTTGGAAGGTTTTTTATGTGTATTTTTTAACTTGATCATTTATATTTTTACTATTACAAATGTGATAATCTAACAAAATAATAAATAAATACATTAAAGTTGGCTTAACAGTCACATAGGCCTATTGTCACAAAAATCACTGACTATTTATGATAGGTAAATGTACATAGAAAAGAGAAAAATTGTTGAGTGTTGTAAACAATAACCTTATGGAGAAACGCTGGCACTGAAAGAGAAGTAAGGGTTTAACCTTAGTGACCAACGAATATTTTCATAACGTTAAGATAGCCCACTTTCATTCCATGAAATAAATACATTTGGTGATTGATATAGACTATTTCTGATCACCTGATATTTCCTTTGTTCACATTGTTTAACTGATCATACCTCTCCCCCCACCCATAATTTTATTTTCTCTTCAAATCTGCATAGATCTTGGGGTGTCCCCAAACTACTCGAGCGCCCTCAAGCCACCCTGCCCTCCCCCGGGTACGAAGTCTTGATCACTCTTTTGGTGAATACCCACCTTTACTACCAGTTTGAGCTACAGCCATTTAATTACATTAATGGAATAGAGATGCGGTAGGCAGAATTTAGCAGAAATATACCTGCATTTTGGGTCAATTTAGTAAGAACATCCCTCAGTACACCTAGCCAGAATTCAAACCCAACCTTCCCATCACCACTCACTAGAGTATATAATCCTGATATGTTGCGCCTGTTTTTGCCCGTGCAGGCATCTAATACAATTCATTTATTATTTTACTAATATAATTCACTTCTGAACACAGACTAATTATATCAGCACTAGACTTATAAACTAAATTAAATCTAGAACAGACACAGGACCCAGCCCGCTGCCGTTAATTCAGCACAGTAAAAGGGTAAAACCACATTTCACCAATGACAAAGTTTTTAGCCATGTCGGGAATTGAACCAATGACCCTTGACTCAGTAGACGGACACGCTACTAACTTAGCTAAAGTACCAACACTAACTTAATTGTTCTTTAATAATAATTATAAAATAACTATGTTGAAAAATGAAACTGGCGACATTTAATAACGATGTTCTTTCATGGCAACCCAGGCCATGGATATGTACAGCTTATCTTTACTACAATATAACAATGCATACCGAATGTATTAAGATGAAAACGCAATAATGCATATAAACAAAGGGTACTAAAACAGCTGAACGGCATCTACTTATATACATAATTAGGTAGTTATAATTGTCAGACATTGAAGAACTCCAACATACAAGCACGATCAAACTGGAAATAAAAAAGATTAAAACCTGTTTCCAGTCTGAGCAGACGATGTTTTATGGTCGCTGCAACTACAGACAACACACACGTGTGACGTCATTTCCAAAGTCGCAAGAGCAGGCGGAGATCTTTGTAATGTGTCTGGCTTGATGCCTAGATTATTGTGCTCTGAATAACAAATGTCTCGACCTCAAGTCATTGACGTAATCTTTAGAATGCGCGCACATCTCGTGTCAGACACAATTAACTTCACCGGGCGAAAAGGACAACAAAAATAGATAGTACAGCTGCATTGAACCACTACACGCCTCGTAAGTTGATTTTTTAATCTACTTGTGTAAACGTTAAGCTCTTTGGTTTTAACTTATCATTCCATAGCTTTTTCGCCACGCCTTCCTCCCTTGCGTTGATCAAAGCGATCTACATTGTTATTTCTGTCTTTTTTACTCAGATTATAATCTTTCGGCCTCTAAGGTCAACAAAACAAGTTAATAAAAATAACAGCTGTTGATAACAGTACAATTTAAAGCTAAACAAGATTCAAGATATTATGTTAAAATACTTTTGTTTGCTTAAATAACTACATTTGATCCAAACTGCAAACCTAAAGTCTGATAACCAATCAAAGACGTGATTACATCAATAATAACAACCTGTGTTGTCTTGACAACCAAAACTGGGCCTGAATGACTCGATGACATTGGAGGTTCGGCAGCAAGATGGTGGGACTGCGCATTAATACATATTAATTTGTTTTAGAATGTCAGCAGCGGGGGCCGTGAAAAAAATAGTTATGTGGACGCTTCTGTTTGTGTTATTTTTGACATTTGTAGTACAATGTGCCCATAAGAATGGGGATTTGTCTTTGTGGATCGACGAACAGCAAGTGAAAATGTTCAGTGGTAAGTACCTCAAATACACAATTTACTATAACCAATCAAAACCCTCTAAATGGCGCACAATTTAAATTGCAACTTTGCACAGTTAAAACATTTTTTTTAAAATTATTTTAAAATTAAATTTAGCGTGAGTGATTATGATTTAATCAATTATATTTGTTCCAGGTTTTTCAATGGAGATATATGCAATTGTAGATGGACATGTTTTGCCATATATATTGGATCCCAAATTTGAACAATATCTTCCTATAATACCTTCAGAGGTAGGTTTAATTTTGAACATGAATTAAAATTTGTATATAGGAATGAACCTCTGTGTAAGAGATTAAATTAGATTGTATTACATTTTTGCTCATATATTACCTCATGAAATATAGGCCCTAACTATGGTGATAATTTTTTTTTAAATAAAAACCAGGACAAAACATCAAACATGCATGCCTTGTATGTTAAAAAAAAAAGCAAAAGAATAGATGGAGGAAATAACATCGAAAACCAAAGGACGTTTCTTGGAATGACCTAGCAAGTGGGGTCCAAGAGTAGGAGACAACCATTTTTTCTATCACTTCTAAGATCTTACATGAGTAATTAACAAGAGGAAAGTGCAGTTTAAATAAAAGAACAAATGTCATATATGGAGTTTGTAGCATATGTAAGAAGGTTTACTACTCTTCCCCCACCTATCCTCAGGGGTGGATTTACTAAATTGGGGGTCCTAGGCACACTCTGATTTCGGGGCCCCTATCCTCCTTACATCCTGGAAAAAAAATTGTATTACACGATATGAAAAAAAATATATTTTCAATAAAAAATCAAATTCAACTCGGTAAAAAATATATTAATGAATAAGAAAAAAATATAAATACAAAGTATTATATTAAAAAATACAGGTAACAGAATAATATAAGTCCAACTAAATCACATTAATTAGTATATGAATATTATATTGTAGGATATTAAATCGGAACCTTTCTTTTTTTTTTCATATTTATTAATAATGTCTTCATATTCTAATAATTAAACTACATAATTTTCAATATATATAACTGATAATGTGTTCAAATGCATGTGACAGTGAATTACGTAAATAGTTTTTCACATGTTTCAATACCGAAAATGAGTTTTCGCCACTTGAATTGCAAATCGGTAACGTTAAAAATATCTTTTAAGAGTGTTTCCACATTAGGAAATGTAGATTGAAGTCCTTCAATTAATATCATATACATTTCAACAGGATTTAACACTTTTTCTTCTCAAATATAGTAACTGAAGTGATGAAGTTCATCTTTAAAATATTTGATTTCAATATCTTTTTCACACATTTATTAAATTCATCGTCGCTTATTGAAAAATTGAAAATCTTTTAAAACTTCATTGTAAATCATGCTTCTATTATTCATTTCAAAACTAAGTTTATCGCAAATTACATTGTGAATGTGTATAACAAAATTGTATTTAGCACTGAAATGCATGTCATTAGATGATGTCTTGATGAACTGCAATTTTCTCTTCTTTTTTTCTGCCCTCTCGGAAGTTCCGATTTTCAGTGAGGGATATGCAGCTTTCTCACTGTCTGGAAATTGGTTTCTAATGTCAATAATAAACACAGAAAGAGAATTGAGAACGGTTTTTCATTGTAGTACATTTGATTTACATCTTGTAATGACTTGCTTGTACTATTTATTTTTTGTAATAGTTGGACCCAAAGAACTGTCAATAAAGCTATTTCATATTTATCAATTCCTTTTTATAAACTGGTTGCTTCCAGTTGACTTATTGGCTTTTCATTTTAGTTTATAGAAATATTTACTAAAGTTTCTTTATTATCGTATTTAATCTTAAAGCTGAGACAGTGTCTGCCCTTGCTGACCATCGAGTATCACATATTATTTTAATATGCTTAGAATTATCTGTTAAGCTATTATGAAGAATAATCCATCACTGAGGAGATGACAAGAAGTAAACCTATCAATTTTGGATTAAAAAATAATGCTCCTTGACACGATTCCGCTGCACAATTTCCAATTAAATTTAATGTGTGAAAGGCACATGGTAGTACAAGTGTTGCTGAGTTGCTTCAATCTTGTATTCTAGTTTGTAATACTCGATATATTCCCAACATATTTACAGCACTATCATAAGTTTGGCCTCTACATTTTTCTATATCGATTAATAACTCTTTTAGTGAATTCAATAAAACTTCTTCTAAATACGTTGCATCATGCCATTCGATTCGAATGAAACAGAATAACCTTTCCTTTATTTTACCTCTTTCATTAACAAACCTCAAAATTAAACACAAATGATTCACATGGGCTATGTCGGGCATGGAATCTACAATAATAGAGAAATACAACGCGTTTTTAACTTCAGAAATTAAATATTTTATATACTTCACTTCCAATTAAACATTGAAACTCATCCCACGCAACATGTAATAAATAAATGACATTGCCGGGTTACTATAGCTTTGAAAATGATTTTTCAAGAAGGTATCAAATTCAGTCAGATATTCTATACAACATAAAAAAATTCCTTTGCGATTCAAATCAGTCTCTTCTCGATGTCCACAGAATGCGATTCCTAAGGTGGCCAATAATTTCACTGTAACAACTATTCGTTTTAATACTTCTCACCAATATTTTTCTTCTGCTTCTATTTGTTAAACTATTCTATGCCAATACACCCAATAACAGGTAAGCATTGTTTAAAAGTAACCATAGATTTTAAATTATATTGAGATGATTCATGTCAGCATTCAGAGCTTGCCCGAACCATTTCGAACCCGCCCGAACAATTCATTTTCAAGATTATTTGATAGTATTTTATTTGAGATAAAAAGAATAGAAAACATAGAGAAATTAATTAAATAATATTAATCTGCCACTGCTTATCCTTTCAGCATGCCTACTTACTTAAAAACATTATTTTGTAGCTATAATAAGTTTGAAATCATACACAAAATTTTAACAGCATTGATAGTTATTACAAGGTTCAAGGTTGTGTTAGGAGAAGGTAATGGGTGATAAAATAGTAATGGCCTATTGCTAATATAATATTATTGTTTCATAAAAATATATAAAGTCTTAAAAAAGTTTATAAATATAAGCTTGACACCTGGTTAGTAAAAGAACCACTAGCAGAAACTAATCCCTACGAGACACCAGAGAGGTTAGATTTTTTTATTTTTTATTTAATTGCATTTTACTACCTATTCATTTATATGTATAAGTAGGCTACTACCCTACTTACACTATTGTTGTAAGAATGATAGAAGTAGAATGTAGAGGAAATGTACCTGCATTAGCATGAAACCATTTAGGAAAAACAACCCTCACTACACTTGACCAGGATTCAAACCCCCAACATCATCGGCAAACAAGATTTTAACCTTCGTATACTCGCGCATTGGTCTCTCGACCGACAAATCAATAATTTGTTGTTTTCTCAAAAATTAACATCACTGGGACTTTGCGGTTTTTAGTAGCTTCTTAATTTGTTGTTAGGCATTGGTTAGTGCGGCACGCGCGTTGGTTACGAGTGGACGTGTGACACTTTATTACTGATATCGGTCCGTGAGATCGACGCGAGTCTAAGGGCCAGTTTCATATACTAAATACAAGACGTCACCTACCTGAAATTGAATGGAATGGGCCAGTTTCATATGCGAAACTGGCCCATTCCATTTTGGTCTAGGTAGGTGTGCATCCTGTATTTAGTATCGACTCAGCACTTTAGGGTACTAAATCTGACTATGAAACTAGCCCTAAGTGTTACTATTTTAGGTAAGTAACAATTTTTTTATTTTAGAACATTACTCAATGAAATGTATTAATTTATTTTAGTGGTGTATAATACTTATTGAGTTGATTGTATTACATTATTTGAGAACCGTTTTCTTTGTTTTTAGCCATATTTGTCACCACAATGGAGGAAGAAAGAATAAGGGCGCTGTTAGAATGTGAAGATTCAGATTCAAATTACGATGACAAGAGTGACAGGAATGTGCCAAATAAAAATAAAAATGTTCTACTTGTCTCTAGTATGACGATAATGCACAAATAAGTGAACGAACTGGAAAACCAGAGATAATTATGGACTAAAATGCTACAAAAGGGGGCGTTGACACTGTAGACAAAATGTGAAAGACCTATACTCCGATAGCGGAACTAATCGGTGGCCTATGGTTATTTTTTACAGCCTTATGAATGTTGCGGGGATAAATTCTTATATAATATATGGTCTTAACTATTTCAACATAAAAACAAGCTGCAAGAAGTTTCTAGAAACGCTTTCATATGATCTCATAATGCCCCATCTAAACAAGCGGGCATTAATTTCAAGTTTGCCAAAAACACTAAGACAAAGGCTGTTAGAAATATGTAAACTTGATAATCTAGAACTTTCATCATCAGGTAATCATCAAGCAGGTCATTTTTCATTCTGTTCGTCAAAAAAACAAAAAAAAAATGAGACTCGATATAACTGCATGAACTGCAAAAAATATTTTTGTCTGAACACGCAGTTATGGTATGTTCTAATTGCTACACAAACAACACTAATAATTATTAATTCTTATTTTTATAAATTATTCTTGATACTTTCATTAGATTTCAGAGTTTTTTTTATAATTAACACATGAAAAAGTTTATTTTTGTTATTAAAGCTAGAGTACAAAAAAAATTATGTTCTTTTTTAAGAGACTGAGTTAAAAGTCTGTTTCTACCAAATAAAGTTAAAGTTCTAATATTTTTCTATTTTTTTAATTCAATTATACCCCCTTCTATATAATAAATACCAATAATACTTAAAAAGTATATTATTAAAATAATACAGACAAGATAAAATCTCGGTCTGAGACACAGTGCGCGAGTATATGTGTGATGCCGTTGGGCGCGAGTATACGAAGTTAAGGATCTTTACCATGTGCTCAATGTTGCAGGTAATAATAATGCCAATGCTATTAATATTAACACTATTATATTGACTTATGTGTAAGTTTTAAGATATCAATATTATTATATAATTTGGTTTATAAAATGCTTTGCGGTTGAAAGGGAATCCAATCTTAGGTCAATGTGAAAGAAGTGTCTTATGTTGGTTTGGGCATGTTGAGAGGATATGTGAAAAAGAGAAACATTAAGAGTTTTAAGAATAAAAGAGCATGTATGACTCTCTATTTGGATGTTGTTGATGTGAAGGGAATATGCAAGGACAGGAAGTGTGGAGAAAGTTAGTGAGGATGGCTTAAATAGGTTTTTTTTCTCTATATGTACAGTTTATTGCCTAAGCCTTAAGGGAATGGTGTGCTTAGCTTTGTATTGGAGTAAGTTTTAGGATAACAATCGTCAATGTTATTATAATATAATGTTGTTTACAAAATACTTTATTTTTGAACATAACTATTTTTATTGTCTCATATACCTAAAGAGAAAATATTGTAGTTGTGAAAAAATCCGACCTCGATATAATGATGAATATTGACATTTAATGTGCCTTCAAACACAAAAAGATATGGAAATTCTGTGTGTCCTTCGGTTTGTCTGTTCGTACATGATGTCACAACCAAAATGGTTAAATGGATTTAGTTTAAACTTGATATTTTGGTATTTGGGAGATTTTTTAAATTTTAGTTTTAGCCCTTAATATAATGATTGTTTACTGATTATTATTTTTTAATAATATGAATTTTTTTTAAATGTTCAATTTGGTTCAAAATAGATTTTTGGGGTGTATTAAGACAAATAATACTATATACCTATTTTTGGGAGAACATTTGCTTAAGGGTAGTTTACTAACGACTAATTATTGAAAATTAAATGTTCCTCGAAAATTGCTCTATGAATATTTTTTAAATTTATTTCATAGGAGTGTTTTACATAATGAATAGCAAGGGTGTAGAAAGGCCGGCCCCTCCACCCACCCCTCCTGGAATTAGATATATACACCCCTCCAAAGTGGGGTCCTTATAAAAACTTATATAGGTTAAAGGTACTGGTGCTGTAACATTTTCTAGTGGACCTCCCCTAGAAAAATTACCTTTCCACACCCTTGACAACAAATAATAGTTGATATCAAGAAACATCATTGAGAGATGTATGTAACAGAAAAGTAAAACATAGGTAGACATTGATTTTGACATTGATTTTTTTCTACCAAAACCCTGCTTTTGGCAAATATAACTTGTAAATAAAATGCCTCGTAAAATTTTAAATCAAGAGGTAAGTTCCTTATGCTAGCACTGTTCAATTCAAAATATTTTCTCTGGCATCAAAAAGAAGTAGGCCCTACAACTTTTTAAAGTACTTTGTTAAAAACCCATATCTATAGGTATACTGCCACCCGTTCTTTAGTACAACAGGATATCAGCCCAAAAAACAGATTATTCTCGTGCATAAAGGTAACTTTACATATCTATATTAGAGAGAAATGTATAGAATAATTAGAGAATATATTGACTAGAAAATCCAACCAATAAGCTCATAACTATTAAATGTATATTAATACTAGTTTACAAATAATGGTGGAAAACACAGGGCTTTGAAAAACATTTAAAATTAATTTTCATTCAAGTGTGACACAAATGAAAACAACAAATATTGAATGAGGGGCATAGTTGGTATTTGGAGCAAACAAATTAGACTCTTTAGATCTGTCTTTATTTTGTTAAAAATGTTGAATCTGTCAATTCATCTTATATCTATTTAAGTCTCCGAGACTTATTAAGTGCTATTGTGTGGAACAGATAAGTGTCGGCTAATACTTAATTATTGTATCAACAACTGAAACCATATTCATTTTTTACTTTTAGGTGGCATATGTAAATTTTACTTGGAAATCAGGAGTAAAAAAGTATTACTATCACTTTGATCGTCTACAGTCTTTCGATGAAAACATTCTAGAATCACCAGTAATCTCCATTAAAACTAAAGGTCGTGTACCCAGGCGGCCAAAAGGTAAGGCTTCAGCTAGTTTTTAATTGGGTCGATTCTTATTATTATTATTATTTTCAAAATGAAATAGATGTGAAAAATGTTGAAGATAATTTATTACTTCCATACTTTAAATGAAAGTTTTTCGGTTAAGTCTATTGTTGATAAACTAATTCATAAAATATACAATATTTAAAACATTTAAAAACAATTTTTAGAGACTTATTGTTTTATTTAATAAAAATATATTTGTATGTATATTCTAGGAAAGTATTTAACTTTAACAAATGAACACAAACTAAATTATTAACATATGATTTAGCATATCTAATTTGTCAAAATAATATTAAACCTCTAGGCCCTGTGCACATTGGGCCAACAAATCAAGTAGCTAAATTAATAATAGGCATAGTATATTTAAAAAATATATATATACAAAATATTATTTACAATACGTTGCAAATAAGTCGGAACGCAAACAAAATAAAATTGTTATCAACAGGATCTGTAGTTAGAAAGGTGTGTAAAAGAATTATAAGATAAAATTTTTGTCTGAGGTATCTATCAACATTACAGTAGACACTTTTTTGTTTTTCAATTTTCCTATTGTTTAGCAAAAGCTTTATTTTGTTCTTCTTATGTAATAACAACATTGGTGATAATTAAAATATGTGCATGTCCATATTACAGCATGTATAAGCAAGTTTTGTATAATATATGAACACATAAAGTTTTTTTTTTAATTTACAAGATATACCTAGAGTAATCACAAGTTACCTAGTCATTTATTCAATTCTTACATTACCATAACCAAGCATCGTCTGATTTTATAAAATACCAGCAATAACAGGGTAAAAAAGGTTGAATACCACTGTTCTAGATAAAACAGTCATTACATAACAGCTGAACTAAAATCATTTCACCTTTGGGTAGTGTCACCAATTTGTCTGTTGGGATCATCGCTCTGATGTACAGATCTCCAGTATCTGGTTACTTATATTCATCTCGGTAGCTTTGTAGTAGCATCGTACTATCGTAACTCCATTGTGTGGTGGGCCTCTCAAATCACATATAATTTTCATTGAAGCTTAAAACATATGAAGTACTACTGTATTCTAGAGCAATGTGGTCAAACATGCCATAGTGAAATCTCCTTTAACGAACACCTCTGAACAGCGGATTCTTCTACATAACGGACGGTTTAAATTTCCCCGGCAAAATAACGTTGGCTCTTATGCTGAAACAATTTCCCCACAATGGATTTTCTCAATAATGGATGCAGACTGTTTGAGATACATATCTATGCATAAAAAAATCTTAATAGCAGACAAACATTGAAAACACCAGTCTATATAGAGTATTTTACTGTATGAATGTTAGGAATGTCACTGTCTAGAACCAAGTGTTTGCAGTTCTGCCTTACTCCTCTAAGGAAAGTTCCTAAAATAGCCTACGTATTAATGACTGTTACTTCAAGGTCGTACCTTCAACATCTTCAGCGGGGGTTGTTCCATCAGTTTAGTTTGTGCTTGTGCACACATACAGGCCTACGCTTCACATTCCATTTTATTTTCATATTCTGTGTATAATGCAATCTGTACAGTAAGCCACGTACAGTATTTATTCATTTGTCATAATTATCCTGTATACAACAATAGAGTTTCATAGTTAGGCTAATATCCATACTCCATAGTATATAGGTTCATATAGATGTTACTGTTTTCAAGAACTATGATTTAATTTCAATTTCCTTTATTGTAGTGCTGGCCAGCAGTCATAAGACCTAAAACAAGCCAGCACTGAAAAGTACAGAGTTATGTTACATACACACTCACACACACGAGAAACTAAGATAAACAATAATAGCTAAATAATTTGATTTATTGTTGAATGGTTCCAAAAAAAATAGTAATTAATAATGATAAGAATAAAAAATAGCAATAATAACAAATAACTAAAGAATGGTTAAAAGCAGTAACAATATGCACAAAAAAAAAAATCAGAATATTGTAAATTAAATATTATAGGCAGAACCTCTACATGATAAATAATTGATATGGGATTTCTTTAAATACCTCTCTTAGTTTAGCTTTCTTTTTATGATAAAAGTCGAATTCAACAAATCTAGAATTGGCGCTATGGAAAGAACGAACTATAGGGCTCATGATAAAAAATAATTTTGGATTACGAGAAGCCCGAGAAAAAAATATATATTCCCAAATAATAACACTTCTTAATAACAGACTTTTTTTTATTCTGGAAGGTGTCCACTATCAAGAAATTTCGCTGTATCGCCATAGTGCAGTAAAAATAGCAGGCTGCAAGTAAAATTATACAATTTGATAAACTTGATGGTGTCCAACTATATGTTATACAGTGTTTCTTTTAACCCGCCATCGGTCGCATGTCATCTGAGAGATGACTTAGCGGCATAGTTGCCCACCATTTAGGTTGCTAGGGGTGGGGTGAGGTCCATCTCCTAGTATCTTCTTGGCTCCCTTCCCTCTACCGGGCAGTTGAGTCAGAAAGCCATGATGCAGTGAATAACAAGGTCATAACAGTATCAATAATCTCCTGGATGACTTGTGCCCAATCGTGTGTCTATTGATCGTCATCTCGTGGATGAGTCGCAACTAAACGTGGAGTATACAAGCTCTAAATATATCATTCGTGGTGTTTTTTAGTACCTAGGAAATGTGTTTTTAAATTTGTAATGTAGCAAGATTTTCTTGAAATAAAAAATTGATAAAACACAAAAGAAACTGAAAAAAATAAAAGTAAGTACAAGTACTATTTGTGATGTTTTTCATGTGGTCATCTGGCAGTTGACTCACGCCTCATGGCGTAGGCACATTTTCCTTTATAGTCATCTCTCAGATGCCACATGCCATATGGTGTTAGTACCATTTTTGCCAATTTATCAAAAACCTCCCCAAGAAAATAAAAAACGTTTAAGATGGTATTAAGTATCAGTTTCATTAACTAAATCTAATTACAACACATACAAAGATTGTCAAAACTAATAAATTGCATTTTTTTTAGTAATATTTTACTTCAGGAAGCAAATATTGCAAGGTAATCTGTCAGATGACATGCGACCAATGGTGTAAAAAAAAAACAGGCGCTTTAAGTTCAATATACATTATTTAATAATTTATGATCTAAATGATTAAATAATGCATATCAGGGTTACACCTTTTCCCATTATTTATACCCAATGAGATTAGCAGGCCAGAATAAAATAGGCCGTGGGCTCGGCCACTTTGACCTAAAGCAGTGCTCCACTAACGGTGTGCCGCAGCGGCGAATTAGGTGTGTAGTGCGACAACAGCCTAGAGCACTATGCATAGCTGTTCAATAAGAACACAAATGAAGTTCGTACGAGCGACAGCCGTCTGATGTTCAAAATTTCTTACTTGTTCTTACTAACCTTTTAAATATATTAAACAAAATCAAAAACTTTCATGCAAAGTTAGAGTTATGGTCTACCCAAATTGCTAATGGTTTGAATGAAATGTTTCCAAATGATAAAGAAGCAGGCACATAAAAATAACTTCAACCTATGGGCTACTCTTGGAACATGAAAAAATTGGTTTCTGATTTACAATTGTTGGACTGGGTACGTAATCCACTGTGTGCTGCAAAAAATATAGGCTTGTTAAGTATACCATAAACTTAAAAAGTTTGCAGAATACTAATCTAGCATATTAAAGATGTGTTAAATACATACAGTAAGTTAAATTAAGATCAAACTTACAATTTGAAATTCACAAGGTGTTATTGTGTGTTCACTCTTAAGACAGGTCCATTCTTTTTGTCAATGAACTATGAACTTAGACCGCCAATGCACTCTGTCCTCTGGATCCTCCTTCAGCTTCCAGAGTTTTCTTTTTTCCTTCAAGTCATCCAATAATTGAATCCTACTCCTTTCTAAGCTCCTCTTTCCCTCAACTTTGCCTTCTATGACGTCATGCAGAAAACAGTTCCTCCTAAGGATGTTTCCAATCCAGTTTGCTTTGTACCGAAGAATCATATCCAAAATGGTTCTCTTCTCACCTACTCTTCTTAGGACTTCATTTGTCACCCTGTCTGTCCACCTGATCTTCTCAAGTCAAAAGGTGTACCACAAAATAGATTTAAAGTGCCCTTAGAAATATAGCTTAAATAAATTATATATATTACCCCTCCCTATACCTTGAGTAAATTTCTTAGTGTACCATTGACAAACTCGATTTTAACCCTTTGAGTGCCAACGTCGCTCAGAGCGATGCACGAAATATCTGCTAAACTTGCCAGCGTCGCTCACAGCGATCCCTCGTTTTCGAGCTCTTATTTCAGTATTAAGTCAACAGATAGAGTAGATTTTATTTCCATTGCATTCTCGTATGTTCAAGCTACTTTTATTTGTCTTTGCGATATATCGAACCTGAAAATTATTTTATAACTTTTTACTTTATTAGTTTCATCTTTGGCCTTGTTTGTAAACATGGCTACTAAGAGGAAAGCTGTGATTCAAGACACAGAAATACTTGCAATATTTATTGACAGCTCAACCCAGAGTGATCAATTTGTTTGTCATTCTGAAAGCACTGATTCTGAATTTGTAAATAATGAAACTGAACAGGAATTTTATTCTAGTGAAATTGAAAGATCGAAACAAGTAGGAGTGGCAGCTGACATTGATGACACGAGCGTGAATACTAGTTATTCCTAAAGGGATGAAATAAATTTTGAAGATCAGGATAATCCTCTTCATATTTATGCAAAAGTACCAGGTTTGAAGTCCTCTCACCGTCCCCTTCTGATTCCAACCCAATTATTTATTCTAGACTTTATTTTACTATAACCCTGCTCAAGTTGATGGTCACTGAAACAGCTGCTATGCATAACCCAATTTTAGCGTAAAATCTAAAGTTAGTTTTTTTTGTAAACTTTGTTATTTACTCAGTTTTTTATGTTCTTTTCAGTGATTTATTCTATTTCAAGCTATTTAAATTTTAAATGCTTAAAAATTAATGTTAAATAAAACAGTAAAAAATTTTTTTTTAAATATCTTGACTAGTGATTTTTTATTATATTTAAAAATTAAAAAAGTATATGTATAATTATATCATCGGATTGGCAAGCATGTTAGCTAGTTTATGTAAAAATTTGAGTGCAAGAAGTTCATAGACTAATGAGTTATTAAAATTTAAACAAACTCCTGCATTTTTCAGGAAAATAGCTTGGCACTTTTAGCACATTTTTTTGTCATTTCTCTTGGCACTCAAAGGGTTAACACCAAATGACTCAAATTGGTGGTATCATGGTCTAACTCGGTACTCTCGTGTTGAACTGGATTTCTGGTGAGGAAATTGGGGTTTAAATTCTAATTGGGTGTAATGATGGTGGTTTTTTCCTAAATGGTTTCTCACTTTACTCAAATGTTGGTAAATTTTAACTAAAGTTCTACCTTCCTCATTCCTATTCCATTAGCATAATTAATGTATGTGTATGATTCAAACTTTTACACGCCATGATAAAGAGAAAAAACACCAGCTAGAATGAGCACACAATTTTATATTAGATGTTCTGAATATAATGAATTAAATATATTAGCTTACTTTGTTTTATACTACTAAAATAGTATGTGAACAGGTTTATTTATTTATTTTATAGTGTTGACCTCATTTAAGTGAGAATAAATCTCACTGACACTTGTAATCTTCACCAAACTATGTTACACTAAACCCAACATAATATTTCTCTGGTATATTTCAGTATTTAGCGTTCTCCTCCCATGTTCCGGAAACAGTTCTGGTATAGCCATGTTCAGCATTGGACTCCTGCTCGAGACACGGAAAGGACGAGCATTACCAGGCACACCACTCAGATTACGACTAAGAAAAGAATGTGCACAGAGAGGTGAGTGTTTTTATAAACTACATATCTTATTTTGAAATGTTATGTTAACCCTTTGCAGATTACAGTAGAAAAAAATACTTAAAGAAGAAAAAAAAGGGGGGGTAGGGGGGAGATGAAGAAAATTAAGGAAACACCTTCTAAATAGCAACTAGAGTAGTTGAATGTTGATAAAATAACCAGATGAGACACATTAGGACCCCCACCCCCCTTTTCATATAAACTTCCTTCAGACTAGGGGTGTCAAGGCACTGAAGAAGTCCCCTTTCAACATCACCTTATTTGGGACCTAGGTGCCTCTATTGCCAACCATTACTAAAACACTGTTTGCTGTAAATCTATTAGATATTAGCTCACTACGTGAGCAATTCATTGGCATTTATATTTTGTAGATAACCCTAACAGATAGTAAGATGTGATACTAGAAATAAAAAAATGGGGATTCAGGACCCTCCACCTTTCTTGACCCATGGTTTGAATCTCTTCTTTTAGTACAGCGTCTTACTACCAGTTCCAGTTATATGCCCAGGTTTCAAATACTTCAATATATAATGGATGATGGTTTTGTCTGTTCTATTTGTAATAACAATACTAACAAATCATCAGCTATTCTGTTTGAAGGTCCTGACCCAGAGTGTGACAAGCGCTGTGCCAATGGTGGCTGGTGCAACCATGAAAAGATATGTCAGTGTCCAGAAGGCTATATGGGACAGTATTGCAAGACTGCGTTATGCTACCCTCAATGTATGAATGGGGGGAGCTGCACTTCACCAGGGGTGTGCAGTTGTCCAATAGGCTTCCAAGGAAGACACTGTGAAGGAGGTAACATATCAACTATATCAAGGCAATACATTTGGTTTCTTAAATAATTGGGACATGGTGTAAGGTTATAGTTGTATATGATGTTTCATTGTAGTTAATCATCTAGCTATTAAAGGGGAAAGCTGTAATTATTGTGCTGAGGTAGTAAAATTAATTGACACTATGGGCCAGTTTCATATTCAAACTTAGTATGTCTCAAGTGCAGCGCCATACTAAATATAAGATGATACCTACTTAGACCAGAATGGAATGTGCCAGTTTCAATATGAAATGGCTCATTCAATTCAAGTTTAGGTAAGTGCTGTGCCTCAAGTGCGGCAGCACTATACTAAATACAAGATGACCCCTACCTAATAGAATGGGGCAGTTTCACCTATGTGAATATCTTTAAGAGAGTTTATAGTCAGCTTGAGTACGCCTCAATGGGCGCTATACTAAATACAAGATGACCCCTACATAAACCAAGAGAGAATGGGCTAGTTTCTCGTGTGAAACTGCCCCATTCCCATTCTCTCAGGTAGGGCACTCTTGTATTTAGTATAGCACCGCACTTGAGGCGTACTAACTCTAACTATGAAACTGGCCCTAAGATATTCACTATATTGATAAATTAATTAAAGCTTTTGATTTTGAATGCATAAACATATTAATAAGATGTATTTATTTTTGAAATTTAAATATAGAATCTTTATTTACAACTGGCAAACTATTCCAGAGACATGTTCAAATGTTTATATGGGATACAGGCCATCAGATCACCTTGGAAATATTGATAGCAACCTTGCAGCCAAGCTTGATAACCTCGTGAATGCAGTGTAGAAAGGGGTTTGTTCGGCTCCTTGCTCTAAACCTGTATCATGATGCTCCTGTTCATCATCTCGAAACTTCTGAATAATGTCTAGTAGTTCCTTGTTCTTCTCTGGATCTGACATGAGTGTGCGCAGTTGGTCATTGTAATGGTCCACAATGACAGACTCTACTGCCACTGTGCACGCCATGGCAGCTTTGGGTCCCAGCAGGGCTGAGCCTAGGACAAGCCAATATATTGGCGGGTTTAAGAAGGATGTCCAATTAGCACACTTTCATGTAACCATTTCCTTCACTCACTATGAAATACTTATAAATATCCTACTTTACTTATATGATGTTTCACCGTTTGCTTACATTACATTTTAGATAATGGGTTTTAAGTTATCCGAGAAAGAGTGAGGTTATGGCAGTGCACAAGATAGTAGAGGAAGCAAGGATGAGATGGTATGTTCATAAGATAGAAACAAAGATAATGGTGGAAATGAAGTATGTGAGAAAAAAGACTGCAAGAGAGACCAAAAGAGAGATGGGAGGAACAGATAACAGGAAGTTTGCAAATGAGAGGAGAAGAATGTAGAAAATTAAAGGAAGAGAGAGAAGAATATGGTGGCATTTTACTGATTGACCCAGCCACAAGCTGGAAACAGTTGATGATGGTTTAAAGTTTTAAAGATAATACCTCAGGAAATAGACATAATTTAATCAAATTAAGGAATTTTAGTAATAATCGATTTATCGTCCAATTTTTATAGTTAGCAACTTTTTTAGTCGTTAGATAAGATTCTAAGACTAATTCCATGTATTCATACTCATCTAAGTCATGTCATCTGGAGCTGTCACTTTTAATAGAAAAATATCAACATTTATAAAATAATATTAATACTGTGGTAATATTTTTTTAAATATTGATCTACAAAAAAATATGTTAGTATTTTCTAAAAGTTTCTTCATAGCAAAATTCTGCGAAACACCCATTGATATCAAAATTAAAAGATATGATGCAAATTAAAATTTCACTAAAGATTCCGAAGTCATTCTAAAGAACAAAGGTTGAAAATGTCATTCACAAAACTGTTGAATGGTGAATTTTCTCAGTTTTGACAGTGTGTTTAAATCCACTATACTTAGGAGCATATATCTGAAAAAAATACTTATAGGAAAGTACACATGGCCCTTGTTTCAATAGCCAACTTTATTATCGTACCAAAATATTTATTTAAACTGTAAAGTGATATTATTTTTGAGGTTTAATTTGACAGATATTTTAAGAGAGCCAAAAATAAATCTTTCATGTTTTAATTATTTAGTTCTCAATTTGAGTTTGCTCAGATAACTTTTAGTTTAACTGTATAGTAAGCATATATATAAAACATACCAGACCAACACACTAACTAAAAACTGACCTGCACCAAGAACAAAACCTGCAATATTCCACACAGGTATCATGGCTGTGGGTCGAACTCTGTACTTGCATATGAGTTCTTCAAACTTGGCTTTGTGCTCTTTTTCTTGCTCCCACATATGCTGGATCAATTTACCAGAACTGGATTTACCTAGTAAACATGAAAAGCTGACTGTATGGATAAATCCTGAATCCAAATGAATTTTGTTAAGCACTCGGTTGATTTGAATGACATTAAAGGGGTGCATGTCAAATCCTGGTCAGAAACGGGTTGAATTTCATTATAATCAGCAATCAAGCGCTAATTTTGCATATATTTTTGTTAAGTGCCTGTTCTAAGACCCTTTCATTAGTATTTAAAGAAAATTATAGCAAGTGTGCAATTTTAAGTAAACAAACACAATTCATATTTATAAAGAATGTTTTGGGAATCGAACCTCAGCCATTGATCAGTCAAGCATGCTAAAGCACACCTAACTATATGCTGATTTCACATATTTTAAAACCAAATTTCAATGTATTAACACACATACTAGTCTATGAAATTATTTTACCTAGCACAGCTATCTGTCCAGCATAGATACGATCCGCACCCAACTCCCCAGCGTGGTCTACACGTATAATACTGTCTATTTGCGGGTCACTATTGAGTGATCTCACATTTGACCTTGCAGGAAACACTTTGGGGATATTTGCTCTCAACATGGTTTGCCTGCCAACAACAATACAACTAGTAACATTAGTGAGTGAAGATGTTGACTGAATTCTTCTCTTACCACAATTTAAACAAACATACGGTACCTGCATAGCTTATATTGTATGGTAACTCATAAGATGTGTTTACAGAAATTCTTGACTTTTTCCCTGATAATAATAATTATAATAATTTAGCGTCTTACTACCCGTTCGGGTTATACGCTTAAGTACTATTTACGCTAATGGGTTAGGAATTGGGAAGGTCAAATATAGAGAAAGTGAACCTGCATTTGCGTGGAGGGGGAGTGGAAAACTATTTAGGAAAAACCTCCCCCAGTTCACCCGACCAAGATTCGAACCTTGATCTCCCCGTCCTCGGCAGTCTAGCTCAACACGACTAGAGGGTTAGCTAATTATGTCACCGAGGCGGGGTTTTTTCCCCCTAATCATTTTCTAAAATTCCTGACTCAAAAGTACGTCACACCCTTCCCCTCACGTCTTTTGTTAATCATTTTATGAATAATAAATAATAATAATTTTAAAATTTAAATAACATGTTTTTTATTTGTATTAACATAATCTACTAGGGATTAGAACTATACAACATATATGACACAGCTATAAAAAAATTAGATCACATTGTAATTTACTGATTTAATTATTATATTTAATATTTTGAGTAAAATAACATTTCTCCCAGATTTTTTTTTTACTTTACCAAATTCCCGATTTATTCCCCTTTTCCCCCAACCAGTTCAAATTCCTGGCTAATTTCAATTTTCCTGGATTCTTCCGGATGGCAGACACCCTGTGTTGTGCGCAAAGTATTTGCATGTTATTCACACTTTGTAAATATATATTGTTAATATACTTGCTAGTCAACTTCAATCATTTGAATAGCTTTATGGTGTCTACCTGACTATAATTTTGAAATTCCAGTATATTTTTTTTAAAGAAATCAGTATATATAAACGGTACTCAGAGACAAACAATCCCTATTTCAAATCAAAAATGATAGAAAGTTAGAGTAGGCCTAGTTCTGTCATAGTTACATTTTAACATCAAGAATCAAGTGTATTGACGCATATATTCTAGTATATACTAAGGATGGACCCTAGAACCTACAAGGAATATTCATGGATTCAAGACTAAATCATAATTTTTTTTAAAATAGATACTAAGTTTGAATTATTTTTTAAAGGTATTAAAATAGTTTCTTGTGGTTAAAACCAAAATAATGATAGGAAAAACCTAACAACCAAACTCCAGATCATTAATTTACCATTTAATGTAAACAAAATCAGAAGTAAAGGAAAAATCCTAGTTATTGGGAAAGTTAAAACACTTATGCTTACAATATTTCTAAAATTTCAAATTTTAATTAGGGATTTGATGGCAAAATGAAGTTTCAACAGAATTGAAAAAAGGTGGATCCGACCCATCTTTAATAAACGTGCATACCACACACACACAACATTTTTTGAATGACCTATACCACCGTCTGACCTCAGTGGTCTTGGGGTAAATTGCTCACTTCAGGAATCAATGTTTGTGGGTTACGAACCCAACAGAGGCCGAAGGCTTTTTCTTGAGCGAGAAAAAATCATAGCTCAACATCCTTTGGAGGAGAAGTAAAGCCGTCGGTCCCATGTAACATGTAAAATAACCCTGGAAGGTATCTGAAAATACCTTTCCTGGAAAAATTGGTAAGTCATTTCACCTCACTCGTAGAACTTTAGAGGTACAAGTAATCAGCCTTGGTGGCGCAACTTCAAAGAATGATTACAGCCAGGGAGTGTACTTACCACAAAAACTAACAATTATTCCCTCCACCCCTTGACAGTCGATACTTTACACAAGTTATATTTTTGATAGTGAATTTGTTTAATAAATATATAGTAATAAAGATACAGAATCTTCAATGAAAAATAACTAACAAATATTATGTCAATAAAAATTACTTGGAAATAAAAATAATTGCAGTAACCTAACATTATTATAAATTAAGATGATAAAAACCCAAAAACAAAATATTCTTTTAGAATGTAGACAAAAGTTAAAATTCATTCAACCATAAAACTTATTCAATTTTTTGCATTTCATGTTTTAACACTTTTGCCTCTTCCTTTGCTTTCTGCAAAACTGTTCTCCATTTCACTTATAATTTTCTTATTTCTTCAGATGCTGTTTTTATTTTTTTATTTAAAAGTCTACTTCAATCTTTTTCTTCTTTTCAAGCGCTTCTTTCCTTATTCCTGATGCATTCCTCACAGCATGAATCATCTTTTTTGAAAATGTCATATTTAGAAGTCCCCCGGCTGCAGTGACTGCATCATAAGTTACAGTTGAGCAATAAGGCTGTCCTCATGTAGGTTTTCAACCAGACATTCTTTATTCACAGAAAAACTTCGTTCAATGGCTGCATTGCTATGGAAGAAACAAGATTTTTTTAGTGAAAAATTGCAGTTTCTGGGAAGCATTTACTCTAGAAAAAATATTCATGAAGAACTTATCAAGATGGCCACCACTTGAAGTGAATTGTTTAAGGTAGTCAATAACTTCTTGCTTTGATACAAAGTCCAAGTAGTCTCTTTTTACAACATCAGCTTGCACGCTAGATAGTTGTTTCTTGTCTAGTAGGACTTCTAATGCAGGAGTTATCCTATAGGTCCTAACAGGTGGATTGAGCATAACTGCGGGAGAGAGACAACTAGAACCCTTGACAATTTTGTAGGAGAGAGGACACTTGTGTAAAAGTTTGTTGCAGAGATCAACTAGGAATTTTTGACAATCTCCTCTGAACTGAATTATCTTGATGTCTTTAATTCGTTTCAAAGCTGCTGATGCTGAGAACCCAATATCTACAGTAGGGAGTGATTTTCATGTTGGATTGTTTCTTTAAATCAATGGCTAACAATTTTTTGGAAGTATTTGCTGAATTCATTACATCACATTTTACAATTCTGTTCATCAAGTTCTCAAGTAGTTTATTTATATCTGCAAATATAAATGGCAATAGAGGTTGATTGCTCTGATATTCGGTGAAACTGATAGCATGAATCCCAACTTTGTTGTCAGAAGTTAATCCTTTACAAAATTGCTTAATGTTTGAAAATTATCAGATTTTGGAGGATGCTTTTTAGAATAAAAATACTGTTTTAAATACGGCAACATTGACATTGCTCTCTCTAACACCCTTGGTTTTTCTATCCATCTAATAGAACAAAACTTCATTGGGAAAAGAGATGATCCTGTTATTATTTGATAGTCTGCATGTCTCGTTGGAAAATCTTTAAATAAATAATATAGTGAGCGCAAAACTGGTTAATAGTCCAACTAGAGTTAGCATGTGCTGTTTTGTAAGCACCATGGACAATGTGTAAAGAAAAAGTTCCAAATTCCAGTAACTCAGGATCTTTTGGAGTATCTTCCTTCAAGTAACTTTTGCGATCACTTAAAAATTTGAGGTCCATCCATGGAAACTTGAAGCATTTTTTAAAGATGCAAGCCCTCGTCTTTTAGTGCAGATATAAAGTTCATTAATATATATTGAGCTGTTGCATGAGCTAAAAAGCAAGATGATAAATATTTTATATGAATTTCATTTTCACTCCAGAAGCGAACAACATCCATCTGGGTCTTCTGAGTGACAGTATTTATGCTCTCATCAACACAATAAAATGAGCATTGCTTAACCATATTCGCAAGCTTGCTTTTGAAAAACACAATGACATATCCAAGTTTATCTTTATGTATTTGAAATTTCTGGGCAATATCACTATTGGAAAACATTACTTCAAAAAGATCACTATAAGAATAAAAACTTCTAGCAGAAGAATGTGTCATTACTTGATTAAGCCCACAAGCACAAGAAACTTCATCTTTGACAAGGAAGCTCTGAATAGAACAACTAGATCTAGTTTCAGGTTTAAAAACTACTTCATGGTCATTAGGACTAAAATGTACATATTCATGTAGGCCTACAGATGACACTGCATTTTTGGCCGTAGAGACCAAATCCAATATTTTTTTTGCTCCCACTAGCAGCTTTCACTCTGCCAAATGCTTCTTTCCCTTGGCATGAGATCGTTTTTAAGATATTCCCATGTTACTTATATCAAAGTTAGTTTTACACAAAGAATAATGGCCTTTACTTTTATCACAATCCACTTTTTGTAACCACACTGTAAACACTGTACTGTCCTAACAATCATCTTTAAAAGAAGATTTTTCCTTCGAGTTTACTCATTTCTTCTAAAACACAAAGCTCACAAGATAAACAAGTGGGATCTGCAGAATACTAACACCAGACCAAGCTTAGGAATGGTCGGTTTTCTTTTGGGTGGATAGAAGGGGGGGGGGGGGGGGGGGAGAGCCAGGAGTGAGAAGGGGAGGTATGAAGTGAAGAACACAAACACTGTACTGTGCCATTGGAATGGCAAGGTCAGGCAGGTACATCAATAGTTTGAAGTGGTGTTTGAACTTGAGCTGTTACTAGTAACTCATCACTCATAAAGCTTGATTCACTCGCTTGCCGAAAAATAGAAAGCAAAATCTGCGCAGTAATTCACACACTTTAAGTTGACCCATGATACATTGCAATGCTTTAAAACAGCTGATTATCAATATATTTTATTTTCTAGTGGATAAACATATATTTTAGATCATTGTGTCGATGGTTGTTTACAAATTATAATGCTGGTTTGTGGCACAATCCAATATGTCAATAAACATGCTTTACATTAACAGGTTATTTCAAATCTCCTCACAATGGCCAACAAAGCTGTCTGCTAGCTTCTGGCTGTAGAGCGCATGCATTGACAAATGCACATGCTCACTAATTTGAGATGGTTGCTTCCGAGATATGGTTCTCCTGTGCCTAACATCTCGAGCAGAGCGGACAAAGTAGAGAATAGTGTAACTTCAGCAGAACAGCTCGCGCCGTTTAAGTGGAAATCTTGTGATTGGCTTAGAGCTCATCACGTGACTTCGTTTTTGTTCTGCGCTAGTTTTTCGGCGAACGTGTGAATCCACGGTAATGGTTACTACTGGAAAAAATTTTGGAAGGGGTTGGGGAGGATGGTTAGGGAGAGGTTGACTGCTAGTGTGGTCAAAATAGTTATTTGTTTCTTTCTCTAGTATGTAAGGGGAGGGAGGTCTTAGTGTAGAGACTGAGAATAGAAAGGTTAGCAAGTGAGGCAAACATCTCCACTGCAAGGTCATCTACAAGGTCAACTAATTGTGTGGTAAACAGATAGACCTGAGGGAGAGTAATTGAGGGGTGGTCAAAATATAACTATCAGTAGTCCAAATAATATCAGGGGTCTCAAAATGCTTAATCCAACATTTCACTCAATGTAAAAAGGTTGAATATTTTTCCAGTATCTGATTCAAAATTCCAGTATCAAAAATAAAACTAAGCATATTTCCAGTATTTCCAGTATTGGTAGACACCCTGAGCTTGGTTACATTCCAACGTGTATGCGTGTAAGAGTTAATTCAGTATGAGGACAGCTAAAAAGTGAGGAGTTTGTTAAATTATGTGAAGAATCCAAGTGTTTATGGCTTTTCCCGCAGTATATTACAGTCACAATTCTCTCGATTTCAATAGCAATCAACTACCTGTATAACATAATAACAAATATATGGAGTATCTATTTTCAGAAGTTGGTAGAGTTTAATATAAAGGCAATTCGTTCTAATGTCTAAGACGAAGAAACTAAATTGCATTTGCCATGATTTTCTTTGACTGATGATTCTGAAGGAGTTAAGTTATCGCCAGATTAAATAACTAGCCTAGCAGAAAAACTTTTAGAATTGTTATTTATTCTAATACCATGTGAATAAAACAACTGTCAACAAAACTTGGATAGTGTCAACGCACCTATTATAATGCTGTGTTTGTCATATAACATTGGGTTGGTGGTGATTCAGGCTAGTGTTGTTTTATTAAAGGTAGGATTAATACAGGGTTCAGTACAATGTGGCATAACATTTTGAAACTAAATTAAATTTATTGAAAACGGTTTTGTTTAAAAGTGTCCTTTGGTTGTTAAATTTTAAAATGAATGCCTAGCAGAAATGAGAGAAAGAAGTCCACAAAGTTTTGCACTTCCAAGGTTATAAGAATTCACTCATAATAAAAATATTAAAACAAAGAAAGAAAACAGAAGGGGACAAAGGGCTTTCCATAATTATTTCGTGTGGAGTTTTTGCTGCCTGTATCGGAGTAGTAGGAGAGAGATAAAATTAATGTTTTAATTTGGTCAAATGATATGAAAAATACCTAGAGAAAGGCCCAGACTGAGATGATTGATTGGTGCCAATTCAGAACAGGGTGATCATAAGAAATTTGGACGGTAACAGGATGGTGGAGAGAGAAGAGGCAGTGGAGATATACAGTTCAAGCTTCGACCTGGCAGATGCCAGATAAGGAGAAACATCAATTGATATTATATAATTAAAAACAAAACTGAAACTAAACATGTCTAATTAAGGACAATTAAACATAAGGATGAAACATTTGAATAATAAGTCATTAATGAGATGTCTTTAACATAAAACATATTATATTAGTTAATACAGCGGTTCCCAAACTTTCTTGACTCGCGAATCTCTTATAGGACTGGTTTAATAGGGAATTTTTCCATATGTTGAAAAATTATGTACATGAAAATTAAATTGGGAATACACTTAGCCAAAGGTCCCCAGTTCAATTCCTGTGCCCATAAATTAAATTATCAGACTTGATAATTTGGTTTATTCATAATGAGTAAATCACATTCCTACAATTATATCTTACTGCAGTGATAGTACTGAAACTTTTCAATAGCAAACTAAAAAAAAAATCCCTACAACTTACATTGTGATTTAATGCTCTCTTTAAGTGGTCGGTGACAAGGATAGTTGTGAAAATCAATAACACAAATATTTCTTAAAACTGCAGCCAACCTGTAAAAATACAAGCAATTGTTGGTACAAAAAGTAAATCTTGTTGAACACCATGTAAGTAAGCAATGCTTAATGCAAATTGCCAACTCACCTCTTGAGAGTAGAAAATCATCAATTTCTTTTCGTCTGTCATATTTATCAATTCATTATTAATAGCTTGTCAACCATCATTTTCACCCATTCGTCGGATAACTTGTAAGACACTATGGGTTGGCTTTATGCTTCAATCCAATAGGAATTAAGAAGAATAAACAAATAGATACATAGTAGTCTCACCATATTTGTTTTTGATTGAAAAAACACAAGACAGTGTAATTACATATAAATATGAGATGGACGATGGCGTGATAAATGGTTTTGCTTGCATACACTTGTTTTTTTTTATTAGAGCATCTCAAATTATATCTTAAAATAAACTGATCAATTTTTGTTTTCAGGGATATGTGCAGAGAAATGCCTCAATGGAGGCAAATGTATCCAGAAAGATAAGTGTGAATGTCCAAAAGGTATTATGGATTACGTTGCGAGTTTTGTAAGTTGTAATAGTTTGACAATTGAGTAAAAGTTTTAGACCATGTATCCTAGCTAAATTTAACCAGTCTAGTCCAACATACTTGAAGAAACAAATAATAAACAAAGCATATTGTTTGTATAAAAATATACACCATTATACAATCAGTAAAGAAAATAAACATTAGAGCCTTTTTAAAAAAAAAACATTTAACAAGTCCAACACTTTAGCTCAGACGTTAGTGTGTCTGTCTACTGAGCTAAGGATCCTGGGTTCGATTCCTGGTATAGCTGAAAAACTTAATGGTGAAATGTGGGTTTCCCCTTTCACATTGATGAATTAACGACCTTGGAGCTGGGTGTTGTGTCTATTCTTGATTCAAGCTAGTTTATAAGTTGTGTGCTGATATAATTAGTCAGTTCAGAAAGTGCACACACCACAAATAAATGTTAAAAATAAAGTGACAAAATAAAATTAAAAGAAAATTAAAAATTTATTGTCTCAATAAGGTCACATGCATGAACAAAAATGAGTAAAAGTGAAGGGTGAGTGAGGAGTGAAGTGTTGATTTGCTTGCTATTGGGCCACCTGCACAAACATACCCTATTAGATTACAAATCAACAACACATTATTTAAAATTATAGCTTACTCTAAAAATATCTTGAAAGCTTTTGTTATTAGATAATTTTACTGCTCCTCTCCTTTGCTAAGAGATTCTAAATTTGTACTATGTTGGAATGATCTTAAATATACTAAATTAATTTTACAATGGCACAGCAAAAATATTGAAAACGGTGAAAGAAAGCTACTCGTAGCCTATTAAAAAGTGAAGGTTTGGAGAATTAATTTAAACCACCCTTCAAAATGCATGTTTCCATATCTTCCCGAGAAATGTTCATGCAGTTTTTCTCTAAAAATAAATACATTCATTTGACTATGGGCAAATAGAAATAACTCCAATAAAATGGCCTGTGAATATAAGTTTGTTACAAATGTGTTTTAGCAAAGTGCATCATCCCATGTCTAAATGGAGGAAAGTGTCGAGGAGTGAACAAATGTAGGTGTCCTGCAGGGTTCAGGGGTGACCACTGTGAGATTGGTCGCAGGGTACCTCAGCGAAGTCCTTGCACAAAATCCTGTCAGCATGGTACCTGCAAAGCTGATATCTGTGTATGTGACCTCGGTTGGTTTGGAAGGCTGTGCCATCAAAGTATGTCTCATAAAATTATTTTACTACCAAATTCAGCTTTCACAAATTATATCAACCAAATTTAATTAGATACATTGTAGTCATTTTTAACAGTTCTAGGAGATTTTTCACATTGAATAAAATATATTTTGATAGCAAACACTACTACCAAAAGGTTGCTGAGATTTATAGTGTTACACTTGCATTGCACTTGTTTTTTTATTCTTAGCACAGCGTATTACTTCCTATTAAAATTATACCCCTATGTATTATTATTATTATTATTATTATTATTATTATTATATTAGCACCGCGTCTTACTACCCGTTCAGGTTATACGCACTTACACTAATGCGTAATGGAAGGGTGATTGTGAGATGAAATGGAGGACCTACAGTTTAACATGGAATCCGAACCACGGTGGAGGCCTGGCATTCCTCACATTCACAAGTTGTGATTAATACACGTCTTGTCAGAGGTGAAGGAAGGGTTTGGCAATCAGATAAATATGTGCCGGTACCGAGGATTGAACCTCGGACCCCCAGCACAGAAGTCTGACACCTTACCCCCTAGACCACCAGGTCACCTTTATACCCCTATGTACTAATTGCACTAATGTGTTAGGGATTAGTAAGAAGGTTGAATTTAGAGGAAGTGTACCCACATTTTCATGGAGGCAGAGTGGAAAACCATTTAGGAAAAAAACCTTTCAGTACACCCCACCAGAATCAAACCACAATCTCCCCATCTTTGCCATTCTAGTCTATTGTGGGAGTAGCGTTTTAGACTATCCTGCCACCGAAAAAGGTATTGGTTGATGTCAACAAGAAGATCCGGATTTAATCTTGGATGGGTGCATTGAAGCTTTTCAATTTATCATTATCAGGTTTTTTTATATGCTCTCCCAGCACTCATTGAAGTGCATTTATCTAAACTATCTTCAAATTTTCCCCTATAATAAATGTTTGTCTTGAACATTTATATTGAATGTAATGATCATATATAAAAGGTTGTTAGATGTTTTGCTTTCTATAGAAATAAGTACTGTAGACTAATTATTATTATTATTATTATTATTATTATTATTATTATTATTATTATTATTAGCACCGCGTCTTACTACCCGTTCGGGTTGTATGCACTTACGCTAATGTGCAATGGTAGGGTGATTGTGAGATGAAATGGAGGACCTACAGTTTAACGTGGAATCCGAACCACGGTAGAGGCCTGGCATTCCTCACATTCACAAGTTGTGATTAATACACATCTTGTCAGAGGTGAAGGAAGGGTTTGGCAATCAGATAAATTTGTGCTGTGACCGAGGATTGATCCCGGACCCTCAGCACAGAAGTCTGACACCTTACCCTAGACCTCCAGGTCACCTGTCGTAGACTAATTAAAAGATGAAAAACGTCTTCAGTATTGAGGTGTCAATAATAAAGTTACTTATGTTTATGTTGCAGAAGTTCCACAAACAAGGCACAAAAAGAAAAATCCTGACCAAGAAAAAGATGTTTGATTCATTTAATGAGAAAAAAAACTAGAGAAGAAATATTTTTCTAGAATGAGATGCGACTGATGTTTGAAACAACTTTAGTTGTACATTTTATTTTTTTGGTAATGAACATCATCGAATTACTTCACAGCATTTAAATTTTATAAAATGTAGAAAAATGCTGTGATATTCGTTTAAACTTCTTTTTTTAACATAACCTTTACTTGTACGAAAAATTAAATAAATCTCGGTACCTAGATTAGCTTTTAAAAACTTAAATAAGTGACATTTTTTAATACATAGAAAAAAAGGTTTTAATTTGCAATTACTTTCATCCCAGCTTAATAAAAAGTTGTTTTCTAAGCAAATTAAATTAAATATAAAATTTTAGGGGTCCGCCAGCTCAAATTTTTTAAATTCAAACTCAAGCGAGCTTATCAGAAAGTTCTCGAGTATCAAGTCGAGCCTGAATTCAATAAATGTATACTTTTTAAACTCATTTGTAGTTAATAAAAATAAACGAATATTAGAATGGAAAAAAAAAATTGTTAAAGAAATTCATATTTAAAACAAAATATATTTGAAAATATAATAACATTAATAATTTTAGCATGAAAAAAATGTCAACTGCACATTTCACAAACAACATCCAGACAAGTAGAGAGAAGAGTAAACATTGTCACCCAGTAAAAGATAAACAATACAACACACAACTATCTTTATGCCTGCTTTGGTGGTCACATGATCTAAGGCATCATTCTCAGAATATTCTGGACTGCCGATGAAGGGAAACTCTGGTCGGGTGTAATGAGGGTGGTTTTCCCCTAAATGGTTCCCCCCTTTCCTTCCCTACACATGTAGGTACATTCCTTCCACATTAGCGTAATTAATTTGTGTGTATAACCCAAACCTGTAGTGATATGTAATGGGGAAAACAAAAGTTAATAATCGCTTTATACAAGCTTGAATTTGCAGAGTTTGAGTTCTCGCTGGTCCCTACCATGTTTTCACACATACAACCAGGAACATGTTGAAAGTTGTACTGTTATTAGACTATAAATATAAATACTATGGCTACTAATATGGTCTCTTAACACTTATTTTTTCGGTCAAAAATGGATTTAAGCTGGGTAGCAAAAATGTTTAATATTATTTTACCCATCTTTGTGTAATTCTGGTATAAACTTAGTTAAGAAGAGCTACCAATGCGTTGATATATCTTTTAAGTACCTAATTGAAGGTTTATATGATTTTAATCAAATGCACCCTTCAATGACAATATGAAAAAATGTATACACATAAAAACAATAGGAGCCCAGCTTGCCTTTAGAAAGATTCATAACCTTACCATCAATAATACACTTGGGAATTTCTCACCTGACTTATGTGTGTCATTTGGGGGGGGGGGGGAAAAAGATACTCATCATCTGAAATTACATTTGGAAATAAAAATGCTTGTAAATATAATGGTAATATAAACTGATAGTCTAAGAGCTGGTGACAATTTAGCCCAAGTAATTTCATAAAGAGAAATAATGTTCGGGATACATGTGTACTAACCTTCTTAGAAAAGCCGTGGATCTGGCTATAATTAACTTTGGTGTTATGTTATACAGACACTACTAATCTGACAACATTATTTTATAGGTTTGGAACATCAATAATACTAAAAAATAATTGACCTTTATACTATGTTATGAATGTCCTACTTTTTAACGACCTTCAGGTAGTCCATAGCCCTTGACCGCAACAAGAGTGGTGTGCCAGAGCCAATGCTTTTCAAAGAAGGGTAGTACACACAGGTATCCTGAACACTACTTATCTTCATGAAATGACTTGGGCTAAAATGTCGCCAGCTCTCTGCCTACAAGTGTTATTTTCTGACAACAAATAAACTATTAAGGTTGCACCTACCACTTTTAATTTTAAGGTTTACATTGTATTTATGTTATGGTTGGAAAATTGTTGTGCTTTATAAAACTGACAATTAATAATTCTAGAATAAATTTTGTTGAAAAACCTTACACGTTATTTTCATGGTATATCAACCACTCTAAAAATGTTTATGTAAGAATGCAAATATGTTAGAAGGTTTCTAACAATAATTTTTATGAACTAAGCCTATGAATTATTAATTTCAAGGGTGACCTGGTGGTCTAGCAATAAGGTGTTAGACTTCTGTGCTGGGGGTCTGAGGTTCAATCCTCGGTCTCGGCAAAGATTTATCTGATTGCCAAACCCTTCCTTCACTTTTGACAAGATATGTATTAATCACAACTTGTGAATGTGAGGAATGCCAGGCCTCCACCGTGGTTCGTATTCCACGTTAAACCTAAAAAAAGTTCAAAAATGGTAGGCACATCCTTAATTTGAAAGTGGTAATTTCGGAAATTAGATTAATATAGTAGAGTTTTGATACAAAAACCAACTTGGTGACTGCAGATGCTAGTGTATAATTTGTTTTATAAACCTTTTACATTTTGTAATCATAGACATTTTATGTGCAGTTATAATTTTTATACAAATATATTTAACACTAGTTCAGTGAAATGTTTTTCTTTTCATTGATCCTCACTTCCCCTTCCAAAAACACTGAAAACAATATTTAACGATCATTTTTGATAACTGCATTTGAGGCCTGACCAGAGACAGTTAATCATTCTGTGTAAGTTTTGAAACTTAATGAAAGACAATTTATTTATAAAAAAAAAGCTGTAAGAAAGTTAAAATTAAATAAATATCTATATAGTTTGAGAGGTATTTGGTTTAATATGATCGCAAATAAGTTTGTTTCTTATTACACTGACGTGCCCACAAGTCTAAGGAAATATTTGGCTTTGTGTATGCGCCTGAATCTGAATTTTCATCAAAAAACACAGGATGAAATGTTTCAGTTGTACGGAAAAACCTATGCAGAACATTGTGTGCTGCCATCTCCTTTGCGGTCTGAAGTGTTTCACCAAAACCAGTTCCCAGAAGCTGCTTTTCCGAATAGATGCCAACTATGTATGCTGCAAGAATGGTATTGCGTCCCGCCTCACCGATTAACCTAGGTTCTGGAGGAGCCTTCCCTTCTCGTGACAAAATATTTGAAACAGCACTCAGGGCATCAGGCGGTGCCCAAATTTCATTCACATCTTTTCCACACAAGTGTGTTACCACAAAGTCTTGAACAAATCTGACTGCTCGTTCTTCTCCTGAGCTTTTGTGCCAACGCGCCCACTACAGCCTTAAATGTATTGGATAATGTTTCCTCTTCAACTGGGAAGTCTGAGCAAAGAATAAGATCCTTCGTTCCTATACCAGATGACACTATAGCCAATACTTTGTTGCTCATTAGGTATTCATGAAGAGCACTTATGCCTTCTTCAGGGAAAAGAGGTAGTGAAGCACGTAGTGAGCGAAATATACTTATGCTCATTAATGACTCACCAGAACCCGCTAGCTCAACATTATCGACAAGGGAAAGTTTAGGTGCTTCAATACCTAGATTTCGTTGTCTTGCTTCCTCCTGGAAAATGTAAGAGCGCTGTGTAAGAGCACATTGCAGTAAATTTTCACTAAACTCTTCATTTAGACGTTTTCCGAATGCATATAATTCTGCTTGATAGTTCCACTCCAAATATGTAGCTCGATGTTGCAGCGGCTGAGGACCCATTCTGTCCTTCCTTCTTTTCAGCTCTACTAGGGTTGGAGCAACCCATCTGTGTATAGGTCTCTGAAATGTTAATGTGCTCGAGCTCTTCAGTTTCAAAGAGTTTACAAACCTGACGCTTCGGAGAGCAGACATATTACGAGCAAGGTTATAGGTATTTTCATAAACAACCTTTCTCAGTGGATAAAATCTTCTTTTCAAATTCTAAAACAAACGTACCATTTACAATTAAAATGTTAAAAGTTAAAACAAAATACTAGGCTATGTAAATAGATCTAATAAACTGAAGATTTAAAATATAATAAAATTATATTGCCTGTATACAATAATTTTAGTTTTTCATACTCAAATGGTCTCAGTATAGTTCCTGTTAATAGTTTTCAGATATCCAAAAATAACTAGAACATCTATGACAAATAATAGGCCAGTTTATTTAAAAACCATTAGTGACTAAGTACATGGTAAAACCATATTTAATATACAATTAGTAGCCTATGCATGGAAATAATAAATCATATAGTACATCTGAGAAGATGATTGAACTAAATTAGAAAGAAAGTTGGTCATAGTACACTTCATCTAAACATTTTCTTTTTTAATTTGAATATTTGTCTATTTTATGATTACTAATACTACTACACCCAATAATATGGAAAATCAAATATTATATTTATCAAGGGTGTGTGAAGTTTTGAAAACTTCGACCTCGTCTTTATTTAAAAAAAAGTTAAAACATACAGTTATGTGTTTTCATTTTCTGCAATTATTTCCATAATAAATTAGTAGGCCTATTAGCATAAAAATATAAAATAGTTACATTACATTTTGTGATAGTAACTTTAATATAAAATTTTGTAAAGTGTATTTACATAAATTTACATAGCTATGTAAAGTATAACTTAATATTTTTATCAAACATTAAACATGTTTTTTAATATTTGAACTTCGATTTGTCTTTGGGAATAAGTATCTCATATTATTCATTTTGATTTTTCTTCAAATTGAAACAGTAGACTTCGCACACGTCTATCAATATAAAGTTTCAGAATATTATTAAAATAAGTATCATACAGGAATGTAAATATTTACAAACCGCTATTGTGATCTGTGGTCATATTAGGGTCCTGTGCTTTTCAATATCTATTGTAATCTAGCTTAGGTCTAAATATTATTTTGTGAGGTTTTCTATCAAAATTTTAATTTGTTTGCACATGGAAGGCTAGGTTAAGTTAGCCAAGTGGGTACCATAATAGCCTAATATATTAATAAATAATGGGTTGTTTTAAAAAATAATGTCACCTAGATACAATTTTGTAAGGTTTAAGTTGTTAAAAGGTTTAGTTGTAATGGACTAGATAATCAATATCATGTGACTTAGGAGAGCTATTTTTTTATTTCGTTAAAATAGATTAAAAAAATACATTTTATTTATGTATTGATTCTTCATATTAATTTATTGGCCAAAATAATAAAATATTGGAATTTTGTTATAAAAAATCTAATTTATTATTATTTTTTTTAGAAAAAGTATATTATACTTGTGTGCTCCAATGATGAGTAATATGCCCAGAAGGAAGACACTTTAAACATAAGTGTGGTGAAAGCTTATGTTTTAAGTAATCAGACCCATATTTTTTTGCAAACTATTTTGTATGAGGTTAAGATTTCTTAAAGACACTTAAATTCAATATATGTTAGTTAATGTCACTCTTTAAGATCAAGCAAGAGGCGCGAACTAAAAGTAAAATGTGGTCTTAAGTATTCGCCTTATCCTTGTATGCTCATTTGTTCTCACAAGGCTGAGTTTACACCATTTCAGACCCATTACTTCACAGAAAAAGCTGGACGCACCGGGGATCAAACCTGGGACTGCTAGTAACTTTGACCACCAGACAACATAAGTGGTTATGTTCGTGTAGCCTACTCCAATTCTTGGCTTTGGAATTGAGAATTTAGTATTAGGTGAGCTCAAAGCTGCCTTAGGTTAGTTTTTTAAGATGTACCTGTTCCCAAGTGGTAGTTATTATTATTAGGTGTCTCATGCCAGGTCCATTTTTTTGCCAGTGAACTTAGACATCCAATGCACCCTGTCCTCTTCCTTCAGCTCCCAACATTTTCTTCTTTCCTTCAAGTCATCTATATTTGAATCCTTCCTAAGGTCCTCTTTCCCTCAACCTTTCCTTCTATGATGTCGTGCAGGAGACAGTTCTTCCTAAGGATTCGTTTGATCCAGTTTGATTTGCACCGAAGAATCACATTCTAAATGGTTCGCTTCTCACCCACTCTTCTTAGGACTTCATTTGTCAGTTGTCCCCCTGTCGGTCCACCTGATTTTCTCAAGTCTTCTCCAACACCACTTTTCAAAGCTCTCCAACTATTTATTTTCCATCTTCCTCAGAGTCCAAGTTTATGCTCCATAAACTGTGATGCTCCAAATGTAGCATTTCATCAGATACTTCCTCAGTTCCAAACTCAACTTGCTGGTCAGCAGTAACCTTTCCTCGTTGAAATCTTCCTTGGCCGTGGCAATCCTTGACCTAATTTCCTTAGGGAAGGAGGCATCCTTTGTCAGCAGACTTCTCAGGTACATGAACTGCTCTATGTTTTCGAAAATTCCTGATTTCAATTTTGATTTTCAGCGGCTCTTCATTTTTTGAAATCACCATTAGTTTTGACTTTTCATTGTTGACCTTCATGTCATATCTTTTCCCTATCTCCACCAACTGGTCTATCATTTCCTGCAACTCTTCTTTATTACTGGCCAGCAATGCTAGATCTGCATATTTTGTGTTGATAATGCATCCTCCTATGCTGAAACTGCCCTCTAGGGCTTCCCTGACCAGCCACTTGCCATACAAGTTGAACACACTGGGTGACAAACAGCATCCCTGTCTCATTTCTCTTCCTATCTCTATGCTTTTGGTCTCTCCATCATTCAACTTCACTTGGCATCTCTGGTTCCTTTTTTCTGAATTCAAATTGGTCTTTTTACATCACACTTTATATGTTCTGTTTCAGTTGCCTGTTGAGTATTCTTACAACGATTTTCCCCACATGAGAAATGAGGCTGATGGTCCTGTGGTCACTGCATTTCTTGGATTGTTTCTTCTTCTTTAGAGCCACCATGGTCTAGAGAAAGTCCTTGGACCCTGTTTTGTATTTATAAGTTATGTCAGAGGCATTAATCCATTGCTTTCCAGTTTCTTCACAAGGTCAGCTGGTAAGTCGTCACCTCCAGCAACTTTCCTTCTTCTCATATCCTTTATGGCTCTCTCCACTTCACTCTCTAAAATGATGGGTCCTTTTTTGTCTTCTTCTGTTTCAATCTCTAGGTTTCCTGGTCAATTCCCCTTGTCATATATTGTTACCAAATCGTAGAACCCTCTTTATGATCCGTCACCATTTGACATTTTTGAGTTTTCTATTCATATTTTCCACACACCTTTGTTTTCATTACCTTCCAGTTCCTTTGCTTCCTGGAACATGAGGTCATACCTTCCTTTTCTTTACATTTCAATAATCTCATCGCATGTCTTCTCTATATAGTATTTCCTCACTTTTTTGTTTCTCTCATCTCATTGTTTAGCCTTGTATATTCCTCTCTGTTAGCGTTTTTCCGTTCCCTTCTTTCTTTCATGCAGTCCTATTCACATTTCCAACATGGTCATTTAGCACCTTCAAAAAATATTCTTAACATTATTCCATTTCCCTTCCGCACTTATTCTCTCTTCTGTCAACTCACTTAACTTTTGTTTTATTGAATTTTTCAATGTGTCACTCTTGCTTCTTAATTTTTCTAAGTCCCACCTCAGTTTTCTCTTGCTCATTTTCCTGACATTTTTCAGTCTTTTTCAATGTACGTCACTAGCAGATTGTGGTCCGAATTGATGATTGCACCTGGCGATGTTTTCACATCCTTCACTCCATTCTTAAATCGATGTTTGACAAGGGTGTATTCTAGTTGGTACCCCCTGATGTCTTCCTGGGCTCTTCCATGTGTATAGTTTTATCTTTTGTTTCTTGAACCAGGTGTTTGTCACCCCCAGGTCATTCTGCTGGCAAAATTCAATGAGCATCTCCCTGTTTTTTCTCTTCCTCAGTCCATATGGCCATATGATCTTCTGACCCATCCTTCTCCGGCCACATTGTTCCAATCACCCATGATGGTGTTCACTTTCCCTCTTCCTTCATGTTGAATTACTTCAATTTCATCGTATACTTCTTCTACCTCGCATCATCGTGGTCAGTTGTTGGCATGTACACTTGTACTATCAAAATATCCACTGGTCCAGCGTTTAATTTATCGACATCACTTTAGTGATACTTTCCACCACTTCATTTTTCACCACTATTGCCACTCCTTTTTCTGCACTTTTTTCCCTTCAATAGAGCATTATGTAATTTCCAGAAACTATTTCACCTTTATCTTTCCACCGGACTTCATTTAACTCGTAGCTAATGTTCACACCACACCTTTCCATTTTCAAATTTTCCAGTTTCCCAGCCCTTCTCATCCGTCTTACATTCCATGTTCTTAAAGGAAAAGTTTTATTTGATGATTGAAGATCTATCATTGTTTTGTTTCCTTGACAAAAGGGATTTTCAGGGAAAAGAGTGTGTGGCAGTTTTCCCTTTTCTTCTACATCCCAGCACCATGGCCAAACTACCACTCTATGCGGTCACGCCCCTAACTGTTCGATCATGAACCATCTCGAGTGTCATTTGCTTTGTGCCTCATGTTGATCCTGATACCATTAATGCCCTGTACAAGCCATGTAACCGTGTGCAGGGGGATGTGATATACCCCACATCAATGGGTCCTTACAGAACTTAGCCCTCACCGACCTCGCTGCAGCTGTTAGCCACCGCACTATCAATGCCGCTGCACACCACCACTACGTGAAGAGAAAGTTCTCACCCTCTGATGTCCCATGGGCCAGATTAAGGAACATTTATGAGACCATGCTGCCAGGCAAAGTGGTAGTAGGCCTATCAAAATTATTTTAAAATATTTAGGGCCTACTTATTATACAGCATAGTAAGCCGTAACTTATATATAAAAAAGTTAAATCACTATTTTGTACAGCAGGGTTCCTATGTAGTATTTGTAAAAAAAATTCTCCCTGACTTTCCCTGACTATTTTCCCAAGTTCCCTGACCAACTTCTCACAAAATTTCTACTATAATTTTATGGAACTATTCATGTGGAAATATTAATTTAATTACTTTTATTTCGGTCTCCTCCTCCCCTACAGCTGACCTTGCCTCACCTCTCATGGAAGAATAAGAACGCAGACGTCTTGCCAATCAGTTCAGGGAAAATGATGGAAAAATAAAATATATCAAACCCAATCAAAAAGGAAAAGGTGAAATCCATCTGCAATTGTTTTGAAGAAAGCTAGTTTACACTTCAGGAAGGAATCACAGGCTACTCTTTTCAGTATCCCTAGGTTTTATTTTAGGAAGCTTTTCTTCTTTGTGAAACTTAACGTGGTCCCAAATTTGTAATGCCCTTTGAAAGAATGTTGCATTCTCTAATCACTGCACACCACAGAACTTCGAAGGAAGAGTTGTACACCCTGTCAACTGGATAACTAATGCTCGACGAGCTGTAGAGTCAGTGAACAGGTAGTATGTGTGACACAATAAGAAATTTATATCCCAATTGACAGATTCCACTCCTGTTCTCAAGGAACCATGAACAACATGAAGCTCACATGTCCCCAGATTTATCAAAATACATACTTCATTGTCTGTGACAGATTTTATGTGTTCCTGAAGAAGCGTTATAACTTTAGATTAACATTTGGGCCATCCATTGACACTTGTATAAACTTAGAGACTGGAAGAGGAGAAATACCATCAGAGAAATGCTTAACTAATTCTTCAGCGGTGCTTCTATCGAAAAAACACTGTCCAAGCAATGACTGACAACTTTATGATTTTCCTTGTCCCAGAATTTGAATACAATGTATATTTGCCCTCGTTGAATAACTTTATTCACTGCCTCATCAAAACAAATTACAAAGTTGTTACAAGATTTTAGGTAGTCCAGTAAATTGTTATGAAAGAATGGAGCAGGCCACTCGGAACACTCAGGAAACATAAACTGAAAAATGGTACTTAAATTATCGCACGAATTGAAATACATTTTATTGTCAATAACTTGCAAAGCCCAAATGACTTCCGCTTTATTTATATTATTTTTCATAATAAAAGTGTTAGGGTTTCTTCGAGCCACTACACTACTTTCACTTTTGGCAACACCTTCCATCTGTGGCTTTACAATTTCCAATGAAACTGAAGTGTGACATGATTTGTCATTTCCCTGACTTTTCCTGACTTTTCTTAAGCTTCCCTGACTTTCCTCGACATTCTCTGACTTTCCAGACTGTAGGAACCCTGTACAGTCATTTATATTCATGCCTAGTTTTCCTAAGTTACTTGATACAAATTCTTAGAGACTAAACCTAAAGGTATTTTGTTTCATCACACTATATATATTAATTAACACTCTAACCAGCTTTAGTAGCCACACGGTCAAAGGCGTCAGTCTCCCAATAGACTAGACTGCCGACTATGGGAAGATAGGGGTTCAAATCCTGTTTGGGTGTACTTAGGTTGTTTTATTTCATAAATGGTTTTCCACTTTTCTTGTATACAAATGCGGGCATACTTCCTCTAAATCAAACAATCATCCCTAACACGAGTAATTAATATCCAGACATAAATCTACAAAACAGAAGGGTACAGTAGTAAGATATACTATACCAAAAAAAACCTTCAATATAGTAAGTTCCTATATTAGGTTTTTTTTTGTTGATATTATCAAAAGTAAGTTTGGCGATTTCGGTTAAAGTTGATGTCAAAATATCAAAGCACTCTGTTTCAGAGGGCCCTTGAGGGACCTCTTATTCAGAAGCAGACCAGATTCCTATCAGCATAAAGCCTAGATATTATGTGATATGGTTTAGAACCAAGGCCGTAGTCAAGGGGGGTTTTGGGGGTTCAAGCCCCCTCGAAATTTTATGAACAAAGTATATATATGGCTTAATTTGTGGTTCAAACAATATTAAAATTAAGGTACAAGTACAAATTAGGGGGCTGTGTTACCATAAAAAGTACTTCAGATAGCTTCTAGAACTCTTTATAATTTGGAATTTTTTTTCTAGTATCCGTAAATTGGGGGATGTGCCCACCAAACCCCCCTGAAATTATTGGCTGGCTACGGCCTTGTTTAGAACCCATGTGCTATCAGTGAATTACAAGCATATTATATAAGCTAAAAAACAGGACTATAGAACATTTGTAATATACATGCGTTTCTGGAAAGATGATAATACATATTCGCCAAGAGTGGGTGGAAGTAAAATAATAAACATATTCGCCAAGAGTGGGTAGTGGGAAAATAATAAAATTAGTGCACCCACTTGGGAATCAAACACCAGTCTCCCAGTAGTATATAACAATCTCGCACTGTTAATTTCATCGTTCATATTAAAGGGCTTAAACCAAATCCTGAGCCACATTTAATGCCTAATTAATACAATATCCTCTTTACGATAGAGGGCATTTAAAAATTTGAAACTACTCGAAAATGCCGAAGTTTACTTACGTTATTAGTCAAATCAATATCGGGAAGTCACAAAATGTTCTAAATTAAAATATTTCGATTAAAAGATTATCAACACATACACTTTAATTAAAGCTGAATTTTTAAAAGGATATCACATAATATTAACATTTCTTGTACACAAATGTATTATATTTCACTTGCCACTAGACTGCAGGAAGATCGCCGAATTTTTCCATTCGGCCAATCAAAAAGCTACGATTTTTTATGACCGTGAAGTGGAATGTTGAATCGATGACTCTGTACATGGAAGCTTCTTGATTTTATGTTGAGGTAAGAGAAACTATTTATCACTTTGCTTTAGTTGAAAGATAAAATTATCTTGGGTATTTTACTCTCACTGAAAACGTCTTAGATGTACAACAAATTAAATAATTCTGCATCGTCTGCTAAAGTATCTAACGCGCAGACTCGAGCAAAATGGCGTCTACGATTATTTTGTTGTGCATTTCCTTGGAAAGTAAGGAATCGATCGATATTCCTAGATGTCGGCAGGATTTTTTGGTAAGAAGTGTTTACCCTACCTGGTGATGTTGCTGAGTTGGTGTAAGGTGCAATAGAAGTCCAAAGTGTGTACAGAGGTCACGATTCTTGTGGAACAGCAAACAGAGACATGTTTTCGTGTTGAAATGGCCCTCCTTTCACGCAGGTGCGTACGCAGCCGTAGTCTCCTTAATTTTAACTGGGCCTGCTCAGTGCTGTACCGCGCTTTTCTTGGTACTTGTGATTACCCTTAATACTTTCTCAAACCGCAATGATAATCATGCATCAGCGATCATTAGTCTGTAGTCTCTGTTGTAATAAAGTCTCCCTATGCTTGCTATCGAATGCATTTTGTTCTTATAATGGAGGGTGGCCATATTTTTAAGACCCTTGGCCTTTGCAGGATACTTCATGTTACACCACTAGTAGTGCCCACCAAAAGAGCTCATATTCCTATTATAATATTGTTTAAATTAGCTAGTTTCACCTGGGTAATGACACTGGTTTTATTCATAAGGATACAAGCAGCTTTTTATATGTCCTTGACACAGTAATGAATTAGATAAAATTAACTAAGCTTCACCATATCCCAGAGTTCCTAGCTAGTGGGAGTTCCCAGTTATTGATTTTTCAGAATGACAGTTTGTAAAGAGATCAGATATTAAAATGTTTTTCCAAGTTGTATCGTAACTGTACAAACTGCTTCTTAAAAATGTTTAGCTAAGTAAAGATAAAGGCCTAACACATACCCTATTACCTAATATCTTAACTAAGTTAAATGCTACAATATTGACTTTTAATTGAATTTCAATATATGAGTTACATACAATGGTTTTTCAGAAATAAGTTTTTTTAAGCGATATAAGTTACTTAATTTATTAATCCTTCTACCAATTTACTAAAACTAAATTTGATTACATTCTTTTGAATAGGGTTGTTTTAAAAATAATGTTAAATGCCTTCTACACAAGTTAAAACTAAATTTGATTACCAGTACATTCTTTTGAATAGGGTTGTTTTTAAAAAATATGTTAAATGCCTTCTACACAAGTTAACCCTACATTATTTTATATAAAAAGCCTTTAATAATGTAACTACTGTCCAAATCATTACTAACACAAATTAATTTTATAAATTTAAAATAATATTTAGTAAGTCATATGGTTTTGGGGCATATAATCTGAATAGGTAGTCCTCGTAAATTAAAAGTAGTGATTAAAAACATCATTTGTAGAACACAATCCAATTATGGTGTCCACAAGGCAAAAAATACTAAGTTATCCGATTTATAACAGGCCTTTTAAAAAGTAACCTAAACTTAAAAACCACAAATTAATGTTAAGTAACTTCTTAAAAAATAGGTTTACAAATAGCCTACTGGTACCTGCCTTTAGTTTTTTTTATACCTTGCCTTCATTTGATTTTGCTGTAGCTTAGGCTTGTTATGTGGATCATATTGCTCTGACATACAGGCCTAACTCAAAGTAAATCAATTTATGCTATTTTAGCATAAAAAAATTACTTACTCATGCCACATTAAGATGAATATAATAAATTAGGCCTATATTTAACTAAGATTCTTGCTCAAAAATCTTCTGGAAAAAAAAATTACCTAGTTATTATTCTTATGAAAAACATTCCTAAATTTCTTGTAGTTGGCAATATTTGTATTTATTTATTTATACATATATATTCTAGGACAATGCCAATTGTTTTGTTCATTCAAAAGAAATATTAGACAATTTGTTGCCTCCCAGATAGAAAAAAAAAACAAGACAGTTATTCTTAAAACTGATATGTAGGCCTACCCTACAGCTTAAAATTAGTTTAATCACAGTCTGAAAAATATTAATACTTTTTTAATAATTTTGTATCTCACATAAAATGTGAGCATTTTTTTTACTGAACAGGATTTTACATTAACTTAGTATTATTTGATTGGGTGGTACAAAAAATGGTTTATTTTACTAGGCCTCCCTAACTAGCTTAGTTATGATTGTGTACTAGTTTCTGCAATGTCTGAAATGGCAAATATTAACTAAAAAACTATGTAGAACATTTTAAATCAACATGACAAAAATGTCCATGATGTCAGAAGAATTCTGACTAAAACAACATGTTAATGTGATATAAAAGCTAAATTTGTCACCTTAAAACCAAGAGGGGGAAGAAGTACAAGCCCTAAACCATTCATCTTATCTCCCCATCCACTCCACCATGTTTAGTTGGTTCGATTCCTGACATGGCCGAAAAATGTATCATTGGGGAAATGTGGGTTTCACCTTTAACAGTAATTAATTAACAGTAGGGGACTGGATGTTGTGTCTATTCTAGATTTAAGCTAGTCTATAAGCTGCATGCTGATATAATTAGTCTGTTCAGAAAGTTTATGTTAAATACCTCAAATAAAAAATTTAATTAAAAAAAAAAGTTGTATCTTTATTTTTAAGAACTCTGGTTTCAAAGGAGATTTATAATTAACATTTTGCTGTGGCTACTTTTGTGTTTATATGCTATAAATAATAATAGTAATAGTAAAAATGAGTAATTGTTTAGTTGTAAATAGTTTATGGTTTCTGAAGGCAAATTTTTATTAATTAAATTTGTGATACAGTTTTTTTTAGAACATTGCATTTTACTACCGGTTCACAGTTGACACATATACTAGTTTTGCTAATGAATTAGGGACGAGGAGGCTGTATTTAGAGGAAGTGTACCCACATTTGTGTGGAGGGAGAGTGGAAAACAATTTTGGGGAAAACCACCCTCACTACACCCTACCAGGACACAAACCCTGATCTCCCTGTCATTGACAGTTCATTCCGACATAAACATCTAAAGTTGTAACAGAAAGGCTCCCATGTCAAGTTTTTGTTTTGTTTTATTTTTTGCAAAACATCTTAGGAGGAGTCCTAGGATATTGATTATTTAGGGCCTAATACAACTCACTCAAAGTGACAAAACATATTTCTGAGGCAAATGGGTACAAAAATGTTTATAATTTTTATTTTTGAGTGTCAGAAAAATCCAAAATCAGGCATTGAGAACCAATCTAATTTTTGGGTACTTCTTACTTAGGAATATGTAACCTAACACTTCTGAATACGAAGGATAGTTTAAAACTTAATTATTTAATTTGTTATATTTTCACAATAAGAGCACATAACCAAGAGGGAGTAGGACTACTGGGGATCTAGAACTATCCACCCCCTTAATCCACTCCCCACTCCAATATGTAATGTATATAAAACCTTAAAAACATATTTAGGCCTTCACTATCATTTATTAAACACTTGGACTAAAAAATAGAACTAAATAAAACTAAAAATAAAAAAATATATACAGGGTGTCTACCATGCAGGAAAATCCGGGAAAACTGGAATCGGCTGGGAATTTGAAGTGGTCGAGAAAAAACGAGAATAAGTCGGGAATTTGGTAGATTGCTAAAAAAAAATGGGAAAATTTTGCTTTACTCAAAATATAAAATGTAATAAACAGAAAATCACAATGTGATTCTCAAACTGTCTTTTTTTTTTTGTAGCTCTATAATATATTTTTTAATTCTATAATTCCTAATAGACTGTGTTGTTACAAATAAAAAAATATTGATTTAAATTTTAAAACTTATTATTATTCATAAAAAATATCAATAAAAATGTGGGGGATAGAAGGGTGTGACATACTTTTGAGTTGGGAATTTTAGGAAATGACCAGGGAAGACGTCGGGAATTTCATTGGTCAAAATGAGTAGACACCATGTATATACAAATTTGCTGTTCTAAATTGCTAACCCTGAAAATGTAGAGAACCCGCCTTTTTTGTTTTGTTTTTGTAGCACTGCGTCTTTTGCCAGTTCAGGTTATATGCTTAAGAGGAAGCACTAATTGAAAAGCGCTGTATTTGTTAAGCGATTAAAGCAAGGCACACCTGTATTGTGTTTCCGTGGTAGCTTTAGGACTATTTTCATGGTCTAGGATGTCACAAATCATATGAGAGTGCCACATTTTTAAAGGTATGAGAGAATCCTCTGGTCCCGTGATATTTATCTGATGTAGGATTTTTTTTTAACCCTATACTATATTAAAATAATAGTGTAATGGTTTTCTTCCTCTTAGTGCATGCATATTAGTTTACTTTTTTTCTTTCTTTCAGTGTATTTTGGCTGGACCAGAACTTTACACTTGGCATTGGTTCAGTCAGATTAGAAATGAATTGAAGTTTTCTTGACAAATTGGAGCCAAAACAGTATTCCACATACTGAATTAGAAATTCCAACTATGTAAGTTACATTTAACAATAATTTACCATAGTGTGTGTTTAATTTTATCAATGCATTTTTTTATAGCTGGCTAGCTGCAAAAATTGATTAGATTTTAATTTTATCTTGAAAGTTGTACAATTGTTTTTGTACTATCCGCTAGTGATGTCCACAAAGATAGAAACTGAGAGTTAGCCCACTTTTACATTTTGGGATGTGTATTATTTATCAAACTAGGACTATACAAAACAAATAATAAATAGTATAATTTGAAATACTTTCAATACAAATTCACAGATCACTTAAAAATTATCAGTTCAACCGATGTTTACAAGTTCTCCTTTAAATTCTTGAGGCTGACAATATTGGTAAGGCCATCTTAAGATAGTTTGATGGCTGTCTATTAGAGCACTATGAGGTGTCTACAAAAAAATAAATGACTATGAGCATATGCAGAGTTTTCAAATCCATGTTATACCTATATTAAATGGTGTAATTCAATCTAAGAAATGCTTTTTCAACAAATGTCAGTACCTAATTTTTGTAAATGGATTCAAGTCAGTGTTTCAAATCTCATTTTTCTGACTCTATTTTCAATATATAAACTCAATCCTTAGTGCAGAAGTAGTGCTAGTCAGAAAAAAATTTCATAGCTAAACTAAAAAAAATTTATCTTTAACAAGACAAAATCAGTACAAGTTCTGTGATCTTACAGGCTGATAGGTTTACAGATACTCATATTTTATATAAAAATTATTGCTTTTTTATGTGAAATCCACACACGTTTCCAACTTAACAAAACAAAACTGAAATATAGCGAACTATTTATAAGTTATAATAATCAGAGCGGTTCAATTTTTAAAGAAAATTTAAATATCTCACCCTTGAAATGATTTGTTTTAATACATATTAATTCATTTTAATTTTCATAAGTTTTGTAACCACAAAAACATGTATTTAATTAAAATTAAATCCGAAATGTTATTTCAAATATAATCCATAATGCCCTTCATAAGCCAGTCAGTTGGCAAGGCACGAGTGTGGTTTACGGTTGTGTTGTTCAGTCTCGATGGTGACGATTATGAACCAGTCTGGCGGTGATACACTGGCGATTGCAGTGCGCTCCAACAACAACAACATCATGAACCACATGGTGTCGGACGACGAGGATGGCTGCCCCTCTTCCCCAGGGTCAGCCCAGTTCGATGACAGTGGGGACCTTATGGCAGCTGCAATGAATGACGAGGTGACGGCCCAGCTCGCCGCTGCAGGTTGGCAAAAGCAACATGGTGATTTTCTTTTGCTTTTTGTTGTTATTTAACATTTTTATTTTAAGGGTTTGGAAGCAAATGGAAACGTTACATCGAGATTTGCCATTTCATTGAAGAACTGTTTGCCATTTTCGGAAGCATTCAGGACTTAAAAACCAAACCTAATTTTGTGAATCACTAAGTTTGTTCACAATCATTGATTTGGGCATGTTGTTTTCTTGGCAGAATATGATGGCAAATAGTAATCAGTGTTAAAAGGTTAGGTTGAATGGCCATTTTTGTTTCCAAACTCCCATTTTGCCATAAAATATGTATATTTCTAGGAAAATCTTGCTAACAGTTCGTTTAGGAGCATTATGCCTTTTATATTACTTTCTTAAGTACGGTAAGATATATATGTCAAAGTTTGAAGTCTTTAGGTCTGAGTAACTTTTTCACAGTAGATATGCTTTTTAGATTTGATACAGCAAGAATATTAGCAGTTCAAAGTTGACCATTTTTAGGAGGCTCTGGGTGAAATCTCTTAAATGTTTATAAACACACACATTTTCATTGAAGCTCTAGAAGTATTAAATACCTTTGTGATATACTATGGAGCCATAGGTTTATACTTTTTGAGTGGTAAAAAATTAATAGCTCATTTTGTGTTTTTAATAGTAAAACTATATTGCAAATAAGAACTCATAGTCCTTTCGCACACTGAAACTGAGTTTTTCATTAAACCACATAATATACATATTTACCCTGGGATAAAAGTTATTTTATCATAAAACATTTGATGTTGAAATTGCTACATGACACCGCATAATCTAAGGCTAGCTTGTTGAATGTGAGTTCGTAGTTACTTTTCATAAACGAAGGCAGGATTGTAAATGGTCATCAGTCGGACAAATTCGATATTGAACTTTCTTATGTTGATTAGAAAAGAATCTACAAACCCTTGATTTCATTTTCTTTCGCTCAATCTTTTTTTAATCATTCGACCAGGTGATTGACCAAACTAGCAGCCACAGTTGACCGGTAAATTGCGATCGACTGTTTGGCCACCTCTGCTTTGGAGTATGTGTTTGGTTAATCTTTATTGGAAAGGAAGCGCCTACTTTAAGAAAATGTTTGGCCTTTGAATGAACAACTGTGATTAATATGTGTCTTCTGCAACAAAACATTGTTCTGCTTCCAAGCAGCTTTCAGAGAAATCAAATATACTCAATATTTCCTCTATGGAAATACTCTCTGTTCTTTGAATGCTTTTGATAAACCTGAGGCTTGTCATCTTTCTTCTCATTTTGTCTATGGTACATATCCCACCGTTGTTCCTATTGTTCATCACTGTAATTTTAAATTTCATAACAAATGTGCCATCTTTTTGTTTGAAAATTATGTTAGTTTGGGTCTAAAGGCCTTCACGACACAATTCTTCTCAAAAGATAACCTTGAAACTTTGTTCAAAGGTGTTTAGTTTCTAAATTTTATTTTTATGTGACAAAAAAAAAACCTAAATGTAAAACAAACCCTCTAAGAAAAGTACACAAACAATTAAAATAACTGCATCAATGAGCACACAGACTAAACGTCAAGCTCGTCTAGTCTAGATTGCCAGTGACAGTAAGATTTTGGTTCTAATCCCAGCTGGATATACTGAAGCGTTCTTTCCTGAGGATGCCCATTCCTCACACAAATTGAGCTTTATAAAATACTTTCATCCTTCCTCTGGTTAATATTAGTAGTCTACACAGGTAGTAAGGCGTGGAGCACGAAAAACAAAATTTAGGTTTATGGTAAACAGTATTTTGTTTCTTCTTAAATTAAAGGAATGTTGTTAGTAATTATTTATAACCAAGAAAAAACTCATCCATAAGAATGCCAGTCAGTTTGCAAGTTAATTAGAATCATTATTGCAGCTTCAAAATGTAAAAATTTGTCTAACTATGGGCTTGAACCAGGGATGAAAGAAAAATACATATTTTGTGGGAAAACTCCAATTGTTTGCTCTTGTTTGCATGATTCATGGTCAGTAGGAGTTGTTACCATACTGTTATACCTAACTGCATAACAATGACTATTTTTTTAATTTTCATTAATTTTATGTTGCTGTTCACGTTGTGTGTGATTCCATTTCTAGTCTAATTTTGTGTTATATGTTGTCTAACTGTTGTAGTTACTCTGATTTGTTAGTATTGAGTAGTTAGAAGTGTGCTCCACTATATAAACATAATATAGCTCTTATTTGGATTGAGCTTTGTAAATATTCATTAGACAGATCAAGTGACCTCTGACATGGATATAAGAAAATAGTTATGGAGTTGCAAGAGAGAATCTGACACCTTAGCTTAATAAATAGCTTGTCTGTCTACTGAGCTAAGGGTCCCAGGTTCAATTACTGGCCATGTCCGAAAAATTTATCATTGGTGAAATGTGGGTTTACCCTTTCACAGTGATGAATCAATGGCTGGGGACTGGATGTTGTGCCTGTCATAGTTTTAAGTTAGATCATAAGACATATGAAGCTACAACAGGCCCCTTTTGACCAAGCTGTAGGCCAGTGTGAAAAATTATCTTTGACATTGGAATTAAAAATAAAGACCGGCACAGAGAAAAATAATGATAAACAAGTAAAGTTGGTAGTGGGAATGCAATAGACTTGAATAAAAAACAGTCTGCAATAAGTAATTACATATAAAAGTTAAATTCGATGAGAGGAAATCTAGATTAAATAAACTAGTGAATATGAAATAACTAACTGACAAATGATTTTGATTGAGATTGGTTCTCTAGCTACCATCAGTATTGGAAAAAATAAGATTTTGTAGGTTTGAAACTTGTTAAAGCCAATTTATATTTTTAATTGATCACAGGATGATCATTCTGGATATAAAGAATTTATTTTCTGGTAGCTTGAAACAGTTCATTGCCAAACATTGGGAGATCGCCTACTTCCTTAATAACATTTAATGATAGATATTGTTTAAATGTACTTTGCTACACTATAAAGAAGGAAGTTTGAATATTTTCAAATTTTGAATTGTTACCAGGTCGGACTTGAGTCATGGGTAAACATGCAATGTTTTATGAACATCTGCTTTTCAGAGTTCTCAGAAATAGTATTTTCTCTGCATTCCTATAAAAAATTATAATTATACCCTTTGCTATTTACGGATGTGAAGCGTGATCTCTCACTAGTACCAAGAGAATAAATTGAGTGTCTTTGAAAACAAAGTTGAGAAATCTATTTGGACTTAAAGAGGGGGATTAACAAACAAGATAATATACTGAAAATTGGAAAATCACACCTGGACACGGGAATCGAACCCGGGACCTTTGGCTTAGTACACCAATGCTCTACCACTGAGCTATCCAAGAGTTCGTCCCGTGCCCAGGGTCATTCTTCACTCATATTTTAAGGCAGAGTCTATGAGGAATGTGCGGAAATCGTCACTTTATTCATGAGCCATCAGATAACGCAGCCATCTTTGACTCTGGTACCGATATCAGAATATGATATCTAGATGGTGAATTCCTCTCTAAAATTAATAACAGCTTCGGCTATTTGATTCTTAGACAAGAGAATGGTGATAGTTACATAATAAAGAACCTCATGGTTTGTATGCCTCCTCAAACATATTAAGATAATCAAGATGCACAGGCTGAGGGTGGTCAGGTGAATTGGCGATTACAGGCGTGTACACAAAATTTTATGTGGTAAATCTGAAGATACAAGGCCTTTTGGTAGGCTGAGGTGTCGATGGGACGATAGTGCTAAAATATATTTAAGGAGGTTAGGTATTAGATGGAGGTGTCTCAGGATAGGGTTGAATGGCTAATTTATATTCTAGTAACCATGGGATTTCAAGTTTGAGTTAGAGTCCAGTGAATTAGTAAGTAAGATGTTTTAAGGGAATCAACTCTGTAGAGGACAAAAACTCTATTAGTAATTGGTTAAATACTTGTAATAACAGATTGAAAATCACACCATTATGTTTATTCTTTAGTAGTTTGCTGTATCACATTCCTTTGCCCTTCTTAAATTACTTATGTATAGATATATTAGTCAAAGACTCGCATCAATAGGCATTCGAATATACATCAAATCCATCTAGTCTGGCTTGTTGGTGTTAAGGAGATCAGTGTTTGAATACTGATTGGTGCAACTAAGGGTAGGTTTTCCACTCTCCCTTCAAGAAAATGTGATACATTTCTCAGGGAATGAATTGTCTCTATATCCACTCTGTTTATTTTATCTAAGATTATAAACATGCTTATTCCTTTTTTCACATCCTACTGATGAATACTAAGGGGGACTTGGATGGAACAGCTAATTAGATTAATTGGTACAACTTCTTTAGTCAATTAAACAATATAAATATGAAACATAACATGAAAATAATTTATTCAATGAGAAACTAATATATCAATGAATTAAGTCAAATAAAACAGGTACAATCACATTTCTAAAAAATCATCATTGGGATTGTTAAATAGTCAAGTTCTGAAAATTAGCATACAACAAGGAAAAAATATAAATATGTGTAAAACAATATTTAAGTGGTAGCAGATTATAGGTATAGTTGATAAGCAAAGTGAAAAGTGGGAATTAACAAATTAACTATAATAGAGTTATTAATATAATTAAGACACTACAGAATTTGAGTACTTGAGAAAAATGATAGGTTTTATGAAGATTATGACTTAAAAAATATACTAGGTTAATTGATTAATATGCCAACAATAGAGAACTTATTAGTTGAATAATTAAATATACTAGTAAACAGTTTGAAATTATGTTGACAAGAAATACATGTTCTGTAATGTTTAAGATATTTAAACAGTGACAATAGAAAGATAAATAATAAAAAGGTTAAAATAGTTGATAAGTTGTTATTTATGTACCTTACATATACCCATTCATGGTAGGAATTATTCTCTGAAAGGTCTTTTTTCCTATCAATATCCTACTATATAATAGCTTTCTGGTAGAGAAACAGGCCTTTCAGAAAACAATTCCTACGTTGAACAGAATTTATGTAAAAAACAACAGTATAAAAAATCAACATGAAACATATTAAATGAAAAGTTAAGATATAACAAGTGACTTATTTCACAAAATTATTAAAAATTTAAAGAATTTAATGTCAAAGACTTGTTATTCAAGTCAAATGGTTACTAAAAATCTGCTTGTGTTACTATCGAGACAAGATTAATTGTAAATTTAATGGAAATCAGCGGCTGTGTCATCCAGGTTATGCTTTACTGAGTTATGATATATTATAAATACAAGATCATATAAAGAAGTAATTGATTGTTATGAAAAAATCGTAACCAAAAGGAAAATTTTGACATTTGAGAAGTTTGAATAAAGTAACCTTCCTTATCTATGTGGTTTAATTCCTCTCCTTATATAAATTTTTGTTACTCTTGGCTGGGTGACGACATGTTTCGGCAAACCAAAGAGTTTTACCAATTAATCTAATTATCTGTTCCTTATATTATAAATTCATTATGGTTGTAATAGGCTTGCAAGTGCCCAATATTTCATAATATTCAAAGACCTTTAATAACATTGTATATGTCATTTTACAAAATCTCCGTCCCTAATTAAGTTTATTAGCAATCATGTTAACATTATCATGATACTAAGAGTACTACACTTCTAGTACATTATTGTTTTCCAGTCAGTCAGGCCTATTTAGAAATGGCGCCCCACGTTGGGCGCCATTTTGTGCCTAGTCAGTTATCAAAACATCGGCCCCACTGTTGGTCGGCATTTATAAAACTACTCCAACAAATTATGGCTATTTCTAACTAGTTGCTTCTCCTCCTTTCCATCTTCTTTTCTTGGTCTTTGTCCACTGCAGCCAGTTAGTTCGGTAGAGCCTCGCGGGGTTAATTAATAATGGTGGGGGTGGAGAATGTATTTGAATAAAGAGATTGAATTTGATGAGGTTGATTCGGAAGTTTTATTTTAGTAAATAACGTTAACAGACACTTTATTACATTAAAACCTTAGTTACACAAGAAAGAAAAAAAAAGTTAATCAAGACTTGAAGACACACATATTGTTAAAGTTGTGATAATTTAGCCACATGGTGGTCTCCCTTTTCTTCCACCCATCTCTAAACACCCTAAAGACAACATGAAAATAACGACTATTTGTTAAGTACCTTTTAGCACGTCTTCCTAGCCCGCAAGCTAACCGGTAAATGAGTTGCGTCTAACACTTCCCTTCTTAGTACTATCAAAAACAGATGATACAATCTGATGTGCTGATCGGCTAGCTGTTCGTGCCAAACCTCCCCTTTCCACTTTGAGGCCACACGTGCAACACAGCTTCGGGGTACAAATAAAATAAAACAGCACAATGCTTAAAAGTGAAAGGTAAAAGTAATACATTTAAATGACGCTATAATTTCTACAAAGATTTTACAAGAATGAAAATTTATTGGAAATGGTATGGAAACATCAATTAACGGCTTGAATACACTGTACATATTTCATACACAAAGCATAATTGTTCATGATGGCTTTCACATTCCTGATAATTAATAGCACAGATCATCTATACTTCATTTGTTATGTAGGACAAAGCAAAGTAAAACACAACACAGTGGAACATTTAGAAGGCATTGTCTATCTTTTTGTTTGTCGAGGTTCACCTACAAAGTGCTCTATTGAGTCGATGGAATTACTAAAGTCCCAGCACTCCCCCTCACTCGTTAAGCCGAGGATGCAGTCCAACAGCTTGACTCAACATGGTGTGTTTGGGGCTTTCCAAGCCCTTTGTAAAAATATCTGCTTCCTTGGATTCAGAAAGCTTGTGTGTCACAACAATGTCACCATTTTGAACCTTCTCATTTGGCTTAAGTAGCTTATCGAATGTGAAATATCTGGTCTTGTACCTGTTGTGAGATACATAAGGGCTCCAATCAGATTTTGGTATCAAAATTTGATAGGTTTTCTGTTGACGCCTTGGTAAACTTTAGTCCCAGAACCACGGGAGTCTTCACAGGATTACAGGTCTCCATATTAAATTTATGAAGGATCTCATCAAGGTACTTCTTCTGTGAGGCTGAAATAGTTCCATTTTTACGGTCGAATTTCATACAAAGACAATATTGGAGATTTCCTAAATCTCTCATTTCAAATTCTTTCATCAGCTACTTCTTTATATGATTCAATCTTTCTTGACTATTTGATGCCACGATTACATCATCTACATACATTGCAACCAGCATTTTTTCTCCCCCTCTAATCATAATGTAGATGCAATGGTCAGCCTGTGAAGGGATGAATCCTAATTTACTAAGTTTGGAATCCAACTTACAGAATCATTGGCGTCCCGCTTGCTTTGGCCCGTATAACGCCTTCTTAAGGCGACATCCTTTTTGAACATGGTGGAGTTTTCACTAGAACTTTCTTCAACCATGATGTTGCATAGGATTTTTTTTAGAATTTCTGGCTTTTGCATAAATATTTTCTCGTCTATATCCTCGTTAAGGAAAGCTGTTGAGACATCAAGTTGATTTATTTTAAGATTTTCTTCAACTGCTATCGCAAGACGAGTTCTGATAGAGCTTAATCTGGCAACTGGGGCATATGTCTCTCCATAGTCGAGTCCTGGTCTTTGTGAGAATCCTCGAGCTACAAGACGTGATTTTCTCTGCTCAAGATTGCCATTTTGTTTATACTTATTTTTTAGTACCATTTTGGAACTTATTAAATTTGCTCCATTTGGTTTTGTCACTAATTCCCAAGTATGATTTTTATATGGGCCTTGATTTCATTTACTGTGGCTTCATGCGATTCTTTCGCATCTGGCCCTTCTAGAGCTTCCCTAACTTCACGTAATGCTGACATGTCATATTCTTTCGTCCAAGGGGGTGGTCTAATTGTATTTCTTGGTCTTAAACATCTTTGTCCTTCTTCTTCAAAGCTATCTTCAGATTCTTCGTTGTTTACTTCTCTTTCATTTGTGACTAAATCAATTTCTTCTAAAGTCTCATTATTCCTTATTAATGAAATCTCTTGACTGTTGTTATTTTATTCATTTTTCTGTGTATTTGATTGTTGTTCACCAAATGGATCACCACTTGAGGGTTCTTGGTTGGAATCATAGTAAAGCTTGTTAATTATTTTAACATCTCTTGCAATTGAGATCTTTCTTTCAGATGGCACGCAAATACGATAGGCCTTTGAACCTTCAGAGTATCCGACAAAAATGGCTTCTTTGGCTCTTGAATCAAATTTTCTTCTGCTGGGGTCCTTGTTATGCACAAACGCTTTGTCTCCAAAAACTTTAAGATGATGGACTGAAGGTATATGACCAGTTCACTTTTGATATGGAGTTTGATCTTTCAGAAGCCTGGATGGGCTGCAATTCAATAAATAATTTGCACAATAGAGGGCCCCAGCCCAAAATGAGTGGGGCAAATTTGATTCCAGTAGTAGGCATCTGGCCTTATCCTGCAGTGACTTATTTTTTTGTTTGGCCAATCCATTTTACTGAGGTTATCTTACAGTGGAAAGACGTCTTCTTATTCCGCAATCTAATAAAAATTTGTCAAACTCCAAATTTCTATATTCTGCCCTTTCATTGTCATTTTGAAGATACTTAAATCTTTTTTTCTGTCAGATTTTATATTTCATTTTAAAATTCTTTAAAAGTATTTAAAATTTCATTTTTATTTTTCAGGAAATATACTTTGGTATAGCAAGTGCCCTCGTCGATAAAAGTAACACAATATCTGGACACTCCAGGTGAAGTGGTGTGCATGGGGCCTACAACATCAGAATGTATTATTTCCAGCTTGTCTACAGTTTTCGGTTGTTCCCTAATCTAATAAGGTAGTCTGGTGAATTTTCCTCTAATACATATTTCACACTCACTAAGACTTTCATTGAATGTTGAAATGCAAACCTTTGAGGCGATTATCTTTTAGAGCCAATTTTAAATCAGACTCATTTCTGTGACTCAATTTTCTGTGCCACATTTCAATTTTTGACGTTTCAGGAATTTCTGAAGATAAATTTGCATATTCTGACTTGTTTGCATCAAAATAGTATAACCAATGTACTTGCAGTGTGTTCCTCTGATGCGAGCTTGAGAATGCCATGGTTATTTGGCTCAGAAAGTTTTGAAAATTTTGTTTGGTCATACCACATGTGTGAGGTAGATCCACTATCTAAGCACCAAACAGAATTCATGGTAGTGATGGGTAGGCCTATTGAAAGACATTCGTCAATTTTGAAGTGGATTCCTTTTTAGTAGGCCTATTGAAAGACATTCGTCAATTTTGAAGGTGGATTCCTTTTTTTTGTTGAACCAGCAATCTTTCGTCCTATGATTAGACTTTTTGCATCTATAGCATTTCATGTAACTAATAATGTTATTTTGTTGACCTTGACCAGATCGGAAATTTTTGTGATTTTGACCTGAATTAAAATTTTTACGATGATATTTATTAATTTTTTTAATAAAAAATGCACCCTCATACTTATCTTTGAGATCATCCTTGTGTCTAGCATTTGATTCCTTCATAACATTTTCTTGGGCAGTGGATAAGCTGTGGAGCATCATGATGCTCAACAAATCATTGTTTATCTCTATTCCCATATCTTGGAGCTTATCCACAGCATCTGTGAACTCATCTAGGTGGGTACTCATATCATCATTGTCCTTCATCTTGTGCAGAACGAGTCGTTTTACTAATGTGTCTTTACGAGCAGGACCTCGACTTTGGTATACACTTTTCAATTTGTCCCATAATGATTTTGATGTGTCACAATTTTTCACTTGTTTCATTTTGTTAGGGGATATTATCAATATTAGATCTGACCTTGCATGTGAGTCGTATTCCTACCATTTCTTCTTATCTGCTTCTTCTGCATTTATTGTTGTTTCACCACTCATGTAACCCCAAAGTCCACTATGAATGAGGACTGCTTTTGCTTGCATTTGCCATGTATCATAATTATTTTTATTTAATGGCTCTATTTTATAATACTAATGTTAACTGATGACATTTTGAGCACAATTTTTAGTCCATTTGGATCAAAAGCTAACCAACACAAACTGATGAAGTGTTGCAGACAAACAATCAAGAATAACAATCAAAACTTCTTTTTAAACTTTCACTTGAATTTTAAAAACGTTTCTGGGCCCATAACCTATTGTAAATGGTATGAAAATATCAATTAATGGGTTTGAATATAGTGTGCATATTTCTAACACAAAGCAAAATTGTTCATGATTGTTTTTACATCCCTGATAATTAATAACACAGATCATCTATACTTCATTTGTTATGTAGGACAAAGCAAAGTAAAACAAAACACATTGGAACATTTAGAAGGCATTGGCTGTATCCGAATAGTCTACTTATGCGGCGTCGCGTTGGCTCGTGGCGTTGATAGCTGCATATGCAATCACGTGACCAAGTGTAGATCTGTCCGAATAGTCGCGAACGAGACCGATGCAGTCTTCTCGAGGCTTTGGTAACCATGGATACGGAAAGCTACGAGCTATGCGGCTTTCTCGCGACGTTGCTGCGGTGTTTGACTGGCAATTGTTTTATTATTATAGTTTCGTCTGCTAGAGCACCGACTTACGTTTTGCGCCATTTTAAACAAGTTTAATAGAATTTCTCGTCTCGTGATTCTCGTCATGTCTTTGTAAAATAAATCGCAAAAAATATGTACATATGCCAATTAATTACATGTTAGATTTTAAGATATAAACGTATAAATAATATGCATATTTAAATAGTTTTTGCTATATAAAATAATTACCGCTTAGTAGAGTGTAATAATAATAATAATAATAATAATAATAATAATAATAATAATAATAAAATGTACATAGTTTCTAAGTTATTCGGTAGGAAGAAGCACTGCGGGCCCAAGTGTGTTGCCGTTCGAATAGTTTGATGCAGTCTTCGCTATGAAAACCGCGAGAAGTGTAAAATTATCAAGACTGCATCAAGTCTGCATCAAGTCAAGTGTACTTGACTATTCGGATGCAGCCACTGTCTATCTTCTTGTTTGTCAAGGTTAACCTACAAAGTGCTCTATTGAGTGGATGGAATTATTCAAGTCTCAACAAAACTACTAGATTTAAAAGTTAAAGGCCTAAAAATGAAGTTGATTAATTGAAATTTAGAACATATATTGCTTACAACTTTGATTATGATTTGGACAACTTATAATTAACATAAAACCCCACACTTTCTTATAATTAAAAATTTGAACAGACTAATTTAGTAATATAAAGATTAAACTAGGCCTAGAAAAGAATAATACATTGAAGATTCTGAAGGCTATTTATTAACATAGGCTTAATTGATTGGAAAACAATAATGTACTATAAGTGTAGTACTCTCAGTATCTTTATAATGTTAACATGATTTCTAATAAACTTAAAAATATAAAAAATCAAATACATAGAAATTATGGTTTTAGAAAAATAAATTAATCCAATTTTATCAGTAAAAACAAATTTTAAAGCAAATTTAAATGGGGATTTTGTAAAACATTATATAAAATGTTATTAAATGTCTTTGATTATTATAAGTACTGGGCACTTGCAAGCCTATTACATTCATATTGAATTTAGGTGTTATAAGAATGGTATTAAATTAACAAAATAAACAATGGCAAACTAATATATATAATATATATATATATATATTTATATATATATTTATATATATATATATATATATATATATATATATATATATATATTTATATATATATATATTTATATATATATATATATATATATATATATATATATATATATATATATATATAAAAATGGTTGAAAGCTAAGAGCCTAAAACCCCGACCACTTTACAGGGGCCACTTCACTAAGCGAGAAATTACAATTCAACTCTAATGCAATATTTAATTCTTCGGTGCATTATTTTAAAATATGGCTCATGCCAAAATAAAGTCTAGAGATTTCAACATGGCTCTTTTTCCTAAACAACCCTATATTTTGAGTTATTAACAGAAAAAAAGTGTGTGAAAATGTAAACTATCTCATTTTCAAGCATATTTGTGAAGCAATGAGATTATAGGCTTGATGAAAAAGGGCTATAGGTTAGCCTTCCTCTAACAAATACAGTAATTTATTGGTAGGCTCACAACATAAAGCCTTTAAGATATTGATTACTAGTAGCGAGCTTTGCTCTTTACTTTGAGATAAGTTAATCGTGGTACTAAAAGGGTTAAAGCAACAGATAATTACACACAATATAAAGTACAGTAGCCCCATGACTTCTTTGGTGCTGACTGGCAGTTCACAGCTGACTTCTGACAGTCAACATTTAAGTATATAACTAAATTTTGACCATCAGAAGTGACAGCTTCTAAACACATGTTTTTTGCAGATCATATGGTTTGGCTTAGAGATACATAATTTGGTCTGGTAGCTTTTCAAAACCATCAGCTGTGAGCTGTCAGTCAGCACCAAAGAAGCCATGGGACTACTGTATGTTATGATGATATTTTCATTCAACTTTGTTATTAACATAAATAAGCTAGAAAGATTAAATTAACCATGCTGGTTAAGTACTTGCATGAAATGTAAAATGTCTTGACATAATTTGCCCTGTGATGTTGCTTGTTTAATAATTTTAGGTGCCTTGCTTTTGGTATATCTTAGTGATAAAGGGAAACTAGATTAATTATTGAAACATTGACTTAGCTTGTACTAATTTTCAATCACATTTTCCCATTTTAAATAGGAAACTAACTTGAAGAATAAGCTTTTGTTGGCATGAAATAACTATAATAAATTGTTTGAATAAACATAACAAATAGTACAAATTGTCTTTTAAAGCTGTGTTTTGTTAACATACACACTTGTGGGGGTGCTGGAATAGCTTTGGTTTGAACCCCATTATGCTACATCTGCGGTGGGTTTTTTTTTCTCTCCATAAAATAACTTTCTAGTTCCTATCCAGGGTAGAGTATTTATTTCATCTTCATCCTCCTAATATGTTTACAAATATTAGCTAGTTTAACCTGCACCAGTGGACATGCAGCAAAGACGTCAGTATTTTATTGTCTGGTTTGTTGGTGATGAGGTGGTCAGGTTTGGATCCCGGACAGATGTTCAAAGTTGTTTTTTTCCACACTTCCTTCCAAGCAAATTGGGATATCTCCTTTAAAATACACATTCTTTATCCTTAACCCAATACCTCCTAATTATGTTTCCAAATATTAGCTAGTGTAACCTGCACCAGTGGACACGCAGGCAAAGACGTCAGTATTTTATTGTCTGGTTTGTCGGTGATGGGGTGGTCAGGGTTTGGATCCCGGATAGATGTTCAAACGTTTTTTTCCACACTTCCTTCCAAGCAAATTGGGATATATATCTCCTATAAATTACACATTCTTTATCCTCAACCCAATAGCGCAAATATGTAGATAGCCAAGACAAGTAGTACTAACTGAAGCACACATAATTAGCATGCTGGTACAAAATTGTACTAATAAAAATTCCATATTCAATTTTGAGATTTTGAGATGCCTTGGTCCCGGCACAGATTTATCTGACTGCCAAACCCTCCCTTCACCTCTGACAAGGTGTGTATTAATCACAACTTGTGAATGTGTGGAATGCCAGGTCTCCATCATGGTTCGGATTCCACTTTAAACTGTAGGTCCTTCATTCCATCTCACAGTCACCCTACTATTACACATTAGCGTAAATGTGTACAACCCAAACTCTTAGTAAGACTCGGTGCTAAAAATAATAATTTTGAGATAAAAACTCATCGCTACTTCAAATTTTACAAAGTTTCTTTTACTTGGGCTCAGCTTAGTGTAGTCTGATTTTCATAGGAGGTCCGTTATTTGAAAAATTAAAGATGTAAAGATAAATTATACAGTAATGCACAGGGAAGAATTATTGAAAACTATTGATAACTTTTAGATAAACTTTATAATTAATGAATCTAACAAGACATATTAATTTTATAGAAAGCCAATGTTGATGATCGAAATTCGGACTCCTATAAAAATCAGGGTTTAGCAGTAACCTAGCTTAGAAATAGATGCATGTGCCCTGCAAAATAGTTTACTATGCATACATAATCATGCCACTTTAACCTATAGCTGTGTTTTTCTTATATCATGAGTAGGTCTATGTGGGATCTCAAACTATGTGAAAATATATGTCCCTGGAATTGGGCGAAAAAAACTATTTCCCGAATTAAATTGTGGCAAAAATTAATATTCATACAATACAATGTCATGGCAATATTTATAGTAACTAACAATGTTATTGATTTATTAGAGTTGAATTAACTTTTCTTTCCTTTAGTAGGCAAGTAGCTACCTGAAACTTCATTCACTTTACTACTACACAAACACAACTGAGAATTCTTTGATGACATAATCACTTGAAATAATTAAGAGTAATAACTTAGTTTTTAAATTTATTTCGTTCCCACTGATTTTTTTTTAAATTTCTTGACCATAAATTTCCCAAAGTCAAAATGTAATTCTTGTACAGGCCTAATCACAAGAAAATATTTACTACTAGTTGACCCCACAGATGTAATCATTTTAAAAATAGATAAAAATCTTTTTTAAATTTTATTTATTAGATGGTTCCAAATCATGGGCTTAAATATATTTGTAGGCCTACAAATACATTTTTATGCCTATAACATGTACTAAAATCAGCGATAATTTTTAATAAGCTCACAAAATCTCTCCAAGAATTTCTTTGTGATTTTAGTTGCTTTCCAAAAGACAAAATGCTCTATGGTTAGTATTCTTAGGATGGCAAATTTTCCCCAGCTTAAAGAGAATTTGTAATCGTTTTGAAAACTACATTTTTTGCCTAACAATTTTGATGGGAATACGTCTTTAAATTTGATACCATACGGGGGCAATCCAAAAAACCTAATGATAACAAAATTGGGAATACAGTTTGGTGTTGTAGTTTTGAATCTTTCCTCTACATCCAAAATTAAATTATACCACTGGATAGCTAAAGGATCAAAGAATTCATTACGATAATCGAGAACAGTGATGCATCGCGTGCGGTGGAGGGGGAAACGCCGCCATTTTGAGCTTATTTTGCTGCGTATCGAGATTTGCAATTAGTATAACTTTTGACTCGGATAAGCTACTATGTTCGTTTAAGTTTTAATCGTCAGCTGTTACATAAACATAATCACGTACAACACACGGCCGTGTCCATGACACAGCCACACCCCATTTTTTTATTTCATTCTTATTTTTATTATATTGCCATTGATATTTTAATTATGTATATCAGGTCCTGTGGGTGTAGCTGCTGCAGCTGCCATTGTTTCGGCCAAGAAGCGTAAACGTCCCCATTCTTTCGAGACAAATCCTTCTATCAGGAAAAGACAACAAAACAGGCTTCTCAGGAAACTAAGAGTAAGTGATAATATAACTATTCAAAATTTCACTTTCGCTTTACAGTGATATAATTTTATTTTGTTATATTTGAAACACTTTTAAGTCGGCGACTTTTTGTGATTAATTTGTTCTAAAAGTTTTACACAAATTGAAATAAAAAACATTTAAGTCAAATGGTGTGTAAATAAGATTTATTTTTGACAACATTTCAAAGGATAATTAAAGCTAAACAAGTTCTGTTTATGAAACAAAAATATTGAGAAAACTACACTTTAATCAAATAGTATTTAAACAAAGTGACATTGATACTATCAGCTTTAAAAAAAAGCCATCTCTTATGTTTAAAGTGGCACTTGATAGATTGTGCCGCTACTCACAAGTCAAAGTTCTACTTCTGCATTTTTAAGAGTTCACTGCGTTTCTAAGAGTTCACTTGATTTGATGCCTTACTGTAATTTTCAAATGTATTGTCTAAAATAATTTAGTGCAATGAAAATTTATAATTCTTTAAAGTATTTTTATTCTACCTATATAATACTTTAATGTGCCATATATTTTTTCTAGGGCCATTTTAGGCTAGGTTCAGATTTGAAGTATCCTTTATCAATAACTAGATATTGAAATTTAAAAAAAATCACTAATATTGTTAATGTAGTTGGTTAAATTTTGAGTTAGAAAGCTTTTTCATAGAAGGGCAAATGCCAGATTAATTCAATTTTGAGGTTAAGGTGTACAAACATCTACCTTTGTTATCTTTAATTCCTTATAATACCATACACTTTTGTATCATCTAGTAGTTATATAATTATTTGTGCAGCAAACTATAGATGAGTTTGCAACTAGAGTGGGACAACAAGCTGTCGTTGTCGTGGCAACACCAGGCAAGCCGCAGAATAGTTTCAAGGTTTTTGGGGCCAAACCCCTGGAGGATGTGGTGAGCTTTTCTTCTGTACTTTCCAACTAAACGTTGTTTAGATTAGAAGGAATAATCATATAGACAAAACACAAAAAAAAAACACAAACAAATTTCTAAAAACAAGCTTTCACTGTCACAGACAGCTTCTTCAGGTTATTAGGTCAAGAGAGTATACTGATGAGCGAAGATGTCTAAGACAGTAAAAAATTGTCTTTTAAAATGTGTTTGGGGTTTCTATAGATTTTATAAATACCATTTCTAAGGTGTGTGTTGGCTATCCCTCCTAATTTAAAGCATGATTTAGTGTAGCGCTTTATTACAATTGAATAATTGTATCCTTAGAAGCCCATCTCATAGCCGATTAGCCAGGATATTAGTTACAATTTAAGCTTGAATCATAATATGTGTACAAGTGTGGTTTTCTACATTCTTCACTTGCAAACAGGGAAAAAGGGATTAGTTTAATAGGTTTTTTTTCTACTTTTCAATTTGTGAAAGTTTTTTACTCTCCAGTCCTAAGATTTTTCCCCATCTAAATAAAGTTATTGTTGGTACCTATAAAACTAGGTCACTGTTCTCTTATTTATTCTAAATTATGTTCAGTTTGTCCTCGACTAGCTTCACATGCGGTAGGCAAAATCTCTCTCGTTGGGATCTCTAAGTAAAGATGGAGCTGAATAGGCTATCCCCAGATGTTTCGGGGCACAACTGGTGAATAAATTTTATCAAACTTGATCGTCGTCTGTGAACACCGTGACAAAAAGGGATTGGGAGGTGGGGGGGTGGGAGGTCTGGTTGTATTCACCAACACCATCCTACTTCAGTCAAAACATGGCCACGTTACTTTGAATACACTTCTTTACCGATCTCCACCAAGCGACCACTATCACTGGGGCTTCTCTTTAATGAATTATCCCATCGTAAGTATTAGCAATAAAAATAATCAAGTCACTGTCACATCAACTGCGCAGGTAACATTGCCATAGCACTTCAAAGCCTGTCATTAACTGTGGAAAACAACAAAGGCCTAGTATTGTGCTACCTTGAGTGTACATATTGGCAACACACTTAATAATGGTTATTCAATTTGGGGTATTTCTGGGCTCTTGAGGAAACCTTTCTTGTAGCTGTGGATTTGTGCTAAATTTCCACGTGGTTGGCTGTAGCACACACTTGCATGTGTGTCCAACTTTCCTCAGTTGATAGCAACTACTTTCATCAATTTCGCACAGCTAGACTAAGTTGCCTCCGACATGTAACACTGTGGTTATATAAACACTGTTCTAAACACAAGCCCAAGTCCCTAATCACTTTGTAACGACACAAGAAATCTCAATTACCGTATACAATAAAACCCAGTAGGGGTGAAACCGGGAGCGAACATTCTCAACCGACTTTCTAGCTCCATGCTCCCGGCCTACTGGTCAAAGGTGTAATGATTCTGTTTTGGACCCCTCTCATATATTCAAAAAGTCTTGGGATGGAGTATATTTTTCTTTAAGGTACTGTATGTAAAGTTTCCTTTTCATACTTCATCCATGGAGAATCGCGTGTTTTCAGAAGTAATTTCAATACAATACATTTTAAAAACTTTCCTTCTTTAAACACCCCCCATTCTATTAGAAAATCAGGTGATGGATGAGCTGGCTGTGTTTATCAATAGGACACAACATCAGGTTGCCAGGAGTTCTCCTATTAGTTAGTTTTAACACTGGCGACAAGGGGTCTAAGAAGCAAAGGATAGGTCATATATAAGCAACTTGTGCATATAAATCCATACAAAACATTGTAAGATCACAGAAACCTAGTAATATCACATAATTTTGAACTGCACAAGCTCTGGCTCTCCGTGTCAGTTCGTAAATGAACAAAAACTGTATCATTTTAATATACATTTTATAAAAATGAACATGAAAAAAACAAAATAAATCATGTACAATGTTAAATCTCAATTAATTTAAAAATAAACCAATAAATAATCCCTCAGTGAGAAATGCATAAAATTATATTGTCATAGCCGTGTGATAACAAGTATGTAGTAAGGTATGCACGCGTCTTCATCGTCATAAAACCCGGTATCGTTATAATTACTGCTCAACCATAAGGCATACACGGGTCCGCATCATCATCTTCAAATCCGGTATCACTATAACGGTTTGGAGGAAGGGCGTTAGCAAAGGTTTATTGAACTCCCACGTCCTTGGCCAAGCTTTGCAAAAATCCTCATAGATGGCAGCCGTCTAGGCCTAGAAATAAAGAGGCTTTTTTTTCGCAATCATCCCAAACAACCAACAGTGCAGGCAAAAAGTCCCTTAAATTTGTTTATATACTTTTATATGCTCTTTTTTTCTTTCTTTTTTTAAGGTTTTGTTGATTTATTTTTCATTTGCCTATACAGAATGCATTTGAATTAGTCTTTGGTCTTAATTAAGTAAGCTTTACAAATTTTTTTTAAATGCAGTTATTTTGGCATAACCTTGGTACTTATTGTTTAAGTTACATTTTAAGACTTGAAGGCATTTGCTTTAATATCATGCCAGTATAGAAAATGGTTATTCTAATATTTTTGGATTATGACCACTCTTCGTGAGAGGTTCACCAGGTGAAAAAGTTTTTTGGTATTCAAATGAACCAGACGGTGACTCAATTCTATTTATTCAAATTTAGTTTAAATATGCCTATGTTTTATTGAGTAAGTAATTAAAATTCACACCACTATGTTCTGTAACTACTATAAAAAATCATTTTAGCCACTGGGCACTGTCAATGTTAATCACCTTAATGAACCTAAACAATTTGATTCCTTTCTGTTTTAAGTGCTATAAGCTTCTAATTTTATCATTAAATTTATTTTTTATTGAAATTTTGAACTAAAATTATAAATTTGAAAAATAGATACAAGCTTAAATTGGAAAAAAAAATTAATTTCACCTTCATATTTCCTTGGGTAATTGCTCTTTCCTACTCAAAAATTTCCCAAAGTCAAAATGTCATTCCTGCACAGGCCTAATTTACATACATACTTTTTTAATCTCATGTTTGAAATTTCTTTGCATCTCAAATAGGTATTCTTAAGGATTGGAAGAACGATTGCCTAAAAATGTGTTTGTGTGCAGATGAAAAATATCCGCACAGTAATAATGGAGGAGCTGGAGTCTGCGCTGGCCCAGCAAGCCCCACCCCCTGTCCAGGATGACCCTTCTCTCTATGAGCTACCCCCTCTCATCATAGACGGTATCCCTACTCCGGTGGAGAAGATGACTCAGGCCCAGCTTCGAGCCTTCATCCCTCTAATGTTGAAGTACTCAACAGGACGGGGCAAGCCAGGCTGGGGGCGTGAGTCGACACGGCCCGTCTGGTGGCCTAAAGAGCTGCCTTGGGCAAATGTTAGGATGGACGCCCGTTCCGAGGAGGAAAAGCAGAAGGTAACTGTTCCTTTTCAACTCTCACACCTTGTCTTGTCTGGTTTGCTGGTGATGAGGAGGTTAGGGTTAAAATCTCCACCAAGTGTGCTGAGAGTAGTTTTTTTTTCTTAAATGGTGTGCCATTTTTCCTCTTTATAGATGATGTGGGGACATTTATTCCCCCACCTCCACCCCCATCGTTCCTTTCTTTCCAACTTGATGCTGACCCCACCACAAAAAATGTTCACCAAACTTTCTGAAAGGCTTATGTTCAGAAACCAAAAGATTAGCAAAGCTTTAAAGAGATCAAAGACAAGCCAAAACAACTTTAGAAGAGTCTTGATATTTTGAGTTGAATAATAAGACTGCAACTTACATTAAATAGCTAGGATAATCTCGAATTCTTAAGGATATTTATGGATTTGAGACTCAAAATCCTTAGCAAAAATTTTTCAATCCATCAAGTGAAATTTTTTTGGAGCCCTAATACTGCTTATTGGTGGATCCCAGTAAAAATGGTTTTATTTTTAGTTAAATTTAATTTTTTAAATCTCACTTTTTGATGTTATTTCGTGTCTATTCAAAATTACATGCTATCTGAGGTGTTTAAATATTATTTACATATCGAGACAATGTATACAAAATTAAAATTTATGATTGAAACCTTATATATTAGCTTTAAAATGATTTGACAAGTTTGTCTGCATATTTTACAATTTTATAGCCTAAAGTTAGCTTACACTACAAAAAAATACTAGTCAAATTACAGCATGGTGAAAATTTCTGCTTAATTTCTTCTTAATTTTGTGTTTCTTTAAAGTTTTTTTTTGTAAAGGCGGTGTTATTTCGTTTTATAGGAGGGTTTCTTGTAACAAGACAATTTCGTTTTATTTCACTTTTCAAAAACATTGTAAATCATATCTAAAACTGTCAAAGGGAAAAGTACTTGATTCCATCTTTTTATGGCACTTTTTGCTTTATCGCGTCTCACCATTTTTACAAGGCTCTACTTATTGGTGGTTCAAAACAATTTTTAATTATAGGATGAACTTAACAACTAGGCCCCAGACCAGTAATTTAACTATGTATGTATAAATGTTAGTGACTGGATTATAAGAAATAATGTTAAAATTCAATTACTATTTGTATGTTCTTTTATTATTTCCTCTAATGTTCATAATTTTCCTAAGATTCAGATTTGTAAAATAGTGAATTCGATCCAACTCTAATTTCATTCTTAAATTTTCCTTCTTGAATTTCCGTCCAAACGGAAATCTTCACACTTAGTTGTCTTATAAGGAATGTAATATTTTCCACATAATTTTCTTCCGAGTCATCATCAATACTAAGATAGATGCAATGTAAAATGATGTGTGCCGGGCACATCCCTACCTCAAATTGTACAGAGGCTCGAACATTCAAGAGACTACTGTATTTGCACTTGGTTTTCGACATTTTGTATTTGTAATATTTGGTCACCTCTACTAAATCTTAGGGCCTGGCCGATCATCTCTTTTGCAGATTATTTGTTGTTGATCATTTAGTTGATTTTATTTTAAGTACTACAAAGATAATATTAGGAGTGTTCAAAGTCCACTTTTTCATTTTGAAGCAAACTCGAATCGAATACCATTAAGTGGGGCTACTTGGACACGGTGGTACAATTTTGACACGCGGAAGTAAAAAAAAAATGCGACTACTCCCAGAACTTATCAGTTATTGTATTATATTTAACATCCGTAGATGCAGAATTTCATTAGCTTTCAGAATATATACTTAGATATATGATATTATGAATAGTTTAGTAACAGAATTTTTTTTTTTCATTGCCAAAAAACTGTAAAAAAATTTCAGGCCCAAACTTTTATGTGCCCAGGTCATACTACATGTATTGTAATTTTAAGTCTTAAATCTTGTAGCCTGGTTTATTAGCATTATTTTTGTATATTGGATACCTTTTTAACTTTGTGAAAATAAACAATTTTACCAAAAGTTTACAAAGTGGTAATTTTTTCACAAAAGTGGGGCTACTATGAACACACACTTTATTGGGGGGAGGGGGGGAATATTTTTGTGGAAGATATTGTTATTTTGTTCTTTTCTTTGTTGCATAAATGAACATTGAAGTGTAATAATGGAGTTTTAAAAATATTAGTACCGTTTCACTGTGTGTTTTAGTGTGTTTGAACATGGTGCGCAAAACTAGGCACAAGTTCAGTGCCTGGTACTATAAAGATTTCAGTGAAGAAACTTTGAAACAAGCATTGGATGATATTAGTAAAAACAGAATGACTAATAGGAATCCCTAGTGGTTCATTTGAAGAACATTATTAGGTACCTCTAGTTTTCATGATTGTGTTTATTTTGTTAAAACGGGTCATTTTAGCGATCCCAAAAATTTAGGCATTTTCCCTGAAAGAGTAAATTTTTTGTGTATCACTTAGATTTTCTGATATTTTTTTCTGTGTAATACAGATCTTTTACTACAAAAAAAGCACTTTATTGCATATCAAAACCTTTTTCTTACTGATAGGATTTTTTCAAAGGTCAATGTCAATTTTTAGATATTAGCGAAAAAAAAGGACTGTAACCGTCACTGAAAATAATTTAACTCTATAGATTTCCATTCCATTGTGTTCATAATCCCCACCTTTGTATTGAATGTGTCACAGTTGTCCTTATTCATCCTATTACTACAGTTATTACTGGTTTAATTGAGTGTATCTTAGTAGCCCCACTAGTGGGGCTACCATGAACATGCGCTTTTTTTAAACCCATGAACCCAAAAATAAAACAAACATGCACATCTTGTGTCTATTAGAGCCCTGTACAAGTAAAACCAAAATTGTTAGCTTTTTAACAATACTTGGGGTTTTACATGAAAATAACCAAAATATTGTGTCAAAGTAGCCACACTTTACGGTATATAAAATATTCTCGAAGCCGAATCAAAGTTCAAATATTTTCTTTTAGTTGTTTTATTTTTGAAAAAATATTATACTATGTTATTTATATTACCTTATACATTAAAATTACTTGGAAAATGTTTTATTGCACAATTGTTTGCTATATTTCATATTACTCTGACAAATCAAGTTATCACAACTTACAATCCAATTTATTCAGATTTCTATCCCTATAAATTTTATTCTTTAATGTACAAAACAGGTCAGAATGACAGTAATTGAACATAAATGGAGTATTTTAGCTGTCAATATTTTTATGGTGAAGCTTCGAAGCCAGAATTTGTTTCGAAGCAAAGTTGAAACTGATGTTTGTTTAGAAGCTTCACACACCTCTAGATAATATACAATTGCAGTAATGATGAGCTAATTTAAATATAATTCACTTTATCATTGGTTTGACCACATTTTAAATAGTTAATATTTAACTTTTAAATCGGTGCATAGAATTATCATGGCAAATGTATTAATTTTAGAAGGAAAAAACTTTTTTTTTCTTTTTAATTTAAATAAGCATGATTATTTTTAAAATAATATTATAGATGTCAATATTGATGAATAAAGCTAAGTAGTGAAATAAATATACGTCCTGAATCTCTGATGTAGCTTTGAAATCCCTGGTTGTTCTTAAGTTTTAACTTCCCTTGAATCTTCCTCTCTTTGTTCAGCTCTTTTAGCTAGTAGACCTAGTGGATGACTTCCCACAACTGCCACAATATGGCTTCTATACCCCATCTTTACTTCACTGGTCCCATCCCCTTGTTATTGAAAGAAGTAAATTTCCTACCGATCTCCTGTGCAATCATTGAATCGGCGTCAGCCCAGCCCTACCAAATATTATAATTTACTATAAAAAAAAATTCAAAAATGTTAAACATATTTTGTTTTGAGTATTAAATTAAGGTGGGACGAAAGGGACTGCGAGAAAAGGCCACTGTTTTTGCAGCTTTTATGGTAAAACAGTTTTTTGGCCAAAATAAATAAAACATTGCTCCAGTACAAACATAGAATTTAATTTTATTCACATAGTGACCTCAAAATTTCTTTAATATCTATCAAGAGTGTCTTAGAATTTAATGTCAACTTTTTCCCTTCATTTAAAAAGTTTGTTACATAATGCTACCATGCTTATGACAGATATTCCACACTGTTGATACTTGTGAATAAAATTAAACTATGTTTCTACTGGAGCGATATTTGATTTATTTTGGCCACAAAAAAGTTTTGCCATAAAAACTGGAAAAACACTGGCCTTTTTGGGTGTGCCCTTCTATCCCACCTTGAGATACTATTTAACATGTAGGGGTGTGTAAAGATTTGAAAACTTGACTTTGGTTCTTATATTTGTGAGTTCAACTTTGCTTCAATTTTCTTTTTATATAACGCCACAAAATTACCAAAACTGAACATATGTATATTTACCCTTTAATTTTTTTTCTCCAAGCTTCAAAATTGTTGAAATTATTTTTATTTTTTGTAAGTTTAGGTTGCCAAAAATTGAAATAAAAGTTGAGGTTTTTGATGCTTGAATATTTGATTGATCGAATAATGTGTCTATTGCTGTTAGTTCTAGAGGTAATGCCTCAGTCAATCCAAGAGAGAGTGTGTATATGTGAGATTCAGTGCCGTAACTTGCAGATCTCGTGGACTCACGCACTGCGGCAGATTGTAATCAACTGCTACAAGTACCACGGGCGGGAGGACCTGCTCCCAGCCTTCAGCGATGATGAAGACAAGGGCAGCAGCTCGGCCACGGTGGGCACGGTGCTAAAGTTACACAGCCACAAACTTCAGCAGGCTGCCAACACCACTCAGCATAGCAATGTGGCTCAGCTTGCGGCAGCCTCGCCCATTGCCACTCAGGCGCAGGTTGGCGCTATCGTGTTGTGGCTTGCTTACTGCGTGTTATTATTTTTTTAAATATTTTTCGTTGTTTGTGATGCCATTATGCCAACTTTGCGCCTGAATAACTAATTTTTTTAGTTTTTTGTTGTTGTGTTGGCACTGCTGTGAGCCTGCTCCCTTTTTATTTTTTTAAGTATCCAATAATATGTGTGCTACGAATCAGCTGTAATTATGCAGAGGGCTTTGTATTTTTATTAATTAAGTTCATGATTAAGCTTAAATAGTGTTTTTATTGCAAAGTACTGTTACAAGATAGTTTTGATAGCAACTAGTTGTGTTCAAGCATCAAAGGAGTTATCATTTTATGTACTCACAAATAGGCTCACCTAAAATGTAGATCATTACAACCACTTTGGGTCCAACTTTACCGATAGTGTAAAATTCATTCTTTTTTTAAAAAAACTTTTTGGAGCACAAAAGAACACCATCTGGCGCTGAACTTGATAACTATAGTATTTAAATATTAATTTAAACGCATAGCCACTTGCAGTTATCAAAGATTAAAAATTATTACATATCATCAAAGATTGCTATTTTGGCTGCAATAATGCTTTATAAATGCACTTTTTTATTTTCTTAAGAAAGGCAACTTTTTTTGGGTCAATACAAAAGGTATCTAATATTATTCAATGGTTGTTATTTCACTAGTTCTCAAAGATAACAACCCTCTTACATTATTTGAGTACTAAAATCATTTTAATAAGTTTGGTTAGAACAAAGATAAAAAACTTAAACTTATTAATAACAACTGTTGCGTACACACCAAAAAATTCTACCCTACAGAAATTTTTGCTTGGTTTTGTTATTTTTGTTATTAAAATTTATTCTTCTTTTATATCTTATCGGCTTATCATTAGTTTTTACTGTCATTCTTTTGATATTAGTCGTTCTGCAAGATTTTTATTTATTGATTTGTCTTCTTACTTTCCATTTATTCATAAATTGATGATTTTTTTCTGTTTGTTTAAATTTTATATACCTCTTGCTCTTTGAAGACTTCCTGTGGGTAATACCACTTCACTAATTTTTTGTTGTCATTGTAGAAGCTTTTGTTACATTAATAGTGATTGTGCCTTTCAGTCATGTCTTGACTTGTTTGAATGTTAATTTGGAATTTGTTAAAAATGATTTTTCAATCATATATATACATACATATATTTGCATGTTGTGCATGGTCAAATATGGATTTACGGCGTGGCTGATGCTGATTGCCAATCTGGTCATTGGCCGATAATGGCACAATTAGTAAGCCAGTGATCTGGAATTTAATTAACTGTTTTTTAAAATCGATCTTTTGTTAATGTGCCAAACGTTGTCACTCTGCTTAAGAAAGGGCCTAACTAAAAAATAGCAATTATATAGGAACGTGATATGAAGATTTTATACCCTAATCAAATGACTTTTGTGAGGAAACGTTCATAAATACCTTTATGATATTTTACACGTAAATTCTTGAATCTTCACTGAGCAAAATGACATAGTTGACCTGAATAGTTTTGAGAAGTAATAAATAATATTAATAATAATAATAAAATTGAGTTTGTGCAAAATATGTGACTATACCAAATAACTTACGCCTACTTTAAAAATAGCTTCTTTCATTGTAAAATATTGAGATATTCACTTTGAAGGATTTAATAAAAATACAGTTCTATACAATTATATCTAAGACATATTTCAAGTAGATTTACTCATGTTCAAGGTTTTGATAAAAAGTAGAATGCCCTTGTGAGCTAATTACAGGAGTATCTCCAATACACAAAGAAATCAAGTAATTATATTTGCTGTTGAAATATTTGGTTTCTCACTGTTCAGTTTCTTGGGGTCTGCGAGCTTGGGTTTTTTCATTTGAGTCGAGTATTTCTAAAAGCTCCCGAGATCATCGAGTTGGAATGTAGGGCTATTCGTTATTTTAAAATGTTAAGAGTCTATATTTGTTTATTTTAAATGTAAATAGGTATTACATCTTTAAAATTTTAGATTTAAAAAATATAATAAAACATATGTTCTTAAAATATGAATGACACTCAAAGTTATAAATATAAATACTTTTAGGGAAAAAGGTTAATAAATTGAAATGTCTGTTTTTAAAATCAGAAATAACACTTTTAAAAAGTATTAAAAATAATAATTACAAGACTAAAAAAAATAGGGCCTAGTAGAAAAAATAATGAAAATGGTTTCAACACTCATATCTTTAAGGACATTTAAATTACACTAACAATTATAAAAAGAGTAATAAAATGAACAGCATAATGGCTTGGAAATGTATAATAAGATAGTGTTGAAACACTGCATAATAATGTAAGGTAAGTGATGGTGAAGGAAGTCAACCTTAAATGATAGGTTAGGCCTAGATAGAAAAACACTTCTCTCTTCATTTCTTCAAACACTTTTACACTTACCACTAATTGGTTTCGATCCACGCCAATACTAGGATGTCTATATATGTACGATCCACTTGGCTCTTTTTATAAACAAAATAAAGAATCAATCAATCAATCGCTTCTTCTAAACTTCCACACTAGCACATTGTTTTGAATTTTCAGAAATATTACTTTTTCATTAATGTCTCGTCATATGAAATATAAATAAATATTTCCGAAAATTCAAAACAATATGCTACTGTGGAAGTTTGATGAAGTTGGAAGTGTAAAAGTGTAAGAAGAAATAGAGAAGTGTGTTTGTTTATATATAGGCCTAACCTAATTATCCTTTCAGGTTGGCTTCCTTCACTATCTCTTTACATTGTTGTAGATTGTTTCTACACTGTCTTGATAAAAAGTTAATATTTTATTTATTTATTTATTTATTTAGCACCGCGTCTTACTACCCGTTCGGGTTATACGCTTAAGTACTGATTACTCTAATGGATTAGGAACTGGGAGGGTTGAATTTATAGGAAGTGAACCCGCATTTGCGTGGAGGGAGAGTGGAAAACCATTTAGGAAAAACCACCCCCAGTTCACCCGACCGAGATTCGAACCTCGATCTCCCCGTCCTCGGCGGTCGAGCTCAACACGACTAGCGCGTTAGCCAACTACGCCACCAAGGCGGGTTAAAAAGTTAATAAAATTGATGTTTTAATAAGCCAATATTTCCCCAAACTATGCTTCAGTAACTTAATTTACCCAAAAGAAAATGTAAGAATCATAAACAGTTAGAAATTAGAAGTGTTTCGTATTTCGTTTATTATTCCTTAGTGTAATTGTGCATGATCACGTCTTCTGTTCCATTGTCATTCCTCTGTGCACAATTTTGCACATGCTCGTTGTACGGGCTCTTGCTAGACATTATTTATTGAGAAATTTACTTAAAACCAATTTTTAATGCTTATAAAAGTTGACGCAAATACTTAAAAATTAAAAATAATATTTCTAGCAAACAATATGAAATAGTAAAGGCTTTTTTAATATAAATGTGGTAAGTTTGGTAATGTATGTATTGCAATAAAAATGATCAACATTGATTTAGACAGGTTAACCAAAATAATTCTATAACTAAATAGTAACTAAACTCGTGTTAGTTTTGTAGCTGAACGTATTAGTTAATAGTTTTAAATATCTTAAGTTTGAAAACATTTAATATAATAATATATTCTTGACATTTCATTTTTAATTTATAATAAATTATTATTTTAGAAAGTTATCAGGTAAAAATAGTAAAAAGAATCATTCAATTATCTAGTAATCTTCCTATCGACTTTTATTTTCATTGCTTTGTCATGGCAATACAAGCAAACAACTCCAATCAAGTATAATTCGAAATGGACGTCAATATTGAATACATTTACTTGTCGAAAGTGGTTTTAAAGCTCTATTAATTTATTAATGTGACAATTGATATTAATTTTTAAAAAATTTTATAGTAACCAAATTATTAATAAGTGGAAATACCGATATTATTTTAGTTAAATAGTCTATGCTTACTATTTTGTTTTAAAAATTGATTATTTAGTACATCAAGTGATAACTTGAAAATGTTGAGCCTACAAAACTTTAGATCTCGATCTCGAGCGTGAAGGACGAGCTCGGCTCAAAAGCTCGAAATCTAAGTAGTTGCAGAACCCTATCAGTTTACTTGAAGTGATATTATGAGAGGCAACTATTTATCTTTTTAGTGTAACACTTTTTACGTTTCTTCAAAGAGACTGGTCTTAAAGAAAATATTCTCACGATAGCTTTTTGCTACCATGAACTATGTCGTTTCTTTCCATTTCACATTCTCTTAATTTGTATCCTCTTTTCTTAACGAGAGAACACTGAAGTCTTTGGATTATCCTTTATAGTCGATAAAATCAGAGTACTCCATCTTAGTTACTTATACGGCTGTGTGCGCCGTACAAAAGAAAAAAGGTTATTATTTGGGATGATACAAATAAATCTTCGGTTGTTTCCTAGCACTTGAAATTGTACTTTGTACTGAATCCACTTTGCCCCTGGTAAGGTTCAAAAATTCTCAACAAAATTCCTTAATGTTTTCAAAATAGCTTACCGTGTTTAGTTATACATCAGCCACAATTGTATTTTTGTTCTGACCACTGCTTACCATCAGCAAAGAATGCAGCAAACTGAACACCTTTGGCCTAGTATTCGATTAAGAATAAGAAGGTGAATGTTGCTATTTCTGAAGAACCTTCTGCTGTCAGCTTCACTCCATGTGTAAAATTAGCAATCCTTTGATGAAAGCACATGAATAGTAAAGATGTAAACAACCAGTCTTATTTTGTAGAAAATAGCACTTTCTTTTGAATTTGGAAGGTAAAACAACTGTTGCAGATAAAATGCAGTGTAGAGGAAGGTATTATCAGTCAGACCTAGATCTTTACAGTGTTGTTTTATTTCCCTTATCTTTTTCTTTCTTGCCTCATGCTCACAGTACCTTTCCTGAAGCTTTTCTCTTTTGCTTTCATCAACAGTTTTGTATGTCATGCATTAGCTGCAGTCAATGTTTAGCATCATGAAAGGACAAATTCATTTAATTAAATACACGACGATATGTGTCATTACTTTCTTTTTAAGGTGATTGGCCCTTTTCATTTGGCGTGGAAAAGCAGAGCCATCGGAACAAATGGCTATCTTCAAGAATTTTTATTATTTTGCATTTTTCTTTTCGGAAACCGTTTGTTTGAGAATAGAAACATGTTGATTAATCTATACTTTTTGTATACACACCTCCTCTATAATTTTGACATTTTTCAATAGAAAACTGCTGGCTCCCTAACAAAAAATAAGAAAATGAAACACCTAATAAATATTGATACATTATCTTATAAGAGGTGTTGAAAATATTATTATAAAAATTTATCTCGTTCTTGAGAAAACTCATATTTCCAAACGCAAGCCCCCTAAAACTAAAATCTTTGATGTTTGTTTTCAAACCAGTTGCTCTGTTATTACTTACTTTTACTTTTCAATTTATAGATAATTCTTTTCTCTGTGAGAAAGAAATATTTTGAATGTTTTTAAATATTATTTACTTTACAGGTGACGCAATACGCCCCAACAGTGCTTCAAACAATAAGTAATCCTGATGGGACAGTCTCGATCATCCAGGTGGATCCCAATAACCCTATCATCACACTACCAGATGGCACCACTGCGCAAGTTCAAGGCGTTGCCACGGTGAGTTAAAACTTGATTACATAATAGATTAAGTGTTAAGTCATTTTATCACACTTTTACTTATTGAATTATCTACCTACACACATTATTTACTCAAATTTAAGTTGATATTCTTATATTAGAACCATTTAACTAAAAAAATATAAAGTTGAAAATATCAAAATGATTAAACAGAAATGTTTAAATATTCTAAAGTAATAGAAAAGTAAGCCAAACTGAAAGGTTAGTTATGTTATGTCTTGATAGAAAACAAATCAACTTCTTTTATAATCTTTTCATACTTTTTTCACATTTAAATTAAACATTGAAAAGAAGACAGAAGGACAAAAGCCTACACACTTACCAGAAAATTGTAGTCCTCGAAGTTTTCATCAGAAAAGAGTAAAACACCAACTTGAATATGGCAGCATGATTAGAGGTAAATCATGGTCATTTAGAAAAGTTTGTTAAACAACAGAATCTAAGTGACCTTGACTTACCCCTAGCCATGCTGTGATAGTCCAGTTGATGTCCTACTCCCTTCTGCTGAAGAAGGGGACTGATGTACCCCAAAAATTTAATAATTATGTGTTTTGTTTTTGATTGTAAACTTTGAGGCCTACGGTTTTCTAGTAAGTGTGTGGACCTTTTCCTTCTATCCTCTTTTCAATGTTTAATTTAAAATAGCTGATTGATCCCTCCCCCCTCACCCTAACGTTTAAATAGGGGTGTCCGAACCGAATTTTTGAAATATTCCTGAAGTTTAGTCAAATAGTGAATAAAATGAAGTTCTATAATAATTCTGAAAAAAAACTATTTGTTTGAAAACTTGAGAAGTATTAGTAAACCATCTTGAAGTAGTTTTTTGAGTTTGAATAAAATCTTAATCGAAACTAAATATATTGCGAATTTTGAATATTAATTATTATATCGAACTAAATCATATCCTAGTTAAATATGTTAAAGTTATAATTTTTTAAAAAAGTTACATATTTAAAATAAAAACATTAGCTTAGTTTGAATTATTGCACAATGGCTTGGAAATGTATAATCAGACAGTGTAGAAACACTGTACAATAATGTAAAGTAATGATAGTGAAGGAAGCCAACCTGAAAGGATAGTTAGGTTAGGCCAGATAGGAACAAACACACTTCGTGATGAGAAAAGTGTGTTTGTTTCTATCTAGGCCTAACCTAACTATCCTTTCAGGTTGGCTTCCTTCACTATCACTTACTTTACATTACTGTACAGTGTTTCTACACTGTCTAATTATACATTAGATTAGTTTAGAACTCTGGTCCTACAAGTTCTTTAACATGTTCACACAACAATTGTTCACCTTGTCAAAAATAAGCAGTAAAGAACACCATCTGTTGTGATGATTATAAACTATTTGAATATATAACTTCAATCCTCAAAGTTAACACATTTCTTACTCATTATCAAAAGGTTTAAAAATGAGGTGGCCCAATGGCTAAATAATTTTATAATAAAGGAGATGATAAAACTAAAGAAAAAGGAAAAATAAACTACTAAGAGTAAAGTTGACAAGTAAGCCCACCTAGGGAAAGAGGAAAAATGTGGGAAGAATCCAATGCACAAAGGTGACATCTTTTCCTTTCTTCTGTCTTCTAAGTAGAATAGCACACACACATTTTAACACAAATAGAATAATATTTCAGCATTGTTGCCTTTATAAAACACAAAGAAGAAAGAAGAGAGTCAAATAACACAAACAATGGAGTTTAATCCCAGTGTTTTTGTGTGGATTTATCTGTACTTTCTTCTTTTTCCTTTAGTTTTTATCAATTTCCTTTCTTATTATAAAATCAACATCATAAGGTGAAATTATAGTTGTACATAGGTTTTATAAAGGCTGTTTTTGTGTTTTTTTTTTAAATGTGCCCAGTTTGACAATAATTAATAAGCATTTACTTTACCTCAAATGTTAAGCTACATGGTCATAAACTATCAAGCTTCTCTTATCCTCATCAACGTTTGTATGGCTGGCGGTCATTCTCGCACTCGATTACTCTGCACTCCTCTATCTCAGTATCAGGGCTTGAACTCCAATCAGATGTATTGAGTGTGGATCATCATAAATGGCTTCACACTCTTCATCACAAATTGCATTCACTCAGTGCACTAAAAAACTTCCTTTGTGTAGAAAAACCTCATGTGCCACTTATATCTGAAGGGAATGTACGACATGACCCTGGGAATAATTTAAAGCCAAGAACAGGGAGGCAGTTTGCTTAGGTTTAGTTGAGATATAGATGCTTAAAGAAAGGTATTTTTAAATAGTAATCTTAGCTAAAGTTTGTCAAAATACAATGATCTTTCCTATCAGGTTACATAATACATTTTATTAATTTCAAAGACTATAATGTTAAATTAATTTTTTCAGTTGGTAGACTTTCTATTTTTTGCTCAAAAAAAGGTAAAAATAAGTCTTGAATTCGGGTGAATATGATAATCACATGTTTCTTAATAACACTTTTTACTTTGGTTATTTCTCTAGAATTTTTTTTTTCTTTAGTACTATGTATGCATTGAGTTAGTATTTTAGTTTCTTAATAGACAGATTTAAACTGATTTTTTACATTCATTACTGTATCAACCCTATGGTCTGGATCGATTTTTTATTCAAGCCATATGTTTTCCACTACCGCCTTGCTAGGTGTGTTGTAGCCTAATATGCCTTATAATCTAACCTAAGACTAGGACAGGCACAACATTAAACTTTTTTAAGTTTTTTTCCCTACTTTTCTTTACAAAACATATATTAATGTATATTAAAAATGTTGAGCTAGCTATAAATATGATTATTTTTATAAGAATCCAGCCATAAAGAAGTTTGTAATCAAATAACGGCCAAGAAAAATCATCGGATATTATTGAGACATAGAAGTGATAGGAGCGCACCGCACCTTACCTTTATGGGAGCTTAGTAGTTTTGAAAACCTAGTAAACCATAATATTTACACAAACACATATAATTCTCCAAACTTTCACTTTCATAGGCAGCTTAGTCAGGCAGAGGATGAACATAGTGGGTGACTGTAACAATCCATGCGTATAACCCGAACGGGTAGTAAGACGCGGTGCTAATAATAATAATAATAATAATAATAATAATAATAATAATAAAAATAACAATAACAACAACAATAACAACAATAATAATAACAACAATAACAATAACAACAACAAACAATAACAACTAACAATAACAAATAACAATAATAACAATAACAACAATAATAACAATAACAACAACAATAACAACAACAATAATAACAACCATAACAATTACAATAACAATTACAATAACAACAACTACAATAACAACAACTACAACAACTACTACAACAACTACTACAACAACTACAACAACTACAACAACTACAACAACAACTACAACAACAACTACTACTACAACAACTACAACTACAATAACAATAATAACAACAATAACAATAACGACGACAATCACCATCATCATCATCATCATCCAACTGAACAAAGAGGAATAAACAACCAAAGATAATCAACCACTATGTTTATTATTTTCATGGCGAAGCTGTCTACGACAGTGAAAGCTTGTAGAATAAGTTGTGTTCTTCAAGATTATTGAACTTCCAAAAAGCTACTCTGTGCTTTTGATTCTAAATAAGAAGTTTTACATCTATGAATGTTCTGAAAAGTGTCTTTCACTCAATAAAATTTGTGTCAGTCCATGTCAAATCACTCAATGCACAAAAACTTAATAGCGTGGATATTGTTCTTTTTTGGTATGTTTTTAATTCACCACAAAATGAACCTAAATTATTATTTTTTTGAGTTTTTCGAAACACCCATTTTTGATTTTTTGATTTTTTTTAAAGGGTCAAAACGCTCAAAAATCATTGGCTCATGATAACTTTAAAAGACGTTTTCTTGGGATCCATGAGCGCTATAGACCCGTGCAAGGTGTCATTTTAAAGCTTATTATAGGAGCTTTCATTTAATTTACAACATGATATATTCTGGAGGGAAAAAACTGCATATTTTCAAAATTTCAATTTGATAATAAATAAAATAGATTTTTTTAAATCAGAAAAAAAATCACATTTGCTTGCACATTGTTTCTGAACATGTAGTACAAATTTCAGGGTGGTATCTTTATGGCAATATGTAAAACTTTAATGGTTTTTTTTATTTGTTACAACCTTTAACTACTCTTTAGTTCATACTTACATTTTGATACTTTCTTAGGGTAGTACTTTAAACTTAAATGTGTGCCTGCTCAAGTTTGTGCACATTTAAGTGAGAAACAGAGAATTTAAAAACTATGGAAGGCTCTTTTGATATTTAAACTGTTTATGTAGCAGCAGATAAGGTTATCTGATGCCAGGCAATGCAGCTGCATTGACTCACACTAGTTTCTTTGTTCTCTGTTATAAATACTCCTGCCCACCACTATAACATATCTGCTCAAGCTCAATTCTGATTTAGCTCTCTAAAGCTTGATTCACACGGTCACCGAAAATAGAAAGCAGAATCTGCTTCAGAGGCGCAGTAATTTACACACTTTTAGTTGATCCATGATGCATTGCAACACTAACGTAAAACAATCAAATAGCCAAAGCTGTTATTAATTTTAGAGAGGAATTCACCGCCTGGATATCATTGTCTGAAAATTGAAAAAGACACCTGGATACAGAAATCGAACCCAGGAGCTTTGGCTTAGTACGCCACTGAGCTATCCAGGAGGATCCAAAAATCAAAAATAGGTGGTCTGAAAAAAAAAAATTAAGTTCATTTTGTGGTGAGTTACAAACATACCAAAAAAGAACAATATCCAGGATATCAAATCCTAAAACTATTTTTCCATTGGTTGATTTGACATGGACCCATTTGTAGCACCTCAATAGTTCCCCTCTATGTATTTTCTTGAAACCCCTTTTCTTCTTTCTATTACAATTATTTTTCTATTTTTAATTTTTTTATTCTCTAATTCTTTTATCGTATATTGGCCCATTTGATTATCCCCATCTACAGCGCCACTTTTTCTCTTTAGTATCATCCCTTCCCTCTCTTTTCTTTTTCACCTTCCTTCCTGCTCCATAATCTTTCTTCTTTGTGCTATTTTTACCTTCACTTTCCTTTCTTTTCCCTATCCATGTCAATTTTTTCTTCTAGCTACCCCTCCATAGTTATAGATTTGTTTTCCATTGAAACATTAGTTTTATTTACAATTACTTGTTGTATATTAAAAGTGATGTAACAAAATAAGTGTGGACAATAGATATGCAGTATTTCTCTAAAAATAGGCTACCTCTAAATATAGGCTGCAACCATAAAATGAGGTTGTTTTCAACAAGATAAAAAAAAGTTACCAAACATTTTTTATTCATTAAATTATCACAGATTTCTTCCTCGGTTTTGCAGTATTGGTTCTCTCTATTAACTCTGTCTTAGTTGTTAGCAGACACATTTTTTTTACTACATTATTGACAATGTAACTTCTAAAGTATAAAACTATAATGTGTAGCAGCTAAAAACACAGCTAATTATTGTCAACATAAGTTGTTTTTTTTAACTCTGACTTAAAGTTTGGCAAAATTATTTTAAATGGCTTTTTCGGTAGAGTTTGTGTTTCGCATTCTAGTTTTTAAAGGTAATTTAGAAAAGAGGTGCAGCCTATTTTCAGGGCAATACAGTATCTGTTTCATAATGAACTCCTTTAGAAATATTGCTAAATTATGATTAGATTTATAAAAAAAATAAAAACTATATTGGATTTGGTAAAAAATTAAATTTATGTTTAAGTACAAACAGATTTGACTAGAAATTTTGACAAATGTTTTTATTCAATATGATATTAAAGAAAGGTGGTTCAAATTGTCCGCAGCTCATTTTGTGTTCTCCTGTGCATGATACCTAACCCTTGTGTTTGGTGGTTGTCGAGTAGCCAGTAAAACATGGCAGCCGTCTTGCCCATTGTCTCGCAGATCTTGAGGCAGTACTCTCAAGAGAGTGACGACTGTTTGCTGCAGATTCACACCACTCAGGGTGACGGCACTCCAACAGTACACGCTGTGCAGACGCTAGCAGAGGTGGCCTCGGCCCAAGGGGAAGGGGGTGTAGCCGTCGATCTTAGCAACGTTACCGAGGCCACCTTAAACCAGGATGGCCAACTCATCCTCACAGGAGAGGATGGCCATGGTAGGGTTTATTCTTAAGTTTCACTATTAATAGGCAACGTAATGGTCCTTATTTGAAAAGTAATGTCCAATTTTCATAGGCAGACTCTTCCTTATCCAACAGCTAGAAATTTTACTAAATTTACTTTCATGTATTCATACGTCAATGTCATGTTATCGGCACTTGTCACTTTTAATAGATATTGTCAATACCTTTAAAATAAAACTAGTAAAATAGTTAACTGTTATCAATTGTGGGTGCAAAAAAGTTTGTATTTTTTATACTGCTCATCCTATGAAGATCAAACTATTGTATTCTTTTAAAATTATATAAAGGTTTAAGCGATAATTTTATTTAATATACTTTGCTTGGAAAAATTCATAAACATAATATTAAAGACATTTCCTTTACTCAATGCTTAGGCTTGAAATTGCTTACTTTCCAAATTGTTGCTTAGAACACTGTTCCGCAAAAAGTTTGCCACTGCACACTGGTGTATCAAAGTAGCGAATTAGGTGTGTCGTGCTGCCACGGCCCAGAGCATTATGCATTGCTGTTCAATAAAAATACAAATGAAGTTGTTATGAGTGGCAGCCATGTGTTATCCACATTTCTCACTTATTTATACTTATTAATATTTTTAATACATCTCTGTCAAAGATGAAAGCTTTCGTGCAAAGTTAAAGTTATGGGTTACCCAAATTACTTATAATCATCATCATCATCATCATCATCATCATTTGTTTCCCCAAATTACAAATGACTTTAAAGAAATATTTCTAAAATATGTTAAAGAAGCGGGCAAAGAAAAAGAACAGTTTAATTCACACTATACGTCACGTCAACATAATATCAAGTACTGGTAGTGTCAAATCAAATTGCTCCACACTTCATACTTATCTCAAGTGAACATCAGTCTGGCAGAAGCAAAATGCTTTAACAAACATACCGAGATGAACTTGCAATAATTGTTACTTGACTTGACGAAGAAGTTTGAGAGAAACAATCAAACCGAGTTTGGGCAAGAAAGATGCTCAAAATAAGAAAGTCTGTAAGGGGATATCACTTATTGTAAGAGGAATTGGAAGAAAAGAAATAAGCTTATTTTTGTTGTTATTTCCTTGCCAATCTTCCTCTATAATGTCTATTTACAAATATTATCACTGTCTTTCTTGTTGCCCGTATTCTCTACTTCTTCTTATTGATGTACTTATTCAGTTAAAAGTACATAATATGTTTTTAAAGGTTTTTCAAAAGCATAGAGTGAACATTGTACTGGCACAACTCAATTTCACATTAATAAAATAGACCGTCAATATCAAAACATTCAACTCAAGATTGTCTGGCAGTGACAGACTGTGACGTTGACACCTATTAAAATCTATTGAGTAATATTTTTATAAGCATACAACCTGAACAAATAGTAAAACGTGGTGCTAAAAAAAATTGTGTTATGTTACGTTGACATGGCGTGTAGTGCGAATTGAGCTTTAATCTTAAAACACTTGATGTTCCTTCAGGGGAAAAAATTAATCTTTACTTTCTTAATCCTGATCTATTCTACAAGAGTTGGACAGCGTGCATAATCCATTTTATGCTGCCGTGGCGCATACTGTAAGCTAAACAGTGTGCTGTAAAAAAATATTTTTTTTTAAGTGTACGGTATACCTAAATAGTTTGAAAAACACTAGTTTTAAAGTCCATTAAACTAATGAATTTAATATAAGCTGCTAAACCTTACTAAATACTGTTTATCACTTTTATATTGGCTTATTTTCTTTGAAGGGAATAGAACAACTTTTGTTAAAGGAGTAACTTTACTCGTTTGAGGTTATGTACAAGTTCTACGGGGATTAATGGTTATTCTAGTGCTTTGTAAATGCATCCATTGTGATACAGGTTACCCGGTGTCAGTATCTGGTATGCTGACTGTACCCGTGTCTGCGTCCATGTATCAAACTGTGGTGGCCAACCTGCAGCAGATCCACACCCAAAGTGATGGAACTATCCAGGTCAGATATACAATTAGGGTTAGCTGTCTTACTGTATAGAGATAACCTTTACGGTGGCAGTGATTAGTCAGCCCTGTTAGCTCGGATACATAGTCTGCCTTCTGCCCTGATTTACCAGTGAGGAATGCTGACACATTGTTTATGTTGTCAGCGCATGTATTCTATTTGTTTACAAGCTAATCACAAGACCTTGCAATAGATACTCTTATCATTCACAATCCAGAACACAACATTAAACAGACATTCACATCATTTTAGGCTGTGTTGATTACACAGACACAAACACACATATATATATTTATTATTATTTCTATTTTTTTCAAGTGAAATTTGTTTTAAAACTATAATAATGCTTATTGGTGGTTCAGAAACCAATGGGATGAACTTAACAACCAGGCCCCAGACCAGTAATTTAACACTTTACTGAGTATATGAATATTATAATCAAAAATGTTATAGGAATGAATGTTAACATTTAGTTACTATTTGTATATTCTATTATTCTTAAATATTTATACATCCTCTTATGTTAGTATTTTTTTCCAAGATTTGGTTTCAGATTCGGGTTTGAAGGTAAATCAGAGATTCCGATTTGTAAAATAGTGGATTCGACCCAACTCTGGTAGAAACACTTATTATTTGTAATAACTTTAAGTTGCATGTTCAAAACCGCTTACAAAATAGTTTCTTTCAGAATTATTTGTTCGAGATCTCACAATCGAGGAAAAGCCTTTTAAAAAATCAAGAAATTAATTTTATTCTGCCAGAAAAAACAGGAATTGTGCTTGAATTTTCTCTAGAGTTTGAGTGGCCACACAAGTTGACTGTTATAGATCCACACATAAACCATAAATATGTACATTTTTTTTTTTTTTTTTGCGAAAAAATTTACAATTACACAATTTGAATTTTTTAATAAATTTAATATAATCATTCAATTTTTTTTTTTTTAACTAGACAAAATTAAATATTGAGGGGCTCTATTTGCAATAAAATTATATCTTTAAACTGAGGCCTACAGTTTTCTGCTAAGTGTGTAAGCCTTGTCCTATCCTCTTTTCAAACTTTAGTTTAGTACAGCCATTTGGGGCCATTTTGCCTTTGTTTGAATTGATTAAAATAAATCAAACTAGGAATTCTTAAGAAGAAATAATAGAAAATTCGAAGAACTCAAATTTTTTGAGTTTTGTAAAGATCTTCGAGTCTAGTTTAAGCAGCTACTAAAAATTGACTCGAACTTGAATTTTCAAGTATTCTCACACCCCTAATTTATGTAGATTATTTCAAATTAGATCACTGAACAATATCTAAATCTTTTAAGACTATTGTAAAGAATTCTTTTTAAAACTGCATTTTAGAAAATCCCTTTTTATAAAATTAATATCTGTATGTATTTGTTGCATATTGTTGTTTGTCTTTTAGTAGTGTAGCAGGTTTAGTGTGAACTTGTACAATTAGTGATGGGGTGCTGTGGTTGGTCAGGGGAGGACGGCTTGTTTCAGGTTGTGACACCAATGGTGCAGGTGCCCAAAGTTGAGCCGTCAAATGGTCACGACAGCGTGGACACCATCACAGTGACGCCTCAGATCATGGGCACAGCCACACACCAGGTGGTGTCCATGGGAAACGATTCCCAAGTACTGCAGGTCCTTAGTCTAAAAGACACAGCCTCTGTGCTTTCCAAGCCCTCTGCACAGGACATCAAAGAGGAAGCCGTCAACTCAGTCAATGATCAATAATTCTTCACCTTATTGATTCAGCGTGGATGCCAGGCTTTCGTAAGCGCTGGTTCACTACGCTGTATATGTGATTGGACAAATGGAACGACTGCAGTAAGTCGCTTTGCAGGTTTTTGAGAGTTATTTGTAGATAGTCTTAATGCCTGTGTAACTGTTTAGTTTCAAATTTAAATTAGTGTATGGTTGCCCAAGTTACATGAGTCATCAAAGTTTTGCTGTAGATATCACCTCAAAAAATAGAAAGCTGGCATGACTCTACTACAACGATTACTAACACAAAACAAATGCGGTTGAGTACCGAGTGTGTTTAATCTCTCAGACTTTACTCTGGTGTTTGACTTTTTTTCTCAGGAAATTCACGAAACACCTCGTTTAATCACATCTGAAAGTGGTAAAGGAGGTTACTTGTCATTTATTTTAGGATTTTTTATAAATGAGAAACTATGAGATGCAGGATTTTCACACACTGTTTTACCATGAATGGTAGCAGTTTTTCCTTGACAGACTACACTATGCCCCTATTTTATAAGCTACGCCATAGTGGAACAATGCAAGCTAAGCTTGCTACATTTCAAGATTAATTAAAGGTACATCATACCTTTTGAAACCGTTCACCAAGTTCCTTTTCAACATGGGTTCATAAGCTGGTCTAATTCAGGTACAAAACGGGTTAAATTATTAAAATAACCTACTATTAATCATTCCCTTTTTTATATCTTAAGTTATTTTCATGTGTTATGACAGTTATGATAATTATTATGATGAAATATAAGGGTGTGTGAAATTTCAAAAACTTTGATTATCCATTCACTTTGACTTTATTTCTAGAGTAAAATTCCAGATTCGACACTTACAAAGCTTCGCCAAAGGAAAAAACACTCATTAAAGTTTATTATTTTAATTTTTTTTCTGTGATTTCCATCACAAATTAGTGTTAGTGTAAAAAAAATCTAAAATTTAATTACATTTTGTGTTAACCTAATTTATCATATTGAGACTTACTATATTTCATATGGAATGAATATATTATTTTGTGAATTATATTTACATAGTTATATAAAATATGATATTTTTACCCAACATTAAACTTTTTTTTAAATATTTGAACTACGATTTGGCTTCAGGAATATCTCATAATAATCGATTTGACTTTGCTTTGAATTGAAAGAGTTGACTTCTCACACTTTTAATGAAATGATTAGATAGCCACCCTGCACTTGCCGACTTGAACTGTGATTTGAATGCCGGTATCTAAAATAATTAGAGCTGGGCCGATCAGCTATTTTGCCGATTAGTCCGATGCCAATCATTTGTTGCCGATTAGGCCGATCACCGATGCCGATTATTTTTGTTTTCAATTTTAATAAGTGTATAAAGTAAAATGACCCTTAAAGAAAAAAAAAGTTACTTTTACTAGTTTTATAATGTCCAATATAGTTTTGTTTTAATAACATTTAAATAGAAAATTTTAAAATGAAAAGGTTGTTTTATTATTATTTTATATTGTTATTGTTAGGACAAGTGAACCTGTCACTAAACAAAAACAAATCACAATAATGAATAGCAAATATACCGGTACATGTTAGATAATTAAAATATGATTTCACATTTATGATTAAATAGGCCTACTGACCCTTTCATTAGACAAAGAAAAATCATAATCAGCAAATTTAAATTTAATTTTAATGATAAAAAATAATCAAGGCACACATATTTTTGCACACAAGGAGAATAATAGGCCTACATCTATTTTGTTTTTAGATGAAATAGGATTTTTTACATTCAATGTTTATTAAAATATGGCTTCAATATTAAACAAATTTTACCGGTCGTAATATTTTTGTGAATTGTGATTTAGATATATCATAACATAGGTTTTTGTGATTCTACAAAGCATTCCATCATAATTTAACTTCTAAATAGTAATATCGTATATAAATAAGTGGTTTCTTAAAAAAAAAGTATAATAAAAAGGCATCACCATTTTTAAACAGTAATCCGATCTTTTTATTAACAATTTAAATAATCTTAATGAAAAATAACATTGTATTAACTACATTTAAATAAAAACTACCTTTAGAAAATCGAATGAACGGTGAACGGGTCAAAATGAACGGATCATTGAAATGAACCAGATAAAATGAATCGTTCATTTAAAAGAACGATTTTGCCCATCTCTACTTCAATATGATAAAATAAATAATAAATAACATAATGTGCAACGAAAGTTATTTTTCGTGTTTTTTTTAAGAAATACTTTTAAACTTATTTTAATTTACTTTTAACTATTAAAGAAAATGGAAAATTTAAAAATTAATATCTATTAATTAAATTCATATTGAAATATGAGCGAAACAAATTCCCTGCCAATGGAAAGTTTTGTACTTGCATTAAAAGAAAAACGGTTTCCATTTAAAACAAAATGTGCGCATGTGCGAGATTATTACGTCCGATGTTTCATTTTATGGGCATCTTTAACAAATCGAAATAAAACAACACCAATCTGCTAATATTTTATTTTATGATTATTAGATTTGTTACTTGGTAGTATCTTTATTTCTAATAACGTGCATAAATTGGAAAAAGACCTATGGTAAATATATTTATTTTGATATAATTTGTTTGGAATGTTGGATGTGCTGTTTATTTCAAACCTAAGTCGCTAAGAACAAGCTAATTATTCAACATACGAGAGAGCAGAGATAAAATATTATTTTTTTAGGACTTATAATATACCCACACATTTTGAATAATCGGCATAAATAATCGGAGATTCAAACACCGATCATCGGAATCGCCGGTTATGCGATAATCGGTCGATGATCGAATTAATAATCGACATCGGCCCGGCCCTAAAAATAATAAACAAAATGTATTGGTCTAAGACAAGAGCACAGACTCTTGGAAACCTCTATGGTGGGGGAAAAGGTGATATACTAAATTTAAGAACTTTTTTAATTGTCTTTTTGAAGGATATAAGGAGTCCTAATATTGTAAACAAAATAGATTAATTTACTTATCTAAGTAAATAGGCCCAGAATTTTTATTCTAGTTTGGGGATAAAATAATTTTATATATGATTAAACTATTCAAAATAAACTTATAAGGGGGCTTCATTAACACCCTAAAAAATATTTAAATTACATAAAGTTCAAATTAATCATGGAAGGAAACAAATGTATTTGTATATACATCACTAGCATATCTAATTAATTTATACCTGGCAGTTTTCTCTTATTTCGAGATCACGATCAATTTAACATTCACTTAACTTAAAGACACTAGTCTTTGATCAGGATTTACATAACTTAACATAACAACTTGAGCAAAACACAGACAATTAATTTGAAAACAAACTGTTCACTAAAGTGAAACCCAATCATTTAGGCTAATTAGGCTACAATAATTTACAATAGAGAACCTTTTATAGAGCTCGCTAAACGCAGACAAAAAATGAACAGAAAAAAATTTCTCTGCATACCATAAACAAACAAATGAAATGCAAAATAGCCCACTTGACTTCACTTGCAACATGATCGGGTAGCTAGACACTAAACTTTCACGTAACATGGCAGTTCCACCGTGAACGGCTCTTTAAGTAAGTGAACATTGAGTTATCTGCATTGTGATGGCTTCCATTTAAAAACATGAGGATAATCTTTACGTTATGTTAGGAAAGTTAAGTGAACAGTAAGTTGATCGTGATCCTGACATTATTATATATGTATCTTGAGACATGCAAACTCATGGCAGCATATCATTCAGATGATCCTTAGTTGACTAAAACAAATTTTACTCTCCAAAATCACTAAAAGTTTTAGTTTACTCTCTACCTTAATGAAGTTGTTTGTAAAGCCCCCCACAGACTGGCAGGTCCGGCACATGAAAAGCCACATGCCCGACCTGTCACGCTAGAACTGTAAGAAAACTGTCAATGTGTGGTGTCGGCATGTTGGAAGGACAGGCGACGCGCGGCCTATCATTCAGGTTGGAATTTCAGACCTGTGGAGTGTCAAGTCAAACACCAAACCTCTAGCAAACAATATGAAATAGTAAATGCTTTTTAATATAAATGTGGTAAGTTTGGTAAAATATGTATTGCAATAAATAAGATCAACATTGATTTTAAACAAGTTAACCAACATAATTCTATAACTAAATAGTAACTAAACTAGAGCTAGTTTTGTAGCTAAACTTATTAATTAATACAAGTTTTAAATACGTTAAGTTTGTAAACATCTAATATAATAATATATTCTTGATATTACATTTTTAATTTAACATAAATTATTATTTTAGAAAGGGACCAGGTAAAAATAGTAAAAAGAATCATTCAATTATTTAATAATCTTCTTAGCTATTTTTATTTTCATTGCTTTGTCATGGCAATACAAGTAAACAACATCAATCAAGTATAATTCAAAATGGATGATAATTTTGAATAAATTTACCGGTCAAAAGTAGTTTTAAAGCTCTATGTTATTAATGTGAAAATTGAAATTAATTTTTAACAATTTGCTAAGCAACCGAATGATTTATAATTGGGAATGCTGATATTATCTCAATTAAATAGACTATGCTTACTATTGCGTTTTAAAAATTGATTATTAAGTACATCAAGTAGAAGCTCGAAAATGACGAGTCTTCAAATCTTTCGATCTCTATCTTGAACTTAAGCGACAAGCTCGGCTCGTAATACGAGTACTCGCAGAGCCCTAATTAGTAGCCTTTAGGTGTGTGGACAAACAAAGCAACAGATACAGCATGTGGCCTTTCACGCGCCGGACATGCCCGTCTGTGGGGGGAAGATGTGTTTGTGTAAATATTATGTGCTATGTTCTACTAGATTGTAAAAGCCAATGAACTCCCACAATGGCTATCGTCTATCCTGTCAGTTTATTATTTCCAACAAAATTTTTAAAATCATAAATACTTCAAAAGAAGTAACGTTCACCCACAAGGTAGGTAGATAGATAGTTGAAAATTTAAATGAAACTTAGTTCTTGTAGAAAATAGATGGATGTAAAAACAAATATAGGCCATCCACTTTAGGAAAGGTGGTATCTCTCAGTTAGAAAAAGTTAATATCCATTCACCAAACCATATGATCTCCAAGACCATATTGATTTGTTATTACTTTTGGCAGTCAAAACATTCCACACACTTGATTTGTAATCACTAACCATATTTATAATATTGAAACACAGAATTATGAAAATAACTTTGGTGGCCAGTTATAATACTTTTAAATAGGCATGTGTGAAGTGCTTTTTTTTTTTTTTTTTTTTTTTCAATTCATAGTGAAGGTACTAAATATAATTTACAAAATTTTATATCTAAAAGATTTTGACTTAAAATTATAGATTTATTTATTATCCCAAAATGTAATTTAATTATTTTAGATTTTTTATGTTAACACAAATTTGTGATGAAAGGTCAGCAGAAAATGAAAGCAAAAAACATAAATGTGTGTTTTAAATTTAAATATGTTCTTTTGCAAATATTTATAATTGTCAAATCTTGAATTTCACTTTCGAATCGAAGTCAGTAAACGAATATATGAAGCCAATTTAAAGTCTTCATAGTTTCACACACTCCTAATTTTTAATTCATTATTATATTTACTTGCCACAACCACAAAAAAGAAAAGAACATAGTTTTATTAATATATTTTGTTCTTTCAATTAGTTTTTTTTTAATACGCCATTTACACAGTAATCCTTAGGGAAGTGGGAAGTGTGAAAGTTTAAGAAGACAAGAAGAGAGAAGAGTATTTGTCCCTATCTAGGCCTAACCTAACTATCCTTTCAGGTTGGCTTCCTTTACTATTGCTTACTTTACATTAGTGTAGTGTTTCTACAGTCTACACTATCTTATTATATTATATTTCCAAACCATTAGGCAATCATTCATTTTATTGTAATCCTTAGGGAAGTATTATTACACTCGTTTGATAAACTTTTATTGAAATAACCACTTTTGAATATATTGAATTGAATTGAATTGATTCATTATTGAATGGGGAATGATCACTTAAGATGCACATTTTCAAAAACTAACATTAAAGTATTATATTTGAGTTCCATTTATAGAACAATATAAAAACTATCACACACTAGCAAGATGTCATGCCGGCAAAGTTCCTTTTTATGAAAGGGACTATCTTGAAATCTACAACAAAACCAGGTATTTTGATAGAGAATCAGAAGTTTTAATCAACACTATAAGAAAGCCAAATAGCTCTTTATTTAAAGGGTCCTTTTTATTTTACTTCAGTGTATACTATGTCATTGTACATTAAAGAAAATACAAATGCACTGTATATCATATGTTGCATTTAGACTGATTGAATATACATGAATAAATCGATTCTTTACCATTTTTTTTTTGTTGTTGTTTTGTTACTGTGATTGTTGTGCCATAGGTTTTTTGTGTAATTTTAATGTACACCTATAGAAGTGCTAATACACATTTTGGAGCTGACACGTTTGTATATGTACATTTTTTAGTGTATTAAAAATATAATTAACCTGTCTTCTAAAATAAAAAGTGTGATGAATGTTTTTGCATATTGTATTGAATGTTCAAGCTTTTATAAGTCTGTATTTTGAATGTTTTTGAAAAAATTCGAGAATCACTAGCACACAATAATTTTTTATTTGCAATAAGTAGCAATTTATTCCCCACCAAAGTGAATTGGTACTTGGTGACTTTTATTTATTGATAAAAATATTGGTTTATTACTTAAGTTAATTTTGTGTACCAATACTTTAAAGAAGTGTAAGTGTTTTGACACCCCCCCCCCCCCCCCCCCAAAAAAAAAAGCCATTAGCCACTTAAAGTAATCATACTTTTGTTATTATTTTTATATAAATTGAGATATAACCAACATTAATATGTGGGCCGCAAGTTCCTGAATTTGCTTTTCCGATCTGGTTTAGTAAGTAGTTCATACATAGAAGATATGTAAGTGTTGGTACCATACCATTAAATCAATGCTAAGATCTAAGATCTTACAATCCAAAATAGCATTTTTCAAAGGATATCACTTGCATCCAATTCAATCAAATATAAATAAGATCATATTCTTATTGATTTGTAGGGGTGTGCAAGACTTAGAAAAATTCAACTTAGCTTCATATATTTGTTCGCTTCAACTTTGATTCTAAAGTGAAATTCTGAATTTGAAAATTACCAAGCTTCGTAAAAAATATATAAATATTTAAATTTTTTCACAACATGTTATTAAATTATTTTATCATTTTAAGACAAAATATATTATCTTTTAAATAGAGCATTTTGTAAATTATATTTAATACCTAAATTTACATAGTTATCCAAAGTGTAATATTTTTACCCAACTTTTTTTTTTAACATTCAAACTTCGATTCAGCTTAAAGACTATTCTATAATATTATATTCGACTTTGCTTTGAATTGAAAAAATTTACTTTGCACACCCCTACTGGTCTGGGTGAGTAAATTGGGGAGGGTTAAATGACTGGTTTATGTTAAAATTATGTGCATGTTTGTATAATTTATTGCAGAGTTTCCTAGATGGTATCACCCATATTTGTGGTATTTGCCCACTTTCGCTATTCAATCAGCCACTGTGCACTGATTGTCCTGACTGTCTAGGTGTTGATATGTGCAGATTGATCTGTAACACCTGGGCATTGTTTTATTGAAATTTGATCTCAAGATATATCATAGCTCAAGTGAATATGTATTCTTTATCTTTTTGACAAGGCAAGGTTGCTTTCTTGCCATCTACCAAAGCAGTAATAAAATCAACACTTTGTCCATGTTAAGATAATTTTAGCATCCACATGAACTTTTCATTGGCTATAAATATTAAACTTGAAAGTTGTAATTTTTCATTATTAGGGCTGGATCATTCAAATAAGCTTATGTGCACTGACTGAGATTTTATTGGATACAAAAATCATTTTAAGTTGCAATTTAAAAAAACAAACCATATCAATATGGTCACACTTATGCAAGAATACAGCTGAGTGGAACAAAAGTGGTGTTGGTTTGTTTGCTAAGTGCGGTGATTAATTGTCAATAAAGTGATGTCATAACATGAGTGGCACTATAGTGTAGTCTCAGGTACACTTCTGTGACACTACTGGCCCACTCACATTTACACTACTAATTCATTACCTCACCCACACCCCTTGGTCCACCCAGTTTTGGTCTTGCATAGCGACCTTAACCTTGTTTTATATTACATTATATTTTATTGATGTAGCTTTTGTTATTTTATGGTTGTACAGATTTTTTGTAACTATAAAACAAACACTCTTCATAAATTGGGAATTTAGAAAAATAAATAAAAAAACAATTAAATTCATCATGAACGTTTTCCAGCCTGTGGTCGGGTCAGTTTAGTAAAATACCTCCATCTTCCTTTTTCCTCCCGCCATTCTTCTCCTCTTACTTGCACACATATCTGCTACTCCCATCTATTTCTAGGTATCCCTCACGGTCTTTTTTTTTTATTCATCACCTTTCTCCTTAGTATCCTTTCGTTTCCCATCCTCATTACATGACCATACCATCTCAGCCTTGCTTTCTCCACTACTACTGCTACAACTAGTCAAGTTAAACAAGATAAGAATATCCACTTAGCGAAATTAGAAGGTTTGAAAACCAACACACAGGAATACAATCTTAATTTTGAGAGTAGTATGTTTCACAAAATTATAAAATCAAAAAGTGGTACCTCTGCGTATTTTTTATCTTAGTTAAACGAAGAAAAACAACAATGATTTATATTGTTTTGAAGATTTAATAATAGTATAGGAAACTGTCGTTACAAAATTGTTGATTTCAAGCCTGCTCTTTACTCCATTTCTGGATTTTATTCATTAGGTTATCTTTTAATTTGTTTTTCTCAATTTCCTTTTTAAAAAAATACTTCAAACAGAGCACTGTGCTAAATTATGATCAAAAATAGACAGGAAAACCAGCACATTTACCCGAGTGTGTTGAGTATATTTGTCGAGATAAAACATTAATAGTTTCAAAAACATATTTTAAATACTGGCCTTCATTATTCTAATGAACTTGCTGATTAGCAGTGAAGGCTGGAATTTTAAAGTGTGTTTTCGTGTGGTTTACTATTTAATCTCACTTTCTACAGCATTATTCAGGAAAGTGTGCAACTTTGAACCCAATTACTCTCTCACACATTGGGCCACATTGCTCTTATAATTTATTAGATTAGCTATGTTTTAATAGAGGTGTATGGATCCACTAAAAAATTCAGAGAAATTGAGTTGTTTTTAAATCTCTTTGATAATTGTTAAATAAATTACTGTAAACATATGGGTCTTTTTTCAAATTACAGTAAAAATAAATATAGTTCTTTCCAATTTGCTTTCCCCCTCCACTTTAATCAGTTGCACATTTCATACTCCTGATGAGTTCCGATAGAATAAAACCAAGGGATTGGGTGGTAAAAATCTATATTCTTCAAGAGGCCATATTGTGTTCATTACCTTTTATGTGTTTCCATCCATTTTTCCTTTGTATACTTCCATGCATAATATAATTAAATATTTAATCAAAGGAAATCTGGCGCCAAACGGCTATTTTGAATTAAACATTGAAAGGAGGATAGAAGGGAAAAAAGGCCCACACACTGTAGTTAAATATTTGTAATACTTTACTGTACAAAGAAGGATTATATGTAATTTAATACTATTTTTTAACTTTAGCATTTTAACTCTAAAAATAAATGAGCCAGGATTGCCATTGCGAAAACATATGATTTATTTCTTTTAAGTAGAACTTTTAGTTAGTATGTTGTCCAATTAAAACTGAGTGACCACTTCTTCATCTTGTGTTATAAAAATATAATTTACAAAGGAAAAATGCCGCCAAAAAGCTTTTTTGAATTAAACGTTGAAAGGGAGATAAAAAGGGCAAACCCTACACACTTACCATAAAATTATAGTCCTTAAAGTTCACAATTAAACCACAACAAAAAACATAATTATAAAAATTTTGAGGTACATCAGTTCCCTTCTTTAGCAAAAAATAAAACTTTTAAACCTACAATTTTCTGGCAAGCGTGTAGGCCTTGCTTTCCTCTCCTATTTTCAATGTTTAGTTTAATAATAAACAAAGTGATTGATTTAAAAATCAATAGTTTGTGTGTGTGTGTGTATATATAAAAAAAATTAGCCCATTGCTTTCCTGATATATCTTTAATAAAGCATAAAATGCTCCCTATTTAAATTCATTGATCATTTTAGCAGATAATTCAAATTATTTGTGTGGTAATGTGTGTATACCGAATAGGTTTCAACCCCAAACAATAGTCATTCAATCAATAACGACCGGATTAATATATATTGGTACTTGAATCAGTACACCTCCATTAGTATTTAAAGAAATGACTACAGGTATCACAACTCATTAGGATTGGCTTCAAATTAGTGTAATTACTGGAATTTGTCAAATATGATATAATTTTATTGTTACATATCGTACTGCTCATTTATATTATTTGCTGAATGGCATTAGTTTGGCTCCCTTTATCATAAACACACGTAGTTATACATTTTCATCTATTAAATATTTCCTTAACCAATATGACAATGCTAATAGGGCATATTAAATAAGTTTTTATATTCTAATACCTATTTAGGCGAGCTCAAAAAAAAAATCAATCAAAAAATATTTTATTTTTTTATATAAAATACAGGATAGTGTGTCATGAAAAAAATAACGCTTGCACATTGAGTAGAGCAGATATTCCCAACCTTTTTTGTTTGAAGGAATCCTTAAAATATTTTGTAAAATCTCGAGGAATCCCTACCTAGCTGACACATCGGGTCCGACAAGGGTAGATTACAAAGTATATTTATATTTAGTATATATATATTTAAACCAGTAGGGTTTGTAAAATAAAAAAATTAACTCATACTTTTGATTAAAATATTTCAAGAGTATTTATTGCTTATTTATATTTACTAATTACTGTCCTTTGATACTTGAGCTTTGCTTATTCTTACAAACCTCACTTTTAACATTCCTACCCACTGGCATTCTTCGCTTCATTTTCTTCCGATACACTAGTTATCTTAACATATTTTTGCACAACGCACAGACACAACATTCAGTCTCCCGGATGTCAATCCATCACTGGGGACATTTTTCAACAATGCAGGGAGTTGAGCGAACGACCCTTAGTTGAGTAAGCAGATACGCTACTGACTAAACTAAGGTATCAGGACCAACCATCACTAGTTGCATCTAAAAAGAAAATTAATTGTTACAGCCCTTGACTTAGATTTGATTTCATTGGAATTCTTCAGAAGGTTTATTGTGAATGCAGTTTTCGAAAATCTCTTAATGTTGCCTAGCTTTATAACCCTACAACATTTCATTTATATTCCCAGCATTTGTCTTCATGAACTTGACTGTCCATCACAGCAATTTCAAAACATGACATTGATACATTGTATTTTGTTATTCATCATTTATAGAGTAACTTTAAAATGTAACCATCACAAACAAAAATATTTAAATCTGCCATTTGAAGGACGCTGCTTAAAAAAAACTTAATTCAAGTATAGATGTGAAAAGATTTAGATGGTTTATAGAGTAATTTGTTATGAATGTTTATAGTTTCATCCTAAAATTAGTTTTCGTGATACAAAAGAGTGTGGTGTATGTTAAAAATAAATTAGCTCTATAGTTGGAGGCAAAGGGCTATGATTTTAAACTCTTTCATGCCAACAATGCCAGAAATGTGCAATTCAATGTTAATAAGGTTCAGCCTTGTGTTGTAATATTTAATTCTGTGTATGTTATCCTATATTTAGATTTTACAAATGTGGGTGTGTCATATTTAGAACAAACTATTAAAGAAATAAATATATGTGAACTGTTTTTTACTGTGTTAATAAACTATTGGGCTAGAAATGTGTCATAGGATAAAAATTTGCTTGTTATTGGCATGAATGTTAAATTTAATATATATCTGTAAATCTCGAGCTTGTTCCTCGCCGTGTATTGCATGTACTGTGTATTATGTTTGTCATTTTTCATTCAATGAAATTTGTTCCAATTAATGTCGATAGTTGTTCTTTTTGGCCTTTTGATTTGTTTTAATCTTAAGGGGGAAAAAAATTGTTTTGCAGTGTTTGTTTATTTTGTATATGACTTACAGATTGGTTTTTTTTTCTATATTGTACAACTTTCACTTGTTATGTTATATTATATTTATAAATATATACTTGTATCATAGAAACAAAATGTTAATTTGAGTCCTTTAACACCTTGTTTATTTGCTTGTTTTCTGAGCAGTGTACAAAGGTTGATTAGGTAAGTTGTTGCGAGCACAGCCTTGTTACAGTGTGTGGTGTTGTTGCAAGCATAACTTAATGTTTATTTTATTATTGTTGGTGCATTTCACACACGAGTGGATAGGTCTAAGAAGATAAAATTGAAAATTATTATTTGGATCAAAACACTTCAAGTTCACCCGGCTAGAATTTGTGTGACCTCCCAGGTCAGAGTCAAGTATACTGACGACAAATTGTCTTCTAAAAATAACTTTTAATTTTGTTGGAACTCTAGTCTATTATCAGTTCATATAGCAAGCTTTTTTTTAGTACCATGTTGTACGCTTATGTACTAATTACACCAATGTGTTAGGGATTCGGAAGGTTGAATTGAGTGGAAATGTATCCGCATTTGTGTGTCAGGAGAGTGGGAAACGATTTAAGGGGGGAAAACCTCTCGGTACACCTGACCAAGATTCAAACCTCGATCTCTCTGTCATCGGCATTCTAGTCTATCGCGAGAGTAGTACCTTAGACTATGCGGCCACCTAGGAACAGATCAAGATAATAAAAAGTAAGCTTTCTCCATAAACTAATTGTACATTGGTGTTGTCCATTTGAGACAAAAGGAGCCCGCTTTTCGGTATTCCACAAATATATCTGTTTTTAATACATGTTCGGTCGCTTGCTCTGATATATCTGCACTTTTCAGGATGATGAACTCAAAACCTGAATCAGAGAATGACTTTAGGCACCATTTTATTGTCTGTAATTGATCTTCATAGCATTTGTGTCTCTTTGTATAGTAACAATTTTCCTAAATTCTTTAAACTATTATTTTTCAGGTGTAGTTCTATTTCACACTTAACATATTTTATTAGGATTTTATATGACTTTGCAAGCTAAAAAATAAAAGATAGCCTTTTTTAAAAAAAAATCTAAATTGGGTGTATTGAGAATTTGGTTTCAAATATAAAATTAATTTTGTTTTTCTTCCTTGCAAAATATAAATGTATTATAAAAACTAAAGCGTTAAATCACAAAATATATCGTTAGTATTTTCTCTAGTCTCTGCATGAAGTGAAACATTTCAAGTTTAACACAATTTTTATGGTCACTTAGCAATAATAAAACAATATGGTGTAGGTTTTTAAAATATATATGGTCTGGATCAATGGAAAGCCAGCTGCATGACAAGTCTCCTGTATCAAGCCATGAAGAAAAACAAAACTAGTACCATTGATGAGCTAAGGCAGTGTTTCACCTAAGTTTTGGTGTTGGAGGACCACCAAATAGAAGTTATGCACACTGGTGGGGGGGTTGGCAGTAGTGGGAGGTTGAAAATTATACAGGGAAAACAATTTTTTAAGGAACTACATTTTAGGACTAAATATAAGACAAAAATTAATTTATTAACTTAAATGTTGAGAACAATATAAACAATTGTTCAGATTTGTTCACTTAAGGTTGATACAGACTCGCTTTTCAATGAGACATGTGTCTGCCAAGGAAAGAAATAGAGCATGGTGTGGATATTTCATGTTGATCAACCAACATTCTTTAATTTGTTATTATTACTATTAAACTTCCTCAGATCGAGGGACCACTTGATAAATAGTCTTGGACCATACTTTGAGAAACACTGGGCTAAGGTACGATCCAGTCTGGTTTGTTGGCAACAGGGAAGCTGGGATTGGAATCCTGGCCAGGTGAACAATCCTTTACACAAATGCAGATATAATTTATCCCGAATTCCATTATTGTAAATATGCGGTTAGCCGGGAATGATATAGGATGATGTGCACATAAAATATATATTGTAGCTTCCATTTTTATAACTATGATAATTCTATTTTTCTTTTACTTTGTGTTTTTTATGAAGTTTCTTTACGTTAAAATATTAAGTTAAGATAAAAAAACACTTTTGCTCTAAATGTTGAGAACAATGAGCAATGATAGATGAAATAAAATTGGCATGCCATTATAAAAAGTGTGTACAACATTGGTAAAGATTTAAAGAAAAATAGCAGATTCCAACCAAATTTAGTAATTACTCCCCTCACTATATTATCTTTATATAGTAATAATTAGAATTAGGGTGGAATTGTTTCATATTATCTAACTGGAGCTAGTAACTGAACAGACTGATTATATCAAACACATGACTTCAACTAACAAAGTTATAGAAAAGATACAATGCCCATTCCCTCGCTGTTAATTCATCACTGTGAAAATATTATCCCCAATTTCACCAATAAATTTGTCGGCCATAACAAAAATTGAACCCAAGACCTTTGGCTTTTTAGGCAGATGCGCTATCAACTAAGCCAATATGTCTAACCCAAATAATTATTTTTATTCTGTTTGCATTCAACATGAAGTTATTTACAATTAAACAATGGAATAAAAACAGGTATTGTGTCATTCATTGGAAGGGAAATTAGAAAACCAACCTTGATGAAGTTGGTCAGGGATAATCTCCCAACTTCCTGTTTATTTAGTCACACTGATCACTCCTGCCAATCTTGATGCTTGATGGTGTTTAAATGCTTTTAAATCACAAAGTTACCTTATCATTAATAGATATCATAATCACAAAGAAATGTAATCAATTTGTTGCCAAAACATTTGATCACGAGTTTAGATATTTTTTATTTTGTGAACTTTTTTTTTACTACAAGGCCGGTTCCATCTGCATCTAATAATATAAAGTGCATGTTTGGATCAACACTGCATAGCTTCTGTCTTTGTACATATCAAAGTACATAGTGTACCTGCTTGAAAAAAGTTTTAGTTCGTTTATTATGTGAGATATTTGTAAATTTTGTTATTTTGAGAACCTTAAAAAAAATTAATGTAGATATGTTTGTTTTATTATTTATAGTATAAAAGTGTCAAATAAAAACTTTATACCTCATTCATCGTCTATTGATTATGGAATTTTGTTTAATTTATTCTAGAGCATTGTTTTCCAAACTTTCACCAGTCGCGTAGTTTGACCTAACAAACTGCCCCTTCCATCTCTCTCTCAAAAAAAAAAGTAACAATGTATCGGCTATTTTGTAAAGTATTTATAGTTTTAATAAAGCGTTAGTGGTATTTTATTCAAAGTCTTAACAGAAAGAAAGAGGCATATAAAAGTCCAACAGCATCACATAAAAATCTGCATTAATTTGTTAACCAATGATTAATAAAACTTATTGGAAATTACATATGACAATTTGGTTGATACTTCTTTACAGATGTGTTTTAAGTGAGCCTAATTTACATTTTACCTAAAAAGTTAATTTTAGAAAAATATTTACTGTGCGTGTTGATAACAATTAGCATTATAAGAAGGATTACCCGAGTTTGAAAAGATTCTAAACTCTTAAATTATTACTAAAATTGGGTGTCTAGCATAGGTTAATTGCTGCTAGTATTAATTTATCTTAGGACAACTTTTTATAAAGTGGTTCTCTTGAAAACTCAATTTAAAATGCCTTAATTTTAAGATTGGTTCGAATAAATTATTTTTGGAGACAAAACTTGAAGCTATATTAATGAATGCAAAAAGTTTAACTGATATTAACTTAGTAATCTTATTTTATCATAAAACATTTTCAAACACAAATGGTCCTATAAGCAACATTATTTTGTTTTCATGGATTAATAAGACCCGCCTCTATGGCGTAGTTGGCTAACACACTTGATTCGTGTAGAGCCAGACTGTTGAAGACGGGGAGATTAAGGTTCAAATCTCGGTCGGGTGAACTGGGGGTGGTTTTTCTTAAATGGCTTTCCACACAAATGTGGCTTCACTTCCTCTAAATTCAACCTTCCCAATTCCTAATCCATTAGCATAATTAGTATTTAAGTGTATAATCCGAACGGGTAGTAAGACTTGGTGCTAAAATAAATAAGAATAGATCTTTATGCTGGGATCACAATCACTTTAATGTAAATGACATGAACACACAAGCAAAACACCAACCAACAAATTTGGACTGTTTGAAAACAAATTGCTCCAGAAGATGAAACTACAAAATAAAATATATGGTGAGGCATGACATTCTGGTGTTCTTCACACCAAAAACTATTTTTTTTAGCACTGAATCTTACTACACATGTGTACTAATTATACTAGTTTGTTACAGATGAGAAAGTTAGAATTTAAAGGAAGTGTATCAACATTTGCATGAAGGGAGATTGGGAAACCAAATAGTAAAACCCTTCAGTATACCCGGCCGAGATTCAAACCTCGATCTCCCTGTGATTGGCAGTCTAGTCTTTAGAAAGCGTGACTGCCGCCTTAGAGAAGTGCAGCCACCGAAATGGATACACTAGCAATTGTAGTAAATAACCATGTGGACATGGTCACCACACAATTGCATCCAGCAATTTAAAGAAAGCAAAGTTTTAGATAAATTAATTGATTGCAATATAATTTTTTAACCAATGGTTACTTAGAGTTAATCAAATCCTACATTATAGTTATACCGGTATCGTATTTCATTTACATTATTATTATTTAGCACCGCGTCTTACTACCCGTTCGGGCTATACGCTTAAGTACTAATTACGCTAATGGATTAGGAATTGGGAAGGTTGAATTTGGAGGAAGTGAACCCGCATTAGCGTGGAGGGAGAGTGGAAAACCATTTAGGAAAAACCACCCCCAGTTCACCCGACAGAGATTTGAACCTCAATCTCCCCGTACTCGGCAGTTGAGCTCAACAAGACTAGCGCGTTAGCCAACTACGCCACCAAGGCGGGTTATTTCATTTACAGGTATCTCTGAAATAATTCTTACGCTGGAAGAACCTAAATTTTTTTCTTCTTTATTTTACTGGTCATGAATATTATTAATTTAATTAACTGAAGTCTTATTATTTTATCTGTTGGGTGTTTGATCAACTTAAGGTTCTCTTTGTGAAGAAACTAGAGTGTGTGCGCTCAGGATTTATGTAACATATCTCAAGCAAAACACCAATGATGAATTTGGACTGTTTAAAAACAAATCATTCACTAAAATCATACCATAACATTTAGACCTGATTAGGCTACAATAGGCTGCAATAGAAGTCTACAAAATATACTAAATAAAGTGTAATAAAAGGCTACAGCATTTTAAAGTTCATGAAATGCGGTAGAAAAAAGTATCAAAGAATTTGTCTGCATTTCATAAAAAAACAAAGTACTAAATAGCCCTGTTGCCGTTACTTGCAACATAATTGGCTGTCTTTCTAGAACACATGGTACCTTTACTTAAAGTTCCATTAATGTGAAAGTTCTACCCTTAACAACTAGGCTATTAAGTTAACTGCATGAGTTAAAACATGAGAAGCTTTGTGTTACATTACATGAAAATTAAATTGATCTTAAAACTGCATGTAAATTTAAAAAAATACTATCTTTATTCTGAATATATTAATATTTTGTCAAAATGAATAGAATACCATTATTAAAATCCCATTTGCCACAGCTTTACTTGAAATAATCAATTAAACCCATGTAAGAGATGCGAGTAAAGGTCAGTGTTCTGGAAGTTTTTATATTAAAACAAATGAATATTGCTCCAGTACAAACAGTTTAATTTTCTTCACATGGTGACCTCAAGTTCTTGAATATTTGTCAAGGGTGTCCTGGAAGTAGACAACTTTTTTCCTTCATTAAAAAAAAAAAGGTTTATCAAATGCCGCTATGATCATGACCGATATTTAACAACTATTGATATCACCTTGCAAAGAAAATTAAACTATATTTTTACTGTAGCAACATTTTATTTATTTTAGCCAAAAAAAGTTTTTGCTATAAAAACTGCAAAAACACTTGACATTTTCTTGCGTTCCCTATATCCCCACTCCCCACCTTATATGGTTTTAGTTCAAAGAATCATTTGAATAGTTTTCTGTGGTGGTGGTGGATTAGTCTTAAAATGTTAAGACCTTTCAAACTAGTATGGTTTTGATAAATCTGTTCACTAAGTCTCACAATGTAATTCACTACTAATAAATAGTGACTAGTTTTTATAATCTCAAATCCTAAGTGGTATTCAAGATCCAAAAAATTGCAAACTCAATACATAGTATAAGTAAATTAAAATGCTTTTTTAAGCACATTATTTGTTTAAAAAAAGCTATGTATCTATTACAAGGACAAACCTAGCGACCTACACCTAGAATATTAATTTACCCACAATCCTGGCCCTAACGTTGCAACATATCACTCTTGTATTAGGCAGGATTTTCGGTGGTGGGAGATTATGGTTTGAGTTCCAGCTGGTTATACTGATTGTGGATTTTCCTAAATGGTTTTTTTACTAGCCTTCCACACAAATGCAGGTACATTTCCTCTAAAATACTACCTTGCTCATTCCAATAGTGTAATTTAGCTTTGCTCCTAAATGTATACTAAGATGTGGTAAAAAAACAAAATTCTTAATGTGGATGGATTTATCATATAGATCAGAACCAAAATTTAACATTCAATTACTATTTTTATTTTCTATAGCAAGTTTATTTGAAAATCATTATGGAGGGGATAAAAAAAGTGTGAACTCTGTGTTCTTTTCATTGTAAAAGTCATATTGTTTGTTCTTTTTTTATATGTTTGTACCCATCTTTCCTGTACCTTCTTCCAAATATAATACAATTACATCATAAAGCAAAAAATAGGTTTTCCCTATAGAGATAAGATTTGAATTTGAAAGTGAAATTTTAAATAAACTACAACATAGCCCTACTTAGGCTGATTAGAAATGTAGAGGAAATTTAAGATTAGGGTGGCCACTCAATTTCTAGAATAAAATTCCAGCATAATTCCTAGTTTTCCTGGAAAAATGAAATGATTTTCTAATTTTTTTTAAAGGTTGTTATTCCGATGCCACCAAATGTTAACACACCACAAACCATCACCCGCCCACGGCCTTAGAAAAATGGGTACAGCCATGAAATTACTGTCATTTTTGTACTTTTTTTTTAAGGCCTGGATTAGAAAGTAAACATTCTACTTGTGATTTGTGCTCAGCCATTAATAGAGAGGACAAGTTAAGAGTAGTGTGTACATAAATGTGCTACAACCATTAGCGGCAGAACCTAACTTTGTTTAGGTGGGGGGGGAGGATGGGGTGAAAAAAAAAGCTACTCCAAGTCAAACAGGGAGTGTGTTAGAAAATAAAAATCCCCTAGAACCTTTTAGGAGTGGTTCTATACAGGAATTTTTTTTGAAAAACTTATAATATTATAAACCCATTTTAATCTTCTATTTTATTTAGGACCAAAATGTATAACTTGGCCTTACAAATTTATTTAAATATAAATTCACTCTTCCAAAGAAGCTTCCTACGAAGTAATCTGTATTGAAGCATTTTACTTCAATCAATTTGTTAATATACTTTAAGGTGACCTGGTGGTCTAAGGGTAAGGTGTCAGACTTCTGTGCTGAGAGTCCGGGGTTCAATCCTCGGTCCCGGCACAGATTTATCTGATTGCCAAACCCTTCCTTCACCTCTGACAAGATGTGTATTAATCACAACTTGTGAATGTGAGGAATGCCAGGCCTCTACCGTGGTTCGGATTCCACGTTAAACTGTAGGTCCTCCATTTCATCTCACGATCACCCTACCATTGCACATTTTAGCGTAAGTGCGTATAACCCGAACGGGTAGTAAGACGCGGTGCTAATAATAATAATAATAATAATATACTTTATCCATTTTTAAAGGAGTCGGACGGTTGAAAAAGAGAAGTCGAAGGCTTGGTATACAGACTCCAAAACCCTGGTTACAATGGTAGCAAAAGTTTACATCATCTATCAAAAATCATAGCTTAGGAAAATAGATATATTTACATAATTATGAATACGGGAAAATATTTTTCACCTGTCAGATAGCGCCCTAATAAGTTTCCTATAGTGATCAGACCATAGGCTTCTAGCCCTTTACATTTGAATTGTACAAGGCTCAATTTTATGAAAAATTATTCTTTTTCCAAGTTGTCATTATAATAACAGAGATATTTGTGTAGTAATTTACAGCATCTTTAAAACACAATGTTTTACATATTGGGGTCTTAAACGTGACACTTTATTGCAGTCGTTAAAATATAACAAGTAATTTTTAGCCTAATTAATATCAAAAAGAATTCAAGAATTGTAAAAAATGTAGGGCCTATATTAATTACTTTTTAGATACTAGGCTAGTTCAGCTGCCCAATCAGCAAGAAATTTATGGGTGACATGGAGTTCTGGTATGACAATTACAAAAGATACTAAAACTATTTTCATGTAATCAAATGTAGAGTCATGTGATCTGCATCTGCCACTTTTGATAGATATTATCAATATCTATAAAAAATATAGGCTAGTAATAAACTGTTATCAATAGTGACAGCAACGTGTACTTCCAACCAAAATCATAAAATATCTGTCTTTAATAAAATTTAAATTTTAAAAGTTTACAAATTTGTTGTTTGCACATCAATTATGCATAACATAATCTTGTTTATCAAAAAGTATGATTATAAAAAGTTATAAAAAGCAATGACCCAATCCCCGACTTTCACTTTACTAAAGCGCTGTAACTTTCTAGATATAGGTTTGGAAAGTAATGACAGGATCACGATCAACTTAACATTCACTTAAGGTTAACTTAACATAAAGGTTCTCCTAGTGTCTTTAAATGGAAGCGATCACGATGCAGTTAACTTAACGCTCACTTGCAGTTCACTTAACTTAATAGATGTCCTGGGAGGTCTTTCATGTTAAGTGAACGTAACATGAAGGGTATCACGTGATCTAGCCAGCCAAGTGACATCTAAAGGGCTATTTAGTAATTCATTTGTTGGTTTTATGACCAACTATAATATACAATATATTTCACAACTCATGGTATTATTAAGAAAATAGATTTAAGTTTAAACTAAAATAGGAAAGATAAATTTATCGAAAAAGTTTAATGATAAATATGTATTATATCGGTAGAAAACAGTAAACATTCACAGATCGTAAACATTCACAGATCATAAACATACATCATTAAAATACAGTAGTACAAATCACAGATCAAAATACATAAGATACGAGAATCTTGATCACACATCTGTTTTCTTAAGTTAAGTGAACCTTACGTTAAGTTAAAGTTAAGTTGAGTGTGATCTTGGCATCATAGCCTATTGTTCATTATTCATCACTTACAAATTTTACAACTTAATAGTGGTTTAACTAACTTAAAGTATGTTATTTGGTTCCTTTCCCTCAATTTTATATTACTTATCTCAAGAGGCATGGTTCCAATGAACATGTACGTGGTACAGGCCTAGTATTTCAAGCTTTCAAGTTTTAATTTGAAAACAACTACCCCCACCACAAGACACACTTTTATTGCACAAGTATACCTTGTTCTTCATATAAATGGACATTTGAAGCACCTTTTATAAAAGACATGTACACTTTTTATATGGGGCCAGCTTTATTAGTATATTGCGTATAGCTTATATGCGGTGCTAATAATAATTTACTAGTGATATTTTATAGATATTGATAATATATATCAAATGTAACAGTTTCAATATCATATGACTTGAAATCTGAATATGTGAAACTTTTATAACTGTGTCCATTCATAAGAAAATTGGGGTATAGGTCCTAGTTATTTTAAGAACATTTTGGTACCAACATCATTACAATTTTTTATATATATATATATATTAAAGTTTAAACTTATATTGAGTTTACAGCTCATTGCGACTATTTTTTGTTACACACAAGCCTAATTAAATAAATATTAGTTATTAAAATCAATCAATCATAAAATATGCAGATTACCATTTCATCCAGATTAGGCTATCTTTAGGCCGCCAACATAGGCATAACGCTTGAAACTCAAAAGATTTAAGTTGGTATAAAGGTTTCCCTTCAAGATTATTAAAAATGCTATTGTTTTCAACCATTGGCTAACAATTTATTTCATTCATGGTACATTAAGTAACATCTCCCAACAATATCTTGAGAATGGGGCTCTTGGTGATAAGACTAGCATACACAACTACAGAGGCAATATTATATGAATCACACAATTTACAGTAAGAAGTCAGTAAGTATTCACTTGCTATAACAAATTTCCTAGTGCCTGTACAATACTGTCTACATATCATACACATTCTTGAGGGCTAGTTCTGGTTTGTCATATCCAAGTTCCTCAGGAGTGTTAACACCCAATTCTCTCAAAGTAGGTTGAATTTCTTGGAGGATGTATGGATATATTTCCCGCACCCTATTTCCACACTTGTCCTTTACTGCCTCTAAGAACCTTACTGCAAGGGCGAAGTCATTAAGCCTTCGGCACGCCCGTAGAGCTGCGTCAATTATTTTAGGTTCAGGAACCAAATCCATGCCCGCAAGATCGTTCATTGCCTTTCGTATTTCCCAGGCATCAATGTCTTTTCTATTGAAATAGTTAATATACCTGTTGTCGAATTCCTCGTCAGTTTCTGTAGATTGGTGGGACATAAACCTACTTGGTATCGCAGACGTTCTTACAACATTTTGAACGACAGCTCTTCGTACAACAGTGTTTAGACGGCAAACAGCGGTTCGGAACATGGTTTTAAAATAATATTGAGGTTCTACTTAACCACTTACTTGTGTTGGTTTCCCAACGATTGGTGTTCAAGCAGACAGAAAGAAAACAAATGGCTGTTTTTACTTGGAAGAGTATTTTAATCAATTAAGTTTAACCAACAAAACAGAAAACAATCTACAAAATGGCATTGAACTTCCTTCTTTAATATAAACATCGATAGATATATTAATATAGATAGATAGTAAAACCCATTCATCCACATAGAAGATTTTCATAAGTCTTTGAAAATAATATAATGTAATAATAATTCAATCTATAATAAATTTTGTTTATATATTTTGTAATAGATGAAATCAAATGCGTTAATAATACTCACAGAATATAAAATATCACCTTTACAAAAATTATGACTTCATAGTTGTTAGAATAAAGACAAAATATTTAAGAATAGATTAATATATTGAGAAAATGAGGCAAATGTGAGAGATTTAAATTATTAAAATTTTAAATTGTACACTTACCTGTTACATGTCTCTAATGTTGTCTTTCTTCATTTTAGTGGCTACCTAGATATGAGCTGGCTATTGCCAATGAAGTAAGTTTAGCTGTTGAAATGATTACAGTATTCCCTAAGCATCGTTATAAACCTTGTCCAAAGCCTTTTTAAAGACGTTAAAAATGATTGAGTGGTCATTCTTTATCGAATGAAATATTTCTTGAAAAAACTCGATGGTATCGGCCCAGAACTGAGTCGTACTGACCAAAGCTGTCACCATCTAATGACGATATAGTGGCAACTATTGTAGATGGAGGGTGCTTTGTGGTCAGTACAACGAACTCTCTAGTTGTTGTTTTTTTCAGTGTTATATAATAGAGCCATTATTTTTTCGTTCTATAGAGCTTTATTTGACCTCGCGAGACTGAGTTGATCAGTCCAGACCCACTATTTCACAGAAAATCTGAAAGCACTGAAGATCGAACCCGAAATCTTCCAAAATAACATGAAAATTCTTTCTCGTTCCTGTAAGGGCGTCGCGCTGCGTCACCCCTCTCAATGTTGGTTAAAAGCTTGAAAGCTGGAATTTTGTGAGATTTGAGATCTGGAGTTGGGAAATTCTAGGCTTATTCTGTATCCCATTACTTTCTATATATGTAAGTCCTTAACCACATTCTTGTACAGACAAATCTAAAATTTCCCAACTGTTTGATTCCTACTCACAAAAAATTCCCAACTTCAAAAATCATCAAACATTGAAAGGAATTCCTTCTATAGTAGATTGTAGAAAGCTTAGTTAATCAAGTAGTCTAGTAGGCCGTTGTCAGTAGGCAGAGACAACGGCCAGTGAGTGTATGCCGAATTCAGTATCATAAGGGAACATGAGCTGCCCAGTATCAAAATTTCACTCAGCCATGCAATGATTGAAGTGACAGCATTGTCAGCCAATGTTTTGTTTATGGTTTAGTGTTTTTAGTTTTGACTTTCCTGGCCAAGGGTGCCCTCAGAATGTTTTTCCAGCGGGGGCAAACTGGTGGGGTATAGAATATCCCCAGTAGGTGGAGGTTGGGTCCCCCGGGAGAATGCATTAAATTTAAACCTCAAAAGATGCTTTTTAAGGCAATCTTGTCTCTTGAAAATAAGATAAAGCATAAGAAAAATGTTTCAAACTTCTAATATTTAGGCAACCTCAGAGTCTCGGGAGGGGGGGGGGATGCCCTACCTTTACCACCCCTGTTGACGCCCCTGTTCATGGCTGCTAGTACTGTTGCAGTTTTATGACTCATATTATAATATGTTGTACAACCAATGCTTAGGGCTTCATTAAATTTTGAAGGCATAAATGCAGTGAATGTTACGCAACACTTTATTGTTTTCTTATTGAAAGCTCTGACTGATGAAATAAGGACATTGAGGTTAGTGTTAGTGCTTATCTTATAAATACACACTAATTTTTCAAGCAAGTATCCATACTAGTTTGGTTTGAACTGATGTATCTTATTTCATTGTTTATTAAAATAGGGTTTCATGAAAGCAATTTAAATAAGCTCAAAGCAACAATGAAGGAAGAGGAGTAACTTAGGGCTGTGTTACATTGTTACAACTCTTATAATTTTTCACTTAATTAAGTAGACTACATTAAACCAAAATTAAGTTTTTTTTCACTCATTATCATTTTCAAATTTGGGATACATTTTAAATTCGTTATTTAATGTTCAATTTGTATAAAATTTCGTATAATCATGTTGTTTAGAGCGTTGATTTCGAATTTTCCATCAGTTATTTCATACGATGTCAGCGGAAGCCTCTTAATCCTCACGCGCTAAATTACAATATGTTGTGAATAACATTTTAGAAAACATTCTAAATAGATTAAAGTAAGAAGTGATATTGATTATGGTTAAGACTTAGATAAAACCTCAAGATTGCTATGCCCAGCATATAAATTGAAAATATAATGAAATAAATATATTATTTAAAAAATTGTGGTTTTAATTGAATGGAATAGTTTATACATTATTTTTTGGGGGTTAAAACATATATAAAACCTCAGGATTGCTTTACCCAGTATATAAATTGATAATATAATGAAATAAATATATTATTTAAAAAATTGTGGTTGTAATTGAATGGATTTAATGTTCAAACGTCTGGTTAAATTGTGCTTGGAGTGCACAACAAAATGTCAAATATAAAGTTATTCACATATATTGCAATAACATCATCAACAAAATTAAAAGATAAAACATGTGTTGACATGTCTAAAAATACACAAACAACAATGTCATATTAAAATATAATTACAAATGCACAATAAATTAATAATAAAAACAAAATTTCAATTCATCACTGATATTAAATAGTTAAATCATTTTTAGAAATGGTAGGTTCTAGTATTTCCAAAATTGGTAAAAAAGGTTATTTGAGTGTTCTAGTTACATTAATTTTTTTTTTAAGTACAGGTTGAGTATCAAATCCAAGTCTTATTTTGTTTTAGTCCCATTACTCCTTTGTTTGATATTCAGCGATTAGAAGAATGCTGATTAAAATCCCGCCGACGTGTTTCGGTATACTTGACAACATATTAATGGCCACAAAGTTGTTGAGCTAGACACAAAGTATTGTATACGACTGTAAGATGGAGATTCAGCAGGAGCAGGAGATTTAAATATTCCGTGTTCTGAGTACTGTGTGCGATGTAGATTTATCAGTGGCGGCTCGTCACTTTAGAAGCCGGAGGGCGCGGCCTATTTAGTTAATAAATTATTTCTAAATAATATATTTAAAAGAAGACATATTTTGGAATAGATTTTGTTAAATATTCATTTATTTAAACTCAAAAATTTACATCACAAACAACATAAAAAGATTTAAAAAAAACTCACCCCAAATAACGTGGATCTGTTGTAGAAACTCTGCATCTGTGTAATGTGCATAATGCAATGTTCTCACAAGCTCACAACATTAATATTTACATTATTTACACTTGCGAGAAATGACATAGTACGCAATAAACAAAGAAATTATTTATATCCGAAGTCCATACGCCTCTCCTTTAAGGTAATGAACTTTTCCATAGCTCTGTCGTCAAAGTCCTTCATTTGTGTGATAAGATCCCTGTTGATGGCTACCATCACTAGAGCATTAAGTCTGTCATTTGTCGTTGTATTTCTTAGGAAAGTCTTTATTCTTTTCAGTGTTGAAAAGCAACGTTCAGATTCAGCAGACGTCATTGGTGTCGTCATGATAATTTTTAGAAGCTTCGTCACCTCACTAAAAACTGAAATAAGGTTATTTTTTTCCATGAACTTCAATAGTTGTATTGCTCCTTTAATGTCAAAGTCCTGTCGTCTGTTTAGTAGTCCAAATTCAGACCGGAGATTTTCTTTTTCTAAGAAAGGGTAGTGTTGGATTACTCGCGTGAGTTTTTCTTCCTGAAAGCAAGTAGAAAATTGGGGAAATGACTCATTACATAACAAAGAAGCTGCCTACAAATGACCAGTAAAAGTGAATCTGTCTTTTACATTAGTTGTAATGACATCACACATTTCTTTAGCATCCCCCACTCTGTTGCTACATTCAAAATTACTTTTCATTTTTCTTGGTTGTTCAGGGAACTTTTCATTTATTTGCTTCTCTATTTCATTCACTTACCCCCTCTATTTATGCATCTCATTTTCAAAAATGCAAATGTCATTTTGCCACATTACACTGTCTTTGTTCCTGGTTTGTAGTTGTTGGTACAATATATCCACGCGAGGTAAAATTTTATGGAAAAGAGTTAGCCAGAACATGAAATTTGGGTCCTGAAAATCCCTTCTGTGACTACTCGCCTCGTTAACAGTAAGTTTGTTTGTGCACTTTTCCTCAAGAACTTCTAAGCATTCCTCCAACTTATCTCTATTTTCCTACACAACGTTAACAGTTCGAATGTTGTAGTTCCATTTTGTTGTAGCAACTCTGTGTAGTTTGACTTGTACTTCTTGCTCCAAAACGTCAGATCGTAGAGATGAGTACGAAAAAAATGCGGGAATGGCAGAAAGGTTTGAGAAAAAACTCGAACTTTGCTGTTTGCACTGGTTGCTTTTTCCAATATCAAATTTAGCTGATGAGCGTAACAATGTACAAAATAGGCAAATGGGTATGCTCCTCTAATCTTGGCATGTACACCCCCAACAGATCAACTCATAACATTAGCACCATCATGCGTCTGTGCTACTAATCTTCCTTTTGAAGCGTCTATAAGAGGTTTGATGTGGTCCATTGTGCATTTTTCTAAGGTTTCTGCACATCTCCCTTCAGGAATAAGAAACCCCCAAAACCTCTCACAAGCCAACCCCTCAAACACATACCTAAAAACTAATACCATCTGATAATGGTTCGTTACATCAGTTGTATCATCACATTCGATGGCTACAAATTCAGAAGCTCATATCTGCTTTTCTATTTCCTCTCTACACATTAAGCATGCAGTCCAGTATGCCATTTTGTATCATTTTCGATGTTCCTTTGAATACAGTGGCCGATTCTAAATGGTCTTTCATTGCATAATCCAGCTCAGCAGTATAATTAATTATAACTTTGTAGACACCAGGATTTGTAGATGATGCTGATTCGTCATGACCTCTGAGAGGTAAGTCAAAAACACCACAGAATTTAACACATGAAATCAACCTTTTTAATATGTGCCTATTTTTGTCAACGTGATTATTGTGTTTTTTTTAACGTTTTCTCTGTATTGTGAGTCTAGACAAGACGATATGTTTACTTTGCCTAGCAAAGAAAGCTCAACAACACTATTCGTGTGATTCACAGATACTTCGTGTTTCTTAATTTTTTTTGTTAAATGTTTTATATCATTGACGCCTTTTACTATCCACAAGAATTCACCACTGTTTCAGGGAGAAAATAAAATACACCCAAAACAGTACAAAGATTTGTTCACATTACAGCTGCAAATCCAGCCATTTTTTTGGTATGCATATTTGGACTTGAGCTGCCTTTTAAAAACTCGATTTTCATTTTTCTTCGTTTCACTTTGTTCCATACAGAATTCAGGATATGGCCTACCTAATGATTTCTATTTTATTTTTGATCAAGAGTTAATCTTGCAACATTCGTTGTCTTAAGCGCCTGAATTGAAATATTCATATTAAGCCTAGTTACAAAAAATATTAAAACATATAACTCAAATAAACACTAGGTATCTTAAAATAACCCTACATAATATTATTATAAACAGACATGCCACACACAGCCTTAAGATACAGGAACACTCAGGATGACTGACAACAATTATTGCTGGTTCACGCCATACACAATATCTCACAAGCTTTCAACCTTAGGGCGCGTGAGTGAGTACGCCGTCACACGAAGAATAGGTAGGGCTAGCTAGCCGTAGCAGGATGGGGACAATAGGTTAAGGGGAGGGAAGGTTTGGTTTCACAATGCATGGCGCTGAACACCGCGCGCCTGACTGCGTGCCATTTGGTGACAATGGGTGAAGGAGTGGGAATGTTTGGTTTCACAATGTTAGACACTGACCGCCGTGCGTCTGACTGCATGCCATTTTAAAAACATTGCCTGCTATTACTTAAACCGAAAACATATTTTTCTTGAAACTATTATGGCAAGATAAAATTGTCGTGAGAGTGCAAATATTAACTTTAAAAGGAACTGGGGGTTCGTGGAGATGGGAGGCGCAAGCCTTCGGGCCTTAGGGACGAGCCGTCCCTGAGATTTATGTCACTCTCACTGTTATATCACTGAGCTCTGTGAATTCCCCGTGAGGCTGTTGCCCGACTAAGAATATCCAAATTGACAGAAACATCAATCTAGGTCATCCTAGAAAGGGCTGATTTTCTGTTTGAGTACCGAGTCACTGTCGTGACTCTTAACCTCGTGAATGAACTTAATACCTTATGAAATGAAACAAGTGAAATGACCTGTAAAATAAATTTACAATAGCATTAGTATATTACACTGTGAGGTGAGAAATGGTGATTGTGAGTGATCGCGCTGGGTCTCGGATGTGGGAAGGATTTTCTTTTCAGGGATGGGGTAGGTGTGCTTAGGTATGATGGTGAACTTGTGGGTGAATCGTGAGTGTCGTTTTCCGGGAAGCACGGGTAGGATTAACTTGTTGGGATTTGGTCTGATTGGGATGGATACATTTCCATTCCCCATCTGAGGCCGACTACGGCGCCAGGATTATCCTCTGACTCGTAAAAAACCAAGTCGGTTATCCCAGTGGAGTCCGGTGGTGACAATGGTGGTGTTTGCGGGGACGGTAGGATTTTCTTTTCTTGGAATTTGGTCTGAAGAGGATACATCTCCATTCACCATCTGGGGCCAACCCCGGCGCCAGTATTATCCTCTAGCTAGTAGAAAACCTAGTCGGTTGTCCCAGGGGCGTCCGGCCGTGACTAAGGTAGTAATGGCATGAAATGAGCGATTGTGTGATGGTCGGGTTTGGGTAGGAAGGAGGATGGGATGGTTGGTAGGTGAGGTTGTCGTCGTTCCGACTGGCGTAGTTGATTGTCAAGTATTAAATAACTTTTATTCCAATAGGAATGCTACATCTAAGTTTTTTATTAATGTTTTTTTTCTACTAGTATTTTCTACTAGGGATTTTATGGGTTTTTTAGATTTTATTTTGGGTTTTAATTTTTTTAATTTTAGGTTACAATAGACATTAAATTGAATTAAGTGCTCAACTACGCCAATCTGGGTTGTTTATGTCGTGGTTCAGTCGGGTCGTATTGTCCGAGTCCTCTAACTATCTCGTCCTCGTGTGTTTCGGTCCTGTCGTAGAACTTTTTGTTCCTATCCTGGTAGATTTACTGTAGTTGGCGGCAGTTTGTCATCGTGTGTAGGTCTGCTATTCTAGTGCCCCTGTCTGCCCCCGTAATCGTACGTAATATCCTGTTTTGTGTTACCTGAAGTTTGCTAGTGTTTGTTTTGAAGGCATAACTCCATACTACACAGTTATAAAGTATTATGGGTTGAATTATTTGTTTGTATAGTAATATTTTAGTGGGAATTTCAAGCTGCCCCCCTTTGAACAGTGAGAACAGTTGAATGTATCTACCCACTACTTTACCGTTGGTCTTATCTATATGACTCCTCCAGGTAAGTTTCTTATCTATTGTGATCCCAAGGTACTTGACTTCGTCTTGGAGTGGGATATCTGTGTCAAAAAGAGTAAGCGGGGCGGGGAGTGGTTTCCTACCTTTGGATAAGATTATGGCGGCTGATTTAACGGGATTTACTTTAATTCTCCAGTTGGAGAGCCAATCCTGGAGGAGGAGGAGGTATCTTTGCATAGCAAGTGATGCATAATTTATATTTTTATTGGTTACATATAGCATGGTATCGTCGGCGAAGAGTCTAACCTTGACGTGATCGTGGGTGGGGATGTCTGCTACATAAATGTTATACAAGTGCGGTGCTAGTGATGAACCTTGCGGTACCCCTGCTTTAATGGTACGTGTCTATGACCTCTTGCCGTCCATAACCACCTGGAACGTACGCCGTCTGAGGAAGCTGGCTATTAAGAAGATTGACCATTTTGGGTAGTTGAATTTGATTAATTTTTGAATGAGTCCAGAGTGCCAAACTTTGTCGAAAGCCTTCTCGACGTCTAAGAAAACGGCTATTACGTATTTTTTGTCTTTAAATGCATTTGTTACGTCTTCTACTATGTTTATTGTAGGATGGGTGGTGGAGTGGTGGGCTTTAAATCCAAACTGAATGTCTGGAATAACACCTAGTCTATCGTTTATTCTTTTAAGTCTTTTAAGTATTAACCTCTCGTAAACTTTACTGAGGGTCGTGAGTAAACTTATCAGCCTTCTGTTCTGAGGGAACATCGGGTTCTTTCCAGTTTTGGGGATTGTTATTACTCTAGCCAGCTTCCAGACCTCCGGGAAATAGCAGAGCGCCAGTAGTGAGTTGAGTAGGGCCAGTAGTACTAGTACCGCTCTCCCTGGCATTTGTTTTAGAATCTCGTTGGTGATGTGGTCGTGTCCGGGTGCTTTGTTCCTAGGTGTGTGCTTTATAGTGGTGGTGAGCTCGTCCAGAGTAGTTACCTCTGCCCTAGTGTCGTTCGGTCCTTCCAGATATTCCCTGACTGTTCTAGTCACGTCTCTGGTAAAGACGTGGTGTTGTGGCTCGTCGTTGGGTTTGAATTGTTTCTCTAGTACCACGGCTATGGCTTCCGCCATCTCTGTGCTGTCGTAAACCAGGCCGTGTTCCCCGTGTATGGCTGGTACTGTCTTTCTCCTGGTGGTCCCCTTAAGTTGTCGTGTTACTTTCCACAACTTGGTTCTATCAAGTGCTGCCTCGGTGACGTATATGCCCCATTTATTTTGTCTGATGTCCTTGACTCTCCTCCTCACTTGGGCTCTGAGTCGGTTGTAGGTAGTGCTTTGATGAGGAGTCCTGTAGGTCTGCCAGTCCCTTCTCGCTTCCCGTTTCTGGGCTATAAGAAAGTCCGCTCTGTGAATTCATACGCACAAGCTGCTTATATATGACCTAACCCTTTGCTCTTTGACCCCTTGTCACCAGTGCTAAAACTAACTAATGGAAAAACTTCTGGCTACCTGATATTGTGAAGGCTAGCTTCCTATTGGGTAGAGGGAGCCAGCATGTCACATAACTTTTCTAATACAACGAAGTTGATCTTTTAAAGAAAAAAAAAGTTTTAAAAACTTAGTGTATTGAAATAACTTATGAAAGCGCGTGATTCTCCATGGATCAAGTATTAAAAGGAAACTTAACACACTGTTCTTTAAAGAAAAATACACTTCATCGATGACTTTTTGAATTTGTGAGAGGGGTCCAAAACAGTATCATTACAGTTATAAGAGAAAATAATTAAGAATGCAATGAACTGAGGTGTACAGAGCAAGAAAAGGTATAGAAACAGATAAATACTGGAGTAAATTATTTATGAAAATAAATAGATATGGTAATATATTTAATAAGTCAGTCCAACACATCCCCGACAGCTATGCCCAAACCTCCATGTTTTACTTGTTTTAATCGATCACGGTGGTCTAAGGGTAAAGTGCTCACCTCAGGACCCGATGTTCGTGGGTTAAAAACCTGCTGAGGTCGGTGAATTTTTCTTGGTGGATAAAAATTTATAGCACAACTTCCTTCAGAAGGGGAGTAAAGCAGTCGGTCCCATGTCAATTGTGGGGTGTAAAAGTGTCAGCAGTCGTACGGCAGCTGCTACGCGACGAACTTGGCTACGTGCGAAACGTGATTCTTGGCGGTCATATTGCGAGTCTCTTTCCCCGATGTATCTCTGACACAGGTTTGGCATAAAATCAAATGGTCAAGGGTATTGTTACAAACTTTGGGATTCCTACGGTTGACCTAGAGGCATGGCCAGAGTCATTCGCTTGTAGGGTTATACCGGATTCAGTTATGTGCCCCCCGTTGTAATTCCCCAATTTGGGGTCCCTGAGCTCGATAAACGTTTTACTGGCAGTGAATTAAGGGCAGCGTTGAATCAAGTGCGACACACGGTGGTTGGCCCAGACAATGTGTTCTATGGCATGTTGACAAAATTGTCGTCTTTTTCTCGACGAGCGCTGCTAGAGATATTTAACATTCTGTGGGAGGAGGGGGTAATACCAACGGCATGGAAAATTTCTTTTCCGATTCCTATTCTAAAACGGGTTAAAAGCGCGGAGTTAACAAGCTCTTATCGGCCTATTGCACTCTAGTCCTATTTTGGTAAAATCATGGAACACTTAGTTAAGGCCCGTTTAGAACAATTTCTGGAAATGAACGAACTCCTTAATCCTCTGCAATTTGGGTTTAGAAAGGGATGTTCCACACTTAATAGCCTCTGTATTTTAGTTTTTGATATTCAAATTGCTATATCACAAAACTCATATGTATCAGCTTTTTTCCTCGATATACAGGGTGCGTACGATAATGTTGAGCATTCTGTGTTGTTTGATAAACTTTTTGCCTGGGTTGTTCTAGCAAAATGTGTTATTGGTTAAACTATTTATTTCAAAATAGATCGTACATTGTAAAGATAGGACAAGCTAGATCATCTCCTCGAACTCAGCGAAGGGGCCTACCACAGGGATCAGTGCTCAGTCCTCTGTTATATGCAGTCTATTCGAACTATATTGATAGCTCTTTTCCAGTTGGTATAACGACTCAACAGAATGCGTATGATGTGGTAATATACGTTCGGCCTTATAACTTGTCAGAGGGGGTGGGTAAGTTACAATCAGTGTTTCCTTTACTTTCAAATTGGTTGGCAGACCACTTTTTGACTCTAAATGTTGTGCGGTAATCTTCACCCGTCATAGAGTGAGCGATAACTTAATTAGGCTAGTTTATGAAGGTCGTCGAATTCAGGTACATCCGACGGTGCGTTTTTTTAGGCATGACAGTAGACATGAAGGGATCTTGGCTAGCTCATTTTTTGGAATTATCTGGAATATGTGACAGATTTATAAAATACTATGAGATCAGTGGCGGGTGCCTCTTGAGGCTCCCACCCACATACAATGTTACAAATGTATCGTGGGCTTATACGCTCTCGATTGGAGTATGGGTGTTTTTTTATATCACACTACATCACGATCTACACTAGCAAAGCTGGATAGGATACAATATGCGGCTTTAAGACTGTGTCCGGGCGCTTGTCGTACATCACCAACCAATGCACTCCTTACTGAAGCGGGATAACTCCCGTTATTTCTTAGGCGTCGTCTGTTGGCGGACAAGTTTTTTATTAAAGATTGTTCAACTTCTTATTATCTGCGGCGCAGACTTTGGATCCTTACAAAAAATATGTTCAGACAAAACAATATTGGTTAAACAAAACATGCCCATCTCTGGTGGAGAGTTTCTTGGGTTTGAATGAACTGCGTCAGTATATTTTTTTCTCTTCCGTATCCTGTTCAGTGTATCACTGGGGGGCATGACGCCCTTTGGGACGTACCAGTGGTATTATAGATTCCTGATTCATGAGTAAAAAGAGTTACCGTTCCAATCGAACAGAAGTTAAATTCAATAAGGTATATGAAAGATTATTATTAGCACCGCGTCTTACTACCCGTTCGGATTATACGCACTTACGCTAATGTGCAATGGTAGGGTGATTATGAGATGAAATGGGGGACCTACAGTTTAACGTGGAATCCGAACCACGGTGGAGGCCTGGCATTCCTCACATTCACAAGTTGTGATTAATACACATCTTGTCAGAGGTGAAGGAAGGGTTTGGCAATCAGATTATATGAAAGAAAGATAGAGTAGATACAGACTTAAATTTACAGATGGTGCTAGGAGGGGAGGGAAGCCCGCCCTAGTTGGTGTGGCCTTCTATGACAGTAGTATTAATTATGGTCAGACATATAGACTACAATCCGACGCATCAATATTTACAGCTAATTATTTGCTATCCTAAAGGCATTGAAATATATCTTATATTTACGTCCGCAGCTTATAGTGGTATTATGCGACTCCCGTAGTGCATTGGAGTCTATAAGTGGTTTTTCAAGCCCTCCAGCACACGCATTGATAATTCAAATACTCGAAGAGTGTGCCTCTCTACGAGCTAGGGGCTACGAATTTGGGTACCAATGGATTCCTAGTCATGTGGGTATAATGGGTAATGAGAGAGTAGAAAGTTTGGCATCTAGAGTAAATTTACTTTCCATTGTACAGGAAATCCCGCTACTGTATAGCGACTTTATACCGAGGGTAAAACTCAGAAGCCAGGCTAAATGGAGCGAATGGTGGGAGACCACGTGCCAGCAGAAAGCAAAATGGCACCATTGTGTATGTGGTACAAAATTAGTTACACCATGGATTTCAGGAGTTAAGGGCAATCGTAAGTTTATTTGTACAATAATCCGCCTTCGACTCGGGTACGCCTACACATAATACCGACTTTATTTGATGCGCAAGGTACCGTCCTCACATTGTGTGGTTTGCCACGTTCCTGAAACATTGGAACATATATTTATGACTTGCCCTGTACATCAGTTGGCTCGGGTAAATTACATTCTTAATTATATTACAGACTTTTCTTTAGTTAATGTATTACACTCAGACAACGCTACTTTGTATAGGAGGCTATAAAATTTTCTTCTAAATATAAATATGTCGGTGTAGAGACGAAAAAAAAGTCTTCCCGGTTATCTCGTAGACGAAATTTGTGTTGAGTTGGGGCCAGGCTATGTGGGTCAGACTTGAATTAAACTCATTGAAAAATCAAGAAAGCAGCATCGGGAGTGAATCGAATTCAAGTGTTCCTGGCTTATTGAAGAAAATATCTTCAGTGTCATTGAAGAAGAAAAAAAAATAAAATAGTTGTATTAAAAGTGTTATAATTTTTTTGGATGAAAATATATACAATAAATCAATCAAATAAAACATATTTCTATAATGTCAAATGTTACAGCGTCCGATCAACGTTGGTGAATTCTGTTCTTCCTATAAAAATTGAGTTTTTTTTCCCGCACCCACAGATACTTAGTTAATTATTCTATTTACCCTAGCGCATTATATTAATTTTTTTGAAACTAATATTTGACTTTAATGCTTTATATGCGATTTCTTTTAACTAATTCTCATCTCATCATCCATCTATTAGAAATTTTGGAACTAAATTTTCGCTTAGTTATATTTATTTTTATAATGTTGGCTAAAAACGGTTAGTTTATAATGGATGTGGCGGACTTCTTGGAGCTAAATATTTTGAATAAATCTAAAGCGTATTAATAAGATTCGAGTCGTTTTCTCGTTTATTTATTAATCTATTATTTTTGGTAAATATAAACACTATGTTTGAATAGTCTAAAACCTGTTTAATATTGGTTAAACTTCTCACAAGCTTATTTTCTCCAATTTATATTACAATCTCTCACATAATACATAAAGGTTAGTAATATAATCTTACATCCCCCATGGCCAACAAAAATGCAAATGTTTATGATATCCCTAATGAAGGACCTGGTTTTGTTGGCATAAGATTCTGTCAAGAGTGTAACAATATGTTGTATCCCAAGGAAGATAAAGAAAACAAAGTATTATTGTATGCATGCCGAAACTGTGATTACAAGCAACTGGCTGATAGCAATTGCATTTATGTAAACAAGATTATGCACGAGATCGACGAGCTCACACACATTGTTTCCGATGTGGTTTCGGATCCAACACTACCTCGATCAGAAGATCACCCATGCCCAAAGTGTAATCACCGAGAGGCAGTGTTTTTCCAAGCACAGACTAGACGTGCTGAAGAGGAGATGAGATTGTATTATGTCTGCACAAATCCACATTGTGCTCATCGATGGACTGAATAAACTTTTCCGATTTCTTTGTACTTAGGTTTTTGGTATAGTATCAAAACATACTTTATATATTTAGCCCATTTGATTAAGTTACTTGTCAAAAACAATACCCTATTTTAAAGCCTTAAATGTGTACCCCAATTGTCATTATTTTGTATACATCATAAATAATTCATAGTCGACACTTGGAAACCTTAAGTTTATTTCTCATATGAATAGTGTAATGTATTTTAAATGACTTACCAAAAGTAAATTAGCTCTTCAAAAATGTTACTGTAACCAATATTTTTTCTTACAATAAATAACCTATCTGGTAAATGTTTGTGTTTGTTTTAACCAAGCTTTGATCTACTATAGGGGCTTTGTTGTTTCTTGGTGAATTAGTCTTATAAAACTAACCCTAAAATAAAGTACAGCAAACTTATGTTTGTTGGTCTGGTGACAACACCAGGCGCCGTGACCTTGACTGTCTGCTGGTAGTTGGAATTAACTTAATTACATTGATCGTCTGAAAATTGAAGCTCTTTGTTGCATGAAATACCCCATGCACCCACTCAAATATTTTTATTTATCAAATTAAGATTAGAACAATTATTCCATTGTTTAGTCGATCACAGTCTCACTATTAGTTGTAGATTTTGTTTTATGTTTACCTTTTGAAGCAAGGGTCTTGGGTTCTAATCTCGGAAGGGCTATAACGTTAACACGGGTGAATTTAAAGTCAGAGTTCCAAGTGTTTTGTATGCCTCAGAAATAAGTTATTTCATAAGTCATGTGCTGAGATAACAAATTATTTAAAAAAAGTTAAGACTCAATAAGACAAAAGGATAAATTACTACCCATTGTGGACGATGTCTTCTGCAAAAGTTCGTAAAATATTGCAGGCATTTTCAGTTGACCAAGGGTGATAATAGTCCCTGGTTATTTAAGTCTTTTTACCTTTTTTTCTCTATAAATTGTAGCCTATGTGTATTCACACTATTTGTATTAGTACCAACAAAATAATGGCCCTCAACAATAAATTAACAGCCGGCGACTGGATGTTGTTCCTGTCCTAGTTTAGGTTGGATTCTAAGGCATATGAATCTATGACAGGCCTGGTAAGCCGGTAGTGGAAAATATCTGACTTGAATAAAAAAGTGACCCAATCCTTCGGGTGAAAACAGTAATGGATGTAAAAAAAAACAAGTAGTATTAATAGTTTAGTAAATCTGACTGGGATACAAACTAGCCCGTACGCCCGGCTTGTATTAAATATACCAGTGCACCTGCTCGAGGGTTAAGGGCACAAAATATAATATGAATTTTATGAAACTATTCATGGAGGCTTATGAGATAAATATTTCATTTTAGATTGGATAAAACGATGGGAGTTGAGCGTGCTTATAGTTGGTGATAATGTTTCCCACACTAGAGAGATATTGGCCTAGATATTTTATGATTTTTATGTATATATTTTAAATTTATCACCAACAATTATATTTCACCTCAGTAGGCCTAATATTTGCAACTCTAGTCAAGAGTGAAACATCTAAATCAACAGTTCCCAAATCGCTGTATGCGTACCACCGGTGGTAATATATGAGAAGCCAAACTAAACAAGCAAATTAAAAAACAATTTCAAGTCATAAAAAGATAGGTCATGATCAAATCTTATATAAATATATCTGGACCAAGTCTAACCAAAAGTAGAAGAGATTTAAACAGTAGTTGGAGGGGTTGCAACACTTATTTAAGCTCAGACAGTAGCCACGCAGCTTGTTTAGTTTCTATCCCTGGGCACAATTTAAAAATCTACTCAAATAGTAGATATTCCACATTAGCTTAGTGGTATTCCAAATTATGGAGATTGTTGAGATCGTGGTAAACTATCCAAAAAGCTTGGGAACTGATATCATCAGTCAGTTCAGAAAGTGCATGTTAAATAAGTCAAATAAAAAATAAATAAAATAATTACTACCTGAAATGAGGTTTAACTAATATGGTATAGCTTGCCTACCAATATTATTTTAGAATAAAATCTATTTATGTTAGTTTGTGTAACACATTTGTTCAATATAAATAGTATTGTCAGTATTTTACTACCTTATCCAAGATATTGTACAACTAATCCTTAGTGATATTCCTGATTGGTTCCTTTTTCCTTTCAAGCTAAGCCAGTGGCTCAAATGCAATAGGGCCTAGACAGGCTTTGATATAAAAAAAAGGTTTGACATAATCTTAATAAATATATATAAAGCACATTTTATACACATTTAAATCTATACTTCAATCTTGTGATATGTTGTTTCATAGAGTTAAGACATCAAATTACTTGTAAATATAATTAAGACACAAACTTTAGATGATATTAAAAGTCAAATGTTTTTGGGAAACATTTTATTGAAATATTTAATGGTTTATGTTTTATTAAACAGTTTTATTAATAAATGATAATACTTAAGGAGAAGAGAAACACAGTTGATTGTTTTTTAATTTAGAGATTAAATCACTTTTCATTTCAATATGTTAGTCACAAGTAACATAACATTTACTAATCAATATCTTATTATTAATATGTTTATTCAAGAAAATGTAATAGGTGCTCTTATAGTTTCACTTTGAAGAATGAACTACCAAAACATTTGATTGAATGTGAAACTTAAATAACATTTAGACAATGTTCATATCACTTAAAACATGTGACTGTACTTGATATGTTATAATAGTGAAATAGCCTACATAAGCAGCAGACTTTGAGTATAAAGATACTTGTGACAATAAGTTCAACAATTAAAGCAATATGGTTAAATTTAAATACATTTTTAATTTAATGAGGTTCAATAACTTAAATATGTACTTCAAATTATATTTCTGACCAAAATTACAATACAAATATCCTGTCATAAATTTAGCAAAAAAATAAACAATAATAATATATGAGCATCAAAATGAGTGTACTTAATACAAAACATGTTGCATGACAATGAACTAACTATCCTATTGAAATAACACCACTAAGTAAGGCTTTGAAAATTAAATTTGGTTAGTAATGCAACCATTTCACTAAATTTTAAAATAATCAAATTTGTATGGATTATTGTACCTATTAAAGCTAGCTATAAATAATGTACATTTTACATATACACATAAATGTTTAATTTCATTAATTATATATGAATGTGAAATAACAGTCTTGCAAAGTGGGTGCAGTTAAATATTATGTTACCAGAGTATTTTTAATATGAACCACCAAATTCATCAATTAACTTTAAATATCGGAATTTTTTTTCAAGTAGGTTACACTTATTTATTTATTATATATAAAGTGTCAAATAGAAAAAAAAACACAGCCTTTCCCAATAAAAATCTACCCTTTTCCCTGTGTCAACCCATGAATTTGAGCACACACAAAATATATAAAAATTAAATTACAACGGGGAAAAACATAAAATGCTGTTATAACTATTATTTATAGTGGTTACTAAATGCAAAATAAAAATACTGTAATTTTATAAAATCTCATTCAATTTAAGTTTGTACATTTTTACAGTACACATAAAGAAACAAAAGAAACTTCTTTTATTACAATAAATAATATATTGTGATGTTGCTCTCCCAAAATATAATTTGTAAAACTGAATTCTATACTAATTCCAAACACATATTTTTCATATTTTTGGTTTACAGTCGTGTTTCCTAAATTTCCACAGATCACGGCCTAACAAACGTACCAGATCCTCATAAGACAAAGTAAATAAGTGCCTGCTATCTTGTTAGGTATAAACAGTCATTCTAAATTTTAACAGGATGTCCAGCCAGCCAAACTATATTTTGAAATTCCCTGATTTTTTACAGAACCAATATGTTTTCCCAGCCACTATATATGATATATAAATATTAAGCCTATAACAAACATTATTATATTAAGATCACAACTCAATACAAGTCGTGTCAGGAAAGTAAAGATACTTCGTGTCGATGTCACTAGAGGGAGTTTAAATGCTTGTTGTGAGTAGAGAGGCATTGACCTTGATCCTTTTGGATCTCCTTTCACTTTGGTTTGGCAGTACGATAATAGTTTTTGTTCAAGTGACACGTTATTAAAATGGCAGCGCCAATCCAAGATCCCGTCAAATGTGAAGTTTGTTCCATGATATGTTTTCTGAATACAGAAGGTAAGCACCCAGCAGAAATTCACTAGCAAATTTCTTTATGGTGACATTATGAATCGACAAAATGTGAGGAAGTGGTGCCGTGAATTCTCGGGAAGAAGGACCAAAGTTCACGATGAACAAAGGAGCAGTAGGCTATCTTTGATCTCCAAAGACCTGCTTCAAAAAAGTGAAAGAGAAATTCATGCAGATCAGCATTTGACGATAAGATAGTTGTATGACTTTATTCCTGAAGTGTCAAATATTATGATTCATGAAGCCGCGACAAAAAAATTAGGTTACAAAAAATTGTACACGCGCTGGGTGCCCAAAATGTTAACGGAAAAAACACAAGAAAAAATGGGTGGGTTCCGTGCTCACATTTCTCACACGTTATGCAGAGAATGGAGATGAGTTTTTGGACTATATTGTGACTGGAGATGAAACATGGGTTTATCACCACACTCCCGTATCGATGGAGCAGTCATTACAATGGCGCCATATTCATTCTCCCAAAACCAAAAAATTCAAAACGTCGACTTTAGCAAAAAAAAATCATGGCTACATATTTCTGGGACAGAAGAGGTTGACTTTATGCCTCCTTACACAACAATTAATGCCAATGCATATTGTGATACCTTGAGACGGCTTCGAAGGGCCATTCAGAACAAAAGGAGGGGAATATTGACTGATGGCATCTGCCTGCTCCAAGACAATGCTCGGACCCACACTGCGCGTGCCACCACTGAGTTGCTTGACAGTTTCAAATGAGATGTTTTGAATCACCCTTGGACCTTGCGCCTAGCAATTACTTGGTGCTCTGCGAAGGATCTCCTTGTGCTCCACGAAGAGAATAGAGAGAAGATAAATAAAATAAATGTATCAAGATCTCAAAACTGTGTGTTTTTGCGGCCATGAACTGTGTTTAGGTACTGTAAGTATTGGGTATAAATTATTCAGCTCTAGCAGCATGCTGTGAATCAGTGTAGATAGCAAGTATTATAGAGCCGAAGTGCATATTGTCATGCGTCACCTCAGTCATCTTTGGCCGCCCGCACCTTCTTGGAACTGTGCAAAACATCTAAAATATCGGCGAAGCACACAGACTGCACATGGCAAAACCAGCCGGATACCCGACGGTGCCAGCTAACCCCGTCTCTGTGAGAACTTCGCCGCCACGCTTTCAGATACAATGGTTAGTTCCAACAACTTTACAAAATTTTTTGGGAATACTGTTGTAATTCAGTTTAGTACCTATGTAGGTGCTAAGTGAAAATATCGTCGCCCTTATGCCAAATACACGTATGTGCAAAATTGGTGTTTTGATTAAACGATATTTAAAGGTTCAATTTTCAATGACTTTCAAAGGAAAAAATTAAATTTAGGCTATATCAAAATTTAAGCTATTTAGAACTCGAAAAGATATTTGTGCTTTTGCTACACAATAATACACCGACTAACAACTTTAAATGCAGTTAGGCAAAAACAACAAAAAACGCACTTAGGTACCTTTGGCATCAGAGCAATGATAGTGCTCTGTGATGAATTTCTCTACTTTAAAAGTGCTCCACGATTCAAAAAGTTTGGGAACCGCTGCCTTATACCATGCAACCACCTAAACAGGTATGAAGAAGTTAAAGTATTTCAGCCAAAAGTGATGGGCTATTGGGTAGTACGATCTAAGTTAGATTTCAGTGAGATTATTTTGAGCCAATTAAAAAAAATTGTCTTATATCAGTACAGCTTAAAATTGTTGCGAGACAAAAAAACCTCTTTTAGCTTCTTCATATAGCATAGTCAAATTCTTACACAGGTGCATAACCTTAACTCAACTTTAGCTAGAGACATGCTGCAGAGGGGTGTAAATATGACACATGACTCACATGTTGACTTAGAGAATTAAGGTTAGTATTTTCAACAGAGACGACTATATTAAAATAGATTCAGAGTGAGTATAACTGGAAGAAAAATGTTATTTCGACTTTTATAAATAAAAGTGGCATATTTTTTAGGGACTATGTAAATATTCTAGACATTTGATAAATTTCCCTGACTTTTCTAGGATTTCTAGATTTCTGGATCTGTTTAAAAAAGCTTTAGTGGCCTATGACATCATGTGAAAATTTGCATTAATTTGATTATCAGACTTACTAGTAAAACAAATATTTTATGATTAATAACAGTCAATGGTACGTTACATTCCCTAAGACCCTCAGCGCACCTTTAGGGCTAGGTGTACTACAGTTTGGGAAACGTTGGTATCCAGTATTTTAACTTTAAAGTATAATCCTACCTAAAATTACCTTTAAAATCTTCAAAATGTCAAAAATTTACTCATTCTTTTTTCCAAAAGACCATAAACCAAATCGGTTCTTTTAATTTCATAATTTAAGCTTCATAATGTTTTCTAACATTTACAGAATAATAAACCAACTCAGGATAGGAGATATGAAGAATGTTCCAAGACAGGGACTCAAACCTTGTACAACACATTTTTCTAAATACAACTTCAGCTTGAAGGAGGGTTTCCATGTGAACTTTAGTACCTCTTGAGAAGAAATAAAAATCAAATTCCTCATAATGTGAGATTGGATTGTGTAAATATCCAGTCTTATTGCTCTATAAGCCTATCCACATCAGTCTTCTTGCCAATAATTCTGTAAACAAAATAAATTATCTAGTTTCCATCTTGACAAAGTATAGCGCAACTCACAAAAAGTCGGTTACATTTCTGTCCCATTGTATTATATTTGGAAGAAAGTACAGGAAACGGGGTATAGAAACCTATAAAAGAAACAAACACAATATGGCTTTTACAATAAAAAGAAGAACACAGTCACACTTTACATTGCTGCCACTGGACGAAGAGATAATGGCTGCCTCTTGAAGAAAATCGATCGTTACCGCCCAATCTCCCGACCTAAGTTTCATTCTATTGAAACTCATGAGAAGGGAGTGTAATTTCCTAAAAGAAGAAACCGTTGTTCTACTGTAAGATTGGCTATTTTTCTGACCAACTCTACTTGAAATGGTGATCTCTTTTGTTTCACCTACAATTGATCAGCGAAAGTAGATATGAAGAAGGTATATTAAAATAAATGTGCCCACATTTGTGTAAAGAGAAAAACCATTTACATGAAAACCTCCCTGGTACACGCAGTTTTACCAATTTCAAACTTAATAAAAGTAAAAGCGTAGGCCTATATTAAACAATATGAGGTCTAAATATTAAAAAAAAAAAATCATGTCTCAGTAGCTGTTTGGGTTATACACTTGTGTACTTATTATGCTGATGATTTTAGGGCTTAGGAAGGTTATATTTAGTGGAAGTGTACCCACATTTGCATGGAGGAAGAATGGAAGACCACATTTTGGAGGAAAAACCCTCAGTAGGCCTACACCAGACCAAGCTTCGAACTTCAATCTCGGCAGTTTAGTCTACTAGAGTAGTAGTTACAGGACCTTGCTGCCACCAAAGTGGGTAATTTGTTTGATTGTTTTACTCTTATTTTGTAACACAATTTATGCAAGTAAAACTTACCATGAACTAAAGAACAATAGCAATAAACATATTTGCTAACAACTTTTTCATTAGATTCCTTGTATTACCCACCTGTGGCATGATAGATTTAATTTGGTTCATTCCTTCGTTTTCTGAACCATTTTGTTGAGGGACGGCAAACGCATGCTGCCAACCAAATTAAAGTTTGTGTTTTAAGGCCAACCCACCAATTCCAGATATGTAGAATTGAATATTTGATGGTTTCTATGAATACAACGGGCAACTGTAAATAACAAACTGGAAACAGAAAACCAAATTAGGTTTAAGTGTGTTGTGCATAAACGTTTCAAAATAGTATACTAGTTTCAACGCAGATACTTATACAACCTAGAATATTTGGAAAAACTCAAAGGTACACAAATGGTCAAGAAGAACAGCACAAACTAATGGTGGACTCTGTCCACTACTGTTCATATTCTTTATTGACCATCAATAAGCATTTTATAGATCTAAAACAAATTTAAATTTAAATAAAAAACAATAGATGTAAAAAAATCTTGAATCCAATATTTTTTCAAATCCTTAAACTGTCTTAAGATCCGATAGTCCCTTCTCTAGTTATAATTAATCCATTATTTATTTTATTTGACATTTGTGTTTTATGGATTTACCATATGATGTCATGGCTGAATATCAACTTTTTAGGGACCAAAATTGTAATACTTAAAAGATGGATGTTCTAATTCTATTATAATTACATAACATCATCAGAATTGTAAATATAGTATCATTATAATACTCGGTGAACTCATCATCATCATCATCCAACATTTCCACCTCTGCAGGTTGTCTGGCACGTCCTCTTCCATTCCTGTTAATCTTTCCAAACTTCTCCCTAAGCCACGCGTCTCCAGTCCTCTCCTTTAGCCTCCATGTCCTTCTATGCTTAGTCCATCCATCTTGTTCGTGGTCTTCCAATAGGTCTTCTACCCTTCTCTTTGTTTTCTAAGGCTTTCTTAGCCATTCTGTCTTTCTCCATTCTCATCACATAAACTAACCACTGCAACCTTTTTCTCTTTGGTGTCTCTTCTAATGATATAACTTTTAAACCATCCTTAATTATTTCATTCCTTAACCTGTCTCTTCTTGTTACATTCTCAATGCTTTTCAGGAACCTAATTTCTGCTGCTTACAGTGAACTATTAGTAATATATTTCACATAGTATAGTATTTATTTTAAGTGTAAATTATCTTTATGTAATTTCTTTTTACTGACATCAATTAGCCTCTAAGTTGACCTCGGTGGTCATGGGGTAAAGTGCGCATCTCACGACCTGATGTTCATGGGTTCAAACCCAGCCAGGGTCAACATATTTTTTTTCTTAAGTGATAAAAATCTGTAGAACTTCCTTCGGAAGGGAAGTAGAGCCGTCGGTCCCATATAAATTGTAGCATCTTAAAGGTATGTGACAAAAGTGGTAGGTCCTTTTGCTCTTGCTCATAGAAATTCTCTTGTGTTGATATAATCAGTTGGTTTAGAAAGTGCACAGTAAATACCTCAAACAAACGAAAATGAAAAAAAATTAGCCACTAAGAACTTGTTCGACCCAATCCAAATTCATTCCCTGCTATTACGTTGAGTTACGTTCCTAAAAAACACAACTTTATAGAAAACAACATCAGGCTATAAAAATTAAGTTTGACCATAAGAATCAATGTTAAGTCTAGGGGTTAGGTTCCAAGGCCTCCCAAAATACATACAAACCTACAAGATATTTGGTTTAAATACGTGGATGGAACTGGTCATCCTCCCCTCCCCCTCAAGTGGTTCTTGACAGACAAAATCTACAGTGTAACAAGACAAATCATCCAAAAATACGAGACACATGTGCACATAGAACTTAACTGACAGAAAAGATACTTACAAAAACACAACAATGATTGCTAAGGGTTGGGGGATGGGAGCAGAAGGGTATGCAACATTGTTTAAATTACTCATAGCACAGTGCAGGTGTAAATTCTGTGGTTGGCAAACAATTCAAACTTAACGTGCAATTCAATTGGCTGAAAAAAAAACTGTAGCCAGTCTAGGACAACTTTAAGGTAAAAAGAGGGCCATAGACTATTAACAATGTTGTAATAGACCAACTTTAGTGAATAAGTTTACCAACTATGCCTATTTTGGAACAGTTGATTCAAGTCCACCAATTTTATACTAAGTTCTGCTACATACCTCTAGGCTGGAACATATCTGCACCATCTCAAGTCACTATTAAACGAATAATATGTGAATTTGCACACACTGCATAAGAATAATGAATCACACCTAACACAAAATTAATGATTTAAAATAAGTAGGCTACATTACAAGAAAACTATTTGTATAATCAAACTGTGAATTTTCCTACTTCATCATATAAAAAAAGTTCATGGATTGCATGAACTAACTTTTTTGCTTCATTTGTTGTTTAAATGGTGAGTTGAGAATATGATATAAAAGATTAAACAATATTACTATATTTAAGTTCCTAGAGTGGATTCCCATACTGTTTATTTCACAAGTTACTTTAATTGAGAGAAAAGGAGTTTTGTTTGTACATACAGCCTGAATTTTTTAGGTTTGGTTACCTGTTTTATGATCCAATCATCATTTGTATCAATCATCCAATTGGTTTGTTGCAGCTCCCCACTTCAGTGGCCACATGATCTAAGATTCTACTCTCATGATAGAGAGATGGGAAGATCGGGGGTCGATCCTGGTCGGGTGTACTAAGAGAGGTTTTTCCTATATGGTTTTCCACTCTCCCCTCCAAACAAATGTGGGTATACTTCCTCTAAATTTAACCTTCCTTATAATAAATTGGTGTAATTAGTACATATGCGTCTAGCCTGAATGGTAGTAAAACGCAGTGCTAAGAAAATATACACCACATATTATTACTCGAATGGGTTGGACACATACACTCTAACTATGCTAATGTGTTAGGGATGAGGGAGGTGAAATTTAGAGGACGTATACCCATATTTGCATGGAGGAAGAGTGTAAAACCATTTAGGAAAAACCACCCTCAATACACGTGACCAGGATTTGAACCCCGAATTCCCCATCGTCGGCAGTCCAGTCTATTGCAAAAGGTACACCTTAGACCATCCGGCCACCGAAGCAGATATATTTGTAATTGTTCTCGCCAACATCTTCCACTATTTGATTAATTTAGCCCATCCTTGGTTTTCCTCTTGCAATTTTTTTCCCTTCAATATATCCTAGTATGATTAACTCTTCGTTAAACTTTCATGTCTGAGTATGTGATGAATATATTAACACTTTGTTTTCATAAGCTATCTGCAAATATTTATCTTTTCCTTTGACTTTCTCAGTAAATTTGTGTCTATCCATATTTTCAACATTCTTATGTAGCACCATATTTAAAATGCATTGAACATGCTTCACTTACGTGTAAGGCAACACTTCTATACATATGCTGGGAGGAATCTTTGCTTGATTTTCAGGCATAATTTTTAATAAATTTGGTCCCAAGACTTAAAACCACTTTGTTTTCTCCTTGTTCAAGAAACTTAATATTACCCTGATAATCAGTTCATTCTAAGATTTTAAAGATAAAAACGGGTTAAGCACTATAACATTAATCCTGTATGGATAAAAATAAAATATTAAAACATATTTTATAAAGCATATGTGATGGCCAAGGAATTTTAAAAGAAGAGGTTAATGCTGACCAGCAAGTTGAGTTTGGAACTGGTGGGGAAGAAAATGACGAAATGCTACATTTGGAGCAACTGTATGGAGCAGAAACTTGGACTCTTAGGAAATGAAAAAGAAATACTTGGAGAGCTTTGAAATGTGGTGCTGGAGAAGACTTGAAAAGATCTGGTGGGCAGACAGGGGGACAAATGAAGAAGTTCTAAGAAGAATGGGTGAGAAGAGAACCAGTTTGGATGTGATTCTTCAGTACAAAGCAAACTGGATTGGACACATCCTTAGGAGGAATTTTCTTCTGCACAAGGTCATAGAAGGAAAGGATTAGAGAAAGAGGAGCTTAGGAAGAAGTAGGATTCAAATATTGGATGACTTTAAAGAAAGAAGAAGATTCTGGGAGCTAAAGGAGAAGGCAGAGGAAAGGGTGCATTGGCGGTCTAGGTTCACTGACAAAAGGAATGCACATGTTGTAAGACAAAACAAATTAATGATGATGATGATAATAATAATAAAAATAATACTAATCATATTAATTATAATAATAATGCTATAGTAATTTTTAATTTTTGTTATTGAAAAGATTAAAGATTATTAGATTATTACTTTAGCTATTACTTACCCAATAATAAGTGCTCTTAGAATTGTGCATTCGGCGACGTTCTGTAAGGTAGAGAGAACAATAATATTAGAACAAACTAATTAAAGTATTTAATATAATAAGTGTGACTTTGTAACATGTTTGGTGAAAACTTTATCCTATAAAAATCAATAATTAAAAAAATATATATATATGTATTTTTTATCATAGCGATAAAATTATTGTTTAAAGGTTCAATGTTTTTTACATTGAAAAATTGAATGTTTCTTAAACTACCCAAGCTATGCAGAAAACTTGATATATATATATATAAAAAAAAATAGAACCACTCTTTCTAAATGGATAAATGCAGATATAAAAGTACATGGCTGGCATTCTTAGTCAGACATATACAGTTGGGATTATTGTACCTTCGAATCCCGGCCAGCTGGGTGGACAAAGGTCCACTTTCCCCATTGTAATTTTCTTATTCTTCCTCTAGGTAAGTGTTAGTGCAGTTCCTTTAAATTTACCTTTTCCACTATGTTTCTTTAAACCCGTGTATAAAGCAAATAGTTCAAAGAAGAAGTATTACTTGTAATACTAAAATACCATAAATGCATTTTTACTTTCTCTTGACCCCTCCTAAAGAGAAGTATTGTAATCATCAAAAAAATCAAATTTGATTTTTAATAAATATCGACGTTTCATGATCTCCTGAAACCTACAAAGTGGTTTTTCAATATGCTGTTTGTATTCTGCGTGTCTGTCTGTATGCCTGTATCTTGGTCTAGAATCAAAACCATTTTACCAATCGAACAAAACTTGATATTTAGGGTTTTCATAAGGCTCCCCTGAGGAATTTTTGGAATGCAATATCCAACCCTAAAATTAAGGGTAGATTACAGAAGGGCAAAAATAGAAAAAAAAAGATTTTCTTTAAATCTACTCTGTATTTTTCTTTAAATGAGAAATTCTCAAGTTTTGTTATATAACAATATAAGGATAAACTATTTTGATTGTTGAGAATATTTTTTATACATATGAGGGATGGCAAATCTAATACACGCGTGCCACTGGCTGTCACACAAATAAGAATTAGGTGGCATGCCAACATGAAAAAAATAAACACTAAATATAACTTTTCACAATGTGGTATTTTTTTTAGGGCAATAATATTTCAATCGTCATGTGATTCACATGTCACAATGAACTTTGTGAAGTCAGTGGTTAGGAATCGTCTTGTGTGCTGTTGAAAATAACACACTATGAACAGAAAATAAATATCTTGGCTAGAAAAATACCACACGTTTCAGGTAAAGGTTATATAAATTTTTTTTTCATTTATGTATATTTAATTTATTATTTACCCTTCAAGGTGTTACTTTCAATGTTTTTATTTTAAGTTAATGATATTAATTTTGCTTAAGACACTCACTTTGGCAATTTAATAAATTTTACCTCTTTAAAATTTATGCATTATTAAAATATTTACAATTTTATTTGTGTTGTACATTACATTATCATAATATTCAACAAATTTTGATTTTTAAAAACCCATTATAAAACGTAAATAAGAAGTGGCACACTAAACTAATTTAAAATTCAACTAGTCTTTAAGTGACACACTGATCAGAAAAATTTCACCATCCCTGATATATATAAAAAGACCTCCAACATTCAACTTCAAATTAATTTGATAGTATTGTTTTCAACAATAATATAATATTGCTAACTTCTGAATCTCTTTTTCATTTCGAACCTTCTGTGGAACTTTAAATAAATATATATATATATATATATATATATATATATATATATATATATATATTGTATTTTTAATATATTATGTAAAGAGGATTTAATGTTATGTATTACCTAGTGTTTTATTTATAAAGGGATCTTTAGGTAGTTTTTTTTGTTGTTGAAATGATGATAATGAATCACAATTAATGTTGATTAGGGTTGTTCTTATTTTTCTTTGTACTGTCCATTCCTAGTTCTTAAGGTACATTAAAATTATTAGTGCATGTGGTGTATGTTTATTATTATTTAGCACCGCGTCTTACTACCTGTTCGGGTTATACGCTTAAGTACTAATTACACTAATGGATTAGGAATTGGGAGGGTTGAATTTAGAGGAAGCGAACCCGCATTTGCGTGGAGGAAGAGTGGAAAACCACCCCAAGTTCACCCGACCGAGATTCGAACCTCGATCTCCCCGTCCTCGGCGGTCGAGCTCAACACGACTAGCGCGTTAGCCAACTACGCCACCAAGGCGGGAGCGTTACTAAAACTATATGACTTTATATATATGCTTGCAATTGTCTTCCTGCTCACATTTAATTGGAGGGAGGGTGGGAAGCCATCTAGGATAAAAACACTCTCTGTACGCCAAACCTTGACACGCCCATCATTGGCAAACTAGACTAAGTGAGCCTGATGGTTTGGTTCACACGTCCACCACAGAAACAATACGAGTGAAAGTTTACTTACTGTGCATGTCACTGTAGCAGCAAAACAATCAAGGTGTAGAGAAGTTGAGATCATATCCATTAAGAGAACACTCCTTATCACCTGTACAAACAAAATACAACATTTGTGTTTAAAAAGTTCAATTGGGAGTTCATGGTGTCTACTCAACTTGACCAATGAAATTCCCGACTTTTTCCCCGATTTCCCCTGATCATTTCCTAAAATTCCCGAGTAAAAAGTATGTCACATCCTTCTAATTCCCCCACCTCCTCCCTCATTTTTCTATTAATCTTTTTTTATGAATAATATTAAGTTTTAAAATTTAAATAAACATATTTTTTAAATTTGTATTAACATTGTTTATTAAGAATTATAAAATTTAGTACACAGCTACAAAAAAAACTACAGTTTGAATAACATTATTATTTACTGTTTTAATGATTATTATATTTCATATTTTGAGTAAAACCACATTTTCCCAAATTTTTATTGTAATTTACCAAATTCCCGGCTTATTCCCGTTTTTTCCCGATCACTTCAAATTCCCGGCTAATTCCCGTTTTCCCTGATTTTCCTGGATAGTAGACACCCTGGAGTTAATTATAATTTCAATCTTATTTACATTTAAATGTGGCTATGACTGTACTTAACAAATGTAATAGTTGTAGCTATTTAATCCATTATCATAGGTGCATTGAACAGTTGTCATAGTACTACCGGCAGCATAAAGCCCTCCTGAGTCAAAGGTGGCTGCGTTATTTGATAGTTCACGATCTTAATTGATCGCTCATATGTAGACCATGGGTATGGGATGACTTCTGAATAGCTCAGTGGTAAAAACATCGGCTAAAGGTTTCAGGTTTTAGTCTCGTGTTCAGGTGTAACTTTCAAATTAAATTTATCATCATCATCATCATCATCCACACTTGTTCTAATGTGTAATGGAAGGGTGATTGTGAGATGAAATGGAGGACCTACAGTTTAATGTGAGATCCAAATCACAGTGGAGACCTGGAATTCCACAAATTTCAAATTAAAGAATATGATATTTAGACGTGACTGTAACTGAACTTAACTAATAATAACTTGGCTATTTAATCCCTCAATGAATATAACTCGCAATAAGGCTATGAGGATTTTACCAGTCCTAGTGAAATGAAAATGCACAGGGATTATTAAAGTATTATAAAAATACTTTAAGGTAATATTGACATTATTGACAAAATTTGACTGGCTGTTTTAAAGAAAATGAGTTTTTGCCCTAATCTTTAATTTGGGCGTAAACTTATACCTCACAACATAAAAACAAACAAAATATAAGGTACCCAGCCAATTTTAAATTTCCACCAAGATTTACTGATAGTATTTAGAATGAGGACAGTGGTACCCATACATTCATATGAAGTGGGGAAAGGGGATCTCATAGTGAATTAATCTTATTATGGATACATTCTTCGATTTTGGCCTGTACAGTGTACAAGTAGGTCTTACTCACATAAATGAAGATATAGCATCTTTGTAGAGCAGATTTGTGTGTTTTTTAATATTTGTATAGTTTAAATAGTACTAGTTCCGCAGTGATATTCTTTACTGGTGTAGCTATTTTACCCATGGTCCACTATGTAGGCCTATTTATTCACATCTTAGCTGTTTTGGTTATTATGTTCAATACATCCTCTTTTTCACGACCACATTTGTGTATTCTGAATTGTTAATTAATTTGGCTAATTGTGCCACTGTACTTTATCTTTGCCTCAAAGTTTCTGTTTTTTGTACTTGACTTTAGTCGGCTAGGTTATCTGTGCAGTTGCATCATCCAATAAGTTAGTAATTTCAATATCAATTTCCTTTATTATAGTGCTGGCCAACAGTCTTAAGACCTATCTTATTTACACGAGAAAATAAGATAAACAAAAATGGCTAAATAATGTTATATACTGATGAATATTTATGAAAAAAAAAGTTATTAATAATGATAATAAAAAATAGCATTAATAACAAATAACTAAAGAGTGGTTAAAAGCTGTAACAATATGCAAAAAATAGATCAGAATATTGTAAATTTAAATATTATAAGCAGAACCTCTACATGATAAATTATTGATATGGGATTTCCTTAAATAACTCTGAGTTTAGATTTTCTTTTATGATAGAAGTCGAATTCGACAAATCTAAAATTGGCGCTATGGATAAAACAACCTATAGGGCTCACCTTATAAGAGCTATTAAGAAAAAATAATTTCGGATTACGAATAATAATAATAATAATAAGTTAAGGATGTCTTAACCAAAATTTTATTTGTTTTGGTTATTTATAATCAATGTATCAACCCTCTTTTAAATACCCCATATGTTTAATATGTAGGCCTATAGTTGATAATAGTTATGGGAAGATACTGTTGCATAGTTCTTCCACTATGTGTGTTTTATTTCTTTTTTTATTGATTATTTTATTATATTTGTTTTGGGTACTACTGTGAAGTTGTATCATCTTCTCCAAAATGGTCAACTACTTATCTTGTCTGGTTAGTGAAAGTTTTATAACCTTTTATTTGTAAGATGTTCTCCTTGCTACGCTATTTTTTGTTTTTTTTTACATCATTATAGCTACTGGGTCTACGCTCCTACATAAAAATACTCCGTATCATAATCTCCGTAATATAGTATAACTTATTCTTTACATCCTACTCTACGAGTCTGCACTACTTTTGTCTCTTCACCCTCCTCCACCAACAAGCTAATCACTCATTTTAAAGACAAATAAAACAAACAACAAACAAGTTACCCAACAACAAAGAGTAAATCCTTTTTTGAAGCAATTTAAGGTGATTTTTTTCTAAACATTACTAAGGTTGCAGGTATTCTAATCAGGGTATTTAAAATAAATACAAAAAAAAAATTATTAATAATAATTTTGGTGGTTGGGAGAGTTTGAATAGTTTATGGAATTTTTAATATGTGATAAAACAAATCTAGTTCATGTATTAGTTCTAATATATGGACTAGATTTATAAATCTATTTTTTTCTAAAAATAAAAATATTTGATTTGAGTTCAAACCAATTAATTTGATTATCTTGCTTTCCTAGGATTACAATGTGACTGTGCTAGTATACTCACCATTAACATCACACATGTGAGACTGTATGTCCTTGAGTGCAGCTGTATATTTCTGAAAACATGCATGCGAGTGTCCTTGTTGAGTAAGTGGCTCAAACTCTTCAGGTTCACTAAGTGATGGCATCCTGCACTGAGCCAGAGACACCCTCACACGCTCGCTCATGTCACACAGGCTTTGAGCCAACTTTTCAGTAGAATTCTCGCCCGCTGCTGCGTTAAGAGTATTATCTATTTTCGAAACATTGCCATTGGCTACCGTCTTGCCCACTTTATTTAGGACATCCTAGGGTTAAAATAAAAAATATATATATATATATTCCTAAGTATTTATTATTAATACAATGATTCCCTTTAAATTTAATCTTTAAATATGATTTTTTATATCAAAATTTTTATTTGTGGTGCCATTAATGTGCAGAAATGTACCAAGAGTCATTTTATGAGGAATATATATGGAGTTATGATAGTAAAGATTTATTCTATTTTTATTGGGATGTAATTTTTTTACTAATGATTCATGAATGACATGATTTTTTGTGAATCTTAATATAGTAGTGTTTTGTAGAACCTAAAATAATAGCTGAAAATCAAAATTGGAAACCAGGATTTGGAGAGTATAGAGCAATTGGAAAGTCTGCTGATAAAGGATGCCTACTGCACCAACGAAATTAGATCGAAGGAAGCTATCAATAAGAAGAGGTTACTGCTGACCAGAAAGTTAAGTTTGAAACTAAAAAAGAAACTGATGAAATGCTACATTTGGAGCATTGCACTGTGTGGATCAGAAACTTGGACTCTCAGGAAGAGGGAAAATAAATAATTGAATAGCTTTGAAATGTGGTGCTGGAGAAGACTTGAGAAGATCAGGTGGACAGAAAGGGTGATGAAATAAAGTCCTAAGAAGAGTGGGTGAGAAGATAACTATTTTTGATGTGATTCTTTGGTACAAAGAAAACTGGATTGGACACATTTATAGAAGGAACTGTCTTCTGCACGAGGTCATAAAAGGCAAGGTTGAGGGAAAGAGGAGCTTAGGAAGGAGGAGGCAGAGGAGGGTGCATTGGCAGTCTAAGTTCACTGACAAAAGGAATGAACTTGATGGAAGACAGAACATATAATAATAATAGTAAAATATACTTTTGTTGCTATGTAGAAATATTTTTCTGAAGTTATTGAAACTATATTTTATACTACGCTTACTTACTGGTTCATACTTTATATCGTAAACAATCACATATTTTTTCAAAAGGTAACTTCCAATTACCTGTGCCAATGAGCAAAGTCTACAGCTGAGTGTGTACAATGACTGTACTTGATTGGGCAGAGTCCACAGCAGGGGCACCAACTGTGGCCAGCATGATATTTCATTAATAAGGTTGATCACACACTTGTACACCTGAGCGTGCTGAGTAATTTCAAGGAACGAGTCTGCGTGAAGTTTGGACTCCAAGAATGGAATGAGGGATGATGCCTTTAAGACTTCAAACACACCATCAGGCAGATTCCTAACCAGACAATTATGTTCAGTATGACCATTGCTTGCTGAACTGTGAGCAGTGTCTAGCCCAACAGAACCAGCTTTATTTCCTATGACCTGCCGAGTTGAATTATGTGATGATAAAATAATGGATGCCTTTTTATCACTAGCGTCATGACTTGAGCTGCGTCTTTCGGTCTGAAGTTCTTCTAAAATCTTTTGCAAAACTGTAACAACCTGTTTGTCCTTTTCTCTCTGTGCAGCAAGATACTTGTGGATGTTCCAGGACGAATTACTCGACTGTTCATGGCCGCAAGTGACGCTACAAGATAACTCACCAGAAGAAACGTCATTTGGGAATGTTTTTTCTGGGGAGTTCAACCAACCAGTTAGAGAATTATTATCTTGGAGCCCTGATGTGTTAACAAAAGGAATGATCTTGGAGTCAGATTGCTTAGCATTATTTATGTCTGATGAATCAGCTTTGCTCCTTTGAGGTGAAGAAACGGTTCTTGCTCTTGAAGGCATCTCTGACACACATCCTAGCCAGAGCAAATGGTTTTCAATGTTGGAGTAGGCGCCTTGGGGATATTGTAGCGGACAACTTTTTGGAGAAAGCACGTCTACCCGCCCCCATGTGTTCACATACTCTTTTATCTCATGTAAGATGGACTGCATGGTACGGGCCGGGTTCCAGTGTGAAAGTTTTAACACTTCCATGTTGGCTACTTGGAGCATCACATCTCCTTCCAGCCGCGGTCGCACCACCTGCAATACAATTCACTGCTATGTTGTAGGCTATATATATATTTCATAGAACAATAACACTTTCCTTTAAGCAACAACCGCTCTAATTACATTGCCATTATCATCTTGCAAATTCTAATTTGTCATCATGCCGCCAACAATACTCTGAGGGCATGAAGTTGTACTCATCACTACTAGAGGAGAAAAATTTGGTTCCACAATGATTGTAAGAATTTACATTTAAAAAATAAATTATTTAAGGTATTTAACATGCACTTTCTGAACTGAATGACATATCAGCGGTCGACTTATAAACTAGCTTAAGCTTAGAACAAACAAAGCACCCAGTTGCCCTGCCGTTAATTCATTATTGTGAAAGATTTTTTTTTTTTTTTTATTTAGCACCACGTCTTACTACTCGTTCGGGTTATACGCTTAAGTAGTAATTACGATAATGGATTAGGAATTGGGAGGGTTGAATTTAGAGGAAGTGAACCCGCATTTGCGTGGAGGGAGAGTGGAAAACCATTTAGGAAAAACCACCCCCAGTTCACCCGACCGAGATTCGAACCTCGATCTCCCCGTCCTCGGCGGTCGAGCTCAAAGATTATTATTATTAGCACCGCGTCTTACTACTCGTTTGGGTTATACGCACACTAATGTGTAATGGTAGGGTGATTGTGAGATGAAATTAAGGACTTACAGTTTAACGTGGGATCCGAACCACGGTGGAGGCCTGGCATTCCACACATTCACAAGTTGTTATTAATACACGTCTTGTCAGAGGTGAAGGAAGGATTTGGAAATCAGATAAATCTGTGCTGGAACCGAGGATTGAACCCCGGACCCCCAGCACAGAAGTCTGACACCTTACCCCTAGACCACCAGGTCACCTACTGTGAAAGAGGAAACTTATATTTCACCAATGGTAAGTTTTTCGGCCCTACCGGGAATTGAACCCTGGACCCTTAGCTCAGTAAACAGATCTGCTTCCGACTGAGCTAAGGTGTCAGACAAGAAAGATTACAAAAATATGATAGGGTGTTTCACTCACTTTCGGCCTCTGAGTGCTTCTCATTAACCAATTATGTCCATTAGTTTGGAAACTCGGCGGCTGAGAGCAGACAAAAACCCCTGTTTATTTTGGAATCAGTTTCATTGTGCACTGGGTACAGATTAAACAGATATGTCATTATTTATATAACTTAGCCTCTTATTTTATTATTAACTAGGGATGGGTCAGTTTGGCTCTTCGGTATAGACCTACCTTAATTCTTTACTTAAGAGCTGGTTTTGGTTTCAAGAATATTTTATCTTAGTTTCTCAATTCTTTATTTAGTTTAGAAATAAATAAAAATAAACACAAGCAATGAAATTAATACACTCGAGTTGACAAAAATTGTTTCTATTTTTCAATATATAAATTATTTGCAACCTTTATGTCTACTGGCCAGGAGTGTGAAAATTTTGTAACTATCCATATTAGTACGTACTCTATGGTTATAGGAACTCGAAAGTTCATTGCAGCACTTACAACAAAAGTATGCCACCTATCCCTATCTTGAGCTAGTTCTATCCAGTCCCCCTCACTACACCCTATACCTATCTTGAGCTGGTTCTATTCAGTCCCCCTTTTTACACCCTATACCTATCTTGAGCTAGTTCTATCCAGTCCCCCTCACTACACCCTATACCTATCTTGAGCTGGTTCTATTCAGTCCCCCTTATTACACCCTATACCTATCTTGAGCTAGTTCTATCCAGTCCCCCTCACTACACCCTATACCTATCTTGAGCTGGTTCTATTCAGTCCCCCTTATTACACCCTATACCTAACTAGAGCTGGTTCTATCCAATCCCCCTCATTACACCCTATCTCATTCAGATCCATTCTAATGTTATCCTCCCAGCTGCGTCTACTAGGGCTTCTCAATAGTCTCTTCCCATTGGGTTTGTTAATCAGTACCCTGAAAAAGGATCTAGAATCTCCCATTCGTGCTGCATGACTTGCCCACCATAATCTACAAGACCTGATTATCTTAACAATGTTTTCTGATTAGTACAGGGTATGTAACTCATCATTATGTAACCTCCTCCACTCCTCAATAACCCAGATTAGTACAGAAAGATTAAATTTCTTTATTTTGGTTTGCATGACTAAATGGAATTTGGATCCGGGAGCTGAAATAGCAGGACTGAAACTGGCAGAATTTTAGGACCAGCCCAGTGCTAATATTTACATGTTTTTAAAAATAAAAATATGGTTTGGAAAAAGAGATAAGGCTCTCAAACCTATGAGCCTGTAGATAAAATAAAAACGAATTAGTCGTCAAAAATTTAGCTTATAACTATCAAACATACCAGTCAAACATAGACAGAAGTTAATCTCACCACTTAAAACGCAACACATTTCACCCCATTGCAGGTGGTAGCAGTCACATGAGTGAAGTAAAGCCACCTTTAACCTCTTGACGTATTTTGACAAGGATACTCATCATGACGTATACAGATAAAATGATGAGCAAAGCTCGTCTAAACTTGTGCATTAAATTAAAGTATTACGAGTTGAAATTAAATAATAATTCTGGTGCTACACAGACCCCAATTAAATTATAGGTCAAGAGGTTAATATGCAAAGAATATCAACATATGAAACCGATAATAATTCTCAAGCCTAGATGAAAAAATCTGAGGCATGGCAAACCATATCTTTAAAATCTGCAGTATCTGTAGCTGTAATATCTTCTAAAAAATACCCTATACATTGTGAGAGAACTTCTGTAAAGTTGAGACAGTGAGAATCTTTCCCATTCTTATCTCTCTATAACACCGCTCAACGAACTTGACCACACCCAGCCTTACTCACTGGTTTCTACGATCCTGACATCAAGATGTGTGGGAAAGTTTTTATCTGTGTAAACAAAGCTCAGCGGTCATGATGAGCTGAAGGAGGAAGTAGTAAAGATGGGTTCAGTGAGGAGTTTCAGAAGACAACTGGGACTTATTAGGTTTTAGTTATGGATAGAGCCTTTGAATCCCTCAAATCCTAAAGAATGTTCGAGATTCGAGAAAATATCGGATCCGAGATTCAAAAAAATATACAGGCCCTTGTATATTTTCAAATTTCTAATTGGAATTTGTTTTACAGCTTTTGTACCGCTCAATGGTGGTTTAACCCTAACTTATTATGGGACAAACTTAACGAGACCCCAAGACCATTAATTTAACACTTATCTGAATTGTTATGATGAATGAATTAAAAAAAAAGTTAACATTTAATTATTAGTATTTATTATGAATTAATAGCCGGAGCTATTATTTATGCTTGTTAGTAGGGAATTACTCCACTAGATATCATATCCTGAAAATTGAAAAATGACACCTGGACACGGGAATCGAACCTGTGTCCAGGTGTCATTTTTCAATTTTCAGAATATGATATCTAGTGGAGTAATTCCCTACTAACAAGCATAAATAATAGCGCCAGCTATTAATTCTTAATATATATGCGATCCCGTACAATTTAATAACTGTGCAAATGGCAGCAAAAAGCCAACTACCGAGTCGCAGATGGCTGCGTTATCCGATGGATCGTGATATTAATGTAATCACATACTTGTAGCCGACGATTTCCGCTAGTCCATCATAGACTCTGCCTTAAAATATGAGTGAAGAATGACCCAGGGCACGAGACGAATCCTGGATAGCTCAGTGGTTAGAGCATTGGCGTACTAAGCCAGAGTTCCCGGGTTCGATTCCCATGTCCAGGTGTCATTTTTCAATTTTCAGAATATTAGTATTTATGTTTCATATCTCTAGGGCCTACTTAGGTTCACAATTTTTTCTGAGATTTGGATTTGACTCATATTTAGTTTAAATTAGTTTTAAGTTGTCATCATGTCATAAAATCAATGATCACACCAATTATTATACTCGTTCTGTTAAGTTATTAACATACCTTTGCTACTGGAGGATAGAAGGGATATAAATCCATGGTGAATTCCAGCTGCAGCTCTATATAATCATAACCATGTTTCTTCTTTAACTCCTGAAGATCGCGGTGCAAGGCACTCTCGGAGTCAAATTTGGAAAACATAACAGACCACTGGTATATGTTGTCATTTATGGGGAGTACAGTCACTCCAGTGTTATCCTTTTCTTTCAATAAAGGCTATCAATTCATTCATCAATATCCCAGAAGCGGCAGAGTTGCTGAAAACTTGTACAGAACTACTTTTTAAAAATCCGATAGACATGTCTGATGTGGTTTGTCCATTTTGTGAACGTAGTTCTATTTCTTTCTTTTGCCATTTCCTTTTCATTTGACACACATCAATTTCAAAATAATCTATGTCAGAGTCCATATCTTCTTCCTCGTACTCTTGGTCAGAATCAGAGGATAATGAATCAAGGAGACTGCTAGATTTATGGTAATAGCTAGAATCAGCTTTGTTCAAAACATAGGTCAAACTCAAGACTTCATCTGAGTCAAGAATGAACTCATTTAGCTCATTGCACCACAGTTGAAGTTTAGGTATTGCTTCCACAAAGAAGTTATCAACATAGTTTGGATAGTTCAAGGGACAGATAATCGAGAACGCTTGTCCCTTCCCTATTGTAAGATTAAGACATATTCGACCATCTTCACAAATTTGGTCTGTGACAAACGTGATCCGATTGTTGTTCTTACACCACTCGACCAACTCTTTAGTCAAAATATTTTTTGAAATGTTAGTTTCCAGTTGTTTATTTGTGTCATTCTTACTCTCTGAATTCATTTTCCTTCTTTCTCAATAAATATTTATGAATTTTAATAATAACCTTACATTATTTTGTTGGACTCTGTAAAGTTACAAAAAAAGATCAATCTTAGTATGTGGTAAATTATTTGTAGACCTACTTAAATTAAAGATTTTGTTTTATGCTAGACACTTATTAGTTATTACTAATTACTTGTCCAGGCTATATGCATATTTACACCAAAGGGGTAGGGATTAGGAAGGTATAAGGTATGCCCTACTTTAACTGGCATGGAGCCAGAGTGAAAACTCATCCGGTTAGGATTCAAACCCTGACCTCTGTATCACCAGCAATTCAGTCTATTGTAATCTGAGTGCCACCATAGATCATTTGATTGCTGAAACAGGTTTAACTAACAGGCCCACAAAAATTTTTGCTGGCAACTATATTGTTAGGGACAGTAAAAGTGTAAAACAATTCTTTTTTAACACCATTTCTTACTACCAGTTCGGGTTGTATGCATATTTACTAGATACTCTACTGTGTTGGGCATGAGGAAGTTTTAATTTAGAGGATGTGTACCAGCATTTGTTTGGAAGGAGAGTGGATCATTTAGGGAAAACCTCCCTCAGTATGTACACATGACCAGAATCGAACTCAGATTTCCCTATATTCGGCAGTCCAGTCTATTGCAAGAGTGATGCCTTAAACCATGCGGCCATCAAAGTGGGCTATAAAACAATAACTCAAATTAAATTAAATTAAATTATTGGGCAAATGTTTCGCAAGAATCAGGTTTTTACTCGAGGGCAATTCAAATTTTCAGAGAACTACACTAATTGGAAAAAGACTTACCGTAACATGTGTTTTTTTGAGCATTGTGTTTTACTAATTCTTTGGGTAATTTGACTCTGTAGGCCTACTAATTACCTTAGGTGTTAGGGATTAGAAAGGTTGAATTAAGAGGAAGTGTACAAGCATTTGTATGGAGAGTGGAAAAACCATTCAGGAAAAACCACTCTCAGTACACCCAACCGAGATCAAACCCTCCTCTCCCCATCTTCAGCTGCCTAGTCTAGTGTGAGACCATGCAGCCACTGAAGTGCAATCAACATGTTAAACTTACAATTTGTTACACAGCAGTTTTCAGCAATGTTAAAGTTGTGGAAACATATTTTGAACTTTATGTGTTTTTGGATAAAGCTGGTTTTATGACTTCCAAAGTCATATGTTTCCATTGATTTTTGGCTAGGATGCCCTACTGTATACAGTAAACTAATTTAAATAATATGTAGGTCTATAGTACAAGTTTTTAAATTGTATCAAATAAGATTTAAATAGGCTAAAACATAAGTTAGACAAGTTTAGTTTAGAAAAAAACAACTAAAAATAATTTATTAGCTGAAGAAAGATGAATGTGTAAGATATAAAAGTTCATCTTAAATAGCTAATAATTTACATACAAGTAGTTCAAACATTTTTAAGTGATTTATCTGAGTCATTTGTCAAAGTTTGTGTGTCAATTAAGTTAAGCCCTAGGTAATGTTTACACGTTCTTTTCAGAAACTCTATTTTTACAAAAAAAATACCTTGCTGCTTTATTTATTATATAAAACAAAAGCGAAAGTCAACCATTAAAATATTTTGATTAGTCGGTTAAATAACTGATAAATTAAAATATGTCTTTCAGAATACACACGACAACTTTGTGTGGAAATATCTCTAAATATATTAATCCATCCAAAATTTGATTTGAATAGGTTAAACTTGGTTGATTTTTTTAAACTATATACACAATGAGTTTGCTATGGAAAAAAGCAAGATGTTCAAGGGGTAGTTGAGATGTATACTTTAGCGTCTCACAATATCCTGTGAAATAGGTGAGTCGAGCAAATATTTTCTGAATGATGAATTAAATAGTATTATTATATAAACAGCTGACTTATTTTTATAAAATATTAATTATAACTGTTAGAAGTGAAAATAATCTTATTCTATTTAGCTTTTTTAAAAGAAAGCATAAATGTTCTTGACCCTGATTGACTGCGAGTAAATTAACGTTTAGCTTAGTTGTAACTATGTAGAGATATTTTAATTGTCACTTTCTAGATTAAAATAAACATTTTATCAAGGATACTAATACTGTAGTTTCTTTTAAATGCCAATTAAAAACAAATTAGATTAATATTTTTATTTAAATGTGTTGAGCTATAGCCTCTAAAAAGGTTTTCTGAAATAATTTTAACAATAGTTTTTCAGCTTAAAGGTGGTGAATTTCCTAAAATTTATTCCATCTCGTCATAGCTTTAAATTATTTTTGTAGATAGTGAGATGCTAAGCACTAAAATAAATCAGACCTTCACTATTAAAAGATTTCTGTAAACAATGAAATTACCAACTTACTATTATTATCTAGAGTGAAAAGATGTTTTCCTTGACTAATTACTAACAATAAAAATAACTACTTATAAAAATAGTTTTTTAAATTCTTAAGTTATGAAAATTAGATTATAATATTAACTCATATCTGTACTCTGATGTAAACAACATTTGCCATTTGACTTGGTCATCTGTCAAGCAACATAACCAACATAATATTTAAATAATCTCTTTTGTTTAACAAAATACCATATCAATGATTTTATTTTATTTAAAAATAATATTTGCTGCTTAAAAATCTTTGATAATCACACTTTACAGGACGATTATTATTATTATTATTTATTATTATTATTATTATTATTATTATTATTATTATTATTATTATTATTATTATTATTATTATTATTATGATCACTCATTTATTTTATTTTTGTCATACCACCTACTAGCTGTTCGGTTAGCGCTATACGCATATTAACCGAATATGCTAATGTTTTAGGAATGAGGATGGTTGAATTTTGAGGTGTAACTGCATTTTCATGGAGGGGATTGGAAAACAATTTAGGAAAAGCCATCCTCAATACACCAACACATGATTATAACCATCACTCTCACGGTATCACCAAGTCATCATAATTAGATCAAGGGCCTATTGTTGAAGGGGGAGAGGGATTGGTTTTTAAAGCTCCTTCAAGTATAATTTTAATAAATGCATACACACATATATATATATATATATAATACATCAACGCCATTCCCTTACGGGGTGGACAATAAACTGTGCATATAGCTAAAAAAAATCTCCGTAGTTAATCCATCTTCACTAACTTTCTCCACACTTCCCTATCTTTGCATACTCCCTTCGCTTCAACAACATCCATACATGGAGTCATACATGTTCTTTTATTCTTAAAACTCTTAATGTTTCTCTTTAACACACATTCATCTATAACATTTAGTTACGTCTTACATGACCTATTCCTTCCTGTTGATCCACACACTTTACCTTCATATATTTGCTTCGTCACTCGATCCACACTCATTCTTTTAACATGCACAAACCAACGTAAGACGCTTCTTTCAAATTGACCACTTGGATTCCCTTTCAAACTGCACGCCTTCAGCACCCATTCATTACTGACACTGTCCATACGAGATTTTCCACATACATTTCTTATATACCTCATTCCAACCACATTCACCTTACTCTTATGTTTCTCCTGATAAAGCCACGCTTCACATCCATAAAACAATGTTGACATTAACACACTTTTATATAGTGCCATCTTTGCCCCTTTCGATGCTTTATTCTCAGCAACAGTCCACATACATCCAACTACTCTCTGAGATGCATTCACCCGTCTATGGATTTCACCACCCATCCCTCAATTTTTACAGAACATTATTCCCGGATATAAAAAAATCATTCACGTGTACTAATAGTTTTCCATTTATACTAAGTTGACACTCATTTCCCGTTAGATCCTTATTAAAAACTATCACCTTAGTTTTGGAGACATTTATACAAAGATCCATTCTGCCTGTCGCCACATTCAAACTATTTAGTGCATTTCCTCAGTCATTTACATTTTCAAACATTAATACGGCATCATCTGCGTATAACAGCACTATCACGTTCACATTGACCATTTGTCTCACAAACATGTCCTCACAAGCGTCCCTCATACACTTATCCATAAAAAAATTAAACATACAATGAGAACATAACACATAACTTGTCTAACCCTCTGTTCAATGTCAAACTATTCGCTCAAAGCTCCATCCACCCTAACACACGCTTTACTTCTATCATACACCACCATAATTGCATTTTCTAGCCATGCATCCACACCCTACTCTCTAAGAACATTCCATAATATACTCCTATTCACCCGAGCGTAGGTACGTTTTCTCCAGATCAACGAATGCACAATAAGCTATTTTCCTTACTGCCATACATTTTTCAATCACGTGTTGCTATGCATATATCTGGTCCATGCAACCTCTACCTGACATGAAACCACATTGCACACTCCAAAGCTTGATAACAGTGTTTTGACGCACCCTCTCAATTAAAACTCTCCCAAAAACTTTGCCTGGCATACTCAACAAACTAATTGCCCTATAATTCTTACATTCACTCTTAATAATTTTGCCTTTGTATAAAGGATTAATGATAGCATTATTTCAGTCATTAGGAACGTTCAAATTCTCAGCACACACATTGAACAACTAAAACGAACTGAGAAGTAATACCGTACCCCCACACTTAAGCATTTCACTTGTGATCCCATCTATGCCCGCAGCTTTGCTATTCTTTAACACTTTCATTGCTTTTAACAGCTCAGCCTCGTTAATTATTTCACTCATCATAACATTTTCCCTATTTTCTGCTACTTCCTCCACATTTTCGCTATACAATTGCTCAAAATGCTCTCTCTATCACTGTCTTATACAGTTTTCATCCCAGATCATCTCACCTCTTTCATTCTGAATCCCTTAGGCCTTTCCTTGCACTCCTTGTTCCTATCTCTTTACCTACTTCCAGAACAGCTTCTTATTTCCTTCAAAATAATTCTGCATTCTTTCTTCTTCTTTTAAACTCATTTGCTCTCTAGTCTCTACTCTCCTTTACTACTATCTTTGCATTAATATTTTTCTCTCTGTATATTTATGTCCTACTACTTCTTATGTTCTGTTTCACTATTCACCGCAATAATTCATTTATATGCTTCATTATTTTCTCTCGCAAATTCTTTCACCTTTTTATTCCACCATGCATCTCTTTTTCAGTTTCCCGCCAACACAGATCCACACACATCTTTCACGCACTCAACTACAGTCTCTTTTATTCTTTTGCAAGCACTTTCATTATCATTATAATTTATTTCGACATTCCATTTATACTCTAGTAAAGTTAATTTTTCACCTAACACTCTTTCATAATGCGCTCTCATACTTTTATCCTGCAACTTTTCCACCTCCACTCTTACTTGCTTAATATTCTTAAGCTGCTTCCTCACAAAATTCCTACCTAGTTCAATTACTGAGATCACTATGTAGCGAAGGAATCCATTCAACAGTCAGATCAATGCACATCCGTAGTATTCTTTACTAAACTTCCGAGTCTCTCATCACACACTCCACAAAATTAATCATTGTTCTCGAAACACCCCTTTGCTATGTTTACAAGTGAATATATTAATTTTGCTCAAACCATGTGTTAGACTCAAATAAACCTTTTTCTAAAAATAGACTCAATAACTCACCAGTGTATCTTCCTAACATTCCATCTGAATTCTTTTTTTAGGTACCCATCCATCCATTCATATCGTTTAACAAGATAATTCTTTCACCCGGTTCCCATGCATTCAGAACCCCACTCTCACATTCTCCTTTTCACTCTCCACCAGAGCATAACCAGCAACCAAAATAATTCTACGAATGCCCATTTCCATACGTAGGTACCCATAAAAGTCTAGATGACACCAACTCATACCTTCTCACAAACAGCTTAGCTGTTGGGCTTAGGATTAAACCTACTCCCTGACTTCCCCTTATCCATTCATCCATGTCTGGCCACAATGACAGTCTGCCATTCAGTCAAAACATCTTTCCCTTTCCACTTTGTTTCACTTACACACAGAATATAAATTTTTCTTTCAATCATTTCCTATAACATTTCATTCTCTTTACCACACACTCCTCTCACATTCCACGTTCCAATAGTCCATGTTCTCGCCAGCTTGCCAATAGATGGGCCCTTCATTTGGTCATCCGAGGTTATTTATCATTTCACAGTTTCTTCTAGTAATTTTAAAGAGAGTAGACCAGGTTTCTAGCCTTGACCGTACCCGCACCCTTGACAGTATTCACTGCTTACGGTAATAATGCTGTACCGATTGGTGTTGGCACATTTTAGCAAGTATACCACAAGTGAAACCGTTGCTCAGTCTTACCCTGAGCACGCTTCCACTGTTCCTACAAACCAGTATCCCTACTATTGTGTTTGCCTTACTGGCAGTGACGTGTGGTCAATTCTGGACAAAGGGAAGCAATGAGGCTTTTACATAAAAGAGGTCTGATGGACCCTGGTATAATATTATTGTAAGCTTACACTGTTCCTTCCTTTTTTTTTTTTTGTATAGTTAAAATTATTATGGTGAAGAAAGGAAGGGGGGTGACACAATATATACATGGAATAAAACAAAATAACTGGGGATCTTAGAAATATTAATCAACCATTAAATAATATATACCTACATATTTAAATAACAAGTGTAATTATAGTTCATATTATAATAATAATAATAATAATAATAATAATAATTTCAATTTCCTTTATTATAGTGCCGACCAACAGTCGTAAGACCTATAACAGGCCAGCACTGAAAAGCACACAAGTACATACCCTACAATACATACATTTACATAAGAAAACATGATAGACAAAAAATGGCCAAATAATGCCATATACCGATAAACAACCACGAGACAAAAAAGTAGTTAATAGTGATAAAAATAAAAAGTAACATTAAAAAAAATAACCAAATAGTGGTTAAAAGCAGTAACATTATGCAAAAAATAGATCAGAATATTGTAAACTTAAACAATGTAAACTTAAATAGTATTAAGTAATATAGGCAGAACCTCTACATCATAAATTATTGATATGGAATATCCTTAAATAACTCTCTGAGTTTAGCTTTCCTTTTATGATAAAAGTCGAATTCGACAAATCTAGAATTGGCACTATGGATACAACGACCTATAGGGCTTACCTTGTAAGAGCTATTAAGAAAAAATAATTTTTGATTACGAGAAGCCCGAGAAGGGATAAGAACGCCTACATGATCAAGGGCAAATTTGCAAGAAATTATGTTATTGAAAATATTAAAAACAAAAAGGGCATCACAATAAAGTCTACGCGAGAAGAGAGTTTGGAGCTCTAATAGATTTCGAATTCTATCATAATCATAATAAATCCGGTTACTAAAGTATTTATCATAGCATGCAGCAACAAATTTTCTTTGAACGTTTTCTAACCTAAGAGAGTCAGTTAAGGTAATGGAATTCCAAGCAACAGTAGCATATTCTAACTTAGATCTAACCAGGGCATAATACAGACATAAAAAACAGTCAACTTTCTTAAATGATGAAGTAATAAATTTAATAAGCCCAAGTAGTTTCAATGACTGGGAAATGACATGGTCAACATGATAGTGGAAATAAAGTTTGTTATTCAGGAGGACACCAAGATCATTAATACAAAGGGTGCGAACTATGTTATCACTGCCCAATTTATAAGTAAAAAAGAAAGGATTAGTTTTCCTAGTGAAATATATAGATTTGGTCTTAGATTTATTGATAGACATTCCATTTTCCAATGACCATTGTAGAATACCATTTACATCATTTTGTAAATCTATACAATCTGCAATTGAATTGATAGTTTTAAATAATTTTACATCATCCGCAAAGAGTAAATAACTAGAAGAGTTCAAATATTTACCAATGTCATCAATAAACACATTAAAGAGAAGAGGACCTAAATTAGACCCCTGTGGTATGCCACAGGGTGCTAAAAATGTATTTGAGCTGTGTGAATCAATTTTAATAATGAGTGATCTTTCATGCAAGTAACTGCTGAACCAATTTACATATGAGTGAGAAAGTCCAAAATTACCAAGTTTAGCGAGAATAATATTATGCTGACATAAGTCAAATGCCTTACTTTGGTCAAAATAAATAGCATCAACCTGACCTTGGGCAGAGACTTGAGGGGCAACATGCCCAAGAAATTCTACTAAATTAGTTACAGTAGATTTATTTTTTATAAAGCCATGTTGATTATCTGAAAATTTATTTTTAAGGTGGTGAAAAGTATACTCATGTATGATTTTCTCGAATACTTTGGAGAAAGTGTTTAAGAGAGAAATTGGTCTATAATTACAAACATTTGTTTTTACCCCCTTTTTATAGATAGGTATGACAACAGATTGTTTCCATGTACGAGGAAAAGTTTCATTTGACAGGCTAATGTTAAAGATATAGGCTAACAAAGGGCTGAAAATGCTCGCACAGCCTTTAACAATAAAACTTGGAATTCCATCTGTCCCGGCACATCTAGAAGAACTCAATTTTTTAATAGCATTAGCAACATCCAAGGGTGTAATGTGGCATGGATACAAGGGCGCGCTAGTTTCAATAACGGGGCAGGGTAAAACAGGAATAGCTGAATTATAAACGGAATGAAACTAGGTCCCAAACTCATTAGCAATTAATAAAGGATCCGCTATAGATTTGCCATCAATTTCAAGGTTGGATGGGAAAACTTTATTCGTACGATTATTTTTAACAAATTTCCAAAAATCTTTAGGTTTGCATTTAATACTATTTTCAATTGAGTTCATCCAATTGGCTCTGTCTATAATCAAAGTAGTTTTAACTAATTTACGAAAGTGAGAAAAATGTGAATAGAATACACTATTATTTGTTATTTTAAACTTTTTGAAAAAATTGTTTTTTTTTCCTAATATAGTATTTGAGTGTAGAAGAAAACCAATTAGGATATTTGGATGAATTAAGAATATTAATTTGAGGAATATTCATTTTGATTTTCCTTTGGACTAACTTGGTAAAATTATCTACAGCCAAATTAACATCCGTAGTAGAATAAACACAAGTCCAATCTGCAGTAGCCAGGTCATTGTAGAGATTAAGGTAGTCACCGTGTGCATAGTCAATATATGTTTTAGAGGTGTCATTAATTTTAGTCGCAATAGGTACATCTAGTGAAATCAATAAGGGTGGATGAGCTAAATCAATATTGACTAGTGGTTGAGAGCTTTGAGTAATAGAGGGGTGGTGAAAATTAGCAAAAACGAGGTCAAGGAGGTTAGTGTCGTTATCAGCTTCATTGAGTTGTTCTAATCCCATTATATTAGTCGAAGCTAGAAGTTGAGTAGCTTTTAATTTAATGTAGTAATGCGAAATGTTCTGAGAATGATGATAATTCCAATCAATTTTGGGGCAGTTAAAATCTCCGAGTAGTATTATTCTATAGGGGTAGCTAGCCAACACACCTTCAAGAAATAAAAAGTAATTGTTAAATGCTTCGACTGTTATTTGGGGAGCAAGATATATGTTCCCAATTAACAGTTTTTGGCGATCAAATGTTGGGATCTCAATCCAGACACATTCCATATTATTCTCTAGGTCAGTTCTCCTGACCACACCAGAAATAGTATCAATGACAGAGATGAGAGCACCACCACCCCTTGAGATAGTAGCTTCGTCATATAACCTGTCGGCTCTATAGACATTATAATTAGGGGGAAAGTAATTTTCATTAACAAACTCACTAGAGAGCCAAGTTTCAACTAAACAAATAATAGAGAATTCATTCAAACAAACATTAGAAAATAATTCCCTTGCTTTGGTTCGCAGACCTCGAACATTTTTATAATATAGTAAAATATCACTGTTAATCACTGGGAGATGGGTTGGGAGGTAGCCTCCAGACCTCCATTGATAGCCACGAGTGGGGTTCTAGTTGAAACTTCTTGTGAGCCAAGGTCAGATGCAACAGCTGCGTTTACAGGGGCAGACACACAGGGAGACTCCTCACAGACTATCTGCTCTGGCAGCAACTTCCCATAGTAAGGTGCAATGAAACAGCCAGACGGCCAAATATCACTAATGTTTATGATGGGAAAATCATCTTCTTTGACTGAAATATGGAAGGAGGAATATGAATTAAATTTAGTTTTCAATTTTGAGCAGACAAGGTAGTCAAGATTGAGTTCTTTAGTTAGATAAGATTGAATGGCCAGGGAAGATACTTCAGGAGAAAAGCGAGTAACGAATAGGGATTTTTAAAAAAAAACTTGGTTCACTGTTTGTAGGTCAGTGGCTATCTTATTACCAGTCAGCAACTTTCTGGCACGCGAGCGCTGAACCGGCGGATCCTCAATAATAATAATAACAATAATAATAATAATAATAATAATAATAATAATAATAATAATAATAATAATAATAATAATAATGGTCAATTTACGATTGCCAAAGTTTTCTCTTGGGTTGTAGCCTGCAAATGAGTTTGACTTTTGGCATGGCTTTTAATAGCTTTGCAAATATTATTAATATCACTGAATACGGATTTATTCTACACGCTATTATCGTTTGTAAACAGTAAGGTCAACTAAATATTTTTCCACAAATCCAACACCCCGTTAGTTACTAAACACTTTCATAAGATTTAGTATCGAAATGTTAAAGCATTATTTTATCAGTTGCCTAAAGATGGATTGGGTCTGTCTGTTTCCATATTTTTTTTTTTCCGTTAAAATACTGGGATGAAAATCTATGCTTCAAAGATTACTTATGAATTTTGACACAGCACAGCCCTCCTCTTCCACTGCTGCACTCATCGTTCTACTACCGTACGCAAAGAAACAAACCACTTCAGTTGGAGGCTCAAATAAGCGTCAATATTCTTGTAAAATAAAACTAAACTTTCTGTAAATTAGTGATAAATACATTATTTTGTAATATAGTGCCCATACTTATATCTAGAAACAATAAATATTTCTAAAAACAACCAAAAAATAATATTTTAACAGTATATTACGTACGATTCTACATCAATCACGAAAGTAAATTGAGCTAATAATCACCTAGGGAAACGCTGCTCCCCTTTCCCCGATGAGGGCTGGTCAGACCCGGAAACAAACGATTGACGGGATAAAGATCGAGACCATCTGGCTGTCCGGTAAGTCTGAGAAAGAACTGCTTGCTCTAAGAAATAAGAGCTGCCACCTCAACTACGATCAACAGTATACTTGTTGAAGAGGTTTCTAACTATAATAATTAGTTTGAACTTTATTTTCTATATTCCCTTTGTTAATTTTAGGGAAGCATTGCTTCCCTTGAATAAACGCCACTGCTTGCCAGCCAGTATACCATTGCTCGTGTCACCATCATTAGGAGGTAAGGTGATGCACTAACACACCAGGCCATTGTAAAAAATTTTTATTTAAATTAAAGTTTCTTACTTCCATCTCAGAATGGATTAAAATTAACTAGACTTTTTCTTTTCAACCAGTATGTATTGCAAGATAAGTAGTTACAATAGCACTCACTTCAAGCGCTGTTACAACATCAAAAATTTAAGTAGTACTTATCGATGAAAGCTGATTACTATTATTTGTCCTAGTTTTATCTCTAGTCTACACATTGATCTCTATAGTATAACTGGATGGACATACACATGCACATTCCAAGGACAAAAGCGTGACGCTCAAGTGTATCGTCTGCTACACTGAGGGGGGGAAAGATTTAACGGTTTCTTTAAATGTTCTTGTGCGAAAACATGTCTCTGATGAATAAAAACGTTATTGTTTGAAAATAGTGAAGTATTATACCATACTTTCCTAAAGAAACATTTACATTAAAGGATATACAATCCAGTTTTACAGGTAATACTGTACAAATACGAATAAAACCTTTGATATTTCAATTTTTATGTAGTTATCATCAATGTTGTTTACAGTCTGCCACGACAACACTTATATTTAAAGTTGGTTATTAGCGTGTATATTGGTTTCAGAAACCATATTTTATTGAAAGTTCGATAAATATAATGAGCAAGGTATCTTAAAAATTGATTACATTTGTTTGAATGACAAAATTTGAATAGTTGCCATGCATTCAAACTATCACTTAGGTTATAGGCTTCTGGAAAATATTATTGTAATAATACCTGTTTTTTTTAAGTTGGCTCATATCTTTCAGAAATCATATTATGTTGACATTTCGATAACTATAATGAAACAAGTTAGCTAAAAACTGTATTACATTTGTTTGAATGACACACTTTGTGTAGAAGTCTTACGTTCAAATGATAATTTAGGTTATTGGCTTGTAGGAAGTACAGTATCTTATAAACCCGGATTTTAGTAATAATTCCAATCTGTAAGGCTTTATTTCGTACCAGAATACTATCATATATATAATATTTTGGTAGGATGAACGGCAATTTAGAACAGAAGTAGAAATTTCCTTCTGGAAGGTCTTTTATCCTAACTAGACACAAATATAGGGTAGGATTCTGGTACGAGATAAAGGCTTAAAAGTAAGCTTCCTTCAAAAATCATCGTATATATTAGGCTACATCAACTTATTTAAAGAAAAAACTAACCTGTTTTGAATTTTTATATGCTCTTCAAAGCTTTAACTAACATATTTATTTAATTTAACCACTCTCACATTGATGTATCTCATATAATCAATCAAATTAATGAACGATGTCAAAATGTCACATTGCCTTGTATGGGTGAAAGAGAGAAAGAGATACCCGAAAGTTTCTTTCTCTCTTACCCAATGGTATGCAGACGACAGCTCGAAAATTTCAGCCACAGATGTCCATCCAGTTATAGTATAGAGATCAATGAGTCTACACTCTACAAACTCTTCTATGATTAGTGATTACGTCATGGGCGGAAGTAGATAGGGTAAACCCATTTTCTATGTTTAGATTGAGATTGATGTGACATTCTCAATAATTAAGTTAATTTGATAAATTGGTTCCGTTTTATTTGAATTAAGTTGTAGTGGAGTTTCTGGTACAATTTAATGGTTAATTTATGTAAGTAAAATTGGAGTGAAAGTAAAATTATAAAATAATACTAGTCATGTCCTACGCACCTCAGCAAGGATATGCAGGTGGATACGCTCCTACTCAAGGGGGCACTCCAATGGGTTTTCAGCCGCAAGGCTACCAACCTGGTAATTACCCACCACCATCCCAAGGGTACCAACCTGGAGGCTACCAACCTTCAGCTCAAGGGTATCAACCTGGTGGCTATCAACCTCCAGGTCAAGGTTACCAACCTGGTTACCAGCCTCAACCAGGGTACCAACCTCCCTCTGGCTATCCTCAGCCAGCAGGGTTTGGGCAGCCGCCGATTTCCACTCAGCCCGGCATGGGTCCACCCCTGGACCACCTGGGGGGCTAGAAGGTTGGATGAACATGCCTCAAGGTATACCCAACACTCCACCAGGCCTTGAATACCTGACTATGATTGACCAGTTGCTGGTTCATCAGAAAGTTGAGCTTCTAGAAGCATTTACTGGTTTTGAGACTAAAAATAAGTTCACTATCAAAAACAGTGTTGGACAGAAAATGTACTATGCTGTAGAAGATACAGATTGCTTGACTAGGAATTGCTGTGGGCCGAATCGTCCATTTGACATGAAGATCCTGGATAATTACAAGAACGAGGTGATTCACCTGTACAGGCCTCTTGCCTGTGATTCTTGCTGTTTCCCTTGCTGCCTGCAGTCGATGGAAGTAACTGCACCACCAGGAAATGTGATAGGTTCCATAGAACAGAAGTGGAGCATCTGCACCCCTTTGTTCACCATTAAGAACGCTGCCGGTGATGATGTTCTTAAGATTGAAGGTCCTATTTGCACATTCAGCATATGTGGGGATGTTGAGTTCAAGGTGTTGGCGTTGGATGGAGTAACGCAGGTTGGCAAGATCTCCAAGCAGTGGGCAGGTTTGCTAGGGAGGCATTCACCGATGCAGACTACTTTGGCATCACTTTTCCTATGGACCTGGATGTGAGGATGAAAGCGGTTATGCTGGGAGCTTGTTTCCTTATTGATGCTATGTTTTTTGAAAAGTCAAGGAACCAGGAAACTGATCGTCCTGGAATGTTTTAAAAAGGCCACTAATCGTACCACTTATTGTTCTTTGAAACGACTGGGACCTGTATAGTCTGAAGGATCTAGTCCTAAAATTGTTGCCTTTGAATATATCTAAGTTGGATTATCATAGAGATAGGGTCGATATATATACACCTTAGTAGTTGTAATTTATAAGCTTAACTGCTGAGAATTTAATTTACATCTTAGGTTTTGATCATCAACATAATGTCAGGGAAAGAAAGTGAATGACTCTTTAACTGTTTATTTATTGTGTTTCATTAATTGCTTGGTGAGTACCTAAGTTAATTGACTTTTAAGAAGTGAGGCAGCTTAATGGCACTTAAGTAAAACTAGAGGAGACTCCCTCCAAAGTCCAGAAAAACTTACCCATGGTAACTTAAGAGGCAAGGGGATTTAACGACTCCTAGTTCCTTATTATCCTTCGTTTACAAGTGTTGCAATAGCGAGGTCTTTGATATGGGCCCCATTGGGAAAGATGAAGAATTTCAAACAAATATGTATATCTGATCCAATGGTCCTTACCTGTACTGAAAATTCATACATGTCTCAACAATCCCCGAAATTTTAATTCCAACAAACTTTCTTTTGCAAAACTTTTAAAAATTATATTTTTAGAGAAATATCATTGATTGACTCCCCTTTATGGCACTTGACCAATCAAATAGTAAATTTAACTTATGGCAAGGTATGAAGATTACAATACAAAATAATCAAGCATTTTAAGCGTTGCTTCTTATAACTTAACACTCAACCTAATCTTCATATTAATAGTGTGGTTTAAAAGTTATTCTTGGTTATAATATAAAAAGTAATTTTATAAAAATATTTTATTCAATATTTCCTATAGGCTGTTAAACTTAATTGTTTGTCCATTAATAAAAAAAATTAATTTTATGATTAAAAACCTGTCAATTGCAGACTTTTGTAAGGAATTCAAATTGTACTTTTCTCTTTAGTTCTGTGTCCTAATCTCTTTTATTGCAAGGAGCTTTTTTTTAACTAGACTAGTGAGAATTGATTTTGCTTCAGACAATCATATTAATTGAATGTAAACAATTTCAGCAAATTCTATAAATAGAGTAAACATTTTCACAATTTCACTTTAAAAGATAGACTTTTTTTTGCCATGGGTGATTTTATTTTGATACACATTCATTTGTTTACTAGTGATTGGCAGTCCTTAGAAAGGCCTACACATCAATCTTTTATCATAAATCAATCTCCATTATACCCTAATACAGAGTAATGTTTAAGCAAGTTTTTAACTCAAAAGCGTAAACCCACTGTATGGGTTTATATATTATTTTTATTATAATTTCAGGGGTTGATGTTCACTTGGGATACTGTGTAAGATTAAGGAATTTAGTGTGACAGGTTTAAAGTTAATAAGAAATCATGGTCATTCTAAAAAGTCATTTGAATTTTTAGATATTTTTCAATATTCGGAGTAGACATGCCTAACCCTGTGTAAACTATTAATTTTATTTACATTTAATATGATTTTACAAAGAGCACCGACATTTTTGTTTTAAATAATTATTGTATCAATATTTAAATAGAAAACAGTGAAAATAATTAGTTAAATCATCATTATCGTAAGCTACCAGGAAATGCATATTTTTGTTCTGAAAAACCTGGAAGGAAATTTCACAACTTAAAAGCACATTATCCCTCACTTTGCATAAGAGTACACTTTAATTCTGCTTTAACTTAGATCTGATTTTTATGCTTAATTGTATTGTTTTGTTATTGCATTAAAAAGCTATGTCATTTTGATAGACATAATTATATATTTTCTACTTTCTACTATGGTAATACAATACATTGTCTAAAAAGCTATTTTATATTAAAAGTTTATAGGCCTGCGCTTGGGCTTTCTTTATATAAATATTCTACATAATTTATAGTTATAACATATTCTGTATTATTGTTAATATCGGTGGTGTGTTTTAACTGTTAACATTTAGATTTACAATCAACTTATGGAAGCTTCATAAAATGGAAGATAAATCCTAGAGATAAACAGACTAAGCCTACGATTTGTTGAAATCTCTAACTTAATTATGATAAATATTTTTCTTTTAATGTAGGACAGAAGTAGTGAGGTTTATTTAGGATAAATATTTGGCCATCATTTTCACTCTAGGTTTGACTTTCATTGAACGCTTCATCAACTAACATACAACACTGAGAAACTCAATATTTGTGTTAAGAGATGAGAGCTTTGAAAGTTTAAAGATATTCGTGAACATAGCAGACTTGAAATGGAAAAAAAAAGGAACAAAAGATTGTATGTGGAATTGATTTTTTTTAGAGGTCTGATACTACTTAGTTTGATGATTTTGCCAAACATTATTGTGGGAAAAACTAAATCTCAGAACACTAACTTACACCTCTAATGAATGTATGATTGTTATGATGAATATATTAATATAACCCGTTTTACATTTACTTTGTATTTATAATTTCTACAGCAATTTAGGAATTAATTAGTATGCTAAACTTATATTTACTTTATTCTTTTAACATTAGAGTTAGTAAAATAATGGGTTCAACCTATCTCCAATTTGTATCAAGTATTCTTACTCCCCTGAAAAATACCTATTAGTAGAGGTGTACCAATTCAGTAAATCCAAATATTGATTATGGAAGTTAACTGCTAACGCTTTATTTCTACCAAATTAATTCTGATTAGAAAATAACTAATATAAATTGGAAAATACATCCTTAAAATAATTTTAACCATTAATATACTTAATAAAATAATTTATTTCACATTCACAGTATATCATTATAAACCCATATGAAGTCTGCAAACAAAATTTTCAGTTGCTGTCATTGCTTTCGACAAATGCTCGATTAAATAGTTTTTCTTTGATAGCTTAAAATGACAAAGTAGTACTTGAGAATTGTATGATATCTTGTTGGAACACAAGTCTTAAATAGGGCTAAATGTATATAAAATAATTGACACTATTCAAGGATTCTTAAGTCTGTATCATCATTGATACAGACTTAAAAATTACAATTAATTAACATGATAATCAATCTGACACCTTGGCTTAGTCGGTAGCATGTCTACCTACTGAGCTAAGGGTTCCAAGTTTGATTTCTGGCATGGCCGAAAAATTTATCATTGATGAAATGTGGATTTACCCTTTCACATTGATAAATTAACGGCCAGGGACTGGATGTTGTGACTGTCCTGGTCTTAAGTTAGATTATAAGACATATGAAGTTACGACAGGCCCGGCAAGCTGGCAGTGGAAAAATATATGGCTTGAATAAAAAACTGACCCAGGACATAGGTTGGAAACAGTAATGAAAGTAAAGTAACAGGATAGTCTGATTATTATTCTTTGGTTTCTGCATTGGTACTTATCTAGTATTTGGTTAAAAACACCTACACATGTTTTTGTTAGCATGCTGAAATGTAAAATAATTTACTCTCTCTCATCAGAAACTCCAAAGTCCATCGCCACACGCACTAAAGTACGCCACCTATCCCAAGCTAGTTGTATCCAGTCCACCTCATTACACCCTATCCCCATCTCTAGCTAGTTCTATCCAGTCCACCTCATTACACCCTATCCCCATCTTTAGCTAGTTCTATCCATCCACCTCATTACACCTATCCCCATCTTTAGCTAGTTCTATCCAGTCCACCTCATTACACTTTATCCATATCTTGAGCTAGTTCTATCCAGTCCACCTCATACACCCTATCCCCATCCTTAGCTAGTTCTATCCAGTCCACCTCATTACACCCTATCCCCATCCTTAGCTAGTTTTATCCAGTCCACCTCATTACACCGTATTCCCATCCTTAGCTAGTTCTATCCAGTCTACCTCATTACACCCTATCCCCATCCTTAGCTAGTTCTATCCAATCCACCTCATTACACCCTATCCCCATCCTTAGCTAGTTCTATCCAGTCCACCTCATTACACCTTGTCTCTTTCAGATACATTCTAATGTTATCCTCTCATCTGCTTCTAGGTCTTCCCAATATTCTTTTTTCATTGGATTTGCCACTCACATATCTGGAACATGTTTCTAGATTCTTCCATTCGCGTTGCATGTCCTGCCTACCATAATCTAAGAGATTTGACTATTCTAGCAATGTCTTGTGATGAGTAGTGTATGTAACTCATCATTATGTAACCTCCACTTCACAGTATCATTGTCTCCTTATTTATTATTGTCTTACACCGTGTGATATTTAAGAATGTTTACCTAACCTGATTCAACTCACGGTATTTGTTTTAATGTTGTATTTTATAGTAGGCTTACATTTTGATATATCCCCATGTTAACATAACTTAATGTGATTTTTAATATATATATTAGATGTGTTATTTACTCTTATAATAAGCCTATTGCTAGCTTTTATGATGACTTATACTGTATAATTGATTCAAATAAAGTATTACCAAAAACTAGGGTTTTGTTAAGATATTCACAGTCTTATTGTCTTATTTAATTTTACTTTCCATTTCGCTTGTCATTCAGAGTTAAAACTGCCTTTTCCCATTTTAGTTTGATCGCATAGTCTAACTAATATACAATTTAACTATCTGAGGTCTAGTAAAGAGTTCCAGGTTCGATCTTCAGCACTTCCAAAATTTATCTGTGAGGCAGTGGGTCTGGAACAATGGTCAAATTCAGCCTCATAAGAACAAATGAGCTACTTGAATAAAAAAAGCAGCAGCTCCAGTTTAGAAAACTGAGATTAACTGTGGGAGGGCTCATCATTCTTACCACATGAGTTATTTATTGGGTTAGGAGGAAGGTAGAAAACTGTTAACGTAAAAGTGCCATTTGTAAATCTAGCTGGGATTTTAACCCAGACCTGTCACTTAAAAACAAACATAATGAATCTGACAGTCGATGTAAGCTTTTTTTTTATTTGAGCTTCATGGATGCTAATATGTGAGGGCAAATATATAAAACTTGTTTTTCTTGATCGCAGTATATTTGAAGGTATCTAAACATTGATAAATGCTTGTTCACCTAGTTTTGTGCACTTAGGCCAGTATATCATATATAGATACAATAAAATTGTGTGTTGAATTTGTTTACAAGATCTTAAGAATACCCCATTTATCTGTGTAAGTTAGCGAATTAATCCTACCCCTGATATTTGTGTGGAAAATAAACCAATTAACACAAAATAATCACTCAAGACTATTTGGAAAAAATCACTTGGAGAAAAATAATTTAAAAATGCATTTATTTATTTTTCCATGTGATAAGGGTATAAATAAGTATAAAATCAGGTTCCAGTAAGAATAAACTAAAAACCATCAAAATGTATTTTTAAACTTACAATGAATATAGTGAATAGATAGTCATGAATAAAATGTTTTTAGTATTTATACAGAATTCATACAGTAATAAAATATAATCTATTGTTTTGATTTGGTGAAAAAGTTTATGAAATAAATCAAAGAAGGGCACAATATGGAACTAGCATCATAATGTATATAGGCAAATGATTTTTGACTAATTTGTGATAAAAATGCAGTTATTTTTTGTTATACTTGATAATGTTTGTTAAGAGGGTGTGTGCAAGCTTCAAAATGTCCAAATGTTTTGACACCCAAAATAACCTTAGCAGCTTCAAATCATTTAAAAGAAGAAAAATTCAATATTATTAAGAACGGATTTGGAATATCTCATATAATGACATATTTCAACATAGTTTTTAAAACAACAATTAATGATTATATGACATTTGTAAGAATATATAATTTCAGGTGTGTAAGCATAAAATAATAGTGTGCTTTATTTATTTTTTCTTCACTCTATCTGTGCACATAATGAAACATTTGAAAATTAAAAGTGATAACAAAAACTTATCTTGGACTTTGCTTCGCATATTTCAAGTTTGGCACACCTCTATTTGATAATAGCTATATGGTTTATTTTTTTAATCATAGCATTTTACTACCCATTTGGGTTATACGCCTATGAACTTCTTATGCTAATGAGTTAGAGTTGAGGAAGTCTACCCAAATTTACGTGGAAAACTATTTTGGAAAAATCCACCCTCAATACACTTGAGACTGGGATTCGAAACCCATCTCCGTCATTGGTAGTCCTAGTCTATTGCAAGAGTGACGCCTTAGACCATGAAGCCATCGAAGCGAGTTGTATAAAATGAATGTTATTCAAAACTTAAGTCCTTGATTATTTATGAGAGCTAAATTAAAATGTAGTTTAGATCATCAAACTCCAACTTAAGATCTGAAATTATAATAAACTTACCACACTTGATTAAATATACTGTTGGAAGGCATTTCTTGTGATTGTTTTATGTTCAAAAATTAATTTGTGTCACTATCAGTTTAACAAATGAGTTAAACAGACTTGTTTATTACAACAATTACTATTGTAAATCCAAAATTCATTCACAAAGAAAACACAATTTCTTTTAATACCAGTGGTTACCAAATTGGGGTTGCTCAAGGCACTTGTTTGTACAGACCAATTTTCATAGGACAGATAGAAAAGTTAATATATATCTACTTTCAAATTGTCATGCCAAGTTATGTGTTCTGTAACAATCACATTTGACATATAATATAAGTAAACTGTAATCAATGTTAACTGCAATAAAAACAGTTGTATTTTCTAAATGGTCCTTCCTGAATGAAATCACCATTCAAAAGCTATTCGATCTTGATATGATTAATATAATTGAGTCCGTAGACAGCTTTCATTAAGTACTGGCGAGGGGGTTAACATAAACACCCAGAAAAAAAAAAAAAAAAAATCACCCAACATTTCCAAGGTTAAAACTCGGATCATAATTGACAACATTCAATAAATCAAACCACCTAATTTGTTATATATTAACATAGTAAATATTATTAAAAATAGTGTTTAGATAAAAAGTGACTAAAGCACATTTATTTCCTAGATGGCCAACTATATCATTTTCCTTGACCAATGTACTCAAAATTAACTTTCTTCAAAGTTTCTGTTCATATTTAGCCATTAGCATGAATGCAAGCTCCCTTGGACGCTGTGATAATCTCAGTGGCAGCAGATAAACCTACTTGGGTGTGGGCGGGGGTAGGGGGGATGGAAGACAAAAATAAAAGTTTTTGCGACTTGCCTTCCAACCCCTACTCCGATAAATGTTTGAAGATTAGATGTGTCTAATAGGTATTTCAGAGCTCCTCCTCCCCTATTTTTGAAAATTATATTTTTATAAGCTATTTAGAGTAGTCGTATTGAGATTTTAAACAAATAATTGGATGCCTCTTGAAGTACTCCTTAGCTTGAGTGTTTTAGAAAATAGATTCCTCTTGAAGCTTTTTAAAGTGTCCGCTTTTATAATTTTCGAAGTTTGGATGCCCCTCGATGCTATTTAAAGTGATCCTCACCTTGATTTTTTAACAATTAGATGCCTCTAAAAACTATTTGAGGTAGTCTTCTCCAGCAATTTAAAAAAAAAATGCTATGCCTTTAGATGCCATTTGGAATAATCCTCACCTGGATATTTTTGAAAATTGAATGCTTTTAGAAGTTATTTGGAGCTCACAGTTTTTTTATTTAAAAATTGGATGCCTCTATAAACTATTTGTAGTAGTCTCTATCTGGCAAATTTTTGGAAAGTGATTGTCCTCTCTTCAAATTTTTTGAAATTTTGATTCTCCTCAAGCTTTTTGCCCTCTTTAGAAAATTTTGATGCCTCTAAAAGCGCTTTGAAATATTCCTCATACACATTTAAAAATAATTAAGATTTCCTAAAAGATATTTGAAGGGCTCTCTCTTGGATTTAATTAAACATGGATGCTTCTAGAAGCTATTAAGATTGATCTTAATCCGTATTTTTATTGAAAATTAGATGCCTCTAGAAGCTATATGAAATGGTCTTTGCCAAGCATTATTTTAAAAATGGATCTTCTTGGAAGCTATTTAGAATGGTTCTCTTAGCTGGAAAATGTTGAATATTAGATTTCTCAGAATAGACAAATTTTTGAAAACTTAACACTTTCAGGAACTATTTGGAGTGATATTTGCGTGAACATTCTAAAACAATGCAAACAAAAATTAAGCTATTTGGTCCTCCCCTAGAAATTTTTGAAATTTAGATTGTCCTAAGAAGCTATTTAGATTGCCTAGCCCTGTCAAATTTTTTCTGAAAGATGCCTCTAAAAGTTATTTGAAGTGGTCTCCTCAGGCAAATCTTAGAAATTTGATTGCATTTAGAAGCCATTTGGAGTTTGATTTAAGGCCATCTTCAACTTCATACTCAATATCAAAGGATTTTAAATATATCTTGGGAGAGGGAGTTCCTTTCCAGGGGGTGGGCCATCCCCTCCTTGCACCCACCCGAGTTTTGCCACTACTGAATAATCAAACTAAAATAATAATAGTAATTTTTTTTATAAGGAAATCAAAATGGGGCTTCCAAGCCCAACATTTTATTTCCTCTTACACTTGTGGAACATTTAATTATTTTGTACCAGTTGAGAAAATCACAGTTTTCCTTAATAGTTGAGCACTAATTTCCTCCACTAGGAAGAGTCATAATGCCATTGAAATGCAATAAGAATATTTTAAACATAATTTGGCATGCAAAGGTCTAAGAAAAAAATGTTTGGAAAGGAATACAATATAGATCCACGATGGAAAACCCATTTCAAAATAATGTTAGGTTACAGTATAGCTACCTATTCTAGAGCAATCACAATATTAAATAGAGAAAACACACAGAGAAACCAACCATTATAAAAATAATCAGGCCAATATGTTGATTTTTATTAATGTAGGCGGGGTTTTCATCATGCTTTCTCAAAAGATAGCTATGAATGTATAATCAAGATATGTGCATTAAAACAGAAGTGTTAAGTCTTTTTATCATATCACAGCACTTGCTAGTTCAGTACAGGAATGTACAAATGATGGCCTCCAAGCTGAATTTAGCTCAGGAAATTTCCTGTATCCAAATTACATGATTTTTTCATTATAATTAGTATTCCCCATAATAAAGCATTGTTTCTTTAATTTAAATTTGTTAATATTACTTTTCTTTTAATTTATGGATAGCAAATAAATTCTGCTGTATTAACTTTTACTTATTTACATAACCACCTATTGTTAGAAAATTGATCAGTCTATTCTAGTTTGCTAAACTCTTTCTTAAGAATGTTTAACTGCAGGTTTAGTGCTTGTGACGAGTTACGTTTATAGTGGCCTTCTAGTTCCCTAATAATGATGTCCTTCTTTAAAATAAAATGCTTCTTGATGATATCCTCAAAACCGGGGCTGGGGGATTTCAACTGTCCTATCATTGCGTGTGTGACCGTTTTAACTAAGATATCATCGCTGTATTCGTCACTAGCTTGCTTGCCTTTCTCAGTACCAAGGATATACTCCATACCAGGCTCATTGAAAAAAGGTTCTGGCACAAAGATCAAGCTTTGTATTGATATGAGTACCTGGAGCAAAGTAGAGGTATCCTTATGCCACTTCTCCCCTGGCCAAGTGTTGAGTAGTGACAGACATACCTTACCATCATGGTATAGGTTAGGGTTGAATCGGACCCTACTATGGCCGGTCGTGCAGAAGTGGACGTTAGGAGGCTCCGCAGGGTAAAATGATGGGAAGAAAATGTCAAATTGAAAACAGCCCCCAGAATAAGGGGTGCCTTCAGGGCCAATAATAAGTGCCCTCAGCAGTGTGAATCTAGCATCATCTGTACGAACAAATATAGCTGAAGATGAATCTAAAGGCAAAGACGTTGACAAGGAGGCCATTTCTTGAACGATTCTCATTATTTGTGAAGAAGAAGGGGGTAAGTTCTTTTTAAATGTGGAGCTAAACCAATGGGCGTTTGCTCCATCTATATCAATGTCACAAGTGAGAAACTGCATGTCTTTGAGTGCAGCTGTGTATGTGTGATTAAAAGAGTTTGTGGACGAAGGGTTGATCTGCACAGTATTAAACGGTTCTGGTGTATCACTTTCCTTACTGTCTGGTGCTTCATATTGAGTTAAAGATACCTTCAAATGTTACACACATCTTGCAAACTTTCGACTAACTTTTTCTCCAAACCACCTTGAAAAGTTGTCGATTTCTTCCCTTCACTAGAGGAAACACTTCGATCATCATGTGTTAACAATTTATCAACCCTCTTTATTACAACCTGAGCCATTTCATTAACTCTGCAAATAAGTTTATAAATGGAATGGGTCTGATTTGGTAACGTCCAGAGCAAAGATACCAATTGTGGCCAGCATGATATCTCTTTGATGAGATTGATTATAGAGGTATACAACTCTGCATTATGTGTGACTTCCAAGAATGAATCTACTTGAAGTTGTGAGGCAAGGAAATGAAAAAGTGATGACGATTCTAAAATTTCACGAAAGTATATATGAGGTTTCTCACCTTCACAACTATGTTCTGAACACTCACTTGATTGTTGACTGAACTCTGGGAGATGGGTACACCATTGGTGTTGAGTATCTTTGAGTGAACAGCATCCTTATTGATACTCGTGAGGCTCAAACGTTGGGTATTTAGCTCTTCCAGGATTGTTTTCAACAATCTACTCAGCTGATTGTTTTTCTCCCGATGGGCAGCATGAAAACTATTGATATCCCAAGATGGCTGGTGAGGCTGCGAATAGCCGACCCCTTTCGGCAACTCCTTTTTTTTACTAAGATGAGGGCAATTGGCTTTATATTCTTTTAGCGAGATATCAACATTAAAATTAAAATCAGGGAACATTTTAGAAACAGCCATACTACTATAATCACTGTGTTTTGTCTTTGTTGCCGTGTGAAAAGTGGCAAGGTCTTGAAGTGACATCTCGGAAATACAAGCCAATAGCATGACATGCCTTTCTAAGTTAATGTAGGCCCCTTGTGTGTGTTGTTGGGGACAATTTCTTGGGATAGTAGGTCCACTCTGCCCCATGTGCTCATATACTCTTTGATCTCGTGTAGGACCGATTCCATGCTGCGGGCCGGGTTCCAGCGGGATAGTTTCAATACTTCCATGTTGGCTACTTGGAGCATCATGGAACTCTGCAACCGCGGGCGAAGTATCTACAAAAAATAAAATACTTTTTTTTTTGTTTCTTGAATCTTTTTGCCATGTCTATCACAATTTTATGAAAAATGATCAAATAATGACCTAGTTTCTAAAAAAGCATTTAAAGTTTTCAAAAAATGACATAAGAGTATAAAGCAGGGTTCCTACACAAAATCATGAAAATTTTTCCAGGACATTTCAAGAACTTTTCAAGGATTTTCTACAATTCCTCAAGGACAAGAGTATTAAGTAGTACGACAAATTATATATCATTACATATTTTCTTTTATTTAATGCATACGCCTAACTCCCATATCTGAACCTTTCCACACCGTGTATTTAAAAAAAAAAGTATTCCATGATGCAATGAGTTATTCAAATAATTAAAACATAACATAAACTCACTTGTAAATGATCAAATGATCATTGTTGAAATGTGAGTTTCCCCTTTCACAGTGATGAATCAACGTATGGGGACTGGATGTTGTGTCTGTTCTTGATACTAGTTTATACGTCATGTGCATATATGATTAGTTGGTTTAGAAAGTGCATGTTAAAGACACCAACTCTCACTGTTCATAATGTAAATGTTGGTTTATGTTATGTAAATTACAAAGCAAAATAAGATTTATAAAAATGACAATAATACTATCTAGTTTTATATTACTGAATGATTCAGTAGCGTGATACAAAATATAAAGGATTCAGACACCTTACATAATTTCCTCAAACATCTTATAAATTTCCTCAGATTTTTTTAGAAATTTCATCTAATAACTTACTCCTGTTTCCTCCTGATTTACTGACCTGTTTAAAAAAAAGGGGGGGGGGGGGGGGGGGGGGGGGCAAAGAAATTTCAAAAAAAAAAAAATCCAGGAAAAGATTGGAAAAATGAGAAATTCTATAACATTTCAAGGCCTGGAAGAAATATTTTAAAATTCAGGTTTTCCATGACGAGTAGGAACCCTGATATGAACACTAAGTCATAATAAAGGCGCACAACTAAATCAAACACATGCTTTGCACATCTAAACTAAAACTTATCCATGCAATGAAGTTTTCAACATCTGAACTCTTACTCTGCTAAATATAATATTGATTTACAAATATCTGATTTAGAAGTATTAGCTACCCCTTCCCAATGCAACCCTCTCCAGCTTAGTTACACTATCTAACCAGGAATGTGTATTATTCATCCATGCAAGCAAAGAGAATACAATGCTTATGGCTTACATTTTCTTCTCAATCCGGCAACAGTGTGTTGGAAAAATGTATGCATTTATAAAATAGTGATAGTATTTAAAAATATATTTATTCAACACTAATGCCTTGAAATGACTCAAACACGCCTAAAAACTAGCAAAAAATTACCTATAAAATATACATTTCTACAACAAAGGGATCGTGGTCAGTTTAATTATGGACTTGAGCATTGTATGTGACAAACAAATAAAAAAATAAAATAAATTTTATGTTATCAAAATCTGGGCCCTGGTTATTAGTAAAAGATGAAATAAACGGTTATCAATCAGCCTATCATAATGCGGAAAGAAACAAGATAGCCGGCAAAGTGAAACATTAAAATTTTGTAGATATTTGAGAAAGAAATACCACATTAAAATTTAAAGGTACAAGTTTCACAATAATTAATATGATGGTTTGGTTATAAAACATAAATTGGCAAATATTCACCTCACTATATATTAATTTGGAAAGGATGGTGAGAGGAACCAATATGTGCTCTAAACAACATTAAACACTTATCGCCAAGTAGGCTTCTTGGGGAGTAATTTATAGGCCTATGTGATCATTTTTAATTTGATTGTGATCAGTAGGCCCTATAAATAATTATATTCATGATTGCTGTTTCAATTAAGTGGTGCACCCCAATAATAATTGTTTGAGTATATTGATTTTTCTTTTATCTTGTTTTGATGAGCTATTTTAATTGGGGTATAACCAGGTAGTAAGATAAAGATGCTATTTTAATTAACAATAGGAGTTCCATTTCTTTATGTGCCAAATATCTTAATTTTCTTCTAATGGTATGTGGAAATGTAAATCATTATTATTTAAAATAGCCTACATGAGTTAAGATATAGGCTATAGGCTAGCATGATTTTGTTAGGAAGCAAATTCTGGAATAACTTATTTAGTACTAGAATACTAATATATAGTAGTATTTCGGTAGGATAAAATACCTTTAAAGACCTTCCAGAATGGTAGTCACAAGTTTGTTCTGAAAGTCCTTTTATCCTACCAAAATACTATATAGTATAATTCTGGTACAAAATAAGCCCCCTCTCCAGAACAGGCATCCTATCAAAATCAGGGTAGCCTATATATTTTTCACTAATACATCTCTAACCATTATTTAAATGAATAATGCACCTCATTTAGGTAGGCTACAACACTAAAATGATAGCCTATAAACAAGCCTGTTATTGCTGGCTCTTTGCTGACTTTTATTAGGTAGGGCCACTACTAATCAGGGTTGTTATAGTTTTACCCATACCAAATAAACCCACCTGGGTTTTATTAAAAACACCCACTTATTATATTTTGCACACATGGAATTATATAATTAATTTTTGAAAATGGTTAGTCATTCTGTTGAAAACCTTTTGGTTCAAACCCAATATTATTATTAGCACCACGTCTTACTACCAGATCGGGTTGTACACACTTACGCTAAATGTGTAATGGTAGGGTGATTGTGAGATGAAATGGAGGACCTACAGTTTAACGTGGAATCCGAACCACGGCAGAGGCCTGGCATTCCACATATTAACAAGTTGTGATTAATACACGTCTTGTCAGAGGTGAAGAAAGGGTTTGGCAATCAGATAAATCTGTGCCGGGACCGAGGAGTGAACCCCGGACCACCAACACAGAAGTCTGACACCTTACCCTTAGACCACTAGGTCACCTAACCAAACCCAATAATAATACATTCATTTGTATATGGTGTTATACACAAGTTTTGAAATTTCAGATTTTATACAATAGACTAAAGCTATAAAATATGTTTTAATTGGTTGAACATAATTATATGTTCAACTAGCAACTCACTTGGGATAATATTATTTTAAGATAGCCTACCTACAATGTATTAATGCTAGGCCCTAGAAATAATACTTTGTCAAAAAAGCAAATGAGATAACAAAAAGTTCTTACCTTTTATCTTTAACTAAAGAAAGCAACAAATCAATTCTGCAGCTAGCTTTCCAGTAATTTGATGCATGGTTTCCCCTTTCTCCTCTTTCTAATCCTTCTACACAAAGTTTTTTTTTCCCCAACCTTCTAGCTTATACTGTATTGTTGCCAAGAATTACATTGTTGCATTATTGTTTTAATTTATTATCTCTCTTATTACTCCTTTTCTTACTATATTAAAATTAAAATATGTTTCTGTGGATCCCGAATAATTAATATATTTGAAATTTTGGTTTAATCAGATAACATAATGCTATCTTTAATTAAACACTAAAAAACAAACAAAAAATAACCCAACTTGGTTGGGTTTTTTTCAATCCTGCTACTGATGAATATTTAATGATTAATTACATTTATAGCTTGAAAATGAATCAGTTACTTCACAAGAATATTATGATAATGATAGCAAACATGAATATGTATACACCTTCTTTCAAAATTTGCTCCATCAAAATTAATTATCATCCTGCCAAAATTATGTTGCAAGGTGTCATCATTTAACAAGATTGTCCCCCCAACTCAAGTAGGTAGGTACTTTATATTCTTAGTTTGCAATGCCAAAAAGATATAGTTTTGGATTGAAACTATATGACTCACCTTTGCTATTGGAGGATAGAAGGGATATAAATCCATGGTGAATTCCATCTGAAGTTCTATATAATCATAGCCATGTTTCTCCTTCAACTCCTGAAGATCACGGTGCAAGGCACTTTCAGGGTCAAATTTGGAAAACTTGACAGACCACTGATATATATTGTCATTTATGGGTTTTACTTTTATACCATTGTCTTCCTTACTTTTTAACAGTGTAACAAGATCATTAGTCAATATGCCAGATGCTGCTGAGGTGCTGAAGATTTGTTTAGGGATACTCTTTTTCTTCTCTTCTAGAGAACTGGATTCATTACATTTTTCAAATTGAGTAACTTCAGATGCCAGCTCTTTAGCTTTCTCTGCTCGAAGTCGAGTTTCTTTTTGCTTCCACTTTTTTTTCATATAGCAAAAGTCAATTTCTGAATCGTCCAAATTCAAATCTAAGTCCATGTACACTTCAACCTCCCTTTCCATTAATTCTTCTTCGCTTGTTTGATCAGAGTCTGAAGTAAATAAATCAATAGGCTCATTTAGTTTCTTGTAATAACTTGAAGCGGCTTTGTTCAGAATAGAAGTTAATGTCAAAACTTCAGTGGAGTCAAATATAAACTCATTCAGCTCATTACACCACAGCTGGAGAGAAACGGTAGATTCCACAAAAAAGTTAGCCTCTTGATTGGGATAGTTTTGGGGACACACAATTGAAAAGTGATTCCCGTCACCAATGATTAGGTTCAAGCGTATTTGATCATTCTCACAAGTTTGATTTGACAAAAAGGTGATAGAATTATTGTTACCATCACACCAGTCATGTATTTCTTTTATCAGAGTGTTTTTAGCATCACAATTTTTTTCAAAATATTCATTTATGGTACTAATAGCATTCTCATGATTATCAGAATCCATATTGAGTTAGTAAATCTTGTTCTCATAGCATGTTGTGTTGCCATTCAGTTGTAAAATCTGAATAAGAAAGGACACAAATAAGTTTTTCATCTTAAAAAAAAAAAAGTAAACCTATGAAGTAAAAAAATAAATCACAGTGTCTGAGCGAGCATTTTATACTGCAATAACATGAGAGTTAAAGGTTCAAATCTGATCATGGTATATTGGATGTGGCTTTCCTTATTCTTCTCCATGATAATGCAGACCTGTTAAATTACATCATTAGTAGGCTGAGTAGGCACTAGTATCCACTATCCAAGGTAGGAGAGGTGTTGACATCCAGCACAAGATTCTTTATTGCAAACAATGGCTAAAAGTCACTAATGTCTGACCTATTCAGAAATAATTATTCTTGATAGTATAAAATTATTAAGAACATAATAATTTCCGAATAATAATATTAATATTTAGCACCGCGTCTTACTACCCGTTCGGGTTATACGCTTAAGTACTAATTACGCTAATGGATTAGGAATTTGGAGGGTTGAATATAGAGGAAGTGAACCCGCATTTGCGTGGAGGGAGAGTGGAAAACCATTTAGGAAAAACCACCCCCAGTTCACCCGACCGAGATTCGAACCTCGATCTCCCCGTCCTCGGTGGTCGAGCTCAACACGACTAGCGCGTTAGCCAACTACGCCACCGAGGCGGGTCAATTTCCGAATAGATTGACATTACTTTCAGCCAATGTTTGCAATAAAGGACCTCCTGCTAGCTATCATTTACCATCTCTTCTACCGTGGATAGGATATAACTTAGTTTTGTGTTGACATACCCCAATAATGGCCTAATAATTAAGCCGCTAAGTTACCTTAGCCTGTATGTTTAACATACTTTTTTTTACTGGTGGTATTTAACAAACTTTTTGAACCAAATGAATATGGTAAATCAATATAAGACTTACATAATAATTTGAATGCATAACAAACACAGCAACTAGTCCTCCAACCAACAGTTCATCACTGTGAAAGGGTAAACCCCAATTTCACCAATGATATCAGCCAATTTTTCGACCGTGCTAGAAATCAAATTTGAAATAGCCTACTTAACTAAGACAGATGTGAGATGTGATAAGATATAGCTAAAGTGTAGATGTGTGTGTATACATAACACAGTGCATCTTACTATCTGTTCGAGTTACACGCTTAGTAATAAAATTACAGAGATTATTTTGTGCACCACTACCTGTTCGGGCTATCTGCATAACCTGGGAAACCATGTAGGAAATACCACTTTCATTACACATGTCCAGGATTCGAATCCTGATTTTTCCGTCATTGGCAGTCCAGTATAGACTTATTGTGAAAGTGAAGCATTTCTTAATCAACGATTGCCATACAAACACAACTTTAACAAATCTACTTCAGTAGCATACATAAATATGAAGTAGCAGACAATTTATTACATTTTATGGGAGTTGGGTGAGAAACAAAATTATATATTAAACTCGTGAAATTTCTCTGAAATTTATAAAAATTTGCTATTTTGATAACTTTGTTTCTAAAAGCCTAGATGTTATCGGTAATATTGATTACACCAACTTATTATTAATCAGAGCCTTTTGCTTATTTTAGCTGAGTGAGTGAATTTGAATGAAAGAATTTTTTTCATATATTTAATTCCATTTTACTAAAAAATAAAATATCTAATCCATACGACAAACTGACTAAAAATTAGAGAAATTTATTTTAAATTTTACCACCTGGAATGATTTATTCTTGGTATTTGACGAATCAAACACATTATATGTTAGCATAGTGTTCCGAGAAAAATAATGATATTACTTTGCAATTTCCTATGTATTATAGAGAATAACCAAACAAAATTATTATCTTTTAACAAATTTAAATAGAATTTTGTATAGACAATCATTAGACAGTTAATTTTCCTCACGGTGCAAAGATAATGTTATGAGGATGGTTGACTAACTTTAATATAAAAAAACCCACATAAAACGACCAATATAAGAAACAATTTAAAGAGACACCTAGTGGCAACTGTTAAACTAGTTTTGATAGATTTAAGCACAACCAACCAGTATAATGTTTATTTCCCAATGCGCCTTTGACATCTACTAAATATTTATAAAACTAGGTGATATTTAAATACTACTGGGTTAATCTTATAATTATGTGCTTTAAACATTAATATCGCGTCGGGTCATATTAGGTTGTTGCACTGCATAATGTTTTCACAACACGTACCTGAACTGTATAAAAATGTGTGTCAATGCTATTACCTGGAAAAAGACTCTCCAGGTGTGTAATTGTTTTTTACATTGTCCTGGACTGTACACTTAGTTCAAATGTCAAGAAACACTTTTCCTTTATTTTGTAACAATAAAATATGCATTATTACTTTTAATCGACACACCAAAAAAATACATGCTTCAGTGGCCGCATGATCTAAGACGTCACTCTCACAATAATATATAGGTTGCTGATAACGGGGAGATCGTGTTTCGATTCCGTTTGCGTGTACTGAGGATGTTTTTTCATAAATCTTTTCCACTCTATTAACACAAATTTGGGTATAATTCCTCTTTAATTTTTTCCTTCCTCACCCATATCACAGTGTAATTAATAGGCCTACAGGTAGCATACATATAACCTGAATGGGTAGTAAGACGTGCTAAAAAAAATCAGAGATTTGAAGAATATTAACAATATTTTAGTGCACAATACTCACTATGTTTATTATAAATGACCATGACCTAATCAGATCTAGGCCTATAATTCCATGTGTCAACAAAATTCCAAAATTTGATCAAGTTGGGATGGGAAAGGTAAGTTAGTATAGTTCAGATTAACTACATATTTAATGGGTGATAGTTTTAAAAGAAAGTGTGATTCTTGACACTTTCACTCTTTCATATTGTAAACAATATATTTTAGTATATGGTATTTTGGAACACAATCAGTTAATTACCGGGAGGGGGGAAATAGGGGATGAAATCTTAAAAAGATGATATGTCCATATTCTGTAGTGCTGCTTTAAAAATGTTAGGTACAGTAACAAAGAAAAAGATATTTATTCCATTAAAATGAAGTTTACCATGGCTATTTTGTCATTTATTTATTTTAAAAAAGGGGGGGGGGGAAATTAAATCCAAAAAGAGTGCTTTAAAAATTGATTTGATATAGAAATTTTTCTTAAGATGTACCCAAACTTTTATTTGAAGATTGGGAAATGGGGTCCTTTCTATATGTAGTGAATTGTGTTGAAGATCCCCAAAGATTTATTACATTTAAATCATTCTTGAAGTTTTTTTTTTAAACACAGGAGTTATAGGTGCCATTGATTTTATAAGGTTAAAATTATCTAAAAGTCTAAACATTGAGGAGGGGAAACAATATTATAAAACTTGAAAATTAAAAAGCTGCCTATATAATCACATTTTAGACGCTTTTTTTAATCATTATCTTATGGTTATAGTTCCAGTATGGAAGTTACGATGAGAGAAAGGGATTAAAAAAATTTAATTTTTTTCAGGTTATGTTGTCATGTGCACCAATACTGGACTCCTCCTAAAGTTTACAGATAATATAATCACAAAGCGTTACTCAATAAAATGCTGCAATACTGAATCCATTACACCGTTTACAACATACAATCCGCTTCATAAATATTTTATCATAAAAGCAGCAGATCTGCTCTTAATTATTAGTGAGCAGACTCAATTTAAGGTAAGAACGCTCATCAAATGATGATACTTTCATTCTTTTAGGATAATTAAAGTGGCAGTAGTAGCTACCAGAAATTTAAACAGTTATCAAGGTGGAAAAATAAGGTAAATATAAGGAACTTCACCAGTATTCACCTAGTGAGAAAGTAGAAAAGCAAATTATGAGGGCTGAAGCGTTGGTCATTACGATGTAGCCTACCTCCAAGATCAAAGTCTGACTTAATAACTGATTACTTGACCAATTCTTTAATTGTCTAAGTTTAAAAGTAGCTGCTTACACACTAAATATAGAAACTAGGTGAAATGATAAGGACACTATTCATTGGCACACTACAGGATTTTACAATCTTAAGAAATATAATGGAGACTACAAAGCAGTTTTGAATGAATAAAATATATATATATATTTTTTTACAAAACATGAGTACTTACCCAGAGGAATTAGGGGCTCAAGGGGGGAGACCTCCTTTCAGAAAAATTTCACTGGGTACCTATGTTGCAAAACATCAGGTATATAGCTAGATAAAAGATCCATCTCACTTTTAAAGCTCGTATTTAACTTACCTCTTATGTTGATTGTTTTATTAAACTATATGAATGTAAGTTCACATAGTGCTGTGTGTTCAACACACAAACATTGGTCATTTGAAAATACAATGGAAGGTACTGGTGACATATCTAATGATATTAATATGTTTTGCTAGGTGGTTCAGGAATACCAACAGGTGAAGGATTTTTCTGTGGGAGATTTTACGGGATGTGGGTCTCCTACTGTTAGAATCTTTACTCAAAACTCTGACACCCCTCAAATATTGACAGATCTAATAAAAAAATCGGCTGAACCTCCAATTGTTGGAGATATGGTCTCAAATATTCTGCGTGACAAATTTCAGGTATCTATGATATTTATTAATCTAAGTATGGTATAATTTTGAACTGCAAACCAGTAGACCTGCTGTAAACAAATAAGCTTATTCATTTGAGTGAAAAATTAAACATGGACATGGGAATCGATTCCAAGACCTTTGGCTTTGCGCACCACTGAACCATCCTCTTTCATCTTATATCCAGGCTCAATTTGACACTAGTTGTTGGTGTATCGAGTCTAAAGGCCAGTTTCATAGCCAGACCTAGTACGCCTCAAGTGTGACGCTCTACTAAATACAAGACGACATCTACTTAAACTCACATGGAATGGGCCAGTTTTTCATATGAAACTGGTCCAGTCCATTCTGGTCTAGGTAGGTGTCATCTTGTATTTAGTAAAGTACTACACTTGAGCATAGTAAATCTGACTTTGAAATTGGCCCATTCCATTCTGGTCTATGTAGGTGTTATCATGATCTTGTATTTAGTATAGCACCACACTTGAGGCATAGTAAATCTGACTTTGAAATTGGCCCATTCCATTCTGGTCTATGTAGGTGTTATCTTGATCTTGTATTTAGTATAGCACCACACTTGAGGCATAGTAAATCTGACTTTGAAATGGCCCATTCCATTCTGGTCTATGTAGGTGTCATCTTGATCTTGTATTTAGTATAGCACCACACTTGAGGCATAGTAAATCTGACTTTGAAATTGGCCCATTCCATTCTGGTCTATGGGAGGTGTTTATCTTGATCTTGTATTTAGTATAGCACCACACTTGAGGCATAGTAAATCTGACTTTGAAATTGGCCCATTCCATTCTGGTCTATGTAGGTGTCATCTTGATCTTGTATTTAGTATAGCACCACACTTGAGGCATAGTAAATCTGACTTTGAAATTGGCTCCATTCCATTCTGGTCTATGTAGGTGTCTATCTTGATCTTGTATTTAGTATAGCACCACACTTGAGGCATAGTAAATCTGACTTTGAAATTGGCCCATTCCATTCTGGTCTAGGTAGGTGTTATCTTGATCTTGTATTTAGTATAGCACCACACTTGAGGCATAGTAAATCTGACTTTGAAATGGCCCATTCCATTCTGGTCTAGTAGGTGTATCTTGATCTTGTATTTAGTATAGCACCACACTTGAGGCATAGTAAATCTGACTTTGAAATTGGCCCATTCCATTTGGTCTAGGTAGGTGTTCTGTCTTGTATTTAGTATAGCACCACACTTGAGGCATAGTAAATCTGACTTTGAAATTGGCCCATTCCATTCTGGTCTAGGTAGGTGTTATCTTGATCTTGTATTTAGTATAGCACCACACTTGAGGCATAGTAAATCTGACTTTGAAATTGGCCCATTCCATTCTGGTCTATGTAGGTGTTATCTTGATCTTGTATTTAGTATAGCACCACACTTGAGGCATAGTAAATCTGACTTTGAAATTGGCCCATTCCATTTTAGGTCTATGTAGGTGTCTGATCTTGTATTTAGTATAGACACCACACTTAGGCATAGTAAATCTGACTTTGAAATTGCCCATTCCATTCTGGTCTAGGTAGGTGTTATCTTGATCTTGTATTTAGTATAGCACCACACTTGAGGCATAGTAAATCTGACTTTGAAATTGGCCCATTCCATTCTGGTCTATGGTAGGTGTTATCTTGATCTTGTATTTAGTATAACACCACACTTGAGGCATAGTAAATCTGACTTTGAAATTGGCCCATTCCATTCTGGTCTAGTAGGTGTCTATCTTGATCTTGTATTTAGTATAGCACCACACTTGAGGCATAGTAAATCTGACTTTGAAATTGGCCCATTCCATTCTAGTCTAGGTAGGTGTCGTCTTGTATTTAGTAAAACACCACACTTGAGGCATAGTAGTCTGACTATGAAACTGGCCCCAAGTGTGGTAAATGGTGAAAGTGTTAGCTTTTCATAACTATCCACAATTGCAGTCCACAGCGACACATATGTGACAAACCAGGATGGTTCACTGGTAGAGCATTGGTCCACAAAGCCAAAGGTCCTGGTTTCAATTCCTGTGTCCTGGTTGTAATTTATCACTTAATTGAATTTGATTCAGCTATCAGGATTGATCCTGTGGATAACCATCCCATATAATTTTGTGATACATTTATGTATTAATAAATAGGCTTATAGGCCTACTGAAGCAGTTGATTCTTAATTATACAGTTTTAGTAGGGTATTGTACAGTTCCTATGAGCATTTAATTAAAAAATTACATTTGTTATACATTTATCAGCCACTTGGAGAGCTCATTAGTAATAAAGATTAATAATAACTAGCCCTGTTATAAAAATATATTTGTATTATGCTTGGGGTTGAAAGGACATACCTACATATGCAAAATATCTCACCATTTGAATTTAGTTTTAATCTCCAGTTCAATTTTCATAGAAAGGACCTTTTAGAAAATACAAACATTATTTTTGTGCTCAACATTGATAACAATTTACTATATTATTAGTGTTATTTTATAGGTAGTTATTGATAATATCTATCAAAGGTGACAGTTGAAGATCACATGACCTGACGTATTGAAATGTGAAAGCAGGAAGTACTAACTTTTCTGTCAGATTGGCCCTTCCTATGAAAATTGAACTTTATCATTGCATAGAAAAACTTTTTGGAACATTTTGGAGGATGTGAGAATACTGACATATTGTTTCAATACAATAACTACCCAGTGGCAGTTCTAGGCCAGGCCCCCCCCCCCCTCCCTCCAATATTACCGGATTTAAAATAAATTTCAATCAGTAATAATTTTGATGATTTATATAATATAATTATGCTATGAGAAAATACGAGATATTATTGTTTAAAAGGTATGCTTATGTGATTTCAGTAAATTTCAGCTGACTCATATTCTGTTTTCCTTCACACTTTCGCTCCATTCGCTATAGGGTATTGTTTGCTGTCTCGGCATGCTCGAAGCTCACATTTCATACTAAAAAAATATCTACTCATGCTGCACATGCATTTTATGTTCAAGGTCGGCTTCAAGCCACGCACGGATTGTCATCAGCCAGGGCAGTCAGTTAGTAAATTGATCTGTGGTTAGCTATGTGAACGCTGTACCTTGATAACATAGTTGTGTCATTTTTATGTAATAATGTCTGTATACAAAAGGAAAACAAAGTAGTTTGATGAATTTTTTTTTTCACCCAAGAATACTTCAAAATGTGAACCTCATTTTAATGTGCTTGAAAATGTGACGAAACGACTTAAACTCGATCCAGAATCAGAATGCAGGGGAGTAAGTGAATGTGTTGAGGACCTGGATGTTACTTCGAGCGGGATTATTCCACCGAGTGATATAAGTGTTTGTATTAAGAATGGCCCAATGCAAGTCTTAACTTTTAAATATAAACAAAGTACGATAAATAACAAAAATAGAAGTTTTAGCAGTAGCTGGTATGCAAAATATAAATTCATAGAATATTCAGAGGAAAAAGATGCTGTGTTTTGTTTTTCCTGTCGCTATTTTGAGCCTAGTTCTGGCTATGCTGATCATACTTTTGTTAATAATGGTTATGGTAACTGGAAAAAACATGGCGAAAAACTTTCGAAGCATGCTGAAAGTGAATGCCATAAGTTATCCATTACAAAATGGATTCGTTTTTTTATCAGCTGAACAGAACGGTAGTGTTGTTTCCATGCTAAGTGACCAGCATAAAACAGACATAAAACACAATCAATCAGCTTTAGCTACGTTGGCAAGGGTTGCCCTGGTTTGTGCATGACAAGATATTGTTCTAAGAGGCCATCGTGAAACTATCGATGAAAATGCTACAGCTAATAACATGGGCGACTTTTTGGAGATTTTAAATCTCATAAAGTTAGAAAGTGAATCTAGAGATTGTTTAAATAGTTTGCCTAGGAATACGACTTACTCATAAAAGCTGTCACAAAATGAGCTCCTTGATGTATGAGCCAGTATAGTAACCACTCACATAGTAGAGGAGGTTAAGGAATTCAACAGTGGAATTTTTTACATTAATTTTAGATGAAGCGAGGGATATAAGCAAAGTAAAACAGATGTCAGTTTGCATTAGGTATGTAGCACAAACTGTTATAGAAGAATGTTTTATTGGTTTTGTTCATTTATCAGATCTAGATGCAAAGTCGTTGGCAAATAAAGCTTACGAGCACCTTCTTACTGTGGGGTTGAATCCTAAAAAATGTGTTGGACAATCGTATGATGGTGCATCAGTGATGTCAGGCTTCATTAATGGAGTCCAAATTTTATTTCGTAAATTGGTTGATAATCCTTGTGCTTATGTGCATTGTTATGCACATTGTTTAAATTTAGTTTTGGTAGATGTAGCATCAAGCGTAGACATTGTAGGAGACACATTTGGTTTATTAGAGACTATTTATGTATTTCAATCTATGTCTGTTTTGCATCATCATAAGTTTATTGACGCTCAAAAGAATCTTTATTCTGGAGAGCAAGCAATGGAAATCCCTCTTAAAAGTGATACTCGTTGGATATGCAAATACAAAGAAGTTGTTTACTTTGAAAAATGTTTTTCTTCAACTAAAGCAGCACTAGAAGATTTGTTCAAATCGTCTAACAATAAAGAAGCAGCGGAGGCCAGGGGACTTCTAAGCCAATTTTGTTATTTCAACTTTGTGTTTGTTTTGAAGATATTTTCAGAGAGTTTGGGACTAGCAAATGCTGCTTCAATAGAAAGTTGTGGATTTTGCCCCAGCTCAAAGAGTAATAAAAGCTTTAATAACTACACTTAAAGAAAAACAATCTGATGAATACTTTAATTTTATGTGGGCGGCATCCTGTGAAAAAGCAAAAGACTATGATTTATCATGTGAATCAAAATCTAGGAAAGTAGCACCACCTCACAAATTGAGGAAAGATTATATTATAACATCATCCTTACCAGGAAAAACAAAGGGGCAACCCACACCCAAAGTGGGAAAATGTAAACAAAATCTATCTGAAATCAATGATAATATGGTTGGTGAATTGAAACATAGATTCACTAAGAATGACTTTATGAGTGATGCGATAAGTGCTGGTCACCCTGACAATGAACTGTTTCTACATGAAAAATATATACAATCATTTGCTGAAAAATACAAAGGATTTTTTCCAAACTTTGAAAAGTTTAATTTTGAAGTATGCTTAGCTAAGAACACCTTTGTAAATAAAAAACCACTCAAAGAATGTTTTAATGACCCAAAGAAAATGGAAGTAGTTTTTCCAAACCTCTCCAAACGTATAAAACTCTTGCTAACGTTACCTGTTTCCTCAGCAGCTTGTGAAAGAAGTTTTTCAACCATGAAAAGGAATAAAAACTTATTTGAGCTCGACAATGACAAGTAAAAAGACTATCTAACCTGGCTATACTCTCAATAGAAAGAGAGTTAAGTGAACGTCTGGCCCAGGATCCATCAGAAATTGTACAAAAATTTGCTGAATTTAGAAATTGTAGAATTAATTTTTAAATAAATCAGTATTTCACTAATAGTCAGAAAACTATTTTTTATCTTTAGTTGTATTGTAAACATTACTCAAGTATACCATAAAATAATCAAGTAATATAGTTATTTCATTGAGTTGTTTTTTTAGGCGCTTCCCTATTCTGGTTGATTCCGTAATTTCAATTTGTCTTCTATTCATTTTCAATGAGTATCATACATAACAGAAGTACAGGACACTGTTTAAAGTGTATGTGATTACATAAATGCATCTATTAACACTAAAGGAGTGTGACACAATTATCGTTAAATGCAGTAATTTGTGCCCCCATCCCAAATTTTTTTTTGTCTAGTACCGCCACTGTAATTACCAAGTCGCCCCTCACTTCCTCAAACCAATAACAAGATTAGCGGCTATAAAAAGTTCAATAAAACTAAGTATTATTTATCATTCATAGCAAATCCTTATATGAAGGGTTCCAATACATTTCTTTATCATCAACACAAGACCTTGCAAATAGTATTCAGATGGAGTTCCATAAAACACGATGAAATATCACATACTAGACAAGTTACCATGTTTCAATCCCACAACTCATGTTTTTATATTGCTTCTAAACTTTTCATGGAAATAAATAGTCCAGAGCCTACATATTGATTTACTTTTGTAGGTTTTTTTTTGTGAGCTCCAATTATATTATGATAATAAATATGTTTTTTAGGAAATAAATGCAAAAGTAAAAAATGCTGAGATAAAGCTTGCTGAAAAAAGGCAGCTTAGAATACAATCAAGTCGGATCTTGGAAGATATCATAACCAAGAAATCGTGGCTGGCTTCACAGGTAAATATAATATATTTTTAATGGTTAATTTAGTTATTTTGATTATAATACAATAACTGTAACATTTATTTTTTGGTCAAAAAAATCAAATTAGGTTTTTAACTTTTATCTAAATATATCAATATTTTTTATTTTTTATTTAATAATGATAAGGAATATTAAATATTTCTTGGAAGGTGTGTTCAAAATAGTATCATCTTAAAAAGTTCAATACATGAACATTTATGAAATATAAAAATGTATTGCAACTATTTAATATTTTACTGTAGTTGTTAAATCATGTTCATTAATTTTTTGTTGTTGTTAGAAATAGAAATGGGTGCTGTAAAATGTATTTGATTTGTAGGATGGTCGTCAAATATCCAAAACACCTGTGTTTGGGATAATACCTGTAAATCTTTCTGATGAATGGGACAGGGTGCATGGCAGCAAATGGGTCTTGGGTTTGTCTATCAAAAATAACTCAAACACGTGAGTAATTCACATAATTGAATACTGGGATGGTTTAGTCAGTAAAAGGTAGTTGTTACCTTTTGTGTACAGTTGAATTTTCTTTTAGTTCATGGTACATAAACAAACACAAATGTCTTAATTCAAGGGTTGGCAAGCTTTTTGATATCGTGGGCTATATGGGTTTCTTTAAAAAAATATTTTGTGGGTTGGTTTAGAAAAAAATAATGAAAAAAAATTTCTCAACTTTTTATTTCTCATGTAGTAATTAGTTATTAGTCTACTTTTATGAACACAATAATTGTTTGTTTGCTAAATCTTTTGCGGGGCAGATAAAATCAGCCGATGGGCCAAATTCAGCCCACAGGCACTAGGCTTTCGATCACTGGCTTAATCTATGAGGTAAGACTGAGAACAGAAGCTAGAGGAAATGCATCCACATTAGCGTGGATAGGGAATATGCAAACTATGGTGATAAATTAGATGCAGAAAACCCGCTGCAGTGCACTCGAACGATGTTCGTAACTTAACCTCCCCATCACTGACAATCCAGTCCAGTGCAAGGCTGATGCCTTAAACCAGTGGTTCTGACCTGGGAGTGGGGTGGGGGGCCGGAAAAATTAGTAAATATCATTAAAAATCATCAAAGCATTGAAATTTTTTTATTTCAATGCCTTTTAAAAAGTAAGTAGTGTAATCGCCCTGCCCCAGATTGGGATATTTGTTTAAAATTAACATAATAGTGTTGAAAAAAGCTAGTGAAAAGAACTGGTCTAGTTTAATTTTTATTATGAGTTAGTAAACATTAGGATGAAACCTCTGACAACCCAAAACAAGCTGTCCTCGCTGTCTCGGCAATTAGGCTGATTTGAAGTATAAATGGTTCTGTTTTAGAGCTATCGGGGCTGACAAAATAATATCTATTCAGAGGGGTCACTCTGCCATTCAGGTTAGAACATCAGGTACTTGTGCTGGAGGGTAACCGTCGTGCCCAAGGTACCAGGTTTGAATCTGTGGAGGTGTCAGTTGAGCCATTGGTTAGGGGTTCCTTACCAAGCCAGTTCTCTCACGAGCTTCTAAGTCAAAGTCCTTATATCTTTTTGTAACATCTTTTCAACATCACATTTTTGTAAAATCTCGTAGTGTATAACGATATTGGATTTTATGCTCTAATCTATCAACTATGGTGATACGGAATTTTATTGAGATATTTTCCCTGCGATTGTGGATGATACTGAGTTTTGTGATGATGACGACGACACGTGCCTGCCTTACTGCGCACTTATCATATGGTTATGTGATCTGATTAATTGTGATTCTTATTTTTATAAAATGAGTAAGACATTTAATGTTGCACATGATTTATTTAGATGATTACACCTTTGGTACTGAAGATTTGATATTAATTGATACAGTTTTTGTTAATTTACGGACTGTTTCTCTGTGATAATACAATGCTCTGTATTCTGAGTACTGTGTAGGCCTACTGTATGGAGTTATGTTACTCTTTTCTGTGTCACTGTGTAGATTTATGTTGTATTACTCTTTACTAATATATTACTCTGTTCTGTTATATTACTCTGTCTTGTCATTGTGTAGATTTATGTTACTCTTTGGATTCATACGCACAAGCTGCTTATATATGACCTACCCCTTGCCCCTTGGACCCCTTGTCACCAGTGTCAAAACTAATTAATGGACAAACTCCTGGCAACCTGATGTTGTGAAGGCTAGCTTTCCTATTGGGTAGAGGGAGCCAGCATGTTTACACTATTTTTCTAATACAACGAAGTTGATCTTTTAGAGAAAAAATAGTTTTTAAAATGTAGTGTATTGAAATTACTTCTGAAAACACGTGCTTCTCCATGGATAAAGTATTAAAAGGAAACTTTACATACAGTTCTTTAAAGAAAAATACACTTCATCCATGATTTTTTGAATATATGAGAGAGGCACATAACAGTATCATTACAAATACTATTAATAAACCCTAAAAACGAAAGTCTTCTATAAATTACAAACCTACACACATCTATTTTGCCGCCGTACCTATCCTTCCCGCAAGCTATCCTGACATATTAGCCGCGGAAGGGGGTAGCGACAGTAAGATCATTTTTCTTGCAATGTGTGGAACATTGCTTACCAGTTGTAATAATTCATCTATTAGGTGACCAGTCAAATGTAAGATGCTCGTACACATGGACATATTTATTTTCAAGCTACCAAGACTCAGATTGGTCCCCGCAACTATATCTTCCCTCCACCTAAACTACCATTGCGGTCATAATCAACACTGCCAAATGTTCAACTATGACTCTCATAAAAACTAAACAGTGTTGTCAACTTGAAGTGGAAAGTGGTTTGCGGTATGCTCTTGTCAATTGTCAAACCCAATATTCAAGAACTTATGACCCACTTTGGTGGCAGCATGGTCTAACGCGTTACTCTAGCAGTGGACTTGAATGCCGATGATGGGGAGATCGAAGTTCGAATCTCGGCCGGGTGTACTGAGGGTGATTTTTTTTTCAAAATGATTTTACACCCTCCCTTTACACTAATGTGGGTACACTTACTCTAAATATAACCTTCCTAATCTCTAAAACTATTAGCATAGTTAGTACATAAACGTATAACCCGAATGGGTAGTAAGACATAATACTAAAAAAAAAAGAACTTAACCTATGAAAACAAAACAGTGCCAGTCATAACACTTTTTTTTCTATCGCTATGCTGCCAATGTTACATGGAATTTTGTATAAAATAAAGAAGTGAAAAGAAAACAATATTTAAAGATATTTTTATGACGCGCCAAAAAAATAGTCGAGGGGAGAGTGATGCAGAAATTTGATGATTACCCAATGAAGACATTAGCTGAAAAAGGTTGGGAACCACTGCTTTAAACAATCTGACCATTGTTGCAGCTACAGAGTTGAGTTGAAAAATCTTTATATTTTGTCAAGTGGGGCTCTATTCTTACACGAGGAGGCATTATTTCAACCTTACTCCTTGTTCACATACATAGGTTAATCAAAAATAATCAGCTGCTGCTATTTTAAGCACTAATTTGTTTTTTGTAGAGCAAACAACATATCATTTGACAGGGTAATTAGTTTGAATATTTAGGTTAATAATACAGTCAGGAAATGCATGCTATTACTCGGTCTATAGGCTGTTGACATCTAGCCTGCTATGAAGGAATGTTAAACTAGGGTTGTAAAAACGCGATTTCTTACTTTACATGACAAAAACAGTTTAGGATGTTTGAAAAAGAGTTGCTTAGGAAGGAAAATATTTGGTCCAAAAAGAGATGCCGAGGCTACTTTGGAGTGGAGGAGATTACACAATGATGAGTTACATACTGTGTACTCAAGACATTGTTAGGATAATAAAGTCTCACAGATCACATTGGGCAGGACATACAGCATGGATGGAAGAATCTAGAACCGTGTTCAGGGTATTGACTGGCAAACCCAATGGACAAAGACCGTTGGAAAGACGAATATGGGAGGATAACATTAGAATGTATCTGAAAAAGATAGGGTGTAATAAGGCGGACTGGATAGAAATAGATCTAGATAGAGATAGTTGGCATACTTTTGTAAGTGCATCAATAAACATTTTAGTTCATAATGCCATAAAATAAGTAGATAGATTAACATAGTTTGAGGGCCACATAAAGATACATGATGGGCAGCCTACAGGTCAAACTCTGCCCAGGGCTATGCATCGCTCTATTCTAATGGGCTCGGATTCACTAAAGAGTGCAAATATATATGCGCCTAAATCTTAATTCCATAATTATTTTATTCATGTGTCACATTATATTGTTCTTTTATTATTAAAATTATATAATTTTTATGTTACTAACAAAATTTAAAACCTATATTTCCTTCATAATCCAAATTTTTAGATTATATTATCTTTACATGTGTTTGTAAATTAATACATATTTTGTATTTTAGTCAGCATGCTTACACAAAACTTTTATAAATGTAGGCCCCCTACTCGTGTTAGAATTTCATCTGGTGTCCACGTAATCTAATACTATCTAGATCAGAAGTCGGCAACCTATTTGAGCCCTGACCGACTATGAACTTTTTTTTTAGCACCCCATGTCCTACTACCTGTTCAGGTTATATACACCTATGTACTAATTACACTAATGGGCTAGGTATTAGGAAGTCTTAATTTAGAAGTAATGCCCCCGCATTTGCGTGGAGGGAAAGGGGAAAACAATTTAGGAAAAACCACCCTCAGTGCACCTGACCAGGATCAAATTCTAATCTCCCCGTCTTCGACAGTCTAATTCAACACGAGATAAGCGTGTTAGACCACGTCGGCCACCAAAGCGCTTAGGAACTTAGCACCCATGGTTTCTCTACTTTACTTTTGCCCTTTTTGGTCGATACATCTTATATTTACTCCTAAAATACTTATGTCCCCACCATTCTATCATAATATATTATAGAAAAACTTTTTTTTCACATTAAGCTATCTAATTTTCATGTAACATTACCGATTAATGACCAATCATGGTTATTTAAGTCACTCAAATATGATTTGTGAGTTTAGGAAGTGCAAGACTTTCCTTTTAACCTTTTAAAGAAGATCTAGTTTTATTATGCATTCGACTAAAAATTGCAATGAGATTGACCTGTCAATCACAATCGACCAATTGCTAACTAACCCCTACACGTTGTACCACAATCCAGTTTTTCGTTCATAATACATATTTTAAACTATCCTTAAAATCATATAAAATAGCCTACATTAACAGTCCTCTGTGAGCTAATGCGCTTTAGATATGTATTTGACAAATAACAAAGTAAAAATAAATGCGCAGTCAGTTTGAGAGTTAATTTGCACCATTTCAATACTTGCTCCGGAGAATATTTTCAGCCTGAAGTGAATCTAGTCCCTGGACTATCCAAATATTTGTACTAATGGCTAATGTATAAGGATGGTTGAGTTTGCTTCAAGGGCGAGAGTAGAGTAGTGACTGGATTGGACCAAGAAGTTACCTCAAAGCATGCCCATTGTAAGGGACAGGTTGGAGGTTGGAAGCAAAAGTAAAACTTCATTTCAATAAATACTAACAATCTTTACTCTCAAAACAATTTGGCTCTATATACATATTTACATTGTTTTTAACACTACCTACTACTAGTTATAAATAACACCTTTATTGTTGATACATTAACTAATACAGAATGAAATTACCCGTTTGGTAGTAACAGTTCTCTTTAGAGGATGCCCTTAGTCGCTATTAGACAAAGAACATTTGAAGTTTTTTTTTTATGTTAGAGTTAAAGCTATACCATTATGATTATTCTTATTAATTATTAAATCTTGGATGTGTTATCCTAAAGTGGCTAGAATAACTGGAAGATGTAAGCTTTTGCACTGGTATACATTTCAGATTCCTAAATTATGCAGGCTCAATTTTTAAAAATACTTTCTTTAATTTCTATTAAAACTTCCTTCTTATTTCTTACTATCTACCTTTATTTTCTTGTACAATGTAAATGTTTATTTTCTCAACTCATTTACTTTAATTTACATATTGCCATTCTTATATCCAGTGGTGAAGTTATAAAATTATTAGTGCTCTAGTTATTTGTGAATTGGGGGGAAAGGGGGGCCCAAGTCCCCCAACCACTGGAGATCTCGTTCCAAATTTTCACTATTATTGTTAATTAGAGAAATTGATTGATCATAGTTATTAATGATTTCTTAACGGAAAAATCTTCCTGGTAAACAATATAGACATATTTTAATTTATTTAATGACTAAATTTTCAACATAAAAGTACTTCAGCGTTGCTAGTTCTTATTAAAAAAAAAGTACTTAAATGATGTTAGGCCTTTACTTCACCACTGCTTCTATCTTCTTTTCTGTACAATTTATTGCAATTCCATCAGTTTAGCAAGTAATATTTTGCTTGCCCAAGTCTTTTGAATTAAACTAGTTGTATTTTAGGTTACGGTATTTAATATTTCTATTGTGAAATATCTATTTTGTTAAGAGCGAGTGAATCATATTTTATTTAGATTTTTTTATATGTCTATATTGCAAACTCACACTAATGAAATATTTTCAAGTCAGATAAAGTTAGTAGTAGCCTATGCCTAATTCTTTCAGAATGTGTGTGCTATGTTTTTTCGCAAACACCGCTTTAAGTGGCTCTTTTTTTTAAAGTTTACTAGCATTAAATAGCAAAATGGCAGGCTTATATATGAGTAACAATACACATGGTTTTTGATCGTCTCTTATTTACTTGCAAGTGTTAATATTTAAAAACAATTGGGATTGCAACTTTTTAGGCCTGTATATTATTTTTCATTAAACATTTTATATATAAAATAAATAATTTGTATGGCTTTATTGAACTAAAATGGACAAACTTAATGAATATACCCTACATACTATTTATTTTGTATTTTTATACCTTTCACTGTGTTTACAAATGTGCATCCAACTAGGTTTTAATCGATTGGCATAAAACAAACTATTATGTTCAAAATCCAAACTTAATTGCATGTTTAGCTGCTAAGCATCCTCATAATCCTTTCCAAACATTTTATTCTAAACCAAGATTGTATTGAAGTTTGATGAGTTTCGACATTGCTAGGCACACTTATAATCACTTTGCTGTCAACTTAAAAATGCAGTTCAACCTCATATACAAGCTATTTTCAATTAGTTTGAATAAAATCAAGTTACCATTGATGATGGCTTAAAACTAAGTAATAGAAAATGATTGAAGATAAGTTTTATATTGACTTGTAATCCTAATAATTTAATAATATGGAATTGAATTCGTAGCTTGTTTCCTAAATTAAAATGATGTTTATTAAGCTATTTAAAACTCTCTTGAAAGTCATACGGACGTATTAAACTATTGTAGCATTAGGTGAATTTTTGCTACAGAAACTCTGGGTGGGGATCACCTATCCTTTTCGTACATGTCAAAGCAAGTTGCTAACAGCCGCGTCATGTTGTTGGGTCATCCCTGTCCGTTGCTTCTGTGGTGCCGTGATCCAGGTACCCATCCAAAGTGTAATCAAACAACTCAAAGTCATATCTGCAACAGGGCATACATTTGTAAATTGTGTTCCCCGTTTCGATTCGCATTAGATTTTTTATTTTATACTTTTAAGCACAACGTCTTAGTTAAGGTTGTCAAATTCGATTCCTTGGTACAAAAATACTCTCAATTCTACTGATAATTTTTTTTCCCATCTCCGAATCTTACTACCCATTCCGGTTATACACCTATTTACTAACTACATTAATGTGTTAAGGATAAGAGTGTTGAATTTAGAGGAAGTGTACCCACATTTGTGTGGAGTAGAGCAGAAAACCATTTATGGAAAACCTCCCTTAGTACACCTGACCAGGATAGAACCCCGATCTCCCATATTAGGCAGTCTAGTCTTTTGTGAGAGTAGGGCTAAGAGCATGGGCCCACTGAAGCCGGTATTAATAATAATTGATTTTTAATTTCACAGTTCTCAAATCCCTGGAAGTACCAACATTTAAATATTCAAACGACATAATTCATAATTGGTTAAGCTTTTACCATCCAATTTATCTACTTTCATTCAAATTTAAACACTGAAAAATTGAAAATGATTTTATCATTACTTTTTTATTTTAATTATCTAACAAAACTAAAATTATGGCCATTTAAAAAAAAAACTAGCTACACCCACTTTGGTGGTCAAATGGTCTAATGGTCTTGCATTGACTGACCTGACAATGACAGGGAAGTTAGGATTCAAATCCTGCTCAGGTGCAATGAGTGACTTTTCCTAGATAGTTTCCCACTCTCCCTCCACACAACTGTGAGTACGTATATTATAAAGTCTACCTTGATCATCCTCACTTCGGTAGTGTAATTAATATAAATGCGTATAAACCAAATGGGTAGTGAAATTCAGTGGCAAAAAAACTACAAGCTGCACTTTTAATTTTTATTTATTTATATTTTTTGCTAATAAAATACGTGATGTTATTTAAATAAATTGATTACCTTTTTAATGTGAAGTAGGATTCTTTTAAAAACATTGAAATTATAAATTTTACTGAATTGAGATCTAGAAAAAGTAGAATCATGGCATCTCCAGGCTTAATCCATGAACAGAGGGGTAGTTATATAAAATATATATTTACATTGAAGAGGATTAGTATACCACGGTGATAAATCACAAACATGGAGAGATACTCCAAATGAACTTGGCCGAGATTTAATCCACCTTCACCGACAATCTAGCTAGTTGTTAGCCCGATGCCAAATTCTGTGTGGCAAATATTGGGAGTCATTGACATGTGGTAGTTCTGATATTGTTTTAAAAACAGAATGGGAAGATTGTGAAAGCATCTGAACAATTTTGTAGTTTTAAATCACATTAGGTTGTGTGTTTAAAGCACATCAGTCGATTTCACACAGGTGTTCTGGCTTTTATACACAACATTTAATTTGTGTTTAAAAAAAGAGTAACACATTTAGTAGTGAAAAGCTGTCAATATTTGTAACTATCTTAATTGAAAGCTAGTTTGATAGTATTGTAGCTATAGTAGGGTTACAGTATGATCAAAAAGTTAAGAATAAAGCACTTCCTTCGGTAGCCGCATGGTCTCAATAGACTAGACTGTTGATGACAGGGAGATAGGTGTTTGAATTTCGGTCGGGTGTACTAAAGGTGGTTTTTTCTAAATGGTTTTTCACTACCTCCACGAAAATATGGGTACACTTCTTCTAAATTCAACTTTCCTAATCCCTAACTCATAATTTGTATGTAAGTGTAAAACCTGAACAATTAGTAAAACGTGTTGCTAGAGAAAAAATTAAGACCTGCGAAAGAATATTGAACTTGTCTATAAATTGTTACTACTATAAACTTTGCATGTACCTATAAATATTGTATAGCTGTAGGATTTGCATCTTGGTGAGTTGCGAGTAGTAGCTAGCCACTAGCTTATTGGTAGAATAACCCTTGGCGGGGTTCTTCCATTCTGGCTTTATGATGTCTTGGAGGCCAGACATATGAATCAAGTAGTTCTGATCTTCCTGGAACATTTAAAATATACGTTCTTGTGCATACATGAAGGCTGTGTGTGATCTTTTACAGAATGTGCTTACTAAACTAAATGTTACAATATAACTTGCTTGGAAGTGATAAATCCAGATAAGAGTCATCATGGATGCAATTATGAATAGCTGTGAGTGGCCGATACTTTCAACAGTCATCACATTAAGACTCAATAATACAACCAGAGAAAAGTGGCTCTGAATATAAAATGGATCAGGATGGCTCAGTAATAGAATGCTTACACCCAAAGCGTCCTGAATTTGATTCTATGAACTAAATAAAACTGTCTATTTTTTTAATTTTTTTTTTTACAATTCGAATATGTGCATTTTTAAATATGTTTTAAGGAAATTTCACACAAACAATTAAAGTCGGGAGGCCAGATTAAGTAATTAAAATGGGTGATCCAAAGTCACTAACTTTTGTGACCAAGTAATGGTCACTAGGCAGCAGTCGCATACTATGGCCACCTACATAATACATAACAAGGCTTTGCTTGCTGGCGTCCTTGTCCTAAAATTTATATTGTGTCCAGGTCACAAGTATGGCCTTAGAACTAAAAGGATAATAGTGCATACTTCAATAATTTCCTAATTTTCATAGCAAAAAAGTGTTATAGTTTTTTTAAGTTGGTTATTAAGTATGATGGATAAAAATAAAAATTATGTTTGTATAACTTTATCCATTAGTAAGATAAAAGGGATATTCAACATCAGTTTTGTGGTTCTGATCCTGGCTAGATATTTTAGGGGTGGCTTTCCAATACTCCCTCCATGCTAATGCAAATGCAAGTGCATAACCCCATATTTTGAATAGAGTTTTATTTATTTGAAGTATTTAATGTGCACTTTCTGAATCGACTGATTCTATCAACACATGAGAATGTCTATGAGCTAGGGCTACCAATTTTCCCGAGAAAGGTAGTTTCACAAACCTTCGAGGGTTCTTTTAAATGCCACAATCGACATAGGACCGGTGGTTTTACTTTTCCTCCAAAGGAAATAGTGCTACGGAATTTTATTGCTCAAGAAAAATCTATCGATCTTGGCTGGATTAGAACCCACAAACATTGGGTCCGGAGGCGAGCACTTTACCCCAAGACCATCGAGGTCAACTTTTTAAAAAGATATCACTTTTTTAAACACTGTTTTATACATCCATTACCTTTTATTTTTTTTAATCACTGAAAGTGTGTACCTGCAATGTCTCGAATTTGGCAATGAGATGAAAATTCACTTGGCACGGAGTGCAGAACTCCGTGATTGGTGTCCAATGCATGTCAAAGGGCTCTCCACTGTTGTGAATGTCCACCAGGTAGTTGACAAACTCAGAGAAGAATGGCCATCGAGGGTTTTTAGGGCCACTTGTCTGTAATATATAAAAAACAAAATCATTTATGCAATAATTTGTTTTGCAAACCTTCATTAAACAAATTCATGTTGGATTCTAGGGATTTTCTTCACATCACTTATAGGTTTCTGGTAGGAATGACCTTTTGGAAACTACAAACACTTTTTTTTTTGCTGTCAACATTGATAACATTTTACTATATTATTAGTAATTAATAGCCAGAGCTATTATTTATGCTTATTAGTGGGGATTACTCCACCTAGATATCATATTCTGAAAATTGAAAAATGACACCTGGACACGGGTCCCGGGTTCGATTCCCGTGTCCAGGTGTCATTTTTCAATTTTCAGAATATTATATTATTAGTGTTATTTTAAAAATATTGTTATCTATCAAAAGTGACAACTGCAGATCACATGACTTTAACTATATGAATATTGTTTCCATAACATTTATAACTGTCAAAAAAAGTTACTTCCTGCCTAAATCAAACTCATACTTAGAAACACCCGAGTCTCACATTAAATAATAAAGACTAAATAAATAAATATAATTTAATTAACTTCATCATACTTACATAGGGCCGGCGCAAGGTAGCTTGGCGCCCCAGGCGAAAGTAGCTGTGAGTGCCCCCCCACCCATAACCCCATACCCGCATCTCCCCCCTTACCCCCATCCCCCACACTGTTAACACTTATATTAATAGTCAAAAGTCATACTATTGAACCTTTTGAATTTTGATTTATATACTTTTGACACATTTGAAATGGAAATCTGTCACTTAGTCACATACTTTCAAAAGTTTAAAAAAACACACAATTAAGTCAATAATTAATACATATTTATTGCCAGTAAATGTTACATTAGCATATCAAATGTTGAGCAATATTTATTTTTAATGAAAGTGAAATACATGAAAATTAACTAGAAACTGAATTGCTAAATACTACATTTAATTTTTTTCTTGCTTTCAGCTTTGAAAATGTTGAAATTAGTTCGTTTAAGTCAATAGTTAGAGCTATATCCGCTCTATAGATAGAGTTGACAGTCCCAATAGTCTTTCTTGCTTCACAGAAGATTGGGTATATGTTTTAGTCAACTTTAACTTAGAAAAGTTGCGCTCACCACTGGCTATAGCTACAAGCAGTGTCGATAAAATTCTTAAGGTAATAAATAAATTAGGCAAACTGTCTTGTAAGCTGGACTTACAAACATATCTAAAACTCTTAAGGTGGGGACACACTGCCGTCACTATCACGTGAGCTCATGTGACCTCATACAGTAGAGATATGACGTGACGTGCTGTACATACTCACACTATAGTCACGTCATGTCACTCAACATGCGCTCTTGTTTCGTTTTCAGTAATACGTTTCTCATCCAAATTTCTTCAGTCTTGGACTAGCCATGGAGAAAAGTGGATCAAGCAGTTTGAAGAAGAGTTGGAAAATGCTTGTCCAGTATTAGTGGCTAATACAGTGGCTCGTAGGAAAAGGGTGTGGGTGCATCAAATAAATTTGAAAAGAAAGGAGAAGGGGAGTTTTATCATTTGGTTAAGGAACTTAAAGAACACCCAAGTACAATGTATTTTAGAATGACAAAGGAAGAATTTCAGTTCTTACATGATTTTAAAGGAGGATATAATGACCAAAAACACTCAGATGGAGAAGCTATCACTACGAGGAAGAAAGCTTGCAGTGTGTTTAAGGTGAGTGAAATGATAAAATACAGAATTTTTTATTTGTTTATTTAAGTTTGTACAAAAAGGATCAAGTAGGTAAATTTTTTAATGAGCAAAAATCAGAATCTATTCTTGTAGCACATTTTTCTCTCTCAAATAGAAAAACTACATAATATGATCAATATTGAAGAAGTCCTGCAATATACTGTGGTGAGTTTACTTGAAGTCCCAAATACTCACTGTTGATTGGATCATTTCCAAGAGGCATAGTATATACGCCAGTTCCTGTCGAGCACGAAGCTGCAGACTCAGTAGAAATGGGGCGTGGAGAGAACGATGTTTCACTGTATGTGGAATTGTGAGATGCGGGGGGAAGCAGATATTTTCGATATTTTGCTTGCTCACCCACTGCAATTTGTGTTTGAAGGACAGCCTGGCTTACCTGTAATTTAACTTTAGCCAGTTCTAAAGGAGGAAGTGTCTTTGCAGTTTTTGCTAAACTCAGAAAAAACATATCTGTGTCATCTAAGTCAAGGCTTGATAATTTTTTTTCTTCATGTCTGATTCTTCTCAAAGTTGAATTTTCCCTCATAATTTTTACCATTTGATACATACTGTTGTCTCCTTCATCTCGCTTTTTTCTCTTAATACCAATATTTTGAGAATTTACATGCTTTTCATATGGAACGTTTGAAGATGCTATATGATCTTCCTGTTGAATTTGAGGAGTGTCTTGACTTGATGGAACTTCACATTAAATGCGTTTATATCATCTCCTGATCTGTGATTAGTGCTTGTTTCTGTTTCTACCACCTCTTCACGGAGTTCATCCCCTTCCTGAAGATTGATTTGAGTCCTTCTAGTGCTAAAAGAGGGCAAAATAAATGACATTTCTTTTTCGAACTTCCATGGAGGCATTTTTGTTGCTCCGTCTCCACTCTTCTTATTCCGTCGTCGGCTCAGTGCGTTCATAAAACATCTCCGTAATTTTTCCCACGTATCTTTCGCTGTCCAGCTGAAAAAAAAAATGTGTTTGAATAAAAAATATAAAATAAAATATAAATATATAGAATTAAATTATAATAAATTTAAATTATATCTTATGTTTATTTACAGATAAGTATTTATAACAATCATTTTATTTTCAGGTTCCTAGCCACTGGAAACTCCTTTAGAAGCTTGGGGTCAGTTACCGTTTGGGATTCAGCACAGTAGGAAAGATAGTTAGAAGTGTTTGTGAAGCTATATGGAAAACATTGGGTCCTCTGTTTATGCCAACGCCAAACGAAGACGTTTGGAAAGCTTCAGCAGAAAAATTCCGGGAACTTTGGCAGTTCCCAAATTGTTTGGCAGCAATTGATGGGAAGCACATCGCTATTCAGTGCCCAATTGGTGGAGGGTCAAAATACTTCAACTACAAAGGTTTTCATTCGCAAGTTCTCCTTGCATTAGTTGATGCTGAGTATAGATTCATTGCTGTAGATGTAGGCGCATATGGTAAGAACAGTGATGTAATTTTTTTTCAAAATCTGTGATTGGGAAAAAACTCAAAGACAAGACACTGAACATTCCACCACATACACCTTTGGTTGAAAATTCCGTTCTATTGCCATATGTAATCGTTGGAGATGAAGCTTTTCCCCTCAAAACATATTTACTTAGACCATACAGCAGACACCACCTAGGAGGGGACGAAGACAAAAAGGTCTACAACTATCGTTTGTCACGGGCTCGACGGGTCGTTGAAAATGCTTTTGGTATTTTAGCTTTCCGGTGGAGAGTCTTTCGTCGGCCTTTGGAAGTACAACCAGAAACTGTCGATAAACTGGTGCTGGCATCTTGTTGCCTCCATAACATGCTTTGCAAAGAACACAATCCCCCTGATGAAATTGAGCAACTATGTCCGAGGACTTCTGCTATGCAAAATTTGCTGCAAATGAGGAGGAATGCACCCCGAGAGGCAACAGATGTTAGAGATTACTTCAGAGATTATTTCAATTCACCTGTTGGCTCAGTACCTTGGCAATTACCCATGATCCGACGAGGACTTCACTCACCATGATAATCATACTAGAATAAAATATCAAAACGTATCTTCGCTAGTTTGTAATTAGTTGATGGACAGTGAAAAAAAAAACCATTCTACATGCACAGTTTTGGTTTTTTAAGCTTCCGGCTGTTTTTCTCGAAAAGTATGCAAATTACGAAAAAAATCTTAAAAGTTGTTTGGTGTCGAGGGGGAACGAGAACAGCATTATTAATTTTTTTTGGTGGACGTTTTCAAAGTTTTTTTTAAGGTAAATATCTTATTTAATTGAAATTTATAATATTTGTATCGGCATCTGAATATAACCAAAATAAAACAATTTTTGGTTGAAAGAATTTTTTTATTCACTCTTGATTTTCAAAAATGTTTGACAAATAAATGATTAATACATTATTACAATGAGTGATTTATTACTAAACGTTAACAATTTAAGGTATTATTATTTTACTAACCCAAAGCGTGGTCTCCGTTATTAGATTTTTTCCACGGGTCTAACTAAAGTATATTGTTTATAAAACAAAGCCTACTACGATCAAAGAACTTCGCCAGAGGATTACCACAACTTACAAAAATATAACAGAGACGAAATAACTTTGAGCACGTCCACTAAATCAAATAATGCTGTTCTCTTTACGCCTTGAAACCACACAAAATTTGTTCGGAAATACTTTTTTTAATCTTGCATACTTTTTGAGTTAAACGGATGGAAACTTGAAAAAACAAATCTTTATTTAACAAATTACGATAGTTATAGGCCCACAATATTTTTGTTTTGTCTCTAATTTCAAGTGTATAATTTTAGCACCCCCCAAAAATTGAGTTTGTGCATGAATAAATAAAGTAAATATGAAATAAAACTTACGTTTTATTTTCAACTCCTTCCCAATCTCTTCCCAAGCGTTGGTTCTCATTTCCTGGTCTCTGTAGTCTCCTGACTTGGCATCATAAATGAAAAGGTCGGCTACGCACTTTTTCAATAAGCATTTCCTCCATAATTAACACATTCTAACAACCAAGAAAACTAAATGACTTGTTCACTTACGACACTTCAACGGACTCACGGCTCACGAAATATGTGCTGCCGCAGATATTGTGAGAGCGCGTGAGGGCGTGACGAGACCTCACGTGATGTGTATGTAGTGACGCCAGTGTAAATGCGCACCCCTCTTATCAACAGAAATAAATCTACTCACACTTTAATTGCTTACGTGAGCTCACGTGACCTCACTTGACGTGACGCCAGTGTGTCCCCACCTTTATGGTGTTGCAACATCCTTGATATGTCTAGTCTCTAGTCTATTGATACACTTCGCTTGTAAAAATGAGTGATAGCCGATAGGAATTTACTTTTCCTGATTGATAACAAATAGTCAGTGTTATTATGTAATAAATATATATTACCTATGTTAAAGTAATAAATAATAATCCAATCAGTTACATTAATTTTTATTTTAGCTACTTTTTCATAATCTAACTGTAAATCATCTTAGGTCCGCCGTTAACCATCATACCATCATGCCCCCCCCCCCCCCCCAGCTTCTGGTGCCCTAATTCACCTGGATACGGTCGCGCTAGCCCTGTACTTACACAAAAATTACATAATCAAACAGAAATGAAATTTCCAATTTCAAATAAACAATCCATTTAAATTACTTTCTTACTATAGCTAATATGCTAAAATTAGCACTTTAATCCTTCTGGCCTATTTTTTACTAGCTAAGAAATTACTGTCAGTGTTTAACTGATTCATAAAACAATCTTAAATCTAATTAATGCAGACTAGCCTTGTATTCAGGTTAGCTAATTATTAACTCATAAGGCTGTGTGAATCCAAAATCTTACATAGTTTAATATTCAAGAAAGTTATTAATATTAATTAATTTTTTTAAATTTTCGTATTTTATTTCACATTTTCTAAAAAAAATTCTAACTTAAGAGATCTTTTTCTGTTTTTTTTTAATAATTCTAAGTTTTTTAATTCAAATAGTTATGAGAATTGAAATTTTTAATGTGTGTTATATTGTACCCATATTATAAATTTAGAATAGACCATTACAAGTTCTTCACAGTATTAACAATATATTTTCAATTCCTCTTTAGTGTCTAAGAATAATAAAATTAAGTGTAAAGAGTAATATACATGAAACAGACTCACTCAATTTTAATCTATTCATTATATATATTTTTATTACAGAATATTCTAAACTAATGTTAAAATGTGATACAAAGAACTAGTTTTAAATAAACTGTGTGTTGTTGTGTCTCTAAACTCAAAATAATAATAATAAAAATAAAAACAGGCACAGATTAATAATTTGTAAACATGCAATTGTGATAAATTTAAATTAGCGGAACTGACTATCCGGTGAATGCCTATTAATATAATAAAATGTTACATTACCGACCCCAAAAAATATGTTTGTATTTCCCCTGTATTTCCAAAAGTTTCAATTCATACCAAAATGCTATTATATTTGCCTTGATTCTTTCATTAAATTTATCGATGTTTGTCTCCTCATCGGATAGTTTGAATAGCAGGCAGTATATGGGTAGATACAAAATGGAGCTTCCAGATATCTGTGAAAACACAAGTAGTTAACCTTTATGTTGAAGGGTCGTGGTGTGCGGTATTTGTTGACTATCTCGCTGCCCAGTTTCTGGTGCAAGGTGTGTGGCAGTGAAAACTGCAGTTTGTCTCTGTAGGCGGACAGTAGCCTCTCTAAGGGGTGCCTCACTATTAGGAAGGCAATAGAGTCGTTGAGCGCAGACTGGAGATCCTCCATTGAGGGACGAGGGTACTTCTTCCTCGCCAGGTTCAAGGGGATCACCTGCAAGATATTGCAACGGTATTATAGTCTAAGGCTTGTAAAAAAAAAAAGGAGGGGGTGGATGGGTTGAAGAATATGACTTTTTTGGTTGGAGGATGTGAATAATAAAGGAGTGTAAGCTTTTAAAACATGTCGCAGTTGAAGTCCAAATCTCCTCCTGCTTCAACTTCCGACACCCACATTGATCTTCGCGGCTTGGAAATATTTCGAACTAAAAATAAAAAACATTTTTAAAATCGTTAATAAACGGTATTTTAACCCTTACCAGTGATTAAATAACATCTAGAACTTAACCTTAAATAGATTAAAATATGTCCACATAAAATAATATTGTGCAGGTACTTTAATATTTTATCCAAGCGTTTATCTTTACCTAAATGCACTTAATGTATAATTTAAAAAAATTAAAGTTAGTGTCATGTGACAACAAATAAACCTTAGCTTAAACTTTGAATTTTCTTAGCGTGTTTTAACCTTTGTTTCGACTTCTCCTAGAATTTAAAAAGTGACCCTCACACACCCCTATTGAATATATAAGTGGAAGACAAGGAAAACTTTAATGGACAATACGTGAACTTTTAAATAGTTATCGAGTTAAATTAAACTTATCCAAATTAGAGAGGTTGTTTCTAGCTAATGTTGCAAAAGCATCGTGGGCCAACAAACATTATAACAATTATGGTATGCTCCCCAAACAGAACAAATTGTCTACTCTCTGCTTAAGTTTTGATGAACTTAAACAAGTTTTTCTTGACATTATTTTTTTTAACAAGTTTACCGAGTGGCCGCCGCCGTTAACGATGATACTGCCAACATTTGCGGATTGAGGGTGTCATGTGGTCAGCACAACGAAGCCTCCGGCCATTTTCTATGCCGGAGCAGCTACTTCTTAATCAAGTAGCTCCTCATTTGCCCTCACGCGACAGAAAATCTGGAAGCGCTGGGGATCGAATCCGGGACTCAGGAACTATGACCACAGATATATTTTTTAAATGATTTATTTATTTCTTAAACTGTATTGACGCATGGCGCTGCCTTTAGCCCGGTGCTCCGGGCTGTTGTACGCCTCATCTGCCCCTTGAGGCGTTCATATACGTATGTAATATTATATCAAGCATCGTCTTTGGCGTCGACCCCTTTCCCTCTAATCGGTAAGTAGGGCCTCACCTTGCTCGTTTTGAGGAACTTGGGTGTGTATCCAGCCAGGATGTTGAAGTTGTACATCCAGGAGGTGGACGCCGCCTTGAAGACGTTGCACCAGATGAGGTGGTGGGGCCTGTTGATGAGGAACTCCCAAGTGTTGGGGTGGTGCAGCGAGTCGTTGCCCGGCGCGTCCAGCCCCAGCAGCGAGCACGTCTCTTTGAGATGGCGGCGTCGACCTGCCATGCGCGCCTCCGCCGCCGCCATCCAGCCAGGCATCTCCTGCTGATTCGACTGATTCCACTGCACCTCATTCTGTCGTGTCAAGAGGACAGATGTGAAGTCATATTGCGGACCTAAATATTGAGGTTGTTTTCTCATAGAACTCAAATTACATTGATAAAAAAAAGAAGGAAGGAAGGATGCTTTTTAAAATCTTTCTTAAACGTCCAATTGCATAATTTTTTTAACGTTTCCTCATATACGTCTAATTAGATTCATCCGAAAAATGAACGATGGTTTTTAAAAGGTTTCCTCTTAGACGTCTTGTTTGGAAAAAATCTATTTGAGGTATTTAACGTGCACTTTCTGAACCGGTTGATTTTATCAGCACACGATAATTTCTATGAGAGAGAGGGAAAAGGCTTACCAATTTTGCCGGGAAAGGTACTTCCAAATACCTTCCAGGGTTATTTTACATGCCGCAATCGACATTGGACTAAGGATGAGCAAAACGGTGATTTATATCAGTGATTTTTCACCATTACTGGCATTCACTGTGTCTTGTCGACCCGATATTTTGTCGCGGTTGCAGTTGTTGCAGTCGATAATTTATCCCATTTACTGCTATAGTCTTTACTGTACTTGTAAAACTGTTATTTCTGGTATATTGGGCCATTTATTCATCACATCCGCAGCACGAGTGACGCTGGAGTCAAGAAGTTCACACTTCACAACTCAACTAAACATAATATTACGTTTTAAATGCTAAAAATAAGTTCTTTTTTAGGTTTACGCATATGTATTTGTTTTAGTAAAGTAAAATAGTGAAAAATACTACGCGATTTTATTGTAAATAAATTCTGTTTAGGGAGATAAGGCTGTATGTAGCCATTCAAAATGATTGAGTAGCGGCTGTTTATTAAAATGTTTATTGAAACATGAAAGTAAAGGACATGAGACCGCTACTGGTTCCACCTGTGAATCACCATTTCACTAACTGATATTTTGTCAGTCAGTCACTACTTTCATAATTCAGAGTGCTCAGCTGTCGCCATCTGGCGAGCGTATCGCATTACACCAATCACCGTCAGTGATTTAACGCCTATTTCTACATGGGACCAATGACTTTACTTCCCTCCCGAAGGAAGTTGTGCTACGGATTTTTTATCTTTCAGGAAAAATCCGTTGGATCTCGACTGGGTTTGAACCCATGAACCTCGGGTCCTGAGGCGAGCACTTTACCCAAAGACCACCAAGGTCAAAGACATCAAATTGCATGGATCCAAAAAATGGAGGACACTTTTTTAAATTTATTATTATTATTATTATTATTATTAGCACCGCGTCTTACTACCCATTCGGGTTATACGCACTTACGCTAATGTGAAATGGTAGGGTGATTGTGAGATGAAATGGAGGACCTACAGTTTAACGTGGAATCCGAACCACGGTGGAGGCCTGGCATTCCACATTCACAAGTTGTGATTAATACACGTCTTGTCAGAGGTGAAGGAAGGGTTTGGCAATCAGATAAATCTGTGCCGGGACCTGGGATTGAACCCCGGACCTCAGCACAGAAGTCTGACACCTTACCCCTAGACCACCAGGTCACCTTTTAAATTTATTCTTCGACTTTTAGTTGTAAAAATCTAAAAAAAATTTTTAATATATATTTCCAGTTGTTTACTCAATTCAGTTTCCTTTCCCTAAATAGTACATTAACATTCTAAGGGTTTGTTGTGTCCATTCATTCTATAATTAGGTTAAGTTAAGCATGTCATTCATGAACTAATAAGGTTTTTTTTAAAAAAAATAATTGGGATATTTAACGTACACTTGCAAAACCAACCGATTATATCATTATATCATGACCTACAAACTAACTTAAAATTAGAACAGACCACGGTGCCCAGTTTCCTGGCCGTTAATTCATCAATGTAAAAGGGGTATTCCAAGTTTCACCAACGATAGAGGTGGGAATCGAACCCCGGGACCCTTGACTCAACATACAGACTCGCCACCGACGAAGTTATGGTGTCAGGACAACCGATAATACGAAGACGAGAGCGCGAAATGAAACGAGGGACGTTGTTCAGAAGAGGGTCGTTATTTTAATCGAGAGACCGTCCCCGTCCGTTTCGGAGGAAGTGACGGAACAGAGCCGGTCGCGCGGGCACTCTTATTGATTCATGTCTGGCGGCGAGAGAGTTGGGCCGCTACTGCAGCGACGGGCGGCGTGCCAAAATGTGCGAGATAGAGAGGGGTAGGGTGGGCGGGGGCTTCTCCCGGCAAGGACCATTCATTGTTATAACTGTCCGACCGGGGTCAGGTTCTCGGTATTAACGTTGGGTGGGAACACATACATTTCAGGGGACTGCCGCGCAGATCTGGGATAAAAGGAGGGTTTTGAAGGAATATATCTTTGGAGGAATTTAGTAGTGGAATGAGGGGAACAAGGAGGTTTTTTTTAAAAAAAAGACGTTATAGTCTGTCTCTATGGCTAAGTTGTGTAGTGTTCGTCCTTAAGTTTAAGGTGGGATTGTAATGGACACGAGAAATTTCAGTGGGTTTGCAGTTTTTATATAAAAACTTTTTTTTTGGCCTAAATAAATCAAATATTTCTCCAGTACAAACATAACTTTTAATTTTCTTCACATGGTGATATCAACATTTTTGGTTGAATATGTTATAAGCATAGCGGCATTAGATGAGAAACTTTTTAAATGAGGAGAAAAAGTTGTCATTAAATTCCAGGATACCCTTGACAGATATTAAACAACTGTTGATATCAAAATGTGAAGAAAATTAAACTATGTTTCTACTGGAGAAATATTTGATTTATTTTGATAAAAAATTTTTTAACTCGTGTTCCCTACACTCCCGCCTTAAGGTGAGATGGCAGGGATTGCGAATTAAGGGTAGTATGTTTGCCGTTTTAATTTAAAAAAATTATGATGACAACTTTTTCTCTTCATTTAAAAAGTTTCTTATCAAATGCTGTTATTATCATGACAGATATTCAAGATACTGTTGGAGCTAGTATGCGACCCCTTGATTCCCTACAAGCGTTCATATCCTAGTTTTTAAAGTATTATTTTCATTGAATCTTTCTACCCGTCCGAGTCAACCATATTTGATTAAACTTTTGGTGTAAATATAATTTAGAAGAAATTTATCTTCAATTAAGTGAAGTGAGAATGGGGGAACTAATTAGGAAAAATCACCCACGTAGACCACCGCTCGTAATTTGAATTCTGAATTGACACACCGAGCTAGCTTAGCGTTACGCCCACGTGTTTAATTTTATTGTTATAAATTGTTTACATTTTGAATAGACGAATGCGATAAATATGTCTCAAAATCAAAGGATCCAGAGGGTATTTAGGAAATTATGCTAGTAGTGTCACTTGACCAAACACGAGGCTGCAAACCAGACTGGAAAGTGGAAACCACTGGTAAAGACTTTGTTAACCAAGCTCCACTATGCAATCCAGCACACATGCCTGTAAGGCGGGTGGACTGGTCCCCACTACGGCAGGGGTCTTGCAAGAGATAACGCAAGGACGGACCGCTGTTTGTTGACACAACGCGCAGCGGCGCCTGAGCGATTAACTCGCGTTACGATTCGTCGCTGTTGGTCTGGAGGTTGAGTTTCAAAATCTGGCTGGATGCACTTTCCAAAATGTGATTTTCTTCTTTCCACGCTAACGCTAGTGAATTTCTTCTCACGGGTCTACCTCACCTCTACCCTATGATTTGAGTTGATAATAACGTTTGAAAGTGCTAGTTAAAAATCTATTTTAATCTATTGATGGCCACTGACTAGATCTTACTAATTAAATCTGTGCGAAGGCTAGTAATGACAAACCTTTTTTCGAGAGACTGCAGCACTTTCGTTTTGGTCCGAATCGGAACGGCGCGGTCAAAGAGTGAAGGAGATAGAAGTAGACTCATCTCTCTCTCACTTGACTTGAACTGGTCACCGCTGTCTTCAAGCTTTGAGTGACTATGTGTAGAAAATAAAAGTTGGTGAGGGAGAAATGTTTGCAGAAAGATTTAGAGGTCAATTAATTAGGAAAAAAGACAGTTCTCATGATAATGCCAAAACAGGGCAACCCAGAGAAATATTAAACTCTTGATGCCATTCGGCTGTTTATAAACATGATTTTATATTCATTTCTTTAAATATGTGGAATAATAAAAAAAAAGCCAAACAATTTTATTTTTTGTTTAGATGAACTTTTTTTAGTGTGGATGCTCGACACGATGCAATAGGTGTAGTGTATTTGCTATTTTTTGGATAATTTCTTACTAAACCTAAAAAGATTTGCATCAATAATAATCTACAAAGGCCAATGATAGCTATTATTAGTATTAATATAGTTTTATTCGTAACCGAAATTAAATAAACTTTAATCACGCGTCACTTTCGCAATATGCTAGAATGCCGATGATGAAGAAATCGAGGTCCACATCTTGATCGGGTGTATTGAGAGGGGTTTGTCCTAAATTGTTTCCCCCACTCCCTCCTCACAAATGCGGGTACACTTCCTATAATATAGCCTTACTCATTCCCAACACATTAACATAATTCATACTTGAGCATATAAGCCAAACGGGCAGTAAAACCCTGTTCTAATACATATAAATATATATATAAACTTAATTTTGTTTGCAACATTGATATTTAATTATGAACCGAGAGGGTAGAATTGAAGATCGAAAACATTCTTGGTATTCCTGGTGATATAATTTCCAGGCACATTTTTTTACTACCGCTTATATTCAGACGCATAAACTTATATATATGATAATTACTCTAATGGAGTGGGGATGAGGAAGAAAGCATTTTAGAGAATCCACCTGTATTTGTGTGGAAGTAGAGTTGTAAACCATTTAGGAAAACCACCCTCAATAGAACCGACCGGGATTCGATCTCCCCGTCATCAGCAGGCCAGTCCAACACGAGAGTGACACCTTCTTAAACCATTTGGCACCGAGTGGGTCATATTTTTGTTAATTTTATCATAAGACACCCTAAATTTCAATTTAATACTCTCCTTAGCATTATGTAAACAACCCTTCTGTTACTTATAGTAAAAAAAAGTGATTGTTCGTAAAGCAACAAATAATATTAATAAAATGCAGCAGAACCGTAAATAAAAGATTGTACAGTAAGAAATGAGAAAGATATGACCATTATGAATAAATTAAATTTATGAGAGTGTAGTTTTATTTTAATCAATAATGCAAAAGAATATCCCCATTCAACATTAATATTTAACACTGCCATATCTTCTTCTTACAAAATGTAGGCCGACTTTTAGTAACAGCACTCACAAGCAGCTATAAGCAGCACTGTTATGCAATCTCCTAAGAAAATATTCAAATAGCTATATCTCAAACAAGCTGCTACATGTTAAACTGGTTGGCTTACAAACGTTCCTTCAGGTTGAGACATATTACTTACAAGTAGCATCAAGTAGCACTCATACTTTTGTTTACCATCGCGTCTTACTACCCATCCGGGTTTTATGCCTTTGCACTAATTATGCTAACGTGTTAGGATGAGGAATATTGAATTCAGAGAACGTGCATTCGCATTGGCGTGGAGAGAGAGAGAGAAAGAGTGGAAATCCATTTAGCAAAAACCACCCCTCACTGCACCCGACTGGGATCGAACCCCGATCTCCCCGTCATCGAAAGTTTAGCCCAGTGGTTTCCAAAAGATGGTCCGTGAGCTCTGTCTAGGTGGTCCACGACAACCGCCAAAATTTAACAAAATAAAAAGTTAAAATAATAATTAATCATCACTGTGCTACATAAAAAAACAAGTATAGAAATAGACTTGACATGCATTCGTATTTTCGAGTCAAAGTGTCCAGCCTTCAACCTCATCTTCAAGAAGTGTTGGGAAAAAGAAGAGGTTTCGTTTATCTCACTAATACTAGACCCAAATGAATACATTTGAACTTTTTCATAACTAATACATTTTCATGTAGGCCTAAATAACCTTTTTTGTGTTAACTATTACTATGTAATTAATTTTTATTACAACTAGAGTTAGTGTAAAAATAAAAGTAAGTAAAAACACATTTTACTCGGATTTACTGTGCCAAATTCACAGTTTTGTAGTTTTTCTAGCATGAATTATTATTATGGGATGGGTATTATACATAGAATAGATTAGATTTTAATGATTAGAAAAAATGGGTTGGTCCACCGATCTCAAAGAGCCTCTTGGGGGAGGGGGGGGGGGGTCCTTGACCGGTAGGTAATTTGGAACCACTGGTTTAGTTTATTGCGAGAGCGACGCCTTAGGCCAGTGGTTCTCAAACTGTGTGTCGCAGGCTGATATTTCTTGGGTCACGAAAAAGTTTTGAAATGTGATTTTTACTTTCTCGCAACCTCTCGGCTAAAGAAAGTATTGCGATCGTAAAAAAAAAATTGAATCCGAGAATTTGATGGATATATATAAGTTTCATGACCCACTGAACCCGAAAAAGTTGTTTTTGCGATGCTGTAGCTCTGTTTGTCCGTATCTCAGACTACAGCCGAAATCATTTTACCGATCGGGCTAAAACTTGGTATCTACGGTTTTAATAGGGTTCCTCTGAGGAGTTTTTGAACTACACATCCAACCCGAAAATTAAGGGTAGTTCACTTAGGGCGAAAATTAATAAAATCTATTTTCTCAAAAAAGGCTCTAACCATTTTGATTAAAATTCTTATATAGGTACCTACTATTTACATAACTAAAAAAAAAAGATTCATTTTCCAGTAAAAATGACTGAGGTCATAATTATCTCCGTAATTTTTTTTTATTTAGCACCGCGTCTTACTACCCGTTCGGGTTATACGCTTAAGTACTAATTACGCTAGTGGGTTGGGAATTGGGAAGTTTGACTATAGGGGAGGTGAACCCGTATTTGCGTGGAGGGAGAGTGGAAAGACATTTAGGAAAAACCACCCCCAGTTCACCCGAGTGAGATTCGAACCTCGATCTCCCCGTCCTCGGCAGTCGAGCTCAACACGACTAGCGCGTTAGCTAACTACACCACCGAGGCGGGTATCACAAAATGTTCCTTTATCCATATCACTCACAAGCTACACCATGTAGCACTGTCATACCATCTCCTCACAAAATGTTCCTTTATCCATATCACTCACAAGCAGCTACATATAGCATTCATCTCACCCCGTTACAAAATTTTCCTTTAAAAAGATTGCTTACAAATTTTTTTAATATCAAACATTTAAAATATTTGTAGATAATGTAACCATCAATTACACTACAATACGTCTTTTAACTAGTTTTGAAAAGTTGGTCTAAGGAAACATTCCTGTCTTTGCTAATGATCATATCTTCTCCCAGTCCTCTTCCCAGGTCCACAACTGTTACTACTTCACTTTGGTTATCAACGGTACGGACAGGTTTAGTTAAATTTATTTATGTAAAAATGACAGTTATTCATGTCTATTTAAAAAAATATGATTTCATTGATTGAATTAAATGCGTTGAATGGACCAATATATATTTCTTCATGACTTGATTTAAGTTTCATTTCAACATACATAATAGTTTTCTAGTAATAGCTTTGGTTGTAAAAGATTGAGAAAATCTTTTGCCGGTCGAATTTCATCATTGTTAAATAAAAATTAATATTCAGGAAACTATAACAAAAAGCGTGCCTAAAATATGATCACGTCATTATGCTGCACTAACTGCATACCCATGAAAAAATTTATAGCTTTTACTTTTATTATTTAATATTTGGACATGAACTTAGTTACAAAAGTCATATTGAACATTATTATTTTTTAAACAAAAAATACATAATAATTTTGCTTTTTTATTACTTATTTAATAATTTTTAATGTATTAGAACAATTCATTATCGTAAAAATGGGAGTTTAAAATTTTTTATTTTCACTCTTGCACAGCCAATCGCTGCAAGTTTATGGCTGGAGTTGCGTGCGCTGGGTCATAAATTCTGCGAGTTTGTAAGTATTGTGGCCCCCACTAGGGGGTTCATGGACAAAGTTATCAAGTTTCCTGGTGATGAAGAAAGTCAGGGTTGGAATCCCGGCCGGGCGCACAAAGTCTCCCCCATCCCCTAAATGGTTTCCCACTCATTCCACGTAAATGCTGGTAAATTCCTTCTAATTTCTACGTCCTTACCCGCTTTTGTGGTCTTTAGGTCTAAGATGTCACACACGCAATAGACTGAAATGCTGATGACAGGGAGACCGGGGTTCGAATCACGGTCGGATGTACCGAGGGTAGTTTAAAAAAAAATGTTTTACATTCTCTCTACTCGAGCATAGGGGTACACTTCCTCCAAATTCAACCTTACTCATTCTTAACCCACTAACGTAATTAGTACATAGGTGCATAACCCGAAAGAGTATAGTAAGGCGTGATGTTAAAAAAAAAGTGGGAGGACTATGGTGTTAAAGAGGGTTTGGGAGGGGGTGTTAAAAATAGTGGGAGGACTATGGTGTTAAAGAGGGTTTGGGAGGGGGTGTTAAAAATAGTGGGAGGACTATGGTGTTAAAGAGGGTTTGGGAGGGGGTGTTTAAAAATAGTGGGAGGACTATGGTGTTAAAGAGGGTTTGGGAGGGGTGTTAAAAATAGTGGGAGGACTATGGTGTTAAAGAGGGTTTGGGAGGGGGTGTTAAAATAGTGGGAGGACTATGGTGTTAAAGAGGGTTTGGGAGGGGGTGTTAAAAAAAGTGGGAGGACTATGGTGTTAAAGAGGGTTTGGGGGGTGTTAAAAATAGTGGGAGGACTATGGTGTTAAAGAGGGTTTGGGAGGGGGTGTTAAAATAGTGGGAGGACTATGGTGTTAAAGAGGGTTTGGGAGGGGGTGTTAAAATAGTGGGAGGACTATGGTGTTAAAGAGGGTTTGGGGGGTGTTAAAAATAGTGGGAGGACTATGGTGTTAAAGAGGGTTTGGGAGGGGGTGTTAAAAAAAGTGGGAGGACTATGGGGTTAAAGAGGGTTTGGGGGGGGGTGTTAAAAAAAGTGGGAGGACTATGGGGTTAAAGAGGGTTTGGGGGGTTCAAAGACCCCCTTCCAGAACTAGAACTAAAGCGAACATAATTTGTATTTCAAAGCATGTTTGAAAGGGTTTTCATTGGTAAAATACCAACTCCAAACTCAAAATGGCGATACCAACAATTTGATAGCTCACGTCCCTTCTCACCGAAAACCTCTAGGGAAAGGCAAATATTAGCAGGGACACATGATTTAAAAAATATAAATACAGTGGAAACTCATTATTCTAAACTAATTGGGACAGAACGAAACTTGTTTGATCTAGCGAAAATTCGGGTTAATGATGTTGCCTACTTGGTAATTTCGAAGCTATTTTGCAAAGCGGGTTTATTTTTAACTTGACTCACTCAATCATTTTAAGCAATATCGCACTTAAGCGTACTACCTGAACAGGTAATAAGACGCTGTGCTAAGAAAAATCACACTTAAACACTCATGTACAATATAGGAAGATTGGGTGGACAGGGGAGAGGAGTAAGAAGTTCATCCTGTGATGTTTCTTGTCCATGTGCTAATAACACTTCCCCTCTTACTCTGACGAGTACACACACTCACTCTACTATATTGCGCCAGAACAGCATTGCTGACTGGCGTTTCAAAATTATCCATTTGTTTCCTAATCTAACAAAGCATATGTTTCCACGGACTTTTTAATCTCCACCCTGGCAGATATACTCGCCGCCATTTCCGTGAGTAAACTAAATAGCCTGAGTTGATACAATTAAAAAAAAAGTTCACAAAGAAACTACTTAGAGAAAAAATAAATAGTTTTGTGACAGTGTAATAGTATTTATGGTTTTTGGGCAATCGACGTCCTTAAAAAATCAACACGTTGTGTTGATTACAACTTTTAGTTATTAAACATTTATTTTCACTATTTCTCACAATTCAACTAACTTTGAGTTCATTATCAATAAAATATGTATATATATATATATATATATATATATATATATATATATAATATAGATTTATTTTACATTATCAGGAAATCATGTTCGGATTATCCGAAATTTTGGACAAACGGGGATTTAGTGTATATTTAATATAGTGCTCAAAGTGTAACAGGAACAATTGAATTTAATAATATTATTTGTAATAAAATATTATATGTGGGTACAACATTAAAAGGTAAAGGTACGGTGGATCCTCGTATTCCTGTTCCCCCAACTACACTGCTGTGACAACCACGCAGGTGGTATTAATATTCAAGTGCGGCTGTTTGTAAATGTAGTCCCTGATGGCTCGCCGTGCCGTGTCGACTACGTGAGTACCTCGCCCTTGTATTTATGATCTGTTGTCGAGCATCACATTTGCGTTGGGAGGGTTGCAGACACTTGGGCGCGAGTCAGTGACAAGGCTATAAAAGTAAAGATCGTTTGGACGTAAACCGCGTAACACGTGCTCAGTAAGGTTAAGGATCTTTTTTTTTTTACTTATCCATAATTATAGAGAGAGTTTTGTGATCGTGAAAATTTTCTGCCCAGAGATTATGATGGATTTGGACGTTTTATGTTCCCTTCAAGTTAAAATAAAGGGAGTTTTTTCAATTTATGTCTTCAGTATTGACAGTTTTATGAATTTCGTTCAAACTTGATGGTTGGATGTTTTTATCACCGCGTCTTACTACCTTTTCAGGTTATACGCTTATATGATACTTAATCGGATGAGGAAGGAAGCATTTTAGAGGTAATATACCCACATTTGCGTGAAAGGAGAGTGGGGAAACCATATTGAAAAAAACGCCCTAAGTATACCTGACTAGGATTCGGCCCTCAATCTTCCCGTCATAAGCAGGCTAGTGAGAGAGACGCCTTAGACCCTTCGGCCACTGTTGTGGGTTAGTTGGGTGTTATATGGTCATACATCGAGGATAAATCGTGATTTTATTCATAATTATAAAATTAAGGTAAACCCGCTTCGGAAGCCGCATGGTTTAAGACGTCACTTTCGCAATAAACTGGACTGCTGGATGGTGATATCGGCGTTCGGATCTCTGTCGAGTGTATCGAGGTTTGTTTTTCCTAAATGGTTTTCCATCGCACGCAAATGTGGGTAAACTTCATCTAAGTTAAACCTACCTCATCCCTAACACAATAGCTTAATTAGTGCATATTATGCGTAGGCTATAGCCCAAATGGGTATTAACTCTGCGATGACAAAAAAACAACGTAACATTTCTGAACTGACAGACCATACCGGGAATAGAACCTGGCACTCTCAACTTACTAAGCAGACACGCTACCGACCGAGCTAACGTGTCGGACATGGTTAATTTTAAACAAATTTCTTTCAATCTCTCTTTGTTGGATGACTCTAAACAATCCCGCCCCCCCCCCGCCCCCCCACTCAACCTCCGTCTAATTACATTTCTGTGTAATTAGTTTCTAGCTATTATTGATTAAAACATCACGGTATTCCAGTTTACTCGATTATTCGGGTTAATGACGGGGAGAGGCCACGTATAGGAAACACGGATAATCCAGTTTAATAGTAAATTTAATTTCCCATTACATCCAAAATCAAAACTTCCTTGACAAACATTTTAGAAAAAAAAAATTGTGTTGTTTACCAGACTACAAGGAAAAGAGATACCCTTCGGAAGCCTAGTTCACACTTACCCGAAAGTGTAGAGTAAAAAATTATTCCCAAATGGACGAACAGATAAACAGTGACCCTAATATCCTTCACACGATTAATTCTGAAGGTCGCTGTATGTTTTTTGGGTGGAAAACACAATCTCCTTTGTGATGCAAAAATACCGTGAATGTCCGCGGGTTTTGGTATGGCTTGACGCGCTGTCAAATATCAGCAATCATTAACATCGATCCCTTTCCTCATCACGGGGTGGACAAGGTACAGGGACTTTGCATAAGGTTGATGGAAGGGCTGAGTAAGAGAGTACTCTGAAAGTGCTCCCTCTACCTTGGGCTAATGGCACATTCAGTTGACAGAAGGGTTATAAAAAAAAGGCGTTCACTCTGAACTTGGGCTAAAGCGTGATCATTTGATGAAAGGGTTGAAGAAGAGCCCACATTAAAAGTATTATCTCCACCATTGATTAAAGCATAATCAGTTGACGGAAGGGTTGGAGAAGAGCCCACATTGAAAGTATTATCTCCACCATTGATTAGAGCATAATCAGTGACGGAAGGGTTTGAGAAGAGCCCACATTGAAAGTATTATCTCCACCATTGATTAAAGCATAATCAGTTGATGGAAGGGTTTGAGAAGAGCCCACATTAAAAGTACTATCTCCACCATTGATTAAAGCATAATCAGTTGACGGAAGGGTTGGAGAAGAGCCCACATTGAAAGTATTATCTCCATCATTGATTAAAGCCTAATCAGTTGACGGAAGGGTTGGAGAAGAGCCCACATTGAAAGTATTATCTCCACCATTGATTAGAGCATAATCAGTTGACGGAAGGGTTGGAGAAGAGCCCACATTGAAAGTATTATCTCCACCATTGATTAGAGCATAATCAGTTGACGGAAGGGTTGGAGAAGAGCCCACATTGAAAGTATTATTTCCACCATTGATTAGAGCATAATCAGTGACGGAAGGGTTTGAGAAGAGCCCACATTGAAAGTATTATCTCCACCATTGATTAAAGCATAATCAGTTGATGGAAGGGTTTGAGAAGAGCCCACATTAAAGTACTATCTCCACCATTGATTAAAGCATAATCAGTTGATGGAAGGGTTTGAGAAGAGCCCACATTGAAAGTATTATCTCCACCATTGATTAGAGCATAATAAGTTGACGGAAGGGTTGGGGAAGAGCCCACATGAAAGTATTACTCCACATTGATTAAAGCCTAATCAGTGACGAAGGGTTGGAGAAGACCACATTGAAAGTATTATCTCCATCATTGATTAAGCATAATCAGTTGACGGAAGGGTTGGAGAAGAACCCACATTGAAAGTATTATCTCCACCATTGATTAAAGCCTAATCAGTTGACGGAAGGGTTGGAGAAGAGCCCACATTGAAAGTATTATCTACACCATTGATTAAAGCATAATCAGTTGACGGAAGGGTTGGAGAAGAGCCCACATTGAAAGTATTTCTACCATACTCATTGAATAATTATTTTATAAGCCTAATCAGTTGACGGAAGGGTTGGAGAAGACCCACATTGAAAGTTATTATCTCCACCATTGATTAAAGCCTAATCAGTTGACGGAAGGGTTGGAGAAGAGCCCACATTGAAAGTATATTATCTCCACCATTGATTAAAGCCTAATCAGTTGACGGAAGGGTTGGAGAAGAGCCCACATTGAAAGTATTATCTCCACAAATTGATTAAAGCCTAATCAGTTGGGGGAAGGTTGTAGAAGATCCCACATTGAAAGTATTATCTCCACCATTGATTAAAGCCTAATCAGTTGACGGAAGGGTTGGAGAAGAGCCCACATTGAAAGTATTATCTCCACCATTGATTAAAGCCTAATCAGTTGACGGAAGGGTTGGAGAAGAGCCCACATTGAAAGTATATTATCTCCACCATTGATTAAGCTAATCAGTTGACGGAAGGGGTTGGAGAAGAGCCCCATTGAAAGTATTATCTCCACCATTGATTAAGCATAATAGTTGACGGAAGGGTTGGAGAAGAGCCCACATTGAAAGTATTATCTCCACCATTGATTAAAGCATAATCAGTTGGTGGAAGAGTTGTAGAAGATCCCACATTGAAAGTATTATCTCCACCATTGATTAAAGTAATCAGTTGATGAAAGGGTTGAACTGAAGAGCCCACATTGATAGTATTATCTCCACCATTGATTAAACCCTAATCAGTTGACGGAAGGGTTGGAGGAGAGTCCACCTGAAAGTGTTATCTCTACTCGGATGATGGCATGACCAAATGACGTATGTCCGGCAGGGGAGGACCCGCTACTTGAATTGAAAATCAATACGACACGAGAAGGACACATACATTTTGCATCACTATTCGTCAGCGAGAGTTGTCGCGTGCACGCGATTCTAGAGCCCCGGCAATGGACTCGATTCTCCTGATATAATGTTTTATCAGACGAACCTTTGTTTGATCGGGACGTCAAATGGTCACAGGTGAGTTACAGAAGGTTGACGAATCTGAAAGGTCCGTGGCTTTGTTTAGTAATTACAATAGTACAGTCCAGTTTCCATAAAAATAGACTCATCTGGCAGATAAAAAAAATCAACATCTACTTTTACGTATTCATACATTAAGTCATGTGATCTGCAGGCGTCACTCTTGATAGATAGTATCTCATTTTATGTTTTATTTTGTTCTATTTAAGGTATTAAACGTGCACTTTCGGAACCGACTGATTATATTAGCACACGACTTATAAACACTACCCAGCCCCCGGCCGTTAATTTATCACTGTGAAAGGGGAAGCCCACATACAACCAACTTTACATTTTTCGGCCATTACAGGAATCGAACCCGGGATCATAAGCTCTGTAGACAGACACGCCACTGACTGAGCTGAGAAGTTAAGATGTCGGACTGTTATAAATGTTGACAGGAAAATAATGTGTTTGTATTTTCTAAAAGGTCCTTGCAATAAAAATTGGACTGTAGAGGTTTGACTTTGGCCGCATGGTCTAAGGCGTCATTCTCGTATTACATTAGGCTGCAGATGACAAGGATATAAGGGGTTTGAATCCCTGTTGGGTGTACTGATTTTTTTTGCCACTCTCCCTTCACGCAAATGTAGGGACATTTCTCTAAATTCAACCCTCTTCACTCCAGCCAATTAGTACAATTAGTAAATATGCTTATAATCTAAACAAGTAGTAATACGCGGCTCAAAAAATAAATTAAAATTAGTATTTGCCTGGGAGGAGAATGGGAACACCCGGGGGAGGGGGGTAACAACTACGCCATTGAAGCCGGTTTTTATTAAACATTTCATCTCTCGGTTCAAAGCACTGTCTCAATATGACCAAACCTCGTGTTTTTTATTAATCATACGAGGTATAATATTGATTTAATGCAAGCGATAGGGTTGATTTGAATAATTGAGAGGAAATATACCCGTATTAGCGTGGAAAGAGGATAAAAAATAGCGAAGATAACATATGTAAAACTATCCTAAGTGTACTTGGGCTGGGATTCGATCCCTGAACTAGACTTTATTGACGACGGTCTTGTTTGATGAGAGTATAACGCCCAAGGCGTTTGCAGAATAAACCTTTCTGTTGTTAACAGATTGTTTATTTATTTTTTGCATTTCCTTTTACTATCTATCCGCATATTTACATTAATGGGGTAAAAAATGAGGAAATTAATATTAAGAAAGAATATACCTGCATTTTTATGTAAAAAAGATAGTGAAAAGCAATTTTGGAAATAGCACTTATTACACCCGACCGTGAGTCGATCTCTAACCTCCCCGTCACTGGCAAACCAGACTAGAAAAGGCTGAGGCCTTAGTCTGTGTGTCCACTGATACAGCTTCTTAAAGAGTTCTAATCCTCTCTCCAGCCCCCACCCCTCTTTCCCCGCAAAAAAATTCAATATTATAACATACTATATCAGGTTTCTGGTAGGAAGACACTTTTAGAAAAGACAAACGCACATTTTGCGGCCATTATTGATAACATTTTAGAGTACATTTACGACCCGAGTTTACTTAGATGACAGCCTTTTAAGTTACTAGAAATAGTCCCTTATGTATCCCAACGCCAACAGCTGACATCTGTCACTTTGGCCAGCTGTAATTAAAACATAATGGTAATGTATGAATGTGATAGTTAACCAGAGTAATCTAGGCCAATATTATTTATGTTTATTTGAGGTCGGCCACGAAGCTTATTTAACGTTTTATTCCACTTAAAAAAAATTATTTACAGCACTTTCACAAAAGATTAGCTTCAAAATGGCGACCGCCGAATCTAAACCATGTGATTGATCATGACGCAAACAAATTCTTTACAATGGTGCACCAAATCAATTGATAAACATGTCTTATTTAATTAAATATTTAGAAATACGTTAAAATAATCATAAATTAATTTATTATATATATACAAAGCAGAAGTATTTTCTCTTTTCCAAGTAAATACGATGCCTTTATTAAAAAGTATTACTGTATAAACTATATTATACTTTGTCAATAACATTCCAAAACGAAGAATAAGTACTTTTAGTCGTGTTTAAAATATTATTTAGGATAGTATAAAAATAAATTATTAAAAATAATGAAATAGCATGAGAAAACTTAAGTTTACATTATTTTAAATGTAGAATATAACATGCAATTAAAAAACTTCAATCCATAACAAAACTAATCTTACAGATGTTGGCAACCTAAACATGATTTTTTCAGCTGTCATTCAGGTAAAAAGCTATGGTGAACAGACTTTAAAGTATTTATATTATCCATCAATAGTGACAGTTTTAGATAACTACAAACAGTAATAGTATTGATTTAATTTCTATTTGAAATAAAGTCTAGTTGGTCAAGGTTAGTGTGACCGAGATTATTTGGAAAATATTATTTTCTTATCACCTCGTCTTACTGCCTGTTCATGTTATCACCATCATTATTGCTTTAACGGGGTAGGAATGGGGGGAAGGAAGCATTTTATAGAGGTAATCAACCAACATGTGCATGGAAGGAGAGTGGTAAACCATTTAGCAGAAACCACCCGACTGGGATTCGAACCTCGATCTCCCCGTCGTCAGCAGATCAGTCTAACACGAGAGCGACACCTGTAAAAGCTATTCATAATACTCGATTCTAGTTGTATTACCATCCGAACCTTGCCACAATCCAAGTACGCGAGTTATGTGTTCAATGTTTTATTCTTTGTGTTTTTTTAAAATATAGAAAGTCGTAACGAAGGTTATGTTAGTATCTATATCTGAAATCAGAATAAGCGTTTCCTGTTTTACACATCCGTTTTTCTGGGCGCTCGGTCTAAATGTCATTGAATCTGGTTTGTCGGTAACGGGAAGGCTGGGGCTCAAATCTCGGCCGGATTTACTGAGGGTGGTTAATGTTTTACCACTTGCCCTCCATGCAAATGTGAGTATATTTGTTCTAAATTCTTCTTTTCCTATCCCTTTAGCTTAAAAAAATATGTATACTATATATCCGAACGAGTACTAAGACGCGGCTAGACAAACTTATTAATACTAAATCTTCGGCGTCAGGCTCGCAATTAACTGGATCCAGGTTCAAATAACAGCAGGCTTCATTACTTATTGCAAGGGGGTGGGGGGTGGGAGTGGTGGTGGTGGGGGGGTTCCACATGTGATTCATCAGTGGTTTTAATTATAAATTTACAGTTAAAAACAACGGAAACACAAATACGCACACAGATGACAAATAGTGTCACAGCCAGAAAATTCCCACTCAACACATTTTATCAAGATTATTATTTACAAATCGGGGAATATTCTTTGGGGCCCACTTGGAAAAATCAACAAAACCACTTATGTCAAACTTAATCTCGATTCACCCTTCTTGTATCTAGATTAACGAAATTAATTTTATATTTATTTTATTTATTTAGCACCGCGTCTTACTACCCGTTCGGGTTATACGCTTAAATACTAATTACGCTAATGAATTAGGAATTGGGAAGGTTGAATTTAGAGGAAGTGAACCCGCATTTACGTGGAGGGAGAGTGGAAAACCATTTAGGAAAAATTACCCTCAGTTCACCCGACCGAGATTCGAGCCTCGATCTTCCCGTTCTCGACGGTCGAGCTCAACACGACTAGCGCGTTAGCCAACTACGCCACCGAGGCGGGTAAATTAATTTAATTTAATAAAATATGCTATACAATAGCTAGAAATCCCGCTAGCCGCCATTTTATTAATTTTCATTAGTTTCACTCTTTACCACCCTTTCGACCTGCTTCACGTCTAAGGGGGCGGCCAGATTGGGGGGGGGCGGCCAGATTGGGGAGGGGCGGCCAGATTGGGCGAGTGACTAAAATATAAAATAGAACACATTGGTTGTAATGAGAGGTAGTCAGACTGGAGCGAGCGAGTGACTGAGCGCGCACGCTTGAAAGATAGAACTGGTTCTATTTTTCAAGCGTGCGCGCTCGACCTGGTACAGCCTAGTTTCAGGTGCTAGGCAATATTATTATATGTTGGTTCATCGAGTGCTAGGAAAACTTCTTATTTTGACATTTTTATTATTATCGATAATATCGATAGGTTTAGCACACTTCCTGGAAATTTAAAAATGACACCTACACACGGGAATCGAACCCGGGACCTTCGGCTTAATACGCCAATACTCTAACCACTGAGCTACCCAGGAATCGTCACGTGCTCAGGGTCATTCTTCACTCATATTTTAAGGCAGAGCCTATGATGGAGTGCGGAAATCGTCGGCTACAAATGTGTGATTATATTAACATCACGAGCTATCAGATAACGCAGCCATCTTCGACTCGGTAGTTGGCTTATTGCTGCCATACAGGATTGCATACTAAGAATTAAATAGCCAAAGCTATTATTTATGATTTTAGTGAGGATTACTCCATCTAGATATCATATTCTGAAATTTGAAAAATGACACCTGGATAGCTCAGTGGTTAGAGCATTGGCGTACTAAGTCAAAGGTCCCGGGTTCGATTCCCGGGTCCAGGTGTCATTTTTCAATTTTAAGAATATATCTAGATGAAGTAATCCTCACTAAAAGCATAAATAATAGCATTGACTATTTAATTCTTATGTTTAGCTCACTTGCTGCTAACGGCCTAATTTAATTGTTAAGATCATAAACCATACTTATATGTATATATATATGTGTGTGTGTAAAACTGATATGTTAAAATACTTCAATATTATCAAAGTAGGCCTTTACAAATAAGAATCACCACTAGCGTGGAGAGAGGAGGAGAAAACCACAACAATAAATCACTTGTTAAAACCACCCTCAGTTCACTGAGCCAAGATTCGGAGCCTCCTCGTCAACAAATAACGAGAGCTATCTGCTAATCACGCGCTCGCCAGTCTGGCCACCCAGTCGCTTACGCGCTCGCTCGCACGTGATTAGCAGATAGCTCTCGATGTTGTTGACGAGGAGGCAAAGGTTCGAATCTTGGCTTAGTGAACTAAGGGTGGTTTTTGACTAGTGATTTGTTGTGGTTTTCCCATCCTCTCTCCGCGTTAATGGTGATTCTTATTTGTAAAGGCCTACTTTGATTAAAATATTGAATTATTTTACCATATCAGTTTTACATATCTCTAATGTATCTAGTTTAGGGTATTACCAATTAAATTAGGCCGTTAGTAGCAAGTGTGCTAAACCTATCGATAATTATAAAAAATGTCAAATATCATGTCAAAATGAGAAGTTCTCCTACCACTCAATGAACCAACATACAAGAATATTGCCCAGCGCCTGTAAACTAGACTGTACCGGCTCGAGCGCGCGCGCTTGGAAAATAGAACCAGTTCTATCTTCCAAGCGCGCGCGCTCGCCCAGTCTGGCCGTACACTCACTTTCAGTCCAGTTTATTTGCATTTTTTTTAGGGATCAGTAAGGTGAAATTTAGGAGAAATTTACCCACATTTTCGTGGATTATTATTATTATTATTATTATTATTATCACCGCGTCTTACTACCCGTTATGGTTATACGCACTTAAGCTAATGTGTAATGGTAGGGTGATTGTGAGATGAAATGGAGGACCTACAGTTTTAACGTGGAATCCGAACCACGGTGGAGGTCTGGCATTCCTCACATTAACAAGTTGTGATTAATACACGTCTTGTCAGAGGTGAAGGAAGGGTTTGGCAATCAGATAAATCTGTGCCGGGACCGAGGATTGAACCCCGGACCCCTAGCACAGAAGTCTGACACCTTACCCCATAGACCACAGGTCACCATTTTCGTGGAAAGAGACCATTTAGATGAAAACAAAAAAATTACATTGTCGCCTGTCTGGGATTAGAAGCCCGACCTCCCCATCGTCGGCAACCAGACCAGACGAGATGTAATAAAAAAGCTAACTTAGCAACTTTATATGGGAACGTATTTTAATTCGTCGTATCCAGCAGAGTTTGTGCAGACTTGGCGAAATGGCCGTTGAATTGTGCACTCGCAGGTTGTGTGTAATATGTCACATGTGCTTCTCACCATCTCGTCGCGGGGGCAATCTGCTGACTGGGATGTCATGGCCTACTCCACGACTAGACCTGCATGCCACCCGCAACATATTTGGTAAAATCGTTCCGTATATCAGTATTGTATAGAGATGGGAAATCTCACCCTTTATTTTTTCGATAACTATTTTTGTTTTAGAAAATTTCAATAGTTTTTTTTTTTGAAAGGGGGAATGAGAGGGGAGAGGGATTCCTATTTATTTAAAAGAGGGCTCACATTTTATAATTAACGTATCAGTTTAATTTATCCCAGTGACGCTAACAGTAGAAACTTTATCATCAAAATGAGCTCCAATAAAGCAATTATAGCTCTCGCCCAGAACCCATGATCGTGCATGGCGTCTGAACGATGTCTGTTTATTTCGCCGGATCTTAGCAGATAGTGAGAGAGAGAGAGAGAGAGCGCTTCTCCCCGAAAACTACATCAATCGCCAACTTGAAGGGTGTCTGCTTCCCCTTAATTGTTATGTCCTCTTGACCATTTAGCGAGCGGCCAGAAATAATTGCCAACTCTCCACTTTAAAGATAAGTCTTGGTCAGCATTGAACTACATTCAATAGGGCGTGTGCACTCAAGAATCCATTAGTTTACTCACAATCTAGTTCAGCATGACGTCATCATTTAAACCCCATACACTACACAAGTTATCTAGGTACAAGATAGAATAAAAGCAATTAGATAGAGAGCTTTACAATTTTTTTTTATTTAATCTATATTAATTTATTTCAAATTGCATTTTAAATTATTTAACATATCAGGGACAAAATAAATCTGTGACATAAGTATTACCTATTTCAAGGACTGTCCCCAAAAGTTGAGGACTAATAGACCACCTTATGTTAAAGGTTACCTGGATGGGAGGAAATCTGTTTTTTTTTTTAGTCCCGGAATTGGCTCAGCAAAAAAGTGGCAGCCCTAGTTGTGCCTCCCGTCCAAAGTTTTTCGTCATGAAGAAGAAGATGGGGTACTGTTTATAACCCCCCTCACCCCTCTTCTTTCTGGTGCAGAAGATGTATACAACAGAACGGCTGGCGTGAGGTTTACGGCTGTCACTTCCGGTGAAGGAGGGTTAAGGGGGGGCAAACACACAACCTTCCACAACTCTGGTCTCCACCGACTTAACCTCAACGCACAGGCGAGAGCCGGTGCAGTTGCTTTGAAGAAGAACCACCGTGTGATGATGTAAACAAAGGTGCCAGTCTCGTCCTGTCTGGTTTAGCCTGGGACGGGGAGGTTAGGGTTAGATTCGGCCGGATTCACTCACGTGGCGTTTTTTTTTACCCCTCAAATGGGTTTCACCATTCAAATGCAGGCACATTTACTCTAAAGTACTATCTTATCTATCCCAACTCCATAGGTATAAAGATGCATAGAGCCTGGACCGGTACAGATCAACTTTCATAGGAAGGACCCTATCTGACAGCTAGAAAATCTACTAGATCTACTTTCACGTTACGTCACGTGACGTTATCTGAAACTGTCACTTTTGATAATTATTATCAATAGCTATGTCATAAAATTAGTAAGATGTTATCAAATTTGATCGTAAAAAATTGTGTTTGTATTTTCTCATTATTTATTCCTATGAAAATTGGACTTTAGGTAGATGCGCAACACACAAAACACCGCCTACCCTAGACTGCGCGAGCTATTTAACCCCCCTCCCCAACCCTTTCCTCTATCTCTCTCTCTCTCTCTCTCACACACACACACACACACACACACACACACACGTTCTAGTAAACACAAATTTGTAGGCACGAGAGGACGGATATGATAACATATGCAAACTGACAGGCCTACTTACTGAGAATTGCACTGATGCTTCCGTGACGCGATGGATAACATTCTGTTCCAAGAAGAACTATCGGACAGGTTTCAGTGGCCGCGTGGTCTAAAGCGCTACTCTCGCACTGGACTAGACTGCTAATGACGGGGTGATCAAGGTTCGAATCTCGGTCGGGTGTTGGTTTTTTCCATACAGGTTTTCCACTCCCCTCCCGCGCGAATGCAGGTACATTTCCTTTTATTTTAACCTGACTGATTGTCAACACACGATAATTTCTATAGGTGAAAGTGAAACTGCCCACCAATTTTGCCAGGAAAGATGTTTTCACATACCTTTTAGGGTTATTCTACATGCCATAGTCTACATGAGACCGACAGATTTACTTCCCCTCCGAAGGAAGTGAAGTTACGGATTTTTATCGCTCAAGAAAACTCCGTCGACCCTGTGTGGGTTTGAGTCCGCGAACACGCTTCATTCTTGCCGATGAAACAGTTGAAGAGAAGGTGGAGGAAGTATGATACGGACAATATGCTAAATGGAATATTCCACCTCTTTGGCCTTTACCACACTACTGAGTAAAACTACATTTTGTACCTGTGAGGGTGGAATGAACCGGCGGGGTGGCGCGGTGGGTGGTGCCCCTAGCAGCAGCAGCACCGTGAGGACGCCCAGGGCGGCTACAAGGGCGACACAGCGCCTGGCCACGCGACAGTACCGCATGACGTCTGCCCTCCGCCTTCAGTCATTCAGCGGACCTCCTGCAAACACACACATATAGAATTCTCTTGAAATTCACCCTTCTCGTCTTGTTAGATTAGATGGTATAGTGCCACAGGCTGATAAACTCCCTGCCTCTGAGGGTCTCCGATTTGAATCCCGGCTAGAGGCAGAATACTAGTGGTTCGGATTCCACTGTTATCAGAAAGTATTGAGACTGACATCCAGAAAATTGAAGGAGCTGTCTATTTTTATCAGTACACGACTCAAGTATTTACTTAGTTTTAGGTTCCCACCTTATCTTTGTCATTACCTAGTGTGTCTGCCCATCGGGTTAAGGGTGCCGGATTCGATTCCCGGCACGGCTGAACAAAACATCAGTGATGAAATGTGGATTTACCCTTTCACAGGGATGAATTAACGGCCGGGGTCAGGTTGGTGTGTCTTTACTAGATTTAATTTAGGTCATAAGTTGTATGCTGATATAATCATTCGGTTCAGAAAGTGCACGTTAAAATACCTCAAATGAATTTTAAAAAAAACCTTTGTTCTAACCCGCTTCTGTGGTTTTATATTATAGCACGTCACTCTAGGGTGAAAATGAATTGCCAGTGAATGGGAAATTGGGGATCGAATCCCGGTCAGATGTACAGAGTTTTTTTATAAATAGTTTCACACTCTCCCTCCACGCAAAAGTGGGTGCATTTCTTCATTATATATATTTTTTCCTCTAGTCATCTAATTGGCTGTGTCTACTTTGGGATTAAGGAAATTTAGAGGTTTGAAGCCCCTTTTCTAAAAGGATCTTCCTATAAAAATTGGTCTGCAGTACCACGATGACTGGTATGGAAAAAAAACTGTAATTCTCGGTAACCAAACGTATTCTTAAAGGCAAGGATGTATCGAATGTGTTCCCGAGGGGGCTGTAGCCCGCCTTTCAATCTAAAAATATGTATCACTAAAAATACTGGAGATATTATGCTTTCAACGTGTAAACAAATTATTACAGGAAATCTTTTATAATATATTCGTTATTTTGCTTAGATATTTAGAAAAGTTTTAACTTTTTTTAAATAAATAAACTATTCATCCAGTTTTATTTTACGCGGATGATTTATCTGGGTTCAGCAAAGGTTTTAAAAGGAGATTGGGGGCTGCGGAACCAAAATGAGGTCTAATTTCGGTGCAAACTGCTCGTGGGCTTTGATTCACTTTTTCTTCATAAACACATTGTAATTTTTGATGAAATAATGACAGGGAATGGGCCAGTTTAGCGTGACACTGGCTCATTCCATTCCGGTCTAGGTAGGTATCTTGTGTTTGGTATCGAGCCGCACTAAGTCTGAATATGAAACTGGCCCCTTCTTATTTATTATATTTAATGTTTTACACCCTTTGATTTATTACAGGGTGTCCAGTGACCTGAAAAAACAGAAAAAAAGTCAGGGAATTTAATCAAATTTCTGGAATTTTCCCATATTCACTAGAATAAAACGAAACTTTCATTCACAATAGTCAAAATATAATTGTTCTTCCAGTTAATACCATTGATTACAAATCTCTTTTAGATCAGTTGTACCATTTAATCATACGAATCTAAGTTCTCAGTCAATATGTTATTTTCAAGATGTATTTCCACCCCTCTACCCTGCACTTTTAACAAAATTGAGTCATGCGCGCGTGTGCGAGAATTCGATTACGTTGTAGAAAGAATAAAATAAAAAAGAATGTCTTGCAATTATTTTAAATTGTACCGGTGTAAGGCAATCTTTTAAATGCTCATTATGATCTCATTAAAATTTAACTTTGATATTACTACCCATTAGCTCATTGCTTTAAGTCAGGATGAAATCCTTTAACCCCCACAGAGTGACACAAATTCAAGACTTGTATGTGTCTAAAATATTACATTAAATTGAATCTTAATAAAATAATACTCGCTTCGGTGGCTGCTTGGTCTAACGCACTATCTCGTGTTGGACTAGACTGCTGAAGACGGGGAGGTTGGGGTTCGACCCCGCTCGGGTGTACTGAGGGTGAAGTTTTTCTAAATGGTTTTCTACTCTCCTTCCATGCAAATGTGGGTACACTTCCTTTAAATTTAGCCCTACTAATTCTTAACCCATTAGTTTAATTAATACACAGGCGTACATCCCTAACGGATAGTAAGACGCGGTGCTAAAATTTGTATAATGTGTTTAATATGTAGTGACTGGAAAAGTTGGAAATTGGCTCTGGAAAACCTGTAAAAGTCAGGTAATTTTGAAATATAGTTTTTCTGAACACCTGTATTAGTATCCATATAAGTATAATCTTTAGCAAAACTTCTCCCCTCCCTCCTCTCCATGAACCCTACCCTCCACACACGTAAATCTTGATACACGCTTGCTTTAAGTTGGTTTTTTGTCATCGCTTCTCATTACCAGTTCGGGTTAAACGCATATGAACTATTTACGTTATTGTGTCAGATATGAAGAAGTTTGAATTTACCGGGATTTGCGTGGAGGGAGGGTAGGAAAACGATCTAGATAAAACGACTCTGATACACCCGAACGGAATTCAAACTCTGATCTCCTCCTCATTGGCAAGTATAGTTAATTACTTAAAGGTTTTGAATCTAACATTAAGGTGGGATGGAAGGGGACGCGAGAAAATATAAGAGTTTTTACATTTTTTATGGCAAAACATTTTTTTTGGCCAAAATAAATCAAATATTGCTCCAGTACAAACATAAGAGCACGTGTTGATATCACCAGTTCCTGAATATCCATCATGAGTATAGCGGCATTAGATGAGAAACTTTTTAAATGAAGAGAAAAAGTTGTCATTAAATTCCAGGACACCCGTGACAGATATTCGAAAATTGTTGAGGTCACCGTGTGAAGAAATTAAACTATGTTTCTACTGGAGCAATATTTTATTTATTTTGGCCAAAAAAGTTTTGCCATAAAAACTGCATCCCATTACATCCCACCTTAAAACGTTAATTTCAAGAGTCACGTTTTATTTTACTCGTACTGGTGGGTATGCGGACAAAAGCGTGGTTCTTTTCTGGTCTGGTTTACCGGTAACAAGGATGTTGGGTTTCTAATCCAGGCTGGGTGTATTGAGTAATTTTTTATTATTTTTATTGAATAAAGCTTACATTTCCTCGCTGTTTCTCTCTGCCTCATTCCTATCCCGTTGGTTTAAATATGCGGATAGCCCAGATGTGTGATAAGACGCATAAAAAATAAAACAACTTAAACACCTAATTGTGTTGATAGAACGTAACATTACAATAGGTAATTCGACCTACATGTATGGTGGCTAATTATTTTGGTAAAATTTAAATCGCATAGAAAAGTGTATTATATTTTAATTTTTTTAGCCCCGCGTTTTACTACCCGTTCGGGTTATACGCTTATGTACCATTTACGCTAATGGTTTTAGGGATGAAGGTTACATTAATAGGAAATGTACCCTAATTTGCGCGGAGGAGTGGAAAATCACTTTGTAAAAACTACCCTCAGTACACCCGAATGAGACTCGAACCTCTTTGTCCCCGTTATCGGTGGTCTAGTCTACTGCGAGATTAGCGCCTTAGTCCACGCGGCCACCGGAGTGGGTTGAGAAGTGTATTCATTGTTAGTTTTTTAAATTGGTTTTCTAAATATTATACAAATTCAATTGTAAGGGGCATTTTGTTAAAACTAAAGATTCTTGCTTTCTTTATTCGGAGTATTTTATGTTTATATATGATTTCAAAATAGTTAATCCCTAATTTTACTAAAGCTGTGACCACCCTTTTTGAATTAGTTCTTTTTCTATGTAGGGAAAAATATTGTGCTTTCTAAAACTAGCATTTAGTTCTAAGAAAAACATTGTTAGGGCTTTTATAGTAAAATTTCAATAAAAACGTTTAAATACTGAATATAACCATGACATTATTGTTAAAGATTTAAAAAAAATATTGGTTTTAGAATTATTATGAATCGTAAGTTTAAAAAACGAATGGTGATTTTCAAACCAAACATAAAATAAAATGTTAACGTTAAAATAAATATTATTTTGGTCTTTGTGCACCGCGTATTAAGTTATTAGTTTTGTTTTCATATATTTTAGTCTGGTGTTGATTAAATTATTGGTGTAGTAATAATAATAATAAATCCCATGCTCCAAGCTCACATTAATGTCACTTTTATGGGTTGATTCAGGAAACTAAAAAGCTGTACTTATTTATTACCATACACAAAATATGCTAACAATTGCTACAGAATGGCATAGTGACATAATATATTTTCCTTGAAAGTTGTACTTAAAATGTTTGTTTTTTAATCTGGTTATTTCTTGTAATTTTTTCTAAACATATACACACAAATTGTACAAACTAGTTTGACCAAATGGCATATCTAATACCATGCATTGAACTTTAGGGCCAAATACAGACTTTTTTTTTTGTAGGTCGAGACGAATTTGCATAAGAATAAAAAAAAATCATACCCAAGATTTCATAACTATGTATTTGTTTTTAAATGTCTTCGTTTATTCTGGTAAAGATATGGTATAGCGGTTTGTTCTATCTACTATTACACTATAATTAATACTTTAAACATTTAAAAGAAGTTTTGAACAACGTTAGAAAAACACCCGCTCCCGTGGTTGCAGGGATGGCGAAACTTTCACAACCAGTGTGCCACTCAAGGACTTGATAGATTTGAAACAGCCTAGTGTGCCCCCTCTTACTAACGTTTTTAACGAGTATTTAAAACTCACAAATGGTTAAATATCATTAACTATCTCAAATAAAATTGTACATATTTAAATAATAAAATAATAAAATAATAAAATATTTAAATAATGACTAGATTTTAAAGAAGGAAAATATTATTGGATTGTCAAAGTGAATGTCTTAGACAATATTAATTTCATTAACTTAAAGTAAAAAAGTTTGGGGTGGTAGTGAGCACCAGTTTAGTGCATTAATTTTGCAGTTTTTATAGCATAAACATTTTTTGGCCAAAATAAATCAAATATTTCTTCTATAGAAACATAGAGTTTAGCTTTCTGCACATGCTAATCTCAAGAGTTCTTGAATATCTCTCATGAGCATAGCGGCATTTGGTGACAAACTTTTTAAATGCGGAAAACTAAGCTCTTTGATTCTATAGAAGAAATATTTGATTTATTTTGGCCAAATAAATGTTTATGATATAAAACTTCGAAAATACTGCCCTAAACTCACGCTCACTACCACCCCATATTAAGTGGAAATATTATAATAAATTGATATATATATATATTAAAATAAAAAACTGACAATCTTTTCCATATTAATTTGAAACATATCGTTGTTTTTTGCCAGCCAAGATTTTTATTTTCGGTTCATAACTTGTTGTCTACAGTAGCCCCATGGCTTCTTTGGTGCTGACTGACAGCTGACGGCTTTGAAAAGTTACCAGACCAAATTATGTATCCCTATGCTGAACCAAATGATCTGAAAAAACATGTGTTTAGCAGCTGTCACTCCTGACAGTCAAAATTTAGGTATATACCTGTGAGCTGTCAGTCAGCACCAAATAAGCCATGGGGCTACTGTACAACAGAACACAAGATGAACTAAAGTACAAGCCAAGACTATTTCTAATTCATTTACCTTTCATTGTAACCTAGCATTGAATGACATGCCTCTCTAAATATTACTGACTTTAAAAACTTGAATCACATTGGGAAAAGTTTTATGTTTATTTTTACTTTCCCTCGACACCTCGGAGAGAAAGTATTGTGATCGTAAAAAAAAATGTAACTCGAGATTTTTATAAATGTCAACGTTTCATGACCCCCTAAAACAAAACAAAAAAAGTGGCTTTCGCTATGCCGTCTGTCTGTACTTTGGTTAGAGCCGAAACTATTTTACCGATTTGGCTAAAACTTGGTATCTGGGGTTTTCATAAGGTCCACCCGAGGGGTTTTTGGAATTAGACATCCAAACCTAAAATTAAGGGAAGTTTACAAAAGGGCAAAAAGGGGAAAAATTGATTTTCTCAAAATTCGCTTAAACGATTTTGATTAAATTTTATATTTGGACATTGTTTGACAAGATGGAAACCTCTCATTTACTCATGAAAATGATTTTGAGGGTAATTTACATGAGGGAAATTTTCCAATTTTCATCATTTCTCCGCAACTCTTTGAGATACAAAAAACTTATTGTAAAATTGTAGTACTATTAAAGATAAAAAATCTTTTGTTTTGAAATATATTTTTTATAAAACCAATAATTTCTTATCTATGAGCAAATATATATACTTTTAAATTCAGGTTTTTAAAAATGAGTTTGATTTCTTTGGTGGACAAAGATATTATTTCATTTATGATCTTTGGTGTAATGTTTCTACAACAATAGGCATATTATTTCTTTTCACAAATCTTACAAGTTTTTAATAAAATAATGTCTATTTTAAGATAAAGGTGGGAGAAAGTCTATTCGGTGCACCGTACTTTTTTTTTTATGTTGGCGTGCCACTGGGTGGACCGCGTGTCATAGTAGATTTACCATTTATCGTCCAAAGCGTCACACTCTCAATAAGTTGGACTGCCGGTGGCGGTGAGATTGGGGTTTGAATCCCGGTTGGATGTACAGAGGGTAGTTTCTACTAAGTGGTTTTCTATGCTTCCTCCCCATGAAAATTTGGATACATATCCTCTTAATTATACTTTCCTCATCCCTATTTAATTAGTGTGACCATCATGCATGCGTATGACCCGAATGGGTAGTGAGTGAGACGCGATGATTTAAAAAATATATTACAAAATACAAAATAAAACTTAGAAACAAAAAATTAGGAAATAACAATTTTTTCCCAACAAATCATTATTTGACCTTCATTTATCTAATTGTTTCTATTCATATTATTATTATTATATTGCTGCCGTTTTAATATTTAAGGGTATTCAAGTGATATTTTAATTGTTCATAGCACTTTATTTTTATTTTTTGAGAAACCATTTGTACTCACTTGATTAATAAACTTTTACCCCCATCGGAGGTCGCATGTGGTTATGGAGAGTTAGGGTTCCGAATCCCGATCGGGGATGCCTAAGGTGGTTTTTCATAAAAGATTTATCACTATCTCCCCGTGAATTCGGGTACATTTCCTCTAAATTTGTACCTTACCCTTATCCCATTAGCGTGGTCAATATATGCGTATGACCTTAATAGATTTCAAAACTAGGTGAAAAATAATTCTAAAATAAAAATAATCCTAAATAAACATTTTTTGGGGACCTTACATAACAGTTAAATTGCAAATTTTTAAAAAAAACCTTGCCGTTTCATTGAGGTATTACTAACGATTCATTAACATTAAATAAATATGGTAATCAGTGACCTAATGGTCTAAGACGTCACTCTTGTGTTAGACTGGCCTGCTGATGACGGGAAGGTTGGGGTTTGAATCCCGATAGTGTCCAGTGAGGGTGGTTTTTCCTAAATGGCTTCCCACTATACCTAAGACGCGGTGATAAAATATTAATGAGAATTAGAAATATGGTAGTATTTTAAATACTGCATTAAATATATTAAAGAAGGTTCCATTAATATTTACTTTAAAACAAAGTCGTGTTAATTAGTAGAGAACAAATAGTTTCTCAACAAAAAAAAAATGTCAAAAATAGTTCACCAATTCCAAGGCCTAAAACTGTGGCGGATGTTGTATTAGCATTCCTTGATTGTATCAGTCCGTGCATTTTATTCCGCCTCGACATCTTATCTGTGACGTAAGGTCAACATTCAAGGTCGGATGACATTACTGATGCAAATGTGTAGCTTGGTCTTGAAAACCATTTGAATAGTAACACACGCATATGCGTACGTGGCCCCCGCACGAAGTAGACGCACTTTCATTTTAGTGGTAATCGTGTTGTCTAAGGTATCGTGAATTCGGGGGGGGGTTTGAATCACGGCTGGGTTTTTTTTTCGAGCGTTTTCTTAATGATTGAGTTTTCCATTCTTTTTTCTGCTAATCCAGGTGTATTTCCCCTTAAAATACCCTTCTCATCCATACTACCTTAGATTATCTTTACCACCCCCCAGTGGACACGTGAACTAAGGCTTCAGTCCCGTCTTGTCTGGCTTACTGGTGACGGGAAAATCGTGCTTTTAATTCAGGCTGGGTATACTGGGATGTTTTTTTCACAAATGGTTTTCCTTATTACCAAACCAGCTTTTTCTCCCCCTCACCGTGTCTTAGTATCCGTTCAGGTTATACGCAAACATAAATTACGCTGGGGAGATAGGGATTATTAACTTATAGTGTCATAGAAAATGTACTCGCATTTGCGTGGATACCTAGCTGGATACCATTTAGGAAAAACAGCCCAGTACATTCTACCGGGATTCGAGCGCCGATCTTCTCCGCCAACTGGCAATTCTTTCTAACAATAGAGTGATGTGTTAGCGGTTAGACCATGTGACCACCGTTGCAACTAACCATCAGTGTACATATGTGGATAGGCCGGACGGGTAGTAAGACGCGGTGAATTGACTGAGTCGTGTGTTGAACGCTAATAAAACACACCCGCTTTAATGATCGAACGGTCTAAGCGCCACTATCGTATTAGACTGGGGACGGGGAGATCGGGGATAGAATTCCGGTTGGGTCTACTGAGGGTGGTGTTTCATAAATGGCTTCCCGCTGTCCTTGCATGCAAATGCGGGTAGATTACATAAAAGATACTTCCTTCCTCATCCCTACCCCATCAGAGTAATTACCCTATCATGCATGTGTACAACCTGAACAGGTAGTAAGATGAGATGATAAAAAAAAATCAAACAATAAAAAACACTTTTTTCCCCACATAATACCAGTTGGAATCAGTGGCGCACTCAGAAATTTACTTTTTGAAGAGGCATCCAATCAAGGTTATAGTAAGAATTAAATTTCGATGGAGAGTGTGGTGGTTTGGGGGGGCACAGCCCCTAACCACTGGAGGTCAATACAATCTATGACTATTAAACACCTCTTTAAACTATTTTGAGTTGTTTAATAGTAACTAAGGCAGTAATATCGACTGGGTTCCGTTAACCCAGGTCGGGGTTCCACGAGAATTTGCAAAAGCTTACTTTTTGTTGGTCTCTATATAAATTGGACAATGTGTAAATACGTGAAGAGAGCACGCTCGTGTGTCAGATGAAGAGAAGAAGATGAAGAGAAGAAGAAGAGAAGAGAAGAGTGGCCACTAAAGGTGCTAATGACGTTAAAAGTGAGGTTAGTAAAAATATTTTCAAGCCAAGTTAAAATATATCAAAGGACAGCAATTATTAAATATAAAGAGCAATAAATACTCTTAAATATTTAATTAAATAGTATGAGTTAGCTACTAACTATTTATATATACTAACCCTACTGGCCTACACGTATACTTTGAAATTCAGCCCTGTCGAACTTAATATGTGTCATCTATTAAAACTCCCCGAAATTTTACGAATTATTTTAAAGGCTCCTTCCAAACAAAAAAAAGGTTGAGACTAACCGAACTAAGGGTATAGATTCAAATAATTTAAGTGTCCTTGCATACACAAATTATCAAAAATATTATTTCTGTATTTTTTTCAATTTATTAGTGTGTTGTTAATGGTAGCCTTTAAAATAGCAAGTCGTGAAAGGATACATTCTACAAATCTTCAGTATCTCTCTATATTATAGTTGTACGTAATGTGAATAGGTTTTTATTAAAATTATTTACAATCTTGGATGGTGGGTTGGGGTGTTCAAATGCCCTTTTCACTCCTTTGTTTGGAAATGAGTTTATAATTTTTCACTAAATTGAATATTACTATATCTTGGACGAAACTGTCAAGAGAGCATTCGATATTATAAACGGTGCCACGATGTTAGTCAAATTACTCCTACGCTCGTAAAAAAAGAGTTTTAAAAAACGTCCACGCCGGTATCTCCCACCTGTGTTTCTCTGTAGAGTCGCCCGATCCTTCCGCCACATGGAACGACGTCGTCCGTCCGTCGACCGGTCAGATAGAAAAAGATGCGGTTGGTTCAAGAAGTAGAAGAGGAGGAGGTACTGTAGTCACACACACACACTCTCTCTTTCTCTATCCCCTCCCTACATGACTCCCGCGTCCGATGCGTCGCGTCCAACCGTAAACTGATGACTGGCTCTAGCTCGCCCGCTCGGTTTTAGTTGACGGGTCGATCGCGGGCGCCGGGGCTAACCCCCTTTCGTGATGGCCGATGTGCGCATGCGCCGTCCAATGCAGACATTCATAAACTCCTATAAGAATCTCCGACTCGATATAAAAAAAAACACCCAAATAAAACATAATTATTACTTCGCTGTATTATTCTTTATTCTCTAAACTACGATCGCCCACAGTTGATTGGTTGAAGATAAAGGGTCTTCTCCCTTCCTCTCCAGATGACGGCGCTCTCGATCTTTGATAAGATGGGTGACAGGACATGTCGCGTCGCTGACCTACCTCACAGTCTATACCGTGTGCTCTGAGGAGGTTTTCTTGTTTTACGGGTGGGAATGTTTTTATTACTTTACATTGTGTAGGTTACGAACTATACTATATTCCCAATTTTTTATAGGACAGGCCTTTTTGAAAATAAAAACATGTTATTTTACAGTCAAAAGCATTTTAATATTTTATTAATGATATTTTATAGGTATTGATAATATATATCAAGAGTGACAGCTGCAGATAACAAGACTTGACGTATATGATATCGTAGATTCGCGAAAGTGGATCTTGTAACTTTTCTCGCTGTCAGATAAGGTTCTGCCTATAAAAATTGGGCTGTACTCTCCCATTCTTCTTTTATGTATGCGCTCGGCGTTTTACTACCAGGTCGGACTATCCTCATGTTTACACTAGTATGTTAGGGAGCAGAAAGGTAGAATTTAGAGGAAATGCACCCGCATCTATGTAAAAGGAGAAGGGAAAATTATTTAGGGAAAACTACTCTCCAATACACCTGGCTAGACTCAAAGTCTGACCTCGTTCCCGTCACGACAAACCGGGCCAGGCGAGGTTTGGTGCTAAAGGCCTCGGCTTCGATTCCTGGCATGCCCGAAAAATATATCGTTGGTGAAATGTGGGTTTCCCCGTTCACAGTGATGAATTAACGGCCAGGGGGCTGGATGTAGTTCCTTTTCTAGATTTGAGTTAGTTTATAAATCATGTGCTGATGTAATAATTAGGTTTAGAAAGTGCACGTTAAATACCTCAATTAAATGAAAAAAAAAAGCTATAATATTTGAAAAAAAAAATAATTTATTGAAAAATTTGCTCTTGATGAAAGTGGAGAATTTTTAGTAAATACACAACACATCGTCGAGGGAAAATACTCAAAACAATTTGCAGAGGCGTCGCTCTTGGTTTTGTCCTACCCCATCCAACCTTTCCATTCTATCTGCGGACGAGTGTGGCAGGTTGACTGGAGACTAGAGATTCTTCGCTGGGTGACCTACAAAATGAATGTAGATTGTCACGCGATGGTAGCACTGTTTAAATGCATTCATCAGTAATATCAAGCAGGCTGAATTTATAACGAAGTCCGTTGTTTGGCATCAAAAGTGTTTTGGCTAAGGATGAAAGCAATAAAAAAACGCACCATTTCACACAATCAAGATTTTTTTTAAATCTCCGTTTCACATAATCAGATTTTTAAAAATAGCTTCATTTCACATAATCAATTTTTTAAAAAGCTTCATCATAACAGATAAAATCCTTTAAATTTTTTTAAAAAAAAGCTCCATTTCACATAATAAGATAATCTGAGTTATCAAAGTTATTATAACGTCTTTAAAATTAGTCAAATCAAATTTCACACAGTTGTCATTTTTTACGTTTTTCAATGTTGACAGCAAATAGTCGACCTTGGTGGTCTTTGGGGTATAGTCTTGCCACAGGACACGATGATCGTGGGTTCAAACTCAGCCGAGATTGACGGATTTTTCTTGAGCGATAAAAATCCGTAGCACAACTTACTTCGGAGAGGAAGTAAAGCCGTCAGTCCCATGTCGATTGTGGCATGGAAAAGAACCCTGGAAGGTTTGTAAGATCACCTTTCTTGGCAAAATTGGTAGGCCCTTTCGCGCTCGCTCATGTACATTTCACTGTGGAATACAACAGGTAACTATCACACTTTCTTAACTCCGCTAGTACATGGGATTTTTACCAGATGGTGTGGGCAGCACTAACCAGCCGAAGGGCTGAGAGCTTGGCTAGTTCCGGATGGATAGCAATCAAACTAATCTTCGAGCTGTTGACGAAGAAGATAGTAGTAAAAAAAAGTTTTATTTTACAAAAATGATATAGGAATACACAAAAACAGAAGAGTTACGATATTTCGAGTTGAACGCGACCGGTCCCATCTCTAACTATCGAAAACTCAAACTGTCCAAAATAGTTGAAAAAATGAAAATACTAAACACGTTTTAACTCTAAAAAGTACTTAGGTATATTTCTTAAATTATATATTATATAGTTTCTTAATAAGATTTACGTATTGTTAAAACTTTTTTTAAAAAATCAGGTGTTTCTGTTTGCTTTCTACTTGTGATGTTGCTTGGCAGCATAACCACCTTTCGTTCATCCCATGTAAATGGACGTGCACTGGTCGTATCCCCGACCTCAAACTTGTTGAGATTTTACTGTACTAAATAGTTTTAGACACCGCCTGGAATCTAAGTGGCCCCTCCCCACCCCCTTAGATCAGTAGTTGGCTCCCTTGGACAATCAGCTAACATAAATAACCTAAATACCACTCAATTTTTATAGAAAGGGTCTTCTATGTCAGCTAGAAAAGTTACTAATAGATCTACTTACACATGTCTGCTGATGGGGAGGAGATCGGGGCTCGAATTCCGGTCGGGTCTACTGAGGATGGTTTTTCCTAAATGTTTCTCACTATCCTACCACGCAAATGCGGGTAGATTACCTCTAAAATGTTCCTTCCTCATCCCTACCCCATTAGAGTAATATTATATTCGTACTGTATAGGTGAGTTGTGGCCTAATCTTGAAATTGTGTACGAGTTGCGGTCCCCGATTTTTGAGAGGCCCTACGAATTGCGATCCATTGAGAGAGAAGTATGAGCTGCGTCCCCCTAATTACCTGTGTGCTTTTTATCAGGCTGTTAAAATTTCAATAGAAACTATCATCGTCGCATGTTGACATCCCTCGTAATATTCAAACTTCCTCAGTTCTTGTCATTCAAGGGGTTTGGCAAACATTTAAGGTTTGTTGGTTAGCGTTAGGTCAACAGCCCGGGCCGCAATTCGTACCGGCTCTAAAAATGTGGGACTGCATTTCAACTGTCTCTTTGAAGGTAAACAACTCTTGCGGCCGCAACTCACCTGCAGCCTATTCGTACAACCTGAACAGGTAGTAAGGGGGCGTTCAAGTATTTCGTAGCCCGCTTCGGTGGCCGCGTGGTCTAACGCGCTACTCTCGTGTTATACTAGACTGCCGATGATGGGGAGATCGAGGATCGGATCTCGGCTGCTTGTACTGAGAATGTGTTTTACAAAAATGAACCTTCCACGCAAATGCGGGAACACTTCCTTAAATAAAACCTTAATCCCTAAAACCATTAGCATAACTAGTACATAAGTGTATAACTCGAACGGGTATTAAGACGAGGTGCTAAAAAAAGTATTTCATAAGCACATTTCTGGCCATTTTGGACCCACTAATCCCCTTTGTAAGCAAAAATAAGCAATTTCCTGACCTACCTCTCCCCCTCCGATCAGCCTTAAGTTATATTAGTCGACTTAAAAAAAGTATTCACCGGGATAACCATTATATTTTATGCAATTTATAAATTTCTGGTAATAAATTAACGTAGAGAATTATTAGTGTGAAATAATTCACAACAAATAAGGTTGTGAAATTAATTTTAATTAATTTTACTAAACAGGTAGCACTAAAATAAATGTTATAAAATTTAAAAAAATCATTAATCTACAATTAATTGACATTATAAGAAACATTATTATTAGTGAATACATTAATTATTATAGTTATAAAAAACTATAAACCATTTTTAATCTAATGATCAAGATCCTTCTCGACATTTTTAATTATTATTATATTATGTGTCCATTTGGGGTTGCTGGTTCACTGCGCCATTCTTGCTGTCTCTCTCTTGTCTTAAGTAAGAATTGCTCTGACTCCCCCCCTGCTCCCGCCCCCACCGTAGTTTGAACGTAATACGTGAACACCCCTAAGACGCTGTGATTAAAAAAAAATTTTTTTACGTATTCATACATTAAGGCAGGCTGACACCTTAGTTAAGTCGGTAGCGTGTCTGTCTGCTGAACTAAGGGTTCAGGGTTATATTTGCATGTCGAAAAATTATCATGTGAAAGTGTTCCCCTTCACATGACAATAACGCAGACTAGTGTAGCCTCACTAATAAAATGAAAAAAACACCATAAGTCATGGGATCTGCAGCTGTAACCTTTGTTGGATATTATCAATGTTGATCACACAAAATATGTTTTTTTCTAAAAGACCCTTCCCACGAAAATTGCATCATAGTTGTGTTTTTATCGTTCACATGTGCATCGTGCCTCCTCCCGCTCATTTTTTTCTCTTGAAACACTTTAAATGCCAGACAGCTGAGACTTCCTTATCAATTCTGCTAGCTTGTTATTATTTCTGACGAACACTTTTAAACAGTGGCAATTTGCACAAGGTCACTTAACACTGGACCAAGCTTTAACGCTCGTAGGCATCTTTGAATAATTGTGGTCGTGTTATCGTACATTGTTTCTGTGGCGGAATTAGGTTCACAACAAGAATATGGGCCGGAGCCCTGGGTTTGATCCCGGGGTAAGTAACCGAACCGCTGGTAAACACAACGTTGTACCCTTCGTCTACCCTATAAGGTAGAAAGCTTACTTTGCATTAGTTCACAATGGTGTAGCTCTGGGTGGTCCAAAGTTTTTCATCGCAAGGGCCAAATTTGACTATCAGTTTGCACCGCGAGCTGAAGATATAATATACTATGTTATCCCATCAACTTATTGATAAGCCTACAAAAAGACACTTAATAAACGATTGTTACTTTCAATACTTATATAATATGAATTGTATTTTGGTTGGAAGACTTTCGAATTTTACTGCCGAAAAATTTTATTAATCTCCTAGAAATATATTATAAAATATGCACACACACACACACACACACACACACACACACACACACACCCCACACACACACACACAACCAACATCATATTATATATATATGTATATACATTCACACACCACCTTAGCATTATAAATAGATTATATATTTATAAATATTTTTAATGATCAAACAAATCCACAATAAAATGCATTAATGATCTTTTTAAATACATATTCTTATTTGAATAACCAATTATTTCACATCTCCCACCGAGGGTTTACCTTTAAATTTCCTCCAGGATACTGTGAGGGCCACATTTTAAGTGAACGCGGGCCACATCTAGCCCGCGGGCTGCTAGTTGAACCACACTGGTTTAGGTTATAAGATAGGGTCGGAGTGTAATTTGTCGAGGTAAGACTGCTATCTTTTATGGTAGATAAAGTTTACACACGAGAGATGTTTCCGTACTGAATTCAGTAGGTTTTTTTTGCTTCGCTTCTTAGTACCCGTCTGGCCTGTACGCGTATTAACTAATAGGTTAGGGAGGAGGAAATCCAGGATTTAGGGGGAAATATACCCGCGTTTGCGTGAAGGAGGAATGGGAAACTTATCTAGGACAGTGCTTCCCAAACATTTTAGAACCGCGACCCAATCTTTAAACGACAAACTTTCGTGATCCACATGCCACATGTCTTTAAGAGACATGAGGAGGATGGAAAGGGGAGGGGGAGGGAGAAAATGGTTTTATTTATTTAAATTTTTAAATTTTCCTATTTTTTCATGATTATTAATTTTAAAATAAATTATAAAAAGTTCACATTTCAAAAACTTTTTTCGCGACCCATCTAAAACTCTGCTTGTGACCCACAGTTATGGGACCATTGATCCAGGGAAAACACTCTTCGGTACACTCGGCAGGTATTTAAACCCAAACCCTCGTCATCATCGGTGGATAGGATAGATGAACATCACTTACAGTCCACGTGCTCATCTGTGCGGGTTAAATCAACGCCGAATGCCCTCCCCCCTCTCCCCTTCCTTCTTTTTTTACAGGCTTTATTCAAAAGGATTTTAAATACATTACTATAACTATAAGTTAAAAACATCTCAAATTTGAACCAAATTTCAGTTTAAAAAAATTCTTCAAATTATTTGCTTCCCAAAATATAGTAAGTAGGCCTAAAATATACCAACCAAGAAACTTTGGGAATAATATTACCACGACCCGCTTCGGTGGTCGCGTGGTCTAACGCGCTACTCTCGCGGTAGACTAGACTGCCGATGGCGGGGAGATCGATGTACGAATCCGGCCGGGTGTACTGAGGATGGTTTTTCCAAAATGCTTTTCCACTCTTTTTCCACGCAAATGCGGGTACACTTTCTTTAAATATTACCTTCCTAATCCCTAAAACCACCAGCGTAATTAATAGATAAGCTTATAACCCGAACGGGTAGCAAAACGTGATGTTAAAAAAAAGGTGCTATCTAACAGTAAAAAACGAATCAAAAGAGAAGTAACAGTTTTTTTTCCAGCGAGTCTTACTACCCGTTCAGGTTATACGCATATGTACTAATTACGCTAATGAGCTAGGGATGAGGAAGGTTGAATTTAGAGGAAGTTTACCCGCATTTGCGTGGTAAGAGAGTGGGAAATCATTTAGGGAAAACCACCCCCAGTACGTCCAACCGGGATCCAACCACAAACTCCCCGTCATCGGTAGTCTAGTCTATTGCGAGAATGAAGCCTTAGACCATGCGGCCACCGAAGTGGTAAACGTAACAGTTTATTTTGAAAATGAACCAAGTATTAAGCTATCTTAATAAATATTGTTTTATTATCAGGTTGTTTTAAGGTGCATTTTCTAACCGTTTATATAATACACGACTTACAAACTAACCATAGACGATAGATTTTAAAACAATACATCTAGTACTTCACACTTAGACTATTTCTAACATATTTACTTATTGAACAGCGGAATGATAAGTCTGTAAACAAACAGTAGGCCCACATATATCTTCGTCAACGTCACCCGGAATCGAACAAGAGTTTTCTAGCCACCTAATTGTGGGACTGGATAGAAAAATATCTTGTTTTATTTTATAGTTTTAAAAACTTAATTGGTTTGAACTTTTTTTATAGAAAATTTTCTAATCGCGTGCGATCTTACTTTTCGAAATCTGTCTCAAATTCACTTTTAAAATGCAGTTTATTTGCTGAAACATACTTTGTGAAATGCACCTGCAAAGTCAGGTGTGCGCTAGATTGCTTCTTGATTCAGCAGGCCGGGGTTTGAACACCTATAGGGTGTATATTGGTTTGCCCGTCTATTCTGTGGTTTTTTGAGAGTTTTTTGTTTTAGTGTTGGTAGTGTGGTTTTGATGGTTGTTGTCGGGTTTTGAAACTATTAAGAGTTTTTAAAAAGGATTTTCAAGTTATTTTAGTTGTGGTCAAATGGTTTTGATGGTTGTCGAGTTGTTTTGAAACTGGTAGTATTTTTTGGGGAGGGGTTTAGAGTTGTTTTAAGTCTGGTCGAGTGGTTTTGGGGGTTTTCAAGTGGTTTAAAGTATGGTCGACTGGTTTTGGGGGTTGTAAAGTTGTTTTTAAACCGGTAAAGTGGTTTTTTTGAGCGTTTTAAAGTGGTTTTAAGTATGGTCGAGTGGTTTTGGGAGTTGTAGAGTTGTTTCTAAACTGGTAAAGTTTTTTTAAAGGGTTTTCGAGTTGTTTTAGTGATGATCGAGTGGTTTTGAGGTCTGTCGAGTTGTTTTATAGATGGTTGAGGTGTTATGATGGTATCTGAGTTGTTTTATGGATTATCGAGCTGTTTTGAGACTTGTAGTGTATTTTGGGATCGTTAGTTAGTTTAGATTTTGATTGGGGTAGGGTTGAGGAAGGAAGCAATTTAGAGGTAATATAACCGCATTTGCGTGAAAGGAAAGTAGGAGATCATGTAGGAAAAACTACCTTCAGTAGAACTTACCGGGATTCGAACCCCGATCCCCCCCTTCATCAGCAGGCCAGTCTTACACGAGAGTGATGCCACAGAGCTTAGACCATTAAGCCACTTAAGTGGTTTTAGGATTGTCTAAATGTTCTGCTTCAGTCATAGATTTCAGGGGTTCTTCCGTCCACTGAGCAAGCAGACCCTTGGTTGTCGCCTAGGGCGCGATGGTGCTAGGGGTGCAATCAAACTCTTTTGTGTGTTGGTTTGTTTGGAAAAATATAATTTAAATTAAATAAGCTAATAATTATTTCTAAATAAAAAAATGGCATATAAATATTTTGTTATTTAATAAAACCTTCCTAAAATACTAAGAAAAAAGAAAGGTACTATTTTTTCACACATTGATTGGTAGGGTTCAGGGAGGAGACGGGGAGGGAGGGTCGCCACTTATTTTTTATTTATCTCTTTTTTCTGGTATTTTAGCACCTTTTTTTCTATCATTTCACGTCATGCAGGGTGTGTGTGTGTGTTTATTTATATATTACAGAATACTACTGAGACGCACATTTTAAATCTCGTTCAGGGTGCATATAACCCTTGAGCTGGCCCTGTAATAGTCTTTGGTTGAGAGAATGTGCAGATAACGTGCATACTTGAGAGTCACGAAACGTGATAAGAGTTAAGGCCAGTTTCATTTGTTCGTGTTTTGAACATCAAGTGATTTTCCCACGTTGTTTGCGTGCCCAATGATTAATGGAGGGGGGAGAGGGAAAAACAAGATAAAGTAAAAAGCTGTCTCAGATGGCTTTTTTTATCAAGCCTATTTGACATACTTTTTTTAAAATTTATCACCACGTCTTACTATCAGTTCGGGTTATACTCTTAAGTACTAATTACGCTAATGGATTAGGAATTGGGAAGGTTGAGTTAGAGGAAGTGAACCCGCAGTTGCGTGGAAGGAGAGTGGAAAACCATCTAGGAAAAACCACCCCATTTCACCCGACCGAGATTCGAGCCTCGATCTCCCCGTCCTCAGCAGTTGATCTCAACACGACTAGCGCGTTAGCTAACTACGCCACCGAGGCGGTTTATTTGACATACAATTTTTGAAATGATAACATCAGCAAATGACTTACAAACTAACTTAACTCTGATGAAAACACAATAGCCAGTCATCTGGTCGTCGATTCATCACTGTGAAAAGGCAAGCTCCAATTTCGCCAGACACATTTTTAGACCGTATCGGAAAACGAAACCTAAAGGCTCAGCTCACCTAGTCAGACGCGCTACAGATTGTGATAATGTATCGGGCTTCACATTTGGTAGCGTGCAGTTTATCTAAATAGAATACTCTGTTTATTATTTATCCGTTGTCACCTCGTCTTACTTCCCTTTCCGGTTGTACGAACATGTACTAATTACGCAATTACGCTTATCGGGATTAGAACCCCGATTTCCCTGTCATCGGCAGTCTAGTCGGTTGCGGCCACCTTGGCTTTTATATAGCACCTCGTTTTACTACACTCTCGGGTTGTACGCTTATGTATCAATTACGCTAATGGGTTTAGGGATTGGGAAGGTCATATTTAAAGGAAGTGTATCCGCATTTGTGGGGAGGGAGAGTGGAAAATCATTTTGGGAAAAAAAAACACCTTCAGCACACCCAACCGAGATTCGAACCTCGATCTCTCCGTCATTGGCAGTATAGTATACTGCGAGAGTAGCGGCTTAGACCATGCAGCCACAGAAGTTTTTTTTTTACGAAAAGCCTTACTTTAAGAGGTATATTTTTTAGTGGATCCTCGTCTTTCACCTGTCCTGTATATCCGCATTATCATACTAACGGTGTAGGGATTTAGAAGGTTTAATTTAGAGGAAATGTAATCACATTTGTGTGGATGGAGAGCGAAAAAATTAATTAGAATAAAACACGCCTCACTGCACCCGGCCAAGATTCAAAACCAACCTCTCCAACACTGTAAAACCAGACCAGACGATGTTGATGTCTTAGTCCGCACAAGCACTGACGCGGGTTATTTAAAATGATCTTCTTACATATCTACTTATTAAAAAAAATTCGCGTCTATTTATCTATTATTGACAAGGAAATTCTCATTGTAGGGGAAAAGTGCCTAAAATGGCATACTCAGATAAAATGGCATAGGTGCATTTTCTCTCAAGTACTGCTATTTTTTTTTTTTTTTCAAATTGAGGGTATTGAGTTATTCCTTAGTTGGAATCATTGATACTCTGTAAATGGCTGACCTATGCAGAAGGTGTTTCTGAAGTTATTAAAGAAAAATTAAAAAGTTGCTTAGTAAAATATATTTTTTGTTATCTTTCATTGTTAACAAATACATTGAAGGGTAAGTAATTTTACTGTATTATTATTATTATTATTAGCACCGCGTCTTACTACCCGTTCGGGTTATACGCACTTACGCTAATGTGTGATGGTAGGGTGATTGTGAGATGAAATGTAGGACCTCACATTTACATAATTTTACTGTAAATATAATGAGTGTTACTTCAAGTGTAATATGCAGTATTTATGACGTAAAATCGACCATAAATTATTTAATATTCTTGGTACAATATTTTATTATTTCATAGTTAGCAATGTTGGGTAAAATGGCATACCACTGGTAAGGATATAATGGCATAGTGTGTCATTTTACCCTAGTTAGCGTCTTAGTTATTTAAATCAATCATTATCCTGCTAAAATAAATGTTTCTTACTATAATTTATTCACCAAATTATATTTTTAATATTTGAAATAGTTATTTAAATTATTTTTAATATTAAATTCAAATATTTTGTGCGAAGATGGTTGTGACTTACGTCAGAAAGACAAAAAGGCAGTCATGGGAAGAGCAAGCAATGCAACGGATTATTGATGTGGTAAATAATGGGGAAATGGGTTGGCTTCGGGCATCTAAACTGTTTGGAGTACCACAAACAACTTTAAGAAGGCGGGACAGGAATAAAAACAAGCAGATTCAAGGTGTTAGCAAGGGTTTGGGTTGATTCAAGTCCACATTTGATCAAGAATAATAACGTGAATTGGCTGGCCTTGCTAAGAGGGCAAAACATTTTGTGTGTGATATTTGCAAGCCATGATAACTACATATAAAACCACAAAAGTCATAATAGAAGGTTTAATTTGTTTGTTTAATGTTTTTTCTGTGTAAAATTAAATGTATGCCATTTTACCCATACAGTATGTATAAAATAGCACAGTGCTATATTTTGTATTTTAATTTTTTAACTAATAAATATATGTATTAGTGATGTTTTTTGGTGTTCATTTGAAAGATTATATATCACAGTTTATAAAAAGTTAGAAACAATTAATTTCAGAAGAATATTCTAGAAGAAATTTCAAAACTTAAAAATGGTATGTCATTTTAGGCACATTTCCCCTAATGATAACATTATTTACGGTTAAAATCTACACGTTCAAGAGACATGTGTCTAATCTAATGGCATGATGTGGATATAATTGTATTCGCAATCTATTAGCTACCTAAACCAGCGTGGTCCAACTGGCGGGCCGCGGGACAAATGCGGCCCGCGCTCACTGAACATGTGGTCCTCATAGTAAGTATCCCGGGAAGAAAATTAAAGGGAAACTCTCGGTGGCAGATCTGAAAGAGCTAATGATTTAAATATTAATATTTATATAATGTCATGATTGAACTTTATTAAAGATTTATTTGGTTAGTAAAAATATATATTTTAATACTAAGTTGTTTTGTGAGAATGTGTGTACGTGCATATTTCATGATACATCTTTGGGAGATTAATATACCTATTTTTTGGCAGCAAAATTTGAAAGATTCTACCAACCAAAAATACAATTTATTATAAGTATGGTAATCGACACAGCATAAATTGAGGCGTTTGCTTGTTTTAACATTTGCTGTGTTGTGGATTGTAAGTGACAAAACTAGCATTAAAAGGTGTTTTGATTAGTTAATAAACAATAGAACATTTGCGCTGACAACTTAAACAGAGAGTCTGCATTCCTCACGGTAAATCAGGCTAAAAGGGAGAATAAATAGTTATGCTTTCGAGCTGACTGGGCTGACTATTCACCATCGATTCTAGGGGGGGTTTTCACTGCCCATTTTGGGGGCTACGCGGGTTAGGATGCCGGATCGTCGAGTACGTGTGCTGGGGGGCTACTGTACTGTCGTCCATAACCGTGTAGGATTACCTAAAGTGTCAGTCAAGCCATTGGTTAAGTATTCCCTGCTACACTTCGTTTTGTCACTAGCTCTTGAGTAAGTTTTTTCAAATCATATATTTTAGTAACTTCATCATCACATTTGGTAACAGAGCAAGGTAGTACAATAAAACCATAAAAACTCAAGCCTAACGTCAATTACGAACCCGCACAGTCACGTTTTCCGTCACCACCCCTCGGGCGCAATCCATCCAGACGATAATTTAGGGCCACACAAAGGGGGGGGGGGGGGGGTGTGACAACATTAAAAATAATTGTTTATTCGGTTTTGCATTAAGTTTATGGGATAACTAAATATATTTTTGTCCCACGGTGCAAACTGATAGCTAGATATGGGGCCTTGGGATGAAGAACGTTGGCCCACCCGACCTAAACTAATCAATCAGAATGAGCCGTATCAAGTAAGACCCCATCTCACGGCTGGTTGACCGGGATTATGCTCGAAATAGACCTCGTATCTAAGTGCAATATTTTTTTTCATTCCACACTTGATAACTGTGAAATTGGGATCAGTAAAATAGTTTTATTTCATTTTAGAATGATTATATTTCAATTTTTTAGACCACCAAGGACGGGGAGATCGAGGTTCGAATCTCGGTCGGGTGAACTGGTTTTTTTTCCTAAATGGTTTTCCACTCTCCCTCCACGCAAATGCGGGTTCACTTCCTCTAAATTCAACCTTCCCAATTCCTAATCCATTAGTGTAATTAGTACTTAAGCGTATAACCTGAACGGGTAGTAAGACGCGGTGCTAAATAAAAAAAAATATATATTTAAATTTTGTTGTGCAGTGAAATCTCTTCATAGGGAACACCTAACGTTTGTGGTCTGGAAAAAAAATCCGTTACTAAGTCTCCCTTAGTTATAAGAATAATAATAAAAAAATATATGTTTGGACACAGTTTAATCTATATGAACCTATACACTGTGGTTATTAAATACAATATTATTACTGAACTGTGCAGTATTGACTGCAGGATAATTATGATTAATGAATAAATTGATACTGTACCAATTGTATTATGCACAGATCATTACGTAAATAAAATGAAATGGTAACAATGACCTTCTGTACTGTATGTCTATATGTATATGTGCTCACGAGCACAGACTAAACTGCTGGAACCACCCCCGCTGATAGCTCGGAAAGGGTTGGTGGTACTACTTAGTGGAATTACTGACAGTAAAATTTATAGACTGGTGTTTTCAATTTTTGTCAGTTATATAGGGGTTGTTACTCATAGATATACGTCTCTAGCATTGCCCGTGTCCATTATTGGTAAGTTGTTTAACCGTAAAAGCCTATGTTATTTAGCCGAGGAGATTTAAACTATCCGCTATAAAGAAGAATCAGCTATTCAGGTGTGTTCGTTAATTGAGATTTCACTGTATTTATTTTAAATATGGTAAAAATGGTTCCACTGGTTTCTATTGCACTGTATCATAATGGAAACTAGAGAAAACCTCACCGAAATAGGAGGCCTGGTTCGAGCTGTATTACTTACCTAAGTTACGCGGTTATTTGTGGGGTATGACGAGCTCATAAAGGAAATGTACCCTTTATCCGCCAGTACGAGTTCAATTGAGAGTTGTGAGACTCGAATTTGTAAGTGGTCGGCGGGCGAGTCCATATTGACCAGTTGCACCACAACATGCGTGTCCACTTGAGAGCATCCTAATCATGTATGCGGCCCCAGCAGCGCTGGGTGCCCCCTGTCAGTACGACAACCGGCTGGGTGCGTTGTCACTGGTGCTACAGCCTAATTCAGATATTCGTGGGTTCAAAACCAGCTGGGTCGGTGGATTTTTCCCTAATCGATAAAAATCCGTAGCACAACTTCCTTCAGAGGGGAAGTAAAGCCATCGGTCCCATGTAGATTGTGGTATGTAAAAGAATCCTGGAAGATATGGGAAAATAACTTTCTCGGCAAAATTGTCAGGTTCTTTCGTGTTCGCTCTTGGAAATTATCTTGTGCTGATACAAGTTATTTCATAAAGTGTACGTTAAATATCTCAACAATAAATAAAAAATAAAATACATCCTAATTTTCATATGAAGGGCCTTTAGAAAATACCACTTTTTTTGGCCAAATTTAGTAATATTATTAATTTATTTGTATTATTTTATAAGTTTTATCTTTCAAAAGTGGCAGCTGCAGATAGCCTGACCTGACGCATGACTACGTGAACGCAGATCTAGAAACTTTTCTAGCAGTTATATAAAGGCTCTTCCTATGAAAATTGAACTGTACAGTAGGAACACGACCCTTTAGTAGATACAAACATATTTTCATGCGGTTAGCGTGGCTAACATTTTATCATTTAAAAGTCCTACCTGTTTCGGTGCAGGGATTATCTAAGTTATCACTCTCGCCATAGACAAGACTGCCGATAACAGTGAGATCGAAGTTAAAATCCCGGTCGGTTGTACCGAGGATTTTTACAAAATGGTTCTTCACTCGGCATTCACGAAAATGCAGGTACACTTCCTCTAAATTAAACCTTTATCATCCCTAGCTCATTGGCGTAATTAGTGCATATGCGTTTAACCTGTACCGGTAGTAAGACGCGATACTAATAAAAATATATTGTTACTTTACAGGTACCTACTAATAATAAAACTAACAGCTGCAGGTAATTTGATTTGACGCATCAATATATGAACGTAGGTTTACTAACTTTTGTAACCGTCAAATATAGTACTGTGCTTTGTAAAGCATACCTGTTTTTCTATTATAGTTGATGAGTGGGGGAAATACGACTTGGACCCCACCAATCCCTTAGCAGTGCTGTACTATCTCGTTCCCAGTCATGATACTAATTCGACCCTATGAACCAACCAACAACCTTCCATCCTATTTTGCACAGACTTAGGACTGTCATACTGTTCATCATTTGCTGCCTTTGGTTCACCTCGAGAAAACGTTTACACCCATCCTTAGTGTAACACCCGCTTCAGTGGCCGAATGGTATAAGGCGTCACTCTCATGTTAGACTGGCCTGCCAAAGACACGGAGACCGGGGTTCGAATCCCGGTCGGGTCTACTGAGGGTGGTTTTCCCCTAAATGATTTCCAACTCTCCTTCCACGCAAATTCGGGTAGATTACCTCTAGGCTTCCTTCCTCATCGCTACCCCATTAGAGTAATTATCATATGTGCGTATAATCTGAATAGGTAGTAAAACGCGGTGATAAAAAAAAGTGCAACACTATAACAGCTAAGTTAGTGCAGCAAACCCGCCTCGGTGGCGTAGTTAGCTAACGCGCTAGTCGTGTTGAGCTCTACTGCCGAGGACGGGGAGATCGAGGTTCGAATCTCGGTCGGGTGAACTGGGGGTGGTTTTTCCTAAATGGTTTTCCACTCTCCCTCCACGCAAATGCGGGTTCACTTCCTATACATTCAACCTTCCCAATTCCTAATCCATTAGCGTAATTAGTACTTAAGCGTATAACCCGAACGGTTAGTAAGACGCGGTGCTAAATAAATAATAAAATAATAATAGTGCAGCAACATGGGACCGAACTACGACTACCTGCCTTCCTAACCACTCTTAACGGGGCAAACTTCGTATGCAGCCGATAAGTGATAGCAGATATTTCAATAGTGTTCAACTGTTGTTGCATTAATCTCAAATTTATAAGTTTTATTTTTCAAATAGAGAAAGTATTACGATCATAAACATTTCTGGCCTCGATATTATGATGTATCTTGTCTTGACATTTTGTGTACCCTCTCAACATCAAAAAGGTGGGGCTTACAATTTTGTCTGTACCCCTGTCCATCTGTCCGTCTATACCTTATAGCTGCAACCGAAACGGTTTACTGGATTTAATTCATACTTGATATTTATATTTAGACGCCAAAATCTTGATTTTGATTCTAGCCTTAAAATTAAGGGTAGTTTATTGTTGACTAATTATTATCAAAAATTCTAAATTTTTCTAAATCATCTCTAACGATTTTTTTTTTCAAATTGAATATCTGTAAAGTGTTTTACGTGATAAGTAAGAATGTATGTTGTTGTTTTTAAAATTAACCATAATAGTGAGAAAAAAACTAAGCTTCTTGGCCGAGACTCGAACCCAGCTCTCCGTGTCGCTAGTAAACCAAACAAGACGAGCTTGGCGTCCACCAATGCCTTAACATTAAATTCGTCCAATAAAATCTCTTGATGGTTTTTGGTGATTAAACTTAAATTTAGTACATACCTTTTAACGTCAATACGTTTTCTTGATGTAGGACAGTATCTTAACAATACGACTGAACTGTGGCGCGCACCGCATTAAGACCGAGCGTCCTTTCAGTTGAGAGACTGCTAGCAGCGCTCCTTGCGATAGGGACGAAATTGTTTACTATTAGAGCCGTATATAATAACCGAGATTCGAACGTCATCTAATCCGCCATTTGACTGAACTCCTTGTTGATTAATATTGTCACCGTGTTTTACTACCCGTCCGGGTTATACACATGTGTACCTACTAATTACGTTAATGTATTAGGGATTAAGTTGGTTTAATTTAGACGTGGTGTACCCCATTTTCATGGAAGGATAGTTAAAAACCATTTAAGAAAATCCACTTTCAGTACATCTGACCGGAATTCGAGCCCCAATCTTCCCCGTCATCGGTAGCCCTGTCTATTGCCAGCGTGACGCCTTAAACTATTCGACGATCGAAGCTTGTTATTCGTTAAGGCCTACTGAGAGATTGGTTTATTCCTGAGACTAACCACATAGTACACAATTTATTGTACAAAGTGCGTATAGTCCGGGCGGGTAGGGAGACACAGTGAAATTTAAAAAAAAATCCTTAGAGATGTTGTGACCACAAAACTGTGCCCTGTGAACACCCAAAGATTGTATTATTATTATTATTTATTATTATTATTATTATATATATTAGCACCGCATCTTACAAACCGTTCGGGTTATACGCTTAAGTACTAATTACGCTAATGGATTAGGAATTGGTAAGGTTGAATTTAGAGGAAGTGAACCCTCATTTGCGTGGAGAGAGAGAGTGGAAAACCGTTTAGGCAAAACCACCCCCAGTTCACCCGACCGAATTCGAACCTCGATCTCCTCATCCTTGTCAGTCTAGCTCTACACGAAACTAGCGCGTTAGCTTACTACGCCACCGAGGCGGTAATCTATTGGACCGTATATGAAATATACGTCCTATATCGGCCATTTTTATCATAAATTTGGAATTGTAAGCATAAATAACCTTTTTGTTATTAATATTATAAGGAACGTACTTTGGTAGAACGGCATCTAATTGATTGTTACACTTCTTTAGTCAATTAAACAATATAAATTATGTTAGACGCTTACTTTTTTAATTTATGATTTTATGCTAAATTAACAATAAAATAAGCATATACCTGAATAGATGGTAAGACGTGGCGCTAAAAAAAAATACTTGAAAAAAACCAATAAGCTATAAATTAAATTTAAGGGAAATTGAGCCCCAAATATGTAGGTTTTTGACGGTTTAAAAAGAAAGAAATACAGTTTGAAAATAATTCTATATTCATATTTTAGCTTTGGGAATCATTAGGTAAATATTTTTGTTAATATTATTTTGAAAAATATTACTCGGGGGTTATTTAACCATATAATTATAATATAAAGCACCGCGTTGTATTACTGTTAAAGTTTGATGCTTATGTACGAATTAAATAATGATTAAGGATAAAGAGGGTGGAACTTAGATGAAGTGTACCCGCATTTGCGTGGAGAGAGAGAGAGAGAGATGGAAAACCATTTTGTAAAAATCACCCTCAGTACACTCGACCGGGATTTGAACCCCGATCTCCCCATCATCAGCAGTCTAGTCTCTTGGAGAGCGACTACTCAGACCATGTAAAATAAAATGGTAAAACAAAATCATACAAACTTTATCATTATAGTATTAGGTAAAGTAATTGGAAAACAATAACACTTTACCCAAAAAACAAACATGAATTTTTTGTCATGTTAAACATTCCAAAGCAATTATGCATTTTTGAAAAAAATTTTGGATTTAAATTTTTGGATTTAAAAAATTACTCATTACAAAGAAAGTACTCTTAATTTAAGTGCTAGGGTCAAAATAAAAATAAAACATTCTGAGGTACATATAAAATCCCCTTTCTTAGGTTTTGGGGGGGGCTCATAAAATGATTCACATGCATGATCGTGAGGTGAAAAATTTTCACGATTACAGTACTTTCTCTTTATATGAGAAAGTAAAAATGGCAAAGGGACCATAATATTGTTCAATTAATTATTATATGCAATCGTACGTGTCGTGTGAGCAGTCTTTGATAAAACTATTGTGAAATTATTGTACAAAAAACTTTTATCGTGTGAACCGGGCTTTGTCTTAATTAAGTTAAACTTTTCTTGACACGACTTCCACCAACATAAATCAATAAATGGAAACAGTGTGAACGTTATCTTCAAGAACTTTATGGTGTTTTTTTACGGAGCCACGGGGATGTTTTCGTACGTAATTTAGCATAGAAAGTTATACTAAGATAAAAAGGTTATGAAATAACCAGTAAAGAAGCTACCGCTAATGCTTGTGTATATTCATGCACATGGTGTTAAACTATCGTACTATCTTGTAAAAGGTGATCAACTATCGTACTATCTTGCACACAGTGTTTCAACTAGCATACTATCTTGCACACAGTGTTAAACTATGTACACTCAACAGTGTCAACTATCGTACTATCCTGCAAACAGTATTCAACTATCGTACTATCCTGCAAACGTATCATATCGATTATTGCACAATCAATATGTACTATCTTGACACAGGTTCAACTACATACTATCTTGCACAATGTTCACTATCGTACTATCTGCAACATTTTTCAACTATCGTACTATCTTGCACTTAGTGCTCAATAACTATCGTACTTTATTGTATGAGATACCATTGTTGGTTGGACTAAACAAGTTATTTTAGTGTTGAATACAATATGTTATTAATTAAGTGTTATTTTTCACTTTGACATAGAAAATGTTGTACCTTTCTGTCATCAATCCGAACAATCCGTTAGAAAAATCTAATTGTTACTAACTTAATATACATGTTCGCTATTAAACTGTTATTAAATCGTTAAAACCATTAGAATGTTTCCAATCATCATCATCATCATCGCTGTTGTTAAAAGGTTCGTCTACACAGAATTGTTTAATAATGCCATTATCCACACCTGTGGCCGCGGGGTTCAAGGCGTTTAGACTCACATTGCACTTGGTCGTTGTTGACGGGAAGTTTGGGTTTCGAATGTTGATTGGGAGCACTAAGGGAAATTTTCTCAACCTCTCTTCACGTTGATGTGGCTGCACTTCCTCTAAATCAACCCTCTCCGTTCCAACCTCTTGGATTAAGCCGTTATTAGTTTTTATTTTTGTGCACTGCGTTTTTACTCCTTGTCACGGCTATATGCATTTTAACCACGCTATAATGAGGTTAGGGATGAGGAAGGTAGGGTTTATAGGAAATTTGCCTGCATTTTCGTGGAGGAAGAGTGGGGAACCCTTTAGGAAAAACAACTCGGTACATCCTGGCTCTGATGCAAGCCCAAACCACCCCGTCGCCGGTAATCTTATTCAGTGTTTGATGCCGTTGATGGCTTTATAACTTAGCATATAGGCAGCGAGTGTACTCATTAATTATTTCGCTTAATTAATAATATCTTGATCTAACCGCATTTTAAAACTGGGTCTGATTAAACTAAAACTTTGTATTCTGTACTCTGCTCGAGTTTTATGTGTTTTGACATTTTCATGTGTCATTTGTTTTCTGCCCAAAAGCTGGTTACACAATTCATAAACTTTAACTTAGAGACAAAGTTTTTACTTTCACAAACTTGGGATTTACACAATACTTTATTTTTAATTTACAAAATGTTAAATTTCAGTTAATGAAAATAAAGGATCGAGAAAATACAATTTATTACATCTAGTGAAGTATTTTGTACCAAGTTAAATAGTTGATTGCTTTAATTAGATTATATTCCATTTTCAAATATTATAATTGCATTAAAACATTTCTGACGTCAGTTTATATTTTAGCTCTTGCAGACTATAAACATCCACAGGAAAATACTTTTTACTGATTGACTGGCCAAAGAATGTTTGGCCGTTTCCCACATTCCGCACTTGTAAAATAAAAACTTTAATATTTTGAGGTGAAATTCAGAATTGTGACAGATAAAATTGCCTGCCATTGTTCGAATTCCTTAAGTCATAGACTAGACTGCCGATAATAATAATAATAATAATAATAATAATAATAATAATAATAGGGTCTATTAATAACAGTAACAATATTTTTTTCTTGGTTTGTTTGGCTCGGGATCTTAACAATCCTTAAATCCGAACCGTTCTATGCTACTTTTGATATATCTTTTTCTTATTTAAAGTATTATTACAAACAAGCTAAGCACTTTAATACTATCTTATCCTAATTCACTATGTTAACCCCCCTACCCTACACTAAATTAACTAATATTACTACAAATTCTAATAATAATAATTTAATAATAATAAAATTTAAGTCATATAGGTGGCCATAAATTATTGACCCCTTATAAGCTTTAATAAACTCGCTATTTTAGGCGCTATCTTAAAACTCTTTGAGGTATTTAATAACACAATTTTCTTTTATTATTTCGAAGACCATCCACTAAAGATGAAATTACAACAGTCACATAGAAAACAATTAATGTGTGTGCCTTTTTTTAGTTTTTTTTTAAATCACCGCGTCTTGCTACCTGTTCAGGCTATACGCATAATTTATGATAATTAATCTAATGAGGTAGGGACGAATAAGGAAGCATAGGAGAGTGGAAAACCATTTAGGAAAAACTACCCTAAGTAGGCCCAACTAGGATTCGAACCCCGATCTCCCCGTAATCAGCAGGTCAGTCTGAAACTTTGTAAAGATTAATCCTCGAACTAGGTGTCTACTTGCCTGGAGATCCTAGAAAACCTGGAATTCTCAAGGTATTTCCTTTTTCATGGAAAATCAGGGAATTCACAGGGAATTTTATTTGAATATCCAACTTTAAAAAACCTAATAACATTATTTAACTGCTATCGTTGCATATAATTATCATGAAGCATAAAAAACATTCAAATGTATCACCTTATTTGATCATTACCAAGCTCGGGTAGTTTTTAACTAAAATAGTAGAGGAGAAGGTGGTATTATGGAACCCACAGGTATTATGGAACCCCTCCATTTCAGACTGATAATAGAGGTGAACTCTAGCGGTTTGTGGCTGAACTGTACTAGGCAACCATACATAGCAAGGGGAGAACGCTTCCCACTTCAGTTATGTGGTTGCGCTCAGTGAAACAGGAAGTTTGTGTTTTTCGCAATTCCAAACTTTTGAATGGTAAGTGAATTTAATTATTTCTAAAATATAAGTCATGTAGTTGTAGGTTCACTGGTGCGTATGTCCCGTTCTAGAGGCCCAGGGGTACATGTTAATCTGTCTGATGTTCACGTTTTTAAAGATTGGTGTCAACAGAAATTAAATTAATCCAAGATGGCGATGCGTGAAATACGGAACCCATTGGTGCTTTTAATATGGAACCCGACTCGTCTGGGGTTCCGTATTACCCACAAATTCAAATCATGGCATATTTTTTGTAAAAGTATGTGGTAGATGAATGAAAAAAAAAAAAAATGAAAAAAATTAGAAATAGATACCTAACACTATAGATAAGTAGCTCTAGCTAAATTCTTGAGTTATTTTGGTTTAAAAAAACTGTTCTGGATAGATAAAAGTGCTCTTTCAAACTAAATTTTTCAAATTGATTTTTATTTTTTATTTTCAGATGCCTAGAGCCCAGCTGAACAAGCCAAAGAAAAACCCCAGGAGACAAACATGGAGCCAGGAAAAAATGGCAGAGGCAGTGAGTATGGTAAGGGACAAGAAAATGGGGCTGAAGAAAGCTGCAAAATTTTATGAGGTGCCAAAAACTACTTTGCGAACTCTCTCTTTGCAAGCAGACATTCATCCGGAGCAATTTGTGAAAAAGACACTAGGCAGAAAACTAATTCTTCCTGAGAATATCGAAAAAGAGTTAGTGGAATATATATTGTTAATGGAGGCCATATTTTATGGACTCACAAGACTGGATTTGAGGAGAATGGCGTTCCAGCTAGCTGTGCGTAATAACATTCCAAACCAGTTTAAAGAGGGGGTTGCAGGAAGGTCTTGGCTTGATCATTTTTTGAGCCGCCATAAACAACAGTTGTCTTTAAGAAGACCCACAGGAACGTCATACGCCCGCGCAGAAGGCTTCACCAAAGAGATGGTTCTGCCATTTTTTGACCTCCTAGAATCAGAGTACGAGAAGCACAGATATGAGGCTGACAGGATCTGGAATGTTGACGAAACGGGGCTCAGTGTCGTGCAGTCCAAAGTGCCACAAGTTATTGGGCTGAAAGGGAAGCGACAAATTGGTGCTTTAACTGCGGCAGAACGTGGATCACTGGTAACAGTGATTTGTGCTATGAGCGCTGGAGGATCTTTCCTACCTCCAATGATAATTTTTCCTCGGAAAAATATGTCCGACCAATTGATGAGAGGCGCTCCACCAGGGGCCATTGGTAGAGCCCATCCCTCAGGATGGGTTCAGGCTAGTTTGTTCACACAATGGTTCGAACATTTCCTAGCTAAGACGAAACCTACCGCAGCATCGCCCGTTTTGCTCATTCTAGATGGGCATTATTCCCACACCAGGAATATGGATGTAATTGAATTAGCAAGGCAGAACCACGTTTCAATAATTTCTTTACCACCTCACACAACACACAAACTACAACCGCTAGATAAAACATTCATGGGACCACTCAAGACCTACTACAGCGAGGCAATACGTCAACACACGATTCATGAAGAAAAACGTCTTACGCCTTACGACATCGCAGGACTTTTAGGAACTGCTTATCTACAGTGCACCAATGGTTCATATGCCGTGAATGGCTTCAGAGCCACTGGTATCTGGCCATTTAATAGACACGTTTTTACAGATGCTGATTTCATTGCTGCAGATCATGCTGCTATTGAGAATGCACCAACTGATGCCATGATACCGCAAACATCAGGGTCATTTTCAATCTCTGTCATCCCACAACGACAAAGTACTCCAAGCCTTACACCAACAACCCCAACCACCAAATCACGTCCTGGAAGTTCAGGAGGGGCATCATCTGTTTCTCCAAGGGATATTGTGCCAATTCCTCAGCCAAAAATGAAAAGATCAAACAGAGGCAGGAAACCGAGCTCTTCTAACTTGATTACAGGCTCTCCCTACAAGACAAGTTTGGAGGCGTCCATGGCAAAACCTACAGACACAAAACCACCAAACAGGGGAAAAAGTTTGAGTCGTGGCAGGGGACGTGGAAGAGGAGCAACATCAACTTCTGTGCTAAAAGATCAGCCTTCAACTTCCGGTGTCAAAAGGTCAACAAGAGGCAAAACACCCAAGGCAAAGCGACAACGCATCAGCAGCGGTTCAAGTGATGATGACTCGATTGACATCCCCTCGTCTGTTGACTCTCCTTTTGACTTGCCTGATGAGGAGACATCCCCTTCTAAAGATGACACTACTTGTCTGTTTTGTGATGGGTTGTTTGCAGATGATGTTCATGGGGAGGTGTGGGTGCAATGCCTAATGTGTTCTATGTGGGCACACAAAGATTGCGCTGATGTTGAAAAGGAGCATTACATTTGTGATTTTTGTAAATAGTTAGCTTCTTTGTTGTGCATTTCTCTTTTTTTTATTATTAAAGCATTTTTTCGATAAAATACATTAGGGTGTATGATTTTATGATTGATTCACTTTTTTTGTACTTTTCTATTTGTTTTTGGATACATTAAAGCATTTTTTTGAAAAAATACAGTGAGGTTCCATATTACCACCCAGCTTCCCAAAAACTACTTTTTGACTTTTTTTACAAAAGCTTTAAAAAACCATACTTATAGTTATGCTAGCGAAAAATCCAATTAAGAACATTTAGTTTAATAGGTACCAGTACTTTTAGCACAAAAAATGTGGGCATTGTTATGATACCTTGTTTACAATTCCCTATAATGTAAATGGGGTTCCATAATACCACCTTCTCCTCTATCATGGGTAAAAAACAGGATTTCATAAGCCTAGAAAAATCTTAAAATTGCCTGGAAAAAAACTGGAATTCTCGGGGATTATTTCCCCAAGGTTGAGTAGACATCCTCTTAAAGTAAATATTTTTATTTAAAAAATACTACTTAACATCGCGTCTTACTACCCGTTCGGGTTATACGCTTATGTACTAAATACTCTTATGTACTAAATACTCTAATGGGCTAGGAATTGGGAAGGTTGATTATAGAGGAAGTGAACCTGCATTTGCTTGAGAGTGGAAAACAATTTAGGAAAAACTGCCCCCAGTCGCCCGAGAGAGACTAGAACCTCGCTCTCTCCGTCCTCGGTAGTCTAGCTCAACACGAAACTAGCGCGTTAGCTAACTACACCACCGAGGTGGGTGTTTAAAAAATAAAGAATACAAATAGAATAGTTTTGATAAAATTCGATTAATTTCTGTTTAAAGAGCTCGTTGTTTTCTTAAATGATTGTGGTTTCACCTTCGATTGTTTTTAAAATTGGAAATGTTTGAGCACTTATTCCATGTATAAACTTTCATTAAAATATGTGTGTGTATATATATATAATGGAAATTGTTTGGGTATAACTCATGGACTCAATGTTGAAAGGAATAGCTTCACGTTTTAAATGTAATAGATGAGCCCGTGTTTTAAAAAAATCGCACTAAATCCTTTCCATCATCTGCATCCACCGCCAACTTATGTACACCTCATTTACCCCTATGGTTATGCAGTAGAGCGTACCGAACTAGGGCAAAGCTGTTAAATGGAGCTTACACTCTATGCTCTCATAAAAATACAGACCGCCAAAAGACAATGGAAGCGCGTGTGATCAGGAACAAACGGTTTGGGAAGCTCCATCGCCACACTAATAATAATTAGTGCAGGGGTAGGTTGGGACACTCAACTGAGAGCTCATCTTGCATGTAAGACTACTTTTTATTTTATTTAACACCGCGACATACTACCCGTTCGTGCTATACGCTTAGGAACTAATTACGTGAATGGACTAGAATTGGGAAGGTTGAATTTAGAGGACGTGAACCCGCACTTGCGTGGAGGGAGAGTGGAAAAACATTTAGGAAAAACCACTCCCAGTTCACCCGAGTGAGATTCAAACCTTGATTTCCCTGTCCTAGGCAGTCTAGCTCAACATGAAACTAGCGCGTTAGCCAACTACACCACCGAGGCGGGTTGTAGGCTTACTCATTTAAAATTATTTAAAACGTGCACTTTTGAAAACAATTTTTTTTTCCCAGCGCGCCTTAGTACCTGTTTGGGTCGTACGCATACATTAGTTATGCTAATGAAATAGGGACGGGGATGGTATAATTTTAAAAGAATATACCCACATTTGCATGGAGAGAGAGTGGGAAATCATTAAGTGAGAAACACCTTCGGTGCATCCGACTGGGATTCGAACTCTAATCTTCCCGTCACTGGCAATTCAGTCTTAACACGAGAGTGACGCGTCAGACAACGAGACCACCGATGCTGGTCTGAAACAACTGATTATATCACCCGTACCCACTTCGGTGGCTGAATGGTCTAAGGCGTCACTCTCGCAATATACTGGAGTGCCGATGATGGGAAGATCGGGGTTCATATCTCGGTCGGTGTACTGAGGTTGATTTTCTCTAAAGGATTTTCCACTATCTTTCCATGAAAATGCGGATACACTTCCTCTTTAGTCGACCATTCTCATCCCTAAAACATTAGTGTAATTAGTAAATATGAGTACATACTGAACGGATAATAAGACGTGGTGCTAATAAAACACTATTTTATAAGTGTTATTTTATAAATATTGATATATATCAAAAGTGACAGCTGCAGTTAACATAACTTTACGTTTGACTATGCGAAAGTAGATCTAGAGTAACTTGTCTAAGTCATATAAAGTTATTCATATGACAAGTGAACTGTACCTATATAGTGCTCTCCCTACAAGACGTAACGATTGACGGCTATTATCACAATTAGTGTAGTTGTAGCGACCGCTATGAAATCACGCCGTTGTTGACATAGCGCTACATCTTATTAACACCGAGCTGTTTGAACTAAGCTCATGTACTGTACATCCGGCTGTACAAAAACAAATACAGTTGGTCTTCAAACATTCATTTTATTTGTTTATAAAAATAAGTATGTTCATTATCAAGGCTATTGACAACTTATTCAAAAGGAGAAGGATTGTCGGGTAGGTATGTGAGATGTAAAATTACCCATTAATTGTTTACTAAAATATTTCCAACTTATTTAAACGAAATAAATGCAAACGAGCTATCCAAAGAGTTTATTTGAGCTTACACTTCATATTAATTTATCCTGAGTGAAACTCTACGGGTGCTTAGTCTTGCCCAGTAATTCAATACTTTGAAATTTGTACCGATAATCTTTGAGACATTGAGAAGATAACTTTATAACAAATGCAGCCGCATTAACATGAATAAGAGAAGTTGTACAAATCATAATCATAAGCCAACATGTTTAAAACAAGTGTTAGTCATTCTACCAAGAGTCAAACCTTGACCTTCCTATCACTGGTAAACCTGGTCTATTATTACAAGCTTGGCGCCTTAGACCGTGTAACCACTGTGTGGTGTTTTGGTCAGCATCGCAATTATTGGGCTAGGGTGGAGGGGTGAAATGATCTCGCAGACAAAAACTCTTTCTTACGTTTGTCATGTTTTGTGTTTTCGATTGTGCACAGGCATACCCCACACTTATAACAGGCTAGGTTCCAGACCACTGTCGTAACCCTACACTTGTGACAGGTTAGGTTCCAGACCACTGTCGTAACCCCACACTTATAACAGGTTAGGTTCCAGACCACTGTCGTAACCCCACACTTATAACAGGTTAGGTTCTAGACCACTGTCGTAACCCCACACTTATAACAGGCTAGGTTCCAGACCACTGTCGTAACCCCACACTTGTGACAGGTTAGGTTCCAGACCACTGTCGTAACCCCACACTTATAACAGGTTAGGTTCCAGACCACTGTCGTAACCCCACACTTATAACAGGTTAGGTTCTAGACCACTGTCGTAACCCCACACTTATAACAGGCTAGGTTCCAGACCACTGTCGTAACCCCACACTTATAACAGTTAGGTTCTAGACCACTGTCGTAACCCCACACTTATAACAGGCTAGGTTCCAGACCACTGTCGTAACCCCACACTTATAACAGGCTAGTTACAGACCTCTGTCGTAACCCCACACTTATAACAGTCTAGGTTCCAGACCACTGTCGTAACCCCACACTTATAACAGGCTAGGTTCCAGACCACTGTCGTAACCCCACATTTACGACAGGTTAGGTTCCAGACCACTATCGTAACCCCACACTTACGACAGGTTAGGTTCCAGACCACTATCGTAACCCCACACTTACGACATGTAGGTTCCAGACCACTGTTGTAACCCCACACTCATGACAGACTAGGTTCCAGTCCACTGTCGTAACCCTACACTTATGACAGGCTAGATTCCGGACCACTGTCGTAACCCCGCATTACGACAGGTTAGGTTCCAGACCACTGTCGTAACCCCAAACTTACGACATGTTAGGTTCCAGACCACTGTTGTAACCCCACACTCATGACATACTAGGTTCCAGACCACTGTCGTAACCCCACACTCATGACAGGTTAGGTTCCAGACCAATGTCGTAACCCCACACTTGTGACAGGCTATAGTTACAGACCACTGTCGTAACCCCACACTCATGACATACTAGGTTCCAGACCACTGTCGTAACCCCACACTTATGACAGGCTAGGTTCTAGACCACTGTCTTAACCCCACACTTACGACAGGCTAGGTTCCAGTCCACTGTCGCAACCCCACACTTATGACAGGCTAGGTTCCAGACCACTGTCATAACCCCACACTTACGACAGACTAGGTTCAAGACCACTGTCGTAACCCCACACTTACGACATACTAGGTTTCAGACCACTGTCGTAACCACACACTTACGACAGACTAGGTTTCAGACCACTGTCGTAACCCCACTTGCGACAGGTTAGGTTCCAGACCACTGTCGTAACCCCACACTTACGACAGACTAGGTTACAGGCCACTGTCGTAACTCGAAAACAGTCTCAACTCAAAGCAATGCATTTTTTTTCACGAAACGATGTATTTACTGCAATATGGAAAAGGGGGACGCACCACCATGAGCGCCCGTCCTCCTCAGTGTACCTCGTCGGGATTCGAACCTCCTCCCTCCCTGACTGAGTTTAGCGCGAGTGTACCGACGCCTGAGCCCGCTCGCTCTTTGGTGTGTTGTGGTTTAGTCATGACCTTCGCTCGCAGCCAAATGTGGTGGTAAACGAACTAAAGTAGTCCCAGGATGGGCCGCGTCTAACAAGAGTCCACCCCCCTCCCAGCTCGTCCCATAGCGCAGCGTTCGTGTACAGATGGTCGCTGCTGTGGAGTAGGTCAAGGCAACATTAATTGACAATACAGTCCAATGGAAAGAACCTTATATATAGCAGCTAAAAAATATACTAGATCTACTTTAACATATTCATACGTCCAGCCATGGGGTCTTCAGTTGTCACTTTTGATTTATATTGTCAATACCTATAAAATAACACTAATAGTCGGATGTTTTGAGAGGGTGGTTTTCCCTGAATGGTTTCTCAATCTCTCCTCCGCCCCAATGCGGGTACATTTCCTATGCATTATACTTTCCTAATCTCTACCTAATTAGTGTAAAAATGCAGATAGCTTGAATGCGGACAGGTGTTAAGACCATTGCGGCTACAGACAGGGAAAACCTGGAAAAGTCAGGTGAATTGAAATACTTGACTAATTCTGCACCTAAACATTTAATCAAAAGTGAGAGATTTGGTTTCTCGATGTTAACAAAATGCTTTGCCATATATGTTATTCTAACATGAGATTTTTGTACATTGTGTTATAACACATTTACACAGGAACACAAATAATACCTAAAACATTAAATACTGTAAAAATAACTTATAATAATGTTTATCTTTAGTAACCATTAGAATTGTTGTCGAAAATATATAATCAACGAAATAAAAGAAAAAAATGTCATTCACCAAGAAAAATTGTAAAAAGTTTAAGCCGGGAATTTTTTTTTAAATTTCTGGAAAACTTAGAAAAGTCGGGGAAGTTTATAACAAAAGTTTTATAAGACGCGAAGGCACAAAACACAATGAAATCTCTTGATAGCTGACACCTCGCGGGATAAAAAAGAAAAGAAGTCCGCTACTAAGAAGTGTCCGTTATTTGGAAAAATATATATTTTAAATAATTAAGCTGTTTAATCTATATGAACATCTTTACTGTGAATATTCTGGAGAAATTCAAACTGTCCGTTATAAAGAAGAATCCGCTATTCATGTTTGTCCGTTAAGAGAGATTTAACTCTAATCGTATTTACAATGACCTGTCGCGTTCCTGTCTCTTTTCACCGGTCCGTCCGTCTCACGCGTCGGAGTTGGTTCGTATGGTTTACAGCGGCCCGTCAACGGATGGGTTGATTTGGATACTTGGAGCACCGGCGTCACGGCCTATGTGGATTCGAGGACGACCCCTCCCCCTCCAATATTTTGCCAAATGAGGAATCAAGATTGAGTAGAACAAGATTTCATTCCATAAGCTAGGCCTACATATTAAAAGTTAATAAAATATATGTGAAAAAATGTACTTAAACTTAATAAATACTTTGTTTGACACTCGACATTCAAAGAGTTCGCTGTGATAATTTTACCCCTAGTTGCATTACAGCTGACATAAATTCTGGTGAATACATCATCCGCCTATTACGCATTTGGAAACATTGTTTGCCAACTTTGATTGGAAACTGTTTCACATGTTTACCAACAGTTTGCAAACTGTTTGCAAATTGTTGGCAAACATGGGAAACAGAATGTTTGCAAACAGTTAATCGACATTGTTTCGTTTCCAGACTACAATGATGAAACATTGTTTCCCGTCCAGAGTTCAGTTGAATGAAATCTGTCAGCTGAGGAGAAGGCTGCTATGGCTTGTGCTTAAAAAAATAGTGTGCTCTCTTCAAAATGCACACGAAGGGCCTTTAAATTTTTTTCCACTTCATTCAAACCAACTGAGTACTTTTCGTCTATTTCTTTATAAACATCCCGTTTTTTCACGCGATTTTTGTAGTTCACAGATGTTACATCACACAACAATGTGTATGTGTGAAATATATTTATAAGTTTCAGTGTCTTTTCGGTTGATCACGACACATACAAATGACAAACCAGGAACTGATGTAATCTCTGTGAATAGCAGAAGCTATCTGGTCCACGTTGTTTGTGCCGGGAATGTAGACAAACACTTTCAGACAAGCAAACATTGTTCTTGTAGCCCATTTGAAATGGATGACAAGAAACATGTTTCTTTCTTGGAAAACACGACTATTTGTTTTACAACTGTTTCCCATTGTTTTGCAAACTGTTTGCAAGCAATGTTTCCGGGAATTTTTCCTAGTGCGTACTAGGTTAAGGTAGCTTAAAGATGAATAAATTGACAGGGGGGGGAAAGGGGAGAGCTTAAGTAAAAATAATACATTGTTTTGTAGTGAGAACAGGGAGTTGGAAAGCTAAGGGAAGATAGACCTTGTTGTCGTTCGTAACCCCCTTCCCCCCAATAAATAATCAAATAATCAGAAGGTGGTCACGTCACTGCTTGTAGGGCAGTGACTGTTAATCCGTGTGTGTATGATTAGGAATGTCATTTAAGTTAAGCGGCCGATCATTCCTAGTTGCAACTATTCCCTCTGTATCTACGCGCTCCTAATTTTGATAATATCCGGTTGGATCTGTTGGTCACCTTTCTTCTCCCAACAATAAAATGGGGTAAAATGTTAATTTTTTTAAATTGTAATTGAGAAGGTTAAGTTAGATTGGACATTTAATGCATTGAAATAATGGATCCCTCTATCCTTAGTATTGGTGATTTGACTCGTTTCGGTGATCAACCTCACATAGCAACTTAAGTCAGATTATGAAATTAAGATAAGCTTTCCTTCACTTATTGGTGGTTTGACCAGTTTTGGTGCACATCAGCAGTGTTGCCAACGACCATATAAGATTAGTACCAGAAAGTCGCTAGATTGTCGCTAAACGAAAATAAAGTGGTCAGATTTGTCGCCAAACAAAAAATGCATATTTAATCTTGAACTGAATGTAAAATACATAAGTGGATGAGGTGATCCCCGGAACCGGAACGATGTAATTGTGATTTGGAAACGACAGATAGATTGTTTAGAGCTATTTTGTATACCGAAGCAATGCATTATGCGTTCTTGCAGTGCGGTAGCTCAAAAATCAAAATTCTATAGCATTAAATTTAAAATAATGAATATGAATGTGACAGAAAATTAAGGAAAGTCGCCAGTCGCCAGATTAGTCACTAGGCGCTAAAAATGAAAATTAGTCGTTTCGGACTCGTAAAAGTCGCTAAAAATCTGGCAACACTGAGCATCAGTAACTTTAGTTAGATTATGACGAGCAGAATATACTCTCTCTATCCTTTCAAATTCTAAATGTTTTCATCAATTATTATTCCAAATATCATTGTGATCTGATGTGAGATATTTATCTCACTTTATCTTTTTTTTTTATGGCTTGCTAACGAGGTCTATCTAGCACGTATGGTACCAAAATGTCTTGCAAATGATAGCGTATAAAAATATCCCCAAGAGGTGTTATCACACACTTGAGTCGCTGATTGAACGAATCAAGTTGTGACCGTGCGTGGAACAACGGACTAAGTCACTTATCCGCTTCCCGACACTAGCTCGGATTTATATGGTAGGATTTTGGTAGGAAGAAACCTTTTAGGAAATTGATTATATATCTAAGCTATTCTATTTGTTAATTACGGCTATAGCCGCATCTAAATATCATACTTTTTAAATGGAAAATATGACACCTTACACGGGACGATTTTTGATAGCTCAGTGGCTAGAATATTGGCGTACTAAGCCAAAAGTGCGTGGCTCAATTCCCATGTTTAGATGTACATTTTTCAATTTTCAGAATATATTTATTGCTGATATAACTGTAATTACCAAATATAATCGCTTTATAATTAATCCATCAAGCCAAGGGTCCCAGATTCGATTCTCGTGTCCACGTGTCATTTGTTAAAATTTACGAATCATTTCTTATAAGTTTGATATCTATCAGAAATTATAGCTGCAGATCACATGACTTGACGTATGGATACGTGAAAGTCGATCAATTAGTAATTTTCTATACCCTGTTTGTGGTAGAAATATATATTTTAAAGGCCCTTTTTCATGTTAAAATTATATCATATAATGGTACCTGGCGGTCTAGGGGTAAGGTGTCAGACTTCTGTGCTGGGGGTCCGAAGTTCGATCCTAGGTCCCGGCACAGATTTATCTGATTGCCTAACCCTTCCTTCACCCTGACAAGAGTGTATTAATCACAACTTGTGAATGTGAGGAATACCAGGCCTCCACCGTGGTTTGGATTCACGTTAAACTGTAGGTCCTCCATTTCATCTCACAATCACCCTACCAATACACATTAGCGTAAGTGCGTGTAACCCGAACGGGTAGTAAGACGCGATGCTATTAACAATAATAATAATATATCATATGGTAGGATGTTGGTAAGAGAAAACACATCCCAAACGTTCCTTTCTACCATATACAGGATATAGTTGTCAAATAAGGTTCTTACTATGAAAATTGGAATTTAGATGGTGTTGGACTGGTGTTCGAATCTCGGCTGAGTCGTACTATGGTATTGGTTGAAAAACGTGGGGTTGGCATTCACATACCAAGACATAGCTCATTTTAGTCAAACAACTGGCCTTTGAGGAAACTGAGGTTTTATTTAATTGCGCGTTAAAAACTTCGTGTGGTTTGATTAAATGATGCGTTTTTTTTAGTTTTCGTGTATACTATGTGTAGAAAAGTATTGAGATAGTGAAAATAAATCTTGAGATTTTAACGAACGTTCACTTTTTATATGCCCCCAATTTTGAAAAAGTGATTTCGGCCCTCATACTGTCTCTATGAACGTAATTTGTGTCTGCATTTATGTAAATTCTTAAAGTTTTTGTCGATTTATTTTTTCTTCAAATTTTATATTTAAGAATATTTCTAACCTATTTCACTGTTTTATGAATATGAAGGAAAGAAAAGTTAAAAACTAAGGGTTTTTTTCCCTCCTGAAACAGACAATACAGAAAATAAATTTGTTTATAATTTCTTTAGTAATTTTAATAAAATTTCACTCATTCACAGAGGTTAAGGTAAATTGTTCCATGACTCAAAAAATCCCACAAAATGACACCCAAATTTTGTATTTTGTTTTAAACGCACACTGCTCTAATACCTAAAGAATATTTATATATTATATCTTTATATTGGCATTTAAAATATTTGTATTTTACCTCGGTGTATATTAATAACAACTCGTAGCTATATAAGTTAAGGATACCTTACCTAAATAAAGAAACAAAAAGTTTTGAACCTATTCAAATTTAGCTTTGACAATTAGTTTGATTAAATTAATTTTATTTTTAACTTTCATGGCATTTAGGTCAAAACATACATATTAAAAACAAGATGGTGTCTTTAAAAAATATAAATTTAAAGCCACAATGCTATCATTCATAAACTTTTTTTTTCTACCGCGTTTCACTACTCGTTTGGGCTATAAGCAAATTTTCTTAACGCGTTGATGTATTTGATTTAGCTACCCTAATAATATGACTTTACCTAAAGACTGAAAAATAAACATGATAAAGTTTGTGCACTATATTTTGAACAATTTATTTCTATTTATAATTATAACTATGTCAATTTAGTTTAAAGGTTTTTTAAAATATTATACTAGATCACATCCATATGATTTTTGTTGTTGTTGAGAAAACTGTAATGATAATCTTTTATAATTATAACCACTATTTTTTTCAGATACTTATTTCTTTTAATGATAATTTCGAATTCTGGAATATTAAGTTTGGTTGCAGGTAATCACAGTTTGCTGCACTATCTGTTTTATGTGCTCGCCATCATGTCACCGATTGTATTTTTTGTTTTGTATAATCACATTTATTTCCAAACTATTCCTAATTAGCGAGTGACTCATACGACTAAATTATGTATAGGCTTCAGTTTATGGAAGTATATTGATCTTGATTTGTGGAAGAGTGGCTGATATCGTGCCTGTATATGGGCGAAACCATTTATTGATAGGAGGGGAAGTCTATCGAGCCTCGCTCGCCATCCGAAGCAGGTTTTTCTGGGTATTGAGTTTTTTTTCTTTTCTTTTAGCACCGCGTATTACTACCTGTCCAGGTTATACGCCTACGTACTAATAACACTAATGAGTTAGGGATTAGTAAGGTTTAATTTAAAGGTAATACACCCGAATTTGCGTGGATGAAGAGTGGAAAACCATTTAGGGAAAACCACCCTCAGTGCATCCGACCGGGATCGAACTCAGATCTCCCTGTCCTTGGCAGTCTAATCCAACATGAGTTTAGCGCGTTAGACCACGCGGCCACCAAAGCGAAGTGGGTTGTTATCGATGTTTTATTATGATTATTATTAATATTATTATTATTATTATTATTATTATTATTATTATTATTATTATTATTATTATTATTATTATTATTATTATTATTATTATTATTATTAGCACCACGTCTTACTACCCATTCGGGTTATACGTACTTACGCTAATGTGTAATGGTAGGGTGATTGTGAGATGAAATGGAGGACCTACAGTTTAACGTGAGATCCGAACCACGGTGGAAGCCTGGCATTCCTCACATTCACAAGTTGTGATTAATACACGTCTTGTCAGAGGTGAAGGAAGGGTTTGGCAATCAGATAAATCTGTACCGGGACCAAGGATTGAGCTTCGGACCCCCAGCACAGAGGTCCGACACCTTACCCCTAGACCGCCAGGTCACCTGTTAACGATGCTCATTCATTCCATTTACACAAATGTAAGACTTATCTTAACCGGTAACAAGGATCGAACCAAATGCCCTACGCCAAGCAGCCATGGGTTAAAATTAGTGAAAGCTAAGGGCTCATCCATAAACCACGTAACGCTGTTGAGAGGGTCGTGGGGGGTGTGGGGGGTGGAGGGGGAGCGTTAATGTCTTCAAGGTTTTACCCATGACGGTGGTTACATCATTTTTACGTAACACAGATGTTATACGTAAAATCTAATGTTGAAACAATAATATTATTGTTAATGTTTTTACCTTTAGTAAACATACTTATATACAACTTCCAATTCTGAGCTGTATTAAATATGAGTCCCTCTTTTAGTGTTACAAAAGCTTCCTTATGCAATAACGACATTCGCTCTTGATGTGAACATTTGCGTAACACAAGTTTGAGGAGAGAGGGGTGGGATTAAATATATACTTGGTGCTATGTGGGGGAGGTTGGAGGGGGGGTAAAAAAAAAAGGTAAGAAAAAACCGTTGCGTGGTTTATGGATGACCCCTAAGATTATTTTTTTAGTTTCCTCTCTCTTCAAAGTCGTCGTACAAGTTTTTCCAAATGCTCAAAAAAAAAAAACATCCGACCATCGAAGTTAATATTATTAGACTGATTAGAACAGGGTCGATTTGTTTTGAGCAACGCTAGCACTCTCATTTTTCATTCCTAGTTCTGCCCCTAAACTGGCAGGCAAAGTCATTAGCATCCTTTTACTTGTCACTTGAAGGCGACAAGCTATGTCATTAGCTCGCTAAAGGCGAGGGGTCAGGGGGTCGTTAAGGGTTATAACCCCTTTCTTCCCTACCACCATTACCATTCAGACCTTCAAGGGTGAAGAAATCACCCGAGCAATCAGAAAAACTATTTTTTACCACGAGAAAAGCTTATAGTTAATAGCACCAAGATAACGCCACCTTCTAATTTATATACATTAGAAACTCATTTATCAACATTTGATGGAACCAGATCCAATCCGGAAAATATAATTTCCTAGTAATACATAGTTTGGGAATATCCTCACTTTTAAGGACGTAAAAAAATAATTGGACATTCGCAATATGTCCTGGAAACTACACAGCTATTTACGGTGAGATACATTATGTTACAGTGTGATAACGTATGAAAAATAAGATGTGATTTTTGGTTACAGCCAAATAAAAAATAATACCTACAAATTATTAAAAAAAAAGTTTTGTTTGAGATTTGATGATCGCTTGATTTTTTATTTATTTTTTACTAATGGATATTTGGAGCTAGGTATTGTTGCAGGACATGATTGTAATCGTCATTCGAAGCATTTCGGTTAATATTAATGCAGTTTTTATTTTAGTAAAAAGTATGTCCCGAATAAACCGGAATTTCAGATGGTTGCGATTCGGATATTTCTGAAAATACCTTACCGAATACTAAATATTTTTTTTTTATAAAAATACGTTTTTCGAACTTTGCTATGTATAAACGGTATTTTATAAACCTTTATGCTGTTGGGCTTATTTCACCGACAGAATTAGGCGAGGGTTTAGCGCGCCTGTCACTGAGGAGTAGGCCTATCTATGATTCCATTTTTGGAGAGTTCCAAAACTGTACTTTTAACATTGTATAGTCGTGATGTATCTATAATTATTCACTTTTTGATGAGAGGGTGAAAGGAATGGTTAGCGGTGGCGGGATACGAGAAGTGGGTAAGAGAACTAATAACTTTATCAATGTCAGACAAAAACCCATAACTTGTCGTTATTAAGGGGTCCGGCTCGGTAAGCTAGAAACTGACGCGCAGACGTTCAGCTCTTTAGCACATTATTTAATTTTACGATGCGTTATTTCAAAATATGATTCACGCCAAAATAAAGTCTAAAAATTCCAACAGATTTCTTTCCTTAGCAACCCTTTAGCTTGGTTAAAAATGTAACGGTTGCAGGTGAAGGGCCAAAGGGAGTACAAGTTTAGATAGAATAAAGAAGTAGTTCCAGAAAAGGACACATACCATTGTATTTTAAGCCGTGTGGCCCGACAGCTATTGATACTTTCCCGCTGACCGAGGCGGCCGCCTTAAATTAACCATTCTGGATAAAGTATGATTGTGGATGTTGTAGGGCAAGAAACTAGTCAACTTCAGCCGGTACACAAATATCTCAAACAACTACTTCTCAGGCGACCGCTTAAGTATCGTGTCGCTAAAGCATATATTACATTAATGTAAATTATATTATGATAGTTTACAACTGAATAGTAGTAACTTTTAAAAAGGGGGGAAGGGGAGGTGGCTCCAAGCCTCTTCAATGCCTCCTTTTGCTACATGTCTACAATAATTCATAAACCCTATATCGTATTAAATTTACGACTCAATAATAACTTATCTTTATTTTTATTTTATGTATTTTAACTTTAACTTTAATAATAATAATAATTATTATTATTATTGCTAGCACCACGTCTTACTACCCGTTCGGGTTATACGCACTTACGCTAATGTACAATGGTAGGGTGATTGTGAGATGAAATGGAGGACCTACAGTTTAACGTTGAATCCGAACCACGGTGGAGGCCTGGCATTCCCAACATTCACAAGCTGTGATTAATACACGTCTTGTCTGAGGTGAAGGAAGGGTTTGGAAATCAGATAAATCTGTGCCGGGACCGAGGATTAAACCCCAGACACATAGCACAGAAGTCCGACACCTTACCCCTTGACCACCAGGTCAGCCAATTTTAATTAAATGTAGTATTAATTGGGGGTGGAGGAGCGTTTCCAGAGCCCTGGGACCCGCCCCCCTACACTCTTGGCTACAAGATAGTAGTTTCCCCTCAGGACTTGAACGAGTCACTTTAGCAAATAAACTTTATTCAATGATTTTATATCTTTGATAGATACCGCACACTATTTTAATTACCGATCCCATCACTCGACAAGCACTTGTTTGGAGTTTAAACTTTAATGCTTTTTTTAAAAGAATATTGTTTGATTAATTATTCTTTTGAATTCGCAGATATGTCTTATATACAGTCCAATTTTCATAGAAAGAACCTTATCAGATTGACTATAAAAGTTGATAGATTCACTTTCACGTATTCGTACGTCAAGTCATAGGATCTACAGCGCTTACTTTTAATATATGATATCAATAATAATATAGTACGACATTATAAACAAATGAGCCAAAAAATCTGTTATTTTTCTAGAAGTTTCTTTCCACCAAAATCCTACTATAGCTGTTGTTTCATCCGAGGGAACGCGAATTAAGTTTTTGTACAGTTTTTTTATGACAAAATACTTTTTGTTTTTGCCAAAGTAAAAAAAAGAATATATTTCTTCAGTAGATACGTTTAGTTTAATTTTCTACCCTTAATAGTATCAACAATTTGACACCTTAGCTCAGCCAGGAGCGTGTCTGTCTACTGAGCTAAGGGCTGCGGGTTCGATTCCCGGCATGGCCGAAAAAGGTTTCATTGGTTTACCCTCTCACAGTGATGAATTAACGGCCGGGGTAATGGATGTTGTGCCTGTCCTAGTCTTAAGTTGTATTACAAGGCATATGAAGCTATGACAGGCCTAGCTAGCTTGGATATCTGTCTTGCGTTATCACAGAATTTGATCAGGACTTTGTTTCTTCATTCAAAAAAAAGCTCCTGGTCGATTCAATAATTATCGCCTGCCGACTTCGGTGGTCGAATTGTATAAGGCGTCACTCTCGTGATAGACTAGACTACCTCTAACGGAGAGATCGGGGCTCGAATCCCTGTCAGATCTTTTGAGGGATTTTTTTCTCTAAATGTTTTCCCACTCTCCCTTTAACGCAAGTGCGGTTAGAGTACGTTTAAAAGGCTTCCTTCCTTATCCCTACGCCACCAGAGTAATTTATCATAATTATATGCGTATAGCCTAAACAGGTAGTAGTAAGGCGTGGGGCTAAAATTAAAAAAAAAAAAAAACGAAAAAATTACACACAAGGCCTATCAAATAGTGGCTCAGTGGATGGTGGTGCTAAGTTTTGTTCGCGTACTTTTTTTGTTTACTCGGCCTAACTTAGCATGGACATAACGCCATTCCCCACCCCCTCGGTCATTAAAAAACGTTCCGGCGTCCCTGAGTCACCGGGTGTCGTCTCTGTTCCAGTGTGCCGGTGACCAATGTGAAGCTAGCACTCTCCTGTTCTGAGGAAGGTGACCTCTGCTACAGGCAGCTATTGTTGCAGTACGTAAGTGGGGAGTGGCTGCCTGTGGACTCTGTCCCATCCGACACAACCGCCATTATGGTGGGTGAGTGACGTTACATACAGCCTGACCTGGCCGACCTTCATTGTTGTCAGTGGCGTGGCGTGTTGCCAGGGTAAGCTGATGAACTGTACCTATGAATAAGTTATTATCACTCAGAACAAAAGTATTGGTCAGGTATCAACGCGTACACATTCCCATATGAGGTGTGTATAGAGCATAGTAAATATATGATTGGTCAAATGGGAACCAAGTGAGTGATAGGCCTAACATATCACAGGTACAGTTTTAACAATCTTTGCCTACCCTGGAAACACTTCATGGCACGCCACTGCTTTGGAATATCAATTTGTAATCCCGATTAAAACAGAACGCTAAGCTAAGCTATGCTATGCTGTGCTATGGTTTTGTCAGTTTGGTTTCACACTCATTGCTAAGCTATGCTATGGTTCCTCACGTCACTCCTGGGCAGTGGCGCAGGAACGTTTTTAAAATGGGGGGTGGGGGTGGGGGGAATTAATCATGTGCTTTTATAGGTGATAGCGTTTTTGAGATTTATTAAAAGACCAAGGAAATTAAATACAGTCTCACTACGCGAGTGGTTGGTTCTGATAAATAATCGCGTAACACGAAAAGGGAATTGATTTTAACATGGGTGAGATAGGGATTACTCCAAAGGAAAAAAAGTAGATAAAAACCTAAAACTTGTAAATTAATGCAATTTTTATTAATTTATCTAACTAGTACAATAATATGGGTAGCCTACACCTTTTGTTAATCTTCAATCCCCTGAAATTTGTAAACAAATGCAATTTTTAATAAATTTATCTAATTAATACAATGCTACAGGTACACCTACTGTTAATCTTCAATCGTGTGATAAATTAACTGGATCTGGCCAATCTGGATTATCACTCTTTTGCTCTCTTGACGGCCCTTGGACGGTAGGCTCTTGGTCTATTGAGGCCCTGGGATGGTAGGCTCTTGCTCTCTTGAAGGTCTTGGGACGGTAGGCTCTCGCTCTCTTGAAGGCCCTGGGACGGTAGGCTCTTGCTCTCTTGAGGGATCTGGAACGCTAAGCTCTTGCTCTCTTGACGGTCCTTGGATGTTAGGCTTTGGTAGACTTTTGCTCTCTTGAAGTCCCTTGGACTATAAGCTCTTGCTCTCTGGAAGGCCCTGGGACAGTAAGCTCCTGCTCTCTTGAAGGCTCTTGTTTAGCCTCTCAGGGTATGGACTCAGCAGACACAAGTGATTTAGTCTCATCATGGAGCTAAAATATTTTTTTTCTTCGTACAAGCATTGAAAAACTTCTCCCTGCAGTAGCTGATGTAGCTGGTATCACTATCAGTTTTCAAACAATGTGTGCTCCAAGCACATTTTATTTTTATTATGTTACCTTGGTGTGAACTTTGTATCTTGCCTCAACAAGACCTTTACATTATCTAAAAGTTCTACTATATTATTTTGGTGGGGTGAAAATTATACTTTTTACCCCCTCAATTTTTTTTTGGGGGGGGGGGGATAGAATTTACCCCTGTACTCCCTGTTCCTGCACCACTGCTCCTGAATTCAGTGTGGTTTCTTTCTGGTCTGCTCCAGTGACGTTAAGTTATGGCATTCGCCAAAATTCCTTGTTTGAGCTCAGATGATAGACCTAAGGAAGAGGAGCTGTTCGGTTTTGGAAGAAGAAGAAAATGTAAGAGGTGGAGGGGTTTGACTTGTTAAATTAACGATTCCATTGTAATATAATATTTAGCACCGCGTCTTACTACCCGTTCGGGTTATACGCTTAAGTACTAATTACTCTAATGGATTAGGAATTAGGAGGGTTGAATTTAGAGGAAGTGAACCCGCATTTGCGTGGAGGGAGAGTGGAAAACCATTTAGGGAAAACCACCCCCAGTTCACCCGACCGAGATTCGAACCTCGATCTCCCCGTCCTCGGCGGTCGAGCCATTGTAATATAAAAACCAAATAGAATATTACTTAAATACACGTGAAACAAACTGAAAACAGAACTTCTACAAGTCTTTGGCTATTTTCAACAATCCAGTACTGTGTCTTTTCAACATGTAGCCCAAGCTGCGTTATGTGCATGCGCAACGTGAGATGGCTCATGATGGAAGATGGAAAAATTGCCCGGCCAGCAATCAGAAAAAACATAGTGCGGTATAGCAAAGGCATTAACTAAGCTAAGTTAACATTCTGAAAATTGAAAAATGACACGGGAATCGAACCCGGGACCTTTGGCTTAGTACGCCAATGCTCTAACCACTGAGCTATCCAGGATTCGTCCCGTGCCCACGGTCATTCTTCACTCATATTTTAAGGCAGAGTCTATGATGGACATAGGGTTCGATTCCCGTGTCCAGGTGTCATTTTTCAATTTTCAGAATGATATCTAACTGAACCAACTACCATTAATATAGCTTCGGCTATTTACACTTAATAAGCTAAGTTAAGATTTGCTCTGCTAACTGTTTAGAAAAATAGCGGACCATATATTTAAATGTGTTGGTTCTCACAGAAAGCTAAGCTAGGCTAATTGAATTATGAGTACTGGGGACTTTCTGGTAATGTGGGACCCTTTTATAAAATACCTATGCCCTAGAATTCTCTAACCTAGGGGAACATTGCCAAAAGATTTTTCCAAGAATGATCCATATTTAGTTGTACTATCTTAGATCCAGCTGATTTGTATGGGCATGTCAAATACCCAACATAAAATAAAATTGTGTATAGAAGTCAGATTCATTATTACAAACACAAATTATATTATTAAATTCAGAATACCTTACAAAGTACTGAAAATTTGAAAGCCCTTAAAGATGGACGTGCAGTATTTTTCGTCATCATTTCTTTATTCTTGGGATGGAACCAGGCAAAATAATCTAGAATGAATACAAACATGGTGGGTGGGGACACATATCATTACAATTTTTATTCTTGATGTGTATATTCTACTGTGAATGAGCTGAATGTGATGAGTTTGTATAGTCAACGGTGATTCTACAATGCCACTGGCTCACTTGGGGAATGTAAAAATGTCTTTACTATTTCACATACTTGCCAAACATTTTACAAAATCACTGGTGAGTTTACAAAATGACCATCAACCACCAGTGAATGTTATAAATCACGCCAAGATTAGGTTTGGTTGGGTTAGTTTATGCAAGTTAGATTAGTATAGGCAAGTTACGTTAGTTTAGGCAAGTTAGGTTAGGTTAGACAGGTTAGACTAGCTTATTTTAGTTTAGGCTAGGTTGGACTAGGTTAGCTTAGGCTAGTTTGGATGTTCTGTATTTTTATACACATACACTAGATATTTTATAAAATCACCAGTAAATGTAGATAATACAGTTCATGTTTCATACTTCCACCAAATTGTATTGGGAAATTTATAAAATCACTGGTAAATTTAGATAAATCATATTATTTGTTAAATAAACCATCACTTTCGCTGATTCTATACATTCACTGGTTATTTTACAAAATAACGAATTCAGCACATTCACAGTGACACATATATGTAAAGAAACAAACGATAAGTCAGTATCACACACCAATTTATTTAAATTTTCAGGGTTGATACATACCTGTAAATAAGTAAAACATGGAAAAGTCAGGGAATTTGGTGTTATAGAAAAAAGTCAGATAGAAGTCAGATAAATTAAAAAAAAAAAAAGCTACTGGAACTTTTAGATATTTTTGCAATACTATTTTAAATATGAAGTAGAAGAGTATAACTCAGTCCAAGCAATTAGTTTTATCTACAATAACTGATGTAATTTTGTGAAGAGAACCAACAATTTGTCTTAAATAGGGTAGTTTGTCTTAAATAAGGTAATTCTTATGTCAAGAATACAAGGTGGGAGTATAAGGAATAAGAGCTAAGGGCAGTGTTTATGCAGTTTGTAAAGCAACAATTTTTTTTTTGCCAAAAGAAATTAAAGATTGCTTCGGTAGAAACATAGAATTTAATTTTCTTCACAAGGTGATATCAACAGTTGTTGAATATCTGTTGTTACTTAGTATGGCAGCATTAGATGAGAAACTTTATAAATGAAGAGAAAAAGTTGTCATTAAATTCCAAGACACAATTGACAGATATTCAAACATTTTTGATACCATCATGTGAATAAAATTAATCTCTATGTTTGAATTTAGAGGAAGTGTACCCAAATTTACATGAAAGGAAAGGTGGAAAACCATTCTGGAAAAAAAAGACCTTGGTACATCTGACTGGGATTTGAACCTCACTCTCCCTGTCATTGACAGTCTAGTCTAACATGAGAGTAATACCTAAGACCATCTCTGCCTTAATATAAACCAGTAAAATAGTGAGATTTTTTATTCATAGTTTTAAATATAAAATAATGAGAAATTGTACATTTTTTTGGTCTGCAAATTTCAGAGAATTTCTTATCTTAAAACATTTATCAAGCCTGATTATACAATAAAAATTTGATTGTTTTTTCCTCCGCTGTCCAGGAATAATCGAGCTGCCAAACTTCAAGAGTAGTTTGTTGGTTGTGTCTGGCTGTATTTTATTCAAGATGGGAGAGAAAGTTGTGTCAGGTATGAATACAGTCCAATTTTCATAAGACAGCTAGAAAAGTTAATAGATCTATTTTCACATATTCATGCGTTAAGTCTTAAGTCATGTTATCTGAAGCTGTGATTTCTCGATAATGATTATCAATGCCTATAAAATAACACTATTATGCATCTTTTATTGGCATGCTTAGCTGACTGGAAGTGAGTCTGATTGGGTCGCACCAACACTGGTGGGTAATGGACACACAGTCTAAGGCATCAAGCATGTAATAGACTGGTTTGCCTGTGATTGCGAGGTCAAGGCTTGAATCTTTGTTGTGCATGCTAGAGTTTTTTTCCCTATAGATGGTGTATCATTGTTACTTTTCTATATCCTATCCACACTAATGTGGGTGCATTTCCTCTTAGGTTACCCTCCTAATTTTTACTTTTTATAATAAATCAGTAGTAACCTTGGGGTTGAACTTACTCACCCCGGCTAGGGTTAGATCCATTCCAGATTTCACAGTGTTGTTTTTAATTCTTTTACCAGAGGAATGTTGGGCCATTTCTTTATAATAAAGCCCTTTTCATTCTGTGAGTCTATGCTAGACTTTATAAGTCGCATATCACCATTTGTGTTACTTAAATACCTTAATCAAAACAAATATCTATATTAATTATGAACAACTAATATTAGCATAGTTTCAACTTTATACACTATATAATTTTTCTGCATTTCATTTTCTTCAAATCTAATCCAGAATATTTATTTTTAGATGTTCAGCTGCAAATTCCGTCTTTTCGGCTGACACTTGAACAAACATTGACTGGATCCAAATCTCCATTTTCTAATGGTCAAGCTACAGGTAATGGATTTCTTGTAATGTTTTGTAGACACTTAGTGACACCCTCTTATCACACTCTGAGACTTTATTAAATATTTCAGGGCCAGCATGCTATTTTTAATATCTATTAAATTTAATTTGTAACTTAGAATACTTTAAGGAAAACTGACAGGGCATAATTGTTTGGAACAGTAAAGTATAAAATTATCAAACACGAACAAAATGTTTTATTTGAAATTTAATTTGGGTGATACATTATGTCACCGCCATTTAATAAACAGTATAGTAATATTATTCTGATGTGCATTGCCAAGCTTTTAAATTAAATGTTAAAATTAAACTTATCTGCTCAAAGGAGAAGAGATTATTCTAGAGAATTATAACATTGCTAGAGTACACTAGTTTTTCACTAACTTTTATCAATAGTGGACCACTTGATAAGAGGTGAATGTACATGTGGACACCTCCTCCCCTTCCCCTCCCCCACATAGTAATAGACCTACCTGCCCCCTTTCAAAAGCCTCAAATTCTATTAATTTACATGTTTATCAAGCATTAAGACACAGCATTTTTATTTGACTTTGTTTTTTATGCATATAATATATAATACTACTTGCTTATTGTTGATCTAAGTGCGATAATCTGATTTTAAGTCATTAGTTAAAGTTCTACTATACATTTTAACTAAAGATTTAAAATCAGATTACTGCACTAGATAGACTTAAGAGAAATGACAAGTTATTTGGAAATTCATTGCAAGTTGAACTTGGCAATCTTTTATATCTCACTCAGGGTATAACACCAACTGATCATAAGATGGGGTGCAATAAAAAAATTTATATATATAAATTATATATTAATAAACCATTTTGTATAAAGGTAAGTTTAGTCTCATAAACAAACAACATATTACTATTGCTTCAAACGTTTTTATTTTGCTAAATTTCCCACCCCTATCATATCTCTTTAATAGACCATGATAAACCATGAAAAGATCATTTATATAGCTTTTAAAACCGTCCAATATTAAAAAAAAAACTGGCTTTTAGCCCCCACACCACTACTCAGCAAGTTGTTGTTACATTGCAACTTTTTTAAATATAAATTCAAAGGTATGTTCCAGATATTTTTATATTTTACATAATATGCACGTGATCATTTTATTACTACATAGAGTAAAAACACAGGCTGAAACATTTTAGTATATTTTAATTTTAATAAAGATTATGACTTTTACTGACTATATGATACTTAAAGTTGGTATAGTTGTAATAATAATCATGGAACTATGCCATCCAACTAATACACACATCTTCACTATACCAGTCCTTTCTTCTGAGTGTCCTGCTTCAACTCTGCGCTAGACTATCTACACAGCCGTTCCATCTAGATTTACAACCCTTACCGGCACATTATTGAAATTCCACCAACCATAGATAATGGCCGCTTTTACCAACAAGCTACAAGTCGCTATACTTCTTTGCTCTTTATCTTATAAATAATAAATTATAATTATACATATATAAACTTAAACTGATTGAACAATCTTGATAATTTTACATGTCTAATACTATCCATAATATGAAACCTATTATTATTAAATTATAAATATTTATTCTGAAAATTGAAAAATGACACCTGGACACGGGAATCGAACCCGGGACCTTTGGCTTAGTACGCCAATGCTCTGACCACTGAGCTATCCAGTAATCGTCCCATGCCCAGGGTCATTCTTCACTCATATTTTAAGGCAGAGTTTATGATGGACGTGAATATGATATCTAGATGAAGTAAATCCTCACTAAAATCATATATAATAGCTTTGGCTATTTGATTCTATAAATATTTAGCTTAATACATTATTGATATAAAACTGGCTATACTATTTTACATAACTATGTGTGTGCTAGTGTACTTGACCGTAGACTAAGGTTTTAACAATGACTCCATGGGTAGCCTCAAAAAATATTGTTTTTTATCCTCTTCTGAGGGAAATACTAGTACAGTTTCTTAAAATTGTAAGTTTAATTTGCTTTCATCAATTATCTACACCAGACGTACTAATTAAATGTGTTTCCAAGCATACTATCTTTTGCATTTGTAGGTTAAACTACTTATAAAATATTATAAGGCAGGAATGTCAAATTTGCAGTGCACGGTTCATGTCTATTTATAGGGTTTAAAGAGCAGCTCTCTTATTACATTGTATTTCAATATTTTTTTTTACTTTTATGTCAAAAACCAATTCACACAATTTGAAAAAGTTATTTTACATAATATTTTCAGCTGCTTCACACACTGTGATTATAAGCGTTTAGGCCCTCCTTATTATAGTGTGTTTTGAACAATTTGTATCCTAGGTATACCTTATAAATAGCCCCATTAAATCCTTGATATGGATTTAAAAAAATAAAAAACTGGTAGCCCTCACTGGTGGGTAAACAAGTATTTGAGACTGACACGTTAACATTTTGAACTGGCAAAACACATAAAATAGTCTTAATTTTGTAGTAATATTGTTTAATTTGACACATGTAATCTATAATGTTATGTTGACCATTTAAATAACAAACATGTTTTGTAAAGCCTCATTTTACCACATTTTTACCTTACATTTATGACTAGAGTAGTTTTATGATTTAATCAAGCGTCTGTACAAGTTTGAACAATGCCTGATTTTGTCGGCAGTGGCAGACCTTTTGGCGGTGTCCGCTACCAATGAAAGAACTTCTCTCGTTGTCCGCTACCTAAACCCAAACAAAGAGATCCCCCGTCATGAGGTATCACTCATACACCTGCTCACAGAACACATCAAGTTCGACAACCACTCTGACCTCGATTGCTTGTTCAACACTGGCCAGGTCATGTCGGGCCTCGCTGGGATCTTGGTCAAGATTGTGCCTGTCTTCGACGTCGAGTACAGAATGGAAGTTTACACGAGGTGAGAAATGTCTTGGTAGTTTTGGGAGGGTTGACACATACCAGGAAAACAGGTAGAATCTCAAAAGGTCAGGTAGTTTGGTGTGACAGGGAAAAGTCAGGTAGACGTCAAAGAAATTTTAAAAATTCATAAGGAATTTTATAAAATGTTCACAATAATTTTTTAAATATGAATTAGAAGAGCAAAATCCAGTGTAAACTATTAGTTTTCTCTCCATTTCATGTTATGTTGGCTCTCTTTATCTGTCTTTAATAGTTTTTGTATCAATAATTTAATATAAAACAGTGAAACTAGCAAGATTTGTTTTATGGCTTTATATATAAACGACTGTCGACCTCAGTGTTCATGGGATAAAGTTAACGCCTCAGGACCCGATGTTGGTGAGTTCAAACCCATCCGACGTCGACGAAGTTTTATTGAGTGATTACAATCCATAGCACAACATCCTTAGGAGAGGAAGTAAAGCCGTCGATCCCATGTTGAGTGCGGCTTATAAAATAATGCTGGAGGGCATATGAAAATTCCCTTCTAACTATATTGGTAGGCCCTTTCCCACTTGATCACAGAAATTCAGTGTGAAAGACAACGGGGAATCACCACACTTTCTGAACTCCCTTAGTACATGGGATTTATACCAGTTGGTGTAAGCAGCACTAACCACCCGAAGGGCTGAGTTCATGCCCAGCTGCAGATGGATAGAAAATACTAATAAAAACCATATCTACCCAGATATTGAACCATTTAAATCAATATAAAGTGCTAATGTTTTTATGAACAGCTCTTAAAATGGGAGTGTAGAGTATGTGAGAGTAGATAGTTGCTTTTCGGGTTTTTATAAAAAAAATTTTTGCTCAAATCCAATCAGTAGAAATATAGAGTTAAATTTTATTCACATGGTGACTTCAACATTTCTTGAATATCAATCAAGTGTTTCCTGGAATTTAATGACAAATTTTAATTCACAAAGTTTGTCATCTAACGCTGCTATGCTGATGACAGATATTCATCAACTGTTGGTATCACCAAGTGAAGGAAATTAAACAATATATTTCTACTGGAGCTATATTTTATTTATTTTGGCCAAACAAATGTTTCACTATAAAAACTGCAAAAACACTTACCCTTTCTCGCATTCCCTATATTCACACTAAATACAACATTAAAATAAATACACCTTTTATAACTTGAGATAACACATCAAGTCAGACACATAAACTGATTCTCTACGGAAAATGTACACATTCTTTATGCAGCATTGGTAATATTTTTTTGGTTTTATTTAATGTACCTATTTTTTCTATTTTTACAAAATGTATAATTATTTATCGCTATGTCCACTCGGTAGCTACATATTATTTTAACAATAATACAAACTGCTCTTGTCATTGGTTCCACACTCACCTTTATGGTGTCATTATTTGGCAACTATCGGGCACGCATCTCTCTTCTACATTCTTCGCGTAGTATGTTAGCCGAGCTAGCAGTATTATATTTAATTGCATACCATTATTTGTATAGCTATTAATTTATTTATCCAATATCAGATTATAGACCGCTTCTGTGGTCTATTGATCAGAGTTAATGGCTGGCTACAGATCCAGAAGCCCCGGGTTCGATTCCCAGTGCGCTTTCAAAATTATTTGTGAAGCAGTGTATCTCGCCTCTCGGCCGATATAGCTCAATTTTGGACTCACACACTGGAGTTTTTTAAAACCAGATTATGACTAAATAAGTATATCTAAGAGACTTGGGTTCAACTAAGATGAGATTAAAATCTAGTTGGTGCGTGCCACGCAAGCAGAAGAGGTAGGGGTGATTTTCCACCGCAAGTGCAACCACATCTGGTAATAACTACCCTTTTCTTGAACACTTGGGATTATAGTAAACACACAATTAATCCATACTTAGGAAGATTTTGACAAGAAGAAACTTTAAAAAAATACATACATATTTTTTGCGATCAACATTGATAACATTTTACTATAGTAGTAGTTTTATTTTATAGGTATTAATAACATCTATCATAAGTTACAGTTTCAGATCACATAGCTTGACGTCTGAATATGTGAAAGTAGATATTGTAACTTTTCCAGTGAAAATTAAACAAAATGATTCTAATTCAATTAGCACTAATCCAGCAATCTGTTTTGCCTCACATTTTTGCTAAATTTGTATCTATCTTAAAGGTGCTACATGGGAGTGCACTGAAAAGTATTGCAGATGTTTGTAAATCCTGAATTATTTATGGAGTGGTTTATATTTGGAAGAAGGTACAGGAAAGGTGAATAGAAACACATAAAAGGGACGAACACAATATGGCTTTACAATAAAAAGAAGAACACAGTTCACACTTTACATTGCTGCCATTGGACAAAGAGGTAATGGCTGCCTCATTAAGAAAATCATTCGTTACCACCCAATCACCCGACCTAGGTTTAATTCTATCGGAACTCATCAGGGAGGTTTGTGAAATGCACAACACAATTTCCTAAAAGAGGGAACCAAAAAACACATCATTATCAACTGTTTCCAGCGTGTGGCCAGGTCAGTTGAGTAAAATGCCTCCGTCTTCCTCTCTCCTTCCACCATTCTTCCTCTTTTAATTTTCTGCATTCTTCTCCTCTCACTTGCACACTTTCTGTTATCTGCATCTCCTATCTCTTTCTTGACCTCCCTTACAGTCTTTTCCCTACACACTTCATTTCCAACATTTTCTTTGGCATCCTCTCTTTTTACATCCTCATTACATGCCCATACCATCTCATTCTTGCTTCCTCTACTATCTCATATACTCCCTGTACCCCCACTCTTTCCGGATAACTTCATTCCTAATCTTGTTTCTCCTTGTGACAGCTAGCATGCTCCTCACATACTTCATTCCCATGGCCTCCATTTTCCTATTCTCTCTTACATTCATTGTCCATGTTTCTGCAGCATATGTGACAATGGGTACAAAGTACGCCCTGTACACACTTCCTTACACTTCAAGGGTACTTCTCTTCTCCATAGCAGGACTCTTACACACCTATAGAACAACTCTCCCTGCTGCCCTCTTCTTATAACATCTCCTCTATTTTCACCTTTCGCCTCAATCAGGAAAATAAAAAACACAAACTGGAGAAAAAGGAAATTTTAAAGAATGATAGGACATATTATTATATTGTTTTAAAACAATGTGCGATAACTTACATAAATAAATGGTACAGCGCACCGCACAGACTTTCTCTCTCTTTCTATAAACTCGTAAGATTTCTGAACGGAATAATGAACATTGTATCATCACCACTCCACATAAGAACACGCATAAAATAATATACAATGATATAGAATCAATGAGAAAAGAGGCGCATCTTTGTCCACCTAAGAACATTTCAAACAGTTTAATGTCTTCCACAAGGGTCAACACTTCGTATTAAAATTTCGATTTCTGGTTAAAATTTTAACATTTTATAAGGTGTTGCAGATCTTCAAGTCATCGCATTGATATTTAATTATTCATTTATACATTTTGACCAATAAAAAATGTAAATATTGACTATTGAGTCTAAAATGGAGATAGATCATTGCTGTGCAAACATTTCTCCTAAGAGCTTTAAAGAAAAATAACATACTTTTTTAGATACTTATATTTAATTACTCTATGGCATTGGAGAATTATTGCGTTAAGACTTAAGTAGTATATGTTTACAACTAAAGTTCACAAAATTGTATTAATATATTTGCAAATATCTCAGAAACTGCTGCTTTTATAAAAATATATGTCAAATAAAAGTTTTTTATTTCTAATAGCCCTACAATTTTGCAATGATCAGTTGTTTAGTTTCTCCAATAGTTGTGGAGATACAGAAATTAACGCTTCTGTAATGTACCCTAAAAATCATTTTCATAGAAAAATGAAAATAGCCAGTTTATTTATAATCTTAATCAACGCCTAGATACGAATTTTAATCAAAATCGTTTGAGCAGATTTTGAGAAAACAAAATTTTTCTCTTTTCGCCCTTTAGTAAACTACCCTTAATTTTAAGTTTTTATAGGCACACAGACAGACGGCATTGCAAAGACTATTTTTTAGGGTTCGGGGGGGTCATGAGACGTCGAAATCCATCAACATTTCAGGTTATTTTTTTTTTACGGTCGCAATACTTAAACTTTAATGTCCAAAAAGTTAAAAAATTCATATAATTGCGTATAGATTGAAAGTTATTGATTTTATAAAAATATGTTTCGGATAAAATATTTGTATTATAAATATATATACATATTTGTAATGCTAAGTAATTTCATATCTCAAATAATTTCGGAGCTATTTAAAAAAATGTTAATTGACGCATCAGACCGGAGCCCTTAAAGCCATTTTGCCGAAATATTGAGGGTAGCCATTATGTTTGGAATATTTATTAATGTTTATAAATGAAATTTAATCAAAATCGTTAAAGCCGATTTTGAGAAAATCGACTTTTTCTCTTTTTGCCCTTCAGTAAACTACCCTTAATTTTAAGTTTTAATAGACACACAGACAGACGGCATTGCAAAGACTATTTTTTAGGGTTCGGGGGGTCATGAGACGTCGAAATCCATCAACATTTCAGGTTAGTTTTTTTTACGATCGCAATACTTAAGCTTTAATGTCCAAAAAGCTAAAAATATATATATAATTGCGTATAAAATGAAAATTATTGATTTTATAAAAATATGTTTTGAATAAAATATTTGTATTATAAATATATATACATATTTGTAATGCTAAGTAATTTCATATCTCAAATAGTTTCGGAGATATTATAAAAAATGTTAATTTACGCATCAGAACGGAGCCCTTAAAGCGATTTTGCCGAAATATTGAGAGTAGCCATTTTGTTTGGAATATTTATTAATATTCATAAATGAAATTTAATCAAAATCGTTAGAGCCGATTTTGAGAAAATCAACTTTTTCTCTTTTTTCCCTTCAGTAAACTACCCTTAATTTTAGGGGTAGATATCCAATTCCAAAAACCCCTCGGGGCAACCCTATGAAAACCCTAGATATCAAGTTTCAGCTCAATCGGTAAAATAGTTTAGGCTCTAGTTGGAGGTACAGACAGACAGACAGACAGACAGACAGACGGAAATTCAAAAACCACTTTTTCGGATTCAGGAAGTCATGAAACGTCAAAATTCATCAAAATCTCGACTTCGATTTATTTGACGATCACCATACTTTTTCTACCTGTAAGATAGAGAGAAAGTAAAAATTATAAAACAATCCCACATTATCTTAAAATTGTCTGTGGTGGCCTTACTAAAAAACATGACTTTATTTGATAGAGGAAGGCTCAAAAACCTACTGATAATTTTACTTTACATTTTGTTGAAAATGATATTAAAAAATATCAAATAATTTCTTAAATAATGCAGGATTTGTAAAGGTCTGCAATGCTCCACCATGTAGCACTCTGAACTATATTTTATATTATAATGGTAAGTATCTGACTTTTACTAAAGTTAGTAGGGCAACCTAAATATAATCACACATAAAATAATTTACTTTGCAGCTGTCACTTTCATTAGATAGTGTCAATGCCAATAAAATAGTAATAAGACCATATATTGTCTTTGTTAAGAACAAAACGTTATTTTGTGTATGTTTTAAACATATTAATGTACGACGATTACACCACTATGCCAGTAGGTCCCTGTGCATTGATGATTGGTGTCCCTGTATTTCAGGGAGATGTCCCAGGTATACCTGTTGGTGAGCAGACTGTACTCACTTATACCTGTTAACACACTTGCTGTTCTCCCATGGGTGCCCACCGCACCACCGAACCCGCGTAAACTCTATAAGGCACTACTCGCGGAGGTACGTCTTATGGAGAGTCTGGCCCCCACCGATGATACAGACATGGACTACACTGGGGACATTCCTGTCTTGGAAGATAAACTCACAGAGGTAAGGCAGCGGTTGTCAGCACTGGAGCTGGAGACAGACTTGTTAGCAGCTAGGCTATAACAAGACAAACTTTGATTTATGCAAAATGTACAATAAACAAAACAATAAGCGAATGATTTAAAAAAGAACTGCACCTGTAAATAGTTTTCTATCTTTGTTACAGTTTAAAAACTGTAAATACAAACTTGTCAATTGCTATGGGACATTGAAAGATAAAACATGTTTAAGTTATTTATTTTTTGTACCTTTATAAATAAACAAGCAAACAAACCTTTTTACCATTTAATTTATATATTCAACTTTATGACTTTAATATTTTATTTGTTTGGAAACAAATCTGGACTAAACAACGAATGTCACTTAATAGGCCTAAGTAAAGTATAACAAATACTATCAAATAAATAGTTTTATATTATTATTATTTTAAAAATAATTACTTTCTTGAATTTTAATAATAAAAATGATTTGGGTTTCTGGATTTTTCTTCATGGCTTTGTTTTAAGTGAAAGTTTTATAAATAAATTAATAGGAATTTCATTTGATCTAGTGCTTGCATTCAAAGTACAAATGAGGGATGGCTATTTGCTTTGTGAATTATAAAAACTGTTTCTTCGATTAGGAAGTTGTGTTGCACGTTTCACACTTCCTTCTGATGAGTTTCGATAGAATGAAACCCAGGTAGAGGGATTGGGTGGTAGTGATTGATTTTATTCAAGATGCAGTCATTACCTCTTTGTCCAGTGGCAGCAATGTAAAGTGTGAAATGTGTTTCTTTTCATTGTCAAAAACAACCGGCCTCTTAGTATAGTGGTCAGAACCTTTGGCTGCTGACCTAGAGGTCCCGGGTTTGACTCCTGGCTGTATCGAGGCATTTTTCTTGAAAAGGGAATAATTCCTATGGTCACCAGGATTTAGTTAATTAGGCTTAAGTTAGGTTAAGATCTTCATTGGCTATATTATTATTATCACCGCGTCTTACTACCCGTTCGGGTTATACGCACTTACGCTAATGGGCAATGGTAGGGTGATTGTGAGACGAAATGGAGGACCTACAGTTTAACGTGGGATCCGAACCACGGTGGAGGCCTGGCATTCCTCACATTCACAAGTTGTGATTAATACACATTGGCTATACTCTGTCGTTTTCACTACCATCATCACCTCATCTCATCGGGACATGGAAAGAGCCTCCACGGAAAGAGTGTACGATTAGTACATTCAGGCGTCCTCTGGGCATTGATACATTAGTACCAACTAATCTTTCTGCAAACTGAGCTTTATTAAAATTTGAGAATTTTCTTTGGTAATTACCACTAAAGAAATTTTCTCAAGTACTTTGTATTGAAAATCATAAGATATATTTTGAAATAATTGCATTATTACTCAAATCTGATTTGGGTATATATTTAAAAGTTATGTTGCATTAACTGCTATTTGGTATACAAACTTCTTTCTTAGTTCCCATTTGACCAACAAAAACCTGTTTACCTCACATGGTAATGCTTGTTCAATGGTAACGGTTCTATTCGCTAGCGATATTATTTCAAAAGTACAAATTAAAAAACCTACTTCATACCTTACAACACTCCACACTTTGCTATTGGTATTCACAAGCATTGTCTGTATTGAAGCTTGTATTCACACACCACCACATTAGATATATTAATTAGTATTCAACTACACACCCTCTTTTATTGTGTCAACTTTAGAATACAAGTAATAATTCTCTGCAAATAATAAACTGTATTAGTAAAGCATCCATCCATCCATCCATCCATCCTGTGACTTGGGTCAGTTTTTTATTCAAGACAGATATTTTCCATTATCGGCTTGTTGGGCCCATAATAGCTTCACATATATGCCTTATAATATAACTTAAGACTAACAGGCACATAATCCAGTCTCCAGCTGTTAATTTATCAACGTGAAAGGGTAAACCCACATCTCACCAATGACCAATTTTTTGGCCATGCCGGGAATCGAACCCATGACCCTTAGCTCTATAGACAGACATGCAGCCGACTGAGCTAAGGTGTCGGATGTATTAATAAAACAAAAGTCTATTAAGTATTCTATTTCACCACCATTCTGGATTTCGCTAAACATTTTTAGAATTTAGAGAGATGGTAGTGTAGACTATATATTACTATTTCATATTTTAAATTGGAATTTGTTTGGATCTCAAAAGCTATTATTGGTGGCTTGGCCCAACGTACGTAATTATAGGTGAAACCTATCAACCAGACCCTAAACCATTAATTTACCACTTAGCTAAATGCATGAATATTACAATGAATGGATTAAAACAAGCAATGTTAACACCTATAGTAGGATTCTGGTATAAAGGATCTAATTAACAGTTATAAAGTTACTAACACAACTTAAATTTATTCATAAATCAAGTCATGTGATATACAAATTTCGTTACTGATAAATATTAGCAATACCTTAAAATAATATTAATAATATAGTAAGATTTTATCAATGTTTACCACAAAAACTTATGTTTTTATTTTTATAACTGTTCTTCATACCAGAATCCTACTATAGCTACTATTTTCCATAGCATCTTAATAAGATGTAATAAAGTAAACCTCTTATGTTTAGCATATTTTCTAAAATTCAGCTTTTAAACATATTGTGGGTAAAAAAAGATTTATATTAATAAAATAGGAGCTTAGAACCATCTCTTAACTTTTACAGGCAACAAATAGTAATCATTAAAACTGCACAGATTTTTTTTTTACAAAACGTATATTTAAATTTTAAACACATAATATAATTAAATAATATATTACTATATTGTTACAATATTATCTAGCTCTTGTCTTTTAAAATGTATGAATGAACACTTCACATGCATAATATAATAACAGTTTTACTGTAGAAACAATATTATTTTTCAATAAATTAAATATAAAAGTATAATAGGGATAAAAGACTGCATAATTTTTCTGAAACAATTGCAATAAGTGTACAAGTTTTTGTCTTTATATCCTTATTTTAATTTTATATTAATTCAAGCCATTTATATCATATTTATTCAACATTTAAAGAAAGTCAAACTTATTGAAATTATAGAAAAAACCTATTGATTACAGTTATTTAAATATATGGTATTTTTCCTTCTAAGATGCTTTTTCACATTCATAACATCTTATTGATATGTAACCTGTCATAAATACTTGTAACATGTTTAATATATTGAGATAAAAGTTAGAAAACATTTCAAAATTCTTAAAAGATTTGCATGTACTTTTTATATAAAACTACATAAAACTGATAATATTTTGTTTTATTTATTTAATGGTCTTCATTTGTAGCTAATATTATTGCACATTACTGGCACCATTAAAGCTATAATAATACATTCTATGAAAAGTAGCTATATATGATTAATGATTAAGACATTAGCGATTAGATTTCTTTGTCCAGATAATACTGACATCAGGAAAATATCTCCCACAGTTGTAAAAAAAAACCACCAAATTAATCCTAGTTGGACATTCCATAGAGGAAAATTGCATTGTCATGATACACAAATACTGGCTATGTACAAACATATGAACAAACCCCATGTGTCTATCTTGACACCCTTCCACCCTCTCCCACCTGTATTTCTGTACATTGTGACAGGTACATAAGGAAGTTCGCGGCAATAAATATAATTAATGTGTCTATAATAATTAACAATACTATTTTACACTACAACTTCCTAATATCATTTAATAAATCTGTACAACATTCGTAAATTCTTGATTCAGTCATAACAGTAATCTATTTGAATGTCTATCGTATTTTCAAGATTTTATTTATTTAGCACCGTGTCTTACTACCCGTTCGGGTTATACTTTATTTTCAAGATGTTTTAGGTTAGATTCTTTACTATCAAGAAGAGTAGTTAGTGATGCTAATAGACTGTGCCTCCACAAATAATATTTAACTTTAGTAGGAAATATAGTTCATCCGACATCTTAGTTCAGTCAGTAGTGTGTCTGCCTACTGAGCTAAGGGTCCTGGGTTTGATTCCCGGCATGGCCAAAAATTTATCATTGTTGAAAATATGGGTTTACGCTTTCACATTAATAAATTAACGGCCAGGGACTGGATGTTGTGCCTGTCCTAGTCTTAAGTTAGATTATAAGGCATATGAAGTTATGACAGGCCTACGACAAGCCCGTAGTGGGAAAATGTATGAGTTTAATAAAAAAAAACTGTCCCAGGCCACAGGCTGAAAACGGTAGTGGATGTAGGATGTAGGTAGGTAATTAATATAGCTTGAACCAGACATTGCACTGTTGCGTGGTTTTCTGTATTATATTTTAAAGAACAGTAGAATTGAGACACTTGAAACCATTTGACCATATTTTAAAAAATAAAACAAAATTTAACAATAGTTATTTTAAAATGGCAAAAAACCTATTTCACTGATCCATATTTCACTTTTATCCAATGAAAAATGCAGAAAACTTCACTTTAATACATTCAAGCGAAATCTTGTATCTAATATCCCAGGTCAATCAGCCATTAGAAAGGGCTTGTAAATAATGTGTTTTGAAAATTTGCTACACAAATCTGTTACTAAATAAGTTATTACCATAAATACAATAAATACTATTATATTAAATTTATATATATTTTTGCATGTCATACGGTCAATACTTTTTTCCTATTTGTGAAGTGACGTAAGGTTGTAGCATGCGGTACTACTTTAATATTATATAGCCTGAAATTTTGACTTTATCACAGAGCTTCATTTACTTATTTAAGTTTAGATGAATTTATACAAGTAGCGATAGTGAAATAAATTATTTTGAAATGAGAGAAAATAAAATATGTTTATTCTTAGTAGACCACAAGGTTCTTTGATTTTTTTTTCCAATTAATAAAAATTTTGCGGGCTCGATTTTTTTTTAATGCATGAATAACATTTGAAAATACTGCATTAATGCACCATTAACTGTGTTTCAATTTATTCCCCTAAAATTTTGGCAGATCAATGCTTTTCAATAAAAAATTTTTTATCAAATTTTCTTATGAATTAAATAATCAACCAAGCTTCGAATATGAGAAGAAATTATTTTTATTATTTACAACATATTTATCTAAACATTTATAAAATGATAACATTCGATAAACATGTAAAGCAACAACAATAAAATATATTAACTCAACTTAAGTTAATTAATGAACTTAGGGACAGAAAGTAGTGATAAGTTATTATTAGAGCCACGTAAAAATGGTTTTATTTTTAGTTAAATTTTGTTTTTTAAATCTCACTTCTCGGTATTATTTCGTGTTTATTCAAAATTACATGTTATCTGAGGTGTTTAAGTATTATTTACATATTGAGACAATGTATACATAATTTAAAATTATTATTGAAACCTTATATATTTGCTTTAAAATTCTTTGCCAAGTTTGTCTGAATATTTCACAATTTTATAGCCTAAAGTTAGCTTACACTACAACAAAATACTAATCAAATTACAGCATGGTCAACATTTTTGCTTAATTTCTTCTTAATTTCATGTTTATATAAACTTTTTTGTGTAAAAGTGGTGTTATTTCGTTTTATAGGAGGATTTCGTGTAACAAGACAATTTTGTTTTAAACATTGTAAATCATATCTAAAAACTATCAAAGGAAAAAGTACTTGATTCCATCTTTGTATGGCACTTTTCACTTTATTGCGTCTCACCATTTTTACGGGGCTCTAGTTATCACTTATCCTATAGGTTTATATATAAATATAAACTTAAATGTGAAGATAGTTTTTCCTCAAATAGTTAATAACTTAGACTATGTTATATACAAATAATTGCACGTTCGGCCTTTCAAAATATCACAATTTCGAATGTTAGGTTTAAAAAAATATAATACATCAAAAACATTTTGATGCATAACATCTTATATACACTAAAATAATATTCATAAACATTGTTTGTCCTAGAAGGATATAAGTACTTTTCATGTCATGTTCAACAACATCACTACAAAGTTCATTGAGTTGGCTCTAATACGCTTTACTGTAAAAAATTGCAACTCTATACTTTAAAAAATGCTTGGCTAACATAAAAAAAATCAAACCATTTAATAAAAATTAATTTCTGGACTTGGGTTGATTTAATTTTATCTAGCTTTACTTTACATGGGTTTTTATTCGGTTCTAATATAATTTAATATGTATAACTATATATCACGTGATGCACTAAAACAACTTAGTAAGTCTTAGCATGATACTTCACTGTCTTTTTTTATTAGAACTGTGACACAATATTTAAATGTTGAGAATGTTCCTATAACTATATAATATTTGTGAAAGCACCCCAATAGTTTGTGAAACTAACACCTCATGGCACTACGTCTTCCACTCCCAGGTGGCAGCACCGTCACAAAACTAACATTCTCAGAATCACTACTACTCTCACCAACCTCCTCCGTGTGATTGGGATGAAGGCTTACTGTCCTCACCAGGTCAGAACCCACGCCACTATCTACAGACTCGGTCACGACCGAACATGCCGTCAGCTTGCGGAAGCTGCCAAAGAAAAAGGAGTCTGTGGCTATACTCTCCGCCCCGGACTCGCTGGCTCCGTCACACAGAGACTCGTCTGTTTCGCTGATGCTGCGAGCACCTGGGCTTGAAGCGTGACCCTCGGGACGGTATGTCACGCCGCGTCTGTTGGACTCATTTGAGTCGGTGCTGAGGTAACCCGAGTCTTCGTGCTTGGTCCGCCTTTTCCCCCCGCCTGCTCGCTCTATCGCTCGTCTCCAAGTTTTCTTCACAGAGTCTGCGTTCCTCTTATCGCGCATGTGCTTGAGGAGGTCCTTACTCACACGCTGCCGGATATCCACAGTGACTTGTGTACTCTTCAGATCCTCTTTCATCCTTTCTTCTTTTTCATTGGTAGTGTTATTCTTAGTCATCTGCTCTTTGGCGTCATTGGTAGGGACAGGTTTAAGGATGAACTGGTTGTTGATGTTTGTCTCGCCGGGCTTGGCTTTATCTTGCTCTACCTCCCCGAACGTGCTCCGGCCCTCGTCCTCCCCCGCGGAGTAGGGCAGAGTGTAGAAAGCTTCATAATCGTCTTCTTCAGAAGAATTGAGACTGTCAACAGAAGCACCAGAACCAATGGAAAGAGTTTCATGGTCGCGAGATACGGTGGTGGATGTGGAGGAGATGGTCGAGTCACCCTTGGTGTGATGGAGGTGACGATTGTGGCGATTGTGGTGGTGAACCATCCCTGCTTTAGAAGAGTAAGGCAACGGGGGTAGAGGCCTTTTTGCAGGGTTGTTTCTTGAGGTGAATACCGTTCTCTTTTGGCTGATGCTTCTGCCCAGCCCGTTTTTTGGAGGCAGTGGAGGTTTTGGGTTTCTCGGAGGTAGCGGGGGTGTTGGTTCTTTCTGGAAGGCTGGTCTAGGAGGGGGAGGATCTTCGTAGATGGAGAACCTAGTCTTGGGAGGCAGAGGAGGCACTTCTTCAAACGTTTCTGAGGGGGTCTTTTCAAGACAACCAGGTGGAGTGGGGCGCCTCTGACGACGTGCCTGCTTCGCCTCAGGAGTAATGATCTTGCCTCTTCTCCAGGACATGTAATTGTAGTCTTGTTCACTATGGAAAGACGTGGCTGAACCTGCCAGGCTTGAGGTATCTGCATGCTGGTGTCTGGTTCTGGCCTCGTAGATCTCCCTGAGGCTGCCAAACCCTCTGTTGAGAGGCGACATTGCGAGGACCTCAGACAGGATGTCAGAGCCGCATTGGCTGAGTGAGTCACTACGGAAGCTTCCCGTGGTCTTCAGCATGATCTGCACAGGCCTTTCCAGAGAGTCAGTGTAGTTCTCCACACTACACTTGGCGATAACATCGGACTTGATTTTGATTGGTTTCCTGTCTAGTGTGTCTGGCTCGAAGCTGTCGTAGTCGTCTGATGCCCTGAAGTAGTTGTCTGGGGAGTCCTCCACCTTTGAACACGAGAGCAATAACATTGGTGACCGGATTATAGACACTATCAGAAATAATCCACTATTGTAAAGGTCGATAGTACTGTCGAAACCACTCTTTTTACTAAGGATCTCAAAATAAATGTAGGTACTACTGGTCGTAGAACTAATGGGTATTCATTGTGTGTCTGGTGTGTGGATAGTAAAAAATAAACATTACTTCAACTTAGATTAAACACATGCTTGATTAAGTTTGTGTCTGGTACTTAAACTCACTCAAAAGTATGTCTGCCTACTGAGACAATGCCGGGATGGTAATCAAATTAATGTTCACAAAATTTAAATATTCTCGTTCTTTTAAATAGATCCATCACTATGTACTTAACTTAAAATTGACACCTAAGGGGATGAGTTGTCCAGGAGAGAACTTACATGTTACATAAATTGGGGTTTCCCCTTTCACGGTGATTAATTAATGATAAGGGTACTGGGCGTTGTGTCTGTTCTATAATTAAGATAGTTATCAAGTTGTGTGCTGATACAGCCAGTTTAGAAATTTCACGCTAAATACCCCGAATAATAATGATTGTGTTGGCCCTCCTGGTAGAAGACAACCTCACATCACACATACCTGAATCGTGAGATGTCCAGGTTTCTCCACCGGCTGGTCATATCGTATCTTGGGCCCGCTGCCTGTGGAGGTGTTGCTAGGAGAACTGGAGGGACTGCTGAAGTTGTAGCCATCGTTGACGTACACTTCACTGACCAGACTGTACCCGTTACTGTTGTTGAGAATTTCTGGTAAGGTGTATAACTTCATGTCCTTGTTCTCTACCTCCGGGTTTAACAGGATGATCTCGTAGTCGTGATCATCCTGGAGGGAACCCTGTGCCATCATCGACTTTTCCATCTTCAATTTGGAGATGGTCTTGTTCCCCGTCTGTTTGTTAAACACCTCATTCCTCATTGTCATCTCTTCCTCTAGGGGTAGAGCCGCGCTAGGACTGGGACTTGGCTGCTGAGAAGGAATATCGCCATAGTCAGATGGAGTGGATAGGACTCTTTCTGGTTGGGATGCTATATTCCTCTCTAGACTGTCAGATTCAAAGTCTGTTGCCGGCAAGTTATTTTGGGCTGGCGACACTTTGCGGACCTCCAGACCCCTCTGGACCACCATCTGTTGTATGACTGCGTCCATCAGTTTTGTCACGACCGGCGCAAGAGCGTCTTCATCATCCTTAGATACTTTCTTGTCAACGTTTCTTTTTTCCGGTGGTGGTATTGGCGCTGGAGGTGGTTTGGGTGGACTATGTGTAGGTCGAGAGACCACGGGTGAGTGAAGAAGTTTGTTGGTGTCAAGGGAAGATTTTACTAAAGTGGGCGATTTGTTGGTTTGAGTTTGTGAAGATAAAGGCCCTGCCTTCTGCAAAGGCGTGGGCGCATCAGACATGTTACCCTTGAAACTTCTTACACTCGATGAAGGGGTGCCCCTAAGTGGTGAAGAGACCTCGTGGGCTTGTCTTATCTCTCTGGGAGGGACGGGAGCCCTACTTTTCACCGGATGTTTCTCCCTGCTCTCTAGTTGGGACAGTGGGGCTGAGATCGGTGACGGTCTCTCAGGTGTTGACGCGTTCGAAGATTTCACTATGGGGACATCCTCAAGCCATCTCCTTATGCTCTGCTGCTTGTTCTCGTTGGCGGTGGTGCAGCATGCGTGACAGGCGGGTAGTTCAGCGGTCATCTTGCTGAGGGGCAAGGGGGGCGGAAGGTCTCCAGCGCATCCAGGGCAGCCCGAGCAGTCCCGTCGCCGACTGTTCTCCCTCTTGAGACTGACGGTTGAGGGGGCGCCGAGGAGCGAGCCACCATGATGTGCATGGGCGTGTTCCTCCTCAGGGATCCCCATGAGACTAGGGCTGAACCGCTTGGCGGACATTTTGTGCTTGGCAATCGAAATCACCTCTCTGATCTTGGTGAGGAACTCTAGAGCTGCTGGGGGAGGCGCCTGTGGGAGTAATACATAATCATGAAACTTTCGAAACATTCTACTCTGTTTGGTTTTTCTTCCAAAGCTACAATAACATTTTAGGAAGGGCCTTATCTGACAGCTAGGAAAGTTGCTAGTTCTACTTTCACGTATTTATATGTCAGGTCTTGTGGTCTGCAATTGTCACGATATATATTATCAATACCTTTATAATAATACAAATGATATAGTAAAATATTATCAATGTTGGCAGCAATAAATATATTTGTATTTTTTTTAAAGACACTTCCTATGGAAAATGAACTATAACATGAAAATACCCGCATAGTTGATAGCGCGGACTTAACTTCAAAACTCATCTAGTCTGGTTTTCTGATGACAAAGAGGTTGAGGCGCAAATCCTGGCCAGGTCTTTAATTTACTAAGTCTTTCCACATTCTCCTGCGCAAACAAGGGTACTATTTCACTTAATTCTACCTTCCTCATTATTAGCATGATTAAATGCGGATAACCTGTTTGGGTTGTAAGACATGGAGAAAACAAACAAACAAACAAACATGAACTTTATCTCCTCCCGGAGGTAACCCTCGCCCAACTCAAGGTAGCCAGCCCTCTCTCCCCTAGTATACTTACAGCGAGCAGCTCTGGCTCGAAGTACGCAGGGTTGAAGTACAGCTTCCTGCGGACGGTACCACTGCTGATGGCCCGGACCGTCTCAGGCCTGTCCTCCCGGCACTCGGGGGTCTCCACTATGGACACGTTCTCCTCGGGCAATCGCTCTATGTTGGTGGTATCCTGGAAGGGCGGGGGACCTAAGTCAGTGAAGGAGCACGAGTGGACCAGTGCTGATGTCACCTGTTGACAGACGACACTAAGTTCCAGGACACTGCTTTAATATCAGGTGACAACTGGTCTGCTAGGGGTTCTGGCATGACTGGTTGTGGTGTGGGTGTTCTAGTTTCAGATTAGTTTGTAATTCGTGTGTTTATATAAACACTGTGTTCAGAAAGTGCACGTTAAATACCCATAGTAGCTAGAGCATTCTATATCTAATACTAGTCGTCATTTGTTTTTGTGTTTCAAGGTTATACTGGGGATGGAAACTCCTCTCCCCTCATGCCAACATTCATAGCTCAACGTTGTCAGCTTGTGCGTAGTAATGGGCAACACTGAAATGACCTTGAAACACTTATATATTCCTGAATCCGAGTATAGTGACGTGTTATCTCTTGCTACCAGGTTAATCAGAGTTAGTTTAAATCGTACCTGTGATATGTTCTTAAGGTGCGGCCGAAGGGAGCGCAAGTATTTTTTACAGTTTCTATAGAATTGAAATTTATTGTCCAAAATAAACCAAATATTTCTCCAGTAGCAACATGAGTTTAGTTTTCTGCACATGCTAATATCAACAGATCTTGAATATCTATCAAGAGTGTCCTGGAATTTTGTCAAAACTTTTTAATAAAGATAAAAAGTTTTGACAAAATCCCAGGACACCCTTAACGTATATTCAAGATCTGTTGATATTAGCATGTGCAGAAAACTAAACTCTATGTTGCTGCTGGAGAAATATTTGATTTATTTTGGCCAAAAAAATGTAATGTTATAAAAACTGTAAAATTACTCGCGCTCCCTTCTGCCGCACCTTAATAGCTAGTAAGACACTCATTAGCCATCTATCAACAAACATATATTTCAATGTGAGTTCTGTAGGGCAGAGCTTATGTATGATTGCTCAAACGGGGACCAAATGGGTGAGAACATATCCCAGGTAAAGTTTTAACAGACTCTGCTTACCCTCTTAATCCTCCAAGAAACACCACTTGTTTGCCCTATTATTCAAACACTATAATTCTTGCTATGTAAGTTTTTAAGTCATGTCCTTATGTTTTTCCTATATTTGTAAATATACTTATATGTACCCAAATTAATTAATTAATTAATTTACTACACATAAATATATATTATATAGATAGTCAAAACTGTTGGCATGCATGCCTGTTTCCAGCTATGATTCTGCTGTGGTTAATCACTAAGGTGTCCCTTGTAGGCAATTACCTTTTAGCCTCTTGAATATATCTAGGAAACTCTCCTCCAAATCCTGGTTATGTACTTTAATCAAGAAAGATCCATTAAACATAAGAAGTGTAGTAATAATGCCACTATAGTCGGGAAGTCTCAGATACTAAGGGTCACACATTACATATTGGGTTTTTAGCGCTGTAGACTGAACTTAAAATTGCTTGAACTGGTGGGCACGTGGACAAAGGTGCCAGACTCGTCTTCTCTCACTTGGTTATCCGGTGACTGGGAGTTTCGGGGTTCATATCCCAGTCAGGTATGTTGAGGATGTTTTTAAATGTCATTTCTATTCTTAATTCATGCAAGTGTTGGTTCACCTCGTAACCTATTCTAATTCCTATCCTTCTCATCCTTAACCCGCTAGTGTAGATATGGAGATAGTCTGAGAAAGAGGTGGGGGATATCAACCATAGTACTCACGTTGTGCGAACATCGGACGCTGTCCTCGGAAGCCGGAGCAACATCTGACAACCCGTCCGTGTCGGAGCAGCAGCCGTCCGAGTCGCTGTGCATGTAGCTGCTGTTGTCGTTGTTATTATTGTTGTTGTTGGCCGTCAGGAGGTGCTGGTGTTGCCTCCGCACCCCTAGCAAGGGGTTGTTCTTCACAACAGTCTCCCCTTCAGACTTGTCGTCGCTGCGGCCTTTCCTCCTCCGCCGAACGTGAAGGTAGAGGAACACGGATGCAACATATATGAGGCCAAGCAGCACCGAACACACGCCAATGGCCACGTACTCGGACACTGTTAGTCCCGGGGCAGGGACCAGGGACTCGAACGCCACAGCGCGGGTACCTGAGGGCATCGGGTGTGACTTGTTTGAACTAATTTATATTAACAAGAATATTATTTTAAAATATTGACTAAAGTACGTCCAAGTGTTTGAAGTATTTTATTTGGTAAAAGTCAGTTCATTAATATGAACTGGCTTTCATTAATATGAACTGGCTTTCATTAAGAAAGAGATTTTAAGCTATATTTTTTTAATACTTAGAGACAATTGGTTAGAGGTTTTGTTAATGATTTTCATGACTACGATTACAAAACAGAATACGAATTTTCTTAGATTCGTAATTATTTTGATTTAATTAAGTACCTCAATTGAATGCTTTTTAGTAATAACATTTGAATAATATTATTAAAATGCCAAGTCCATGCACCCTTTAATTATAATGTAGGATTTTTAAAACATGTAAAAATGTGAAAATCATCTGGAAAAAAACCCACATAATTCTCAGGAAATTTTGTTTCCAAGACTAAGTAGACACCTTGTAAACAGTAATCTAAATAGAAGAGATAAGGAGAGTGAAAACCCACTTCGGTGATCGAATGGTCCAAATCGACATCACTCTGCAGTAGACTGGACTGCCGATAGCTGGGAGATCGAGGTTCGTATCCCAGCTAGGTGTATTGAGTGTGGTTTTTCCTAAATCATTTGCCACTCTCCCTCCAAGCACGTGATGGTACACTTTTTCTAAATCCAGCCTTCCTCATCCCTAACAATCTAACATAATTAGTACATATGAATGGGTGGTAAGATGGAGTGCTTAAAAAAATGGAGAATTTTGATGAACTGACATCGCAGTCTTCAAGAGAAGTGATCCGCAGTATTTTGTCAATCCCTAATTATGTACTTACGAGGAATGCCGGCCACTCTGAAGGCGACGCAAGGGGTGAACAATCTCTGTCCGGCTCCTTGACCAGTGTTGCCATCTCTACACATGAGCTTCACCAAGATGATGCGTCCCTCCATGCGCAGCCATAGCTCATCTTCACCCAGCCACTGCGCACACACACAAACACATTAACTTAAAAAAAAGTCCATCTCACAACTGATTAAGTGATATTATTAGTAATGTTCTTAAACTATTTTAATGAACTACACAAATTGATATGGCAAAAAAAGAATAATTTTTTTTCAACATTTAATATTAGTGAATTTCAATCAATTTTTGCAACTAAAAATAACTTTTTAAGTTGCTCCGAAAAGCTCATCTTTAAAAATCGGACTTTATACATTATTGCATTCAAACCAGAAGTGGCATGGAAGTGCATTATCTCTATTCTTAATTTGACAACAACAAAATTAGGATCTCATTTTAAATTGTTTTTTAATCTGGTTGGATTTGTTAAAATATGGTATAAAAGTTTCACTAATCTCAATTTCTCTGCCTTCTAATGAAAATTCCACGCTACCGCACTACTCTGTGATGTCTGGTTCGAACTCTCTCTCACTCATCCTACTGTAGTACCATACCGGTGGTGCAACGGTTTAATGTGTCAAGCTAGCAATGTAATAAATTGCCAGTGTGTTGGTTCAAATCACAATCGGGTGCATTGAGATGTGCTTTCCCCCCCCTCCCCCCCCCCGGTCTCACGAAGGTGAACTTCCTTCCTCATCCATACCCCTTGGAATAAGTTGTTAATAATCATGGTGTTACCTGCTCCATGGATACATGGTCTAAGGCGTCCCTCTCACAATAGACTAGACTGCCGATGATGGGGAGATCGGGGTTTGTTTACCGATCAGGTATACTAAAGGTGTATTTTTACTATATGGTTTTCCCCTCATCCTCCATGCAAATGTAGGTACACTTCGCCTTCATCCCTAACACACTAATAAAATTAGTACATAATATGCCTTTCTCCAAATGGGTAGTAATAAGCGGTGTTATATAACAAAAAAGATGTTTAACGATACTAACGAAAATGAAATCACTGATTGACCTTACTACGAGGTTTGGGATAAGTTCTTGTAAATGAAAAAGTAAGCAAATCAATGGTTACTTAAAGTGGACAAAGACGGATGCTAGTAAAAATATAGACAGAAAAGATCAATGTTGGAAAACGCTCATTATGATTCACTTCACTAAAACGAGCAGTTCATTTATCTAGTTTAATGGTTTGCAAAATAAATATAGTTCAATAGTTACCAAACTAAATAGTGTATTTCGATCATCAGAGGCATCGTGCTGGGGAGGAGGGAGGGGGGGGGGGGCCTGAAAGTTGGAAACTTTGAGGAGAGCTGAGATCTTGAGTTGAGAATTTCTAGTTTTACTCTCCAACAGTCGATCCCTACTCTTTTAAAAGTTTCCAACCTCATAGCTCATCAAACATTGAAAGGAGATATCTTCTGTTGTAGATTATAAAGAAAGCCTAGTTAATCAAGTAGGCCTACACTAGTAAGGCTGTTGTCACTGACTACTAGTTTTAAGGCTACTTCTACAAAAATTTTTTTTATTATATCTAAGATTTGAATTCTAGAAGTAAAATTGTTATAAAAACTTTATATACAAAATATCAGTTTAAAATCATTGATTCTCAGAAATTTTTTTACTAAGCCGAAAAGTTGTAAAATAATATTAATCGTTTTATATTATTTTTTTTTTCATCAAAAATAAATAAAATTTTACATTTTTAAAACTTTCTTGGGAATAAATACGCATAAAGAGAGTAATTGCTTTGATTAGTGAAATTAATCTCTCTATCCAATAACCTACCTCTTGGTACATTTTATTCTCCTAGTACTTCAGAATTTTCCTATTTCTGAGAGAAATTACACTTATACTAGAATTATAAACTAAAGTTTACACAATGAGTGTTTTTTTAACTAAGAAATTGGTTATTATATTTTATTAATTTATTACACAATAGTTTATGATCGCCTGAAGATGTGTATAAATTTAATCAGTGACCGCCCTGAAAACGGTCAAAAGGAATGCACCCTCTAGGCCACCGCGACCGGCACGCACCAGTGTTGCTGATACACACAACCCTCAAAAGAGCGCAGTGTAACAAACTACATTAAAACTCATTTATGTTAAAAGTATATAAAAAAAGAATAATCTATAAACTTGTGTATATAATCTTTTCTTACTTTATTTTATAACTAAGTAACATGTTAAGGTAATACAAAAAATCGTAGACGAACTAGTATTAAGACTTCAGCGACCTAATATGATATCCAATAAACAGATTAGGTCTAAAGTTGTAAAAAAAATACCAAACTTCGTTTTGCTATATCTCATGGTGAAATTTATTCTCACCTGCTTCGATGACCACATGATTTAAGCCACAAATCTCGCATTCAAGGCCGTAGTTAAGGGGGGGGGGGGGGGGTTTAGTGGTTCAAGGTTCAAACCCACCCTGAAATTTTATGAACAAAATATGTATGGCTTTATTTATGGTTCTAACAATATCAAAATTAAGGTACAAGTACAAATTAGGGGGCTGTGTTACCATAAAACGCACTTAAGGGAGCTTCTAGAGGTGTTGAATATTTATAATTTTTTCTAGCCTTCGGCAGTTAGTAGGTTATGTTGCCATAAAAAAACACTTCAGATGGCTTCTAGAACGGTTTATCATTTAGAAATTTTTCTAGCCTCCGACTAAAATACTGGTGACGGGAAGATCGAGGTTCGAATCTCGGTCGGGTGTACTGATGGTGTTTTTTCCCAAAATCCAATGTAACGGTTTTACACTCTCCCTTTACGCAAATGCGGGTGCACTTATAAATATAGCCTCCATCCCTAAAAACCATTTGCTTGATAAGTACATAAATGTAATGAACCGAACGAGTAGTTAGACGCTGTGCGGGGAAAAAAATGTATAATCCTATTAATGCGTACTAGATTTGTCCTAACATATCCCGCTAACATAAAGAGCCACCTATGATATCATTTATGGGCTATTTTGAACTAAACCGAATAGTACATAGCTTGTTTCACAGATGGCTCTGTCAACAACATTAGTTTGGTGTCTCGAAAACCGCACAAATCTGTTAAGAAGTATCAGGGAAATATAACACACTAAGTGGTATTACATTTACATTCGGTTTAACTAAGTGAGATAGAAGATGTTAACTAAAGCCCCTTTTGAAGTATGAGGATAGTTAGAAACTTCAATAGGTATTGTTTTATATTTAAGTTCATCAAAATAGCACAGTTATTACTGGTAGATATTTTTTAAATTATTAAAATAAAGGTTACTTTAAAAAAGTGGGCATTCTGATTACTTGTTATTAATAACTTGATTACGATGAAACTAAGCTTTAACAAATTTGAATTATAGAAGGGTAGAACTGCTCAGAAGGTATGATAGATAGTATTGTATAATGGGTATTATAAAAGGTTATACCGTACCAGCTTTCAAAATTTCTATAAAAATTTAGCTGATGGAAAGTTATTTAATAGCTAAATATGATAAGTAATATTTTTTTCCAATCTATTTTGTACCCTTCTTTAACCATAGTAAACATTTAATCCAAGAATGGGTGAAGATAACGAAAAAGTTGTTTCTTTCGATACCGATTCAATACCGGAGTGTGAGTACTAATATCAGTAAAAGTATCGGAAAATAGTATCTAGTAAAAAAAAATTGTACCGAAAGGAAAATATCGATAGTAGTAAAGTATCGATACATTTTTCATGTCCCTAGGTCGGAGTAAAAACACGATAACCCTCATTTTATGAAAACATGTATTAGCAGTAATTTCTGGTATCCTACCTCTTGAACTACAAGTTGTTTTGATAATCAATCAAGACATAGATGATAGCTAATATTGACAACTATTTTATTTATTTTTATAGCTAGATTTCATGATTTTATATAAACGTTTAAATAGTGAACTACTAGTTCACGAACTACACACCTCTAGACTACTATTATAGTAGGATTCTGGTAAGAAGGGACTTTATATATATATATATATATATATATATATATATATATATATATATATATATAATCTATCAAAAGTGACATCTGCAGATTACATGAATTCATTTGTAAATAATTACTATTATATGAAAATTATTTTAGTAACTTTTAAACTGTCAACTCTGTGTAGTACGTTGGTAGTCTCTCAATCCCGAGAGTATTTAGGAGACTCTTGTTTTTAGTACCGTCTGGTCTGGGTAATTTACTATACTATGATCGTCCGACATCTTGGACCTATTGATGGCGCATCTGGCTGCTGATTTAACGGTCCAGGGATCGATTCCAGAATAAGGACGAAGACATAAATATTAAGTTGGGTTTGTTCCCATTCTTCGGTGAGTAGTAAAGGAATGTTTTTGGGTTTATGGGCTATGTTTATCAGAGAATCATGACCATATATTTTTTATATACATACAACATATGCACTTGATGTTTTGGGGTTTATGGATTATGTTTATCATAGCATCAAGTACATGTGTTTTTTATATATATATATATAAACCCCACAACATCAAGTACAGATGTTGTATATGTATAACATATGTACTTGATTCTAGTATAAACCCCAAAACATCAAGTACATATGTTTTATATACATATACAACATAAGTACTTGATGTTTTGGGGTTTAGGGGCTACGTTTATCATAGAATCATGAAAATTTGTTATATATATGTTTATATATAACATATGTATTTGATTCTATGATAAACATAGCCCATAAACCACTAAACATTCCTTTACTACGGATGAGAAGTATCACAGATAACGCTTGTACAGCTGCTGTAAATGCGCCTTGGTTATTAGTAAACTCATCCTACATCTATACTTTGCGGGACTGCTTACTACCCTGCACTTCATGTAGTGCTTCTACAGGTCCAGGCTTTGTTATTCAATTTTTTTCCGTTGACCACCAAGGTAAACTTATTCTAATAGATGTGGATTGAGAAGGTATTTTATAGTAAATGCATCCGCAATAGCATGGAAGGAGGATGGTAAAACTACAGTGGAAAGCCGCCCCTGATGCACCCGGTTTAAATTCTAGCCTTGACTTCTCCGTAACCATCAAACGAGTCTGGCGCTAGATTAACACTTTATACCACGTGACCACCGGTTCAAACACCTCTTGCTCATTTATTTCTAACGTGAGATATTTTACTATGGATGTTTTATTCAGCTCTCGTACTGCTTTCAGAATATAGGTCATCTGGACCCACACTTGTAGTGAACTCCGAACCACTCTTAAGCCATCTGTTTTTCACACCACTTTTGGATTAAAAAAACTTTGACCCGATCGGAACTCGAACCGTAAGACTATCCATAGAGGTCAAACAGCACCTTAATGACCTTATCCATGACCTGATACCTTAAATGTGTTTTTATTTTAACGTGAATTAATTTTGTTTTGGGTTAGTTCACTGTCAATAACTTAAAGTGTTCACACTTTGACCAATTGTCTCTGAAATACTTGTGTTAGAATGCCGGTTGGGGTGGATTTTCATCTTTGCGTAGGGTTGAAAAGAAGGTGAGATTACTAGGAATCCGGAGTTTGATACAGTTGTGTTCTCGGAAGCAATGAAAATAACAGAATTGGACAACTCGGGGCGTAGCTCACTCACCATGAGGTACGTCTTGCCTTCATCTCGGAACAATCGGAACGGCGGCTCGCTGTGCGAGTTGTTGTGGAGGTCTGTCCAGCCATCCCGAGCCAGGAACTGCGCACTGGACACTGCGCAGATCGGGGTAGTCACACCTGTAATAAGGAACTTTGTGGTAAACAGAGGAACAAGTGGAACAGAGGTTCACTGTGCGATTTGTTGTGGAGGTCTGTCCAGCCATCCCGAGCCAGGAACTGCGCACGGACACTGCGCAGATCGGGGTAGTCCACTTAATAGGAACTTCGTGGTAAAACAGAGGAACAAGTGGAATAGAGGTTCACTGTGCGATTTGTTGTGGAGGTCTGTCCAGCCATCCCGAGCCAGGAACTGCGCACGGGACACTGCGCAGATCGGGGTAGTCACACCTGTAATAAGGAACTTCGTGGTAAAACAGAGGAACAAGTGGAATAGAGGTTCACTGTGCGAGTCGTTGTGGAGGTCTGTCCAGCTATCCCGAGCCAGGAACTGCGCACGGGACACTGCGCAGATCGGGGTAGTCACACCTGTAATAAGGAACTTCGTGGTAAAACAGAGGAACAAGTGGAATAGAGGTTCACTGTGCGATTTGTTGTGGAGGTCTGTCCAGCCATCCCGAGCCAGGAACTGCGCACGGGACACTGCGCAGATCGGGGTAGTCACACCTGTAATAAGGAACTTCGTGGTAAAACAGAGGAACAAGTGGAATAGAGGTTCACTGTGCGAGTCGTTGTGGAGGTCTGTCCAGCTATCCCGAGCCAGGAACTGCGCACGGGACACTGCGCAGATCGGGGTAGTCACACCTGTAATAAGGAACTTCGTGGTAAAACAGAGGAACAAGTGGAATAGAGGTTCACTGTGCGATTTGTTGTGGAGGTCTGTCTGTAGCACGATACTCACATTATAAGTGATAAAAGAGTATATAATAACACGAGTAAAACAAAATAATTTGAAACTATTTGCAGGTATATAATTTACAGCTGACACCTATTTTTTAAAAGAAATTCTGTAAAATTGTTCCAAACTACTATTAATCGGAGGTTTTAAAGAAAAGATAGGATCGACAATCTGAAAGTTTCAACACGGCTCTACAAACATAAACAATTTTTGACATGATTCCAAATTGAAGAATCTATGTATTGGCTATTTTGAAGAAAATTGTATCTTATTGTTTTTGAGAATGTTATGAACCATAATTTTCCTAACTTTAAAAAAAACATACATTCTACATAAAGCAATCACTACCATATTCAGGCTCACCGGCCATTCCGGAGATACCAGTTACAATCCCGAATACGAAGGTTTAAAGTAACTCAGTCCTAGCGGAGATCAAATCTGGACCACGTTAATTCAGGGGCTATCAACATACTTATATGGATGATAACGAGGAATATATGAATTTAAAGGAAGTGTCTTCGCATTTGTGGCCGTGGTACTCGAACCCCATCCTTCCCGTCACCGGAAAAGCAGATGGGTTGAGAGTGCGACGCCATTGTTCATGGAGGGGGTGGGGGTGGAGGGAGGGTATGTTACACAAATGGGGAGCGTTTGTTTACCAGTAATGACAGAATAAGCAAGTTTCTGTCACCACTCTGCGAAACAGTAATAGCAGAACAACCCAGTTTCTGTCACCACTCTACGAAACCGTAATAGCAGAACATCCCAGTTTCTGTCACCACTCTACGAAAGAGTAATGATAGAACAGCCAAGTTTCTGTCGTCACTCTACGAAACAGTAATAGCAGAACATCCCAGTTTCTGTTGTCACTCTACGAAAGAGTAATGATAGAACAGCCAAGTTTCTGTCGTTACTCTACGAAACAGTAATGCGAACAACCAGATTCTTCGTCACTCTACGAAACCGTAATAGCAGAACATCCCAGTTTCTGTCACACTCTACGAAAGAGTAATGATAGAACAGCCAAGTTTCTGTCGTCACTCTACGAAACAGTAATAGCAGAACATCCCAGTTTCTGTTGTCACTCTACGAAAGAGTAATGATAGAACAGCCAAGTTTCTGTCGTTACTCTACGAAACAGTAATAGCAGAACAACCCAGATTCTCTCGTCACTCTACGAAAGAGTAATAGCAGAACAACCAAGTTTCTGTCACCACTCTACGAAACAGTAATAGCAGAACAACCCAGATTCTCTCGTCACTCTACGAAAGAGTAATAGCAGAACAACCAAGTCTCTGTCGCCGGTCCGCTCAGAGCAGTAATGTTCCTCTCCTGAGCGGCGCAATGACCTGCCGACGAGGGAGACTGAACTGAGGTGTAATACTGTATAATTGCCGAGAGAACTAACCGACTGTTATCATCACCGGTCGACTCTCAGACGGCCCTGTGCATAATTCGTAATGAACCACTCTTCAGGAGGCGCTGACCGTCCGTTACACTTTGGTTGCGCGCTCTCGCCCGTGAAATCACATTCGCGCACGGCAAATCAAGCGAGCGTGAGGGATCGCACATAACATTTCTTACATTTAATTTTTTTTTTTTTGCTCTATATTTTTTAATATATTTTATTTTTGATTTACCATGTGCGTGTCTTGAAACTTTAAAGAGGGATTTCTTAACAGTTAGATGTGTCTCACGTTTTACGAATTAGCCAACGGTCATAACTGCCATGTTCTTGATTTCATTCGAACGTAAACTCGAGCAGTCTTTTCAAATTATTGACGGGTCTTTTTTACGTGTGTTCGATCGGTCGGACTCATGGGTGAAGTAATCTTATTTCGTTTGGCGTTTTGTATTAATATTTTAAATGTTTTGTTTGGGTACTATTTATAATTCGATATAAAGTATATATTAATGTAGAGTTTCACAATGACTGCTTCAAGTTGGATTCACACTGAGAGGGCTGTGCATCAACGTGTCGTCTTGGATTGTTTCAAAAGTGTTCTCCCAAAGTCACAGACCAGACGGTCCAACACGGTAGGCGCACAAACAACCCTCTCAGTGTGAAATGAAGTCCGGGCGCCTTATGGTCGACCATGACGTGTCATTTCACCTAGATCGGCTTCTTCCGGCAAAGGCGAACTTTCACGAAGGTTCTTATCTACAATCTGATAAAACCTGGAGAACATTCCAATACAACTATCGTGTTCAGTAATTATGGTGGAAGGAAACTTAATAATTTTGGTACAAATTTATAGTTTGCAACATAAAGAATACGATGGTAATCTCACTAAAAAAAGTTATTTGGTAGGGGATAGAGGAAAAAACTCGATACCAAAAGTAACTTTGGTAACCAAAACAGTCAGAGCATGGTGACGACACGACACAGCCGGCGCACTGTCGGCGCACAGCCCTCTCAGTGTGAATCCGTCTTTAAGATGCCGCTGGGAACCAAACCCCAGACACTTGGATCATAAGGAAAAAGCTCCACTTATTGCGCTCAAGTTTTACTGAAGGTCAAACCTTGGACACTTCGGTCATTAATAGGACGATTCCAATTGCGCTAAAGTACCACTGAGAATCAAAACTCGAAAACTTAGATAAAGCCACCTATCTGGAGCTTAAAACTATAATTTCTTTCTAAAGTCCAATTTTCATTTTCTTATAAAATACAAACTTTTCTTGCAGTCAACATTGATAATATTTTAGTATAATATAACTTGATTGGTGCTATTTTATATATATTGATAGTCAAAAGTGGCAGCTGCAGATCACATGACTTGACGTATGAATACTTGAAAGTAGATCTAGTAAAGTCTATAGCTGTATAATGAGGCCCTTACTATTAAAATCGACCTTTGCCAATATCAACTCTGCATTATTTCATTTGGTCCCCAGTCTTGGTAGGCCACCGGCGCGGCTCCGCTGCTTGAAAGTAAGTCCGCCCATCGGGCTGAAAGGTAGACACGAGCTTTCGAAATGCTCGTGGGAGTATGCTTCCAGGAGTCACGTTGTTAACAATCAATGTATGATCACGACCAGAAATCAACTCATCAAGTTAATCTAGATCTAGAGAATCTAGAGTTTGGAAGGCAGCTGGATTACGTCATCCCCCGTACTCTTCACGTCTAAATGAAATTTGACCTCTTATAATTAGGTGGGCAAAGCATGCTTGACCTTTGACCCGAAAGGCTGGCAATTGATCCAAATCAGGTGAGTTAGGCCTTTCTCTTAAAACAAATGATGATGGACATCCTTAATATTCAGCTTACTCATCCTGTCCTCTTATGTTAGATACTTAATAGTGTTGATAGATTATTATCAATACAAAACACACGCATATATATATATGTGTGTGTGTTATTTATAAGTGTTGTATACCTAGATGTGTCATTTAAAAGTTATATATATGGGTTATTTATAAGTGTTGTAAATATATGTATTATATATGCGTGTATGGGCTACATCAATCTGTAGCCCAGTTTGCGGAAATATTAGTCAGTATCAATGTACCGTTTCCCCGAGGACGCCCGAATAAACTGATTGGACATCCTTATCCTGGAAGCTCTTTCCATGTACCAATGAGATGAAATGATGATGATAGTGAGTATTAGGATGTGGAACCAGTAGAAACTTTTAAACCTAACTTAAGTACAGCTAACCAAACTCTGTTGACCGTTGGGGATCGAATCCGGGACCCCTAGACTTGTAGCCAGGTGTGCTTACCACTACACCACGGGGCCGGTTAACACTAAAAAACTAATACAATGTTATAAATTTGGGCGCAGAAAATATGTTTGTATTTTTTTTTATAAGATCCTTCTTATGAAAATCGGGTTGGGGTTGACTTTATTTCAATTTCACAGCCCAAAATAATTTGTAGTTTAAAACGCGTCAGAGAACCGCGTGAAGCTTCGCGTGGCGATCAAATTCCTTCTCAACACACCGCGCTATTGACCTGTCACTTACAATCTAAAGCGATGACAAACGAGTACTTTTTAATTGAGTGTCTGATAATTGTGAATCACTCTTGGTCTCTTAATGAGTGCCATGGGTCGTGGTCAGGAAATTAGAGCGATTCTTATTCTCGTCAGAAACCAGGATGTGAACGGAGCGTGGAGGAAGAGTGGCACAAGTGCGCGATGACCACTGCAACTAACCATACTGTATATCTCAAAAGTGAGGTGATTCCTTTCGGCAAAGATTACCCAATAGATTCTCATTTTTAAAATCTTAAATTAAAGCCTATTACACCTAAGATGTAGACAAACATTTCAAATTTTTTAAATAATTTAAGATGATGCTGCAATTTTATAAAACAATACTTCCTTTGGATAAAAATTTCTTGAGTTCTACCCATATTCATTTTAACTTTTTTTTTAATGAAAGATTATGCATCTAAGATGTGGCCAAAAATTTCAAAAATAAATTAAGAGGTATCTGACATTTTATAAATAAATGTTTTCTTTCAACAACTACATCTCGAACTTTAGCCAACATATTTATCAACTTAAATTAAACCATTAATAATTTTGTGTTAAAAGACCGTTTCACCTCCGGATAGCACCTAGCTGAGGTAGGCAATACAACTTTAACCAGACGTCACCTCATGGTGTGGTTTACCTTAGCCTTCTTTAGAAAAGAGGAGAATTTAGACCGTTGAAACTATTTTAACATGTTCACAAAGTATTGTGCAAAATTGTAAAATAATGATAAAAAGAACTCTTTTTCCTGGTCCCAATTTCGAAGTCAAATGAAGAAAGCATAGGACCACGTTTTAATAAGTTTTCTGAGGTCGACCCTAATCGTGAGCTAATATCCCAGTTAAATGGCAGTGAGATGGTCTCTTAAGGTGGGAGTGTAGGGAACACGAGCTAAGGTCAGTATTTTTGTAGTTTGTATTGCAAAACCTTATTTTGGCCAAAATAAATCGAAGATTTCTCCAGTACAAATATAAAGTTTAATTTTCTTTCCATGGTGACCTCAATAGTTCTTGAATACCAGTCAAGGTTGTCCTGGAATTTAATGACTTTTTCTCTTCCTTTAAAAATATCTTTCCTAATACCGATATGGACTTGACAGATATTTAACAACTGTTTTTTTTTTTTTTTTTATTTATTTAGCACCGCGTCTTACTACCCGTTCGGGTTATACGCTTAAGTACTAATTACTCTAATGGATTAGGAATTGGGAGGGTTGAATTTATAGGAAGTGAACCCGCATTTGCGTGGAGGGAGAGTGGAAAACCATTTAGGAAAAACCACCCCCAGTTCACCCGACCGAGATTCGAACCTCGATCTCCTCGTCCTCAGCGGTCGAGCTCAACACGACTAGCGCGTTAGCCAACTACGCCACCAAGGCGGGTTTTAACAACTGTTGATATCACAATATGTAGAAAATTAAACTTTATGTTTCTACTGGAGAAATATTTGAGTTCTTTTGACCAGAAAATAATATTTTTCCATAAAAACAGCAAAAACACTGAACTTTTCTCACGTCCCCTACATTCCCACCTTAAGGCGGCCACCTCAGTCAGCGAGAAAGTATCAATCGCTGTCGGGCCACACAATGGTCTGTGATTGTATCTTTTCTGGAACAATTTCTATAATCTGTTTAAGCTTATACTCCCTTTGGGCCTTCATCTACAACCACACTTTTTCATGTCAATAAAAAGAGGGGAAAGAGAACTAAGAGATTTCTTATCTCAAGGCAAAGAGGAAAGCTCGCTGCTAGTTTTCAAATATCTTAAAATTTCCTGTTGTGAGCCTGTTAAAAAAATGTATTTGTTAGAGAAAGGCTAGATCTAAAGCCCATTCTCATCAAGCCTAGCCTTATAGCTCCGTTTATATATTCTGAAAATTGAAAAATGACACATGGACATGGGAATCAAACCCGGGACCGTTGGCTTATTACTTCAACGCTCTAACCACTGAGCTATCCAGGAATCGTCCCGTGGCCAGGGTCATTCTTCACTCATATTTTAAGACATAATATGATATCTAGATGGAGTAATCCTTACTAAAAAGCATAAATAATGGGTTTGGCTATTTGATTCCGTTGATATATGTTTAAAAATTCGTTAAAAATGGGCTAATGTCATATTTTCACACAATTGTTTCTTTTATTAAACTCAAAATATAGTGTTGTTAAGGAAAAAGAGCCCTGTTGAAATATTTCCACTTTATTTTGGCGTGAACCATATTTTGAAATAACGCATTGTGTATAATTAAATATTGTGTTAAAGCTGAACGTATTTCTAATAATTTATCGACTACCGAGCCTCATTAAGAGTCACAGTAAAAAGTAGATTTCTTACAGTACGTATCAGTAAATAGTTAAGCTTGTTAAAGTTGGCTACATTGTACTTGTGCCCTTTTAATCTTGACGGCCAGATATATTGTCACTGTCCGGTGGCTGCAATTTGCTTAAAACTTACCAGCATAAATTAATGATAAATTATTATTATTATATTTTTAATTAAGGCTGACGTTCACAGATTTTGCACAGTTAATTCTATGTGGTAATTTGGAAATAAAAGACTATGGAAAGTTCAACCACTTTTTTTCTGTCCCTTTTCGAACGTTTTAGGAAGTCTAGGGGAGAACTCACGATATCTTTTTTAAATGACCTGGCAATGATCACGTATATTTATACTGTGAGAGGAAAGTTCAAGAGAGCTACTATTTACTTATTAATAATTTTAGCGTGGAATTATTTTTCCATTTAATGTGTAACTCTATCATTAATTTTACAAGGATTATTCAAATGGTGATATGCCTAAGTACTGTAAGAATTCTCAACCTGTGGTACGATTATTTAAGATTGCAGCTGAACATGTTTTATAAGTATAGAGCCACACCATAATTATATCCATAATATTGCACTCAAAGGTGTTACCAAAGAAAGTTGATTGAATTGGTTCATCCTTGTTTTTATGTATTTTTATGACCACGTCTTACTACCAGTTCAGGCTATAGACTTATATAATAACTATCCTAATGAGCTAATGGTGAGGAAGGAAGGATTTTAGAGGTAATATACCCGCATTTGAGTGGAAGATCAGTGGGAAACCTTTTAGGAAAAACCACCCCCAGTTCACCCAACCGAAATTCGAACCTCGATCTCCCCGTCCTCGGCAGTCGAGCTCAACACGACTAGCGCGTTAGCCAACTACGCCACCGAGGCGGGTTTAGATTAATTTGTTAATACCTTGGTATTTAAAACATACTAGATAAGTAACTAATTTAATAAAAATCCACGAATGGGATTAAAACCCGATACCCTCTAGGGCACCTATAAGATGGTGAGTAGGCCATCACTTCCTTTAGGACAGTGTGAAAATGGAATTGAAGCAGGTTGAGTATAAGGTTAGGGATTGGATGGAGGCGTCTCAGGATAGGGTTTGAATGGCGAACTCACATTTTAGCAGTCATAAACTTTCGAGCTTATTAAGGCCAGAGAGTTAGTTAGCTAATAAGTTTGATAAACCAAATCACGCAAATTTCAACGTGATGTCGTGAACTTTTATAAGCCTTCTCTCTCTCTCTCTCTGTCACGGCTTTGCTTAGCTTACCATTCAAGAAGATAAGCAAACGCTCTTACAATTAATTACTGTACATGACTAGCGAAGATTAAAAAAATGGAAATAATCTTTTAGTCATGGATGTAACCGTATCAAGTATCATATTCGTAGGTTTGAATAAATGGCATTTGGACACAGGAATCAAACCCGGGAGCACGGGATGACTCTTGGATATCTCAGTGGTAGAGTATTGGTCCACTAGGCCAAGGGTCCTGGGTTTGATTCTCGTGACCAGGTGTCATTTTTAAAATTATCAAAATTTAGAACTACCGATTATATACTTCACAGAATTCCAATTTTTGTTTTGTTTTTTTAAGAATAACTGGGAGGGGTACATTATTGGAGCCATGGCCCCAGAGGTAATAGACTGGGAAAAAGTTTGGGAAATTCTGCTTTATTGTGAGTGCAGTACGGCCGTACCCAAATTTTGTATTATAAGAGGAACGTTTAGAGGAAGAAAGAGGGCAGAAGTATTTCTAACTACTAGCCTAGGCATTAGGCAGGAATATGATAATTATATTATTAATAATACTTTCAGGGGGGAGGAGGAGAGATATGCTTTAAGCCTAAAACCACCCCCCCCCCATTTCCCTTTAGTAAGGCGCTGTCAGCACAGGTCAACGAAGGCCAAACATGTTTTCTGCGTGAGTTACCTGCGAAGCTGATTTCGGCGCTGGGGTTGATGATCTGCTCTTTTAGTGGCAGGAACACAAATGGGATCCTCTGCACCAGGGACCCACTTACAAATGGCGCCACCGGACATTCTGTAATAAATACAAACAAACATACACACTAATTACTGAATCTGAGACGCTGTGTTGGTGCGCTTATAAAGCTAGGATTAGCAACAGATAGCAAGATCTTCGTAAGAAAAAAAAATTTAGACAGTGCAAACACTTTTTTTCCCGGATGAAAATGATAATTTTTAACTCTAAGTTAGCATTACTGCTATTTTATAAGTATTGGCAATATCTATCAAATGTGACAGTAGCAGGTCACATGACTTAACGAGGGAAAGTAGAACTAATAACGTTGCTAGATTTGCAATACACTGGATTGTCGATCTCTGGAAAATCTGGGTTTCAATCCCGGTTGAGGTGAACTGAAGGCGTTCCCCCCCCCTAAATAGTTTCCCATTATCCCTCCACGCGAATGTGGGTACACTTTCTATTTATTATTTTTTTTGTAAAGGTATTTAACGTGCACTTTTTAACCAACTGATTACAACAACATATGAATTAACTTAAATCTAGAACAGACACAACATCCAACCCCCGACTGTTAATTCATCACCGTGTAAGGGGAAACCCACATTTCACCAATTATACTTTTTGGCCATGCCAGGAATCGAACCCGAGATTCTCAGATCAATAGACAAGCTACCGACTCAGCTAAGGCATCAAACCTTTATATTTAATCCTCTACATGCCTTATAAATTAACGTACTATAAATGGGTGACCTGGTGGTCTAGGGGTATGGCGTCAGCTCTTTGTGCTGGGGGTCCGGGGCTCAATCCTTGGTCCCGGCACAGATTTATCTGATTGCCAAACCCTTCCTTCACCTCTGACAAGATGTGCATTAATCACAACTTGTGAATGTGAGGAATGCCAGGCCTCACCGTGGTTCGGGTCCCACGTTAACTGTAGGTCCTCCATTTCATTCACAATCGCCCTAACATTCACATTACTAATCGTAAACAACAAAATTCTAGCTGTAAGGTGGCGTCATTTAAACAGTAAACGGGTAGTAAGACGTGGTGCTAATAATAAATATAATATAATTTAATACCAATATAAGATGGTTAATAATGCATGTACCCAGAACGGGTAGTAGACGCGCTGACAAATCAACTTTTTTATCTATCAGTTCAGGGTCCTTAATGTGATAACCGGACTGTACCACAGTTTGGGAAACGCTGTAAAAGCAAGTGTACCCGGTAACTAGCGTGTCTCATGTCAGCAATTCGTCAGCAGTAATTTGTTAGTAATGTAAGGATTGACACCTCAAAGTCGGCGGCTTTGACTTCAAAAGGAAACTGTTCAAACAGCGGAATCTCGCTCTGTTGAGGTTTTTATGTGTTGGCTCGCGAGTGTCGTTAAAATGACCACAATGAAAGTCGTTACCGCAGGGAGCTTACCAAAGGAAATGTTAATAAAGTCTTGGTATTTTATATACAGTACAATTCTCATAGAAAGGGCCTTATTTGACAGCTAGAAAAGCTACTAGATCTACGTTTAAGTATTCAATCGTAAAGTAACGTTATCTACAGCTGTTACTTTTGATGGATATTATCAATATAATTATATAACATTAATACAATATTATGTTATCAATTCTGGACAAACACCCCCATAAAAGTGCCTTCCTATAGAAATTGGACTATAGTTGAGTGAGATTTATTAAATAAATTTTATAGTATCCCGTGACGGTCCTTTTGGTCAACTATCTCGGCAACTTTATTTAATTTTCTAACCCATAATAGTGGATATGCGGACAAAGGTGTCAGTGTCGCCTTGTATGCATCCTGCTACAATAAAACCACGATTCGATCCTGGTCAAGTGCATTGAAAATGACTCCTCCCCCCGAAAAGTTTCTAACCCTCCTTCCAAGAAAGTGCGGGTAAATATTCCCTACATTCTACCTTCCTTATTCCATAATATATGGACACCCCGGCCGGGTATAGTTTTTTTAGCACCACGTCTTACTACCTGTTAAGGTTATACGCATATGCACTAATTACGCTAATGAGTTAGGTTAAATTTAGAGAAACTGCACCAGAATTTGCCTGAAGGTAGATTGGAAAGTCATTTCGGAAAAAACGTCCTCCGTATACGTGACCGGGATTTTAACCCCAATCTCCCCGTTATCGGAAGTCTAGTCCAACACGAGAATGATGCCTTAGACCATGCGGCCACCAAAGCAGGTCGGGGTATAGCTAGTACGCGATGCATACATGGGGTTGTTCAGATCTCCAGGTAAAATATTATACCGGTTGTAAGGGGCGAAGAGACAGGTATTTCCACGTGAAGAACTTGGAGTCAGCGACGTCAAAGTTGGCGCTGTGTGCACCTGTGGGGTAGGCAACACATTCAGCACTCCACGCAAGACGACACAGGCATCCCCTGTCACACACGATGATGCTAGCCGTAACCTTTTAATACCAGTCATAATTTACACCGCACTCCACTTGCCATGTGCTGAAGCTTGATATGTTGCCTACCCCACAGGTGCATACAGTTCCAACTTTGACGTCTTGTAGCGGCACAATTTGGTCGCCGACCCCAAGCTCAATGCGAAGAAATACTTGTCTTGTCAACCCCTACAATTTATATAGTTTTATATATTGAGATATGAATAATCTTATATATACTTCAAATCAGTTTTATGTTTTACTTTTTAAACAACGCACACACGACTTACACACAAAATTGCTCTAGATTAGCATATTTTACACTAAAAATTTCGATGTGTGGGTAGCATTACAAAATTATGTTAGTTTAAATGCGACCCAATTCTACGATTAAATTATTTCTACACGCAAATACGGGTTCATTTCATCCAACTATCTTAATCATAATTTCCTCATAGATTAATCTTGTATATGACTAGTGTGTTAAAACTACGAACTAAAATTTGAACTCACGATTAGTTTATTTTGAACATGTTTTGTTACGAATATACTAACCGCTTACATAAATCTACGGTAATATTACCCGTTTTACGTGGAACTTAGTCAACACTCGAAGAGTTGGTTTGTTTATAAACGCAGAAGATCTGTTTTCCATACTAGTGGAGTAAACCAAGCTTACTCTCTCCACACAATCATTTTTAATCACCCCTACAAGGTAAATGTTTGTTCAACTCCAGTTTCCTTCATTTTTCCCAGCACCCATGCGGGTTGTATGCACTATCTTTCTTTTTATTTCTACCTCTGTGTCTAAGTGGTGAGAGTTACTGGATACAGATCCAAAGGTCCTGGGTTTGATCCCCGACACTTCCAGATATTTCTGTGAAGTGGTGGAATGGAGTCGACTCAGCCTCGTGAGGACACATGAGGAGCTACTTGAATAAAGACTTATCGGCTCCTGTCTAGAAAACTGAGATTAACGGCCAGAGGGTTCATCGTGCTGAACACATGACACCTTCTACCCGCAAATGTTGGCAATATCTTCACCAACATGCGACGGCCCCTTGGTCGGTATGTTTTGTTTGCGTTCTAATGCCACGGATACTTTTTTAAATTTTAGCAGCACGTTTTATTACCCGTTCGGGTTATGCATCTGTACTAATTAGCCTACGATAATGTGTTACGGGTAAACAACGTTGAATCAGAGGAAATGGTACCCACATTTGTGTGGAGGGAGAGTGGAAAATCATTTAGATAAAAATACCCTCTGTACACCCAATTAGGATTCGAACCCCGATCTCACCGTCATCGGCAGTCCAATCTATTGTGAGAGTGACGCTTAAGACCATTTGGCCACCGAGGTGGGTTCTAATAAAAACTTTATTTTATTTGGTTTCCAATGACTTCTTCCAAACTAGTTTTTTTATTATAACTATGCAAAAAAGGCAAGGGACCCAAGCTATCTATTGTGACTTTAGTTATTACGTTATTTATTCGATGTGAAGTGAGATCATTTCCGTAGATATTAGGAAATAATTAGATAAAATATTAAAATTACGAACTAAGTTTGGCTTCTGTCATGGTTGCCAACTAAAGATATTTACGTATCACAACTAATATTAAAATTTAAAAAATTTTTATTAATAAATAAGATAGGGTTCTTAAAAATAATATTAGAGGGTCGATATGCGTTTTAAATACACTAATAGAGGTGGGAATGAGGAAGGTAGAATTTGGAGGAAATGTAATCAAATTTACAAGTAGGGGGAGGTTAAAACATATATATAAAAAACTTCAGTGCGCCAGTTGTGGGATTCGAGCTCCGACTCTCCGTCACCGAAAAAACAAGACTAAATGAGCCTGAAATTTAGACCACGTGTCCAGAGAGGCACGTTTCTTGTTTAATATTCTTATGTTTAACATATCTTTTAAAAAACTTGTAATAAAGGAACCTAATATTTAAATTGCTTGTAAAAGAATTTCAAGTGCTTGGAGTAAGATGAGGCATTATGTAGAAACTTGAACGCTTACGCCGTTAAAAGTAATTTCTGTGAATTCGGTGATCTCACTTTTAAAAATATGTTTTTTTTAAATTTATATCTTTTATTTCACACATGACGTTATGGTATCTGCCAAATATGTATTGTATACTCTGTTAAGAAGTAAAGTTGAACACACATTTTATTTTCTAATTTTGGTGCGGCAAATAATTGTTGGTTAAATAGTTTAATGGCATCGTAACACTAGTCTTTTAACGTTAAATAATGCAATTACAAGTATAGTAATAATTAATTATTGCTAAATGTGACTGACTAAACAGACACTATAGTAACACATATAATAATAATAATAATAATAATAATAATAATAATATAATAATAATTTTGATTCACATTTTTTCTGTCAGACATCTTAGCTCAGTCTGCAACGTGTCTATCTACTGAGCAAAGGGTCCCAGGTTCGATTCTTAGCATGGCCAAATAATGTATCAGTTGTGAAATGTGGGTTTCCTCTTTCACAGAGAGGAGTTTAACGACCGGGGGGCTGGATGTTGTGTCTACTCTAGATTTAAGTTAGTTTATAGGTCGTGTGCTTATATAATCAGCCTGTTCTGAAAGTATACACTAAGTACCTCAAATAGTGATGATAATTATATTTATAGTGAATAATATGTTTGGTATCCAAATCTATGATCACGTCAAGGAAGTCTATTCTGATGTGTTATTGAAGGGGAGAATTACGTTTAAAAACCATCCAGGTGTTTTTTCCTAAATATTTTCACATTCTCCTTCCCTGGGAATGCGGGTGCATTTTTCATTTCTAGCTTCCTCATCCTTTAGCCTAATTAAATTCGGATAGCTTGGACTGATAGTGTGACGTAGTGTAAAAACAACAAACTTTAGTTGTAACAACTAAATAAAGACTAAATTCATTATGTCCTTCCCAACAACATTCACCGCAAATCCTGCCTGCTAAGCTAAACCAATGGGATGATCATAATTGAAAGTAGAAATTGATTGCGGCACTTTAGAGTCTTATTTTTTAGTTTAGTGTTTATTTTGTTAGGCTATGGATCTTTAAATTTATTGAATAGATTGATGGTGACGGGATGTGGGTTAAGGAGGTCCAAGGTTCGAATCTTGTTGCGTGCATTTGGCTTTCTCCACGTGGGATTTATCACTGTCGTTTCCCCATCTCTATATCTACGCTTATACGGGTGCCTTAACTAAAACTACCCTCTTAATTCCTACCCACATGATTAAACCTTTAAATAGCCCTTGTGTTAAAACGTATGAATATAATAATTTAATATAATTAATAACATTGCGTATACAGTTAAATTTCGTAAGAAGACACGTTCTGAAAATATAAACAAACTTTTGTGGTCAAAATTGATAATATTTCACTATATTATGCGTGTTATCTAAGGCATTATCTAAAATATAGTTTATATATATATAAAAAATGACAGCTGTAGACAACACGACCTGACATAGTTATGAAATAGAAAAATGGTGAATTCTATAGCTGTCATATAAGTTTATTCCTATAAAAATTGGACTGAAATATTGACTGCGCATGCCTATTCACAGCACCTGCAATGGCCAGAACAATTAATTGCTCTTCACCGTGAGTCAGTTCAGCATATGCGTATTACTCCCAGACCACGCATGTCTAGTTATCGCCCGTGCAACCGGCTCGCCAAACATCTTTTTTCAGGGAATGAAATTAATTATCTTAAATAATTATTATGTAAATATTGTTACGTTAATTTAGGGGCATGCATATTCATCAACAAAACCGAATAGAATTGTATGAAATATGGTAGACTATCTATAATTACAGTTTAATGGGATTGGTTGGATTTCAAACTATCAAAAACTCTAATTACACGGAATAGCCGAAAAATGGTAAATTTCTTAAATGTTTTTAAGTGTAAAAGTATTAACTATAAATTTTTGAATTATATAATAGAAAATAGTTTTGTGAATATAAACATATATATTACTAGTAGGTCTGTGAATAGTAGACCTCGCTCCCTCCATGTTATTTTCGTTACTACAATCTTAAGATTTCTCTTTGTATTTCAAGTTGAAATATCTCCTAATTATTTATCCTAAGATTTGGAGTTGATATTTCCCTTGTTGATCAAGTTATACAGAAAACGTATTACCGTACCACTTTAATAGTTAATAGTAAAATAATATAGTTTAAGACAGCATTCTCACAATATGTTCAATTTTTTTTTTAAACATACGCCCTAGGTACTCAATCGATTGATTGGAATTATACAACAATATCACTTGAGATGAGTTATTAATCTAAAATTATTTTGAGCGTCTGCCGTATTGAAACGGATAACCAGAATGAAAAACCATGTGTAGACGTCGTTCACCTAGGTTCAAATAATGTCCCTGTAAAATTTGGTTAAAATTGGTCCACGCATTAGACAATTATCACAGAGCAAACATTGGACAGAGAGACAGACTAAATGACAAATGGTCAAGTTAAAACAGGACCTCACTCATATATATATGTTGTATATATATATACAATACATATATATGTATATATATATATATATATAATGTATATATATGTATATATATACATATATATATATATACATATATATGTATATATATATACACATATATGTATATATATATGTATATATACATATACATATATAATATATATATGTATATATATAGTATATAATATACATATATATATATATACACACATGCTACATTTGAAAGAGCTAACCTATTGACACTGTCCAATCACACGAATATAAATAGCATGCCTATGAAATGTTCTACGAGCCATTTAAATTACAACTATCTTCGACAACTCCCATCAATGATTTTATGTGACTGTCGTCAAAAATGCCGAGATAAAAAAAGGTCACTTTAGTATTTAAGCCTACACCAATCAGTTGTTTGTGGCTCTGACTGTACCTATAGTGTCCAAGTGGTACGTGGTCACTGGTCAGTTGATGTTCGGTCTTTTAGGTGGAAAGAAAGGGGGGAAGGGGGAGGGGCAACGACCTTGCCAGGCTCTTTTTTTTTTATTTTAGAAAGAGAGAGAGTAAATATTAGGTGTAGCACGGCGGACACGTGTAATAAATTGCCTACGCCGAGGGAGGTGGGATGGAGGGGCGGCCTATGGGGTGACTCTCACCGTTAGAATGTGCGATTGGGATCTAGAAGAACTTTCATTATTATTCTGTGTGGTACTCTCGTGCTAATACTGACTACTAGAGAGTTTTAACCTAAAGGAACAAACACGTAGAGGATGGATCATTTAGGATTAAACCTGAACCACGCTGACAATAATTGTGATAACTAATTTTTTTTTCCCCACCGAGTCTTATTGACGATTAAGGTTATACACGTACGTAGATAAATCATGCAAATGATGTAAGAAATAGGTAAAGTCTTGTTTTAGAGGAAATGAAAACGCATATGCGTGGAGGGAGAGCGGGAAACCCCATTAGGGGGGGAAACATCCCCGGTATACCCAACCGAGATTCTAACCCTGATCTCCACGTCATCCATTTCATTGCGAGAGTGATGGTTTGGACCAGTGGTTCACAAACTTTTCAGGACCTCCACAAACTCCTCCCCAGTACCCCCTACGATCATATAAACTATAAAACAAACACATTAGAGTTGAGGTTTGAGCCACCAACAAAGGGAGATAACAATAAAATTGAAAAAAGTAACATTTAATGAGGTATTTACTGAAATTACAGTTAAAACCCTTTTGTTTGGTTAATTCGATAAACTCTATGGTCTAGTGGTCAGAATTCTTGGCTACAAATACAGAGGTTCCGGATTCGATCCCGGCGCTTCCAGATTTTTCTGTGAAGCTGTGGGTCTGTAACGAAGTCAAACTCAGCCTCACGAGGACAAATGAGGAGATATTTGAATAAAAAAAGAAGCGGTTACTGTCTAGAAAACTGAGATTAACGAATGAAGGGTTCGTTGTGTTGTCCACATCAGCAAAAGTTAGCACTATTTTCGCCAACAGACAGCGGCTGCTGGGTCAGTATGGCTCGATTGCGTGCTAATACCATATTTTTTAAAGTTTAGTTAATTTAATAAAATCGAAGAATTTATCTAGCGACTACTCCTCTATTCAGTACGTTATTAATCCGAGGGATGGGCTTGATGAGGTAATTTTCCCAATATCTGCTCTAAGGTGGGATATTTAGAATTGCTAGTTAAGGGCAGTGTTTTTGAAGTTTTTAAATCAAAACAAATTTTTCAGTAATATAAATACAATCTTTATCCCGTATAAATATATAGTTTAATTTTCTATACATAGTAATCCCAACAGTTCTTGAATATCTGTCGACGTTGTCCTAAAATTTGATGATAAATTTCTTCTCTGCATTTAAAAAGTTTCTCATGAAATGTTATTATGCCTGTGACAAATATTTAAGAGCTTTTGAGATTTCCATGTGTAGTAAATTACATTATTATATTTCTATCGGAAAAATTTTTGATTTATTTCGGTGAAAAAAAAATAGTTTTCTATAAAACTGCACAAAACACCGACCTTTTCTCGCGATCCATACCATCACACCTTAAAGTCACTTAGTAGGAGTCAAAGATTACCCCCCCAGCAATCCCCTGCACCCCTTTGCCTCATAGCGGAGTATCCATCGACTCGCCACAGGTCTAGTGTTCACATCCCACTGTTTATCAACTCGCCACATGCCACTGCCACCTAAATACTCATCAACTCAACACGCGCCTCCCGTACCCCCATGGTCATGGAATCCGTCATCGCAACGATCTACCACGATCATTCTGGAACGAACGAACCTAACCAACCAACCTAACCTAACTTAACCTAGCCCAACCTAACACTTAAATTACGGAACTATTCGAGTTTTCAGACTGTGTCTTCGACAAACACGTTGACGAGGATTGGAATGTACCACTGAACTATGGGTCGATGATGAAAAAGAACGTCCTGGATGAGGTGATAAAATAAACTCATAATTATTTATAAATATATCACGTTCTAATTTATCTTACTGAGTAAATACCTATATTTTCCTCTAAAAATTGAGAGTGGTGAGTTGAAGGAATTTCTAATACGGTATGGCCCCCGTAACCGTTGATTCAGTATCCGCGGTTTATTACTGCATAATTTTATTTATATTTAATTAAAGAAAAAAATAGTTTATAAGTCACAATGCCTACATCATCACCCCATTTCATCTCCTCATCGTTGACATAGTGCTATTATTATCATCATCATCGTCGTCATCTTGTGATCATCGCAACAAGAAGAAAGGAGAATAAGTTAGTACACTGTAGTGTACAGCACACGTTATTATGTTGTGCTTTATTTAAATATTGGTAATGTCTTACTGGAAATAATTTATCAATTAAACTCTTACCTATTTATGTATGTTATATGAATATTAAGTTATATAATAGTTTGGTACCATCCGCAGTTTCGCGCAACCGTGGTAGATCTAGGAACGTATTATCCGCGAATATGGGGCCATACTGTATAATCAATTTGTGGACTTGTGGTGACTTGATAACTGTGGCGAGTTAGTGATTGCCGCTCTTAACATAAAAGGCAAGGAAAAATAATTATAAACTTGTATGAAATGTACAAAGTTTAATTAATATACGCGTGTGTGCTCAAGCGCTAGATTATATTTTAAAACTAATAAAATCAACCGCATATAAAACCCCAGGGGCCGGTAATAAATCAATTACTATTCATTGGGAATGCTATGAACTAAAGTAAATAAATAACTTCTTAAACAATTATCCTCTATAAACATTTTTTTCCCTTGACTATAAAAGTTACTGCACTTCCCATCCAGAAGTAAATAAACATCAAGACAAGTGGTTGTTAGCCAGTACAAAGTTTATTGTGTTTATAGCGTGTTTAAATACTAATAAAAATAAACAGTAATTCAAAACATAAATGTAAAGCTAGTAGATCAGTCGTTATCTTTTGTAATAATAGTTTTTCAACTCAATATATTATGCTAGTCTTGAACATCAGCTTCTACAGTCCAATTTTCATAAGGAGGACCTCATCTAACAAGTAAAAAGTTTTTTTAGCGCCACGTCTTACTACCCATTCAGGCTATGCTTATGTACTAATTACGTATTGGTTAGGTATGAGGAAGGTTTGATTGAGAGGAAGTGTACCCGCATTTGCGTGGAGAGATAGTAGTAAACCATTTAGGGAAAACCACCCTCAGTGTACCAGACCGATATCGAACTAAGATCTCCTCGTCATCAGCAGTCTAGTCTATTACGAGAGTAGTGCCTTAGTCTATGCGTCCACCGAAGCGGGGAGCTAGAAAATGTACTATATCTACATTCACGTATCCATAAGTCAAGTCATGTGGCCTGCAACTGTCACTTTTGGTATATAATTTTAGCACTATGGTATACCTATAAAATAAAACTAATGATTTTAATAAAATGTTATCAAATTTCGGTTGCAAAAAAAGTTGGTTATTTCTAAAAGGATCTTCAAATGAAAATTGGACTGTACACATGGCAGCATTCCTCAGATATATGAGTACAGTGCATTTATTCATGTGTGTAAAAGTAAATAAAATAATTTACTAGCCGCTGATAAAATGTTTAAAGTCCACTTATACGAATATTTATTATACATCTTGGATGAAAACAAATAGGGTTAAATTCAGATTTTCCAGATTCCTGCGTTCGTATCGAATTGATTTATCAGAACGGAAAGGTAAACGCCCTTGATTAAATAGTCTCAATGCTTCGTGTCAGATGGGCTTCTCGAGCAGGATACATTATATTTATAATTAATATTAACATAGTAAATAAACATTTTAGAAAACATTTTAATATGATCTTATTGTAAATCAAGTTAATGGCTCTTTGAAATATTTATAGTAAATCCACAGAGTAAGTTTGTTTGAAATTATCAATAAACAAGTGTTGTTTTATTGTTTCAAATTTAAATATTTATTGAAAAATGACACCTGGATATTAATATCAAACCCATGACCTTCACACCATTGTTTTATCCCTCAATATTCAAGTTCATAGAGGCCCATTTTCAATATCAGTAACGATCTGAAAAAAATATTTGTGAACGAAGGTTAGTTAATCCACCAAAAATATAGTTTAGAATGTACAATACATACATGTAATTTATCTAAGGATGGCATTTGGCAATAACTATTATGGAAGTATTATTACTTATGGGTGATTTTAAGTTGGGGATGTAGGGAACGCGAGAAAAGGCCAGCGTTTCCCATTTTTTTTACCCAACAAAACTTTTTTTTGGCCATAAATAAATAAAATATTGCTAATATACAAATATAGAGTTTAATTTTCTTTACATGGTGATATCAACAGTTGTTTAAATATCTTTCATGAGCGTAGCGGAATTAGATGACAAACTTTTTAAATGAAAAGAAAAAGTTGTCTTTTGACAGATATTTAAAAAAAAATGTTGAGATTACCAAGTGAAGAAAATTAATCTCTATGATTGGTCTGAAGCAATGTTTAATTTATTTTGACAAAAAAATATTATGATATAAAAACTGCAAATATCTTGACCATTTTTCGCGTCCCCACCTTAAGTTAACCCACTTCAAATATAGATTAGAATATATAAGTAATTTATCAAAGAATGACAATAACTATTTTGGCAGAATTATTGCTTACCGACGAGTTTAAGCCATTTCAATATTTTTAAATAAAAAAATATGTAGACCTAATAATTATTAGTTAACAAGTCCCACAGTAAACTGACCTAACGCAATGTATGCTACAACTATATATTTCATAAACAGGGTCTAAGACTATGATGAATTTTGATAATCTAGTTATCAAAAAATGACCTGAATATGACTTCAGATTTACAAAAAAAATTACCCAAAAATATGGACAAAAACTTTTAATGAATGCTCACGACTAAATAAACACGTAATTTACCAATGTAAACTAAAACATACTGTACCCCCTTTCCAACACAACCATTTCCATATTAATTGTAGTTTCTCCAGGAATGTGTATTTTCCAACCATACAGGCAAAGAGGGTATAAAGTTCATTGTATACATTATTCCAAAAACTATACTGACTTTTTTATGTTTGATTATTTAAGTATTTATAAAAATGTCTAAAGTCTTAAAAAATATAGTTATTCAAGATAAATGCCAAATAAATAAATGCCTAAAAATAACTCGGAAATGACTCAAAACAAAAAATATCATCTAAAATCCAAAATTACAAAAAATGACCAAACAAAAACCTATAAACAAATTCTCCAGAACCAGGGAATCATGAAATTTTTAAACTAGGCTACATATAAGCATTGTCTGTGAAGTAAAAAAAACAAGACATGTCACAAAATTCGGGCACTGCTCATAATATATTTGTGTTTGGTTTGTGCTATGTTTGAATTCCTTTTTTGGGATTCCTGATAATTTCTTACCGAGTAACCAGGAAATTAAGTAACATGACTTCGCTTGAACCAGAAATCGCATAGAAACGTTGTTTTCTGAATTATTCACACAACAGCGAGATTTGAATTGATTTAATAGTTTTTTTTTAAATTTTTAAATAGTAACTTTTGAGTTTTATTGTAATGTTTTTTATCAGTTATTTATTTATTTGTGTTATTTAACGTGTAATTTCTGGACCTACTGTTTATGCCAATACACGAGAATTTCTATGAGTGAGAGCGAAAGGTCCTACCAATTTTTCCGGGAAAGGTATTTTCCCATACCTTCCAGGGTTCTTTTACATGCCACAATCAACATGGGACCGACGGCTTTACTTCCCCTCCGAAGGAAGTTGTGTAACGTATTTTATCGCTGTTTAAATCCACGAACATCGGGTCCTGAGGCGAGCACTTTATCCCCAAGACCACCGAGGTCGACTATTTTAGATCTGGTAAAATGATTTCACTCGCCTCAATTCCACTGTCTTTTAATGAAAACTATATAAACCATATCTTGATGAGACACCTGGTTAAAGTCGTATTAACTTACCAAAAGTAAGCGTTTCCCATGGGGTAAGATGCGTTCTTAAATTTGTTGATTAACCTCAGAAATACAATCCTCTTTTTTTTTATCAACGAGTTTAATAAGTTCCCCAAATCTAACTCGTATCATTATTTTGATGGCTGTCACAAGACAGGTTTGATATGAACTTAAAGCCCGGTCTAGGAATGGAGGATGGTAAGGGCTATCTATCACATCACATCTTGTGAACATCGCTATATTTCATAGCGACATTCTCACATAACTGTACCGTTCACTGGCCCTACTAAGTAGCAAGCTTACCTTAAATTGTTCCATTATGGTGTAGTTTATAAACAGGGCCAGGATTTTGATGACATGTCATCCTTTTTTTTTGTTCGTCACATATAATGCTCATATCATAAATACACTGTTAATGGGCCCCTTGTTGTAGAGATGTATAATTTATGGGTCTTTTTTTTATCATTTTGGAATTTAAGCTAATATTTTCTTGGTTTGCGTAGTGTTTTGAATCATTTTTAAGAATTTTTGAATCATTCAAAGGCATTCATGTTGAATAAGTATATATTTAAATATGTTTTATATTTTATAAATGTATAAATGCTCAGACAAAAATGTCTTCAACATACAGTTGTCGGAATGAAAAGATAATGTAAAGTCTGTTCAGCGTAGGAATTGTTTTCTGAAAGGCCTTTTTCCCTACCAGAAAGCTATTATATAGTAGGATTTTGGTAGGAAAAAAGACCTTTCAGAGAGTAATTCCTACCGTGAATGGAGTATAGGCAATGAACTATTTATCCTCTTTGCTTGTCTGGTTGTAAAATACACATTCCTGGCGAGACATTGCAACTAGGCTGGAGAGTGGAGAGGGCTGCGTTTGGAGGGAAGAGCCATACAGTGCAATAGGTGGGTGCAAAATCAGGAACATCTTGAGAAGCAGACGGATCCAATGTGCCGGTAGTGTGGCAGGGATGCCTGAAGATACAAGCAGTGATGGAAGGAATACCGAGGAAAACACGCCCCCTTGGAAGACCTAGGCTGCGGTGGTGGGATGAGCTGGAAAAAGACTCATATGGGGGTAGCCAGAGATCGTAGGAGAGAGGAACTAGGTCTAACCCAGCTGGGGGTAGCCAGAGATCGTAGGAGAGAGGAACTAGGTCTAACCCAGCTGGGGGTAGCCAGAGATTGTAGGAGAGAGGAACTAGGTCTAACCAAGCTGGGGGTAGCCAGAGATTGTAGGAGAGAGGAACTAGGTCTAACCCAGCTGGGGGTAGCCAGAGATGGTAGGAGAGAGGAACTAGGTCTAACCAAGCTGGGGGTAGCCAGAGATTGTAGGAGAGAGGAACTAGGTCTAACCCAGCTGGGGTAGCCAGAGATTGTAGGAGAGAGGAACTAGGTCTAACCCAGCTGGGGGGTAGCCAGAGATTGTAGGAGAGAGGAACTAGGTCTAACCAAGCTGGGGGTAGCCAGAGATTGTAGGAGAGAGGAACTAGGTCTAACCAAGCTGGGGGTAGCCAGAGATTGTAGGAGAGAGGAACTAGGTTTAACCAAGCTGGGGTAGCCAGAGATTGTAGGAGAGAGGAACTAGGTCTAACCAAGCTGGGGGTAGCCAGAGATTGTAGGAGAGAGGAACTAGGTCTAACCAAGCTGGGGGTAGCCAGAGATTGTAGGAGAGAGGAACTAGGTCTAACCCAGCTGGGGGTAGCCAGAGATGGTAGGAGAGAGGAACTAGTCTAACCAAGCTGGGGTAGCCAGAGATTGTAGGAGAGAGGAACTAGGTCTAACCCAGCTGGGTAGCCAGAGATTGTAGGAGAGAGGAACTAGGTATAACCCAGCTGGGGTAGCCAGAGATTGTAGGAGAGAGGAACTAGGTCTAACCAAGCTGGGGTAGCCAGAGATTGTAGGAGAGAGGAACTAGGTCTAACCAAGCTGGGGGTAGCCAGAGATTGTAGGAGAGAGGAACTAGGTCTAACCCAGCTGGGGGTAGCCAGAGATGGTAGGAGAGAGGAACTAGGTCTAACCAAGCTGGGGGTAGCCAGAGATTGTAGGAGAGAGGAACTAGGTCTAACCCAGCTGGGGTAGCCAGAGATTGTAGGAGAGAGGAACTAGGTCTAACCCAGCTGGGGGTAGCCAGAGATTGTAGGAGAGAGGAACTAGGTCTAACCAAGCTGGGGGTAGCCAGAGATTGTAGGAGAGAGGAACTAGGTCTAACCCAGCTGGGGGTAGCCAGAGATTGTAGGAGAGAGGAACTAGGTCTAACCAAGCTGGGGGTAGCCAGAGATTGTAGGAGAGAGGAACTAGGTCTAACCAAGCTGGGGGTAGCCAGAGATTGTAGGAGAGAGGAACTAGGTCTAACCAAGCTGGGGGTAGCCAGAGATTGTAGGAGAGAGGAACTAGGTCTAACCCAGCTGGGGGTAGCCAGAGATGGTAGGAGAGAGGAACTAGGTCTAACCAAGCTGGGGGTAGCCAGAGATTGTAGGAGAGAGGAACTAGGTCTAACCAAGCTGGGGGTAGCCAGAGATTGTAGGAGAGAGGAACTAGGTCTAACCAAGCTGGGGGTAGCCAGAGATTGTAGGAGAGAGGAACTAGGTCTAACCCAGATGGAGGCACCTTGTCAAGGCAGCGCGTGATATTCTGGGTATGTGATTGCTATAATAATAATAATAATAATAATAATAATAATAATAATAATAATAATAATAATAATAATAATAATAATAATAATAATAATAATAATAATAATAATAGCTATTATTTCTGAAGAGAATCTTTGTAGGCCAATGTTTTAGGCCTATTTAGCAAAATGTAAGCATTTAGCTGATTAAAGGCTTTTCATTGCATTTCACATGTGTACATTGCGTGTTTAATTTAGTAGTGACGATTTATGACGCGTTTTTGTTAAAAAATTTTAGGACAATTTCTGAAAATTTGAAGTGGTTTTTTTTTTAGAATTTTTAGGCCTTTTAGAGGTAATTTTTTGATCATTTTTAAGTAATCGAAATCCGGGTTCTGCATATAAGATAGGGTCGTAGTGTAATCCGTCAAGTTAAGATTGATACCTTTCAGGATAAACGGAGTGTACATTGTTCCCTCACTCTAAGGGGACGGCCAGACTGGGCGAGCGACTAAAATATAAAATAGAACACATTGGTTGTAATGAGAGGTGGCCAGACTGGAGCGCGTGCGCTTGACCCGGTACAGTCTAGTTTACAGGCGCTAGGCAATATTATTGTGTGTTGGTTCATTGAGTGCTAGGAAAACTTCTCATTTTGACATTTTTATTAATATCGATAGGTTTAGCACACTTTCTACTAACGGCCTAATTTAATTGGTAAGATCATAAAACATACTTTTATATATATATATATATATATATATATGTGTGTGTGTGTGTGTGTGTGTGTGTGTAAAACTGGTATGTTAAAATACGTCAATATTATCAAAGTAGGCCTTTACAAATAAGAATCACCATTAGCGTGGAGAGAGAATGAGAAAACCACAACAATAAATACCTTGTTAAAAACTACCCTCAGTTCACTGATCCAAGATTCGGAGCCTCCTCGTCAACAACTATCGAGAGCTATCTGCTAATCACGCGCTCGCTCGCTCGCCAGTCTGGCCACCCAGTCACTTGCGCGCTCACTCGCACGCTTGTCAGTTTGGCCAAACCCTAAAACGTCAATTCCACTATACGTTCTAATGTGGAAGATGGGGAAGTATGGGTTCGAATCTCGGTCGGATACATTGGAGTATTCGTTATTCCATGTGTTCTATCCTCACTGACATTGGGTGATATAATTTGTTCGCTTAAAAGTGTGCTTTAGCAGGATAACAAAATGTGGTTGAAAGCTCTATAATAATCGTTTTTATATGTTCAAGACTCTAAGCAATGCCCTTGAATCTTGCCATTTGTTCTTTCACGCAACCCTTTGGGGAAATAAAGTATTGTGACCTTAAAAAAATAAAATTCAAAATTTTTATAGATATCGATGTTTCAAGACCCTCTGAACTTGAATTTTTTTTATCTATTTAACTCTAAAATTAAGGGTAGCTTACTTAAGGTCAAAAATAGAAAAAAAAATAGATTTTATCAATGTTGGCTCCAACGATTTTGATTAAATTTAATATTGAGGCACTGTTTTAACACTACAAACAAAATGGAGCTTCTCATTTTCCTATAAAAATGGCTTTGCAGAACGATTCTTTCCATAGGCGAAAATTTCCAATTTTGATCAGTCTCCGCAACTCTTTGAGATACGAAATAGTTTATCATTGTAAAGTTGTAGAACTCAAAAAAATAAATAGCTTTTATTTGAAAGATATATGTTAAAAACTCAATGTTTTCCAAGAATTAGGTAAATATACTTCTTTAAATAGAGCTTTGGGAAATGGGTAGTTGAAAATGCACAGAACAAATAATATGTTTCTGTAACAGTGTATATTATTTCATGTATGCTCTTAGGTGAACTGCAATGTTAATTTCTTACCATTATGTTTCTATAGCAGTGTATATTATTTTATGTATGTTCTTAGATGAAATGCAATGTTCATTTTTTACCATTATGTTTCTATAGCAGTGTATATTATTTTATGTACGTTCTTAGGTAAAATACGATATTTATTTTTTACCATTATGTTTCTATAGCAGTGTATATTATTTCATGTATGTTCTTAGATGAAATGCAATGTTCATTTTTTACCATTATGTTTCTATAGCAGTGTATATTATTTTATGTACGTTCTTAGGTGAAATACGATGTTTATTTTTTACCATTATGTTTCTATAGCAGTGTATATTATTTCATGTATGTTCTTAGATGAAATGCAATGTTCATTTTTTACCATTATGTTTCTATAGCAGTGTATATTATTTTGTTTCACATACGTTACTAACTAAAAGTATTTAGGTAAAGGAGCGAGAAAGTCTTTGGGGTGCACCGTACCATTTTTTTTCTCTTTGAAATGGTTGTAAAATATTATAGAGGAGTATTTACTCGACTTCATACAGAAGAAGAACGGCGCTGTAACCGTATCAGAATTATGTCCGGTTTAGCACTAATGTGTGTGTAAAACTCAGTAGTAAACCACATAGTAAAAACGGCCGTTAGCTTTAATTGCACAAATAAAAATTTCTAGTAAAAACTTGCAGCGATTCGAGAGTAAATACAAGTTGTCAAAAGGTTGAAGTGATTTGGGTCCCACGGACCTCACGCATAACCAATTATCATACCATAAATATACATCACGTTCTGAAATTAAATTCACATTACCTTTTCTTTCGGCGTTATGATCCCTTCATATAGGCCTAAAATAGTCGAGTAAAAAAATATTTGTTCTTTCAAGTGGAAGACAACCATTTCCGCAGAATCAAGTTCGCTAATTTTTTTCAGTATACAGATTACGTACAACGCCGTGTTTATTTTTTTAATAATTTGAGGTTGATCTTATTTTTTCAAACCAGATTATTACGGCATATTTAGTAATAAACTATAATATCCATATTGCATTAAGATTTGAAAAGGAAAGCGACCCAAATAGTATCAGATTTTTTATGTGTAACTCAGTAACTCCCCGACCCCCCGTCAGGTCAATCTGTATATTTTACACTAATGGGTAGGGATAAGTAAGGTAAAATTTAGAGGAAATGTACTCGGATTTTCTTGGATAGAGAGAGAGGGGGTAGAGAAACTGTTTTAAGGAGAAACCAGTCTCAGTACATTCAGCCAGGATTAGAACCCTAACCCCCCATTAGTGGTAAACCACGCCAGATATGGTTGAGGCTTTAGCCCACGTCTTAATGACCGAGTCCAACTACAGTATAAATACTTGTCCTACAGGACTACGCCTCTGGATGCAACCCATCGATACAGCTAATTAAAATATCTCCCTATTCCGTTCTTTTAGGTAATATAAATTATATTATAGAGTATTAGTAGTAATAAAAATAATAATATAAACGTCCGACATCTTAAGGATGTTCTAACGAGCTTGTAATTAGTTTTGACAAACCCACTTCTATGTTCGAACGGTCTAAGGCGTCACTCTCGCAATATACTGGCCCACCAATGACTGTGAGATCAGGGTTTTAATCCCGATCAGGTATTAATACGGATGCCCCCCCCCCAAACTAGCTCTTCCACTCTCCCTCCACGAAAGTGCAGACACATTTCCTCTAAATTAAACCCTTCCTATTCCCAACAAATTATCGTAACTAACGCATATGCGTTAAGCCCATCGGGAGAAGTAAAGCGCAGTGATAAAAAAAGAAATGAATAAAAAAAGTTACATTGATCTTAAAACTGTTGTTCCAGCTCGTTAAAAACAATAAAAAACGGGCAGCCGAGTGTTATGACTTAGGTTCTCTATTATTAGCGAGGACTAATAAAACAAAACCACGCTACAAAGAGTGTCATCATCATAACATAGCATCGGGAGGAAAGTTTGTAATATCTCCCAGCCACAGAGCATGATGGTTTATTAAGACGGTAGTTGCCGTGTACCGTATATACTTCCAGAGTCTCTGAGAACTCTTCTTCCTGCCCGCAGTTGTTCGAATCAGACGTACCAGTTTCGAGAACAAATTACACGTCTTGTCGGGTCAAGAGATTGACGTACCTCTCACGTCTAGGACTCAGGGTCGGCGCAACAGTTGATGCAATACCGTGGGCGGCAAAAGTTGTGATAATAGTGAAAATAATTTTTTCTATCATCACGTCTCAGTAGGGTTATACGCATTATCATAATTACGCTAATATGTAATGAGGTGAGGTTGGATTTAGGTTAAGTGTATAGCATCTGCGTGGATGGATAATGGTTATTGTCTGTGAATATAAAGTACTATTCATCATCATCATCATCAACTGTTTCCAGCCTGTGGCCGGTCAGTTTAATTAAATTAATGCTTCCATTTTTCTCCCCTCACTTGTGCACTATCTTTTATCTGCGCCTCCCATCACTTTCTTAGCCTCCATTTCGGTCTTTTTCCTACATCATTTCCATCATTTTCTTTGGCATCCTCATTACCATCCCAAATACATACCATCTCAGTCTTGCTTCCTCTATTATCTCACGTACTCCCCGTAACCCCATTCTTTCCCGTACTATTGAATATAGTATTCGTTTGTTCAAATTCAAGGAGAAATTATAGGAGATATTTCAAGTTGAGATCTAAAGATAAGTCTGTAGCAACGATAATAACACGAAGAGAACGAGCTCTACTGTTCACAGAAATGATAGTACAGTAGGCTGGCACTGTCTCGATAATTTCAATCCGCACCAGCCTACAATGATAAATTGTAGTCGAGAAATATAATTTTCTGCACTAAAGTGAGAATACTGGGCTGTAACGACTCGAGCTATCTAATATAAAGGATCAATGGGACGCAAGGGAATGTTAAGATGGGTGCTAGTGAGCGCGAGTTTAGTGTATTGATTTTGCAGTTTTTATAGCATAACAATTTTTTGGCCAAAATAAATCAAATATTTCTTTATAGAACCATAGAGTTTAGTTTTCTGCACGTGCTAACCTCAACAGTTTTTGAATGTCTTTCATGAGCATAGCGGCATTTGGCGACAAACTTTTTAAATAAAGAGAAAAAGTTGTCATTAAATTCCAGGACACCTTTGACAGATATTCAAGAACTGTTGAGATCAGGATGTGCAGAAAACTAATCTATATGTTTCTATAGAAGAAATATTTGATTTATCTTGGTCGAAAAAATGTTTATGCTATAAAAACTTTAAAAAATACTGCCCTAAACTCACGCTCACTAGCACCCCACCTTAAGGAAACGCTCTAGCACTTGCCTGGAGGAAATGGATCACAATGCTGTAGGGGAAAACCTACTGGTTCTTCAGTCGGACAGTAGATCAAAACCAGGTCTTTCATGTTAGTGTGAGCTATGCTATCGCAAATAAGTGATTTAATTAGCTCTTCCTGAATACAGAGTTTTATAAGTTTACGACTTTTAAACTAACTTAATTAAAACGCTAACACATTGCAAGAAACCAGAATTGAAACATCTAGATAGATAGTGAGGCTCATAAATAAACACTGAAATATTCTTAAACACTACCGAGGTACGAATAAGGAACCCCAATACATGTAGTTGGAAACCCTTCCCACTCAATCACCTGAACTATGCCAAACAAGAATTCCCATTGATGGTTCATGGCGTTGCTCATTTAAATAAATATTGACTCATTACATTAAATTGAGTGAGCATTTACCGTACGTGTGTACGATAAAATATTTCAGGTATTTCAAGTTACCTTCAAGAAAACCTAATCTTGTTGCTACAAACATATTTTATTTCACAGCTTTCAAATAAAATTATTCATAACTATCAAAATATCCCTATATAATTACCATATTAAATAAACTCCTAGTAAAACGGTAAAATAACGTTTGACATCGCCTTAATTAAAAGCTGTGAGTTTTTAGCCGATTAAAACAGGACTTATTGAACATTGGGTCAACAGCCGTGGCCAAAGCGGATATTGTTTCTTCCTTATTTGAGGTCATACGCCTATGTGTGTAAAGGTCAAGGTGACCGTTATTACCAAACACTTCACGAGATAAAATGTTTGCTAGGGGAAAATTAAAAAAAAAACACTATTAATTTTTATCTCTTACGTTTGAGATAAATTAGTATGAAATAAATGTGTTTCCAACCGGTATAGAACGGCGAGGTCAAATACGGCCAGATTTTCAAAGGAATGGCCTTATTATTCGACAGTTTGAAAAGTTACAATACCTATTTTCACGTAATAATACGTCAAACAATGTGATCTGCAGCTGTCACTTTTGACATACCAATACTCATAAAATAAAAATAATAATAGAGTAAAATATTATCAATTTTGGCCGCAAAATTATGTTTGTTTTTTTCTAAAATGCCCTTGTTATGAAAATTGGACTGCATTTAACTACCTTAAAACTTTATGAATTTAGTGAAAAAAATGCCTTCATCTTGTCTTACTACCCGTCCAGGCTATAAAAAATGTAACTATACTAATGAAGTAAGTACGGCGAAGATAGAATTTATAGTGAATATTACCATGGAGCGAGATAATTTCATTCAAGAAAAAAACACCCTCAATACACCCAATCGGGATTCGAACCTCCACCTTCCCGTAGCCAGAAAACCAGACAAGAGGAGTTTGACGTGATGCGGGTGGTAAAATTAGTAAAACTGAAGTTAATTTATGTACAGGAAATAATTTATCAATATTGGTTCTAAACATGTTAAACAGATAACACACTAATGTTGGGAACATTCAAACTTATGTACAGTATCAGTCACAAAAAGTGGCTGGTTTGTCGTGGGCTAACGTTATACTAAGTAGTGAGGCACATTTTATGAACAGAAAATTACAGTACATTAATTACTACCTGCAAATAATAATTTCTTAAAACGATTAAGCTTGCGTTAGCAATTTTTTTTTACTTAGTGAGATATTCTCGTTTTTTAATATTGAGTATCTTCTTAATCACCTGATATAACTTTTTTTAATCACCACGTCTTACTACCTGTTTAGGCTATACGCGTATATGATAATTTCTCTAATGTGTCGGGGATGTAGAAGGAAGCATTTTAGAGGTAATATACCCGAATTTGCGTGGAAGAGAGTAGGAAACAATTTAGGAAATCACCCCCCTCCCCCCAGTAGACCCGACCGGGATTCTAACCCTTATTTACCCGTCTTAAGCAGGCCATTATAAAACAAGAGTGGCACCTTATGTCATTCGGCTACTCAAATAGTAAATATAATACAAATACGTGCAAACAAAGTTACCATAACTTAGTAATCATATTTTTAAGGTTGAATGGAAGGGAAGGCGAATCATGGTCCGTATGGTTTACAGTTTTTATAATAAAGAAAACTTTTTTGTATCAAAATAAAAAAAATATTGCTCTCTTAGATACGTTCTGTTTAATTTTCTAAACAAAGAAATCTTAAAAGTTCTTGAGTCATTGTTATGGGCATGAGAGAATATGACCAGGACTTTTAAACTTAGTTTAAAAAGTCTCTATTCAAACGTCGCTGTGCTCATTCGTGACAGATATTCAAGAACTGTTTAGATTACTTTGTGTATCTAATGGAGCAACAGTTGATTTATTTGGCCCCAAAACGGGGTTTTTCTTATAAAAAAAATTGCAAAAATATTTACCTTAACTTGCTTTCCCTTCCACCCCACATTAATTTGAAGCAGTTTCTGAACCAACTAATTTTTTCAGTACAAGACTTACAAACTAACTTAATCCTAGAACAGATACAGTTACCCCGGCCCTCAATTAATCATCGTAAAAAAGGGAACCCCCAATTTCACCAATCTAATCCGGGTCATTTAGCTAAATAATCACACCTATTAACGACTGAGTCAAGGTATAAGTAATTCTAATTTTTGAATAAATTGAAAAACGACATTTAGGCACGGGAATCGAATCTGGGACCTTTGGCTTGGCGCGGCAATACTCTGCCACTGAGCTATCCAGGGATCAAGAGGGTCCTCTGCCTTAAAATATGAATGAAGAACGACCCTGAACACTATAAAATACCTGGATAGTAAAGTAGAAACACAAGAAACTGATTTATCTCTTTGAATGATATTTTAACATTTAAACAGGTGATTGCGTATAACCCGAACGGTAGTAAGACGCGGTGATAATAATAAACAGTGATTTGAGTGATGGAGGAGCTACAGCCAATAGAAACATGAGCACGCCCTTGGGTGGATATCGATGAACGAACTCTCATCACAGCAGCCAGGAGTAATCTAACATCGGCCCTCAAGGGTATTGTACGTCTACTAAACGCGCTAATTACGCCAACAATCCCACCGGTCCCTCCATTGTTTTGATCCCTAATTAAATCTCCCACTCACGTGGGTTTTGACCCTAACTTTGACCTTTTCAAGATCCTAGAAATATCACTTCCTCGAAGACGTGTTTTATAAGTTGATAATCATCACGATTAGGACTACGCGAGCGAAAGGGGTACCGGGAATGAGATATTAAAATTAAAAATTTCGAGGAGAACTTTTTTTTTGGTCATCTCGCGAGTGAGAAAAAAATCACTTCTCGGAAGTTAGAGACGATTACTGCAATTAGCTTAGGAGTCAACTGTATCACGCAGTTTTGGCACGTACTGCACGCTGCGACCCCTCCTAGGTACGGGGCACCTGCGTACACGCACACGCATGCTTATTAGCTTTTAGTGCTACCACCTTTATTTATACGTCAATTCTCTTGGTTTCGTAGAAATGGTGAAAACAAGGTTTTAAAGCTTCACCTCATTTTACTAATTTAAAGGCTACAGTTTTTAACGAAGTCCGTTTATTTTGATTGGACATGATCGGTATGGTTAACCGCACGAAGATACGGGGTTCGATTCCATAGTGGAACTGGTAGGGGTTAAGTTATACTGTCTAAGCATGAGATTCCTTTGAAGACTACTATCGACTTATGAAAATTTAATATATTTTTTTACTACTCATATTAATACTCGTTCGAGTTGTACTGAGATATATTTATTTTTAATTTTCGCACCGTGTTCTACTATTCGCTCGGGCTTTTTATACACATATAGATACTGATTATCCTAATAGTTTAGGGATGAATAATGTTAGCTTTAGAGTAAGTGCACACACATTTGGGTGGAGGGAAAGTGAAAAACCATTTAAGATAAAACACCCTCAATACGCCCGACCTGGACCCCGATCACCGCGTCATCGGCAGACGTGTTTATTGTTAGAGTGACATCTTAGACCATTCTACCATCGAATCACGTTGGTTGATATATTAATTACTCAAATGGGCAAGATATGAGGGAGGTAGAATTTAGAAGAACTGTACCCAAATTTTATAAGCCCGACATCACCTTCACCGTAAAACCACAATAAATAAATTTGACATTTCAATGGCGCGGAAAATTTAGTCACCAAACAAATCAAAATACAGTACCAGAGTGTTAACGAAATTTATCAACCCAAATTTCCTAGTGACACTTTTTTCACCCCGCTAGTAATCAAACCTGAGACCCATATATCATTAGATAGATACACTTCCGAGTGAGTTAGAGTGTTTCTGAATTTCAAATCCTCTTGAGTGTGTTTCCTCAAAATTTACTCTTCTAATCCATTTTTCTACAAGGTTAGATAGTGTGTCACACTTGTTTGCGTTGGAACGCAATAATTAAAAACAAAATCGCACCGGTGGACATGAGGTTTTAAGGCGTCATATTTACAGTAGACTGGATCCCCAGTTACGTGAAGGTCTAAGTTTGAATATCGGCCGAGTAAACTGAGAGTGTTTTCTCACGTACGAACTATCATCGTCTTTTCATCCTCTCTTCGTGCAAATGCTGGTTTACCTCCTCTTTTGAAAAACCTCCCTCAACCCTCTCCCTTAAACTATGGATTCTCAAACTTTTTATACCAAAGAAGCTCTTGCACTATAAAAAATACTAGTGCCCTCATACCATTTTTTACATTAATATTATTAAAATTAAATAACGACAGTTAGATTTTACAAGTCCTTAACAAATTAATACTTGAATAAATATTCAAAGAAAATATACAATTCACATCTAATTACTTATGGAAAAAGGGTTTCACTTGATAAATGCAAAATTTAAACCAATAGAACCCGCTTCGATTGCCGCGTGGTCTAACGCACTACTCTCGTAGAAGACTAGACTGCCGATGGCGGGGAGATGGAGGTTCGAATCTCGATCGAGTATTCTGAGGGTGATTTTTCACTTTATCTTCATGCAGATGCGGGTACACTTAATATAAATATAGCCTTCCTAATCCCTAAGAACATTAACGTAATTTAGTACATAAATGTACAATCCAAATGGGTAGTAAGACGCGGCGCAAAAAAAATAAATCAGTAAATATTTATTTATTAGTAGCTCGGATGGGCTTGTATTAGATTACAAAGAACCTTGCTATGTTAAGTTATGTTTGTCAACTGTAAGCAAAGATCATCTATACTTGGTCTGTTTCTATTTATTCGTTGTAGCTGTGTACAATGAAAAAGTTTGCTCACAAAGATTTTTTTTTTTCAAAACGCATTAAACATCTCAAAGTTTGATTCTATATTCTAGGATATATGGATATTTAAATCCAAAATTTTGCATTTTCTTCATCTACATATTTTGTTTTTAAAGCATAATTTCTCTTTTAAAGACAAATCGTTGACATTGGCAGATGTCCTTTATTCATATTTGAAAAAATTGCCAATCCTTTATTAATGAAATGATTTTACAGTGCGAAAAACAATATATAAAGTAGACTAGGCCTATATTATAAAATTGCCTCAAAGAAACTCAGATAACTATGGCGTAGCACTATGGCTACGTAGAACACAGTTTGAAAAATGCTGCCTTAAATTAAGCCGTTAAAAACGCGCGTGTTTGAAGTAATATTTTTTTTCTTCTTTTAGCACCACGTCTTAATACCCATTCGGGTAATAATCTTAATTGAAATTTTAAATGTTTAGTAAATTGTTTTGCACGACAATGTTATTGCCATTATAATATTTTCATAAGAGGCCGAACAATACATCTGAGAATGTTTAAAGCTGAACTTTGTTTAGGTACAAAGAAATGGTTTGTATGTTTGTCTGAGGAACACACCAGTTGTTGGCACAGGTGTTTTGGCTTCCCCTTAAAAAATATTTGACCACTTTCTACTGAAACTCTTCTAGAATATTGATTTTTTTTAAAACATTTCAGCGTAGGGTTGTGTGAAGCTTAGAAAACTTTGAATTTGCTTAGAAAATATATTAGCTTTGACATTATAACGAATCTTCACCAGCAAAAATATTGACTAATAAGATAATTTATGTTCAACTAACTGATTACCCGTTATTCACACGGGATGTATTTTATAAGACGTATCTATATTTAGTAACCTTTATAAGTTATTATTATTATTAGCACCGCGTCTTACTACCCGTTCGGGTTATACGCACTTTATAAATTGATATAATGAAAATCTAATAAGCAAAAGTTGAGAAAAAGGCCAAAAAAGGCGTGCATTAGTTATAGTTATCATAAATGTTAAACTATCGTCCGAATTACGCCGGATTCACACATGAAGCTACGCTACGCTATGCTATACTTTGCTGCGCTATACTATGTTTTAAGATCGCTAGCCAAGTATCTAAACGAACACGTTCACACATCACGCTATGCTGTGCTATGCTGTGCCGTGCTAAGCTACGCTTTTACATCTCACTCGCGCTACGTTTTGTGCTGCGCATGCGCACGACGGACAGACCCCACAAAATGCCATGTTGTCTTGAAGACCTCAAATACTCTACTAAACCTTCCAAATTTTAGCGTAGTACAGTTCACTGTGTGAAACACACGAGATAAAATGTCGCACAGCGTAGCGTAGCTTTATATGTGAATCCAGCATTATGCGGGATTTCAGGATAGTATACTTTTCCTTATCATTTTATGTAGTGTTGGAAATCTCTTGTAAACTTTTTTTTATCATCGTGTCTTACTACCGGTTCAATTTATACGCACACATGATAATTACTTTAATGGAATAAGGATAAGGAAGGAAAAAAATTAGAGGCAATTTGCCCGCATTTGCATGGAAGAAAGAGTGGAAAACTATTCTGGAGAAAACCACCTTCAGTTGATGCAACCGGTATTCGAACCCAGATCTCTGTAGCGATTTTTGCGTGAAATAGTAACTAACATCAACAACTTTTTATTACATTATTATTATGATTATTACCATTTAAAGCTATTATGTACCGTAAGTTTCAAACTAATCTTAACATGGTCGACCTCAGCGGTTTTAGGGTAAAGTGCTCACTTCAGGACCCGATGTTCACTGGTTCAAACCCAGCAGGGGTCAATGGATTTTGCCTTGAATGATAAAAAATCCGTAGCACAACTTCCTTCGGAGGAGAAGTAAACCAATCCATCGGTCCCATGTAGATTGTGGACATGTAAAATAACCCTGGTAGGTATGGGAAAATACCTTTCCCGGCAAAATTGGTAGGCTCTTTTCTCACTCGATCATAGGAAACTCTCGTGTGCTGACATAATCATTTGGTTCAGAAAGTGTACGTTAGATAACTAAACTAATAATAATAATAAAATATCCACATGAATTGCATGATGTGATAATCGTTTTCGGTTAGAATAAAAGCTTATTAACATTGTGCGAAAAATATTTTCTAAACGAATTTAGTGTAAATGTAAATAAGTACAATATATTTTTTCAGGCAAAATTTTTTTTTTTAAATCGGACTTTGATTCGGCTTCGAAAATATTTAATATATTTGAATCGATTTTGGTCCGAATTGAAAACGTGTATTTCGCACACCTCTACTTCATAGTTTCTGATGCCATCCATATTTTGACAGGCTAAACTTACGTATATAAATCGATACATCATTTTATTCCCTCTGCCTGACGGCGCCTCCCAGAGTGAAGATGCCCTCTCCCCTCCTACCCCTGTATTGGCCCGCCTCAAACCAGAGTCTCAACATTGTGTTTTGAAAACATCTTATAGACACGGAATGATGGGAAGGTTGACCTCGCAGACACGAAGACACAGGTTGTGTAGCGACAAACCTTTGAACTCGGTGGGAAATAGTCCTCATCAGTAGAGCCTGGCGAATATAGGTTTAGAAATGTACAACTAGATTCGCGAAAACAGTAACAAGTTTACTGTTATTCCTACAGTTGAAGAAGGCTAAAACTGACAAACACACACACACACACACACACTAAAGATCTACAACGGGAGGTCAACCCATTATGACCTTTACAGATATGTCTATATAGTTCTCTCTTTCTTGTTTGTATTCATACCTTTCTTTCTAGATTTCGATTGGAATTTTCTTGTGGTAACATTTTGCAGACTTTAAGGAATTTTAAGAAAAAAACCAACCCGCCTCGGTGGCGTAGTTGGCTAATGCGCTAGTCGTGTTGAGCTCGACTGCCGAGGACGGGGAGATCGAGGTTCGAATCTCGGTCGGGTGAACTGAGGGTGGTTTTTCCTAAATGGTTTTCCACTCTCCCTCCACGCAAATGCGGGTTCACTTCCTCTAAATTCAACCTTCCCAATTCCTAACCCATTAGTGTAATTAGTACTTAAGCGTATAACCCGATCGTATAGTAAGACGCGGTGCTAAGTATTATTAAAGAAATAAATGGTACGGCACACCGCACAGACTTTCTCTCTCTTTCTATAAACTCGTACGATTTCTGAACGGAATAATGTACATTGTATCATCACCACTCCACATAAGAACACGCATAAAATAATATACAATGATATAGAATCAATAAGAAAAGAGGCGCATCTTTGTCCACCTAAGAACATTTCAAACAGTTTAATGTCTTCCACAGGGGTCAACACTTCGTATTAAAATTTCGATTTCTGGTTAAAATTTTAACATTTTAAAAGATGTTGCAGATCTTCAAGTCATCGCATTGATATTTAATTATTCATTTATACATTTTGATCAATAAAAAATGTAAATATTGACTATTGAGTCTAAAATGGAGATAGATCATTGCTATGCAAACATTTCTCCTAAGAGATTTAAGGAAAAATAACATACTTTTTTTAGATACTTACTTATATTTAATTACTCTATGGCATTGGAGTATTATTGCGTTAAGACTTAAGTAGTATATGTTTACAACTAAAGCTCACAAAATTGTATTAATATATTTGCAAATATCTCAGAAACTGCTGTTTTTATAAAAATATATGTCAAATAAAAGTTTTTTATTTCTAATAGTCCTACAATTTTGCAATGATAAGTTGTTTAGTTTCTCCAATAGTTGTGGAGATACGGAAATTAACGCTTCTGTAATGTACCCTAAAAATCATTTTCATAGGAAAATGAAAATAGCCAGTTTATTTATAATCTTAATCAACGCCTAGATACGAATTTTAATCAAAATCGTTTAAGCAGATTTTGAGAAAACCAAATTTTTCTCTTTTCGTCCTTCAGTAAACTACCCTTAATTTTAAGTTTTTATAGACACACAGACAGACGGCATTGCAAAGACTATTTTTTAGGGTTCGGAGGGTCATGAGACGTCGACATCCATCAACATTTCAGGTTATTTTTTTTTTTACGGTCGCAATACTTAAACTTTAATGTCCAAAAAGTTAAAAAAAATTCATATAATTGCGTATATATTGAAAGTTATTGATTTTATAAAAATATGTTTCGGATAAAATATCTGTATTATAAATATATATACATATTTGTAATGCTAAGTAATTTCATATCTCAAATAGTTTCGGAGCTATTTAAAAAAATGTTAATTTACGCATCAGACCGGAGCCCTTAAAGCCATTTTGCCGAAAAATTGAGGGTAGCCATTTTGTTTGGAATATTTATTAATGTTTATAAATGAAATTTAATCAAAATCGTTGGAGCCGATTTTGAGAAAATCGACTTTTTCTCTTTTTGCCATTCAGTAAACTACCCTTAATTTTAAGTTTTAATAGACACACAGACAGACGGCATTGCAAAGACTATTTTTAAGGGTTCGGGGGGTCATGAGACGTCGACATCCATCAACATTTCAGGTTAGTTTTTCTTACGGTCGCAATACTTAAGCTTTAATGCCCAAAAAGTTAAAAATATATATATAATTGCGTATATATTGAAAGTTATTGATTTTATAAAAATATGTTTCGAATAAAATATTTGTATTATAAATATATATACATATTTGTAATGCTAAGTAATTTCATATCTCAAATAGTTTCGGAGCTATTATAAAAAATGTTAATTTACGCATCAGACCGGAGCCCTTAAAACGATTTTGCCGAAATATTGAGAGTAGCCATTTTGTTTGGAATATTTATTTATGTTCATAAATGAAATTTAATCAAAATCGTTAGAGCCGATTTTGAGAAAATCGACTTTTTCTCTTTTTTCCCTTCAGTAAACTACCCTTAATTTTAAGTTTTAATAGACACACAGACAGACGGCATTGCAAAGACTATTTTTAAGGGTTCGGGGGGTCATGAGACGTCGACATACATCAACATTTCAGGTTAGTTTTTCTTACGGTCGCAATACTTAAGCTTTAATGCCCAAAAAGTTAAAAATATATATATAATTGCGTATAGATTGAAAATTATTGATTTTATAAAAATATGTTTCGAATAAAATATTTGTATTATAAATATATATACATATTTGTAATGCTAAGTAATTTCATATCTCAAATAGTTTCGGAGCTATTATAAAAAATGTTAATTTACGCATCAGACCGGAGCCCTTAAAACGATTTTGCCGAAATATTGAGAGTAGCCATTTTGTTTGGAATATTTATTTATGTTCATAAATGAAATTTAATCAAAATCGTTAGAGCCGATTTTGAGAAAATTGACTTTTTCTCTTTTTGCTCTTCAGTAAACTACCCTTAATTTTAGGGGTAGATATCCAATTCCAAAAACCCCTCGGGGCAACCCTATGAAAACCCTAGATATCAAGTTTCAGCTCAATCGGTAAAATAGTTTAGGCTCTAGTTGGAGGTACAGACAGACAGACAGACAGACAGACGGAAATTCAAAAACCACTTTTTCGGATTCAGGAAGTCATGAAACGTCAAAATTCATCAAAATCTCGAGTTCGAATTTTTTGACGATCACAATACTTTCTCTACCTGTAAGATAGAGAGAAAGTAAAAACCAAGTATCCATTGGAGTTTATAAAGTGTTGATATATAACCTATATTGAAAACTTATGATTCAAGAGAAAAGTAAGGTACAGTTAAATTTTCATTAGAAGATTCTAATCTGACAGAAAAGTTATTAAATCTACCTTCATTTATTCATACGTTAGGTAATGTGATCTGCAGCTGTCACTTTTGATAGTTATTATCGATACCTATAAAATAGCTCTAATATTATGGTAAAATATTATAAATGTTAATAGAAAAAAACCCACCATGTTTGTAGTTTCTAAAAATTCTTCCTACCAAAATCTGACTGTAGCTAGTCCCTCTTTTCCTCTCTTCATTTTTTTAGAACCGCGTTTTACTACCTGTACAGGTATTACGTATACGTACTAATTACGCTAGTGAGCTAGAGATGAAGAAAGTTGAATTTAGAGTAAGTATACCCAAATTTGCGTAGAGGGAGAGTGGGAAATCATTTAGAGAAAAGCACCCTCAGTACGCCCGATCGGGATTTAAGCCCCAAACTCCCTGTCATCGGAAGTCAACTAACCTCCCAATATACGAATAACAAGCAGTTAGGGCCGTATTTATAGTCTAGTCTCAGGAGTCAATCAATCTCTCAGTATTAATAGGGCCATATTTATAGCCTAGTCTCAGGAGTCAATTAATCTCTCAATATTAATAGGGCCGTATTTATAGTATAGTCTCAGGAGTCAATCAATCAATCAATCAATCAATCAATCAATCAATATCTCAGTATTAATAGGGCCGTATTTATAGTATAGTCTCAGGAGTTAACCAATCTCTTAGTATTAATAGGACCATAGTTATAGTATAGTCTCGGGAGTCAAGCCAATATCTCACTATTAATAGGGCCGTATTTATAGTATAGTCTTGGAAGTCAAACAATCTCCCAGTTAACGAAAAACAAGCAGTTAGGACCGTATTAATAATATAATCTCGGGAGTCAAACAATCTCCCAGTTAACGAAAAACAAGCAGTTAGGACCGTATTAATAATATCGTCTCGGGAGTCAACCGATCTCCCGGTGTACGAATAACTAGCAGTAAGTGCCGTATTTATAGTCTAGTCTCAGGGGTCAACCTTTCTCCTGATATACGAATAACAAGTAGTATAATTTCCGGAGTCAACCAATCTTTCAGTTTAGGAAAAACAAGCAGTTCAGGTCAAATTTACTGACTGAATGACCTTCGAATCTCGGCTGTACACAAGACCCTCAATAAAATTTGACATTTTAATAGATGATGCTTTGAACATATTTCAACTTTATTCTTAAAGGCACACATTCAGAATTCATCATGACAAAGAAAAATCTTAACTTTTAAGATTATTTCACTAGTAAAGTTGGATTTTTAAATTTATTTTTTGTTTTGTTAAAGCATGAATAGTTGACCTCCCAAAAACCTACATCGTCCTGTTAAGAGTAACCATCACGAATGGGCAATGTGAAGTGTCAGATAATGGACGCGGACAAATAGTAACACTTAACAGGTACTGCTGTGAATTGAAAACGCTCCATGGTAGGAGACTCAACGGAGTGAATCAAGTTACAACACGGATGGTGGGGACAGTAATTTCTCACAGCGACGTGTTTTATTAGGGCTACTTTGGATGAGACCTAGATTTCAGCCCAGTTGGTGTGTTTATTAATTCGGGTATGGTCACGTACACTTTCTAAACTAATGATCTCAAATCTAACGGGTCTCACAAATCAATCTGATTTAAAAACAGCGTCGTTTTTCAAAGCCACCGCCTCTCAGATCCTTACCGGTGACTAGGTCAATTCAAAAATGTTACCGGTTCCGGTGAAGCTTTTATTATTTACAATGGCGTGTCGTGGCATGTTGCTAGGGTAATCATAGCTTGTTAAAACTGTGCTTGGAATATGTTCTTCCCCCCCCCCTCCCTCCTTACTCCTCCATTACCATCCGACCAATCATTCGTAGGTTTTGTTCTACATACCTTACATGAGAACGTATTTTTGTTTATAGCTGGCCAATGAACGTTCTTTGAGGATGAGAACAAGTCACAAGTACAGTTTAAACAAGTCTTACTTACCTTTGGTTAGACGACACGCCATTGATTATTTAGACTCTTGATTCAAACTTCTCCTTAGCAGCACAGATTAATTATTTAAAGTAATTTTATCTTCTCGATACAAGTATACTAGTGGGTCGTTGCAGCGATGGCTGCAGATTATTGCACTAAAGTGTATTTTAAACTTTTTTATTGGGAAATAATTTATATAATAAATCCTCACTCACTTTTTAGTTAAAAGTTTACTCGTTAAAGGCTATCAACTCTACTTATATATTTAGTTTTCGGTGGGTAATTTGAATAAAAACGTATATTTTCCCCCTTCACGCCCCGATAAGAACTTTAAAATGACCCTTCTCCCAGATCTTTATCTATACGTTGCACCAAACCACTCAAGTAACGATTGAGCCGATCGTATTTTTAAACAAAGAAAAATATTTTATTTGCCAACATACAGCTATACACAAATCATGGTTTCCATGGTGATGTAAACAAAGAATGATTGTACAGATGAACCACTGCCCACACAGAAGGAAAAGATGGAACATTCACTAGGAAAATTGGGTTTTAGTTTAAGGCCACTATTTCTACCGGCATCCTGATTCCTTAATCTTTAAAATGAGTGCTCGTTTGTCAAAATCTGCTCAGCCATCTCCTCGTAATTTATATTACTGGAAACGAGCTTATAAAATTATGTATAAGATATTTGATAGAGAGAGTGCAAAATGTGATAGTAAGAATGAGAGTGTAAGTATTTGAGTGTGTGTGAGTGTGAAAATGAGAGTGAGTGTAAGAATGTGAGTGTAAGAGAATGAGAATGAGCAATTGAGAGAGATCGAGTGAGTGTAAGCGAGTGATAGTGTGAGTAAGTGTATTTGTTAGAGAGATAAATAGTGGAAGAAGATAAAAATGTGTATGTGTGAGAGAGAGAAAGAGAGTGTAAGAGAAAGTGAGAAACAGTGTGTGTGAGATAGAAAGAGAATATGCAAGGGAGAATGTGTGATTATGTATGCGAGATAATGTGTGTGTGTGTGTGTGTATGTGTGAGAGGAGAGAGAGAGAGTGAAATTGAGATAGAAAGTGAGATAGAGTTTGGGATAGAAGGAATTTTAGAGGGAGGTTTGAGAGATAAAGAGAGCGAAACGTTTGTGAGAAAGCTTTCAAGAAATAAACGTTTGAGAGAGAGAGAGAGCGTTTGAAAGATAGAAAGCATTTGAGAAAGAGAGAAACATTTGAGAGAGAGAGAGAGCGTTTGAGAGATAGCTTAAGAGAGAGGAGAGTATAATAAAGATATTGTGAGAGTAATTGTGTGATAAAGAGTGTATGTTAAGGTAAAGTGTGTGAGAGAAGGGGATAAAGTGAGAGAGAGAGAGAAAATGAGAGAAGATTATATTAGAGAGAGTGTTTTATAGAGTGTGTGTGTGTGAGGGGAGAGAGTGTGAGAGAGTGTGTGAGAGCGTGAGTCAGATAGGGCAAGGGTATGTTAAAAGATAGATGGGGAACACAAAACATTACTTTTAAATATAATATCCTCAAAATTAAGCTGTAAATATAAAACATAGTTAAACTTACGAGTATGTATTTATATTGTGTTACTATTTGCTAAAATGAACATCAAAACCCATTATTTGAAAAAAATTAGCTCCAAAACTCATACTTAGATAGTTAAAATGGCTATTTTTAAATACTATTCAAGATCATTTTATCATTTTTGATCTTATAATACATACAACAAAATAATTAAGCATCATTTTATCATGCGCGAAACAAAACGTAGACAAATTTAATTTTCGAATTATGCCCAATATTATTGATTTAAATGCGAATTAACGATAGCAACATTCCATTAAAAAATAAATGTTTCCCCAATTTAGGCATCTCAATTTAGATGTGTTATGACCAGCATCCAAAGAAAAATATTCATCCAAAGAAAGAGTTATTATTTTTTAGCGAAAGAGATATATTTTATTTAGAGACTTACAGCCATGCAGCAAATAACGGTTCCCATGATGATCAAACAATGAATGAAAAACTGAACATTCTCTCTGAAAATCGGGTTTTCGTTTCTCAAAATCTGTTCAATCATTTCCTCGTAGTAAGATGGGACATTGCTAACAATTAACCATAAAATACCCTATTTTTAAACTAAATAAGATATTTATTAGTCTGACAATTTAATACTATAATTATTTTTCAATTTTTACTTTCTCTTGACACATCCGAGAGAAAGTATTGTAATCGTCAAAAAAAAATCGAGATTTTGATAAATATCGACGTTTCATGACCCCCTGAAACAAAAAATTGGTTTTCGCAATGCGTCTGTCTGTACCTCGGGCTAGAGCTGAAATTATCTTACCGATTCGGCTAGAACTTGGTATTTGGAGTTTTCATAAGGTTCCGCCGAAGATTTTTTGGAATTAGAGATCCAACCCTAAAATTAAGGGTAGTTTACTAAAGGGCAAAAAGAGAACAAATTGATTTTATTGAAATTCGTACTGACGATTTTGAATGAATGGTATATCTAGATACTGTTTTAATTCAAACGAGATGGAAATTTTCTTATGAAAATTACTTTGAGGATACTTTACATGCGGGAAATTTTCCAATTTTCATAATTTTTCCGCAACTATTTGAAATAAGAAATAGCTTATCATTGTAAAGTTGTAGTACTTATTAAAGACAAACATCTTAAATTTGAAATATATTTTTACTAAAGCAATAGTTTCTGAGCTATAAGCAAATATATACATTTTAATTAAGGCCTTTGAAAATGAATTGGATGCTTATGCTCTTTGGGGGACGAAGATGTTTCTATTTTTCTTAATTTTTCTGTAACAGTGTTCCTAGTTCTTAGTGCCATAGACTATAGAGTAAGTAAGTAACAGTGTATATTATTTTATTTATGATCTTTGGTGTAATGTTTTTACGACAATGTAGACAGTAGACCTATGATTTCGTTTCACAAATCCTGCAAATTTTTAGTAAAGGTCTATTTTAAAATAAAAACGAAAGAAAGTCTTTGCGCTGCACGGTACCATTTATTTCCTTTATGATAGTGCTGGCCAACAGTCGTGAGACCTATAACAGGCCAGCACTGAAAAGTTTACAAGTACCTTACAAATACGTATGATTACATGAGAAAATAAGATAAACAATAGTAACTAATAGTTATATATCATACTCATGTATGATTACGAAAAAACTAATAATGATACAAAATAGCAATAATAAAAATAACTAAAGAGTAGTAAAACATAAGTATTTAAAAAGCAGTAGCAATAATAAAAAAATTCAGAAGTAAATTATTTGTGGTCAAGTTAACATTATTAGTTGAATATAATACAAGACCATCAGCAGTGGCCAGGTCATCGTAAATATTGAACCAATCATAACGTGCATAATCAATATAATTACGTGATGGTGGTAGTGGCATTATTTTTAGTTGCAATGGTACATTTAGTGTAATTATAGTAATATATTTAACTATATTAAATTTATTAAAAAATATACCTTATTTTAAAACAAAGGAACTGAGAATCTACTTTCTAGGCCTCTGAAAATGTTTCAGTTTTTAACAGCAGAGAACTAAACTTTTATATTTGTTAGCTTACTAAATTCATTGGCATCAACTTTTTTGCTATTTCAAATGTCTTGAAAATGTGTTTTACTTTCTGTTTCATATTTTAAAATAACATAAAGTGGATAAGAAAAGTAGGCCTATAATTTAAAAATCTTTATTTAACTATGTGGTTGTGTTCCTTTAGAGCGCTCACTTGGTGAAAAAGTTTAAGTTTCACTAAATTTGACTTTCTACTATTTTTTGATTTTAATTCTATAAATTTAGGTTTAGTATCAATTTTTTTTTTTTAAATCCTTGTATGATGTGAGTAAAGATAAAGCTATGAACATGAGTTTTAAAACTTTGAAGGACTATGAAAGTACCGCATGAAAATGGACACGACTCAGTCAAGTCAGTGAAGCTGATCCAATCTTTTGATATAGATGATTTGTCCATCTGATCGTTTCTACGATCTGAAACGAATTCATCTCACCACGAGCCCCAGCACGCGTCAAGAATTGAACGTGTGTCCTTTTGGACCTGGGGGACGTCCTTTTTGACTTTGAGATTAAATGTCGTGTCCAAAGCTTTAGACAGAGGTCCATAGGAAAACACACGACTTTATTACCAACTTAACCTAGGACAATACGTTCAACGCCTACTTCAACCGGAGTGCCATAAATTCTAGTCGAGGATGGTACACACACCTGAGTACAAGTACTAACATTTTTTAGTCATGGGACAGGTTCAAATTGGGGTCCCCTAGACCTTCCCGTTTGGAATATCCGACATTTACGTATGATAAGGGGATATTTTAATAAATTACACCATCAATACCTACCTCGGTGGCCGCATGCTCTAAGACGTCACTCTCGTGACACCCTTTAGACTGCCGAAAACAGGGACATAGGGGCTCGAATCCCGATCAAGTATAATGAAGGTAGTTTTCCTTAAAAAGGTTTTCCACTCTTACGTTACACAAATGTGGGTACACTTCCTATAAAATGAACCTTACTTATACCTAACTCATTAGCATAATTAGTACGTTTGCGTTGAAGCTACAAAAGGCCTAGCAAGCCGGTAGTGGACAATATATGGCTTGAATAAAAAACTGACCCGGACCACAGGATGGAAACAGTAATGGATGTAAGTACACATATGCGTATAGCCTAAATAGGTAGTTAGAAGTGATGCTAAAAATAAAAATAAAAACACCATTATTCGCCTCGAGAAGGTGTGGAATCCTACAAATGGGAAACGAACAAATATAAACCAATCGGGATTTAACCCTGATTACTCAAGTAAAGTTAAATAATGCAGACTAATAAGCCAAACCTAAAGCTGGTTCACATTTAATTAAGACACAATTGTAAATATAAAAATTCTTGCGTCCTCTAAGTTAAACTTTTCGGTAAAGAAAGAAGTAAAATAGATACTACATTATTTTAATAGTCCTGCAAGATTAAATTGATTTTAGGTTAGGTGTTTCCTTCTAGATTATAATGAGTTATGTTCAAATCTAAATTAAACGTTGTAACAGTGAAAATAATTCAAATGGTGTGTTATTATATTATAATGTATAATAACGCTTGTGTTTTTATTTCCTCCAAATAACAAGCGTTAATACGTAGCTTAATTTTCTACAATTTGAAGCCATTTGAAGTTGATCTCACAGGGATTCGAACCAAATTCTCTTTAAGGTAATTGGACATCGTATAATCCCACAATGCCTTATGTTTATCTAGATGCAGTATTTGAAAAAAATGAAACATAGCGTTTGTGTTTGTAGAAACCTCATTTTATCGTAAGGTTGAACGCACTTGACTTATTCGTGGCTGAATTATATGTTTTCGTGTAACTTACAGCTCATCAAAAACGACCTGAACAATTTGAAGTGCCAGAGGTTAGCCAAAATGGGAACCGTGGGAGAAAAGTGATTAATTTACAAAGTTAGTTTAGCTTATGTTTTAAACTAAGAGGAAAGAGTTGATTGTATCCTAATCACCACCTAATTTTCCTAATGTCCTGTTTATGACGTCATGGTTCTGTGGTATGACATGTAGATTTTGTAAGAACACTGAGAAAATATTATATAATCCGAGGAAATAATATTACTGTTATCTAGCAACCAATTTTCGTCAGTTGGTTGAACGCGAGGGCTAGTAAATAAGTCAAATGTTGTGGCTACCGAAATAAATTATTGCTCCACAGTAATTAAATTAATAATTATCTTAAAAACCAACTAAGCTATAACTTCCTAAGGCGTGAAGATTACCTGTCATCTTTTGTAAAACTTTGTTGTGATAAAAACTACTCTTACGGATGTCACGTGCTCTAAGGCATCAAAAACTAAATTTCTGTTTTTAGCACCACGTTTTACTATCCGTTCAGGTTACACGCCTATGTAATATTTAAGATAATAGTTTTTAGGGGTTAGGATGAAGTGTACCCGCATTTGCATGGATGGAAATGAAAAACCATTTTAGGAAAACACCCTTAGTACACCCTATCGAGATTCGAACCTCGGTCTCCCCGTCATCGGCAGTCTAGTCTACTGTAGTGCGTTAGACCACTCGGTCACCGAAGTGGGTAGACTCATAATTAATTGTGTACCAGAAGTGGGAATGTTGAGGTTCGAATCTTGGTTGGGTGCATCGGGAGATGTGTTCAAACTTACGAGTAAAAATAAAAATACTAAAGAAGTGTAATTTTTTATTGGCACCCCATGCCATTTAGGTTACACGCCAATGCACTAATTACGCTAATATATTAAGGATAGGGAGGGTTGAAATTAGAGGACTTATACCCGGAATTTGTGGGGAAAGAGGGGGTAAACTTTTTTTTTGAAAAATCTATCCCCAATGGGAATCGCAAACCAATCTCCCCCTTCTTGGCAGTCGAGTCTTACGATAGAGACGCCTTAGACCGGGGAATCCCAAACTGTTTTGAGTAAAGGAGCCCATGAACCAGAAACAAACACATACTGGACCCCTCATAATTGTTTTGTCACTAAAATTATTCACATTCAATAACAAAAGTTAACTACGTCACCTTATCTCTGTCGGTAGCGTGTCAGCCTAATGAGCTAGGGGTCCGGATTTGATTCCCGGCATGACCGATTAATTTATCATTGGTGAAATGTGGGTTTATCCTTTTACATTGATAAATTAACGGGCCAGGGACTGGATGTTGTTTGTCCTAGTCTTAAATTATATTATAAGACACATGAAACTACGACAGGCTAGCAAGCCGATTGTGATAAATATATGACTTGAATAAAACACTGACCCAGGCCACAGGATGGAAACAGTTATGAAGGTCAAAACAACAGCTAGATTTTTTTAAGCATAAACGTATAAAACAAACGGAAAACATAACATGATCACATGTTTTGTCTGCACCCTAGACAAATATCCTTAATTCGGAGTTGAAAAACACTGATAATTCTAATTAATGATGCTATTTTAAAGTGTAAATAAATAATATTTTAAAATTGCCTCACTAAGCCTGAGATAACTATGACGGAACCCAGTTTGAAAAACGCTCCTTTTGACCATTCGACCACCTAAAAGTATAAACAATATATTTCAATTTAGAAATCCGTAGCTCAGTAAAATTGAATATAAATGTATTTGCTAGTTTTATTAAGTTATTAATTTACATATTTCCCAAATATATATTTCTAACACGTCACGCTCCTGATTGAATCTGCGAAACCAAATATGAAAGGTCAAGCAGATGACCCTCTGATTATCGTCCAAACACAGAGCTACTTCTGCCTGAGTTTCACTTCGCACCCAAGACATCGGCTTTCCCCCCGCCTTCAACTCCCCTCTCACCTATTGACCGAACTTTAGTTCCGGGGGCGATCTCTCACAGAACTCAGAACTGCTCGAAGAAGGTCGCTCGCTCGTTGGACATGAGATGCCTGCTTAATTTCTCTGGCAGAGTCCGTCGAGGCTCGCTCACATACAACCTCCCGTCATTATGACCTCCTCCCGCAACCCCCCGTGGAGAGGTCAAGTGCAGAAAGGGACCAGTGAGTGACCCACTTGAACAAGGTGTGACCCTGCAGTCCCCCTGAATGTGATCATCACGCCACGGGGCATGGTCCGGTCGGACACACAAGAGTCATCAATTCCGGGACCGCAAAGGTTAGTTTATAGCGCATGACCGGCTTAGTGGTGGCGATTTTTTTCATCGCCGCGTCTTACTACGTGTTCAGGTTATACTAATGATAATTACTCTAATAGACTAGGAATGAGAAAGGACGCAGTTTAGAGGCAATCTACCCAAATTTGCGGGGAAGGATAGTGGAAAACAATTTAGGAAACACCACCTTCAGTAGACCTGACAGGGATTTGAACCCCGATCCCTCAGGTCAGTACAACGCGAGAGTGACGCCTTAGGCCATTCGGCCACTGAAGCGAATATTTGTGTAAAACGTATGAGTAAAAATAAAATATATTAAAGAAGTGCAATTTTTTTTCCCAACACGTTGTGCTACCAATTCGGGTTATACGCCTATGCACTAATTAGCCTAATTAGGCTGAATGTGTAACCAACGCCGGCCACCAGTGTTTGTGGCGAACATTGATGGAACACCGGCGTTTGACACTTTACCGTTGCCAATAAAGTGGGTAGCATTTTAGTAATTTTTAGTAGGTATATAACAATTGGCTTAAACGATGAGAAACCCTTGTTACAAGTGTTTCTAAATAGAGTAATGAAGAAAAAATGTTTACACTGTACATTTATCTGGAGAAAGACTTGTCATAGACACAATTTGACGCCCTGAGGCGTCCCAAATGACAGGACGATATTCTACATCAATTTTAAAATCTTCGGTGTTAGTCAAATCTAAACTCGTGGATGGAGCAAGACGAACAGCAGTGGGCTTGACGTTGAATTAACAACCGACTGCTTACTGCTGGCTGCCAGAACTACACACAATGTTCTTTGCTGGTGTCCCAGTCTTGACGTCTAATCAACAACTGACTGCTGGCTGTCAGAACTACACACAGTGTTCTTTGCTGGTGTCCCAGTCTTGACGTCTAATCAACAACTGACTGCTAGTTGTCAGAACTACACACAGTGTTATTTGCTGGTGTCCCAGTCTTGACGTCTAATCAACAACCGACTGCTGGCTGTCAGAACTACACACAATGTTCTTTGCTGGTGTCCCAGTCTTGACGTCTAATCAACAACTGACTGCTAGTTGTCAGAACTACACACAGTGTTCTTTGCTGGTGTCCCAGTCTTGACGTCTAATCAACAACCGACTGCTGGCTGTCAGAACTACACACAATGTTCTTTGCTGGTGTCCCAGTCTTGACGTCTAATCAACAACCGACTGCTAGTTGTCAGAACTACACACAGTGTTCTTTGCTGGTGTCCCAGTCTTGACGTCTAATCAACAACCGACTGCTAGTTGTCAGAACTACACACAGTGTTCTTTGCTGGTGTCCCAGTCTTGACGTCTAATCAACAACCGACTGCTAGTTGTCAGAACTACACACAGTGTTCTTTGCTGGTGACCCAGTCTTGACGTCTAATCAACAACTGACTGCTAGTTGTCAAAACTACACACAGTGTTCTTTGCTGGTGTCCCAGTCTTGACGTCTAATCAACAACTGACTGCTAGTTGTCAGAACTACACACAGTGTTCTTTGCTGGTGTCCCAGTCTTGACGTCTAATCAACAACTGACTGCTGGCTGTCAGAACTACACACAGTGTTCTTTGCTGGTGTCCCAGTCTTGACGTCTAATCAACAACCGACTGCTGGTTGTCAGAACTACACACAGTGTTCTTTGCTGGTGTCCCAGTGTGAATGTTCCCGTTGAAACTAATGTATCTCAAGTGGTGACTCACCCGGACACTTTATAGCAATTCTCAATATTTTTAAACTCACGGTACACTAGACAAGGCACTAAAATTGTCAAGGCACATCATCATTTTCTTAGGGAGAAATTTTATCATTAAAAAAATGAGAGTCAAGACTGTGTTTAAAATTTCAATAGCTAAAATTCTAATAATTATTGTGTTTTTCTAATAATGTTAATCATGGATTTAAAAAAAATATTTTTATTCATCAATTTTTTTGCTCGCTTATTTTTAACCTCCCAAACTCTGTGGCACACCTGCTGACCCTTCACGGCACACCTACTGACCCTTTATGGCACACCAATGTGCTGAAAAATCTGACTTGGCCAGCCATTGCAGTTTTCCCGTGTGAACAACTACAATTCATTCGAAGGTATTTTGAGACCAGTGACACAGGGGACAGTGTCCCAGTGTTGAAATACCCTGAGGTATCTAAGCTATGTGAAGATGACGAGAAAGGTGTAATTTTTGTTTAAATCCTTACACCAGCGTTCGACTATGGTAAAGGATGGAAATACCCATGATCTAAAAATAATAATAATAATAATAATCATACTAACAATAATACAGCACACATCGGTGGACACATGGACTAGATGTGAAGCTCGTCTAATCTTGTTTGCAGAGGAGGTTGGGGCTCATACCCCATTCGAGTGTAGTGAGGTTGGGGCTCATACCCCATTCGAGTGTACTGAGGTTGGGTTTTATTGAATGCTTTCCCACTCTCCCTTCACGAAAATTATTATTGATTTCTTCTAAATTCTACATTCCTTATCCATACTCAATTTATTAGTTAAATGCGTTCCAAAGAGTAATAAGACGTGGAGTTTTTATATCTTAACATTTTTTTTAGTCAAACTAAATCAGCCAGTAAAACATACAGTTTTATTTTCATCAAACAGTTGTTGAATATCTGTCGAAGGTGTCCTGGAATGTAATGACAACTATTTCTCTCAACTTAAAAAGTTTGTCATCCAATACCTCTTTGTTCATGAAAGATATTCAACAAATATTTATATATTCATGTGAAGAAAATTAAACTCAATATTCCTAATGCAGATATCATTTTGGCCATAAAGGTTTTGCTATAAGAATTGCAAAAACACTTACATTTTCTCGCGCACCCTTCAATGCCACCTTAACACTAATAAAATAGTAAGATGTTATCAATTTTGGCCGCAAAAAGGTTTGTATTTTATTAAAGGGCCTTCTTATGAAAATTGGACTGTATATAGTGAATTATTTTCTATTTAAGTTGCAAATAACTTCTTCTACTACCACCAATGATTTGAGAATGACTTTCCTCATAAATACTAAGAAGAGAAATGGTAGTTTTTAGTAAAGTTGATTTAAAGTAAGTTTAACGAGCGTATGATGCGACTCCATCGCTGTGGAACAAAAATATAGTAAATAGATAACTATCCAAAGAAGAGATCCGTTGGGTTGTTCAAAGCACCATCGCGGGCTAAGATCACCTTAATACTCGTCTTCAGACACAATGTAGAGGTTCATGAAGACCTATAATTGACAGTCGTCGAACTCTACAGTTTTATGCCAATGAACAACAATCTTACCTGGAGGGAGGCACAATTTTTTTTCCATATTATTTTACACAGCTGTTCTTCTTTCGAAACCAAACACCCAAGCTGCGATCCGAGATTCCCCACGCTTGTCCTACATGTTAGATAAAAATGTGAGCGTAGTTTAAAAAAATTAAATATTTGTCTATTGAAATGATTTTATGAGATATAGTGTCGAGGAGAACCCGTTTCAAATCCAGGAAGTACCTTTAAATATGTATATAATATCTATTAGGGTGTCCCAAAAAAGTTAAAGCGTGAAAGTGCTAACTCTCAAATTCTTAAGTGGTTTACTAGAGTAAATTAAGAAAAACTGGTAAAATTTCAACTCAATTACATAATATTTAGAGGTTTCCCAAGCCGACTCAAATTGAAAACTATTTGGCAATTTTGGAATGAAATTAATGGGGTTCTTACCTGGTACTATATTTTACTATAATTCTAGTGAACATTTGTCAAATCTTTCAAATATATTAAAAAAAGTACTTGCTGGATTGATGGAAAAATTTGATTATTAACTAAACATTATATTGTAGATAATATAAAATTATGAAACGGGTACATTTTACCATAAAACTACAGTCGTGAGAGTTCCACGTGATTTTATTTATCAACAAATTGAAATAAATACTGCTTCTACATCTCATCCTTCGTGGTCTCATTAAATGTTTGTACCAGAGCAACACCATGTTCAGCATAATCATTCATACAGGGTAAGTTTTCAACTAAATCTTAAGTTTTTTTAAATGATCGATTTTCTGTTCGTATGTCAACGATCACATCAAGAAAACTGTCGTCTATTCCAAGTGTTTTAAAAATGCTGCGAGAAACCTATATATAACGAACTGTTAGAGAAGTGACTCCAGTAAGTGTAAGCCTCTTTCTGTTTTGAGAATATGTTGCAAAATATGTACTTTATTTATGCTCAGAGAAAAGAATAAGCGTTGCTAGCTCTTGATTTAGGTACCCAGAATGATGCAGCCTGCAACAACAGCAGCAACTGTTAGCCATTTTTCATTGCCATAGCTTTGAAGTATTTCAATCAGAAGAATATAGTCAAGTGGTACTTCAGTTGTAGATCTGCCTGTAAACCAAAATTATATGTAAACGCAGACAACAAATCTGTTGAATCGTCTGAGTCCTTGTGTTTCTGAGCTGTCAAGTGAAGTTTAGCTTCGTTCTCTTCTAACAACATTTGGATTCTTATTGAACAAATTCCTTTGCCGTCTAACGAACTCTATGAAGAGAACCAGGCTTCCGAATTCGAGTATTTCCGACATTCAGCCCAATCAGTAAGGTTGAAAGGCTAAGAAACTCCTTTTAGTAATCTCTTGGATGCGTCTCTTTTAACTGTTGAGATTTGAAGTATTTCTGAAGCTCTCAAAAAGGGTATAACATAATTTCTTGTTATTTATAATCATGGTTGAGCTTAGACAAATTGTCTCGAAATATCTTAAAAATAAGGATATATGTACCAGTAGATGGCCCATCACACATGTTGAAGGCGTCTGAAAGAAGCAATTCTAACATGTGGTATCGGAAAGCTACCAATACCAGATTTCTCCCAATTAAATTTTCCAGAACTGTACTGGTTACATTGATTCTTCCTAAGTTCAAAACATATACCAACAACAAGAGCATTGCAGTCCAATTACGTGGTATATGTATATACCGCGTCTTTGTACCCATTCGGGTTGTATTCATAGATTAAGGTGTAGGTGTTGAAGGGAACGTGATAAAAGGTCAGTGTTTTTGCAGTTACTATGGCAACACTTTTTTGGCCTAAATAAATAAATAAATAAATAATTTCTTCAGTAGAAACATAGGGTTTAATTTTTCACACATGGTGATATCAACAGCTGTTGTTGAATATATTTCATAAGATTGAATTAGTTGAGAAACCTTTTTTAAACGACAAAAACAAGTTGTCACTAAATTATAAGACACGTTTGACAGATATTCAAGAACTGTTGAGGTCAACTTATGAAGAAAATTAAACTCGTTGTTTAAACTGGATAGATACCGCATTTTATTTTTTGTGACAAAAAAAATTTTTACCATAAAAACTGCAAAAACACCGACACTTTCTCACATTCCTTACACTCCCATCTTATGTGTGTTAGTTAAATAGGGATGAGTAAGGAATCATTTTAAAGGAAACATACCCGCATTTGTGAATGGAGAGCGGAAAACCACTCAGTAATCTTGGCTGGGATTCACACTCCAATCTCTAGGTCGCTTACCGTGGCAACACTCCACGCCACGCCACTGTTATTAGTTGCTAGTTATGGATTAATCCAAGCCCACTCCTCGTTCGTGGAATATCCAGGGTCAGTTGATGTCCGAAGGATTTAGTTTGCTGACCGCGCATGCTGTCTTGGTGGATACCAGTTTAAATAGAATTACGCCTGTGGGTCATGACCGGTCACCAGCCGTGAGTATGTTGATTCTATGGGGTCAAACCCCTTCCAGGTTTATTGAAGCATTGTTTTTGAATAGCGTGACATTGCGAGACTTTGCACGTTTCTTGAATCATGATGTTCAAGATAAGGTGTTAAACGTGAGGTATTATCTTGGGGGGACAAACAAATCGGATTACGACAGTTTCTTAGATCTTACGTTACCTTATGTTTAAAGTAAACGATGGGTTTTTACGATCAAGCTGACTCTAAAAAAAACAACATATTACAACTTTGGGCCATAACGATGTTTTTTCATCCATTTGCTTGATGTTCGAATGGTCTAAGGCGTCACTCTCGATATATACTATACTGCCGATGACGGAGAGATTGGGGTTCAAATCCCGGTCGGCTGTACTTTATTATTTTCCCAAAATAGTTTTAAACTCTCTCTACACGTAAATTCGGCTATAATTTCTCTAAAATTCAACCTTCCTCATCCCTAACATATCAGCGTAATTAGTACATATGCTTATAACCCAACTGGTTGTTAAAAATAATATATTAATATAGGTAGAATGTATATTCGTAATCTAATTTTATCCCAAATTAAAAATACTCCTATTCGAATAATTTTGAAATTGATTTTTTTGTGATGAAACTAGACTGAGTAGAACTCTTGGTATCATTATCGAAAGTAATACATTGACATACGGGCTAAGGCATCAGTCTCGTAAAGTCTGGTTTGAAGGTGACAGAGAGGTCAGGGTTTCAATCCCAGCCGAATGTACTGAAGTGGTTTTTCCTAGATGATTTTATCGCTCTCCCTTTATGCAGACTCGGATAGCCCGGGTGGGTAGTAAGTAAGCTGTGGGGCCTGGAACCAACTGACTATGATACTTTACTTTGAAAACACAGGGGTATATCAGCACACGACTTACAAACTAGCCCCGTATAAGTCTGTAAACCTCGCAAAATTAGAACATGTTTATACTGTCCTAAGGGTAGCGCTATGCTAAAAGAAAGAAAAAAAAAAGAAAAAATTGAGGACCACTGGTAAAGAATAAAGCTGAGTATTGCATTCGTATTTCTGAATTTGTTCTGCTTATGTGTTGTTTCAGAAAGCAAAAATATTTTTTTCTCTGATTTCACAACAACTTCACGTATTCATCATCAAGATCCATTTCGAATTGTGTTCACTAAACAAGTGGAAGGTTTGTCTAATACTGCCACGTGCGTGGCTAAATGTCAAGTCAACCGCCGCCTCGACACAGGTCGTTCCGTGTCAACAGTTTGATAAATTTGCCGCCTCGACAGTCGACTAAACGTAAACTGTTCTTACCCTGAATGTGATGATCGTGCTCTCCACTTAGGAAACCTTATGGTGTCCTAGTAGCTCGTTCAAATCTGACCAGACAGGGATATAAAATTAATCTAACAATGACAACTGTGGTCAATGAAAAGAGCTTATAGTTAAAGCCCTCACAAAGAGAACCTTATCTCACGGTTTAAAAAGCCACTAAGTCTACTTTTATGGTAAGAAGAACCGATTAACTATATGGTCTTAAGTTGGAAGTGTAAGGGTTCGGCCAGACTGACAAGCGTGCGAGCGAGCGCGTAAGCGACTAGGTGGCCACACTGGCGAGCGCGCGAGCGAGCGAGCGAGCGCGTGATTAGCTGATACCTCTCGTTATTTGTTGACGAGGAGGCTCCGAATTTTGGCTGAGTGAGTTGAGGGTGGTTTTAACAAGTGATTTATTGTTGTGGTTTTCTCCTCCTCTCTCCACGCTAATGGTGATTCTTATTTGTAAAGGCCTACTTTGATAATATTGAAGTATTTTAACATATCAGTTTTATATAAATATATACATGGTTTATGACCTTAGCAATTAAATTAGGCCGTTAATAGCAAGTGTGCTAATAATAAGAATTGAATAGTCAAACGGTGACCTGGTGGTATAGGGGTAAGGTGTCTGACCTCTTTGCTGAGGGTTCGGGGCTAAATCCTCGGTCCCGGCACAGATTTATCTGATTGCCAAACCCTTCCTTCACCTCTGAAAAGACGTGTATTAATCACAACTTGTGAATGTGAGGAATGCCAGGCCTCCACCGAGGTTCGGATTCCACGTTAAACTGTAGGTCCTCCATTTCATCTCACAATCACCCTACCATTGCAAATTAGCGTAAGTACGTATAAACCGATCGGGTAGTAAGACGCGGTGCTAATAATAATAATAATAATAATAATAATAATAATAATAATAATAATAAATAGTCAAAGCTATTGTTTATGCTTTTAGTGAGGATTACTCCATCTAGCTATCATATTCTGAAAATTGAAAATTGACACCTGGACACGGGAATCGAACCCGGGACCTTTGGCTTTGTACGCCAAGGCTCTAAGCACTGAGCTATACAGGTGTCATTTTTCACTTTTCAGAATATGATATCTAGATGGAGTAATCCTCACTAAAAGCAGAAATAATAGCTTTGGCTATTTAATTCTTAGTATGAAATCCCGTACAATTATAATAATTGTACAAATGGCAGCAATAAGCCAACTACCGAGTCGAGGATGGCTGCGTTATCTGATAGATAGCTCGTGATATTAATATAATCACATACTTGTAGCTGACGATTTCCGCACTCCATCATAGGCTCTGCTTTAAAATATGAGTGAAGAATGACCCTGGGCACGGGACGAATCCTGGATAGCTCAGTATTTAGAGCATTGACGTACTAAGCCAAAGGTACCGGGTTTGATTCCCGTGTCCAGGTGTGATTTTTCAATTTCCAGAAAGTGTGCTAAATCTATCAATAGTAATAAAAAATGAATAAAAATGTCAAAATGAGAAGTTTTCCTAGCACTCGATGAACCAACACACAATAATATTGCCTAGCGCCTGTAAACTAGACTGTACCGGGTCGAGCGTGCGCGCTTGAAAAATAGAACCAGTTCTATCTTTCAAGCGCGCGCGCTCAGTCGCTCGCTCGCTCGCTCGCGCGCTCCAGTCTGGCCACCTCTCATTACAACCCATGTATTCTATTTTATATTTTAGTCGCTCGCGCGCTCGCTCGCTCGCTCGCGCGCTCAGTCTGGCCGCCCCCTAAGGGACACGAGGAAATCTCTGTGTGTTTGCAGTTTTGATCTCAAAACATTTTTATGATAAAAATAAATAAAATATTTCTACAGTAAAAACATAAAGTTTAATTTTATCCACATGGTGACCTCAACAGTTCTTGAAAACCTGTCAAAGGTGTCCTGGAATTTATTGTAAACTTTTTTCTCTTCATTTAAAAAGTTTGCCATCTAAAACTGATATGATCATGACAGATATTTAACAACTGTTGATATAATCATGTGAATAAAATTAAACTCTGTATTTCTAATAGACCAATATTTAATAAATTTTGACCAAACAAATGTTTTGCTATAAAAATTGCAAAAACCCTTACCTTTTATCGCGTCCCCTTGACTCCCATCTTAATCAACTCTAAGCTGCATGGACACCAGAACATAGAGTCACCCTTCAAACCCATACTGAGACACCTCCATCTAATCTCTAACATGACAGTCAACCTCCTTCAAATCAATTTTCATACTACCCTACCATCGACGTCTCGGCCTACCAAGCGGTCTTGTATCTTCAGGTTTACCAACTAAAATTTGCTGCTCACGCGTGTAGTAACCAATTCGCGCCAAATTATCACCCCACCTTACCCTGCTCAACTTGATTGCCCTTATTATGTTTGGGGATGCCTACAAACTATGACGCTCTTCACTATGTAACTTTCACTATTCTCCTTTATGTTCATCCTTCTAAAACCCAAATATTTTTCTTAGCACTTTGTTCTCAAAGACAATCAATTTCTTTACCAGGTACAGAGTAAGATACCACGCTTCACAGCCGTAAAAAAAGTGTAGGACTATAGTTTCGTAAATTTTAATTTTAATATTTAGACAACAGTTTACAAACTGAATAATGGTAGGAAGAATCTTTGAAACAATACAAACCTCTTTGCGGACAACCATGATAGAATTTCACTATATTATTATTATTATTATTGTTATTATTATTATTACTATTTTTATTATTGTATCAATTATATCTATCAAAAGTGATAGTTCAGGTAAATTACCAATTAGGTTTAAAACAACTTTTATATAAATCTAGAGGATTGACAAGAATCTACAGTTTGCAAGGAATCAATTTAATACACGAATAAATTATGCACATATATATATTTTTTTTTTTGTGATTTAACGCCAAGATCCTTAGTGACTCTACTTGAGGAAGGAATCATTATGTGAAGTAAATGCATCTACATTAACATAAAAACAGGTTAAAAAAAACACATCCAAAGTACACTCGGTGAAGATTCAAATCCCAATCTTTACAACAACGTCGATCAAGCGCAATGCTAATCTACCAGCTAAGACCATTTGGCCACTGTTCAAGGTACCAGTAGAATACTTTGTAGCATACGTCAAAAATATATAGAGCTACGCTTAGTGTAATTATGGTAGAATTTAATGAAAATATAATATCATTTGTGTCAAGGAAGAGTGGAAAACCACTACACCAGACCAGGATTCGAACCGCGTCACTCTCCCATCAATGACAAACCAGAACAAAAGAGATCGATGCCTCAGTACACTCATCCAACAACGCGGGTAGTTTTTTTGTTGATAAACCGAGGGACAGGCGTGTTTTGTTAAGTGCGTAGGCTTTTTTTTTTTAGATTATGTTTTATTAAATTTAAATAGCAAACTAATATTTACTCGGTTTCAACCTAAACTACTTGAAACAGTCTTCATCTAGAGATGAAGTTCTGGTTTGAAGTATTGAAGTAGAGATGTTAAGCGGTGATCTAACAGTCTACCAGAATCGGACGGTTTGTTTGATCAGTGCATTAGCGTGTAACCCACGCAGAGACCAATAACACACCTGGCGGACCTAACAAACTGTTGGTTCAATGGGCGGAGGACCCAATAACATCACTCTCGACTCGTTACAGGTCCGGACAAGACATGCGTAAATCCACTAGCGCAGTGTTCCGTAAACTTCAAGTTCAGGGTATACTTGACAAGCTTTAGCGGCACTTTGTTTTATTTAGGGTACGTGCCGTTTATATTTTAAGTTTAATTCTATTTTTAAACGTTCGATAACTTACATAAAACCCTATAAAACAATCCCACATTATCTAAAAAAAATCTGTTGTGAGCTTAATAAAATACTAGATGATTTGATAGAAGAAATTTAGATATATGTTTCTAGCCTTTTGCTTTAATCTGAGAAGTACACATTTTCACTTAAAGTGTCGTTGATCTTTTTATACTTTAAACTTAAAATTTTAACTTTTGAACTGGTCAGAAACCTGCTGATAATTTTCTCCTACATTTTGATGAAAACTATACTAAAACAAATCAAACTACTTCTTAAATAATGCGGTATCTGTAAACGCCTGCAACGTGTCTCGATACTCTAAAATTTAGCAACCTTAACGACGTAGCCTACTTGGTAATATCGAAGTTATTTTGCAAGGCGGGTTGCATCTTAACTCGACGCACTTAGGTACTCTTAAGCACTAACACATCTAGACACCAACGTAATGTACAAGTTAGAAAGAGAAGGAAGAAAATAAATAGTTCACCCCACGAGGCCTCTTGCCTATTGGTTGATAACACATCCCCTCTACCCCTGAAAAATGTACACACCCGATTATTTGCGCCTGGACAGTATTATTGACTTGGTCCTTAAAATTACCTTTTTTTCTGGTTTCATCTTCTAAATAGACATAAACTTCCGGGGACTGTTTCAATTTATATCCTGGCAGGAAGATTCCTACAGGCCATTTTCGTGACTAAACCATATATCCTGAGTTGTAGATGATTTATAAAAAATACATTTACGAATAAACTACTTCAATATAAAAAAAAATCTATGGCACTGTAAGATTATTTTAAAAATTATTTAAGAATGTGTGGTTTTTGTCTCAATACTATAGGCTTAAAACTCGCTGAATAAAACGTAACTACATTTTCATGGAAAATCCAAGTCTTTATTTGTCGTGACATCACAGGTAGGCAACGCCCATAAAGACCTTTGTTCCTTTTCACTCAAATAAATGCCCATCATGTTCATTGCATTAAAAAAAAATACTGTTCATATTATCTGTTTTTCAAACACTTCTTTTGATTATTGTTTCACAAAATAGCTCTTCTATTAATTTAGACTTTTTAGAGGAAGCTAACAGTTTAAACTTGTAACCATTTACGGGAAATCTGGAGTTAACATCTCTACCAGAACCCAGGACTGGATTTAGAGCTGTGTAGGCCATGGGGCAGTAAAAAAAAATTGGGGCCCAACATTAACCAAGTAATTTTTTCACCAACGTTTAAACATTATAATTTTTTTATATATAAAAAAGAACTGTTATAATAAACTCAATGTTAAAGATATTTAAATAAGGAACTGTTTTCATCACAATTCATTAGAATTTTTTAAAGCTTAAAATAAATCGTTAGTTGGTTTTTAGTTATAAAGACAGAAAATTATGTCAGGTGCACTAACACATCCTACTCCCAATGGTTAGTGTCAGGTACAATAACACATCCTACTCCCAATGGTTAGTGTCAGCCAAACTAACAGTTTGATCCGACCCTTCCGGTTCACACGTTCAATAAACCGTATAGAACGAGATGCAATAAAAGCGGTCACCAGTCGGGTCGTGAACCATTGATCTAACGGACGTTGGTCCACTCTAAAGTCTAACAAGACAGGACTACAGCTTGAGCTTATAACACCTCAGCAACTGGTGCCGGACTTTTTTTAAAAATCATTATTACTATCACTTTATGACCTAACTAGTTATACCAACCCACAGCTTACAAACTTCCTTAACACTTTTTTTTTCATACAACTTCCAATCCCTAGTCAGTTTTTTTTATCTGCCTGTCTTACTACCTGTTCGGGCTACATGCATATATAATAATTACTCTAATGAGGAAGAATTTTAGAAGTGATCCACTCGTATTTGCGTGGAAGGAGAGTGGGAAATGAGTTAGGGAAAACCTTAAACACTAGCCTGAGATTAGAACTCTTACCTATACGTTATCGGTAAACTAGACTTGATGAGCTTGAAGTGTGGTCATTGCGCCCAACGATTCTGGTAATTTTTTCATCAATAATAAAGTGGTTATTTTCATGTCAGTGATAGAATCCTGGGACTTCAAGCTGAAAAGAAAGATGCGCTATCGACTGATAAGTTGTCGGAAAAGGGCCCTACTGATGTGTGATAAAAAAAAAAAAAGCTCTCGAGTTGGAGTTGGTTCAGCTAACCACGCGAACCTACCCGCGGTAATATTTCGCAAGGTCGTGCGCATTCAAAAGTCCGGTAGTATTTCCGCGGAGGAGGAGAAGAGGTTACTGTTCTTTGGAGAGCAGTTCTGTCCAGTGTTGAACAAACAGCGAAAAAAAATAACAACCCGTGAACATTCCTGTGGTAATTCCGTCCTTACCTACCTGTCAGCAAGTACCGCAGACCTGGGTTACCCCTCCCCTTCTACTAACAAGACAGTGTAATAAGGACCTGACAGATGTTTCAACAAACATCTGTGTGTAGGCGGGGGTCTCGCAGGTTGTGATGTTTGAATAACCACGAGAGTTAGCGGGAGAGTTTCACCAATATATAATGTAATAGGAAACCTTCGTCAGTGACCAAAGATCTAAGGCGTCACTCTCGTATTGGACTAGCCTGCTGATGATGGAGAGATCGGGGCTAGAATCCCTGTTGGTTCTACTCAGGGGTGCTTTTCCCCTAAATGGTTCCCCACTCCCCCCATGCAAATGCGGGTAGATCGGGCGCACTTGAATTGTGGAATAAAGTTTACCTGTTAGCCGGGCACAGAATTTCGGAGCAACCTGTAATCCCATTCAACTCCTAACCTAACCTAACTTAGCCTAGTCTAACATAAGCTAGCCTAACCTAACCTAATCGAACCTAACCTCTATTTTCCAATTTGAAACAAAGTCATTATGAATTTAATTTTTACCCCGCAGTTCGTGTAAGGGTATTACCGAGTTCGGATGAGTTGCTCCGCAATTCATGTGCGACCCGTATTAATTAATTGTTCCGCAATTCCGATTATGTTGCATCATGTGGTAAATTAATTGTTCAAATTCGGTGCACTTCCCTTAAATCCCTACCTACCCCATGGAGTAATTTTTATATAACATGCTTATAACCTGAACAGGTAGTAAGACGCTGTAATTTACTATTACTATTTCAATATTTGAACACCTTAGTTCAGTCAGTAGAGTAGAGTCACAGGTTCGATTCCCGGCATGGCTGAAAAATTTATTATTGGTGAAATGTTGGTTCCCCTTTCACGATAGTAAATTGACGACCGGGGGTTGGGTGTTTTGTTTGTTTTAGATTTAAGTTAGTTCGTTAGTCGTGTTCTGATATAATCAGTCAGTTCAGAAAGTGCACTTTAAGTACTTCAAATAATAATAAAAATAATAATTACTTTAACGTATTCATACGTCAAGTCATGTTATCTGCATCTGTTACTCTTGATAGATGTTATCAATATCAATAAAATAACACTAATAAAATAATAATATTCCATCAGCTTGTCTGACCAAAATGTGTTAGATATTATTATGGGTTTTTACATTTTTTTTTATTTTCAAATATTAATTAATTTAATTAAAACTCGACAAATGTTCTCACCTCGTTTGAAAATAAGATGTTTCTTACTACAGGAAGAATTTAAATTTTAAATTTGGTTACACTAATTCTTAGCTCGAAATTGTAATGATCAGCACCGGAAATTGATTTGGTTCGAAGTCCATGGTGGGGTCAGATATGTAGACTTCTTTTACAGTTCAATTTCTATAGGAATTTTAGATACCGTAATAAAAACATATATTGTGGTGGCCAAAATTGATAGTTATAGGTATTGATAATACCTATAAACGTGACAGCTGCAGATAACACGATTTGACGTATGAATACATGAAATAGAGTCTAGTAGTTTTTCTAGCTGTTGAATAAGGTTCTTCATATTAAAATTGGCCTGTATGCCTCATTACCTGATTATTGTCTTTTTAATCACTGCACGAAAGAACTACGCCAGGAAAACCTTCGCGGATATTCAAATCACCGAATTAATTCCCGTCAGAATTGATCTGAGGTTCGATGAAGCTCTTCACCGTTTGGTCAAGGTCCTGCTGGAGATGTTCTCTTTTCCTCGTCACCCTCTGACCTTGGTCCGATACATCTCCCACCCCTCCCTTCCCCCTAAACAGATGCGCCTACATCATTCACCTGCTAGTGTGGCGCTACCGCAAGAACCTGTCCATGGACTGAGAGCCACAAGGGCACAACTAACACTATACGAGCACCATCCATCCCAAAGCGACCTTGCACAGGCAAGTGGAATGTAGGCAACGCCGGAAAAGGGCAATATTTTTGCATTATTATGGCAACACTATTTTTTTGACCACAATAAATCAAATATGTCTCCATAGAGAAACATGGTTTAATTTTCTTCACATAGTTATATCAACATTTCTTGAATATCTCTAAATCGTATCCTGGAATTTAATAACAATTTTTTTCTCTGCATTTAAAAAGTTTGTCATCTAACGCCGCTATTCACATGAAAGATATTCAACAACTGTTGATATCACCATGTGAAGAAAATTAAACACCTATATGTTTCTGCTAGAGCAACATGTTATTTATTTTTGCCAAAAAATGTATTGCTTAAAACTGCAAAAACACCGACCTTTTCTAGCGTCCCCCCCGTTACCCCACTCCCAACTTAAGAATTGTCTGAGGCTAACACATCATTATCAATCTTTACTCCCTCTCCCCTTACTCTCTCACTTAATCCACAATCCTAATAGAAATAACGGAGGAAGACTTCAAATTGATTAAATACCTCAACGTTGTCTTCAATCTAACCTTCTTCGCGGTTCACAGCTCACAAATAGGCTGTGCTGGCCAGGCCGGAAATTGCTTAGTTTTACGGCGAGGAGAATCCTAGAGTGTTGCCGCACGGATTCTAGACGAAATCATAATGGAATATTTCAAAAACTGGGGGAGAATCAGAATCTAGATTTAAGACACTACCCCGCGGATAAACCGGGATATTAGGCCTACGTAACCAATTATGCTCAAACCATAAAACTGAATAAAGTGCGGTTTTCTCTATTCTTTTCTGACAACAGCAAAATCGGAAAAAGCATATATATATGCTTATTTAAAAAATATATGATTTATTTTTTATTTTGCTTTTACTTTCTCTTGATCCCTCGGAGAGATAATGTGATAAAAAAATCTAACTTGTGATTTTGATTATTGTCAACGTTTCATGACCCCTTGAAACTAAAAGAGTAGTTTTCGTGATGCAGTCTGTGTGTCTGTTCAACTATTTGTATCTAGGTCCTGAGACGAAACCATTTTACCGGTCGGGCTATAAATTGGTTTCAAGGTTTTACATAAGGTTCCTCCGAGGATTTTTTTGAAATTAAAAAACTAAACCTAAAATTTAGGGTAGTTTACTGAAGGGAATATGGAGATAAAATCAATTTTTCTCGAAATTCACCATAACAATTTTGATTACATTCCGTATTTAGACATTGTTTAACATCACAAATGAAATGTTAAATTTTTCATAATTTTTAGATACGAAATAACTTATCATTCTTAAGTTGTAGTAACTTCAAAGATACAAATGTTTTATTTGAAATATAATTCATAAAACCAACGGTTTCTGAGCAAATATAACCAGATGAGGCATTTAAGTTGAGAAACCAGAAAATCTCGAAAACGAAACATTTAAGAAAAAAAAACATGTTTCGAATCAAAGTTGTTTGTTTTAGAGGAGGAAAGAGAGTTGCACTAGCTATTTTTTGTTTGGGTTCAAGGTTATTTCAAGGTCAACTTTGTATTTCTTCAATGAAAACCTTTGAATTTTGTAACGGAATTTTACTCCACACGAAAAAAAAATCACTTTTGCCTGAACCTTTTTATTTTATATACATTTTTAAAGATATTTTAACTTGTATTTGTTATAACAATTTCTATTCAATATTTTTTATTACATTATGTTATTCTTTAAATGCAATATTATTTATAAAATTACTTTAATAAATGTTAAAAATGAACATTTATTAAAGTAGTCCTATAACTTATATTGCATTTAACGTAATAAAGAATAAGATAATGTAATAAAATGTTCTTGAATAAAAATGGTTATAAAAATACGAGTTAAGTTATTTTAAAAAAATGTATGTAAAATAAACAAAAGTTTCAGGCAAAAGTTTTTTTTTGTCTAGAATAAAATTCCGTTACAAAATGTGTAAGCGTTCATTAAAAAAAATACAAAGTTGATCTTAAAATAACCTCGAGGACGTCCACTAAATCCAAAACAAATAATGCTGCTTTTTCTCTTTCACTTCTTCAAAACTTTTTTTTTCTAAAATGATTAGTTTTCAAGATGTTCTGGTGTCTCAAATTAAATGCCTCACATTGTATAAATTTCTAATGAGGGAGTAGTTGAAATCGGGGATTGATTGTGATTCTCTTTGGTGAACAAAGAATTTCCTCTTTTTTCAATTTTTCTGTAACAGTGTATATTATTTATTGTATGATCATTGATGGAATATTAGGCTTTTCCCCCTAAGCATGTTTCTGCAACAATTTATATTACATCGTTTCACAAGTTTTACTACTTTTAAGTAAATGTCTCCATTTTTAGATAAGGGTGAAAGTATGTGCGGTGCCATATTATAATTTATTTTTCAATATGGTTAAACGATTAAACTCGTTTAGAGTCTAATATTTTATAAATTCTATAGAAAACCACACTGTGTCGCATCATTGCGGTCTTTTGTAACCTACTTTAGAAAACAGTGAAATTGAGACCAGTGAAAAAGTTTTACCACCATAGAAAATATCTATGACAAAATTGTAAAATAATTATTTTAAAATGAAAAATAACACTGGACTCATCCCAATCCCAATCCCCTTCTCACTGTTAACAAATGAAGAATGTAGAAAACTGCACTTTAATAAGTTTACTGATTCAAGTGTAATTTTGAATCTAATTTCCCGGTAATCGGCCGTGAAGGAGTTGAAGGGGACGCGAATTAAGTCCAGTACTTTTGGAGTTTTTATATCAATTTTTTTTTTGGTCAAAAGTAATCAAATATAACCCCAGTACAAATGTAGAGTATAATTTTCTTCCCATAGTAATATCAACAGTTCTTGAACATCTGTCATGAAGGGTGTCCTAGAATTTAATGACAACTTTCTCTCTTGATTTAAAAAGTTTGTCATCTAATGCCGCTGTGTTCATGATAGGATACTCAACAACTGTTGATATCATCATGTGAAATAAATTAAACTTCATGTTTATACCATAGTAATATTTTATTATTTATTTTGACTTGGACTAGACTGCAGGAGATGGGGAGATCAAGGTTCGATTCCCATTGGGTGCACTGACTTTTTTTTAACTAAATGGTTTTCCGCTCACTTTCTACGCAAATGTGGGTGCATTTTTCTAAATTAAGCTTTCATGATCCCTGACCCATTAGTGTAATTAATACATAGGCGTATAACCCGAACGGTTAGTAAGATGTGGTGCTAAATAATAAATAAATAATATTTATTTTGAGCAAAAAAAAGTTCTACAAAAAAAATTGTGTGAAAATACGTTTTTGATTTAAGAATATATATGCTGCAGAAATCTTGTGCGATGAAGGGAGAAAGATAGAGAGAGAAGGAGAGGTAAAGAGAGTGTCTGCTGGAGAGAAGTGAGCACGCGCCCAGTCTTATACCGCCCGCAGGTAGACTACGTGACCATGAATCTATCTATCTCCGCGCATCTTGTTCCCAGGCACACTTTCAACACTTTACCTCGCCAAATCCACTTCTTCAATCTTGTCCCCCCGTGGCTGAGTGGTAAGAGCGGTCAACCGCAAGTATAACGGACATCCTTGGTTCGATCGCGGGCGACACTTTTAATTTATTTTGATGTATTTAACGTGCATCTTTCTGAACCGACTGATTATATCAGCACATGACTTATAAACTTACTTAAATCTACGACAAACCCAACATCCAGTCCAGCCGTTAATCCATCACCGCGAAAGGTGAAATCTACATTTCACCCATGATAAACATTTTCGACCATGCCGGAAATCGACTCTAATATACAAACGCACTACCAACTGAGCTAAAGTATCGGGCACCGACGATGCTAAATTTCAGGTTGGGTGTGTAAATACTAGTTGTTTTCATCACGGCGTCTTACTACCCGTTCGGGCTATACGCATATGTAGGTACTAATAACGCGAAATGTGTTAGGTACGAGTAAGGTTGAATATAGAGGAAAATATGTATTCGCATGTTCGTAAAGGGAGAATGGAAACATTAGGAAAAACCACCCTCAGTTCATCCGACCGGGATTCGAACCCCCAATCTCTTTGTCACTACCCGCCTCGGTGGCGTAGTTGGCTAACGCGCCAGTCGTGTTGAGCTCGACCGCTGAGGACGGGGAGATCGAGGTTCGAATCTCGGTTGGGTGAACTGGAAGTGGTTTTTCCTAAATGGTTTTCCACTCTATCTCCATGCAAATGCGGGTTCACTTCCTCTAAATACAACCCTCCCAATTCCTAAACCATTAGCGTAAATATTAGTACTTAAGTGTATAACCCGAACGGGTAGTAAGACGCGGTGCTAAATATTAATCTTTGTCATTGGAAGTACAGTCTATTGGGAGAGTTACCTTTAGTAGAACATGGATGTATTAACTTAGAGAGGTGACCTGGCGGTCTAGGGGTAAGGTGTCGGACTTCTGTGCTGAAGGTTCGAGGTTCAATTCTCGGTCCCGGCACAGATTTATCTAATTCCCAAACCCCTCCTTCACCTCTGACAAGACGTGTATTAATCACAACTTGTGAATGTGAGGAATGCTAGGCCTCCACCGTGGTTCGGATTCCACGTTAAACTGTAGGTCCTCCATTTCATCTCACAATCACCCTACTATTACACGTTAGCGTAAGTGCGTATAAGCCGAACGGGTAGTAAGACGCGGTACTACTACTAATAATATAAACTTAGAGGGCGTTCAAGTATTACGTAAGCACATTTTCGGCATTTTTGGACCCTCCCTTTTCCCACTCTAGCTTACGTTATGTCGATTTTTTTTAAATTTGTTCACAGGAATAACCATTATTTTTGCATGCAATTTATAAATTACTGTAGTTATTAACGTAGAGGTGTAAATTGTTGGTGCGAAATAATTCAAAATAAACACTATAATAAATTGAATTTAAATGTATTGTACTGAACAGGTAAAGTTTTTTTTATTAGTTTATAAAAATTTTAAATTATATTTACTACTTTTTTAAATTTAGCACTGCGTCTTACTACCCGTTCGGTTTATACGCTTATGTACTAATTACGCTAAATGGGTTAAGAATTGGGAAGCTTGAATTTAGATGAAGTTAACCCGCATTTGCGTGGAGGGAAAGTGGAAAACCGTTTAGGGAAAACCACCCAAGTTCAGACGACCGAGATTTGAGCCTCGATCTCCCGTCCTCGGCTGTCTAGCTAAACACGAAACTAGCGCGTTCACTAACTATGCCACCGAGGTGGGTAATTTACACTTAATTGAAACCATGAAAAAAAAGGTGTTATTAGTGAATTCATGAATTATTATAGCTATACAAACCTCCAGACTATTTTAATCTGATGACCAAGATCCATGAATCAATGTCTCAACACTTTTAATTACTGTGTGTCCATTTGGGGTGGCTGGGTCACTGCGCCATTAATTATCCATATCTAAGTATTGCATTTTTACGTAAGCATTGTTCTGACCCCTTTGCCCTTTGTCAGCCCATAAGGTGCTTACGTAATACTTGTGAACTCACCCTTACTTATAGAAGGGCCAGGGGAAAAAATATAAAAATTTGTGGTTCAAAGATTATTTTAATTTAAAATTCATTTAAAAAGTTTATAAATCCACATAATAATAAACTGACATGAATAAGTTTTAAATACATGCAGAATGCAAAACAATAATAAATTCCTTAGTGGCTTAGTATGTTTTAAAGTTCGTTCAGAAGGTTTATATGATGAGGTGTGAAATGAGTGAAACTGTGAGCAGGTGATTCTCAAGAGATAAAACAGATGCTCATCAGTAAGTCGATTTATAAGATCTCTTGTTATTTCCTATGTTTCATTGGTGGTTGTTCGTATGAATATGAATATGTAAAGTCTGGAAATGTTGAGGATAAGGGTGGCAACATAACGGAACACAAGGCAACGCATTCAAATTATTTATCCTGCGGGCCGTATTTGGCCCGGGGGTCGTAATTTTCCCATTTCTGATTTTAACATTTGACCACCAAAGTGGGTGTATGTATAATTAGTTTTACTGTTCAAAGTTAAAATGAGTTGGAAGGGTACGCGATCTAAGTTCAGTATCTACTTGCAGTTTTTTTTTATAGAAACGAACTTATTTTGTCCAAAATGAATAAAATATTGCTACAGAACATACGTTTAGTTTAATTTTTTATATATTATATTAACCTCAACAGTTTTTGAGCATGACATGACGGCTTAGTATTCAAAATTCCTGGTTATTCATCTAGAAGTCCCAGGTTCGATTCCTGGCATCAATTTTTCTCAAACGAGAATTATTCCTATTGTCACCATGGTCTGGTAAATTATCCTTAAGTTAGGCCTAAGAAATCAACCGGTACAACATAATCAACATCACATGATCTATTATTGGGCCGAAGTAACCGCACCTAGAAGGTGCTCCAACCTAAGATGACGGCTACATATCCGCCACTGTCCGTAGAAGACCGGGAATGTCTAGCTGACAAACCCTGGTAGCATACGCTTAAAAAAAATAGTGACATCTAAACAGAAGATTTTTAAATTAAGAGAAAATGTCTTGTTCGGATTCAGCGATACCCGTGACAAATATTCAAAACATGGCATCAGAGTAGATATAGTGAGACGAGGGCAGCAGGGAGAGGTATTCTATAGGTGTGTAAGAGACCTACTATGGAAAATAGAAGTACCCCCGAAGTGTAAGGAAGTGTTGTACAGAGCATACTTCATACTCATAGTAACGTATGCAGCAGACATTTGGACTTCGGATAAAAGAGAAACAAGGAAAGTGGATGCCATGGGAATGAAGTTTTTGAGGAGCATACTAGCTGTACACAAGAAGAGATAGGATTAGGAATGAAGATGTAAGGTCTAGAGTTGGGGTATAGGGAGTACATGAGATAGCAAGGATGAGATGGAAGGGGAGAGGATTCCAAGATGATTAATGGATATGAAGTATGTAGGGAAGATACCGCAAGTTAGACCAAGGAAGAGAAGAAATGGGAGGACAGAGGGAGATGGAGGCATTTTACTAAGCGGACATGGCCACAGGCTGTAAACAGTTCATGATGATGATGATGATGATCAGATCACTGTGTGTAGAAAATTAAACTAAACGTTTACTGAAGCAATATTTTATTTATTTTCGCCAAAGAGTTTTTTTTGTTGGTTTGTAAGTTGCGGACTGCTATAGTCGGTGTCTTTAAAAGATCTCGTTAAATAAGCTAACCAAAAGCAATCTGGATATAAGTAGATGTTTAAATAAGGCTCTCAGGACATTTAGATGAAAACAAAAACATTACCTAGATCGGATCGGCTCTCATAGTTTACGTTACAATATAATATTATAGTGTTTTATTCAATTAAAATTGAATTAAAAATATATGCTATTAATCGAAGGGAATTTATTTTAATAAAATATTTCTACGCTCCAAACTCTACTGGTTTTAACTAAAAGGTTCTTATCCTGGTTAATTACCAAAGAAGCTCAGTTCCTTTGAAGAAGAATCTCGACTCATTACACCCACATTATTATTTAATCCCTTAAGTAAGTTCCATGTGCCTAACAGGGATTCTACCTGTACCATTTTAAATTCCACTTGGCCTAGTTTATTCAATAATAATAAAAATAATATTAATAAATCTTATAATGTATCATTTAACATAAAATATATCAATATATAAACACAAGTATTGAAAAAAAACAGGGATTACTTTCAGCTGTCAACACTTTATAAACTAGTCAGTCCTATTAATAAAACTTGTTTTTAAAATATGTAACCTACTTAAAAAAATTGTTTACAATTTGGTTGGGTACTTAAGAATCTTGTTCAATTTGTTTCAGTTTTTCAAAGCAGCTAATCGGATTTTAAAATATTAATTACTGTTGACCACTTAATGTCAACTCAACTGAATAAAAAAGCTTACAGTGTTTATAAAGACGGTAAATAATTCCCCATTAAATCGAGTGCTCTTAAAACCATGCATAAAACTAGCTTAATTAAACCAGGACGAGCTTCGGGCGTTACCTCTGAGAAATTGAGTCGTAGCTATTGGGTAGAAATTAAGGGCGTACCCAGAAATGAATTTTTAAGGAGAAGAAGAGTTTTTATTTCTTGGGGTGGCTCGTGGTGAAATGCACTTCCAACCCCAAACTGAGTTGAAACTTTATTTTTACATTAAATACTTCTTGAAACAATTTAAAGTGTTCTAAAAGAATTTGGGTTGAAGGAGCTAGAAGTTTTATTATACTGTAATTAAATAAGCTGCGACCCGCATCGGTGGGCACGCGGTCTAAATGTCAAGCTAATTTAATCCAGTTAGCAGTTTATGGGGAGGTTAAGGGTTAAACTCCCAAATGGGTGTACTGAGGATTTTTCTTTACTAAACTTTTCACCACTCTCATAATTCTTTAATAATTTTAATTTAAAGGTCATTTTATGAGGTTTTCTCCTTAAGGCTACTCCTGCCTTGATTGAGACCTACGCGACAACCTAATAATGACCACCATTACCATACACATGTCCGCGTGGTACAGATAGTTAACCTAGTTTTTGTAAAAATGATTTATTGAAATCTCGCACTGACAAACTAGTGAATGCGACAACCGTTCAATTAAAGTGACGGTCTCGAGATTTCTCTGGACCTGAAAAGACTGACGAGACTGGTGTGTGTGAGATGGATGGTGTGGGCAGGGCCATAGACCGGGCTCATTATCATTAGCCCCCGTGGACTCCTGACCGCTCCACAAAATGAAGGTTGGGTGAGATCAAAACAAACGGGCGGGGTCAAGTCCTTTACGAGACCTGGTTTAATTCCCCATTCGAAAAAGTTCCCATGATTCTGTAATGTTGTCTATTTGCGGTTACCGGCCTGTGGTTCTTTAGTGCCACCACTTGGGCAGCCATATTTGTAATGTTCGGGTTCACGATTCATTCCCCGCGGAGGGCAAAACTTTTGTAATCACAGGGTTCACTTTTAACCATTCATTCGTTTTGATATTATATTGATTAGGATGATGTGATTTGCTGTCAGGCTATAATTTAAATCACTTTTGTAAATTTAATGAATTATTTATTTAGCACCATTGCTGTATTGAACAGGGTGAATTCGCAATCCGATATCACACCTGATGTTACTTCACTTCTTAGGAAAACTTGGGTGATTAAAATGTGTTTGGATCAATATTGGTCCAACCCGCATCGGTGGCGTAGTTGGCTGACGCGCTAGTCGTGTTGAGCTCGACCGCCGAGGACGGGAGATCGAGGTTCGAATCTCGGTCGGGTGAACTGGGGGTGGTTTTTCCTAAATGGTTTCCCACTCTCCCTCCACGAAAATGTGGGTTCACTTCCTCTAAATTCAACCCTCCCAATTCCTAATCCATTAAAGTAATTAGTACTTAAGCGTATAACCCGAACGGGTAGTAAGACGCGGTGCTAAATATTAAATTAATATTGATTCAATATAGTGACCATTTGGAATAATTACAGTCCTGACTAAGATTAATAAAAAAAAATATTTTTCTTAACGAACGTAGGTCCTGACTGCTCAGTGACTATTACGAGAATGCCCTCACCTCCATTTTCAACAGGGTTGCTTACAAATAATTTGCTTCTAGAACATTCGAATAACGTGATGCAATCATCCTTTGTCCTTCTTGCTTGGGTGGCTGATAGAGAGAGACAGAAGGATGTTGTACCACGTAGATATTTACTGCAAAATATGATATAGATTAAATAAATGTTGAATATTATTAAGTTGGACTAATATGATTATCTCTATTAATTGATCAAAAGGGATGTGTAAAATACAATCAATACAATTCCATAACCGAGTTCCTCCACTGTGAAGGTGGAGGGGATCGAGTTTCTACAAGACAACTCAAGGAAGCTATTATAAATAGATTGAGTGCAATAAACTAGTACAAAATTAACTTTAACGCCTTCCATCATTTATACATATAGTTATGGTTATTACCAAATCTAACTTAAGCCAACCTTTCGTGAATGTTGTTATTTTTAGATTTTGTATCCGAATAGTTTTGAGGATATTTTGAAGGATCCTTGAGTTGTCATGGAGGAACCAGACTATTGTTATATGGACTTCTTATCTCAGTGGGGAAACTCGACACGCCTAAGACCGTCACATATTTATTAGTGGTGTGAGAAGTACACTTTTTCAATTCAAAGCAAACTAGAATCGAACAAAAAACTACATGAAATATTCTCGAATCCAAAGTGAAGTGCAAATTTTTTTTTAGTTGTTTTATGCTTGGAAAAATATTAAATTGTGGTTATTTATATAATTTTGTACACTAAATATATTTGTAAAATGATTTTTCGCACAAATATTAGTAATATTTGGCTTTAATCTGATAAATCAAGTTATCATCAAAACTTTCATTTCAATTACTTCAGATTTTTCCCGTATGAATATTGAAGTGTAATGTATGTACACTATATAACAGCTCAGAATAGCAATAATTGACTATAAATGGAGTATTATACAGCTGTCGATATTTTTACTGGCGAAGATTTGTAACTGTCGAAGCAGGAATTTTTTTCGAAGCTTAGTACACCCCTAATATATAATTAGTAGACCTACCACGTCTTACTACCCGCTAGAGTTAAAGCGTGTGTATAATAATAAGGCTAATGTTTTAAAAATGAGGAAGTTTAAATATAGTGGAAGTGTATCCGAATTTTTGTGGAGGAAGAATGGGAAACAATATAGGAGGAAAAAACTCTTTCAGTACAACTGACCAGGATTTGGACCCCGGTCTTCCAGTCATTGGTAGTACATTCTATTTCGGTAAAGACGCCTTAGACCATTCTACCGCGGAAGTGGGTATCTATATATTTAAAATAGTAAAACGATTCCATTCTACTTTGATTTCCGGAGTTCTATCCAACTGATTTTTATATTTTTATTATTTTTTTTATCACGAAATCTTATACACCGCAGAGGTGCCCAGCATTTTTTATAAAACTATACCTCATTTTGAAAGCATGTTCTTAAGTTCTTCCAAGCAAATTAAAAAAAAATACTTGTATACACATTTATACGTTTTCAATAGCAAAGACCATAGAAGATAAATAAAAAATAGCAATGGCCAAGGCTGCTTTCAACAAGAAGAGGATACTACTGACTAGCAAACTGATTCTGAAGATGAGGTAGAATATGGTGAAGTGTTGTGTAAGGAAAGATGGAGCATAAATATGTGAAAAGCTTTGAGATATGGTGCTGTAAGATAGTAGAGAGGATAAAATTGCCCAATCGGGTGATTAATGAAGAAGTCCTGAGTAGAGTTAATGAAAAAATAACCATTCTGCATACAAAAAAAAGTCAAATGGTTGTGTCACATTATGAGAATAAATAGCTTATTGAGTGATGTCGTATTAAGGCAAAGCGGCGGGGGGGGGGGGGGGAACTGAACCAGGAAGACCACAAAGGCAACTGATTGATGAGCTAAAACATGGGAAAAGAAGATGAGGTTTCAGGATCTAAAAAAAGAAGCTTCTGTTAGGACATGTAGGAGTACTCAATTCAGACAGTGAAACGGATCTATCGAAAGACAGAACAAATAATAGTAATAAAAATTATAATTAATAACCTTCAATGAAATTATTGGGGTTTTACTTAAAAAAACCATAAACAATTTTTTACCCACGTCTTACTACCTGTTCATGTTAATCGTAAACAATAATTACTCTAGTGAGGTAGGGATGAGGCAAGAAGCATTTTAGAGGTAATATACTAGTATTTGCGTGGAAGGAGAGTGAGAGACCATTTAGGAAAAACACTCCTCGATAGACCCGACGGGATTTAAAACCGATCTCCCGTCATCAGCAGACCAGTCTAACAGGAGAGTGATGCTTTAGACCATTCGGTCACTGAAGTGGGTCATGGAAAACTTCACTAAACATGGTACTAGGCCTATATTTTATAAATAAATGAAAATGTTTATTCAAATTAAAAAAAAAGTTAATACGTGAATCAGAGATGTTTTTTTTTTTTAAAGTTTAAAATAATTTGAACACTCGTTTGAACACCCAACTTAAATGAGGTTCCAGGTTGGTCAGTTCTCTCTGTCAACGCCTGGGCTTATGTTTCATTCTTGACTAATGACCGCGAGGCGGACGTCAACAGGAGTATGTTAGATAGTTTCCTCTCTCCGACTAGAGGTAGCTTTCCCTCTTTTTCCCCCCTCTATCTCGCTGAATAATAGTTTACTCGTGTTAATGATAGGGTGTCGAGATAGGAATCGAACAAGTTACCTTCAGGAGAGGACCTCACAGAAAGATTACCCCATGGGTAAAGAGAGAGCTTACATCTGTTTGTTTGAAGTACTTGTCAAGATTATGCTGAGACTTTATTACAGTGACACCGCGCATGCGTTAGAAGGATCACGCAGGGGAAAACTAGTTTTCATTGTAGCGACGTTGATTTATCTGATGAATTTGAAGCTATTTTGTGAAGCAGGTTGCATATTATTAACCCTACGCACCTCGGCATTCTAACCACTATCACACTTAGACGCCAATGTACGAAATAGAAACAGGGGGGAAGAAAATGATTAGTTAAAACTATGAGGCCTCTTGTTTACCTACTGATAGCACTTCCCCTTTTCCACTAACGGGTATAAACACTTATTCTATCTACTATTTTGTGCCTGGACAGCATTGACTTAAATTTCAAAAATTAAATTTTTCTTGTTTCCTATTCTAGATAGACAAATGCTTTCACGGACTTTTTTTGGTTTAACATCCTGGCAGGAAGACTTCTACAGGCCATTTTCATGAATAAACCAAATAGCCTAAGTAGTAGATGATTTAGAAATAGTTCGTTTATAAAAAACATATTAAAAATAGCGATACAGCAACAATCTTTTTAGAATTATTTAAAAGTGTATAGTTTTTGTTTCAATGTTATTTCTTTAAAACTGGCCGAATAAAACGCAAATACATTAATAAGGGGAATACTATCTGGCTTGCCGTGACATCAATAGCAGGCAACGTCCTTAAACGATTTAAGTTGCGATAGAAGGGGAAGCGAGCTAAGCTACGTATTCTTTATAGTTTATTATAGTAAGAAATGAAAACCAAAATTACAAAAATATATTTTTCCAGCAGGTACGTTTAGTTTAATTTTATATAAAAAGTAGTTTCAACAGTTTTTGATCTGTCATGAGCATAGTGGCGTTAACAAAAACAGGGGCACCGCAGGGGGAAGGGGACAGGGGGAAATTGCCTCCCCTGAGACTCTGAGGATGTATAAATATTAGAAGTAGGCTAATACCCCCAACACTAGCACTCAAACAGTGCCCCCAAACCAACAAACAGAGTTATAGAATATAACTAATGAACCGATTACTAGCGCCAACCACGAGGTCGACCTTACTGATTCAGGGTTAATAGTTTGGCGCATGCGCAAGCAATTCCAACTGCATTCGCCATTCAAACGTCAAGGCCAAGTGTACACCGACGAATTTGGATGGACTTGAAAAAAAAAAAGTATCTTATTTTCAGGAGACAAGGATTGCCTTAAAAAGAGTCTTTTGAGGCTTCAATTTAATAATTTTTTCGGACCCCCCGCCTTACTGGAGGGTTATTCAATACTCCCTGATTTGTCTCCCACTCCCCTTCCTGGAGAAAAATCCTGCGGGCAGCCCTTGACAGAAACTATTTAGATGAACATTGAATCCATGTTCAAACTCCACGATTAACTATTGAGATCACTTTATTTATCGACATAAATTAAAACCATCTACTGGGGCAATATTTTATTTAGCTGGATCAAAACTTTGTTTGTTATAAAAATCTGCAAAATAAAATATTTACCATAACACATGATCCTTCTGCTCCACCTTAATAAGAGAAACACAGCTATCTTACGAGACTGCAATGGTCACATATATTTATTTAGTCGATTGTTTAGATTTAAACATGAAATATTGAATAAACATGGCCAGAAAATCTTTTAATTTTAAGAAAATCTAAAGATGGGATTATCCTTCAAAGTATTTTATTAAAATTTAGTTTATTTAAAAATTATATTTTTCAACAATTTTTTTATAAAAACAACTACGGTATTTATTTCCTTCACATCTTACTTTCTATTATCTGCATATTTGCACGAATGAGGTGGAGATAAGGAAGGTAGAATTTAAATAACGCACTACTGTATTTACGGGAAGGGAAAGTGAGAATTAAAAAAAAAAATACACGAGGGTGATATTCGAGTCCCAGCACCCCTGTCACCGGTAAAACAGACTAAAGTGACGCCTTTGTCGCGCGTCCAATGGCGAGTGCTATTTATTATAATTTTTCGTTTATTTTTTATTTCTGTATGAAATATTAAGAGGGTGCATCACATGCTCATCTACTCTGTGAAACAGTTGGCTAGAAATAATAAATTTACACGAACATTATTGCATGTGGATCATTTCTGATTGAACATTAATGGAGATAAAGAGTTAATAGAAGTTCTTAATACTGAAGATTGTTGAAATATTAAATTATATTTGTATAAAAACTTAATCAAAAAGGCCATTTTTGACCATTTTAGAATGGCTTCAAAGATAAGCGTTGTGCTCAAATCTTGATTCTCTTTTACTAGGGACATACTGTAGTTATTAACCAGAAACATCGTCGCTTTCTCTCCCATCGTCACCGCGGAAAGTTTCGAGTAATCATTCAAATACGAATGCACTGTACACATTTCTGGCATATCTTTCTTTTCCCTTTTACTCCCATACCTCGCGAGAGCCGGGAGCTGAATTGGGCCTGTTATGATGAACGCTCTTAATCGGAAAGAAGCTGAGACATGAGGATGAAACATACGAGAATCGAACGTGGAAAACTACTTCCAGTGTAGCTGACCAGGATGAAGAGAGTGATTAGAGTGATTACCAGGGTCATGAATTGGATGACCTAAAAAGATGAAAAAATTACCTATAAAAAACGTGTCTACTATCAGGGGACTATGAACAGAATTTATGTACACATGACCTGATTATCGTATGTGATGTGAAAAAAAATGACCTGTCATCAAAATCCGGGAAATGTTGATTACCAAGCAAATGCGCTATCATATGCTTGAAGATAATTAAAAAGCCACTAAAGTTTTTTTTAAAACTCTCCAGTCGGGACTGATTACTTGCCTTCCAGTTCAGAGTCGTGATGTGTAAACCTGTACAACAAAACTGGAGAAAAATTAATGAATTACATTCTGAAAACTGGTTGAAACTACAGACTTGAACCATAAAAAAGCAGTGATGTACATCAGACATCAAGAAAAATCAACGATCAATCCAATGGAAGTATCTTTGTAAACATCTTTACTCGAGCGAGTGAAAACACCTGTTATTATAAATAAAAAATTCGAAAGTTGTACTAGTCTAGAAAAAAAGGAAAGAGAAGAAAATACTTTCATGAACACTCTCAGCAAACTCGTCTTGGTAGATGTGGGTCAGTAGGTGAGTCGATGCAGTGGCCTGCAGTTTTATACTTGAAATGTTGACAACGGGAAAATGCTTTCGTTAGTCTACGGAGAGCTATTTTCCGATGGAAAGGAGGGAAATAGGTTGAAGTTAAAAACATTATATTCTTTAAATTGAAAAAACCACACCTGGACACCGGAATCAAGCCCGGGGCCTTTGGCTTAGTACACCAATGCTCTAACCACTGAGCTATTCAGGAATCGTCCCGTGATCAGGTTCATTTTCTTCACACATATTTTAAGGCAGAGTTTGTGATGGACGTGCGGAAATTTTCGGCAACAAATGTGTGATCTTAAATGATCACACATTATTTTTATTTCCGCACGTCCATCACAAGCTCTGCCTTAAAATATGAATGAACAATTGCCCTATGTGTGGTATGATTCCTAGATAGCTCAGTGGTTAAGCGTTGGCGTAGTAGACCAAAGGTCCAGGTTCGATTATCGTATCCAGGTTTTATTCTTCAATTTAAAGAATATGATATTTATATGTGGCTATAGCCATAATTAATAAATATAATAGCTTAGATATTTAATCTATCATTAGAAACATTAGCTACGACCCACGCTGGTAGGCACATGGTCTAGATGTTAAGCTCATTTCTTCTGGTTCACCGATAGCGGGAAGGTTGGGGTTTGAATCCAGGTCGGGTGTATTGCGTGTAGTTCTTCCTATGTGGTTACCCCACTTTCCCTTCACGAAAATACTGATATATTTCCTCTAAATTTTAATATGAATACGTCAAGTCGTGTTATCTGCAGCTGTCACTTTTAATATACAATACCAATACATATAAAATAACACAAATAACACAGTATAACCTTATCAATGCTACCCGTGAAAAATATATTTGTATTTTCTAAAAGCTTCTACCAAAATTATTCCATAAAAGTTTTCCGAGGAAAATATTGAGGAGCATTTGTTTGAAAAAACAATTACGCTAAAAACCAGGCTACTAGCTACTTAATAACTTTAAGGGGTATGGATTGGGGCATTAATTTAGAGAAAACGTACCCGCATTAGCGTGGAGAGAGGATGGGAAAACCACTGTAATAAATCATACATAAATATTTGAGTTGTTTGGTTGACTCATCTGAAGATTGAAAGGTCAGTTTAAAGGTGACCAAAATGGACTCTATTATCTTACCCAGTATATCGTTCACGCACAGCAGCAGGTCATCCCTGAAGACAGGAAGGTCAGGCTTACACTGACACTGACACGGGTCGTCTTGTCCGGAAACTGTCTCTCCTCCTCCGACGCAACTGTTCAAAGGACACGACGACCCTGAAACATTTCATTAATCGGATATATTACGAAAATAGCTGAGTCAGGTTAGGTTCTGCCCTGTCCGAGAGCGCTAAGTCACTATTTGTAAGGGCTGGCCTGCAAGATTTGAACGTATTCAGAAGGTTCGTGTTCATAATACTGGGCTTAGTGCAGTGGTTTTCAGCCAATGGGTCACGATCCAATTAAATGAGGTCGTGGCGTGTTTGGGTTGGGTTCGAAATAGATATACGTATACATTCAAACAAACATTAAAAAAAAGAAATTATAAACTATAAACATTGTAATCACTTTATATATATGTAATATATATATATTAAAGTGATTATATTGATTATAGTTTAATTTTTTTTTAATGCCTGTATTTGAATAAGTAGTACTGATAGCATAACTTTCAAAATACTTTCCACGCTAGTTAATTCTCTTTTGCGACCTTTTTGTCGCATCCATGTAATAATGTTAGTACATTTATAATATTAAAACAAGCATAGGTGGGAAGGTGTGGTTTGCCGGTGACGGAGAGGCCATGATATCAATCCTGGTTGGGTGATTTGGGGGTGATATTTCCTCAACGGTATCCTCTCTATTAACGCAAATAAGGGTACAATTCCTCCAAACTTGACTTACCTCACTAAGTTGGGAACAGGCCCCGTGGTATAGTGGTCAATGCACCTGACTACGAGCCTAGGGGTCCCAGGTTCGATTCCCGGCTGGCACCTTGGGTATTTTTTCCTGAAAGGGGAATTACCCCAACGGTTACCAGGGCTAGGTTAGTTAGGCTCAAATTAGGAAGTGTTTCCTCTGGTTCCACTCCCTCATCCGCATTATCATCCCCTCATCTCATCGGGACATGGAAAGAGCCTCCGCGGAAAGGATGTACTATTAATATATTAGGGTGTCCCTTGGGAAACGGTACATTAGTGCTGGCTATTCTTTCCATAAAACTGGGCTACGAGTTACTTATCCCACACGAGCAACATTATTACTATTAGGGCGGTTAAATTCAGATAGCCTGAACGGGTATTAAAACGCATGGACAAAATATATTCAATGTGAACGCTTGTGGGGGCATCAAGGGGGTTGCGATGGTCTTAGTATCGCTACCACAAGATATTTCAATCATGAACACAGCAACTAGTTTTTGTTTGCGGTGAATAGCCTACTAGCATTTAATTGCTTTAGATCTTTTCTTCACATTAATATTGGCTGATACAAGGGCCATCCACTCAAATGTCCACATATCAAAAGTTAAATTTAAGTCAAATTTACGCGCTGTACACTACTCACTATGTATCAATTTTAAGAGCCATCATTGAAAAAATGTGTTTTAACTTCTTGCGCATTGCGTGTTATGCACTATTCATGATAAATTATGCATTAAGTGTGAATATAAACCTAGCCTTAAATAATTGATTACTGTTAAACCCTTCCCAACCAGAACCCTTCATACATCCACCTTCACTTTCCTAGTATCCTTCTTAAAGAAATTAATGCCCATCCAGAAACCCTTCATACATCCACCTTCACTTTCCTAGTATCCTTCTTAAAGAAATTAATGTTATTAAACTCCCTCCTCCCTCCCTCCCTCCATCCTCCTTCCTTAAACCCCCTCCTACTTGTGAGTGTATATTGTTACCTTTCGATGAGTACATGTCTCCCTCGCGGTGCCTGTTTATGGTGAGTTGCGGCAGCGAGGAGTTGTCAGCCAGTGCGAGTCGCCACCAGAGGAGCCACTGTAGCACCAATATGGCGGCGGGCCTTGTCCTCATGGCACGCATCATGGCGTCCCTCCTCCTCTCATCCTGCGGCGTCCGTCACCAAGCAAGCGTCTGCAACGAGAAGAGATAAAAAAAATGTAAACGAGGCAGACATTCAAACAGGAGCGATGAAACAGGCGGGCATATGCGGGGAAGAAGGGGGGAAGGGAATCTACACACCCCTGCAATTAATTTTCCCCTCCTTCTTTACCCAGTGGAATACATTTTTCTTTCGCTGGATTAATTTCGCAGCCCTCTAATATTATTGAGTATAATACGATTAAAAACAAACTCCAAATAGATTCTAAAGGCATCCAATTTGTGAATAAATGGAGGGGGAAGACCACTTAAAATAATTTCTAAATGCATACAATTAAAAAAAAGTTGAGGACCTCTCTAAATAGCTTCAAAGTTAATTCAATTTCCAAATATTTGCTTGAATAGGGCTTGTCTTGGTGATATAAGCTCTTGAAAACCCCTAATTTTCTAACTGAAACAACCTCCTTCTCCCTACACAAATATTGTTCCACCGCACTGTATTAAAAAAAATACTTTCTTGATTTGGCAGTAGGTCTCGTGGCTCCCCCAACCCCCCTTTTTTTTTCTCTCCTTCACTAGCTGTTCAACCAACCACACGAACATAGATGTGGTGGGCGAAGGTTGGATGTTAATTTTTTCAACACTATGCTTTAAAATTAATCCACTATAAAACAAAATATGTTGATAATCAGCTGTTTTAAGTTTGCCTTGCAATGCATCATGGTCAATATACATTTCTGCTAACATGTAAATTGCTACACCACTCAAACAGATTTTGCTATCGTATTCTCGGTGTAACGTGTGAATCAAGCTTCTAATCCGTTCGGCCACCAACGCACGTATCGATGTTATTGACTGCCATGTTATGGCCCTGATATGTTTATTTCTATCTGCCATAAGGCGTCACTCTAGAAATAAACTAGACGGCCAACGATGGGGAGATCGGTGTTAGAATACCGGTAGGGTGGTAGTGAAGTTTTTTTTTACACTCTACGTCCACGCAAATAAGGGTACATTCCCTCCAGATTAATTTAATTTAATTTAATTATTTGAGGTATTTAACGTTCACTTTCTGTACTGACTGATTATATCAGCACATTAGAATTTCTATGTGCGAGAGCGAAAGGGCTTACTAATTTTTCCGGGAAAGGTATTTCGTCTATCTTCCAGGGATCTTTTACGTGACACAATCGACATGGTACGGATGGCTTTACTTCCCCTCCGAAGGAAATTGTGCTACAGATTTTTATCGCTGAAGAAAATTCCGTCGACCCAGGTTGGGTTTAGTTCATCCAGTTTAAACCTTCCTAAACACTTTAGTGTAATCAGTGTATGTGCGTATCACCCGAACGGGTAGAATTACGCGTTGCTTTAAATAACATAAAACAAACTATACTAATATTCATATTTAGCATCTAATCTTAGTCTGAGTGCGACACACACACACACACACACACACACAATCTCTCACGTTATTAACCGTTATGTTCCGTTTTAACGATCGCATCAGGTGCAAAGCGCAACTCTTGGTTGAACGCTCTTCCTTCTCGCAGTCCAGGGAAATGATCCTCTCCCGTGCGGTAAGACTTACCGTTCACATCGCCCTGGGCAGTCTTAAGAGTCACATCATCTCGCTCTATAATGTTGTAATTATAGTAATTCCCGTGCTGGGACATAAATGTCGGCGCGTGTGTTTACCGCGCTCGTCCTTGGGACGTTTTACCGGTGTTACCCTGGTTATTAGTTACAGTATTACCCTCGAACCCGAGTCTGTGCTGAAGTGTTCTATGCATTCTTTATGACAACAGCCAGCTTGGAGTCTCTTTGATGGATATATTATTTTAAAATAATTATTTTTGATTTTATGGTATTTTTTAAAAAATTGTTCAAAGTGTTTCTCTAATCCTAATTCCACTGTTTTATTATTGTAGTTTTATTAGCACCACATCTTAGTACCCTATCTGGCTACATGCAAATGTACTAACCAGGCAAGTTAGGGATGAGGAAGGTCGAACTTAGAGGAAGTGTATCTATATTTGCATGGCGGTGGAATGGGAAACCATTTAGGTAAAACCAACCTTAGTACATCCGACCTAGATTCGAACCCTCTCTCCATCATCGGTAGTTAAGTGCGTCAAGTTAATGTGGATATTTATAGCACTCGAGAAAAGGTAGTATTTTTGCAGTTTTTAAAGCAAAACATTCATTTGGCCAAAATAAATAAAATACTGCTCCTCCAGAAGTAGAGAGCATAATTTTATTTACCTGGTGAACTTAACAGTTCTTGAATATCTGTTAAGGCGTCCTGGAATTTAATGAAACCTTTTTCTCTCCGTTTAAAAAGTTTCCCATCTAATGCCGCTACGCTCATGATGGATATTCAACAAATGTTGATATCACCACGTGAAGAAAATTAAACTAAACGTTTCTATTTGAGCAATATTTTACTTATTTTGGAAAAAATAAAATATTTTGCTATAAAAACTGTAAAAACACTGATTTTTCCCCCCCTTGCGTCCCATACACCCCGTTTTAAGATGAACTGGATCTGCAAAATAGATTCAAAATCACCACGTAGGTGACGTCGTTAAGAGCGAGTTTTGGAAATACGTTTGACCGCTAAGTTACTCGTAAGTCAACGGCTTAACGTCTGTTTCTGGGCGTTACTACTCGTCTCTCGACGCCACGAGCGTTGTGTGACGGAACATGCTGAAGGGAGTTTTTTTTTTAATATCTACGTTCATTTTCAAATTATTCAAGATGGGCTCTGGCTCCGCACACCAAAATAACTCTTTAGTAATTGCGAGATAGCGAGGTGGTCATCAAATTAAATGGCATGACAATTACTTAAAAAGCAAAAGGAATAAATAAACTACCTCAGCATGGGAGGTCTGGAAGCTTCTTATTTTTCTTCATATTATTTTAAATGAATATAAATTCATTAATTCGGTAATTACTGCACGCATAGCTCAAACACTGGGTAGTATTTTATATCGCAACAATTACGTAGTAATTTATTTTTACAGAGCAGAAAACAAAACAAAAAATCCAAAAATATATTAAGAAAGGAGTTTTTTTTATAGCTTATTATATTATACATGTTCCTGTTTAAAAAAATTAAAATACCAAAGTAGTTCAATTCAATCTCCAATATAGATTCAAAAGTGGTTATGGAGCTACACTTTAATGAGCAGATTTAATTAATAGAGCGAACACTCATAGTTTTGTAACAGAGGAATATTAATCATTAATAATATTCTGTGGTATTTAACGTAAACTTTCTGAACCAATTAATTATATTAGCACACGACTTTCAAAATAATCCAATAACTGTAGGACAAACGCCAATTTAACCAATAATTACCTGGTGGTCTAATGGTAAGGTGTCAGACTTCTGTGCTGAGGGTCCGGGGTTCAATCCTCGGTCCCGGCACAGATTTATCTGATTGCCAAACCCTCCCTTCACCTCTGACAAGACGTGTTTTAATCACAACTTGTGAATGTGAGGAATGCCAGGCCTCCACCGTAGTTCAGATCCACGTTAAACTGTAGGTCCTCCATTTATCTCACAATCACCCTACCATTACACATTAGCGTAAGTGCGTACAACCCGAACGGGTAGTAAGACGCACTGCTAATAGTAATAATAATAATCGTCATCAATTATACATTTTTCATCCATGCCGGAGTCAAACGCTGGACCCTTAGCTTCATTTATAGAAGCGTTATCGACTGAACCAAGGTGTCAAAAAAATTATAATAATTACCCTTGCAATAGACTAGATTGCTGATAACAGGGAGATCAAGGTTCGAATCTCGGTCGGATGTACTAAGGGTATTGTTTTCCTCTCTCCCTCTGAGCAAATGCGGGTACACTTTCTAATAATGTAACCTTCCTCATCTCTAAAACCATTAGCATAATTAATAAATAAGCTTATAACCCGAACGGGTAATAATAAGCTGTGGTACTAAAAAAAATATTAAAATAAATTTTACAAAGTTTCGTGCTTGGTTACTGTCAACAATCTTATTAATCTTATATCTCTGATAAATAAAGGAAAATGATGTGTCATGAATATAAAATGTAAATTTTAGAGTCGTAATTAAATGCACGTTAGAATATTTTGTTTTATATTTTTTTATATTCCCATTTACTGAATTATATTCAATCCAGTGTACTTTATTATTTTATGACAAAGAAGTTGTGATACACGGCAAAATTAACTGATAGAAATGTTATTTCTGAAGTAAGGTCGAATAAAATATCTGGTCCATTAATTAGTCTTACATAGATATCAAAACGAGATACGACTCAAACAAAATAATTATAACGGTATTTCAAGTATTTGCATTTAAGTTAAAGAAAGTGCTCATGACACACTTTGCAAATAAGGGATTGTGTCTTGACTCTAGTGTATTGTAAGATTTTGGTATGAAAGAACCTTTATAAAATACAAACTTTTTGTGGCTAACATTGCCAACACTTTACTATAATAGTATAATACTATTTAACATATTTAACACCCTCAGAACATTACTGCAGCAATTCAAAATCATAGGTTTTCGGGAAAATGAAGTTAAAGTTTTATTGCCCCTATGTAATTCCAAAGCTCTTTCTTTGAGGTTAATTTTTTATTAGCGGACTAATTTGAAATTATAGTTACTACTACATAGCACTAGAAAGATTATGTTTTTCCCGATTTTTTTTACAGAGTCAACTCAAAAACCTATTATTTTTTACTTACTACACTAATCCTCTGAGGGTGCGATGTATATAAATATGTTGATATTATATATGGAAATTAACAGCCGCAGGTCACATGCCTCTAAATATAAATGTGACTTTTGTAGTTTTTATGTCAACCTCGGTGGTATTTAGCTAAAGTGCTCACCTCAGGACCCGATGTTTGTGGGTTCGAACCCAGTTGGGGTCGACATTGATAAAAATACGTAGCACAGCTTTCTTCGGGGGAAGAAATAAATCCATCGGTCTCATTTCGATTGTAACATGTAAAAGAACTCTTGAACGTATGTGAAAACACCTTTCCTAGCAAAATCGGTTGGCCCTTTCGCTTTCACTCATAGAAATTCTAGTTTTCCGATATAATCGGTGGGTTCAGAAAGTGCACGTTAAATACCTCGGATGGATTAAAAAAAATTACTTTCATAAATAGACTGTATTTGAGTTTTTGTTTAGTCGACACAGCATGACGTGGCATAACATCTCCAGAACAATTCGCAATTCAGAGTAGAGTAATGATGCTATCAATCTAAACTGAAGGGCTGGTTATTAAATAATAGGTGTACATAACGTATGTATGAATGAACTAATTTATCAAAGTTATTTAACAGGGTTACCGATGTCATTAAAAAGTTGTTGAGGTCTATAAAAAATGTATTGACCTGTAGATTTCCACACACACATCATTAAACATCTGAATCGTTGCTAAGCTTTACTACACACCCTTTTATTTAGACAAGCAAAAACGTTGACTGGAGTGATTTTTCATCTGGGTTCAATGATTAGTGTTACTTAGATACTTAATGTGATCATCTGCTCTAATTTTATTTGGCAAGGTAGTTCTCAATACACTTTATTATTGCTACTAATCATACAGTTACCCGAATGAAAGAAGATCCGCAAAAAGCCTCCATTAAGTGCTCAACCAATCCTTCATAGCCTTCATAATTGATTCAGATTTTCCTGGTAGTTGTGCCAAGTCATTCCTGTTCTATCCTCACGCCTGCGTTGTGTCTAATGGCATGTGTTATTGGCGTTTATTTACAAACAATGCACTTCATTATTTCTTGACGAGATGTAATCACTTCCAGAGAAGAAATGTACGATTAGCCTTGAAATAAAATAGTTGATGGTATTTATCACGAAATATTTATTTTTCAAAGACGTAATTACAAATCAAAGTAATGCATATTAATTATTTCAATAGTAATTTGATCAAAGAACGTTTAATTATATATGGCTCATAGCATATAAGCTAAACACAACATTATTCACACGACTAATCAATTTATTTCACCACGTGTGCGAACTAATTTGATCTCTTTTGCCCCCTTTCTTTCTATATTCACCTTTTTCTCCAATCTTTTTCATCTTTCTTTATTACTTTCTTTTTACCTTGCTTTATATTTCTCTACTCATCTTTTATTTCCCCTCTATTATATCTACTTCTGTCCATTATATTATTTTAAAGATTCTTACTCCACTTGTAGCTATAATCTCATGGGACCACACTTATTAGAATTTAAAATTCCTCATGAACTTTCATTTTGGGAAAACCACCCTCAGTACACCCGACCAAGATTCGAACTTCTATTTCCCCGTCATTGGCAGTCTAGTAATTTCCTGGGACCACTTATAACGAATTTTAAATTCCTCGCGCTATCCCTTTAAGACACCTGAATACTAAATTCCAACTCCACCGAGACCTAGACCAAAGTTTCTGAAAAAGGGTTTTGTAGCACAGCATCTCAAAGATTTTAATTCTGAGCCCAGTCAAACTCTCTATGCAGGCATTAATTAAAAATTGACTCGATGAAATTCCTTAACTTGTCAAGTAAACAAGCCCAAACTAAATAAATCTCTTCACTTTGATGTGACTTGTGGGGGGGGGGGGGGGGGGGGGGGGGGGGGGGGGGGGGGGGAGAGTGCGTAGACTCCCCAAGAATATAAAGTCCCGGGTTTTATTGGAGGAGATGCATTTATTTGAGAGTTAGTTCACCGATAAGATACCAATATTTCTAGCAGTGGGCTGGGTGTTAGTTGGCGAGAGCTGCTCTCGTGTGCTATGTTAGTTTTTAAGTTATGTACAGTCCAGTTTTAATAGGAAGAACCATATCTGACAACTAGAAAAGATAATTGATATACTTTCACGTATCCACCAAAGATTACGGGTTTGATTCCCGTGTTCAAAATTCTCTTCTTTTTTTTTTAACTAATTGAAATGTGATGTTAGGGACGGACGACTGTATCCATGACCTAATAATATTTTCAACTTCATATAAAATAACACTAATTAAATGGTAAAATGTTATCAATTTGGTTCGCAAAAAAAAATAGTTTTGTGTTTTATAATAGGATCTTTCCATGAAAATTGGACCGTACTGATATATTCTTGTGTTTAGAAGTTTCACACTAAATTTACCAATGTAAATACATTCAACTATGTTTTTTTTTTGACCGCATCCTCTTTCCTACCCTACCAAAATATTCAAAATTAGATATCCCAGATGCGCAGTTAGACACAATGCGAACAAATAATTTTAAATATTAAATAATTTACTAAACCAGTAATATATAATATAAATATGGTAGGAAGGAACTTTAAAAAAATATAAACATAATTCTTGTGGTGCATATTAATAACATTTTACTTTATTATTATAATTATTTCATATGTATTAAAACTATTTATGGAAATATACAGCTGCAGATCAATTGACTTAACGTATGAACACATAAACACTGTTTTAATATATTTTATAACTGTCAAAAAAGTTCCTCGCTATCAAGATTTCACTCTACACAGAAATTATGACACTAATTGTCCTTTTCTTAAACATATTTTCTAAACTATGATCAAAACATTATAACTTCTTGAATGGGCTTCCTTCTTATAATGAAGCGTTGTACTCTTGGTGTTTTTTGGAACCAATTAGCAACTTATTAAGCGATGATAAATAAATAAATCATCGTTCAATGGACACACGGGGACTGTGATTACATCATGTGATGCAATCAAGGAGCGATAATCTTCCTTCATCAGGCACGCACAATGGGCAATCAAACAACATACATCACAAGATGAACATATGAAACCAAGACCGGCCTAAGTGTGGATTCACACGTTCGCCGAAAAACAAGCGCAGAGCCGAAATGCGTCACGTGATGAACTCCAAGCCAATCACAAGAAATCAGCGCGATCTGCGTACTAAGTTCTGCATTTGTAGACATAATTTCAGCTTTGGCCGCGCTTCTCCTTGAAAATCGGCGTAGAAGAACCAATCAGCGCATGCGCCAATATTCAACCACGCGCCATCTTTTAATAACACAAACGAAAAGTAAACAATGTCGACGCTAAAAAGTGATGAATCAAAAGAAAGGTTGATAAATCTAGTTAGGGAGAGAAGATCGCTTTGGGATCCCTTAGAAAAAAACTACAAGGATACTAGGGTATCCGAGAGGCTGTGGAAGGAAATTTCCGTGTACATAGGAGAGCCACGTAAGTATTTGTTTGTAATCTATAGCTTATTAGGTTAGTTTGTTAAGATTGTTTACATGAAATATTTGTATAGGTAACAGTTATTGCAATCAATGAAAGTTTTGTGACTCACATTTGTTATTACAATATATTCTATGTTTCTTTTAGCGATAGTTTGTGCCAAAACTTGGAAATATTTAAGAGATTGCTACGTTGCAAAAAAAAGAAAACCCCCAAGTGGATCTGCGGCTGTGAAAAGCAAGAATAGTAGTTTAATGGAATCAATGAGGTTCATAGAGGATAAAATAAAACCCAGGCAGTAAGTAAAACATCAAATTTTATTTTTAATCACTATGACTACAAACACTATCTACTCTCATTAGAAGAGAAATAAACATTCAAATATTGGTTGGGTTGTTTAAATAAAATGAATATGTGGACTTTACATAATTTTGGATGAATATTAATTTTATTTTATATTTATATAAAATATTTAAACTAATGGCCATATTTAATAAAAGAATTAGGCATAACTAACATTATTTTTTTAACTGTATAACAGGTCTTTGAAATAGACAATGTAAGTTATAAAATAATAATAGAAAAAATGTTAATATCAATGCTAAACTGTTACACCTGCCCCATATAACCTTTTGCCTTTTTGGCAGGCCTATGATAGAGGGTCACAGAAGTAAATATGTAAAATAAATAAATAGTCATCTAGTTTTAAAAATGCTCACCACATTCAATTCTCCTTGTACAGTAGGTCTAATCGTATGCCACCATAGAAGTTTTAAGGAACAACTAGGCTAACTGGTAGTTTTAGATTTAACTATATTTCGAGTAATTTACTTTTACTAGTTTAGGTTTTTAACATGGATTTTATTAGAATAGTCTGTAAAATTCCTGCTACATAAAAGGATAAAAACGAATACCCTGTGAAAGCTACTAGCCCATATGTGGGGAAGAGGGCTTCCTGTTCAAAAAAGTCTGCCTACATATTTATTTAGATAATTATTTGTTTGCTTTTTTTTTAATGCACCTAGAAAAAATTCTCCATAGAACACTAGGGCTATAGAACAAGGTTTTTTTTGGGTCCTGTTTGGAAGACATGTATCACCTGGTGTAAATGTTCACAACCAACATTATATTGAAATTGTTTCTTTAAATATGTTTTAAATATTATGTTCCCAGGACTTTATCGAATGTGGGATTAGCAGTCGACTGCGAGATATCAGTTCTCACCATGGATAATGGTATGTTATTCAAACAAGCCGATTAAAAATTATATTGTATTCTATCAAACAAATCAAGTGCACATTTTGATATTACCTATAAAGTGAGATTTTTTCCAAGATAAAAAACATAAATACAAATTTCCTTTTATTACAGAACAGTTGAGCTTGCAGAGTGACGAAAATGCTGGCACTTTTGACACCAATACACAGAGGTCCACACACTCTAACACAGGTGAGGGAGCAACCTTTTGGAGCGGTTTTAGTTCCAGTTCATTGCCAAAAGTAAATCATTAAATTGGGGTGTAGGATTTTATTTAAATGTAGGATTTAAGATAAAAGAGGGTTAGGGGGTGGGGGGAGGCAGGGGTGTCAGCTAACCCCCAACCATCCCAGCTATATTTATAGTATGTCAGAGAATAATTGAGTGGACTTAAAATGTGCAAATGTTCATATTACCCCAAAGCAATCCTTAAGAAATAAGAATGCATAAAGGTTGTTTAAAATAAAAACTGAAAAAATTTTGGTAGATTTTTTCTTTAAGGCTGTAGTTGCTTCGCATTCTTAAACTAATAATTGAGTTTTTAAAAAGGCCTACTATATAAAACGTGAACTTTCTTTTTAATTAGATTTGCTGCGAGCTTATCCTCCTTTTGAAGAACTGGGCCTACCTTTCCCTATGGACCGATGGGACTCTTCTCAAAATAATAGAGAAAAGGGTAAAACCAACTATTTTCTTTATTATCATATTTTTTATGTGCATTAACAAGAAATTATTACTAGCACCTGAAAAAACACTTTTGATTCTCTTATCCACCACCCCTTGCAACCTTACAGAACCCCAAAGGTGATAGGCCAATGTCTAAAATCTCTTTGCCACCCATAATAGAGCCTATAAATCTGTGGTTGCAAGATTAGACCTATATATATTTGTTTTGAGACCATCATTGCTACTCCTTGATAAATCACAAGTGTTCAAAATAGTTTTCTTTTACTTTGTTTGGCTACCAGTTTCGGCTATTCGTATGTACAAACACTATAAGGGTAGGTAGAATTTAGAGGAAGTGTACACTTATTTTTGTGAAGGTAGAGGAGGTGAATGTTTAGGAAAAATCATACCGAGTACACCCGGCCGGTATACAAACCTTGACCTCCTTGTAACTGACAAACAAAACAAATGTAATATTAAGTCCACATGCCTATTGATGTTTTGTTTGATATAAATTTATTATAGAATGACTATAAAAATGTGACTAAGATGTCAAAAAAGAGAATCAATGTGAATGGCAGGTAATTTGGAGGTTATGGTATCTGAGCTTCTCGCCCAAACATTAGACAGCTCCAGTAAACTGAGTCAGGTTACTATTTATTAAACACTCTGAATGTAGCTTGCTAACTTTTTTTTAATCATTTTAACCACTTACATTTCTCTTTGAATCATGCACAAGTCGAATATCATTGCAATCACTTAAAAAAATAGATGTAAAGCTATAGCTTCAGTGTGACCCCACCTCAAATCGCCATAAATAAATATTTTCTGAATATGTGTTGTTTTACCACACATTAAACCAATGTTTGTTATGTTTAAATTTTAGACATTCCTTCAACACCTATCCAGATGGAACCTGGGCCTCGAGCTTATCCTGCAGATTTAGAAATTCCGAAAAGAGGTAAATATTAGCCAAAGAATAATCAATCTTTTATACATGTTAATAATATTTTATTATCTGTTACAATACTAATGTATTGGAACCTTGACTTATAAGTAAATTGCCAAACTTTTCAATATATTATATCTTTGTGCTCATATAGCCATCATATTTTATACATTTATTCTACGATTTTAACTTGACTTGTAAATAAATTATTAAAACTTTTTTAAATATTGAATTTTGTTGCTAGTATAGCCGTTATATTTAAGCATACTTCTTTTTTGATCTTGTATCAACTTTACACAGCTGATAATCCCATTTCCATTTAAAATTGAATTAATCTAGTATTACTACAAATTATCTCTATATTATTTTAATTTGTAATGTACAAAACAGCTCAGAATGGCTATGAACATATATGGAGTATTTTAGCTGGCAATATTTTTGTTGGCGGAGCGAAGTCAAAGCTTCGCACACCCCTAGCTTGGAGTATATAAAATAAATAGTAAAATTGCAAATAAACACCATAGCTTACTTAAGTTTTTATATGCCATTCATATGTGGACCCACTATGGGGGATGTCCAAAAATATTTTTATTAAATAAGCCTTTATTCATATTTGTAGACTTTAGAAATGATCAAGTAAATATTTATAGGAAACATTATTTGAAGATTATTCAACAACAAAAAATGGTAAATAAGCCATTATATTAATCTAACATTGTATTGAATTATACGTGTGAACTAGGTAAAAAAATTGTGTGCAATCAAGATATAGTAGAACTTAAATTGTAAAAATAAACATAATTTACAATATAAATAGGGCAATCAAGATATAGTAGAACTTAAATTGTAAAAATAAACATAATTTACAATATAAATAGAGTACAATATGTATAATAACTAAAACAAATTAACCATTATGTACAAAAGTATGGTTTTTATGTTTGTAGTTGCTACTAAAAGGAAACTTCTTTCACCAAATACCGAGTTCCAATCAAAAGTTTTAAAAGAACTGGAAAAGGAACCAGATCCTGACATGCAGTGGCTGTCGAGCCTACTTCCTCTTCTTAAGGAAATTAAAAAAAAAACTACAAAAGAGAGGGCGAAAATTCAAATTCATAGCCAACTGGTCTCAATTTTAGAGGAACAAGGTAAAATACAAAACTTTTGCCAGTGAGCGCCAGTTTAGTGCATTAATTTTGCAGTTTTTCTAGCATAAACATTTTTTGGCAAAAATAGATCAAATATTTCTTCTATAGAAACATAGAGTTTAGCTTTCTGCACATGCTAATCTCAACAGTTCTTGAATATCTGTCATGAGCATAGCTGCATTTGGTGACAAACTTTTTAAATGCAGAGAAAAAGTTGTCACTAAATTCCAGGACACCCTTCACAGATATTAAAGAACTGTTTAGATTAGCATGTGCGGAAAACTAAACTTTATGATTATATAGAAGAAATATTTGATTTATTTTGGCCAAATAAATGTTTATGTTATAAAAACTTCGAAAATACTGCCCTAAACTCACGCTCACTAGCACCCAGCCTTAAGTTATTTCATATTATTTGAATTAACTTTACTTTGAATTGAAAAAGTGAACATGGCACACCCCCGGTATTAATTATAAAGATATGAATGGACCCAACTCTTATAAATACTCCAGTAGACACAAATTTGTTAGCGATCCATGTATTTTCTAGCTAGTAGATTTAATAGGTATTAATAGCAGTATGCGCCCCTGAAAAATTACTTGACAAATTATAAAGTCTCTTTGTTTCAAAAATGACTTAAACTTTTTGCCATTGCCACTCGACTTGTCCAACACCACTGAAGAACTCTGTGAATGCCTCTCTTATATAATAGGCTTCTTGGCTGTGATTATTACATCCCACTTGACCAATAGGTTGCATAGCTGCTGTTGGTTCTTTACGCCAAGCGCCATCTTGTACATCACCATCACTGTCAGCATAATATTTAGGCATGTATTTAGTTGATGAAATTTCTGTCATCAAATTGTGGAGGCAAACACATGCCTTTATAATGCTCTCCACAGTTCCAACAGAAGCCACAATTGGTTTTCTGAAAATCCTCCACCTACAAAATAATCAAATTTTTATAATTTTATACAGCTAACAAATATTGAAGCAAATTTTATTTTTATTTTTCAGAAAATATGCAAGAGAATCATCTTCAAGAATGAAAGACTGTAGATGAAAGAGTTGTACATTTGTATATTTGTAAAAAAACCTGTTTTTTGATAAATATTTAAACCTACATAACTTGTTGCAAAAAATTTTTTTTTAAATAAATGTTTTTAACTAACATAATTTGTAATTGTTTATTTCCTTAAATTACATTTTTGAACTTTGTAAAAGTGCTAGAAAATTTCTAATGATCAAGGTCTACATTTGAATATCTAGTGAAGTATTTTCAACTATATTATGAAATGGCACATTTTACTCTAATACAATGATTCCCATCAAGGGTTCTGCGTTTGATTGAAAAACCTTGCGAGATAAAAGTACAACTTGCCAACTTTTTTGTAAGGGAGTAAAAGAATCAAAATTTTCGATTTAACATGACCTATTAATAAAACAATGAAGCATTTTGAAAGTTGAGCTAGGCTAAATATTTGCATGGTGGTTAATATTTAAGCTGAGGGGCATTCATTTGGCAGTAATGAACCTTGCCAGCGCTCCCTCATAATACTATCAAAAAAGAAAGTTTCAAATTAAATTAGCAGACAATTAGAATCATTGTTATTCTATTTAATCCTGTAAGTCTATTATTATCATTGTAAATGTAATATAATAAGATAAATTTAACTTGATTTTCACTAGACAACTTAATAAAAAAAACAGTCAAGTATATTGAGAGAATGATGCCTTAGACCACCAAATAATCCTATTCCACCTGTTTTCATAGTTTTATGATAAATAAATATTGACCCTTTTCAGTTTATAAATAAAGTATTTTGGAAGTGGTTTTGCAAAATTTTAAGGGTCCGGGCACCTTGGCAATCTTTCTCTGACTCACAACCCTCAGAATTATTATTTTGAAGAATTTTACATTTGTGGCCTGATATTAGATCTTAATTAGAAATTTCATTCATTTATTGAAATGGAGTAAGTTTTAATTACTAATTAGTTATAAAGTGTAAACAAAAAATTGTCATGAATCTTTAGAATACCTGTATATTGAAACAACTTTTTTAGTATAATAAATATTATAAAAAGTTAAGCTAAAATATTTCTTACCTTGCTGCGAGAATGCCAAAAGTATTTTCAATTACTCTTCTTCCTCTGCTTTGTCTATAGTTGTATATAGTCTTTCTGTTATCCAAAAATTTTCCCGGGAAGGGTCTAAGGATATTACATTTTAATGGGAAGGCTTCATCTGCCAGGAACACATGGGGTACAGACACATTTGTGCATGGCAGCTTTTTCGGTGGGGGGACTAATAAATTATTTTGCAGGATGTTTTTTCCCATATTGGAAACTGCAAAAATTCCACCATCGCTTTGTCTGCCATACGCACCTATATCAACCATGGTAAAGCGATATCGTGCATCACAGCTGGCAAGGAGCACAATGCTGTGTGTATGCTTGTAATTGTAGTACATACTCCCACCATTATGAGGACACTGAAAAAAGTAATTTCTATTTTATATTTGACAAACAAGCTATTATAATACTATTGCTATTTAGTGTATTAATCAAATTTAAGTTTAAAAAAATACTTGTATTTCAAGTCGATTAAACAAAAGTAGATATTGAAGGGAGAAGTTACATAAATATCCACACTTACTTGAATAATAACATGCTTTCCATCGATAGCACCGACACAATTGGGAACCTGCCACATTCTATTAAAGTCCCTTTCAATCTCTTCCCAGCGTTGTTTGGAAGGCATTTTAAGCACATTATGCATTAGTGTGATCCATAATGACTCACACGTTTCTTTAATTATTGCACTTGTAGTGCTTTTTCCGATTCTATGTTGGAAGGACATCGAACACATAGAATCGCCTGATGCCAAATACCTAAAATGACCAAATATAACATATGACCTCCAAACAATTATTGGCTGTAGTAGGTAGTAAATAGATTTAAGGAATTATTTGAACTAAAGTATTTGAATGAAAGCATGATGGTTGAAATTATATAACTTTGGCGGGCACATAACTATTATGTTTAATATGTTTTGCAGTTTATTTAAATTCTATATAATATTTTCAAATCAATGATATGGACACATTTTGCATTACATTAGAAACCAAAGTACACTTAAGTAATTTTGTGAAAATAGTTATAAAAGTTTAGTATGTATGCCTTATATTTAAAAATTAATCACTAATATAGCTTTAAAAGAGGCCTACATATAAAAATTATTATTATAAAGTACAATCTCACCTTAACGTAAGACCAAGCCTTAGACCCGTGGGAAGTGCCTCTCGCCCCACAGACTTCTTATATATTAGTGGGCTCACCAGTGACAGTAAATTGTCAAATATTTCGGGTGTCACACGCAAAATATTAAAGAAGCATTCGGGGTCACTCAACCGAGTGACATGCAAGAGTGAATAGAAATCGCCCTGTTTCTGAAATGATATAAATAAAAACATATTAAAAGTTTTAGCAAAGTTTCACTAGCCTAAATAATTTTATTTTTTTAAACTTTAAAATGTCCAATAAAATTAAGGGACTTGTTAAACTGTGAGAATTATTCATTTTATTTTGAGGTAAATTTAGGGTATAGAATGTTTATACTGCCTTTTGAGAAACTAGGCTGTATTTTTACAAAAAAAAATCAAAAAACAAACCTTACAGCGTTATTAATAACATAAGACACAAAAAAGTCAGACTTTGAAGTATTTAGATTGGTTTGTTAAATGGTTTATTAAAATGTTTCTTTCAGAAAACACATCATGATAATATTGCGTGGAAATAACTAGTTTCTAAATGTATTAATTCAACCAAAAGTTTGTTTTATTTTAATTTTAATATACTTCGAAGTTTAGGTTAAGCTGGGTTGATAAATCTTTTATTTATTATAAACCCAAAGGCCTATCTTTTTTTTATTATGAACACATAACAGATCATTTTTATTTATGGTAATTATTATAATAAATTATGGTTCACTGTATTATATATGTGTGCGAGTTTGACTAATTTTAATTCACTAAAAGATTTATAATATGTGTTGGGTAACGGGAATAAAGAAATAATATCCCATTTGCCAAATTTGGGTTTGATTTAGTTTATAGATGGCCGATTTCTTTTTTTTTTCTAATATTAATTTTAAGTGTTTAGTAAAAATAATTATTTTTTCCTTTTTAAAAAATAGTGTAAATGTTATTGACCCATAAATTTATCTTAAACTAGCCATGCTTGGTTCATTTAACTTGACTTTTTTTTTTTTAGCATTGTGTCTTACTACCTATTCAGATTATACCAAATATTTAGGGCCTATAACTGTAGGCTAATATTGGCCTAATAGGACAAACTTCCCATCATTTTTGTTTGGGCAAATTATAATGTATCTCCCAATTCTATCAAAAATTTTAATTGAAAAGGCAAATTACTCAGAAAATACATCTTTGTTAATACTTTTATTTGATCTAATTAAGTTTTATCCAAAATATTGTTAGAATGGGTTTCAAACAAACATCTAAAGGATTTGAAGTTTAATTAGTGTATTAGGGTATTAGTGTATTGCAAAAATTTGATACTATTTGTTTTGTTGGAGAAAATATTATTAACACACAAGAGACTAGTCTGATTTTATTTTTTTCGAAACAAATTTCGTTTAATGGATTTGACAAATTAGCTTAATATTTAAGAATTATTACAATTAGAACGTACCTTTCTTTCCAAAATATGAGGTCGTTCATACCAGCGTCTATAGGTTTTCACACATTTTTCTTCTTCAATTGATAAAGCTGCAAGCAGTGCTATTTTCCTTTTTCTTTCCATAATCAATGTTTGACAGGTTATCAACACAAACAAAAATGGAGGCAATCAGCTGATTTTAAATCGTCATTTCAATGCATCATGGGTAGACAGACATTTTCAACTTTCCGCGAGTGCATGAACTGCTGCGCTACTAGGCAGAGCGGATACTCGGTTCTGCTATATATTTTCGGCGAGCGTGTGAATCAACAGTAAGAGCCCGTCTCACCCTCCATATAGCACAGAAATAGACATCACATCATGTGTAGTTTTCTGTTTTATACTTAGACACATTGACATTACGTGAGACACATTTTTACAAACTTTTACTTAGGACATTAAAATGTCTTTCAAAACATATTTAATGTTCATTGTAGTGTTTTTGAATTAAGAATACATGCGAGAGTTAAAACGAAATAAATGTATTTGCTAAAATGAATAACCCGCCTTGGTGGCGTAGTTGGCTAACGCGCTAGTCGTGTTGAGCCCGACTGCCGAGGACGGGGAGATCGAGGTTCGAATCTCGGTCGGGTGAACTGGGGGTGGTTTTTCCTAAATGGTTTTCCACTCTCCCTCCACGCAAATGCGGGTTCACTTCCTCTATTCAACCTTCCCAATTCCTAATCCATTAGCGTAATTAGTACTTAAGCGTATAACCCGAACGGGTAGTAAGACGCGGTGCTAAATAATAATAATAAATAATAATAAAATGAATACTTGGCCATTTAAATGCGAATAGTGGTCAATCTTTTCAATGAATAACAGTTGGGCCACGGAACCCCTTATCCCAAACGTGTGTAGCTTATTTGGGCCAAGATCACTGGCCAGGAGGATTATCGTCATAGCTTAATTGGCCAACGTTCATTAGCCAGGAGGATTATAGCAGATAATAGAACCACGGGTAGATATAAATTCAGCCCCACCAATATATTTGCCTTATATTAGGTTAGGCTTATTTAGGTTAGGTTAGGTTATGTTTTGTTATGTTAGACTAGGTTAGATTAGTTTAGCAATGTTTGTGTCTTACTGTCCATAACTTGCTGTTTTTCGCTCAGCTTGAGAAAACATTTACAACCATCCTAAATGGAGCGCCACAACAGCCGGGGCTGAGTTAGTATACAGGTACACCTTGTTTACAATCCCCAAGAAGGAAATCGTGGCCCAAATGTAATGCGGGAATAACGATACCCTTTTAAACGGAGGTCATAACAGGTATACGTGGCCCTATTGTAATACGCCCAATTTGATTAATTCAAATACAAATCAATGGTTATAAAATTCCAATAACTAAAAAAAAAAGTTCCCTTGGTCTAGATTTTTTTTCTCAACCAAAATAATATTATATTATAGCGGCCATACTGTGACCATAGCAAACATTTCAAGATAAAGAAGGAAAAACGCATAAATAAACCAAATTATATATTTATACTTCCTATATTTGGTTGGTTTGTTTGGGCTATACCAATTTTTTTCGTAATTTTTAAATTTGTTGCACTAAACCAGAGTTGAATTTTTTACCCCAAAAAAAATTACCTTCTTTTTATAACAATGAAGCCATATTTTAAATAGATACAAAAATATTGAAAAACAATTGCTTTAGAAAGAAAAATAAACAAATGGAGTTAAATTTTACTAGTAGTATCCTTTAAGAAAATCACAAACTTAATTTTTTGAGACCAAAATTGATAACATCTTACTATTTTATTTGTATTATTTGATAAGGTATTGATAATAACTATTAGGATTGATAGCAGAGATAACACGGCCTAAGATATGAATACGTTAAAGAAGCTACATTAACTTTTCTAGCTATTTTATAGATGGTTCTTCTTGTGAAAATTTGACCATGGGTATTTATGATGATTTTAGTAAAGAGAAAATTTTAGAAATTACAAAAAAAAATTCAGCATTGATATTATTTCACTACATTATTAGTTATTTTATAGGTATTAAAATTGACAGCTGCAAATCACCTGATTTGACGTATCAATATATCGAATTTGCTTTAGTACATTTTTCAGCCGTCAAAAATGTTTCGTACTAGTATCTAAAGCTGACTTCTAAGACTCGTAGTTGTGGAGAAAGTGACTAAAAGTCAAGTTCGTCTAGTTTGATTTTCCTATGACAGGGAGGTTAGGGTTCTAATTAGGGTCGAGTAGAGGGTACTGAGGGCTATTCCCCCATAAAATGTTCTCAACACAATCTCTTTCTCTCTAGGCAAATGCTGGCGCATTTTACCTACATTATACTAGTACGTTTCTTAACCCTGCCTCATTAGTGTAATTAAATACTTGTGTCCCGGATGGGTAGTGAAACGCTGTGACAAAATATATTTACTAAGTACACGGTAGGAATAACAGTAACACATGTTACCCTCTTCAGTGGCCACGTGATCTAACGCGCTACTCTCGCAGTAGAGTAGAATGCCGATGAAGGGAAGATTGAGATTAGAATCTCGGTTGGGTGAACCGAGGTTTATTCCCAAAATGGTTTCCACTCTCCCTCCATGCAAATGCTGGTTCACTTCCATTAATATAACCTTCCTGATCACTAAAACCATTAGAGTAATTAGTTCATAAGCGTATAATCCAAACGGGTAGTAAGACGTGGTGCTTGGAAAAAAAAGTAACACGTGTTACTACATTGATATATTCATACGTCTGGTCATGTGAACTGCATTATTCAATATTGATATATATTATTAATACCTATAAAATAACACTAATAACATATATAGTAAAATGATATCAATGTTGTTCGCAAATAAATATGTTTGTATTTTCTAAGCTGTCTTTTCCACTGTATCTCTACTTAAATAGTTTACACACGTGAATGTTTCTGTGACATATATCGTTTTTGCTATCCATCCGTTAGTCTCACAGTAGTTCCTAGTATGTCCCACCCCATGGAGAAATAAAAGATGGGTTAATGTCTTGAATACCGATGCTAATGACGTGACAATATACATCTAATTTATCTCAAGACAGGATTGGTTCGGAACCAAGACAGGTGAACTTTCGCGAGGAAGGACTTCGTGAGAAATGATCATAGCTCATAAAATTGTCTGAAGCTGTACACGAAGTTTCTCAGACTGCTCGAGCATGCGTGGAAGTACCTAGTGAACACGCATCTGGTCAAGAGACCCTGCATTTCAGAAGCGGTGTAAGGATCATTGTGGACGAAACTTGATACATTTCCAATAGGACTAATCATCGAGACTTGGATATGCCGTGTATCAAGAACCACTTGTGGAAGCTTGCACAGTCCTTCTTTGATGAGGTACCGGGATCCAACAATACCTCTTATCCAGGGGGTATTGAGAACTGTTAGATATACCTGAGAGGGTCCCGTAGACGTCCCAACATCATACTAGATTCTAGAGTGTTGGTAGATGATTTAATTTGTTCTATTGCTTTCTTTTGGAAAGCATCTGAACATGCATTAGGACATCATAGCTCATAAACGTTACGTCTACCTTAATGCGACGTCGAGGCTCGCATTGGTGACTTTCGCGTGATTGTGGGAGGATCATCCCGAGTTCGAGACTTGAAGATATAAAACATATTCACTGTCAATATTACTAATTACGGGTGCGTTTTAAGTTATACCAAAAAAAAACCCACCTAAATCCGCTTTGATTTCTTTACTTGATTGCTGAATTTTAATTTTGGTCTTATATTCTATTTTAAATTTAAGAGCTCATTCTAATTTGAGATTTAATTTGAAGCAAATAATCGGGTTGAGTTTTAAATTGTAGTATTCTCCGGAGGTTGAGGCAATCTAAATGTTTTCTGTAAGACTTTAAATGCCACCCAAGATTTCTCTAATTATTATTGGTAGAGCACTTTGGTGCCAGTAAGTTGGTTATTAAATACTTTAGCGAAACGATCTAAGGGTAACAAGATGAGTGGATTGAACTTTAAATGAAATACAAACATGTTTTCCTGTAAAGAGGATTGAAAGCACGTTACCGGATTATAAACAAAATAAACAAAAAATCACGCAGAAACATAGTTTTTGATCAGTGGAGGGATACATTCCCACGTATGTAGGTTGTTGGTAAGTTGTATCCTGGAAAACATATAGGTATCACGGAATTTTCAAACTTTGGTTGGACAGTTTAGATTTTCTTTGCTTCCTTCCGGGCCAACACTCTGACGGTTTTCCGGGGTGGACGGAGTTCGACCTCCAATCGCGTCCTCTGAAGGTAGTTTCCCAAACCAGAAAGCGTTCTTCATTATTTTCCCAGACGGCTATTGACGCGTCGCCTTACATTCACCTTTATTATCCTTTCCCCTTAGGCTAGACAGTAAGTCGATAACAGTCAGCACGCTGACTAAAACGTAGCTAAAGTTTTATTATTATTCTTTGATTTATTTAGCGTGCACTTTATAAAATTACCGATTAAACAGCTCATGACTTAAAAACAAACTTAAATATATAAACGACACAACATCCAGCACTCCGGACGTTAATTAATCACAGTGAAAGCGTAAACAACAATTTCACTTGTGACACTTTTTTTGGCCATTCTGGGAATCGAACCCGGGATTCTTAGCTTCATAGGAAGACACGCTACAAACTGAGCTGAGATGTAAAGCAGCTGAATTTTTGTTTTTTAAAATATTGACACAGGAAATTTAAAAAAAGTAAATCTGTCTGTAGCTATGTACTATGCAATCGGTCAGTCCCATTATGCTCCTTATTGATTCTAGTCTTCCCCCCTTCCCCCTGTTATGTCCGAACCCCGCTCCAGCACCATGTTATGATAGCAAACACTTCATACACTACTTATACACACATGGCATGGACCATGAGTGTGTGGTTACTGAGGAAGGGAGGAGGCAGGGGTCGACACAGTTGCTCAACCATCATACCGTCTACAACTACTGGACTTCCTAGTTCACCAGATGGACCTTCCTTCTGGTTTTGGTAGAAAGAAACTCTTAAAAGTACAAACATATTTTATTTGGTGGCCAAAATTGATTAAAAAAACCACTATATGTTTAGAGTTATTTTTTAGCTATTGATACAAATTGTCAAAAAAGACTTCTGCAGGTAGTTTAACTTGATGTATGAATACGGTAAAATAGTTTTGGTAACTTTTATTACTGTCAGTTAAGGTTATTCCTGTGAGAATTACACTGTATTTGTCTGCTGTTTTAATTATCAGTGCTTGCACCAATGGTCACGTGGTTCAAGGGGTAAATCTGGCATTAGACTTGATTGGTCGTGATGGAGGAGGTCGTGGTTTGAATCTCGGCCGGGTGCACTGGTTTGAGGGGTGTTGGTTTTCCACATGAGGCTTTATCACTGTGATTTTGTCATGTCCTCTTCTTGCTGATGCGGATACATTTCCCTAAACTGGCCTTTCATTGCCTACATCTTAGAATAAGTTTTTTTTCACCACGTCTTAATACCCGTCCCAGATATATCCATTTAATTGGACTTATGTGGAAGGATCGAGGACGGTAGGTAGAATTGAGATGAAATAAATCCCGCATTTACGTGGAGAGCGAGAAACCATTTAAAAAAAACTCATATGCCCTCATATGCGGATGATCAGGTTCTTAATAAGCTTTTGCCGCCCTCTTCAGTGGCCGAATGATCCAAAGCATTAAAAACAAATTGTACAGATGTCTGCCATTTATAAATATCGGGCCATTTAATTGTGTTTTTAAAAAATACTTCCAAATACGGGAACTGAACTAGAGATTTTTTAGTTCTGCGCGCAAATGTTCTACCACTCAGATATCCGGGATCATATAATATTCATAGTTTAATGTGAAGCTTATTACAGACTATGCCTTATGAGTGTTTTATTAGCCTGGTACACAGGTACACTTTGCTAGCTCAGTTGTAAATCATCGTTGAGCCATTTTAAGATCTAGGATTTGATTGTACGTGGAAGGTAACTACTTTAAAGTTAGTGCCTTTAAGCTCTGCTTTGACCGTGGCCATTTTGCTCCAAACCAGGTTTTTAGTTAGTTAAAAATAATCTAATACAAGCTTTTAAAATTCTGGTTTTGAGGTGCAAATGCTTATTCTACTAATGTTTTAAAATTTCAAAACTCTGCGTGCGGTGGCTATCACGCAATACTTATGATAGACAGACAAACTCTTCATTTTATATTAATTTGACACCTTAGCCCAGCCGGTGGCGTCTATGTCTATTGAGTTAAGGGTCCCAGGTTCGATTCCCGGCACAGCTGAAAAATTTATCATCGGTAAAATGTGGGTACATACCTTTTCACAGAGATAAATAAACGGTCAGGGACTGAATGTTGTGCCTGTCTTAGTCTTAAGTTGGATTATAAGGCATATAAAGCTAAGACACGCCTAGCAAGCCAGTAGGGGAAAACATTTGGCTTGAATAAAAAACTGACCCAGGCCACAGGTTGGAAACAGTAATGGATGTAAAGTTAAAAAAAACAAGATATATAAAGAAAACATAGGATCTGTTTACCCCACATTGTATTTTTTCCTATTTTTAAAATTACTTTAAACTGGGACATAGATATTAAATTGTAGGTTTAGTTTTATGTCATTTTTACCCTTAATGCTTAGAAGTTTGATGTTTTCACTGCTGTTTTCCAAGATCTAAATGGTTCCCTGTAAATCCTTGTTTGTATGAAGAAGTATTTCTTTTTATTCTTATCATGTTCTTATCAATGTTACTTCGATAATTTTTTTATTTATTTAAAAAGAAACATACCATCTAGTTTCCTGTATAGATTTTTGTCGTCACAATATATTCAGTCTGTGTAAAGATCATAAAAGACTTTGAATTAAACTATTTATAACCCGTTGGTCTGGTTGGTACAGGTGAAGACGTATTAAAAACTGATAGTGAGTCATTATAGTTTTAATCCAACATAACTCCATTGGTATGGAAGCGGATACATGCCATATACATGTATACACAAGAAAACATTTAGTGTCAACATTACTTATAACGAACATTCGAAAGAAAAGTTTGAACTAAGTGCATAGAGAGAACTGTATAGCCCAAGTTATGACGCTATCTTTCTAAAAAGAATCAGAAACGATGGGATAAAAAAATAGAATGGAAACAAAAGACACTTATTATGAATTACGTACACTAGGTACAAAAAAAAGACTGTAATAAATTAATGTGGTAAGCAATGTAACCGTTTGGATAAATTAAGTTTATGCATGAGGTTTACATCGTAACCAAGTTGAATGACATGGTAAAATTTGGCACCTTCATTTTGAAGCACATGGTGAAGAAACAACCTATGAGACATTTGTTAGTAATATAATTTCTAATTTTGTGTCAAGAGTGCTGTTCGGACTATCCCCAATTATTAGGAATGTTTTTATTCACTTGATAATTTATTTAGTAAATTTTACCACATAGCTTAAATATCGGCTCAATCTATGGGGAAGAGATGAGAAAGTTAGCTAAATAAAGTGAACACGCATTTGCTTGAATAGAGTATGGGTGAACCTCAATGATACATAATATGTCAAACCCCGCTTCACCCGAAGTTCACCCATCCACTTTTAGAACCTCGAATCCCCGTCAATGGCAACCCAATAATTCATTATACCACGTGACCATTGGTACAAATGGTTTTCTCACAAGTGTTGTAATCAAAACAGTAATGTATTAATAGTGCTGCTCTAACATACACGTTCAAAATAAATCCATCCCGACTGGGCATTGAACCAAAGTCTCAGAGGTTATTAAATGCGTCATGTTGCGAAGACTGTATTAGAAAACCAACTATAAGATCGACGGAATCCGATCCATTCAAGCTAAATTTTATTAAATTATAGAATATCGCACAGGAAATAAATACCAACATGCCATTTGTTTCAGCAGCCAAGACTGGTTGAGGGTTTAGAACGCATGACATTGACTCAGGAACCGGACATGAATAGAATACTTTTCGACACTAAATCATGTTTTCCCTACTCTTTCCTCGAGAATGCTGGTGCATATTATTATAAAAAGAACCCTCTTTATTCTGTTTACTCAGAGTAAATAGTTAAAGTCCCTTATTCGTATTAGTCTTATTAGATTACTTTTTAAAGTATTTTTTTAAAATAAGCACTAGGATTCACTTAATTGATCACATGGTTTAAAGCGTCACCCTCTCAATAATCTGAATGTAGTAGATGGGAGTATCGGTGTTCGAATCCCAGTCGTGTGTACAGAATGTGGCCTTTCTTAAATAGTTTATCATTATCTCTCCCTGAACATGCGAGTATATTTCCTCTAAATTCTACATTACTCATCCCTATTACATTAGATTAATGTATATATATACACATTAATCTAATATATATAACCTAGGTGGTTGGTGAGACACGGTATAGAACAAAAACTAAGCTCAAAAACTATGCACATATTTAAACCCAACCCTACAAACGTCACATATGCAGTTCTTCGTTTCCCCATCTTAGTGTAATTGACTAATGTTTTAAGGTACCGAACCGGTTGTGAAAATACATAAAGAAAGAAAGACAGACGGATGAGTGGTCCATCACGGCGTCCGTCTCTGCTGCAAACATCTGTTCTAAGATCGTTTCATAACCCTAATGACATAGGCACCAAATTTAGTATTCATGTTGCGACTTAGCGTATTGAATTAAGCTATGTTTAAAAGATCTCTTTAAATACTAATAGATAGTAGTTGTTTTTGTATTCACATTTTTGGCAGTTTTAAAAACTAAAGAAGTTCTTTGTTTGTACACACCACACCATGAAAGGTAATAAGCTTACCTTGATAATTTAGACCAGCAGTCAGCAACCTACTGGTCTCGGGGTCGGATCCACCCCACCAACTGATTTTATCTGGACCACAAAAGATTAAGCAAACAAACAATTATGTTAATAAAAATAGACTTATAACTAATTACTATAAAATAAATATAAAGTTGAGATTTTTGGCTCAATATTTTTTTCAAACCTGCCCACCAAATTTTATTTTAAACCAATACGGCCCGCGATATAAAAAGGCTTCCAAACGCTAGTTTACACTATGACCCTATTAAGGGCGTTGCCTACCTGTGACGTCACGACACATGAAGATAGAATTTCCCGTGTTGACCGCCTCGGTGGCGTAGTTAGCCAACGCGCTAGTTTCGTGTTGAGCTAGACGGCAGAGGACAGGGAGATCGATGGTCGAATCTAGCTTGGGTGAACTGGGGGATGGTTTTCCCTTCTCCCTCCACGCAAATGCGGGTTCACTAACTATAAATTCAACCTTCATAATTCCTAACCCATTAGCTTATATAGTACTTAAGCGTATAACCCGGAAGGATAATAAGATGTGGTGCTAATTAAAAAAATAATTACCGTGTAAATGTACTTAAGTTTTATTTGGCGAGTTTTAAAACTATAGCATTGTAACAAAAACTATAAATTCTTACATAATTCTAAAAATAGTCCTATAGGGCCATAACCTTATTTTTTATATAGTTAAGTAGTTTATTTGTAAACGTATTTTTTATAAATCATTTACAACTCAGGATATTTGGTTTAATCACGAAAACGGCCTGTAGGAATCTTCCTGCCAGAATATAGATTGAAAAAGTCCGGGGAAGTATATGTCTATCTAGAAGATGAAACCAGAAAATAGGTAATTTTAAAAACCAAGTCAATACTGTCCAGGCGCAAATAATCGGGTGTGTGTGTGAATTCGTCAGGGGAAGAGGGGAAGTGTTATCAACCAAGAGGCCTCACTGGGTGAGCTACTTATTTTATTCATTCTCTTTATAACTTGTACATTGGCATCTACGTGTGTTAGTGCTGAGAGTGCTTAAGTGCGTCAAGTTAAGCTGTAGCCTGCTTCACAAAATAGCTTCGAAATCACCAAATAGCCAAAGGAGTTAATTAATTAAGCTGCACCATAGTGTAGCCCATGAAGGTAGGTTTTCTAACTTTCAGGTAAACGTAGTGTACGTACAAAATTGAAATTTATTTGTAAGAACTTAAAAAAACATCAATTAATAAAATGACTACATTTAACTGTAAGGTTATTAAAGGCTTAATACAAATAGCTGAGACGCGAAGGGTTATTTATTGGAAATTCACCCGCATTAAGGTGGAAAACCATTCCCAAAGAAAGTAAACTATTTTAACCAATCAGTCAATTAATTTCTTTATTGAAGGGGAATTTCCCTTAGAGATAAAAATATTGAGGGGGGAGGAGGACTCTTTTTCCCCAACTCCTACCTAGAAGGAACGCCCAATTATAAGAGGGAATTTTAGAGATTTGGACCATAACATGACTAAAAAATTGTTGAAAGTCCACAAAAATTACATCAATGGACACGCAATGGATAAAACCGTTAATATAATTTAATCCAGTCTACCGACGGCAGGAAGTTCAGTGTTCGAATCTAGGCTGGGTGTGCTGAGAATTTTTTTTTTTTTACTAAATGTTTTTCCACTTTTTCTTCACGTAGATGCGGGCTAAATTTATTCTAAATTATACTCTACTTATATCCACCTGGCTAGTTTAGTGTAAAAATTGTGGATAACCCAAACAAGTAGTGAGATACGGCGTAAAAAACCCCAACAAAATGTGAGGGGAAAAAAACTTGTCTGGGATTGAATACTGTGGGACCAACCCTACTGAAAGCTTAAGAGTCCGTCTCAACTCCCGAATAAAAAAGCTAAAGTAGGTAATACACCTTAGCTCAGTCAGTAGCGTGTCTGTCTACTGAGCTAAGGGTCCCGGGCTCGATTCCCGACACAGTATAAACATTTATCATTGGTGAAATGTGGGTTTACCCTTTCATAGTGATGAATTAAAAACGGCTGGGGATTGGATGTTGTGCCCATTCTAGTCTTAAGTTATATTATAAGGCATATAAATCTACGACAGGCCTAGTAAGCTGGTAGGGGAAAATATATGGCTTGAATAAAACAGTGACTCAGGCCAAAGGCTGGAAACAGTTATGGCTGTAAAAAAAAGTGTAGGTAATACAGCTTACACCAGTCGTCATATAGTGGTGTGTGATTTTTTAACGTTCATTATAGAACAGTGAAATTAAGACCAGTGAATCTCTTTGACCATACTTAAGAAATATACAACACTAAAAATAATTTTAAATTAAAAAGAACTATTCCACTGATACCAAATTCAATGCGACGCGTTTTTTTTTTGTCCAAGCTTTATCGTGGATCTCGTATTCCGGCTAGTCGGCGTTGAGATGAGCTCTTAAATTTAAATTTAGAAGATATATTTATGATTTGTTACGTTTTATCGGACACTTACAGGTCTGTAACTTTTATAAATCCCATTATAATGGACAGAGATTGATCTCAATGACCTAAAAGTTATCAATAAAATTATAAATACAATGATCTAAACATTCTAAAAAAATTAGCTTAAAGTTTACACACAAAAAATCACCTAAAAGTATGAATAAAAACTTTTAATGAAACTTTTCAACCAAACTCGCACTTTAAAATCTTGATGTTTGACATTAATTATAGTTAAAAACACAAATGTTTTAATAAAAAATGAGTGGAGTAGATGAATAAATTATTGAGTAAATTGTGATGAAAAGTCTTTAACAAGTATTCTTCCATTCTGCTAAATATAATATTGATTTAAAAACATCTGCTTTAGTAGTAATAGTTTTTTCAATATATGGAATCACCGAGGACGGGGAGATCGAGGTTCGAATCTCGGTCGGGTGAACTGGGGGTGGTTTTTCCTAAATGGTTTTCCACTCTCCCTCCACGCAAATGCGGGTTCACTTCCTCTAAGTTAAACCTTCCCATTTTCCTAATCCATTAGTGTAATTAGTACTTAAGCGTATAACCCGAACGGGTAGTAAGACGCGGTGCTAAAAAAAAAATATATGGAATATTTGACCTTGATAGATACAATATCTAGTTCGGTCACCGTGTGTGTAGACTTTTAGTCATTGTGTGGGAACCGAACTTTGTCCAGGGTATACCTATGAAGGTCGTCTACACGTCGTATCCACAATGAGATGATGTAATGATGATAGTGATTATGAATGTGTGGAGCCAGTGAACATCCTAAACCCTACTTAAGCCTAATGAACAAGATCATGGTGACCATAGGAAAAGTTCCCCTTTCGGAAAAAAAGATCTATGGTACCACCGGGAATCGACCCCGGGACCTCTATATCAGCAGCCAGGAGGCCGGTCAAGTAATAGCTACCCCCTCCCAACGCAAAGCAATGTCTCACCAGGAATGTGTGTTTTACAAACCAAACAAGCAAAGAGGATACAAAGATCTACATTATCTTCTCATTAAGACAGATGTGTGTTAAAAAAATAGGTTTGATTATTTATTAATTTATAAAATATAGATACTTAGTATTAAAAAATATACTTATTCAACATACATCCTGAAAATAACTCAAAAACGACGAAAATAAATTAAAAAATAATTCAAACTGACGCAAACCCATACAAAATTATCATCCATGATAGCAAAAAAATGACTTAAGAATGACCTTTAAAAACATGTCTACAACCTGAGGGTCATGAACAGAATGTATACGAGTACACACATGAGCATTATATTATGGACCGCCTCTGTGGTCTAGTGGTCAGAGTACCTGGTTACAGATCCAAATGTCCCGGGTTCGATACCCACGGCTTTCAAGTCCTCTATGAAGAAGTGGGTTTTGAACGTGATCAATTCAACCTCGTGAGGACAGCTGAGGAGCTACGTGAACGAAAAAGTAGCGGTTCCGGTCTAGAAAACTGAAATTAGCGTTCGGAGCGTTTGTTGTGCTGATCACATGACACACTATCTGCAGAAGTGGACACAATCTTCACCAATAGAAGGTGGCCACTCTGTCGGTATGGCTCGATTACGGGCTAAGTTCATGGAGTTTTTTTTATAAACATTGTCTGTGATATGCCAAATAAAAAAATGACATGTCATCAAAATACGGGCCCTGGTAATGATTATTTATACAAGCTAAAAAGTTTTGCAAAGTGCTTGCTGTCAAATAAAATATAGCTAAGAACATTCTCGCTGGCATAACCGTCTAAGCATAAACGAACTTGGGGTCAAATTAAAACGTGTTTAACTCTTTTATTTATAACTGACAACAGTTTATGCTTGACGACGTAGAACAATAAGCCTACAGAGTGTGTCATAAATCAAAGAGTGAATGTTTCAGAAGGTGTGTCTATATTTTTACAAGTGTATAGTCTGTTCAGTATTCACGTCATTGATGCGCTTGTCAAAATAAATTACGACGTAATATAATGGAGAAGTTGGAGCCCTGGTTCGATGCCCTGAGATTGCTCTTACAAGTGTGTTTTCAATTTGGTTTTATCACCCTCCTTCTATTCTAAATCGGTTACTTTCCCTCTAAGATAGCTATCTATCTGCCACCTTTTGGTTGTTATTAATAGCCCAATTTTTTTACTTTCATAATGGACAGGTATTGTGACCGTGAACATTCTCACCCTAGAGATTTTTGTGCTATGTGCCTACGAGATAAAAATAAAGTGGACCTTACAATTTATTTTTTATCATGACGTCTTACTACCTGTTCAGTTTATAAGCCCATATGATAAATACTCTCATAGAGTAGGGATGAGGAAGTAAGCATTTTAGAGGTAATATACCCGCATTTGTGTGTAAGGAGAGTGGGAAATCATTCAGTTTTAAAAAAATCAAGAGAACAGACAGGGATTCGAACCCCGATTTTCCCGTCATCAGTAGCCTAGGCCAATAGGAGAATGATGCCTCAGACCAGTAGGCCACTGAAGTGGGTTATGCCCGTGTTAAGTTAAGTTGAGCTAAAAAAAGGGTACGTGAACATAACGCGCCACTATCACTGAAACATTATACCTTGATTTTGGTTGTAAGAACAGTAGAGAAAATTCAAATATAATTTTTTTTTTGCCAACATTGAGAAAATTTTACTATATTATTTGTGTTATTTTATATGTGTTGATAATATATATCAAAAGTGATGGCTGCAGATAACATGTCTTGATGTATGAATATATTAAAATTATTTTAGTAATTTTAGTAGCTACTACATACTGTTCTTTCTAACAAAAAATAGTGTATATTTGATAGGTTCTATGTGAATTGTGGTGTGTGAAAAGTTGAATAAAAATAAAAATTTCTCCGTCCCAGGCTTATAAAAGCGATAGTTAATAACCAATAAGTTTCATATTTCATGAACATTATATTTGTCCATTCATCACTGTTTCAGCCTGACATTTAGTCATCTTTTTTTAAAATTGATTTTTCCAATATAGTCATATCTTGACCTTGTTTAAATTAAAGATTTGCTTATAAATAGGCTACACTTATTTTCCTTTCTCCTACATAGCTACAAAACCATATAGTAGGGATTTGCTGGCTTCATGTGTGTTTATTAAGAAATATTAAACCATGTAAATAAATAATAAGTCTAATCAAGCTTTTTCAATGTTTTTGGTCGCGAGAATCAAGTAGGCCACTGCACAATTTTTCCAAAAACTTTCTCTCCCTCCTATACTTCCTCCAGAAAAAGATTGGGGGGGGGGGGGGGCGGTTGTACACATAGCTCACTAATTTCAGTGCCTATGACGTATATTTATACAGTGTATGTAATTTTATTTAAATTTTACGCACCCTTTAAGATGTATTTGCGAACCCCCACGAGTACGAGTACTTCTGGTTGAGTACCATTACTCTAGACCACGCGAGCACCGTTGTAGCAATTTTTATAAACGTACAACCATAAAAACCTCCAACGATAAAAAGTAAAATAACACCAGACAATGATGATTGTTTGATAAATAATTTATATTAACGATCAATCATCTCTCGCGATAGAATAAATTATATATATATATATATATATATACACACTGTCCTCTTCCCGTTTGGGTCATACGAATACATTAATTACGTCAATGGACTGGGTTGAGTAAGGTAAAATTTAGAGGAAGTGTACCCACGTGTTTGCGTGGAAGGAGAATGGAAAAACTGCCTGAAAAAAAACACCCTCAGTTTGCCAGGATGAAATTCGAACCCCAACCTCCCCGTTGCCAGTAAACTGAATAAAATGAACTTGACATTTAGATCGTGTACCTACCGATGCGGGAAAACAATTACAAATAATGTTTTTGTTTTTTTTTCACTTATGCGTAACCAGATTGGACATCGCATCCTTTGCATGATTAGCACGTACAATACCTCCAAAGCTTTTATTATTATTATTATTATTATTATTATTATTATTATTATTATTATTATTATTATTATTATTATTATATTACTACTTGAAGTGTTTCACGTGCACTTTGCTGAACCAACTGATTATATCAGCACACGGCTTATAAACTAGCTTATATCTAGAACAGACACAACATCCAGCCTCCCAGCCGTTAATTCATCACTGTGAAAGGAGAATCCCACATTTCACAAACGATACATTTTTTTTTTGCCATGTCAGGAATCGAACCCGGGATCCTTGGCTCAGTAGACAGACACGCTACTGACTGAGCTAAGGTTTCGGACTGACTCCAAAGCTAAAGTCCGATATAAATAATATAGGAAAATTTTTTAACAGTAACGTAAAAGTTACTAAACAAGTTTCAATCTATGTTTATGTATGCGTATAACCCGAACAGGTAGTAAGAGGCGGTGCTAATAATAATATTTTTATGTAAAGTCATAAAATCTGCGACTATCACTTTTCATAGTACCTATAAATTAATAATATTGCTAATAAAATCAAATGTTTTCAATAGTGACCAAAAAAAAAAGAAGAAATAAATGTGTGTGTATATTCTAAAAAAGTTTCTTTCTACCATAATTCTTTTTAATAATTATAATGGGCGCACAAGTGAATGAAACTAGTATAAAAATGTATACTAATCAAGGTCGTTGTTTTAAGTGACAACCACTTCTTCTAAGATTTGTCACGTGAGACGCAACCAATGTCCCGAAACAAAATATGGACTATCTTATTTGTTTAGCACGTCAGCGTATAACCCGAACGGGTAGTAAGACGTGGTGCTAAGTATTATTACCATTTTAGCACGGCGTCTATTTACCCGTTCGAGCTATACTCATATGTACTAATTACACTAATGTGTTAAGGATGAGGAAGGTCAAATGTCGAGTAACTGTGCCCGCATTTACATGGAGGGGAAGTAGAAAACCATTAAGTAAAAATACACCCTCAATACACCCGACCGGGATTCGAACCTCGGTCTCCACGTCATCGGTAGCAAGTCTATTACGAGAGTGACGCCTTGGGCCACGCAGCCACCGAAGCGGCTCATTTTCCATTTTCAATGACGTAAAGAACCTACACCTGGTGGTCACACAGTCTAAGGAGTCAAGCTCGCAATAGGTCAGATTACCGTTGTGACGGGGAGGTACTTGGGACTATGTGGCCACCACGGTACCAGGATAAAGACAAATACAAATAGCCCATTAATTTTTGGTTCTGTCTCATCTGGAACAAAATATTGTATTTATTTTACTGTTTCTAAATTGGCTTCTCCTGTCATTGAACCACGGGTACGGGGTCATGTGAACTGTCGGGAAATGGAAGCTAATCCCCCCCGAGCTATTATCTCAGAGTAAGTCACGCTAACCGCAGTAGCAGATGCCGGGTGGTGGGTACCAGAACCAAACAGACGATGCCAGTTTATTATCATTATAAATAAGCAAGCATGACCACCCCTTTCTCCCATCTGGCGGCAACAGATTCAAGTGAATCATTGCCGTGCTGTTGCGGAACTGCAAGTTTCTTTACACCGACTTTAGTGATTTGCCACAGGGCGCCGTATGGTACCAACATTCCCACTAGAGTTTCGCTTTTACCAAGAAAGAGAGAGTCATTGACCTTAGCTATCATCGGGGCCCGGATTTTGATGACATGTTATCTTTTTATTGGTACAGAACATCACTGACAATGCTGATTTGTACATGAACTCTATTCATGATCCCTGTGGTATTTTATAGATTGTTTGGTCATTTTTAATATAAGCCTAAATTTTAAAGGTGAGTTCTCATGGGGTGGATTGCGCAATAATGGCTGCATCAATCGTGTACTCGACCTTGTGGGAATAGTAGTCAAGTAGCTCCTTTAGTCGTGCACGACTTCTACCGATGGTGGTCGAATATTATTCACCTAAGCAGAAAGCTCACTTTTTTTTTCAGTCGTGTACAGTCCTCCGAGTGTGGAACCACGTGCGTAATGAATAAATGTAACCGGAAAGCATACTTTGGATACACTATTCTTACACTACCGATAGTGGATATATCGAGTTTCGAATCCCTGTTGGGTGTACTGAGGATGGTTTTCCCTAGATTGTTTTTCAACTATACCACCAAGAGTATGCTAAATTCAACCTTACAAATGTCTAGCACATTAGCGTGTTTAGTACATATGTGTATCACCCAAACAGCTAGTAAGACGCGGTGCTAAAAAAAATTAAAACCTTTTTAAAACTAAGAGACAAAAAAAAATCATGTACTGTACATATTCTAGGATGACCATATCTAACGTTCAATAACAGTAACTGTTAAGTAATATCTCATTTATTTTACCTAAAATAGTTTAGTGAGACTACGACTACGCTCCATTGACCAGATAATTGAAGATGTTGGTTGTAAGACATACCATGAACATGAGAGGAAAGCAAAAAGATCAGTATGGAGAATTACCTCAAACCAATCCTCGAAATTATGACGAATATAGATAGATTGTTTTTATTATAAAGACTGTATGCCTCAAACTTGCTTTACCTTACAACCCACCTTAAATACCTGTCAAATAATCTACTACTAAAAAAATAAATCCATCTTAACGGCTGAGTTTTTCTCCAGATCATCTCCACTCCAGTAACGAAGTAAAAGTAAATGTTTGGAGAGTAACAGGTGGATTCTTCATCCGTCAGCTGTGTTCTCCTCGATGGCTGTTCAAACTGCTACTAGGAAAAGGATGAGAGTGGGCACAGATCTCATGACAAGTCATTACGGCGGAATATCATGCATTAGCACTTCGAAGGAGTGGGGGGGAGGGGGGGGGAGGGGGGGGAAAGTACAAGAGTTATTAAGAGTGTAAACAGTTGGACAGATATTGATCTAAGGTATAAACTAAATGACACAAAACATGAGAGAGAAAGCCCATAAAACAAAAAGTACAGTCGTGGAATTCTTTAAGAGAAACTTTACTCTTCATTCAGATTATCTGATTGCTAAACCCTTCCTTCACCTCTGACAAGACGTGTATCAATCACAACTTGTGAATGTGAGGAATGCCAGGCCTCCACCGTGGTTCGAATTCCACGTTAAGCTGTAGGTCCTCCATTTCATCTCACAATCACCCTACCATTGCACATTAGCGTAAGTGCGTATAACCCGAACGGGTAGTAAGACACGGTGCTAATAATAATAATAATAATAATAAAAATAATAATAATAATAATTTACTCTTCATTTGGAAAGGTTTCTGTTTAAATACTACTATATTCATGACAAATATTCAAGAACTGTTGAGATTACCATGTGTTTAAAAAATAATATTAAGAGTATCTAATGAAGTTTTATCTTATTTATTTGAAACCAAATATGTATAATTTTTGATATTAAGTTGTCCAAATACTGACCGCCTCTGTAAGAGAAAAATTGCCACGCAGACATTCAGCTCTAAAGCAATATTTAATTATACGATGCGTTATTTCAAAATAAGTCTCACTCCAAAATAAAGTATAAGGATTCCATCAGGGCTCTTTCTCTAAAAAAGTATTATAAAGTAGCCTCATGGCTTCTTTGGTGCTGACTGACAGTTCACATCTAACCTCTGACAGCTGCTAAACACATGTTTTTTTGCAGATCATATGGTTCGGCGCAGGGATACATAATTTGGTCTGGTAGCTTTTCAAAGCCGTCAACTGTCAACTGTGAGCTGTCAGTCAGCACCAAAGAAGCCATGGGGCTACTGTAGTTTGAGTTTTATTAATAGAAAAAAAAGTGGGAAAAATCTTAAACTAGCTCATTAGCTCAATTTCAAGGACTTTTTAAGCATATTTGCTGAGTTATGAGATTAGGCTCGATGAAAAAGGGCTATGGATTTAGCCTTCCTCTAACAAATACAGTAATGTTTGATGAGCTAACAACATAACAATTTTAAGATATTTGAAAACTAGCAGTGAGCTTTCCTATTCAGCTTTAGACAAGAAGGGAAGAAAGCAACGCAAAATGTATTTGTACTAATGACAGCACTAAGCTACAGCCGAGTCGCCGGTGGCTATGGTTTCAACGGTAGCTCTTATTGGCCGATGATAAACACCCGTCCATCACAGCCTCTGAGTTAAAATATGAGTGAAGAATGACCCTGAGCACGGGAAAGTAGAAAACCACCCTCGGTACACCCAACCGGGATTCAAACCCCAATATCCCCGTCATGAACAGTCTAGCTTTCTGTGAGAATGATACCTTATACCATCAGGTTACCCGAGCGTTACTTGTTTATTACTATTTTTACTACTATTTGTACACACGTATCGGTGGCCCAGTGGTCTAAGCAGTTTGACTCGTTTCGTATTTAATCAAAGTGGACCGTCAAGTCTGTGCCTTTTGATAGATATTATCAAGACGAATATAACTTACAATATTATTAGTAAAATGTTATCAATTCTGGCCGCAAAAAGGTTGTATTTTCTAAAAAGCTCTTCCTATGAAAATTTGACTGTATACGATAGCACCGCACTAGTTTGGGACGAGCCCCATCGTGCCATAGTCATGAGTGTTGCTGACAGCTTACCCGAACCTTTATGTTTTTGTCAGGTCCTGGTTCGGACGGGTACAAGAAGTACCACGCGGAACGTGACCAGGATTTGGACTCTATGTGCCCCCTCTCACCCCTCCGCCCCTCGCGGTAAACTTGTGCGTGGAACTAATATGAGGCTGCAGGGATCCTCACCCATCATGCACCGCTTTGCAGTCTAGCGGTGAGGGTGGTATATTATTACCCCCCACCATCACCTCGGGCGTGACTCACACGACAGTTATGTGAAGCGGGTTTCCTGTCCATATTACCTCAAAGTACCTCTCTTTGAGAGCTCATCTCGTGACTAATTAACCGGGGTATTAGTAAAAGATTACATTCGAACCAGAAAACATATAGCAGTGAAGTTCTCCGCAATATTCACTTAACGACATTCAGATCGGTCTAGCTGTTAATTAATTTTAAAATAATTATTTTCCAAGTGTGTTGTATTTATTCAAATTTAGAAAATGGTTTCGTTGGTCTCAATTACCCTGTTTTCTAAAGTAGAACGATTGCAACCGCACCAAGAAGTGACATTTTGTTCGATCTGTGCTACTTACCATCAGGTATTAGCCGTGGGGTGAGAAAAGTTAGTAAGATATCTGATTCAATCTCTGTCTTATCTTAGCTAAGTCTTATCCGTGGAATTTGAAAGGTTCTGATTCGATCTATTATTTAACTAATTTAGGTGTTATCCGTGGAGTGAGACGGGCTCATAAGACACCTGATTCTATCACTGTTACTTAACTAATTTAGGTGTTATCCGTGGATTGAGACGGGCTCATAAGACACCTGATTCTATCACTGTTACTTAACTAAGTTAGGAGTGAGACGGGCTCATAAGACACCTGATTCTATCAATGTTACTTAACTAAGCTAGGTGTTATCCATGGAGTGAAACGAACTCATAAGACACCTGCTATTCACTGTTACTTAACTAATTTAGGTGTTATCCGTGGAGTGAGACGGGCTCTTAAGACACCTGTTTACTATCACTGTTACTTAACTAATTTAGGTGTAACTCGTGGAGTGAGACGGGCTCTTAAGACATCTGTTTACTATCACTGTTACTTAACTAAGTTAGGTGTTACTCGTGGAGTGATACGGCCTCTTAAGACACCTGTTTACTATCACTGTTACTTAACTAAGTTAGGTGTTACTCGTGGAGTGAGACGGGCTCTTAAGACACCTGGTTCTATCACTGTTACTTAACTAATTTAGGTGTAAACTCGTGGAGTGAGACGGGCTCTTAAGACATCTGTTTTACTATCACTGTTACTTAACTAAGTTAGGTGTTACTCGTGGAGTGATACGGCCTCTTAAGACACCTGTTTACTATCACTGTTACTTAACTAAGTTAGGTGTTACTCGTGGAGTGAGACGGGCTCTTAAGACACCTGGTTCGAGCTGTGTTGTGGTACGGGCTCTTAAGACGTCTGGACTAAAAACAGTTTGGGTCCAAATAAATAAGTCGTTGCTTCAGAAGATACGTTTAGTCTAATTATTGTAAACACATAATGATCTCAACAGTCCTTGAATATATGTGATGAGCATGATGTAATTTGAGCAGGAGATTTTTAATTAAAGAAGAAAAAAAGTCATGTTAAAACTCCCGCTATGCCCATGCAAAATATTCAAGAACTGCTGAGATCATTATCGGTAGACATTATTTAACTAAACGTGTCTCTTTTAAGGTGGGGACATTGGGGACGTGAGAAAGGGTGTGTTTACAGTAAAACTTTTTTTTGTCCAAAAATAACCAACTATTTCTCAAATATCAACGTTTATTTTCATTTTATTCACACGGTGATATCAACAGTTGTTGAATATCTGTCATGAGCATAGCGGCATTAGATGAGAAACTTTTTAAATGAAGGTAAAGAGATGTAATTAAATACCAGGGCACCCTTGACAGATATTCAACAGCTGTGTATATCTCCATGTGAATAAAATTAAACACTATGTTTCTACTGGAGACATATTGTATTTATTTTGTACAAAGAAATGTTTTGATAAAAAATACTTCAAAATCATTGGTATTTTCTCGCATTACTCCCCCCTTTTACCTTAAATGTATTTGATTTATTTTGGCCAAAAAATATTTTTGTTATAAAAATAAACAGAAAAATTAAAGGAACATTACTCTAGTTTCCTTCCATCTTGGCTTAAGCTTATTATTTCATTCAAGTTAAAAAAAAACTACCTCTTTTTACGATGTGACATAAAATGCGCATAAAAAAGAACATAATGAAACGTTTTACAGACCGTATCAAGTGATTAGTATGTCAGGTATTCAATGATACATACCTTCACACCAATATTTTTTTTTCACCCGCAACCATATTATCAAGTTGTGTGCAGCGAAATATTACAAATCTTGTTCATAAGAACCTGATAAAACATTAAAATTTAATTGCTCTTTTTTAATTTCTCTTTCCGCTAGCATTAGAAACGATTTTGTTTGCCTGGGGGGAAAGAAATAATACTAGAATTTCTTTTCTTTTTCTTCTTCACTAATAATATTTTGACAGCATTTTATCTTCAATTTTACACCTTGTTATAAATGTATAGTCTACGATTAAATGTAAAAAAACTGATTTATTTAAGTTACAAACTAAACCTGTTTTGATCAAACGGTCTTTACCGAAAGTAGGATTCTGGAACAATCAGATTCAGATAGAAATAAACTTTACTAACAAGTGCTAAAGTTATAAAACATTTTCGTATAGTTATAACTCGTCGTGTGGTCTGCAGCTGTCATTTTAGATTAATGATACAGGATGTGGAGGAAACAATTAGACGATCTATGCTGAGGAAAGTGATGAACAACGCGCTGAAGTTTGCTTGACATCCAGTGGAGCTCACCTGAGTGACGATATCTTCAAAAAGTGGGAAACTATATTATGTAGTTTGCTTTTATTTAGTTAGTGAATATTTACTTCTCGATTAAAGTGCTAATTTTCAAGTTACTGATCGTCTGAATGTTTTGGCCCCATCCTGTATAAATACCTATAAAATATCATTAAAATATATTAAAGTACTATCAAATGTTGATTGCAAAAATATGTTTGTATTTTTTAAAAGGTGCTCTAAATGTTCATTTAAGGTATAGCTAAAACTGCATTGATAAGCTCGTTTAGTATAGTTTGCTGCTGATGGAGAGATCAGGTTTGAATCCCAACTGGGTATATAAGGGATGCTAAATAGTTTTCCCTCTCCCTTCATGCAGTTTAGGGTTCATTTTCTTCAACTTCTAGTTTCCTATTCCTATACACCATCAATGTAATTTTACTTTTTCTAGTTGGTGTATTTAACGTGCGTTTCGACTGTTAATATCAGCACAAGACTTACAAATTAACTTAATTCTAAAACAAACACATCACCTAGTCTATCAGTTATCGACTTAATAGGTAGACAACGAGCTAGAACTCAGCGCAAAAAAAATAATAATAGTAATACTTGTTTGTATTTAATTCATTTAGTAATTTTATTTTTTCCATCACCTCTCACTCACTACCCGTTAAAGCTATAAAATATATTGTTATTTTAATATAATATATATCAATAATTGCTCGAATGTGGTATGGAAGAGGATGGTAAAGTTTAGAGCAGACGTACTCATATTTGCGTGGAAGGAAAGTGGGAAACAATCTAGGAAAAACTACCCTCATTACATTCGGCCGAGATTTGAACCCCGACCTCCTCATCACCAGAAAAACAGACTAACTCTTGACATTTAAGCCGCGTTAATAATGTTGGTTGGGATAATGCACCATCCAGGAGGATGGTCTAGAAATAATGTTGGTTCACTATTTTAGATGGTCTACGATGGCAATCTCGTTTTATAAATTACAGCTTTTGTAACCAAAATTATATACATAGATTCTTTAATTAATGAAAATGTTTATATGACCAGTCCAATTTTTATAGTAAGGATCATATTCCACATATAGAAATGCTACTAGAGCTACTTCTACGTATTCATACGTCAAGTTATGTGATATGCAGCTGTCACTTTTAATATATCTCAATACCTATAAAATAACACTAATAATATAGTAAGATTCTATCAAAGTTGACCACAAAAAATAATGTTATTAGAATACTTTATAAAAATGCATTCCTACTAAAATTCTACTATATTTGACAAATAGATTAGGGGAGTACTTTTTTTAAAAATAAATCTAGACTCTAATTACCTTGAATTTTGCATTAACATAAACTCCACTTCCAAGGCTTGTATTAGAAGTAGTGGCTGCCTGTGTAGATTTTGAACTATTATTATAAATAAGTAGTAAGTACACACCTAACTGAATAATGGATCAACCATATGGTACCATTATGCTTTTTAGCATAATCTCACTTGTATACAAAAAGAAAAAATCTTGTAATCATAGCGTTTATTGAGATTTACGACCCCTAACATTGGTTTTTGGGGTTTCATCTTTCTCTTTATATTAATTTGTTTTAGTGCCTAAATAATTCGACCTAATTTCTTATCATTTGGCTATTATATATAACATGTAATAAAAATTGCCCTAAAAATACTATTTAGTCCAATGTTTTCAAACTTTCTTCAGTTGCGTACCCCTTTTGGGACCATTGCTGAATCAACGTATACCTTCCAGTTCTTCATAAAATAAGTAAACTAACATACCTTATATCTTTTAAAGTGCAAGCTGTCGCTACACATTATTTTTAACTACACATTGTGATAAATTAAACAACTCTAAGAAAGACTTCTA